>CM060920.1:346757257-349157257 GCA_030737875.1 Allium sativum
TATTGCATACTTTATGTATCTCATGCATAGATTTTCAAATATTGACAGAACAAGTTCGTATTTATGTTCATGGATGATATTTTGATTTACTCTGAAATTGACGTGGAGCACAAGACACACTTAAGCATTGTGCTAGAGATATCAAGGAAGCATTAGTTCTGAGAAATGTTCTCTAAGTGCTAATTCTTGAAGGAAGAAGCGAGACTTTTGGGGCATGTCATTTCTGGATAGGGAATAATAGTCTATCCTACGAAGGTGGCAGTGGTCCAAGGCTGAAACCAACCCAAGAATGCTATGAATTTGAGGAGTATTTCTTGGGACCAGCGATACTTTATGGATGCCTCATAAAAGGGCTTCTCAAAAGTAGCAGCACTGTCGACCATCTTGACACAAAAGAATCAGGATTTTATATGAGATGCAAAATGTGAGAATGCGTTCGTGGCTCTAAAAAGAAGTTGACGAGTGCATAAGTGTTAACCATTCTAAGTAGAAATGAGGATTCGATAGTATACACCGATGCTTGTGGTACTATATTGGGTGCAATGTTAATGCAGAAAGGCAAAGTTGTTGCCTACGCTGGTTAATAGCTAAAGCTGCACGAAAAGAGTTAGCCTTCTCATGATATGGAATTAACGGTGATAGCTTTTGCTCTAAAGATGCGGAGATACTATCAGTTGGGAGAGAGGTTTGAGATATTTATAGATCATAAATCCTTGAAATATCTTTTCACATAAAAGAATCTCAACCTTTAGAGCAGGGGTAGTTGGAGTTCTGGCATTTTATGATTATGAATTGCTTATACTCTAGGGAAACAAAATGCAGTCGTCGATGCATTGATTATAAGCCGTAATGGGTTAATGATGGTGTTCTTAGAATGAATTAAAATTGAATACACTACAGAATTTGATTCAGGCTTCGTTGACAACTTGAACCTGAGATGTTAGCGAGTTTGTCAATCAAACCTACTCTTATCGAAATGATCAATACTAGTTAGAAGTGAGATGCTAAGATAGTGGAGATCATTAAAAATTAATAGAAGAGTGAGTAGAATACGAAGACATGAAGCAATACAAACTCGATTGAGAAAGTTGCTCCATAAGGATGAGAGGTTGCCTATTCGTAGTGTTAATGGTTATGAGATGAAGTGCTAAGGGAATGCAATCATTACATATTGATCATTCATCCTATTAGTAACATGGTTTGTCAAGAAATATAATAGACTTACTAATAGAAAGATATGAAGTGAGATAGTGAGGCATTAATTTAGAAGTGTATGAACTGCCAGAGCATCATGAGCGACAAATTCCCTTTATTTACTAGTGGAAGAGCTTATAATATGCATTAGGGACCAAACTGCGTCTTAGCACAACTTGACACCCATGGATGGATAGGTAGAGCAAGAGAGTAAATCATATGTTAGTGAATCTCTTAAGAGCATGCATTGTAGACTTCAGAGCATTATAGGATGATATTTTCATTTATGGAATTTTCTTACATTAATGATTTTCAGTCGAATATTGGGATGGCTTCATATTAAGAATTGTATAAACAACTTGTAATGCTTCTTTGTGTTGGTGGGAAGTAGGTGAGAAATTAATACTTGAACCACAGATGGTTAGAGAGACTTCAGAGAAGATTAAGATCATTCGACAATAGACGAAAGCTACTCAGGATTGATAAAGGAAGATAAGGGGAAGTTGGCGTTAAGATCTATAGGGTCATTTCCAATAAAAGGGAAAATTGAAAAGCTAACATATAAAGATATTTCGTCTCAAAAGATGGCCGGCATGCGCAGTGTTTTTCATACCTCTTATTTAACGAAGTATGAGCATGATCCTGGCATAATGATAGCACTACATCATCTATAAGACAATGAGATAGAACCATAGGTTGTTCGATCTCGTAAACTGCTTTGTAATGTTGGATACAACAAGAAACAAATTAATTGAAATATTGTGAAGCTAGTAAAGGTATAATGGGGCTAAATGATTGCAATATTACATGGGAAACTGAGGAGAGCATAAGGATAATGTGTACATAGATTTTCGAGTGAAAAGACCCATCGTTATCATTTCTATCTTCACCATTGTGTATTATGCTTCATAGGTTAGTATTTCATATGCTATGGTAGATTCACCTGTACCATTGGTTGTAGGGTGGTTTGTTTTATACAGCTGATAGTTATAAGTGGCTAGTAGCCACGTAGGATAGCTATGATCGATTATATTTTAATATATTTTGGATTTCAAGGGAGAAATTCCCAAAAGAGGAGAATGCAATGACCTGCATTTCATGTATTGGTGGATCATAATTTTTTCAGTTATTTCATATAAGGTTGCATGTCTCTATAATCCTGGGACATGTCTTAAATATACTTTACACACCTATGATTTTTTCCAAATTTATGTGTGACAATTTTTGATCCCAAAAGTTTTGTTTTAGGTTTAGCTTTTTATAGAAGAGAAACTAGATTTTCAAAACACTTTCAGTTCATCAAAAATAATATTTTCCTATTTTGTACATTGGTCATAATAAGAAAATGGACTTACAGTTAGAAAGTTATGCTTGTTTTAAGTTCAAAAACTACTAATTAGATTTTTGTGTAAGTAGTTAAACTCATTAGTTGGCCTATTAGTCTGATTAGAGAACACTATAAATAGAGGTTGTCGAAGTCAAACTAAATCTATCCGTCTTATTGCAAATTAGTTATTTACCCTACTTGGCCCTAGTTCATCCAAATTTTTCTCCAATTTAAACTTGATTATTGATTCGACATTAGATCTTCCATTGCAAAATAGATATTATTGATTTGATTGATTTGAAGTCAATTTCATCACCATGTGTACTAGATCTAATAACAATTTTGGTTGACCTTGGTAATTGGTGAGAGATTTCATGCCTCCTCAATGTTTTATATAGAATTATTTGGTAGAATTGCATGATTTGACATAAATTTTGATAGTAAAAGCTTATCTAACCCTAATGACATGTTAACTATGCATATAATGTGAATTGATTTAGAATGCATTTTATTTGTATTCGTATATTCATGATTATGTGTAGATATATGTTAGGGATTGAATTATTTATCTTGTTTCTATAAGTTTAATGGTTGAATGGACGAAATTTGCATGATCTTCTATGTTTGGATGCTACGGTTTAATATTGTTGTTAGTGTTGTGTCTGTATAGAAAAATAAGCCAGAGATGAATAAATTGGAGCTAAATTTGGTCAAAATCAAACGAAACTTGCAGATAAGGCTCTGGAGCATGGTTGCAGCTTGAGCGAAGTACATAGCTCAACACTCAATTATCTATATAACTCGACATCGAGTTATGGTGGAGAGGGCTATTGGTCGGTGGTTTTCATTGAAGGATATAGCTTAGTCAAAGGAGATGTTTCCATAGCTAGGTGTTAAAGGATTGGCTAACGGACAAGAGCTATAATGAGTTGCTTCTATAATTGGAGAAGGATGCTTGAAAGTAAAGTCCAAGTTGCTACGATTGATAAGTCGGTGCAACAACCTGGATTTTTAATAAGGAATATTCAATTTATTTAAATATTTAAAACGATTAATTTTAAGATTTAGCGACTTGAAATTAATTTAAATAAGAATTTGGATGTTGAATTAGCTTGAAATTAAGAATTTTGAGTTTAAAGTCTGATTAAATTTGTATTGATGCCATGAAAATTTCTATTTGACTGCAAACAATAATAAGAAATTATTATAAATGAATGTGAGTGGTTTGAAATCGATTATTTGTTTATTCAGTTTTACTAACATGTGGAATAACCAATTTTCCAAACAACCTTGGATTTCAAGGAAACCAATTTTATACAACTTGTAATGGTTAATTATTGTAAGATTTCAAGTTTCACGTCAATCGAAGTTGTTTTGAGATCGTGCGTGATATGAACATGTATCGATAAACGATTTGACCTATAAAATAGCTGCTTTTGGAAATAGTCTCAGAATTTGACAACCAGTTTCATCGGGTTCGAAATGTTAAATCATCGCAGGATTTCAAATTTTATAGCAATCGGGTTTGATATGTTGTTGTGCAAGCTATAAACGATCGTTATAAAACACGTATTAGTACAATATTATAAAAACCTTAACCTATAAATAATCCTTAACTGTTCTAACCTAAATCTATCCTTACTTCTCTCCTTCTTTTTCTTTTTATTGCTCAATGAATACGGTTGCCTCTTCTATGTTAAAGAAAAAATATATATGAGATTTGAAATTCAAGAACAATTGAAATAAAATCAAAAGGATTATAAAGCTTTAATCTTTGAACTAGTTTTGCATTCTTCTTCATTCTTGTGAAATTTTGGAGGATGCACATCCTTTTCCTATTGTTCGATATGGGTAAAGTAGAACTAGGGATGGTTTTTTGTCGATCTGTGACCATCGATCGTTGAAACAAAGGCTATGTTAGTGATGAGGGTAGTAAGTTGCTTATAGTGTGAGTTTTTAGGGGGTTTCTGTTCGAACATAGGTCACACCTATTTTTGGTGCGTGCTGCATGAAGACGGGTCGCGACTTGAGGGAGGTGTTCAGGTGTGAGATGATAGGTGTAGGAAGGAAGAGATTGGTAAGAGTAGGAGAGTGGAGCAATCAGTTTTTGGAAATCGTTAAGCGTAAAGGGAGGGGGAGATGATTTTTTGAATCGACCATGGGTCGGGAAAGAGGAGCGGGATTTTTCGTTGCAGCAAGGAAGAAAGAATTCAAATATTGATTAAGGTTAATTATATAATTAGTGATTTAGTTAATGATGCTAATTTAAAGTGAATAGTAAATGGAACTTATTGTGACATTTAATGAATATTGGGTTTTTTCTTCAACAAACTTCTATTTATCCTAAAAACAAGAATGTTGTCGAATCAAAGTTTGAGAGGTAAATAAAAGGGTGCGTTTTTTAGAGGTCCCTATTAAGTTTCAAAATATAAAAAAAACCCGGTCATAAACTTATTGTAAATTTAGTCCCTATTTTTCGAAAATTCATAAAAAAATATAAAAAAATATAAAAAAATCACGATAATTCGTATTTAAATTAAACATGTACTCGCCCAAAAATTCAGATCATAATAAAATCAAAACATGCATCAAAATCAAAAAACATACAGAAAACAACGGAAAATGCAGTAATTTGCATCAAATCATGCACATATTTGGAATACTTGCATTCATCTATGCAAGTATTTCTCTGTTATATTTTTACATGCAATACTTGCATACATGTGTGCAAGTATTTAAAATAGTTGCATACATGTATGCAAGTTTCTGCACACATTTTATTTTCACATGTAAATACTTGCATACATATGTGCAAGTATTTCAAATAGTTGCACACATGTATGCAAGTTTCTGCATACATTTTCAACTAAAACAGCTTCAGAAATACTTGCATACATGTATGCAACTATTGGCAAAAGTTGCATACATGTATGCAACTATTTGCAAGTTTTAAATTCACACCACATCCCTGTAATGTTTTCTCTGTAAACCCGCCCCCTATTTTAGCTGCCGCCTGGAATCTTCCGCCTGCCAATTTCCATACCTCCGCCTCTTTCGTTTTCTGTCCAAATTTTCAGGCGCTATCACTTAAAAAAAAAAAAAATTCTAAAATCTATAAATATTCTCGGAAGTCGACAGAAATTAAAAAAAAAAAAAGTTGCATAAATGTATGCAACTTTTACGAATAGTTGCATACATTTATGCAACTATTCGAATACACATGCATATATTTATGCACGCCTGTTTGAAAAATTGCATACATGTATGCAGTTTTTCTATATAACTGCATACATGTGTGCATATATGTCAAAATATATGCAAACGTGAATAAGTTGCACGTAGGTATGCAGTTTTTAAATAAATGCATCAGCAGATGCATGTTTTAACAATATGTGCATACATGTATGCATTTATACTGCAGTTTTGACGCAGATTTGAAATAAATGCATACATGTATGCAACTAATCGATTTATATGCATGTTTTGATGCAATTTACTGCATTTCGTTGATTTTCTGTATTTCATGATTTTGACGTTGTTTTTAATGTTTTTTTGATCTGATTTTTTTCACGATTAATTGTTTTAATTAAATACGAATTTACATGGTTTTTTAAATTTTTTTTTTTGTATTTTTTTGATGAATTTTCAAAAAATAGGGACTAAATTTACAATAAGTTTATGACCGGGGGTGAGCCTAATTAAGTTTCGTTTTAGGGATGTGTGCCTAATATCCACTAAATAAAATACCCAAACTTGAACGACTTTATTATCATCCAAGGGATGATATGAGTTTGAAACCAGAGTAGATGTTAGAATTAAACTTTTATTTCCATGGATGATATTATAAACTTAAATCTACAAAGTTTATAAGTTGAATAAAACTGTTTGGTGTTTTATAGCAAACAATGTATCCCATGACATTGTTTTAGTTGGATATGATTTCGAAATGTACTTATATCATTCGGTTAAGTATATAGCACTATTTACTAAGTAGTGAAAATAATATGGTTTTGTGAATACATGTATTCTATGAGATAAATGTATGGATATGGTTTTCGAAGTAATGAAATCAAGAGCTTTGTGAATATACTTATCCCATTGAGATAAGTATATGGAATCAATTTGTAAGAATCGATGAGATGATTTTAATGAAGGATTTTTAATTAAAAGAGGCCTGTGCTGCTAGTGTACTTAACTGTACAAATATATGTTGATAGTTAAAGAACCGAATATCAATAAATTCCCTTTTGACTTATAACGTGTTGGTTTGGGGAATCGGAATTGTACCCAAAACAACTTCGAACCGAATTGAAACTAAATTTGCAGGTATGCATAGGAATATTAAGACGATTTAAAGGCGTAGGTCTAAAAATGGAGAGGACTGCTTGTTGATATCTCTGGTTAGCTGCCAAGATTATACATGTAGCGGTATCCCCTACGTTTTGGGATTCTGCATGATGCGAGGAATTCTTATTACTAATCCTACGGGTTATCCCGACAGGATGTAGTATATGGGTACCTTTGGTTTGTCCTGTTCCTGGGCAACCTGTATGGACGCATGTATGACATTGCATTTATTAAATCACATACATTGATTTTTACAAACATACATCTATTTGGTGGTGGAGAAAGCAACTTCTTTAGCTTTACACTCTTGTCACAGACGTATGAGCTCAGAGGTTGTATTTTTGTGGATGTCAATTAGTGATTGATGGGATGGCGATGTGGCAGCCAAAGATAGGGATGTGCCCTGTATGAAAGGTAAAAATGTAGACTCTAGCCTCATCAATCGGTAATGACTAAAAAATATGATATGCTTCAAGGTTAGGTGATTAGCTCCCATTTAGGGAACTATCACCACCCAATTCTAGAACGGATGACCCTTTTGATTATTATATGCTGGGGTTTGGTTGCTGATCACAACCAATAGGTGAAATATTCGGTACAATCCAGAGAGGAGTTGGCCGGTCCTGAGTCGCAGGGAGTCCACGCGAGGATCTCGGTACGCTAATCTAGAGAGGTAGCATAATAGGTGGTACCCCAGTTCCTTGTCATTGTATGGAAATCCAAACTCTAATACGAGCCTTGTAGATATTAGTTGTATACCTAGTATGTTGAAGTTTAAAAAATATAACAATTTTCGGCTAGATTGATATGTATTTGTATTTTAGATATTATTATAATATCATGGGATTTTCTATAAAGTGTTTTGGTTATCGTAAGGGGAAAACACGTGCCATGTTTACGTGTGGTCGTGTCTTACGAGAGTTTCATTCTTTTGAAAAAAGATGTTCAAAATTTAAGCAAGTTAATTGTGGTGCGAGTTTTCTCACTATTAAGTATCCCAGATTGACAATTCGTGTGATTTTTCTTTTCCTAAAATGGCTCGGTCAGACCGAGTATATTTTTCGGGTTGCATTCGATTTGCTTGGAGTTGCGACAGAGGAGCTGGAGTTGATACATATTCACGTATTTTACTGTATTAATTTATTCCTGCTGTGTGTGTTGTGTATTTATCAGTTTTAGTATAAATAACTTGTTATAACCATATAGACAGATCAATTTGTGTACTGATGATTTATTCATGTATATATATACAGTTTCTCTTATGTAAAGAGAATTGATATATTATTTTTTGTTCATTCCGCTATGAGGTTATGGTCTTTTCTGATTCTGATGTGTATGTCTTATTTTTTTTTTCTATTATAGCCTTTCTTTCTTCTTTCTCATCATCTAACTTCTTTCTCTTAACTTTTTTGGATTTCGGTACTTGAGTTTTGACACGTGAATACAAAGGGTGTATTAGTATCGAAATTCAAGCGTCGAATTTTCTGAGCTGTTACACTTGGTATCAAAGCCCAAGGTTAAGTGATAACCTTCATTCTGTGGTGAAACTCAATAAGATATAAGGTAATGGATTTCTTTATTATGAGTTTGAGTGTGTGTATATATATATATTTATATATATGAGAGCGCTACTTGATAGTGTTATAAAAAAATTTATATTGTTGGCGCGCTTTTTGTCAATCTAGTCACACGTCAAGTTTATGGTTAACAACGCGTTCGAATCTCGAGAATATCATCAATAAGAACAAAGCGATTCGGTCGAAGTCACGACTCGCTCATAATTGAATGAAAACATACTTCGTCCTTGGAGATCAGCATTGATTTAGCCGCGTGTGGCAAACATGTGTCGATTACTAAAAATTGCCTGCGCAGCTCAACCTGGCAACTTGGCGAACTTGAAGTTCTAACACTCCCAAAAATTAATGACTACTCCGTCCTGATCACTCAAAATCATTAGATTGCCCTAGCCCCGACAAGTACCCGAACTCGGTAAAGAGGCATGGGTAGGCTGATGCTAACACAAGGAACACGTATCCCCCGGGATACGAATTCGTAACCCTCTTGGATACAAATTCTATCCCCAAGGGATGCGAATTTCCTTAGACATAAAGCTTTCTCTGGCAAGCTCCCCACCAGCACGACCTCATGCTTCCTCGACTTTGCATTTCACAACCCGAATTACATCGTCTCCTTACGGATTAGCCTCAAATTCGCTCCCTACAACCCAGATCGCATCGCCTCTGTTTCTCTCTATGCCCATCTCAACATCGTATCCTCCTCTAGGGATGCGAATTTCATATTCCACCAGAAGATACAAAATTCGTATCCCACCAGGGGATATGAAATTCGTTTCCTATTAAGGGATATGAGTTCCGTGGCGAGTCTCGGGTATGATGCAAAAAAGGGAAGGCGATGCAAACAGGGAATATCAAGCTTTCAGATTGCATCGCATCCCATGATGTGAATTCGCATCATGACGCAAGGGATGGTGTAATGACCCAGATTTTCGCAATCCTGAGTAACCAACATAAACTCATTGTCGACTATTCAAGCATCGGAAATACCGGATAGTTAATGAAAGAAAATAGAGGGTGAGAATAGATAAGATAGAAACTTAGAATAGAAGAAGAAGAACATACAACATCTGAAACACCCCACCTCCGTTAAGGTCACTCACAAAGGGAATGCCTTAACTTTGGTGAAGGGTTATAGGTACAAGACACAGAAAAATTTACAAGACAGATAAATTTAAGTAGCGAAATTCAAATATTTATTGCATACGTAGTTCAATACAAAAGCATTACATCAAATTGTCTCAAAATAACTTCAAAACATTACACCATAATTTTTGTCTTGATTATTTAATAAAGAAGCATAAACCATAAATAAAACTGCATAAATCCCCAAATGTAGTATCCAAAAGTCATAGCCAAGGTAAGAGAGTCCCAATCATACATCTACTTTCTTGAAGCTTGCAAAGAGTCCGATTAAGCTGAAGTATTCCCTCCCTGTGGTCCTGGGGGGGGGGGGGGGGATGGAACGGAAGAAAAGAGGACGAAAGAAAATGGGTCAGACAATAAGTCTGGTATGTTCAGTGATTACTAGTATTTAAACAAGGAAAGAGATCATGATAGTAATAACAGAACATAGGACAATACCCAAATATAAGACAAGAGGAACATGTGATCGCACCCATTTCTATAGTCTCTGCACCTACCAACTATTGGTTCAACCAGCCCCACGTGTTCATAACAAATGATCCCCTTAATGATCGGCTTCTACTCGCATGCATTCATATCCTGTGTCATTCGGCCCCGCTTGACTGTAGATACCTGTGCTGGTCCCACCATGGGGTGTATCAGTCCCTCTGGTGGCAACCCGACACAATTCAAGATGCACAGTGTATACTACTGATGCCCAGTGCTTGCTTTTTCCACTCCGGAGTATATGCACGCCCATACTCCGTCGGAACCTACACTGGCCCACCAACTGCCGACGTTTTGACCACTTATAATCAGCCCAGTAATTGTGCCCCACCCTGCCTAGTTTCAGGGTACCATGATACATCTATGTGGGTTACTGCTGAAATGGGTCCCCGTTACTAGGGTTTTCTAATCAACATGTTTATTTGGTTAAGTGTCCAAGTTTACCTAACCCCACCCATCTGTTTAGTTAACATGTTGAATCGGTTAAGTGTTTCCCTAATTGACTTAAACCTACCAATCCTGACTTAGCTTTAATTTATTCATTAAAGCACCAACCACTCACATTATACATGTCTTGTTGTGGTCACTGGATATGAAGGTCGGTTCCGGGTAGATTTACACCACAACTCAGTCTAATCTCGAGTTCTTTTTGGGCTTGATGCACTAACCACCCACATTAGACAGGTCTTGTTGTGGTCACTGGATATGCAGGTCGGTTCCGGGCAGATTTACACCACAACTCAGTCTAACCTCGAGTTCTTTTTGGGATTGATGCACTAACCACCCACATTAGACAGGTCTTGTTGTGGTCACTGGATATGCCAGTCGGTTCCGGGCAGATTTACACCACAACTCAGTCTAACCTCGGGTTAGGCATATTCTCTTTTCTAATTTCACATATTTTCTATATATATCTAATTTCTTTACGTAAATTAATTTTTATTTAATCATGCCATAATTATCCTTTGATTATGCTCACAATAAATGGTATATCAAATATACCACTTTATGAACAAATCTATGCCATGAATTTCATATTTTCCCATCGCTACCCCCGTTGAACGTACACATGAATCACATAAGATGTTGGGCTAGTAAATTAGTCCAAACTCATGAACAAAAAGGGGTAATAAACAAGGGACATGAAACAAACATAAAATAGCATACATTTAACTTATCATGTGTAACTTGGCATAGAAGTATCATTAACTTAATTTAACGGGTAAAGGTGAACTTGTAACTAAGTTGGGTCTAATTGTCATGTGAACTTGATAAAGGTCTAGCATGGAGGTTTATCATATAAACACAATTTTTAAACCACAACCTAGCATATTAACTTATGTATGCCAAAACATAAGAAAGCCACTATAAACATATTTTAATCACAACTTAACATGATGACTTATGTGTGTTAAACATAAGAGGGCTGTTATAAACATATTCGAACAACAACTTAGCATGATAACTTATGTGTGTTAAACATAAGAGAGCTACAAATCAAATCTTGTGACATAAATAGATTCAACTTAACATGGATCTAAATATACATGAGTGTTGATCTAACATATAAGCATGTGTTTTAGATCATAAACTTGCAAGTAACCACCAAATTATAACATGACATGTTTCACCATTCAGTTGGCATAATAAATCCAATACCCAATCAAAATAGATTCCAATAACATACAATATGGTATATTCATCATCACAAACACATAGACATGATCAATCGCAACGGTAGTTTGAGAATCAAACTTTATTTATCTTATACATAGGCATCATTCTATATTCGAATTACAACATGTCATGATTTTTATTAAAAGAACGTTTAAATCTACGTAATAACCAACTTATAATCTCAAAGGAATTCTTGATTTCTGAAATCTGAATTCTGAAATTGGTAAGCTCGCCTTTGATGTAGATCATTGAATTTGATTTCTTTAATTTGATTTTGATTCAGGATTTAATCTTGTCTTTGAATTGGTGACGACTACTCCAAGTTTTCTACTGACGACATGATAGTTCCAGGATTATTTTTGTGTGGTTTTTAGGTTTGAGCATTGGGTTGTTTATATAGAATTTCAATTTAATTTGAGCCGTCAGATGATCTTAGGGTTAATCATAACCACTCAGTCAGGATAGGGTGACACCTCAGCCCTAATGACTCAGCAACAAGTCCGAAAGGACTCAGCAATGAGTCAGTATGGATCAGATCACACCAGAAAGCTGTGCAGGCTTTCTGCTCGGCCTGGGCGCACTTGGTAGGTGCGCCAGTGCAACTTTTGTACTGGCGCACTTCCCAAGTGCACCGGTGCATTTTTCTCTTCTTATCTTCCGGTTTTCTATTTAAATTCGTTCGTCCATATCTCCTTCATACGGTGTCCGTTTTACGCAAACTCGGACTCTATCTCAAGCAGAATTCCGAGACGAACGCAACGGCGTAACCCATACCCCTTATTTCTCACATTTTAAATTAAATCTTCTTGGATTTGTTATTATAACATTAATAGAAAATACGGGGTGTTACAACATAAGAGTAACACGAATCTCACAGTGGAACGAATAACATATAATAGATAACATATCTTTGAAATAAAATTAGTATATGTATACAGTAACAATTTCGGAGTACAACACTTACAACATAGTGGAATAAACAATAGCAATATAATCCTGGAGCCTCCTTCTCCAAACTCTCCAAGTATATCTGTAAAATCCTGACTACTTGACTACCCACATAAATTTGGGCACCCAAGAGTTAAGGGAAAAACAAAACAAAATAAACGCTGGGTTAGTCATGGGACTGGTGTGAGTAAAACCATTTAAAACAGTTTGAGCAATTAAACAATATCTTATAAGACCACACCGTATAACGGAATGGGTTTTTCCCTTATGAGAATCCAAAACGCTTGGTCCAACATTCAAAAACCTTTCAACCACAATATAATAATCATCTAGTAGAACGCTTTCATCTCACGTTCCACATACATAATATATAATAAAAAACCGCGGGCGCTTATTGGGTAATGAATTCCAACTGGCAAGGTATGGGACCACCTTCCGACAGTGTATCTCTAGAGAGGAATACACCGGGTTCAACAAGAACATCTTGTAACTGAGGCTAAACATGACCAATCACTCATTTCGCTTGAGTGTACCGAATGTGTTATCACCAACGGTTGGGATCAACAACCGTTTCCCGAAAGGGACAACATCAAAACAGAATAAAGAAGTAAATGGAATTACTATAGATCAGGTGACAATAAACCCTAATTGGCAGCTAACCACTTAGCCATGTGACCTACCCGATTTTATACCATTTCCTGGTTGTGAGGCTAGAGGCCATCCTTATCTCTGACAGATCACATCTTTATTCACTTTGAATGCCACATCGTCATACCCGCCAAATCACAAATTGATTTCTCCAAAAATACCACGGTATACAGCTAAGAGAAACGAATTTCTCCGCCACCAAACATAAATACGTTTTGAAGAGATCAACTTACGCGATCTATTAAATATACTCTGTCAGACATTCTTCCATACAGGTCGTCCTGGGACTGGACAGACCGAAGGTACTATTCTGTAAATCCATCTTAGGCAATTTCTACCTAGGATAAACTGAACAGCCCTTGCATAACTCCGTCTTCAATTATCTTCATTATAGTTGATTCGCAATGCTAATAACATACGGAGTGGTTTTCAGATAATATATTTGATCCCGGTCTCTCCGTATTGACAACGGAAATGGTCAAAATCTTTGATAGTTGGTGATTTAACTATCAAAGGAAAACATGTGAACAAACAACGGTCATATTTCCAAATGGAAATCTTACCAATAAATCATTATTAAATTTCCCAATTTCCCATTTATCGTTTCCATTTATTCATAAATTCCTTATTTTCTAAAATTAGAAAATATACGTTATTAACTTTGGAAAAAGTTTCCATTTCTGATTCACGCATCAATATCTTCCCACCTCTACCAGTCTCTAACTGTAAACTAGTAGGAGAACAACTTCCCAAGTATAAACCCCGAAGGCTGAAACCAACATCAGATCGATACCTAGAAAGCCATTCAACTCAACTAATTTCCAGTTAGTTTCTATTCTCATTAATTCCATTTAAATTCCTAATTCAAACCCCAAATTCCTTTCTAATATTTTATAGGCAAAATATTTACTTAAATCCTTTATTCACATTAAACGTGAATAATATTTCTTCTTTGCAATCAAAATAGTTTGATTTCGTATTTAAAAACAATATCCTAAATCCAATTTCTATTTATACTTCAAATTATAGAATTATTTATATAAAATCTCATTTTATTCTTCTAACACTTATAATCCCATTTATAATCACCTTTATAAATGCTGCTCAAATTCCATTTAAAATATCGGTGTTAAAACCGATTCCTACTTTTCTATATAAATTCAGTCTTATATATTTTGTTTATCAAATGATAAATATTTTATTTAATTTATAAAACATTATATATAAATTAATCTTCTTAATCTATTTATTAAAACATATTTCTATTTAATATCCACTTTAGACAATCTTCTCATAATTATTTTATATCTCATCAAATATCCCTTTTATATTCTATTTACTTTCTAAATAAATATTCCTTTTGTACTTCTATTTATTTTCTATATATATATATATATAATCCTTTTATACTTCTATTAAATTTCTATATAAATAATCCTTTTATACTTCTATTTATTTTCTATATAAATAATCCTTTTATAAAATTCTTTGATTTTATAAATATATTATTTTCAATTTACACTTTGAAAATTCCCTTTTCACATTCCGGTATTTCTTACGGTATTTAAAATACCAAATAACCATGATCAACATCATCTACACACCCATAATCAATCATAGATTATATATCACATCATATATCACAATATATGAAAACAAACAGTATTATAAATATTGAGGAATCCAGTTGGATCCCTACAAAATGTTTCCCTGCATTCACAGATGTTAAACAATATAAATAACATCGATTTCATTTCAATTTGAAATATTCTGATAAACAGAATCAATATTTGATTAACGATTTATATATATGTCATTATCTACAATTTCAACCAATAAATCAACAATTCAACCAAACAATCAACACACAACAATCAATCATCATTTATCAATACTAGATTATATTTATAAAAATATAAACTGTACAGAGTTAGTGAGATTTACTCACAATGGATGATCATCGTTAAATAACGATAATTGTCGGTTGATTCAGACAGACAATTTATTTCGCTTTGAATTGTAACGAGCTCCAATTCACTATCCGTCAGTTCCATTGTGTAGCCACCGTCCATACGATCATAATTTGATCCTGTTTCATTGGATTCTGATAATGTATGACGAACTTATGAATTTTTCAAGTTATAATGTGAATTAAATTCCTATATAATTAAATTTAAAAGGGTAATTGGGCCTTCTAATTTAAACTAAGCCCACCTGCATATGTTCAAACCCGATACCGTAAACTCCTTCTTCTTCCTAGATAAAATAATCCCGTACCTTGTTGCTCATCATGACATTGTCGCTCCTTTCATCTACAAAAACTCCTCATCTTTCTTCTTCATAGATCAACAAACAACTTCACCACTATCCTCTTCAACGAAATCTCTTCTACCTCATACATTATAAACCAACTCGACATCCTCCCTGCACCTCGCATTCAAATGCCATCTTCACTGCACTAGTGAAAACACCGAACCCCATTTCCTCCAAACTCCATCAAAATTCAAATATGAGATTACCAAAACTCCTCTCATCAAATTCTCTACACACCCCTACCAACCTTCTCAAATTCGACGTCCCATACTGTGTCGCGTTCAAACAGTAGTATGAAAAACTCCATAGCAGGTATCGACATTTATTTGCGTTCAACTACACCAAACTTCCCGACGTGCTGCCAATCACTACCACGAACTCAAAAACACAACCTAATTCACGAATCAAAGCCTAAATCTACCTTGAGATTTAAACTTAGAACATGCTGTTAAAATAATCAACGAAGAAAACCAGAGTCGAGTTCAATGAAAACCATATCTAGTTGAAGCAAAACACTTGGCGAATCCAAAGAAACCAACTTTGCAATTTATTGGATTTTATTTGAATTCTTTTGATTTTCATAGTGGATCTTCTTCAAATTTTTATGTTTCAGCAGTGCGGCGCATTTCCTCTTTGACCACTGAAGTAGTGAATTAGGTTAAGGGTTGGATGTTACGGGTATTTATAGGTAGGTTATATAATTTTCTATTCGATTTAATATTAAATTTAACTAAATGCTATATATATATTTGTTGTTAAAAATCCCTATGATCACACATGATATCCAAAAATCACGAAAATGGACATGTAGCTACAGTTTGACATTAAGGACCCAACGAAACTTATTTCGTCGAATTCCGACTCCGTTTGCTCACACAACGTATTTTTAAAGTCAAATTATTGATTGTTTTTCACATTGAAATCCTGTACGGCTACGTACAGACTCCAGAAATCACAAAAATTGGGATCTAATAATGATTTAATATTCTGGATCTAACAAAATTAGTTTCGTCAAAAACGAAGGTCGTTTGCAAAACCGGCTATTTTTAATGCTCCAAATAAACTAATTTAAATAATAATATATATTTAAAACAATTTAATGAAATATTAATAAATTAATATTATCGTATATATTCACATAGAATATAATACAGCTCCAAAATATTCCTATCTGAATTTATAACTCAACATTTCAAATCCAGATTAAATCAGTATTCAATTTATATTGAAAATCGATTTATAATATAAATAAATCGTTATAAATTATAAAGGAATTCCATAGCGACTTTTTGAAAATTTGATTTGATCATAAATCAAAATCTATATGACGAAATCCCGATTTTTCTCTTCCATTAGAAAAATATACTTAACTTGCTCCGAACGTTTCTTGTTTCACAGAAATCCGGCTTAAAACGGATTCTGTATATCCGTTTAAAGTTCGAATCGCCGAATTACGAACTGTCGTGCCATTTCGAGCATAATTATAATTATAATATAAATTATACGTTCAACTTACATTTATAAATAAATTCGTTAGTATAATTCAACTCTAAACTGAATTATATATTATAAATGATCCAATTCACACAATATTGTGAATTCCACTATTTCTGACTATTTCGGAAATTAAATATATTATTCTAGTATTTATATTAATTAAATATTTAATATTATTTAATTCTGGTCATTTTAAATTACAAAACCATTATTTAAATAATTAAATAAATTACTTATTATCCGTTAAAAAATACGGGTCATAACATTCTCCCCCCCCCCCCCCCCTTAAAATAATTTCGTCCTCGAAATTGCTAAGGTAGAAAACAAACCCTATTGACTGGTTAGAACTTATTTGTTCACTTCTTAACTTCAGTTTCAACTAAACCAATTTAATTTCATTTAAATATTTATTCATTCCTACTAACGAAAATTTTCAAAAATCCTGAAAATTTTCTAACACCTTAACTTTTCGAAAAATTTCGCCAGTACCTCCTTTGTACTGGTCAATAGCTCAAACTCCAACTCGCCTCTCTAGGCCTTCTTCAACCCAAAAGAAATTCAAACAGCCAAGCGGCTTGCTAATTCGGTTCATCAAAATCTCAAACCCATATATAATATAAACTGGTACCTTTTTGTAGGGCATATCAATATATCCTTTCCATGTGTTACCAATTCTGCATATACCAATGTCATCCCAATTATTCAGTTGTACCCAAGACGAATTCTGTTCTTAACTCAGATTCCATTTTTAATTTCAACTCTTAACTTACCAGTCCAATTCCATTTCAGATTGTCTCTAATCCAATCTAATTCGATATTTTTCTATCTCAATTCATTTTCCACTTAACTGGTTTCAATTAAATTTCTATTTCTATTTGCTTTTACAAATTCTAATTTAACTTGTTTTAATTCAAACAATCTTCCCCAGGGATTTTCAAACAGTTTAGCTTTTCTAAAACTAGATATCCCCTTTCAGGATTCAAAACAACTTGCTTTTCATAAAACAATTCAAAAACAAAATCTTCGGTAGTAATCCGTCACTTAGCAACTCAAAAATGAACACTAATGATGTCGCGATTCATCAACAGGGTTATTTCCCAGCTATCGAAGTGAGTTCAATACTATATCGCTTTTAAAACCATTTCTAAATACTTCCATTTTGAAATTTATTTCAAAATACTATTCTCAATGCTTGGAAAACATTTCTAAAACCTCCCAGGATTTTAAAATTCTCTTATACTTAATTCAATTCCATTTACAAACACTTTTCATGTTTTCAGAATTTTAATTCCAAATTCTGATTTTAATCCAGATTAAATTCATCTGATTTCATATATTACACTTATACGAATTCTGATTGGCTATTTATATAACCATTCCAGTTATAATCTCATTCGATTATAATAACAACGAACACATCCAGTATATTATAAAAATTCCAAGTCTTTCATTTCAAAATATATTTGGGTAAAATTATTTCATTTACCCTCCTTTCAAAACATACCATGTCGGTTCATCGTATTCAAGTGTTTATTAACTCCTACCGATATAGTGGATCAAACTGATTGACCAGAACTCATAAACAACTCAATCAATAAATCTCCACAATATAATTTTTTTTATATTGAATAACAAAAACGCGCTCATATATATACACTCAACTCAATCTAGGGTATAACCAACCCCATCTCTACTGAGTCACGCCACAGAGCCAAGGTAATTACTTAACCTTCAGCTCTGATACCAACTGTAACAACCCGGATTTTCGCGATCTTGAGTAACCGACATAAACTCAATGTCGATTATTCAAGCATCGGAAATACCGGATAGTTAATGAAAGAAAATAGAGGGTGAGAATAGATAAGATAGAAACTTAGAATAGAAGAAGAATAACATACAACATCAGAGTGAAACGAATCTCACAGCGGAACAAACAACATATAATAGATAACATATTTTTGAAATAAAATCAGTATATGTATATAGTAACATTTTCAGAGTACAACACTTACAACATAGCGGAATAAACAATAGCTATATAATCCTGAAGCCTCCTGCTCCAAGCTCTCCAAGTATATCGGTAAAATCTTGACTACTTGACTGCCCATACAAATTTGGGCACCCAAGAGTTTAGGGAAAAACAAAACAAAATAAACTTCGGGTCAGTCATGGTACTGGTGTGAGTAAAACCATTTAAAATAGTTTGAGGAATTGAACGATATCTCATAAGACCACGCCGTATAACGAAACGGGTTTTTCCCTTATGAGAATCCAAAACACTTGGTCCAACATTCAAAAACCTTTTGAAAGGAATGATAATCTTTATATCAAACTCATTTTATATTATAATAATGTCTATCAACCACAATATAATAATCATCTAGCAGAACGCTTTCATCTCATGTTCCACATACATAATATATAATCAAAAACCGTGGGCGCTTATTGGGTAATGAATTCCAACTGGCAAGGTATGGGACCACCTTCCGACAGTGTATCTCTAGAGAGGAATACACCAGGTTCAACAAGAACATCTTGTAACCCAGGCTAAACATGACCGGTCACTCATTTCACTTGAGTGTACCGAATGTATTATCACTAATGGTTGGGATCAGCAACCGTTTCTCGAAAGAGACAACATCGAAACATAATAAATAAATAAATGGAATTTCTCTAGACAAGGTAGCAATACATCCAGATTGGCAGCTAACCACTTAGCCATGCAACCTACCCGATTTTATACCATTTCCTGGTTGTGAAGCTATAGGCCACGCTTATCTCTGACAGATTACATCTTTATTCACTTTGAATGCCATGTCTTCATACCCGCCAAATCACAAATTGATTTCTCCAAAAATACCATGGGTATATAGCTAAGAGAAACGAATTTCTTCGCCACCAAACGTAAATACGTTTTGAAGAGATCAACTTACGCGATCTATTAAATATACTCTATCGGACATTCTTCCATACAGGTCGTCCTGGGACTGGACAGACCAAAGGTAATATTCTGTAAATCCATCTTAGGCAATTTCTACCTAGAATTTATGGAACAACCTTTGCATAACTATGTCTTCAATTATCTTAATCATATTTGATTCGCAACGCTAATGCCATACGGAGTGGTTTTCAGATAATATATCTGATCCCGGTCTCTCCGTATTGACAACGGAAATGTTCAAAATCTTTGATAGTCAGTGATTTAACTATCAAAGGAAAACATGTGTACAAACAACGATCGTATTTTCAAATGGAAATCTTACTGATACGTCATCATTTCATTTCCCAATTTCCCATTTATCGTTTCCATATATTCATAAATTCCTTATTTTCTAAAATTGGAAAATATACGTTATTAACTTTGGAAAACGTTTCCATTTTTGATTCACGCATCAATATCTTCCCACCTCTATCAGTCTCTAACTGTAAACTAGAAAGAGAACAACTTCCCAAGTATAAACCCCGAAGGCCGAAACCAACATCAAATCGATACCCAGAAATCCATTCAACTCAGCTAATTTCCAGTCAGTTTCTAATCTAAGTAGTTCCATTTAAATTCTTAATTCAAACCCAAAATTCCTTTCTTATATTTTATATGCAAAATATTTACTTAAATCCTTTATTCACATTAAATGTGAATAATATTTCTTCTTTGCAATCAGAATAGTTTGATTTCGTATTTAAAAACAATATCCCAAATCCAATTTCTATTAATACTTCAAATTATAGAATTATTTATATAAAATCTAGTTTTATTCTTCTAACACTTATAATCCCATTTATAATCACCTTTATAAATGCTGCTCAAATTCCATTTAAAATATCGGTGTTAAAACTAATTCCTACTTCTCTATATAAATTCAGCCTTATATATTCTGTTTATCAAATGATAAATATTTTATTTAACTCATAATTCTTTTATATCTTGTCAAATATCCCTTTTATAGTTCTATTTACTTTCTAAATAAATATTCCGTTTATACTTCTATTTATTTTCTATATATATAATCCTTTTATACTTCTATTTATTTTCTATATAAATAATCTTTTTATACATCTGTTTATTTTCTATATAAATATTCCTTTTATAAAATTCTTTGATTTTATAAATATATTATTTTCAATTTACACTTTGAAAATTCCCTTTTCTCATTCCACTATATCTTATGGTATTTAAATTACCTAATAACCATGATTAACATCATCTACACACCCATAATCAATCACAGATTATATATCACATCATCTATCACAATATATGAAAACAAACAGTACTATAAATATTGAGGAATCTAGTTGGATCCCTCCAACCTGTTTCCCTGCATTCACAGATGTTAACCAATATAAATAACATTGATTTCATTTCAATATGAAATATTCCGATAAACAGAATCAATATTTGACTAACGATTTATATATATATATCGTTATCTACAATTTTAACCAATAAATCAGCAATTCAACCAAACAATCAACACAGAGCAATCAATCATCATTTATCAATACTAGATTATATTTATAAAAATATAAACTGTACAAAGTTAGTGAGATTTACTCACATTAGACGATCATCGTTAAATAACAATAATTGTCGATTGATTCAGACAGACAATTTATTTAGCTATAAATTGTAACAAGCTCCAATTCACTCCCCGTTAGTTCCATTGTGTAGCCACCGTCCATATGATCCCAACGGATCCTGTTTCGTCGAATTTTGATAATGTATGACGAACTTATGAATTTTTCAAGTTATAATGTGAATTAAATTCCTATATAATTAAATTTAAAAGGGTAATTGGGCCTTCTAATTTAAACTAAGCCCACCTGCATATGTATAAACCTGATGCCGTTCGCTCCTTCTTCTTCCTGGATAAAATAATACTGTACCCTGTTGCTCACCATGGCATTGCCGCTCCTTTCGTCTATAAAAACTCCTCATCACTCTTCTTCATAGATCAACACACAACTTCACTACCATCCTCTTCAACGAAATCTCTTCTACCTCATACACTATAAACCAACTCAACATCCTCCCTACACCTCGCGTTCAAATGCCATCTTCACTATACTGGTGAAAACACCGAACCCCATTTCCTCCAAACTCCATCAAAATTCAAATCTGAGATTACCAAAACTCCTCTCATCAAATTCTCTACACACCCCTACCAACCTTCTTAAACTCGACGTCCCATACTATGTCGCGTTCGAACAGTAGCGTGAAAAACTCCACAGCATGTATCGACATTTATTTGCGTCCAACTACACCAAACTTCCCGATGTGCTGCCAATCAGTACCACGAACTCAAAAACACAACCCAGTTCCCGAATCAAAGCCTAAATCTACCTCGAGATTAAACCTAGAACACACTATTAAAATAATTAGCGATGATAACTAGAGTCAAGTTCAATGAAAACCATATCAAGTTGAAGCAAAACACTTGGTGAATCTAAAGAAACCAACTTTGCAATTTATTGGATTTTATTTGAATTCTTTTGATTTTCAAAGTAGATCTTCTTCAAGTTTTTATGTTTCAGCAGTGCGGCGCATTTCCTCTTTGACCACTGAAGTAGTGAATTAGGTTAAGGGTTGGATGTTACGGGTATTTATAGGTAGGTTATATAATTTTATATTCGATTTAATATTAAATTTAACCAAACGCCACATACATGTGTTGTTAAAAATCCCTATGATCACACATGATATCCAAAAATCATGAAAATGGACATGCAGCTACAGGTTGACATTACGGACCCAATGAAATTTGTTTCATCGAATTCCGACTCTGTTTGCTCACATAGCGTATTTTTAAAGTCAAATTATTGATTGTTTTTCACATTAAAATCCCATACGGTTACATACTAACTCCAAAAATCACGAAAATTGGAATCTAACAATGATTTAATATTCCGGATCCAACAAAATTAGTTTCATTGAAAACGGAGGTCATTTACAAAACTGGCTATTTTAATGCTCTAAATAAATCAATTTAAATAATAATATATATATCTAAAACAATTTTATAAAATATAAATAAATTAATATTATCGTATATATTCATATAGAATATAATACAGCTCCAAAATATTCCTATCTGAATTTATAACTCAACATTTTAAATCCAGATTAAATCTGTATTCAATTTATCTTGAAAATCCATTTATAATATAAATAAATCGTTAAAAATTATAAAGGAATTCCATAACGACTTTTCAAAAAATTGATTTGATCATAAATCAAAATCTACATGACGAAATCCCAATTTTTTCTTCCATTAGAAAAATATACTTCACCAGCTCCGAATGTTTCTTGTTTCATAGAAATCTAGCTTAAAATGGATTTTGTATATTCGTTTAAAGTTCGAATCGCCAAATTACGAACTGCCGTGCCATTTTGAGCCCAATTATAATTATAATATAAATTATACATTCAACTGACATTTACAAATAAATTCGTTAATATAATTCAATTCTAAACTGAATTATATATTATAAATGATCCAATTCACACAATATTGTGAATTCCACTATTTCCGACTATTTCGGAAACTAAATATATTATTCTAGTATTTATATTAATTAAACATTTAATATTATTTAATTCTAGTCATTTTAAAGTACCAAACCATTATTTAAGTAATTAAACAAATTACTTATTATCCATCAAAAAATACGGGTCGTTACAGAAGGGATGCGAATTCGTACCTGAGATCAGGATGTAAAATTTGAATTTGAAATTACATGGCTTGGGATGTGATTTTCTGGGCACAACCCCACTTTTTGGTTAAGCTTTTGGGATGCAAATTTCGCATCCCCTTCGGGATACAAAATTCAGGCTGAAGCCTCCAAACTTCACCTATAAATACCCCTTTGCTTGACATTCTTAGGGTTTGGCATTTTTGGTCTTTGCCAACTTTGGCATATAAGATTGGAGCTCTCTAGCACCATTAATAGCTATCATCATCATCTTCATGACTTTGGACATCTCCATAGACTTGTAAACGTCACATAAACATTTAACTTCAACTTTTGCACATCCAATTGGACTTTTGGCTTGCTTTTGGACACATTTGCATATTTTGGACAATGGAGCTATTTCTTAGACTTAGGCACACTTTTTGATTCAAAAAAGAAGAAAAAAGGAATTTTGGTCAAAGTTATGAATTAACAAGTTATTTTGTTATTCAATTGTACAACTTTATATACACAAATTATCCGAACTTGTACAAACATTGTAATCGATAAATACATGATGAATGATTATTATGAAGTGGACGTAGGAATTAGTGTCGAAACACTGTAAAAGCTATGTGTTCCCTTTACATTTCTCGTACTTTAAATAATGGATCATAAGTTTACATCTAAACTCACACTCGGGGTGTGACGGCCCGCCCCGCACCAACCGGCATTTCCTCCGAAAGTGCGATGTACGCATGCCCGACTAGCACGGAACGGTCGCCAAAGAAAGGAAAGAAGAGAATGAACTAATCGAAAACCCTGTAGAATGTCTCACAGCGCATGGAATAAAATATAATAATAGTGTACTTGACATAAAATAGGTGAGATAGTGCATAAGCTGATAACTAAAACCAACATCAACATCATCATCAGAGCAGCGGAAATCCAAATACAGCTTATTACAACTTTCCAAATTACTGTCTCTAAACAAAAGAAAGAAAGGTACACCACTAATGCCCAAAGTAGTGACCGCAACAACATAGGGAGAATGTCAATATATATATATATCATACGTGGAAGCCTCATGCTCGTCTCCGGTACAGCTACTCGTGCATACCCCCTAACCTGTCTCTAATCTGCTCGAGAGAGCACCCAGAGTAATAAGAAGAGACATAAAACTATGGGTCAGACAAAAAGTCTGGTATGAGCGATAAGCAGCTAAACAGAACAATAACAGGTATACTAAACCATACTTGAACCTGGATCTGCAACCAAAGAGTTAGCACTACATACTGTACAATACTCTAAGGTGCCACTAACACATGGTATAAAGAATATAGGGGTGGGGGTGTGTATGTCATAATGAAGGAAAACAATCAAACATAGCAACCATTCTCACATCTCTCACTCAATGCATAAAGCATACGATGTCCACCACTGTCAATCACTAGACCCATCGAAGTAGTGGCAGAGTTCGACTTGTACAACTACTACTACTACTACTACTACCAAGCTTATCCCATGAAGTCATGACCAAATCTTTACAAATGACCCCACTTCATTGGTCTATAGCTCTTTAGTGGTACCTAGGCCACTGTGGCCCTGAATCCGTTCACGTACCCCCTACACATAGTGACTAAAGTTACAGACATCGACAACCCCTTAGCACATGTCCCGCAGCAAAGCTCAACTCATGAAGTTCCCTCCTTGGTTCCCATCTGGATCCTGAGGTACAACTCCTCATTTGGACTTCCTTTGCATCTCGGGTTTAGGTTTACTCGGTGTTCGATCCTCCGATTCGGTTCGGTTCGGTTCGCCCCCTCCTGCTTGGTTCGGTTCGAATGCTCCTTTCTAGTTTAGTTCGGGTGCTCGGATGCTCTTATTTGGTTCGGGTCGGAGTCCCCCATCCGATTCGGATTGGATGCCCCTATCCGGTTCGGATGCCCCTACCCAGATGATCCTACCCGGATGCCCCTACCCAGATGATCCTACCCGGATGCTCCTATCTGAATGCTCCTATCCGATTTGCTGCAAGTTTTTCCAGCAAGCTATTTCCCCCAAATGACGGCGTTTTCAGCCATTCTAACTTTTCTATGCAATCACAAAACATACCATACAATTATAGCAACATGTATAACCATCCACAAGCACTAAAACAACAATATGACATGTTTATATAGATCAAACATACCCAAAACCCCATGTTTTCCCCTTAATCATGTTTAACAACAACTAATGATAGGATTAGCAAAACTTAACCAAATTAACCCAAATTTCTATCAGAGCCCTAGAATGTCATTTTAGAATTTTACAAATTTTTCCAGATTTTCTGAGCTATAATTTCGCTAATTATCACTAATCACCCCTAATTAGCCGTGATTAGTGAAAAACATTGCAAATCACTCACCTTGGCCACAAATAAAATACCAAATCTGAAATGATTCCCCGTTTGACGTTGTTCCCAATGTAACACAGCATCTCTAACCTTACTTTGGTGCTTTCTCTCCTTAATTTGATGTAGTTTAAGCCAAAACTTAATT
The DNA here is from genome assembly GCA_030737875.1 of Allium sativum. Classification (NCBI taxonomy): domain Eukaryota; kingdom Viridiplantae; phylum Streptophyta; class Magnoliopsida; order Asparagales; family Amaryllidaceae; genus Allium; species Allium sativum. Next base: position 346,783,630 of record CM060920.1, read on the forward strand.
AAGAAGTGATTAGAGGAGTATTTAGATGTTGGAGGCCATTGTTAGGTTGAAGAGAGGGTTTGTGGCGGCTGGAAAACTGAAATGAAAACCTTACTCATTTCAGCCTCCCCATAACCCTAATCCCGAAATGGGTTATGGGCCCGTTTACTAATCACCTCATTTGGCCCGGTTAAGCAGTTTTTCACCTTCTGAAACTTGTTTCATCCATATCTCCCAAACGGTGAGTCCGTTTTGTTAATGTGACCACTCTATGGAAAGGTAAACCATCATCCAGAGCCAACGGAAGTGGTTTCAAGTCAAAACTCCTTTCCAATCAAAAGTTATGGCCAAAACAAGATCAGCTAGGGGCAAAACGGTCATTTAAAAATCGGCAAAAATCATGAACATGGGAAATGACCCCAATAGTCGTATCCCAAAGTTACATGACCATACGACATTGTATGTGAAATAAATAAATATTCTACCATCCTTCGATGCGTAGAATGCGGGTCGTTACACTCTCCCCCCCTTAAGAAATTTCGTCCCCGAAATTCCTTAACCCAAAACATACAAAGGATCCCGCATGCCTACCAACCACATACAACAATCAAACATGCAAAACAAACAAACAAGACTATCCTAGCATGCAGAAAGACTAAATCGAAGTTAAAATCTTACCAGGCGAAGAGTTCTGGATACGTCTTCCTAATGCTCTCCTCTGTCTCCCAAGTACAGTTATTCTCATTCTCGCCCCACTGGACTTTGACTAGATTCACCGCTTTCCTTCAAAGTTGCTTCGTATCGTTCCCAACAATACGCATAGGCTTGCGGTTCCCAACCGCCTCGGGTTCAACTTCGATATCATCCAACTGATCAGGTGAAATAGTCACATCTGGGTCGTGCACGAACTTCCTTAACTGGGAAACATGAAATACGTTGTGAACTTCTTCCATCTTCTCTGGTAATTCAACTTTGTATGCCAAATTCCCAATTTGCTCAAGAACTGGGAATGGACCAACAAATCTTGGTGCTAACTTGCCTCTCCTGCAAAATCGTATCACGCTCTTCAACAGAGAAATCCTGATAAACACCAAGTCGCCAATGGAGAACTTTAATTCTCTTCTCCTTTTATCAGCAATACTCTTCTGCCTATCTTAGGCAGCCTTCATTCGCTGTTGGATAACCTTAATCTTGTCTGAAGTTTCTCTTATCATATCGGGTCCAAGCACAAACTTCTCACCAGTTTCTACCCAACATGACGGTGAGTTGCACGGTCTTCCGTACAAAGCTTCAAACGGAGCCATACCAATATTGGATTGATAACTATTATTATATGCAAACTCTACTAGATGCAAATGTTTATCCCATGATCCACCAAAATCCAATATGCATGCTCTCAAGAGATCTTCTAACACTCGATTCACCCTCTCTGTCTGTCTGTCGGTTCGAGGATGATACGCGGTACTGAGATGTAGTTCTGATCCTAACGCCTCTTGTAAGCTCCTCCAAAATCCATTAGTGAACAACAGATCTTGGTCACTCACAATGCCTTTGGGTATTCCATGAAATCTCACTACCCACTTTATATACAGTTCCTCTAACTTAGCTGCCGTCCTGTTTGACTTGACGGGTATAAACCTTGCACTCTTAGTTAATCGGTCCACAATCAACCAAATGCTATCATGGCCCGATCTAGTCCCTGGTAACCCATCAATGAAATCCATTGACACTTGTTCCCATTTCCATTCTGGAATGTCTAATGGTTGTAGCAAACCACTAGGCTTCTTTTGCTCAGCTTTAACTAGCTGGCAGTTCATGCATTTGGATATAAGCTTCCCAATATCTCTTTTCATCCCTTCCGTGTAGTAGGTCTGCTTCATGTCTCGGTACATCTTGTTACCACCAGGGTGTATAGTCAGTTTTGAGTGATGACATTCTCTAAGCACTTCTTCTCTCAATCCATTGACATTGGGTACAACTAGTCTTCCATTCTTTCTAAGCCATCCATCTCGATCAAGCCCATACTTGTTCCTATCTCCGTCGATTCCCATCTTTAACTTTGAGATGATTTCCAATAGGTTAGGATCGTTCCTCTGACTGGAACCAATCCGCTCAATCAAAGTGGGTCTGATCATCAAACTTGCTAACATTTCTGGATCCAATTCGCACTTTGGTCTGAAATCATACCCAGCGATTTACTCCAGTTGCTTCCATTCTAGAAACATAGCCCCTAAACTGGCATGTCTTCTACTCAATGCATCAGCCACCGCATTGCCCTTTCCTGGTGTATATGTGATGTCGAAATCATATGAAGCCAAGAATTCTAACCATCTTTGCTGTCGGAGATTTAGATCTTTCTGAGTGAAGAGATACTTTAACGATTTATGATCGGTAAACAACTCAAATCTTTCTCCCAAGAGATAATGTCTCCACATCTTCAGTGCAAACACGATCGCTGCCAATTCCAAATCATGGGTAGGGTATCTTTTCTCATGCGGTTTCAGTTGTCGACTTGCATAAGCTACAACCCTACCTCCTTGCATCAATACAGCACCTAGTCCGGTACCACATGCATCCATATATACCTTCATTTCTTCATTCCCCTTAGGAATGACTAACACTGGTGCATATGTCAACTTTTCCTTTAGGCTCTTGAATGCATTCTCGCACCTTTCGTCCCAGATGAAGGCTTGATTCTTCTTGGTCAACTGAGTCAACGATGCTGCTATCTTGGTGAAGTCTTGGATAAACTTACGATAATATCCAGCTAATCCCAAGAAACTTCTTATGTCCGTTGCGTTCTTGGGCGTAAACCAATCTTGTAACATAGCTACCTTCGCAGGGTCCACGGCAATACCATTCTCTAAAACAACATGGCCCAAGAATCTCACTTCCCTCCTCCAGAAGTGACACTTAGAGAATTTTGCTTTCAACCGGTGTTTTCTCAACACCTCCAACACTATCCTCAAATGTTCATTGTGTTCTTCCTCTGTCCTCGAATAGACCAAAATATCATCCACGAACACAAGGACAAACTTATTCAACTGATCTCTGAATACCCTATTCATAAGATCCACAAAGTATGCTGGGGCATTGGTCAGTCCGAATGGCATGACCAACCACCCATAAAATCCAGACGGCGTCCGAAATGCCGTTTTAGCTATACTCTCAGGTTCCACTCTAAGCTGATGAAAACCTATCTCGAGATCCAACTGAGAGAATACACTCGCGCCACTCAACTGATCAAACAAATCATCTATCCACGGTAGAGGATACTTATTCTTCCTTGTCACTTTATTCAACTCGCGGTAGTCTACACACAAACGAAGGGAACCATCCGCCTTGGTAGCAAACACAACTGGTGCTCCCCATTCAGAAACACTCCTTCTGATAAATCCCTTCTTCAAAAGATTGTTGACTTGCACCCCGAGCTCTCGCAGCTCCCTTGGTGCCATACGACGAAGTGGCATCACTATAGGTCTGGCATCTTTCACTAAATCAATGCGGAACTCAATCTCTCGGTGTGGTGGAAGCCCGGTCAATTCCTCGAAGACGTCCGGATACTGGCCAACCACGAGCAACCCTGACAACTCACTATGCGGGATGTCGAGGGAATTTAGAAAACTAGCCATTACCCCATCATCGGGTAGACCACCAAACACTACCCTCCGCCCATCATCCGCTCTAGCTGTCACAAAAAATCCCTTACAGTCTACCACCACCCCGTATCTTTGGAGTCGATCGACTCCCAAAATAATTCCAAACCCAGTAAAGCCCAAAACAAAGCAATCACAACAAAACATGCATCCATGACTCGATAAGACCACATTACGACAAATCATGCTAAGGTTAGTTGAACCACCAATCGGGTTCGTCACTACTAAAGGACTATCGACAATCTTGGGCTCCAATCTCAACCTATCTACCAGGTCACTAGATATGAAAGAACTGGAAGCCCCGGTATCAAACAAAACTCTAACAGGAACGTCATAAACAGAAAGCATACCTTGAATAACGACATTCTTTGGCATAGTGGCCCTTCTTACCACAGCTGAAGCACTCAACATCTTGCTTATTCTTTTTCTTCTAGCCATCCTTGGTCTGATTCTGCTTTCTCTTATTCTGAGAACCATTCTTGCCTCCGCCACTAGCTTGCGGCTTTGGTTCCTCTACAGATGCGACCTCAGTCTTTGACTTAGGGTAAAGACTCTCTGACCTCAATGCTTTCCCCACAATCGATTCAAACGTCTCATCGATATGGTTAATAAGCCTTTCCCCTAAGTATCCATCCAAACCAGTTATGAACTTCTCGTTCTTCTTCTCGGCAGTATCAATAAGAGATAACCCATATTTCGACAAATTGTCGAATTCAGCAATATACTCCGAGATAGCTCTACCATTCTGCTTGAGTTCCAAGAATTTCTTAAACAACATTGACTTCTGGGCAGTTGGAACGAACTTATCGCTAAAGCGAGCCTTAAACTGATCCCAAGTAATCTGATCCTCGAGAGTAGCTGCCTTTATAGCTTTCCACCAATTCATTGCCTGTCCTTGCAGCTGACGGGATGCAAGCCTTCTCTTCATCGCATCCTCGATACCCAAATCTTCGAAGATACGCACGTAGCTATCCAACCAATGCTAAACATCCGTAGCCGACTCCGTTCCGTGGAACGGCTTCCCACCAAGACTCGTATAATCCTTATTCAGCTTGGCGAAATCAGCCCTAGGCGCCTGCACTATTGGACCACCACCATTACCAGCATTACGAGCTGCCCTTTGAACATCTCTAAGCATCTCTCTCATGAGGTCAGTAAACATCGTCCTCATGTCAGCAGTGTTGTATATAACAGTGTTGTATACACAATTATATGATTTTTGTTTGATAATAACAGCCAAATAAATATTTTGAATGTGTTTGTTATCGTACTGTTCTATGTATACATCACAGACAGGAATATAATATTTATATTTAAATAGAATACGACTTTACAGACATTCATATATTCATACAGTATTTTATTTAAATTAAATATTATATTTCAAACATTCAAACAGTACAACTATTTATAACTCCACTATTTAAACTCATCACAGGAATATGTACTTGTAAATAAACTGAATTCGATAGACAAATTTGTTTGAACACAATAAAATAATATTTTAATTCAACCAAATTTGTTTATTACAAATTTTAGTACAACTTTTTATTTTCTGTACATCACCTCCTCACTACTGTTCACTCAACACTCATTTACATCTCTATATAATTCATATATACTAACACATATGAACATCATCATCTTCAGCCTTCTTGTCTTCACAGCATTCCACAGTCAATCCAGTTCATCATCTTCATACCTGTCAATACAGAAGAACACACACAGTAGACTGCAACAAAAATAAAATTCAATACAAACAAATAAGAATTTTTTTTAGTTTTTATTTTCCTCAGAATTATGGTGTGTTTCTCATCATTTTTCTAGACTTGGTATGATATGCAGGGACAGAAAACACGTCTGGATGGCTGCATATACACACGTGTGCACTGCCTCGCCAATCCAGTGTGCAACTGAGGAGTAGCCACAAGGACCGTCTCGACTCAGTGCACACATAAAAGCAAATCATAAGAAGAATCGAAAATCAAGACAACACAATGCTAATGCAGTGGAGGCAGCATGAAATAGTTCAAGCAGTAAAAGTGGTGAAGAAGTCAAGGAAACATGATGGGATAAATTTACATAATTCTTCAGCAATTTCGAGAAAAAACCAAACAGAAGTCAAGCAAGCATGCCCAAGGAACATATGCACATGGTTCGAGTCAAACACTAATACATGGAATATGTTATTGGTGCAACTACACATGTTTCAGAGCAAATATAATAATGACAAGAACACAAACCATTCTGGTCACAGTAGCAACAGGGTAAGCACTCAAATGTTAATGGATATGTTTTTAGCAAGACAACAAATGATCATGTGTAATTTCTGTTTCATACTGCAAGTATGGTTTCAAGATTAAAACACATATGGTTCAAGTGAACAAGTGTATCATGACAGTAAAACAAAAGCAGTGTGAACAAGCTAGTAGATCAAACAACTACAAGAACAAAAGTATTGGAACAATAGGATGTGCAAACACAACGATCAAGCTAGATGAAACAGTACAACAATGTATGTTTTTGACTCAGTGTATACAGCAAAATGTTTATAAGCAAATAAATTGAAAAAGACAACTATTTACAAATGGACTTCATGGGTGTCAAAGTCATCAAAGAAGTATGAAGATTGTGCAATATTAATTCAAATATACATGTCAAAGAGCAAGAGCAGTGTAGTCAAATAAAGCTCAAGCCAAAATACATGAACAAGGAGAAGTGTGAAGCCAATGTGGTCGAGCAGTGCAATACCACAATCCAGAGAATGGAAAAGAAATTATAGCATCAGTTTTCTAGTTTATAGCAAGTATCAGTTTTCTGTGTGTTAAAGTTCAAAGGAAAGCAAGCAGGTGAAAGTGGCACTTCACAAGCATGTCGAATGCAAAATCCAAGTGCAGTATAACAACGAAGTAGATCATATATGCAAAATTGAGCACAATATCTGCTCTTATCAAAGTAAGTCATGCAAGGTGTCAAAGATTTGATGTACCAGAAATCAAGGCATCAGTTGAGAGTAATCAAGTATAGCATCAGTTTAAATTTGGTGAAAAATCAGTGATACAATCAATGATTCAAGTTTAGCAAGGTCAAGTGTTATCTCTATCAAAAGCAATATTAAATGTTCAGAAATGATCAAGAAAAACATCTGTACAACATCATCTGTGATGCACACGGCAAAGAAGGAAGTAACAGATCAATTCAAAAGTCCAGAAATCACAATGCAAGTTACTCCACAAAGTTTGAAATTTTCAAACTTAATCAAATTCCAAACAAATCAGGATATTAAATTTGTTCAAAGGTAGACCGAGTGTAGCATCAGTATGAAGTTATCTTCATGATTAAAATTCCAGAAATTAAGGAACTAACTCAAAGCCGAAAGAATCAAAGACCATTTCAAAAAATCTCACGCAAGTTTTTCAAAAAGATTGAAGATTTCAAACCTGATTTAAAGTCCAGAACTTATCTCACAAATTGGTGCCAAAGATTAAGGGAAGCCGTGTATCTCAAAAACCCAAAAATTACTCAAAGATCAGACCGAGTCTTATACGAAATCAGAGCATATATCTAGGATTTAAATCCTATAAATACACCGATTCATCACTGGTTTCAATCCACCCAAGTTCTAGCACTAATTCAAAAGTGAATCTCAAATTAAAAAAATCATACCAGGAAAGGAGGAAGCTTGGATCGAGAATTCAACATCAAATCGAAGAGGATAGCCGCTGAATAACTCGAGATCATCACACGACAGAGCGGTGGCCTTCAGATTGAAAGAAAATCGAAACCCTAAAAGTCAATCGCCATTTTTCAGAAGGAAACCCTAGCAGCTGCCATTTTTGTTACACAGAGATAAAGAGTTTGGGCCAAATAAAATAAAGTGGTGAAGCAATTAAAAAAAGTGGCCGGCTAAGTTTATACCAAAGGGCTAAGAGATTTTAAAAGGGGATAACCCATCTTTTTAAACTCCTAAAGGATTTTGGATTTTTTTTTTCTTGTTTGTTTTTCAATTTAAATTTGTAATTAAAGCTGTAGTTTTCTAGTTTGTCTCTAAAACTAGGGAGACGAAATACAGAGTTTGCAATTCGGGGAAATCTGGTTTTGGGGATAAAAACCAATGCAGGGTTTTGAGCGTAGGGTTAAGAATAGTTGGGAGCGAGTGTCGCGAGTTTACAGGGGATTGTAAGCGTAGAGATTGTTTTAACTCCTAGTAGAAATCTTGGGGAATGCAGCAGTAGGCAGGATTTTGCCGAAGCTGGGTAAGTCTGTGTGTTATTTATTTTCCGCATTTACTCTGATTATTATCTGTGCTGTGATTATTTAATTGCTCTGTCGAAATCTGCAATAAACCTTATTCACCCCCCCTCTAGGGTTAATTTAGATCCTACAAGTGGTATCAGAGCAGGATTTTTTATTTTATTTTAACTCTAGAGTCATGAATCTGTCCAATAACGCGTTTTCTGAGGGTCAGTCCATAGCTAGGCCACAAATGTTTAATGGAACTGATTATGCATATTGGAAAGCTAGGATGAAGATTTATTTGAGTTCAGTCGACTATGATGTATGGGATATTATTGAAACGGGTTATAGATCTCCCACTGTTATAGTTATTGGTGTTGAAATTCCTAAATCAAAAGACAGGTGGGATGCTAATGATAAAAAATTATTTTCAACCAATGCCAAAGCAATGAATGCTTTGATTTGTGCTCTTGATAAAACTGAATTTAATCGAATTTCTCATTGTGAAACTGCGCAGGAAATATGGCATACGTTGGAGGTTACACACGAAGGTACATCTCAAGTGAAGGAATCTCGTCTCGCTCTACTCAGCAACGAATATGAAAATTTCTCTATGCAAAGAGACGAAGATATAAAAGAGATGTATGGACGCTTCTCGTCACTAGTCTACAATGCAAAAACTCTTGGCAAAACCTATACTGAAGTTGAATTGATTAGAAAAATATTGAGAGTGCTACCAATGAATTTTGAAGCTAAGGTGACAGCGATACAAGAATCAAAAGATCTGAACAAAGTAAGCATGGAAGAGTTGATCGGAAATCTCATCACTTACGAGATGGAGTTAAAAGCAAGAGAAGAACGAAAGGATTCTGAATCAAAGAAAAAGACGATCGATCTAAATAATTCTGTCGAAAGTAATGATGATGATCCCGCTGAAGAGCTAGCCATGGTTTTAAAAAAGTGGGCCAAAGGAAAATACAAACCACGAAAGAAGAATTCAAAAACCGACAAGTCCGAAAGTTCAGATAGTTCAGACGATGAAGTGTTTTGCTACAATTGCAAGAAACCCGGTCATATCAAACCAAATTGCCCACAGCTTAAAAATGAAAAGAGGAAGAAGTTCAGAAGGAAGAAGAAGGCTTTTGCTGCTACATGGGATGACGAGGAAGAAGAAGAAGCTTCTGAAAGTGATGAAGAAGAAGCTAATTTGTGTCTTATGGCTCAATCTGATTCAGAAGGTAGTGAAGGGGATTCTAGTGAGGTATCGAATTTTACTTATAAAGATTTAATTCTAATGTGTCACGACCTCACGAAAACTGTTGATTCTCTTGAACTAAAAGTTAAGAAATTGAAATCTGATAGGTCAAAACTAGTTCAAGAAAATAACAGTTTAGGAAGAAAACTTGAAAAAGGTAAGAATTCACCGTTTTCAGAATGTGAAAAATGTCAATTTTTGAGTAACGATTTTTTGAAATTAAAAACTGATCTTGAGTTACTTAAAAGTGAAAACATGAATTTGAAAAATTAAAATCATGATTTTGAAAAGGTGATTGAAAAGTTTAGAGAATCTGAAAAACTTGATTTTGGAAAGCGAAAACAATTTGAAATTGAAATTTCCAAGTCCGATGCTAGAATCAAAGCACTTGAAAACGAAAATTTGATTTTAAAACAAACTGATGCTGAAAAGAGGAAAATCGCTATTAATCGTTGTTCATATTTAATGAAAGAAAATAGCAACCTTAAATTTAAAATTCAATGACTTGAGTCAGCTCTGACTAAATTTTCTAAAGGAGAGAAATCGTTGAATATGTTGTTGAAAAATCAATTTTTTGTTCAGAATAAAAAGGGACTTGGATTTGAATCTGATCAAGTTGAAAAACAAAGTTTTAATGATTTTAAAAATCCTTTAATTGGCTTTGAAAACGATCAAATTGAATTTTTGAAATTAAATAATTTCAAAGGGTTTTTAAATCATAAACAAGTTGATAACTCGTTTAAAAACAATTCATTTAAATCTGTTTGGATTCCAAAAATTAACAAAATAAATTTAAGCAAATCTAAACAAATTTGGGTTCCAAAGGGTACGCTAGTGAATAGTAATGGATTGTTATATAAACGAGTTTGGGTACCAAAACGTGTAAACGAAGATAAGAGTGGTAAAACAACTTTTGTTAGACCACTCGATCATATAAACATTTAGGTACAGTGGGAGGCTGAGGAACAACTGTGCTTAAGTAAGATAAAATTCAAGTTGATTCATATATCGAATTATTTGGAGTTCCTTAGCCATAGATTCAGAGTTGGAGATTCATTGGATCACGTTGATTATGGTAAGTCAGGTATGATCTCTAAACTCGTACTTTTATTGTAATTCCTTTTTAGTTTTTTATTCCATTTAGTTTATTTTTTTTGGCTGATTTTGAAATCATTCATTATAGATTGTTGAATTTCCTAGATTATGAAAAATTTGATTTTTTTGTGTTGATCCCAAATAATTATCTTAGATTTGATCGCTGTCTATTTCTTGTGTTTGTCTAAAAATTCTCTGAAAATTTCACTCATGATATTCGCTTCGAAAATGATCTTGTGCTGCTCTGATAAGGAAATTGATGTGATTTAGTGATTGGACGTTGAGTTGAAAAATCAGTAATTAAATATCTTTAAAATTCCATAGACAATTTGAATTAAATATATAAGTTGTTTCAAAATTGTCTAGGAACAATCAGCATCAGAAAAATTAGATAATTTCATATTCTATTGATTGATTTTTGAAACTGATTTTCAAACTTGCATTGATATTTTCAAAAACTCCTCTTGAAATTGATATTTTCAATTTTAAAATTATTTTTGATTATTTATTCAAAAATTGAAATTATTGATTAATTTGAACCGTTTTGTGACTCATCAAAATTATTAATAGATTTATGAATTTGTGATGGGTTATGACTATGTTATAATTCATAACTAGAGGAGATGTTATTTTAAATCTCATGATGATTGGACAGATTTTATAATATCATTGAATTAGAGCTTATTTCACCACCATCTTCTATATCTACCATATTTCTGTCATTCATCATGGTTTTATTTAATTTGGGGAGTTCTAATTATTCTTGAAATTTTAAAAGTAATAAAAATAATAATAATAAATAAATAATTTATCCTTGGTATTCACTCCCATTTAAAAATCCTCGCGGTTATGCGTGGGTGAATTACCTTAATCTCTATGTGTTTCCATTCTCACTTAAAAGACCTTTGGGCTGTGCATGGATGGAACTCATTAGAGATGATAAAGTTAAGTTACTACTAACCCCATTTAAAAGACCTTTGGGCTATGCGTGGTTAGAAAGTGCTTAACACATTTTTTGAACATATTTAAAATCTGTAAAATTCATATTCAAATATTCAATTTTTTATTGAACTCTCCTCACTTTATAAAATCCATCGTAAATCCATTCATTCTGAAAGTGAATTTTGCTTCTGATTTAAAGATTATTATGATTTTTGTTTGATTAAATGGGATTTGCAAAATATTTTCTCTCTCTTAATTTGAATTTATATTTATAGTCTATATCCATCACTGTTTAGATTTCTATTATCCTTTTGATGATAACAAAAGGGGGAGAATTTTCAAGATTTTGATTGATGAGTATTTAATTCAAAAATATTTTAATATTGGAAATTAAATATCTAGAGGGAGAATGGTCAATTGGATTTCATCGTCATATTTTCCACATATATAAGGGAGTTCAGTTGTAGGGGGAGCATACAAATAGGGGGAGTAATATATTTCACGTTCAAACACATTCAAAATCTTTTATTTGTTTGTCATCATCAAAAGGGGGAGATTGTTGTATATAACAGTGTTGTATACACAATTATATGATTTTTGTTTGATAATAACAGCCAAATAAATATTTTGAATGTGTTTGTTATCGTACTGTTCTATATATACATCACAGACAGGAATATAATATTTATATTTAAATAGAATACGACTTTACAGACATTCATATATTCATACAGTATTTTATTTAAATTAAATATTATATTTCAAACATTCAAATAGTACAACTATTTATAACTCCACTATTTAAACTCATCATAGGAATATGTACTTGTAAATAAACTGAATTCGATAGACAAATTTGTTTGAACACAATAAAATAATACTTTAATTCAACCAAATTTGTTTATTACAAATTTCAGTACAACTTTTTATTTTCTGTACATCACCTGCTCACTACTGTTCACTCAACACTCATTTACATCTCTATATAATTCATATATACTAACACATATGAACATCATCATCTTCAGCCTTCTTGTCTTCACAGCATTCCACAGTTAATCCAGTTCATCATCTTCATACCTGTCAATACAGAAGAACACACACAGTAGACTGCAACAAAAATAAAATTCAATACAAACAAATAAGAATTTTTTTAGTTTTTATTTGCCTTAGAATTACGGTGTGTTTCTCATCATTTTTCTAGACTTGGTATGATATGCAGGGACAGAAAACACGTCTGGATGGCTGCATATACACACGTGTGCACTGCCTCGCCAATCCAGTGTGCAACTAAGGAGTAGCCACAAGGACCGTCTTGACTCAGTGCACACATAAAAGCAAATCATAAGAAGAATCGAAAATCAAGACAACACAATGCTAATGCAGTGGAGGCAACATGAAATAGTTCAAGCAGTAACAGTGGTGAAGAAGTCAAGGAAACATGATGGGATAAATTTACATAATTCTTCAGCAATTTCGAGTAAAAACCAAACAGAAGTCAAGCAAGCATGCCCAAGGAACATATGCACATGGTTCGAGTCAAACACTAATACATGGAATATGTTATTGGTGCAACTACACATGTTTCAGAGCAAATATAATAATGACAAGAACACAAACCATTCTGGTCACAGTAGCAACAAGGTAAGCACTCAAATGTTAATGGATATGTTTTTAGCAAGGCAACAAATGATCATGTGAAATTTCTGTTTCATACTGCAAGTATGGTTTCAAGATTAAAACACATATGGTTCAAGTGAAAAAGTGTATCATGACTCATGACAGTAAAACAAAAGCAGTGTGAACAAGCTAGCAGATCAAACAACTACAAGAACAAAAGTATTGGAACAATAGGATGTGCAAACATGTAACGACCCGGATTTCGAGCGACTTTGGTTATCGACATAAGCACGATGTCGATAACCAAAACATCGAAAAATCCTGGTAATTAGTGAAAGAAATTAGAGGGTGAGGAAAGATAAGATAGAAAATTAGAATAGAAGAAGAAGAAGAACACAACATCAGAGTAACACGAATCTCACAGCGGAACGAATAAATATATTTCATAACATAACTTTGAAATATACATCTGTACTTGCATATACATATCATTATCAAAGTACAGCACTTACAACACAGCGGAAATAACTATAGCTATATGATCCTGAAGCCTCCTGCTCCAGCTCTTCAAGTGTATCTGTAAATCCCGACTACTTGACTGCCCGTACAAATTTAGGCACCCAAGAGTTTAGGGAAAAACAACAAAATAAACTCCGGGTCAGTCATGGGACTGGTGTGAGTAAAACAGTTTAAAAACAGTTCGAACAAGTAAACGATATCTCATAAGACCACGCCGCATAACGGAACGGGTTTTTCCCTTATGAGAATCCAAAATATCTTTATATCAAAAACCTTTTGATATTATAATAATGTCTATCAACACAATATAATAATCATCTAGCAGAAACGCTTTCGTCTCACGTTCTACATATATAGTATACAATCAAAACCGCCAGCACGTATTGGGTAATGGATTTCCAACTATGACAAGGTATGGAAACACCTTTCGCTCGTGTACCTCTAGAGAGGAATACACTGGGTTCAACAAGAACATCTTGCAACCCGGCCACACATGACCGACCACTCATTTCGCTTGAGTGTATCGAATGTATATCACCAACAGTTGGGATCAGCAACCGTTTCCCGAATGGGACAGCATCAACAATAGATTTTTAGAAGTAAATGAAACTCTAGATCAGGTGATTATACACCCTACTTCGGTGCGACCGAATTAGCCATGCTACCTGCCCGATTTCTGTCATTTACCGGATGATGAGGCTAGAAGCTACGCTTTTCCATCACACTAAATTCACTTTGAATGCCACATCGTCAAATCCATCAAATCACCGATTGACGTCTACAACAATACATTATGTGTTAGCTAAAAGAAGTTTCCTCCTCCGCTTCCACTCTTGGTACGGTTGGAGAAATCAATATACGTGATCGTCTGGAATTACTCTGTCAAACATCCGTCCATACAAGTCATCCAGGAACAGGATGAACCGAAGGCACTATTCTATAAACAGGAAAGCCCTTGCATAACTCCGTCTTCAATTTCCTTTGGCATATATGATTCGCAACGCTTATGCCAATACAGAGTGGCTCTTTGGATAATAATCCAACCGGTCTCTCCATGTTAACAACGTTAAAATGGTCAAAACTTCGATAGTCTGTGATTTAACTATCGAATAAAAACAAGTGTGCAAACAACGATATTATTTCCAGATGGAAATTCTATCAATCAATCATCAATCATATACCTCCTTGGTTCATTAATTTACTTATCTCCTATTTCCCTATATTCAATATTTCTTATTTTCTAAATTGGGAAAATATATGTTATTAACAATGGAAAACATTTCCATTTCTTTGTTTCTTTATTTGAAAACATTTCTGGTTTCTTATTTGGAAAACATTTCCAAAGCTTCTTCATTGGACTTAGACAGATGTTTAAACAAACCATCGCGATGCCAACTCAAACCATTTCCTTTACTATTGAACCTTAACTATTCCTTAGTTAAAAATGAAGCCAATCAAGTTGGGGTAGAACTACCTCTCAGATCTTAACTGAACAATATTTCTAACTTTGAAACAGGCAAAGTTCACTTTATATTCCTTTTACTATCTTCCTTACTTAACCCTCTTCGAATAGCTATATTCAATTGACTCTTTTCACTTAACTCTATTCGATTAACCCTTTTAATTAACTCTATTGGACTAACACTATTGGGTTAACTCTATTTGACTAATGCTATTGATTTACCCATTTCACTTAACTCCTTTCGAATAAACTATATTCGATAACTCCTTTTACTTTCTTCGAATAAACTATATTCGATTAACTCATTTGCTTCTATTCGAATAACTATATTCGATTAACTCATTTGCTTCTATTCGAATAACTATATTCGATTAACTCATTTGCTTCTATTCGAATAACTATATTCGATTAACCCATTTGCTTTAACACTAATCGATTAACTAACATCGATTATCTAACATTGATTATCTCCTTTTACTTTAACACTAATCGATTAAACTAACATCGATTATCTCCTTTTACTTTAATACTAATCGATTAACTAAGATCAATTAACTTCTTTTCACTTTAACTCTAATCGATTAAACAAACATCGATTAGCTACTTTTTATAAACTACGTTTTCCGTTACAACTATTTCCTTTTTATAACATTTACTTACCGTTACAAATATTTCCTATTTATAACTTCTATTTACCGTTACAAATATTTCCTATTTGTAACTTCTATTTACCGTTACAAATATTTCCTATTTATAACTTCTATTTACCGTTACAAATATATCCTATTTATAACTTCTATTTACCGTTACAAATATATCCTATTTGTAACTTCTATTTACCGTTACAAATATTTCCTATTTATAACTTCTATTTATTTTCTAAATAAATATTCCTTTTCTATTTCTATTTATTTTCTAAATAAATATCCCTTTTATAAAACCGTGTTCGTTTTATAAATATTTCCTTTTATAAAATCCTGTGATTTTATAAAATTCCTTTATTTCAATATACATTGAAATACTTCTTTTTACATCCCAGGGTCTTTTATGATATTTAAAAATATCGAATAACAATGATTAACATCATTCTAACACACATAATCCATAACAGATTATATAACACATCATATATCACCATATATGAAAACAGTAAAATAATTGTTGAGGAATCCAGTCGGATTCCTCCAACCTGTTTCCCTGCATCACAGATGTTAAACAATATAGATAACATCACTTTCAGTTCCATATGATATATTCTGTTAAACAGAATCAAATATAGACATTCAACTAACTGACTAGCAGTTCAATCAAACCGTCAATACACAGTCAATCAACCAATATCTAACAGTTCTAAAAATACAACATGAAATTATAAACTGTTCAGAGTTAGTGAGATTTACTCACATTTGCAGTTCATCGTTAAAGAATGATAAACTGTTATTTGATTTGAATCAAACAGTTTATTTCGCCATAAATTCAAACTAGCTCCCATCCACTCCCAGTCAGTTCCATTGGGTAGTGTCCGTCCATACGATCCCAACGGATCTTGTTTCGTGAAATTCTGATAACGTGGGTATAAGATGTTAACATTTGAAGTTTATATACTATATAAAATAAAATAATTCAAATTTCTTATTTAATTAAATGGTCCACCTTATTTCCTTGGCCCATCACTCATTTGAAGACCCATGACACGTAAAACACCCTTCTTCCTCATGTATGCTAATGAAGCCTGTTCCTGTACAATTTCATTCCCGAATTTTCCAACTCTCGTTGGACACTATATCTCCACAACATCGACCAACCACCTCCATACCATGAAATGCCAACTCTCCTACTTCTTTGAATCACGATCAACCACCCAGATAATTTTAGCTGCCATCGTCGATAATTATGCCCCTCGTTCACGTTTGTCTCCTCACGCCGACCAGCTCTCGCTTCACCATTGACCCACTCTTCGAGCCAGCATCCCCTCCACCAAAACTAGAACACCTCGCACTCTTTTTTCCTTTAACACCGTACGGTATGACCCGGTCACCTACTCTGTTCTTCACTGTCCTCCACACACAGTAGTGCTTCTCTTTCACGAATATATACATATCCGTAAATCTCATCACACAACATATACAACCACATCCAAGCCCACAACATTCTCCACTTCTTCATGCACGAGTCCTGAAATCAGTGCTAACCCTGACGCTTTCTCCAGTCGTCGTTTGGGTTTTCAGCGGTCAGCCCTAGCTGCTGTACGAGATTTTCTAGCGACGCGAGAACAACGTCGAGCTCACCGAAAATCATACGCAGAAGAAGAGAAAAGAAAGAGGAATTCAAAGGAAATTTCTTTGTGATCTTAGGATTTTATATGGATTTTTGGTGGATTTTTCTTTTGATTTTGTTTTGCTGCGTGAAAGAGTTTAGTGGCGGCTCACGTTTTCGCTCAGGAGTAAGAAGTGAATTAGGTTTAGAAAAATAAGTAAGGTTATTATATAGGGTCTCTTTTTATTTTTGAGGTAACAGTTTGGTCCATGTATTTGCTTGAGGACCACGAGAAACTGGCCGATGTGAAGAGATGAGGCATGGCCTCTTTTCTGGTCGGTGAACATAGCTTAGGGTATTTTTGTTTTAAGTTATAAAGTTTACCATCACGTGATAAAGAATTTCCTTAGTTTACAAACTTTTGTCGACAGAAGTAAACATACCTTTGTAATCTGCTCGGTGCCACGATCCCAAAAATATAATGATACTGGTAGGTTGACTCATATTTTGAAACCTCAAAATGTTGATTACATGGTGCGAAATACTTCAAATGAAAAGTCGTTTGTTAAATTAATTAAAAATTACAGTAAAATTCTAAAAATTAAATTATCACTACTTCCCAAAAGAACCTTGTCTAAATTCAAACCCGATCTCTAGTTATATCGAATAAACCGTTACGGTCGATAAACGATTCTATAACGACTATTCTGAAATTTGATTTGGACATATCTCAAAATCTACATGACGAAATCCTGATTTTTCTCTTCCACTAGAAAGATATACTCCACCAGCTCCACCCGTTTCTTGTTTCACAGAAATCCGGCTTAAAACGAATCCTGTACATTCAGTTGAAGTTCGAATCGCCAATTTACGAACTGTAGCGCCATTTCGAGCTCGTTTATAATTATATTATAAACTATACGTTCAACTATCGACAATTGAATATATACGTTATTCAAATTCAATTCTAAACTGAATTAAATATCACAGATGATCCGGTTCACACCATATCGCCATTTCAGCCAATTCTGATTATTTCAGAATTAAATATATTATTTAATTATTATTTTTAATTAAATATTCACTATTATTTTATTCAACGACCATGTAATTAACTAACCTACCATTTATACAATTAAATAAATTAATCATAATACCCCTGCCAATGCGGGTCATTACAATCTTCCCCACTTAAAATAATTTCGTCCTCGAAATTGCTAAAAAGTAGGGGACGACCCTATCGACTGGTTAGAACATATTTGTTCACTCCTTAACTTCAGTTTCAACTGAACCAATTTAATTTCAATTAAGTTATTTATTAATTCTTATCAATGAAAATTTTCAAAAATCCTAAAAAATTTCTAACGCCTTAACTCTTCGAAAAATTTCGCCAGCACCTCCTTTGTACTGGTCAATCGGTCAAACTCCAACTCGCCTCTCTGGGCCATCTCCATCCCAAAAGAAAAAAACAAACAGCCACGCGGCTTGCCAATTCGGCTCATAAATCTTATATCCAATAGGAATATAAACTGGTACCTTTTTGTCGGGCATATCAACCCCATCACTTCCATATGCTATCAACTCAGCATATACTAATATTAATCAAACCAAACTCTGATCAATTTATCCTCAACACCACCATTCACTTTTTACCAAGCCAAATTTTCATTTCAACTGGAGTTCAATTCTTGATTTTCAATTCCTTAACTCCTCAATCCAATACCATTTCGGATTCTAGTTTCACAAATCCAATCTTATTCGATTTCAATTCAACTTCAGTTACCACTTAACTGACTTTACTTTAATTCAAACTTGCTTTCACAAATTTCTGTTAAATTTGTTTTTTACTCAAACAGTCTTTCCCTGGGAGTTTTCAAACAGTTTACTCTTTTCAAAAATCAAAATTTCCTTTTTGAAATCCAACTGAGTCCAAAATCAATATTCCATTAGTTAAATCACTTCTCTATTTCTTCATCAATATTTGTTAACCAAATATTTTCAATAACCACATTGGCCTTTTATGTTATTTGGAAAACATTTCCGAATATTGCCTTCCTTTATTTTCTAAATTTTTAGAAAATATATGCTATTCATAATTGGAAAATATTTCAATTACTTATCTCCTTTCCGATCTCGTTTATTTCTATACTTAGGAAATATTCTTCATTCTATTTCCAAGCTTACACTTATTCGGGTTAAAACAGATGTTGTGTAAAACATCGTTACGACAACCCAAATACTATATTCAACTAACTCTTATTCAACATTGATCTTCGAGCCTGAAATCTTACTATTTATTTGTAAATAATGAAATCAATCAAGTTGGGGTATAACTACCTCTCAGACCTTGACTGAATAACATTTATAATGTCAAACGGATATGACTACTTACTCGAATAATCAATACCACACAACTACTGATTCACTTTTAAACACATATATGCTCCCTCTTTCTAATCTTACCAGATTTTATTCTTATACTTCCTTTTTGATTATACTATTCTATTTCTAAGTTTGTTTCCTTATCGACTTCTTTATATATCGATACGTTGATTTCAAATTTTCAAATTTTCTTAAAAACATTCTAACTCCTTAAATTCTCAGAAAAATTTGCCATAACCTCCTTTGTACTAGGAGCATCGGGATATTTCAAATAGCCTCCCATGGCCCTCATCAATCCGAAAGAAAAAGAAAAAGCCAAGCGGCTAGCCGATACGGCGCATAAAACCTCATATATGAATTAAATACATACCTTTTTGTCGAACATTCTATTTATATACCTTCAAACCTTATCCATACCTATCTCATGTATATCCATACATTTCTAATTCATTCCAACTTAATCCAATCGTTTTAACTTATTTCGTTAAGTGATTTTCAAATTACTGGTTTGCCCATTTCACCTTCATATTTGAATATCCATGTTCAAATATAGGTTTAACTTGTTTATCAACTAATTGAATTTCATTTCAATTCTCTTATTCAAATTCTATATTTGAATTTCATTTCAAATCTCTTATTCAAATTCCATACTTGAATTTCATTTCAAATCCATTTGAATTCTCTTTATTTCATTTCAATTCCCTTTGAATCTTCTATATTCAAATTTCACATTCAATTCTATTTGAATCTTCTTTATTCAAATTCCCTTTTCAATTCTATTTGAATCTTCTACATTCAAATTTCATTTCACTTTCGATATTCAAATCCTATATTTGAAATCTCTTATATTTTCTATATCCAAACGCCATTTGAATTTCAATATTCAAATTCTATATCACTTCCATTGAATTTCATATATTCAAACTCCCTTTGAATTTCTATATTCAATTTCTATTTGAATTCTCTTTATTCAAATCCCCTTTGAATTTTCTATATTCAAATCCTATGTTTGAACTTCCTTTATTCAAATTCCTTTAAATAAGTCTCAGTTTCAATTCCTTTTGAAATCGATATTTCTACCTTTGGAAAGTAGATTTCCCTTTCAATTTCGCACTTGTATTTTTATATTTCTGAATTATCCAATGATAATTCTTTTCACTTCATTTTATAAACTTCGTTTATAAAAGAACTATTTATAAACTTCGTTTATAAAGGAACTTCTCGTTTTATTTCTTTTAAAACAAGTTAATATTTCAAATCTATTTAAAAATTCCAATTCTATATTTTAAATCCCATTTTGAAATTCAACACACTTGTCTTTCCCAAAACAAATTCAAAACAGTATCCTTGGTAGTAATTCATCACTTGCAACTCGAAAATGAATACTGATGATGCAGCTGTCATCATCAGAATCTATTTTCCAGCGATCAAAGTGAGTTCAATACTATAAAACCATTTCTAAACATTTCCACTTTGAAATCCATTTCAAAATATAATTCACACTGCTTGTAAAACAATTTAAAATCTCCCAAGATCTTAAATTTTCCTTATTTTTAATCCTAATCCATTTACAAACACTTATCCAATTCTCCAGAGTTTTAATTCAATTTCTGGTTTTAAATTTCAGATTTAACTCATCTCGATTTCATATATTTCACTTATATGAATTCTGATCGATTATTTACATAACCATTTAACTTGTAATCTTACTTGATTATAATAACAACCAATATATCCAATATGTTCAAAATATAATTTGGGTAAAATTATTTTAATTTACCCTCTTTTCAAAACATATCGTGCCGACCCATCGTACTCAAGTGTTTAGTAACTCCTACCGATACAGTGGATCAAACTGATCGACCAGAACCCATAAACGACTCAACCAATGAATCTCCACAATATAAAACAAATTTTTATATCAATAACAAATACATTCACTCGTATATATACACTCAATCTCAGTCTAGGGTATTACTAACCCTATCTCTACCGAGTCACGCCACAGAGCCAAGTTAATCAATTAACCTTATGCTCTGATACCAACTGTAACGACCCGGATTTCGAGCTACTTTGGTTATCGACATAAGCACGATGTCGATAACCAAAACATCGAAAAATCCTGGTAATTAGTGAAAGAAATTAGAGGGTGAGGAAAGATAAGATAGAAAATTATAATAGAAGAAGAAGAAGAACACAACATCAGAGTAACACGAATCTCACAGCGGAACAAATAAATATATTTCATAACATAACTTTGAAATATTCATCTGTACTTGCATATACATATCATTATCAAAGTACAGCACTTACAACACAGCGGAAATAACTATAGCTATATGATCCTGAAACCTCCTGCTCCAGCTCTTCAAGTGTATCTGTAAATCCCGACTACTTGACTGCCCGTACAAATTTAGGCACCCAAGAGTTTAGGGAAAAACAACAAAATAAACTCTAGGTCAGTCATGGGACTGGTGTGAGTAAAACAGTTTAAAAACAGTTCGAACAAGTAAACGATATCTCATAAGACCACGCCGCATAACGGAACGGGTTTTTCCCTTATGAGAATCCAAAATATCTTTATATCAAAAACCTTTTGATATTATAATAATGTCTATCAACACAATATAACAATCATCTAGCAGAAACGCTTTCATCTCACGTTCTACATATATAGTATACAATCAAAACCGCAAGCACGTATTGGGTAATGGATTTCCAACTATGACAAGGTATGGAAACACCTTTCGCTCGTGTACCTCTAGAGAGGAATACACTGGGTTCAACAAGAACATCTTGCAACCCGGCCACACTTGACCGACCACTCATTTCGCTTGAGTGTATCGAATGTATATCACCAACAGTTGGGATCAGCAACCATTTCCCGAATGGGACAACATCGACAATAGATTTTTAGAAGTAAATGAAACTCTAGATCAGGTGATTATACACCCTACTTCGGTGCGACCGACTTAGCCATGCTACCTGCCCGATTTCTGTCATTTACCGGATGATGAGGCTAGAAGCTACGCTTTTCCATCACACTAGATTCACTTTGAATGCCACATCGTCAAATCCATCAAATCACCGATTGACGTCTACAACAATACATTATGTGTTAGCTAAAAGAAGTTTCCTCCTCCGCTTCCACTCTTGGTACGGTTGGAGAAATCAATATACGTGATCGTCTGGAATTACTCTGTCAAACATCCGTCCATACAAGTCATCCAGGAACAGGATGAACCGAAGGCACTATTCTGTAAACAGGATATCCCTTGCATAACTCCGTCTTCAATTTCCTTTGGCATATATGATTCGCAACGCTTATGCCAATACAGAGTGGTTCTTTGGATAATAATCCAACCGGTCTCTCCATGTTAACAACGTTAAAATGGTCAAAACTTCGATAGTCTGTGATTTAACTATCGAATAAAAACAAGTGTGCAAACAACGATATTATTTCCAGATGAAAATTCTATCAATCAATCATCAATCATATACCTCCTTAGTTCATTAATTTACTTATCTCCTATTTCCCTATATTCAATATTTCTTATTTTCTAAATTGGGAAAATATATGTTATTAACAATGGAAAACATTTCCATTTCTTTGTTTCTTTATTTGAAAACATTTCTGGTTTCTTATTTGGAAAACATTTCCAAATCTTCTTCATTGGACTTAGACAGATGTTTAAACAAACCATCGCGATGCCAACTCAAACCATTTCCTTTACTATTGAACCTTAACTATTCCTTAGTTAAAAATGAAGCCAATCAAGTTGGGGTAGAACTACCTCTCAGACCTTAACTGAACAATATTTCTAACTTTGAAACAGGCAAAGTTCACTTTATATTCCTTTTACTATCTTCCTTACTTAACCCTCTTCGAATAGCTATATTCAATTGACTCTTTTCACTTAACTCTATTCGATTAACCCTTTTAATTAACTCTATTGGACTAACACTATTGGGTTAACTCTATTTGACTAATGCTATTGATTTACCCATTTCACTTAACTCCTTTCGAATAAACTATATTCGATAACTCCTTTTACTTTCTTCGAATAAACTATATTCGATTAACTCGTTTGCTTCTATTCGAATAACTATATTCGATTAACTCATTTGCTTCTATTCGAATAACTATATTCGATTAACTCATTTGCTTCTATTCGAATAACTATATTCGATTAACCCATTTGCTTTAACACTAATCGATTAACTAACATCGATTATCTAACATTGATTATCTCCTTTTACTTTAACACTAATCGATTAAACTAACATCGATTATCTCCTTTTACTTTAATACTAATCGATTAACTAACATCAATTAACTTCTTTTCACTTTAACTCTAATCGATTAAACTAACATCAATTAGCTACTTTTTATAAACTACGTTTTCCGTTACAACTATTTCCTTTTTATAACGTTTACTTACCGTTACAAATATTTCCTATTTATAACTTCTATTTACCGTTACAAATATTTCCTATTTGTAACTTCTATTTACCGTTACAAATATTTCCTATTTATAACTTCTATTTACCGTTACAAATATATCCTACTTATAACTTCTATTTACCGTTACAAATATATCCTATTTGTAACTTCTATTAACCGTTACAAATATTTCCTATTTATAACTTCTATTTATTTTCTAAATAAATACTCCTTTTCTATTTCTATTTATTTTCTAAATAAATATCCCTTTTATAAAATCGTGTTCGTTTTATAAATATTTCCTTTCATAAAATCCTGTGATTTTATAAAATTCCTTTATTTCAATATACATTGAAATACTTCTTTTTACATCCCAGGGTCTTTTATGATATTTAAAAATATCGAATAACAATGATCAACATCATTCTAACACACATAATCCATAACAGATTATATAACACATCATATATCACCATATATGAAAACAGTAAAATAATTGTTGAGGAATCCAGTCGGATTCCTCCAACCTGTTTCCCTGCATCACAGATGTTAAACAATATAGATAACATCACTTTCAGTTCCATATGATATATTCTGTTAAACAGAATCAAATATAGACATTCAACTAACTGACTAGCAGTTCAATCAAACCGTCAATACACAGTCAATCAACCAATATCTAACAGTTCTAAAAATACAACATGAAATTATAAACTGTTCAGAGTTAGTGAGATTTACTCACATTTGCAGTTCATCGTTAAAGAATGATAAACTGTTATTTGATTTGAATCAAATAGTTTATTTCGCCATAAATTCAAACTAGCTCCCATCCACTCCCAGTCAGTTCCATTGGGTAGTGTCCGTCCATACGATCCCAACGGATCTTGTTTCGTGAAATTCTGATAACGTGGGTATAAGATGTTAACATTTGAAGTTTATATACTATATAAAATAAAATAATTCAAATTTCTTATTTAATTAAATGGTCCACCTTATTTCCTTGGCCCATCACTCATTTGAAGACCCATGACCCGTAAAACACCCTTCTTCCTCATGTATGCTAATGAAGCCTGTTCCTGTACAATTTCATTCCCGAACTTTCCAACTCTCGTTGGACACTATATCTCCACAACATCGACCAACCACCTCCATACCATGAAATGCCAACTCTCCTACTTCCTTGAATCACGATCAACCACCCAGATAATTTTAGCTGCCATCGTCGATAATTATGCCCCTCGTTCACGTTTGTCTTCTCACGCCGACCAGCTCTCGCTTCACCATTGACCCACTCTTCGAGCCAGCATCCCCTCCACCAAAACTAGAACACCTCGCACTCTTTTTTCCTTTAACACCGTACGGTATGACCCAGTCACCTACTCTGTTCTTCACTGTCCTCCACGCACAGTAGTGCTTCTCTTTCACGAATATATACATATCCGTAAATCTCATCACACAACATATACAACCACATCCAAGCCCACAACATTCTCCACTTCTTCACGCACGAGTCCTGAAATCAGTGCTAACCCTGACGCTTTCTCCAGTCGTCGTTTGGGTTTTCAGCGGTCAGCCCTAGCTGCTGTACGAGATTTTCTAGCGACGCGAGAACAACGTCGAGCTCACCGAAAATCATACGCAGAAGAAGAGAAAAGAAAGAGGAATTCAAAGGAAATTTCTTTGTGATCTTAGGATTTTATATGGATTTTTGGTGGATTTTTCTTTTGATTTTGTTTTGCTGCGTGAAAGAGTTTAGTGGCGGCTCACGTTTTCGCTCAGGAGTAAGAAGTGGATTAGGTTTAGAAAAATAAGTAAGGTTATTATATAGGGTCTCTTTTTATTTTTGAGGTAACAGTTTGGTCCATGTATTTGCTTGAGGACCACGAGAAACTGGCCGATGTGAAGAGATGAGGCGTGGCCTCTTTTCTGGTCGGTGAACATAGCTTAGGGTATTTTTGTTTTAAGTTATAAAGTTTACCATCACGTGATAAAGAATTTCCTTAGTTTATAAACTTTTGTCGACAGAAGTAAACATACCTTTGTAATCTGCTCGGTGCCACGATCCCAAAAATATAATAATACCGGTAGGTTGACTCATATTTTGAAACCTCAAAATGTTGATTACATGGTGCGAAATACTTCAAATGAAAAGTCGTTTATTAAATTAATTAAAAATTACAGTAAAATTCTAAAAATTAAATTATCACTACTTCCCAAAAGAACCTTGTCTAAATTCAAACCCGATCTCTAGTTATATCGAATAAACCGTTACGGTCGATAAACGATTCTATAGCGACTATTCTGAAATTTGATTTGGACATATCTCAAAATCTACACGACGAAATCCTGATTTTTCTCTTCCACTAGAAAGATATACTCCACCAGCTCCACCCGTTTCTTGTTTCACAGAAATCCGGCTTAAAACGAATCCTGTACATTCAGTTGAAGTTCGAATCGCCAATTTACGAACTGCAGCGCCATTTCGAGCTCGTTTATAATTATATTATAAACTATACATTCAACTATCGACAATTGAATATATACGTTATTCAAATTCAATTCTAAACTGAATTAAATATCACAGATGATCCGGTTCACACCATATCGCCATTTCAGCCAATTCTGATTATTTCAGAATTAAATATATTATTTAATTATTATTTTTAATTAAATATTCACTATTATTTTATTCAACGACCATGTAATTCACTAACCTACCATTTATACAATTAAATAAATTAATCATAATACCCCTGCCAATGCGGGTCATTACAAAACACAACGATCAAGCTAGATGAAACAGTACAACAATGTATGTTTTTGACTCAGTGTATACAGCAAAATGTTTATAAGCAAATAAATTTAAAAAGACAACTGTTTACAAATGAACTTCATGGGTGTCAAAGTCATCAAAGCAGTATGAAGATTATGCAGTATTAATTCAAATATACATGTCAAAGAGCAAGAGCAGTGTAGTCAAATAAAGCTCAAGCCAAAATACATGAACAAGGAGAAGTGTGAAGCCAATGTGGTCGAGCAGTGCAATACCACAATCCAGAGAATGGAAAAGAAATTATAGCATCAGTTTTCTAGTTTATAGCAAGTATCAGTTTTCTGTGTGTTAAAGTTCAAAGGAAAGCAAGCAGGTGAAAGTGGCACTTCACAAGCATGTCGAATGCAAAATCCAAGTGCAGTATAACAACGAAGTAGATCATATATGCAAAATCGAGCACAATATCTGCTCTTATCAAAGTAAGTCCTGTAAGGTGTCAAAGATTTGATGTACCAGAAATCAAGGCATCAGTTGAGAGTAATCAAGTATAGCATCAGTTTAAATTTGGTGAAAAATCAGTGATACAATCAATGATTCAAGTTTAGCAAGGTCAAGTGTTATCTCTATAAAAAGCAATATTAAATGTTCAGAAATGATCAAGAAAAACATCTGTACAACATCATCTGTGATGCACACGGCAAAGAAGGAAGTAACAGATCAATTCAAAAGTCCAGAAATCACAATGCAAGTTACTCCACAAAGTTTGAAATTTTCAAACTTAATCAAATTCCAAACAAATCAGGATATTAAATTTGTTCAAAGGTAGACCGAGTGTAGCATCAGTATGAAGTTATCTTCATGATTAAAATTCCAGAAATTAAGGAACTAACTCAAAGCCGAAAGAATCAAAGACCATTTCAAAAAATCTCACGCAAGTTTTTCAAAAAGATTGAAGATTTCAAACCTGATTTAAAGTTTAGAACTTATCTCACAAATTGGTGCCAAAGATTAAGGGAAGCCGTGTATCTCAAAAACCCAAAAATTACTCAAAGATTAGACCGAGTCTTATACGAAATCAGAGCATATATCTAGGATTATAATCCTATAAATACACCGATTCATCCCTGGTTTCAATCCACCCAAGTTCTAGCACTAATTCAAAAGTGAATCTCAAATTAAAAAAATCTTACTAGGAAAGGAGGAAGCTTGGATCGAGAATTCAACATCAAATCGAAGAGGATAGCCGCTGAATAACTCGAGATAATCACACGACAGAGCGGTGGCCTTCAGATTGAAAGAAAATCGAAACCCTAAATGTCAATTGCCACTTTTCAGAAGGAAACCCTAGCAGCCGCCATTTTTGTTACACAGAGATAAAGAGTTTGGGCCAAATAAAATAAAGTGGTGAAGCAATTAAAAAAAGTGGCCAACCAAGTTTATACCAAAGGGCTAAGAGATTTTAAAAGGGGATAACCCATCTTTTTAAACTCCTAAAGGATTTTTGATTTGTTTTTTTATTGTTTGTTTTTCAATTTAAATTTGTAATCAAATCTGTAGTTTTCTAGTTTGTCTCTAAAACTAGGGAGATGAATTACAGAGTTTGTAATTCGGGGAAATCTGGTTTTGGGGATAAAAACCAGTGCAGCGTTTTGAGCGTAGGGTTAAGAACAGTTGGGAGCGTGTGTCGCGAGTTTACAGGGGATTGTAAGCGTTGAGATTGTTTTAACTCCTAGTAGAAACCTTGGGGAATGCAGCAGTAGGCAGGGTTTTGCCGAAGCTGGGTAAATCTGTGTGTTATTTATTTTCCGCATTTACTCTGATTATTATCTGTGCTGTGATTATTTAACTACTCTGTGGAAATCTGCAATAAACCATATTTACCCCCCTCTAGGGTTAATTTAGATCCTACAAGCAGCATACCCATTATTGGCTCCTCTACTGGCACCTCTTGCGTATCGGCTCATCGTTCAATCTGTAAAGAGAAAACGATAACCATCCTCTTTGTGGTGTCAGTGCAGTGCGACATCATCCTTAGCTATACTAATAGTATATATATAGCTATTGAAAACCAAAATAATCACAAAAACGCGCTCTCATATACGTATTATCTCTCCCTGGCGTCTTTCCCTAGGTTAACTATGCAACCTAGTGCTCTCATACCAAGTGTGACGGCCCGCCCCGCACCAACCGGCCTTTGCTCCGAAAGTGCGCTGTACACATGCCCGACTAGCACAGAACGGTCGCCAAAGAAAGGAAAGAAGAGAATGAACTAATCGGAAACCCTGTATAATGTCTCACAACGCATGGAACAAAATATAATAATAATGTACTTGACATAAAATAGGTGAGACAGTGCGTAAGCTGATAACTAAAACCAACATCATCATCAGAATAGTGCAATTCCAAATACAGCTTATTACAACTTTCCAAATTACTGTCTCTAAACAAAAGAAAGAAAGGTACACCACTAATGCCCAAAGTAGTGACCCCAGCAACACAGGGAGAATGTCTATATATATATCATATGTGGAAGCCTCTTGCTCGTCTCTGGTACAGCTACTCGTGCATACCACCTAACCTGTCTCTAGTCTGCTTGGGAGAGCACCCAGAGTAATAATAAGAGACATAAAACTCTGGGTCAGACAAAAAGTCTGGTATGAGCGATAAGCAGCTAAACAGAACAATAACAGGTATACTAAACCATACCTGAACCTGGACCTGCAACCAAAGAGTTAGCACTACATATTGTACAATACTCTAAGGTGCCACTAACACATGGTATAAAGAGTACGGGGGTGGGGGTGTGTATGTCATAATGAAGGCAAACAATCAAACATAGCAACCATTCTCACATCTCTCACTCAGTGCGTAAAGCATACGATGTCCACCACTGTCAATCACTAGACCCATCGAAGTAGTGACGGAGTTCGACTTGTATAACTACTGCTACTACCAAGCTTATCCCATGGAGTCATGACCAAATCTTTACAAATGACCCCACTTCATTGGTCTATATCTCTTTAGTCGTACTTAGGCCACTGTGGCCCTGAATCCGTTCACGTACCCCCTACACATAGTGATCTAAAGATACAGACATCGACAACCCCTTAGCACACGTACCGCAGCAAAGCCCAACTCATGAAGTTCCCTCCTTGGTTCCCATCTGGATCCTGAGGTATAACTCCTCATTTGGACTTCCTTTGCATCTCGGGTTTAGGTCTACGTGGTGTTCGATCCTCCGGTTCGGTTCGGTTCGCCCCCTCCTGCTTGGTTCGGTTCGAGTGCTCCTTTCTAGTTCAGTTCGGATGCTCTTATTTGGTTCGGGTCGGAGTCCCCTATCCGGTTCGGATCGGATGCCCCTGTCCGGTTCGGATTGGATACCCCTACCCAGATGCTCCTATCTGAATGCTCCTATCCGGATGCTCCTATCCGAATGCTTCTATCTGAATGCTCCTATCCGATTTGCTGCAAGTTTTTCCAGCAAGCTATTTTCGCCAAACGGCGGCATTTTCAACCATTCTAACTTTTCTATGCAATCACAAAACATACCATACAGTCATAGCAACATGTATAATCATCCACAAACACTAAAACAACAATATGACATGTTTATATGGATCAAACATACCCAAAAACACATGTTTTCCCCTTAATCATGTTTAACAACAACTAATGATAGGATTAGCAAAACTTAACCAAATTAACCCAAATTTCTATCAGAGCCCTAGAATATCATTTTAGAATTTTACAAATTTTTCCAGATTTTTCTGAGCTATAATTTCGCTAATTATCACTAATCACCCCTAATTAGCCGTGATTAGTGAAAAACAATGCAAATCACTCACCTTGGCCACAAATAAAATACCAAATCTGAAATGATTCCCCATTTGGCGCTGTTTCCAATGTAACATAGCAGCTCTAACCTTGCTTTGGTGCTTTCTCTCCTTAATTTGATGTATTTAAGCCAAAACTTAATTAAGAAGTGATTAGAGGTGTATCTAGATGTTGAAGGCCATTGTTACATTGAAGAGAGGTTTTGTGGCGGCTGGAAAACTGAAATGAAAACCTAACTCATTTCAGCCTCCCCATAACCCTAATCCCGAAATGGGTTATGGGCCCATTTACTAATCACCTCATTTGGCCCGGTTAAGCAGTTTTTCACCTTCTGAAACTTGTTTCGGCCATATCTCCCAAACGGTGAGTCCGTTTGGTTAATGTGACCACTCTACGGAAAGGTAAACCATCATCCGAAGCCAATGGAAGTGGTTTCAGGTCAAAGCTCCTTTCCAATCAAAAGTTATGGCCAAAACAAGATCAGCTAGGGGCAAAACGGTCATTTAAAAATCGGCAAAAATCATGAACATGGGAAATGACCCCAATAGTCGTCTTCCAAAGTTACATGACCATATGACTTCGTATGTGAAAGAAAGAAATATTCTACGATCCTTCGATGCGTAGAATGCGGGTCTTTACATGGGGGTTGGCGTGCGTAAATAACCAATTTCCTATGTTAACACTTTGGCGAGCTAGGAAAGAGAATGCACAGCTTCGACTTCTGCTTTGGTTTTGATTCGCGGATTTGACTTTGGATTTCAAAATTTCTTTTGGATTTCTTCTTCGACGTCGACTTCAGTTTTGGTTATCGAATTCATTCTCAAATTTTCTCGGAATGCTCTCGGATTGCACCATGGTTAAAAGGAAACAGTTAGCTCGCTCGGAAGGAGCAGGCATTGAGGAAATTTGGGAAGTCTACTCGACCGGATATCCATCAAACTATGTCACCCGTGATGACTTCGATGGGGTCATTAAAGATTTAATTAAAGATCTCATTTCTTGCTTGGAAGAACATGAAGATCACTTCCATCGACCGGAAGCAACTATGAACACTCTTCTCTCCCGACTCGAAGGAATTACGAGGCAGTTGTCTTAGGGAAACATCGTTGGAACAAATGCTAGTGTTCCACAAGGATTAGTTGAGACTTAGGCCAATTTCCAATGAAAAATCTCGTGCCGACACAATCCACTGGCAGCTACCAGATCGGCTAGGCTCGGGGGTAACACACCCAATCCCGTACAAGGCTCAACTCAGGTTCTAGTCAATCAAGTCTTAAGATTAGGTGTCAGGAATACTACTCAAGCGCCATTGCGCGTGCCTTCCGATACATGAACTCACGTTGTTCCAAATGTTGGATTTGTTCCAACTGAGGCATCTCAAATCAAGATCGAGCCAGATACTCTGCTTGGAACTCGACCTTTCGCTAATGTTGGACTTGATGCTGAAAGCAATTTAGGGAAACTAGATCTAACTGAAACCATAAATTAAATATCAATTTAACACTTAAATTCGCGGATCAATGCAATAAAATTGAAATCGAAACATAATTAGATTAGAACTCATACCTTTCATGATGAAGAACAAACAAATTGACACCACGAAGAAATTCGATCGATCGAATCAAAGGCACGACAGAGGCGCCGAGCCCTCTATTGGTATCCACGAACGATGCCCTCAACTTTGTCAAACGAAATTGAAGCGGATTGAGATTCAGTACTAGCCGACATTTTGGATTCTAGGGTTTCTCTCTTATTTGATATCTGTATATCTCGATATAAAGAGGATCGTACGTATCCTTTTATAAAGCAATACACGGGTAATTAGGTAAGCTTTAGATCCCTTTTATTTGTTCAAAACCAAAGACCATTTCAACACTTGAATATTTTTTTTTGAAATATTCTCATCCTTTCATCACTCTTATGTGTGACCCTATAGGTTATCATAACGTTAGCAACAATTTAAACAATATTTAAACTGTAAACAGTGAGCGACATCTAGTAATACATCGCTGTTACCCAAGTTATAATAATATTAATGATTCGATACAACCTTTCCGTGACCAGTGTATCAATGTAATATAATCCTTTTAACCAATATATCCAGGATCAAATTAGAGGCATGGATCGTATCATCCTCGTTATAATTTAATCCGATTTTCTTGATCGATGAGTAGACTGTTTAAAACAAATCAATATTTGAGCACGGCCATGCATTTCACAGTCTCACTCAATCAAGAGGCCCATGGATATCACTACGAATATATCGTAGGGTTAAATTCCATCTAGATCATTCATAATTTTCATTCGATTCGATATGTATCCAATAATCACCGTTATCATTACTCTGTTATGAAATAAATTTAGATGATATCAAAACACAAATATCCTCGAATAAAATTATAATGATTTCAGGTCTGAGGACCATTACATCACTGTCACTATGAGAACAACTTATGATACTGTTGATTATATTCCATGTAGTTATCTCACGGTGGGTCAGCCCAATACGCTATTCTCCAATACGTATTTATATCTTGACTTTAATATCACGTATATTATTGATCAATGAGATGTGATCATCAGTCAATTAATATACTAGTCTCAACGCTTTATTGTTGTCCTATATAAACAATAAAACTCGACTAGGGACATTTAAGAATTATAATACTTATCACATTATATAATCTCAAGTTCAGTCTTACTCGAACTATATAATTCTGTATTATTATTCTAAGGACTTCTATTAAACTATTGTTTATATTACGCAGTAAATATAATATAACAGAATATTTTTTATTCCAAATAAAACAATAACGTTATTAATCACATCAAATGGATTGCCTCTAGGGCATAAACTAACAATCTCCCACTTGCACTAGAGTCAATCATTTACGTATCGTATACTCATGAAACTAGTGTGACTATTAAACTTCTGCTGCGACAGAGTTTAATTCAGTAGGTCTACAACATTACAACTTTTGTAACTTTGCAGATATGTTTATTTCCTCTGTGAACAATTTCACATAAGAGTTATATTTCTTAAATATATGTTTGGGTCGATTATGAGTTTAACGTTTTAGGCCTGAGCAATAGCCACATTGTTATCGCAATGTAAATCATTAGACCAACAATGAATTAAGTTCAATTATGAACTTCTTAATCCAAACATTTTCTTTCTTAGAATAAGTATTTATTTCTTATTTTAAAACTAACATTATTCACAATAATTAATGTGTTACCAATATATAACATTGTAATTATTGTGTCACTCCCACTCAATTTGTTGTCTATACAAGATTCAATGGTATTTTGTGGTCTCCGAGACATTTCAAATTCTATTTTATTCTCATCGGTATGTTCGAGACTGACTCTCCATTATAAGGATACCAATTCGAGCAATAAACATTTTATTCTCAGAGGATTTATAGAATTAATATCCATTTTCTTCTTTTGGATATTCCACAAAATATTTATTTGATTTGGGTCTGATCTTATCAGAGGAATGGCGTTTAACAAGCGTCATACATCCCAAATCTTTGCATCAGACACACTAGGACATT
The DNA here is from genome assembly GCA_030737875.1 of Allium sativum. NCBI lineage: Eukaryota > Viridiplantae > Streptophyta > Magnoliopsida > Asparagales > Amaryllidaceae > Allium > Allium sativum. Next base: position 346,817,643 of record CM060920.1, read on the forward strand.
TCCTAGCACATATCTTATATGACGTCTTTAAAATCGTTTTTGTGGGATTTAATATAATTGTTTAAATTTAATTTATAGGAAGATCTGTATGACTTATCATTAATCATACTATATCTTATAAGGTATGATGTCTCCTTTCAGACACACCATTCTAATATGGTGTTCTAGATGGAGTGAGTCGTGAAACAATTACAAACTCATTTGGATAGTCATTAAATAGATGGCTTAAATTTTCTTTTTGATCTTTTCGAAAGGTATTTATTTTCTATTAAAATTGGTTTCAGTCTCCAATTTGAATTCTTTGAACTTTTCAAAGGATTCTAATATGTGTTTCATAAGATACACATATTTGTATCTACTGATATCATCAGTAAATATAATGAAGTAATAAAAACCTACCTCTAGTTTATGTATTCATTGCTCCATATACATCATTATGTATGAGACCAATAATTATCACTCATTCACTGTGTCATGTGAAAGGTGATTCAGTTATTTTGCCTAATAAACAAGATCTGTATTCTTCATATAATTCAAAATCAAATGATCTCAAAATTCCATCATTATGGAGTTTTGATATATTTCTTGTTTACTGGGTTAACCGGTAATACTAAAGGTATATTGGATTTAAATCACTAAATTTAATCCACTCGTCATTAATGTCAAGTACATTATAATTAAGGATTTATAAATATCATTAACTATTTGTGAAATTCCATACGATTTTTCATTTAAATAAAATGAATAACAATTATTCTTTTATTACATACGAAATTCAAACTTGTCTAAACAAGATCTATTATAACACTTATCTTAAGTAGAATTTCATTATAACAATTATTTTATTTATTTAATTAAGCCAGTATAATCAACAAGAATCAACTTCCTATGGATAATCCAGCAACATTTGCTTCATTTCCAATTGTAAGTCCACTTGTCCTTTTATCAGATTTCTACTTATTTTGCAATTTCTGTAAATTAGCATACATTTATGTGATTTATATCTAGTATCTAATACTACAAATGTATAAGTAGATTGCTATAACATTTATATATTATTCGGTTGAAGTCATACCTCAACCTTTCATTTTAGATCCTCTATGTTTATATAACAATTACGTTTGATTTGTTTGAGGACAATCCTCAAATTTCACTGTTAGTCAAAAATTTATATCCTTCTTAAGGATTAATTTAAATTTCGAGTAATTTATTATTTAATATCTACATTAGATAATAAAATAATAACTGATTCTGTAATATTTATTTATTACAAAATTTTTGACAATCAGAATTTATATTAACATAAATATGTAATTGAAACTAAAATACGCTCCCACTAAAATTAACATCCCTCTGTTTATATATGTAAATCATTATATACATATAATGGTGTTCCAAGATCCATATCTAGTCATGCCTTGTGTAATGACCCGGATCCTTATGGGTTAATTTTAAAATATTTGATATGGATTTAAATATTGAGTTAAGTAAATAAATCAATTTTTTAGGGAGTTATCGATTTAAAAATCAATTTCAATTTAATATTGAAAATATTAAATTATCAGAATACGAAGATGGATTTAGTTGAATTCAAATTTTAATTTGAATTGAAAACAGTTCAAATAATTAATATGAAATTTTAACGGTAATAATATTTATTTATTATCGAGGAGAATAAATAGTTGAAATTTAAATTATATCAATTTAAATTAATATCAACTACATATGATCGAACTGGACTTCGAAACAGGTCCCAGTGCGTTCAGAGCAGTGGTATAACGCTAGAAATGTCAGTTGTTGGGTTCAGAAAGGAGTTCGAAATCAAGGGTTATTTAAAATTAAAGGATACCCATTCGGAAAAAAAAATATTAATAAAAAAATACTTGTTCCATATTAAACCACATATCCTCTTTCTTAACCACAAGCTAAAACAACTCGTGGGCTTTCATTCTCCATCCGTTCAACCATAAAAGCCGCTCCTCAGTAAAAAATATCAAAGAAAATTTCCTTTGTTAAATTCTTCATTTCTAAAGCATGGAGAAAACCGACAGTTTCAAATCAAAAATGAGAGTGTCGAAGTCAAACAAACTCCACCGAAACAAAGAAAAGAAAAGGGGAATCATGTCGCGATCGAATCCCATCGCGATTCCAGATCTGAGACGCACGTACACAGTAGCTTTTTGGGGTCAGTCTCGAGCAAAGGTTCGAGCTCGATCAGGGTTTGCAGAGGTTTCGATCAGCGGTAGAAAAGGCGATGATGATTTGGGGATTTAGGGGTTCGGATTCATCATGTGTGTGGCCAGAAGGGGGTCGCGATGTCTATAATGGGTGCGCGAGGTTGATGAGAGGTTGCCGTGGGTTGAACTATGCTCGCAGGAGGGGATGTCGACGTGTTTAGGTATCACGATTTTAGAGGATCGGTGTTGTTGATCTCGGCATTTTCGAAGGCTGAGAGGATGTTGTCTGTAGATGGAGAAGGAGTTGGTCGGGTCAACATAGTTGATGGGTTTTAAGGCATTTCAGAGGTAACCAGGTGCAGTATTTTGATGTAGTGGCAGTGGTGGTGTGTGATGTCGAGGAATGGTGGATTGTCGGTAAGATGGTCGATGAAAAGTCGAAGTAGGAAATGGGTAAAACCTTGGGATGTTCAAGTAGAGTGAAACCAATGATTTTTCCGAGATTGGCTTCAGAATTTAAGGTATACATTTTATGAAATATAAACACCAGAAAGAATTTATTTATTTGGTAGAAGTTAATTTAAATGAATAACCGTTTAATTGTTAAATTTAATCGAATAATCGTATGTGGTAGGTAAATTTCATTTGAGATGATTCATAAAGCGAGATATGGAAATAAACAGGATATTCGACAACTGCAATTACGGTGAGTAAATCTCACTCACCATTTAATTAGAATTATTTTTATATAGTTAAAAATAATTGTTGTTGCTTGTTTGAATGCTGTCTGATTGTTTTAAATATATATAGTTATTTAGGTTGACTATTATATATATTGGGTTGATGATTGGTTGGATTCCCGCAGTCTCATTAGCGGATGCCCGCGGTTTCATAGCGGATGATTACCCTATACGCCCCACGCTATGATTAGTGGATGACCTTCTATACCGCGATATCCTGCCTCGAAGCAGGATGGGTATTATTTATGTGCTAACATCTGTGGATGCAGGAAAACAGGTTGGAGGAATCCAACTGGATTCCTCAAAAATATATTATCTGTTTGTTGTTTGTTTGATTTCATATATATTCCTGTATGATGTGTTAAAATCAAATGATTGAAAATTGATTGATTTGATTGTTTAAAATATCCCTAGAGCTTGAATATTGATTCATAAAAATATCGGAAAGGGTATTTGATATCTAAAAAGGAAATTCTATTTTTATAAATAGAATTTGAATTTTAAATAAAACTATAGAAAATATTAACTTGTTTGAAGGTATATAAAACAAATATGAATTTATAAACGTTGTTTATAAATAGAAAAGATGGGATTTGAATCGAATTTACAAACGTTGTTTATAAATAGAAAAGATGGGATTTGAATCGAATTTACAAACGTTGTTTATAAATAGAAAAGATGGGATTTGAATCGAATTTACAAACGTTGTTTATAAATAGAAAAGATGGGATTTGAATCGAATTTACAAACGTTGTTTATAAATAGAAAAGATGGGATTTGAATCGAATTTACAAACGTTGTTTATAAATGGTAAGGTGGGATTTGAATTGAAGTTATAAACGTTGTTTATAAATAATGCCGAGAATTCAAATGGACTTTAAACTATAGATTTGAATATAGAAATTCAAATGGAATTTAAACTATAGATTTGAATATACAAATTCAAATGGACTTTAAACTATAGATTTGAATATAGAAATTCAAATGGACTTTAAACTATAGATTTGAATATAGAAATTCAAATGGACTTTAAACTATAGATTTGAATATAGAAATTCAAATGGACTTTAAACTATAGAATTTGAAAATAGGATTCAAATGAAGTTTAAATCAAAAGAATTCAAATAGAATTGAATTGGAATTTGAATAGAGGAGTCGATAAGGAAACGAGAGTATGAGTATAATTAGAATTTGTTAATATGCAGGTAAAATATATTTGAACATGTCATGTTCAAATATGAAGGTGAAATAGACTGAAAAGTTAAGTAACAGATTTAATTAACAAATTGAGTTAAAACGATTGGTATAGTTAAAATAGATGGGACAGGTATAGACATACAGGAGACAGGTATGGAATAAAGTATAGAAGTGAAATAAATAGAATGCCCGACAAAAAGGTACGTATTTAATTTCCATATGAGATTTTATGCGCCGTATCGGCAAGTCGCTTGGCTTTTTCTTTTTCTTTTTGAGATGAGAAGGACCGGGAAAGCTATTTGAAATTTCCCGATGCTCCCGGTACAAAGGAGGTTATGGCGAATTTTTCCGGGAATTTAAGGAGATAGAATATTTTTAAGATAATTTGATAGTTAGAAATCAACGTATCGATATACATAGAAGTCGATAAGGAAACGAACTTAGAAATAGAATATCATAATCAAAAAGGAAGACTAGGAATAAAATCTAGTAAGAATAGAAAGAGGAAGAATATACGTGTTTAAAAGTGAATCAGTAGTTGTATGGTATTGATTATACGAGTAAGTAGTCTTGTCTGTTTTGACGTTAAATGTTATTCAGTCAAGGTCTGAGAGGTAATTATACCCCAACTTGGTTGATTTCATGATATACCGATAAGTAGCAAGATTCAGGCTCGAAGATCAATATGGAATAAGAATTAGTTAAATACTGTATTTGGGTTGTCGTAACGATGTTTTACACAACATCTATTTTAACCCAAATATGTGCAAAGCTTGGAAATAGAATAATGAATATTTCCTAGTATAGAAAATAAAGGAAGATGATATATGGAAATGTTTTCCAAATAATGTAAAGGCCAACATGGTTATTGAAAATATTTGGTTAACAAATATTGATAAGAAATAGAGAAGAGGTTTAATTAATGGAATATTAATTGAAGGTTCAGTGATTGTTGGATGTTTGGATGAACACTTGTTTTATTCGATAGTTAAATCATCGACTATCGAAACACTTGTTTTTATTCGATAGTTAAATCACAGACTATCGAAGTTTTGACCATCGTTGTCAATATGGAGAGACCGGTTGGATTATTATCCGAAGAACCACTCCATATCGGCAGTAGCGTGCGAATCAGATTATATAAAGATAATCGAAGACGGAGTGTGACGGCCCGCCCCGCACCAGCCTGCATTTCCTCCGAAAGTGCGCTGTACACATGCTCGACTAGCACAGGACGGACGTCAAGAGAAAGGAAAGAAGAGAATGAACTAATCAAGAAACCTGTAGAATGTCTCACAGCGCATGGAATAAAATATAATAATAACATACTTGACACAAAACAGGTAACACAGTGCATAAGCTGATAACTAAAATCAACATCAATCATCAAAGCAGCGAAAATCCAAATACAGCTTATTACAATTTTCCAAATTTACTGTCTCTAAGCAAAAGAAAGCTGAAGTAGAAGATACACCAACAACGCCCAAGCAGTGATCTTCAACAACACAGGGAGAATACTATATATATTACGTGGAAACCTCCTGCTCGTCTCCGGATCATCTACCCGTGCACCACCAGCTAACCTGTCTCTAGTCTGCTCGTGTGAGCACCCAGAGTAATAAGAGGAGACATAAAACTCTGGGTCAGACATAAAGCCTGGTTTGAGCGATAAGCATCTAAATAGAATAATAACAGGTATACTAAGCCATACCTGAACCTGGACCTGCAACCAAAGAGTTAGTACCACATACCGTACAATACTCCAAGGTGCCATAATAAAGGGTGTAAGGATACGGGGGTGGGGTGTACATGTCATAATGATAGCAAACAAATCAACCATAGCAACCATCCTCACATCTCTCACTCAGTGCGTAAAGCATACGATATCTACCACTTTGGAACACTAGACAAACTGAGGTAACGACGAATCCCGACTTGTAGAAACCCTGCTGTGACCAAGCCAAACACTTGGAGTCATGACCAAACATTTCAATGACCCACTTCATTGGTCGTAGCCCTTGGTTCTACCGATGCCATAATGGCCCTGAATCCGCCTTCGTACCTCCTACCATAGTGGTCCAAAGCTATAGACGTCGATAACTCCTTGGCACGCGTCCCACAGCAAAGCCCAACCATGAAGCGAACTCGTTGATTCCCATCTGAATCTTGAGCTCTAACTTCTCATTTGGACTTCCTTTGCATCTCGGGTTTGGTCGAATTGGAGCGGGTCTTCAGAAGAGTCATCACGAAGTAGTAAAAGTACACGTCCGGTTCCCCATGCTCGGTTCGGTTCGGATACGTTCCCCGGTTCGGTTCGGAGTGCCGCCATCCTCTGGGTTCGGGTCCTTCTCCCTCATGCGGTTCGGTTCGGTGCTCTCCCTCATGCGGTTCGGTTCGGTGATTCTGAAGCGGTTCGGTTCGGAATATGGTATCCATGCTCCTCTTTCTTCCACTTCAGTCCTCCTTGTTCCTTCCGATCCCACGCTACGCCCCTCCGACCCGACCAGGCCTTCCTTGTTGCCTCTTCACGTCATGCTCTAGAAAGTACCACGCCCCGGTCCGGTTCGGATATGTCCGATCCGATCCCCTACCCGATCCGATCCGGTTAGATACCCTGCAGTTTTCTGCAACTTTCCAGCAACTGTTTATACGCCTCTCGACGGCGTTTTCGACCAATCTAACTATTGGAATCAATCACAAAGCATACCAAAGAGTCATAGCAACATATAACAGCAACCACAAGCAACAAACAACAATTTAAATGAATCAAAATGGATCAAAAGTGGCTAAAACCTCACATTTTCTTATAATCCCTCTTAATCATGTTTAAGCATACGATTAGCAAAACACATCGAAATTAACCCAAATTTCTAACAGAGCCTAAAACATTATTCTAGAATTTTAAGAATTTTTCCATAATTTATTTACGTATAAATTCGCTAATCTTCACTAATTACCCTTAATCACCGTAATTAGTGCAAAAACTATGCAAATCACTCACCTTGGCCACAAATGAAACACCAAATCTGAAATACTCTCTGTTTGGGTCGAATTCCTATGTATAGCAGCAGCTCCAACCTTGCTTTTTTGCTATTTGGCCTTGTTTTGATGTAGTTTAGGCTTAATCTTCGCTAAAAATGTGTTTTGGGGTGATTTTAGAGGATGGAAGCCATTACCAATGTCTCAAGAAGGTTTGTGGCGGCTCAAAACTGGAATGAAAGTGATAACCTAACCCTAATCAGTCCTCCTATACCTCTAAACCCGAAATTCCCCTTGGGCCTAGCTGCTAATCACCCGTTTAAGCCCAATTAAGCTGTTTTTCACCATCTGAAACTTGTTTCAGCCATATCTCCCAAACGGTGAGTCCGTTTGGCTAATGTGACCACTCTACGGGAAGAGAAACCATCATTCGAAGTCAATGGAAGTGGTTTCAGGTCAAAATTCCTTTCCAATCAAAAGTTATGGCCAAAACAGTGATAACTAGGGGTAAAATGGTCATTTAAAAATCGGGAAAAATCATGAACATGGGAAATGACCCCAATAGTCGTCTCCCAAAGTTACATGACCATACGACTTTGTATGTGAAAGAAATAAATATCCTACGATCCTATGATGCGTAGAATACGGGTCGTTACACTCTCCCCCCCTTAAGAAATTTCGCCCCCGAAATTCCTTAACCCAAAACATACAAAGGATCCCGCATGCCTACCAACCACATACAACAATCAAACATGCAAAACAAGCAAGCAAGCCTATCCTAGCATGCGGAAAACTAAATCGAAATCAAAATCTTACCAGGCAAAGAGTTCTGGGTGTGCCTTCCTAATGTTCTCCTCTGTCTCCCAAGTACAATCATTCTCGTCCTCGCCCCACTGAACCTTGACTAACTTCACCGCCTTTCTTCGAAGTTGCTTCATGTCGTGCTCGACAATACGGGCCGGCTTGCGGTTCCCAACCGCCTCGGGTTCTACTTCGAAGTCCTCTAACTGATCAGGCGAAATAGTCATATCTGAGTCGTGAACGAACTTCCTTAGTTGGGAAACATGAAATACGTTATGAACTCCCGCCATCTTCTCTGGTAAGTCAATTCTGTATGCCAAATTCCCGACTAATTCAAGAACAGGGAATGGGCCAACAAATCTTGGTGCCAACTTGCCTCCCCTGCCAAATCGTATCACGCTCTTCAACGGAGAAATCTTGACAAACACCAAGTCGCCAACGGAGAATTTTAAGTCTCTTCTCCTCTTATCAGCATAACTCTTCTGTCTATCTTGGGCAGCCTTCATTCGTTGTTGAATGGTCTTGATTTTATCAGAAGTTTCCCTTACCACATCTGGTCCAAGCATAAATTTCTCGCCAGTCTCTATCCAACATGATGGTGAGTTGCACGGTCTTCCATACAAAGCTTCAAATGGAGCCATACCGATACTGGATTGGTAGCTATTATTATATGCAAACTCTACTAGATGCAAATGGTCATCCCACGATCCACCAAAATCCAATATACATGCTCTCAAGAGATCTTCCAAAATACGGTTCACCCTCTCCGTCTGACCGTCGGTCTGAGGATGATATGCGGTACTGAGATGTAACTCTGACCCTAGAGCCTCTTGTAAGCTCTTCCAAAACCCACTAGTGAACAACGGGTCTCGGTCACTCACAATGCTTTTAGGTATTCCATGAAATCTCACTACCCACTTCATATACAATTCTGCTAACTTAGCTGCCGTTCTGGTCGATTTGACTGGTATAAACCTTGCGCTTTTAGTCAATCGATCTACAATCACCCAAATGCTATCATGTCCCGATCTAGTCCTTGGTAAACCATCGATGAAATCCATCGAGACTTGCTCCCATTTCCATTCGGGAATTTCCAATGGCTGTAACAATCCACTAGGCTTCTTTTGCTCGGCTTTAACTAGCTGGCAATTCATGCACTTGGATATAAACTTCCCAACGTCTCTTTTCATCCCTTCCCAGTAGTAAGTCTGCTTCATATCTCGATACATCTTATTACCACCGGGGTGTATAGTTAGCTTTGAGTGATGACATTCTCTAAGCACTTCATCTCTCAATCCATTGACATTGGGTACAACAAGCTTTCCATTCTTCCTAAGCCATCTATCTCGATCAAGCCCATACTTGTTCATCTCCTCATCGATACCCATCTCTAACTTGGAGATGATTTCCAATAGGTTAGGATCGTCCCTCTGACTAGAGCCGATCCGTTCAATCAAAGTGGGTCTGATCGTCAAACTTGCTAACATTTCTGGATCCAATTCGCACTTTGGTCTGAAATCAAACCCCGCGATAAACTCCAGTTGCTTCCATTCAAGGAACATAGCCCCTAAGCTGGCATGTCTTCTACTTAATGCATCAGCCACCGCATTGCCCTTTCCCGGTGTATATGCGATGTCAAAATCATAGGAAGCTAAGAACTCTAACCATCTCTGCTGACGGAGATTCAGATCTTTCTGAGAGAAGAGATACTTTAACGACTTATGGTCTGTAAACAGCTCAAATCTTTCTCCCAAGAGATAGTGTCTCCACATCTTTAACGCGAACACGATCGCTGCCAATTCTAAATCATGGGTAGGGTATCTTCTCTCGTGCGGTTTCAATTGCCGACTTGCGTAAGCTACGACCCTACCGCCTTGCATCAATACAGCACCCAGTCCGGTACCACAGGCATCTGTGTATACCGTCATCTCTTCATCCCCCTTAGGGATGACTAACACTGGTGCGCTTGTCAACTTGTCCTTTAGACTTTTGAATGCATTCTCGCACCTTCCATCCCAGACAAAAGCTTGATTCTTCTTGGTCAACTGGGTCAATGGTGCTGCTATCTTGGAGAAACTTTGGATAAACTTACGATAATATCCTGCTAACCCCAAGAAACTTCTTACATCTGTTGCATTCTTGGGCGTAGGCCAATCCTGTACCGTAGCCACCTTTGCCGGGTCCACGGCAATACCATTCTCTGATACAACATGGCCCAAGAACCTCACTTCCCTCTTCCAGAAGTGACACTTAGAAAACTTTGCTTTCAATTGGTGTTTTCTCAACACCTCCATCACTACTCTTAAACGTTCCTTGTGTTCTTCCTCTGTCCTCGAATAGACCAAAATATCATCAACGAACACAAGGACAAACTTATTCAACTGATCTCTGAATACCCTATTCATAAGATCCACAAAATATGCTGGGGCATTGGTCAGCCCGAATGGCATGACCAACCACTCATAAAACCTAGACGGCGTCCGAAATGCCGTTTTAGCTATACTCTCAGCTTCCACTCTAAGCTGATGAAAGCCTGTCGCGAGATCCAACTGAGAAAATACTCTCGCTCCACTCAACTGATCGAACAAATCATCTATCCGCGGTAGAGGATACTTGTTCTTCCTCGTCACTTTATTCAACTCGCGGTAGTCTACACACAAACGAAGGGAACCATCCGCCTTGGTAGCAAACACAACTGGTGCTCCCCATTCAGAAACACTCCTTCTGATAAATCCCTTCTTCAAAAGATCGCTGACTTGCACCTCAAGCTCTCGCTGCTCTCTTGGTGCCATACGACGAAGTGGCATCACTATAGGTCTGACATCCTTTACCAAATCAATACGAAACTCAATCTCTCGATGTGGTGGAAGTCCGGTCACTTCCTCGAAAACATCCGGATACTGGCCAACCACGGGCAAACCTGACAACTCACTATCCGGAATGTCGAGGGAGTTTAGAAAACTAGCCAATACCCCCTTACTGGGTAGACCACCAAACACTATCCTCCGCCCATCATCCGCTCTAGCTGTCACCAACAAGCCCTCACAGTCTACCACCACCCCATATCTTTGGAGCCAATCTACTCCCAGAATAATGCCAAACCCAGTAAAGCCCAAAACAAAGCAATCACAAACAAACATGCATCCATGACTCGATAAGACCACATTACGACAAATCACGCTAAGGCTAGTAGAACCACCAATCGGGTTCGTCACTACTAAAGGTCTATCGACAATCTCGGGCTCCAATCCCAACCTATCTACCAGGTCACTAGATATGAAAGAACTGGAAGCTCCGGTATCAAACAAAACTCTAAAAGGAACATCATAAACATAAAGCATACCTTGAATGACGACATTCTTTCCCTTCTCCGCCGCAGTTGGGGCATTCGACGAAGAAGGAATAGCATTAAGAGCATATGCTTTCACCATTTGCTTTTCCTTAGGGGGCTGTGGACACTTGTCCTTGTGATGTCCCATTTGGCCACAGTTGAAGCACTTCCTATCCGCTGGCTTGGCCCGACAATTACTAGCATAATGGCCCTTCTTACCACAGCTGAAGCACTCCACATCTTGCTTATTCTTTTTCTTCTGGCCATCCTTAGCCTGATTCTGCTTTCTCTTATTCTGAGAACCACCTTTGCCTCCACCACTAGCTTGTGGCTTTGGCTCATCTGCGGATGCAACCTCAGTCTTCGACTTAGGGTAGAGACTTTCCGATCTTAACGCTTTCCCCACAATCGATTCAAACGTCTCATCGATGTGGTTAATAAGTTTTTCCCCCAAGTACTGATCCAAACCAGTTATGAATTTCTCATTCTTTTTCTCGGCAGTATCAATAAGGGATAACCCATATTTTGACAAAGTGTCAAATTCAGCAATATACTCCGAGACAGCTCTGCCATTCTGCTTGAGCTCCAAGAACTTCTTAAACAACATTGACTTCTGAGCAGCTGGAATGAACTTCTCACTGAAGCGAGCTTTAAACTGCTCCCAAGTAACCTGGTCTTCGGGAGTAGCTGCCTTTATAGCATTCCACCAATTCATTGCCCGCCCTTGCAGCTGACGGGACGCTATCTTTCTCTTCATCGCATCCTCGATACCCAAATCCTCGAAGATACGTTCGCAACTATCCACCCAATCCTGAACATCCGTAGCCGACTCCGTTCCGTGGAACGGCTTCCCACCAAGACTAGTATAATCCTTATTCAGCTTGGCGAAGTCGACTCTTGGCACCTGCACCATTGGACCACCACCATTCCCACCATTGGGAGCTGCCCTCTGTACATCTCTAAGCATCTCTCTCATGAGGTCAGTAAACATCGTCCTCATGTCAGCAGCATTCCCATTATTGGCTCCCCTACCAGCACCTCTAGTATATCGGCTCATCGTCAATCTGAAAAAGGAAACGATTAACGACTCCATAACGGTGCTAGTGCAGTACGACTTCATCCTTATACTACTAATAGTATATATATAGCTTTTGAAAACCAAAATAATCACAAATACGCTCTATCGTATACGTATACTATCTCTCCCTGATAACTTCCCTAGGTTAACTACGCAACCTAGAGCTCTGATACCAAGTGTGACGGCCCGCCCCGCACCAGCCTGCATTTCCTCCGAAAGTGCGCTGTACACATGCTCGACTTGCACAGGACGGACGTCAAGAGAAAGAAAAGAAGAGAATGAACTAATCAAGAAACCTGTAGAATGTCTCACAGTGCATGGAATAAAATATAATAATAACATACTTGACACAAAACAGGCGAGACAGTGCATAAGCTGATAACTAAAATCAACATCAATCATCAAAGCAGCGGAAATCCAAATACAACTTATTACAATTTTCCAAATTTACTGTCTCTAAGCAAAAGAAAGCTGAAGTAGAAGATACACCAACAATGCCCAAGCAGTGATCTTCAACAACACAGGGAGAATACTATATATATTACGTGGAAACCTCCTGCTCGTCTCCGGATCATCTACCCGTGCATCACCAGCTAACATGTCTCTAGTCTGCTCGTGTGAGCACCCAGAGTAATAAGAGGAGACATAAAACTCTGGGTCAGACATAAAGCCTGGTATGAGCGATAAGCATCTAAACAGAATAATAACAGGTATACTAAGCCATACCTGAACCTGGACCTGCAACCAAAGAGTTAGTACCACATACCGTACAATACTCCAAGGTGCCATAATAAAGGGTGTAAGGATACGGGGGTGGGGTGTACATGTCATAATGATAGCAAACAAATCAACCATAGCAACCATCCTCACATCTCTCACTCAGTGCGTAAAGCATACGATATCTACCACTTTGGAACACTAGACAAACTGAGGTAACGACGAATCCCGACTTGTAGAAACCCTGCTGTGACCAAGCCAAACACTTGGAGTCATGACCAAACATTTCAATGACCCACTTCATTGGTCGTAGCCCTTGGTTCTACCGATGCCATAATGGCCCTGAATCCGCCTTCGTACCTCCTACCATAGTGGTCCAAAGCTATAGACGTCGATAACTCCTTGGCACGCGTCCCGCAGCAAAGCCCAACCATGAAGCGAACTCGTTGATTCCCATCTAAATCTTGAGCTCTAACTTCTCATTTGGACTTCCTTTGCATCTCGGGTTTGGTCGAATTGGAGCGGGTCTTCAGAAGAGTCATCACGAAGTAGTAAAAGTACACGTCCGGTTCCCCATGCTCGGTTCGGTTCGGATACGTTCCCCGGTTCGGTTCGGAGTGCCACCATCCTCTGGGTTCGGGTCCTTCTCCCTCATGCGGTTCGGTTCGGTGCTCTCCCTCATGCGGTTCGGTTCGGTGATTCTGAAGCGGTTCGGTTCGGAATATGGTATCCATGCTCCTCTTTCTTCCACTTCAGTCCTCCTTGTTCCTTCCGATCCCACGCTACGCCCCTCCGACCCGACCAGGCCTTCCTTGTTGCCTCTTCACGTCATGCTCCAGAAAGTACCACGCCCCGGTCCGGTTCGGATATGTCCGATCCGATCCCCTACCCGATCCGATCCGGTTAGATACCCTGCAGTTTTCTGCAACTTTCCAGCAACTGTTTATACGCCTCTCGACGGCGTTTTCGACCAATCTAACTATTGGAATCAATCACAAAGCATACCAAAGAGTCATAGCAACATATAACAGCAACCACAAGCAACAAACAACAATTTAAATGAATCAAAATGGATCAAAAGTGGCTAAAACCTCACATTTTCTTATAATCCCTCTTAATCATGTTTAAGCATACGATTAGCAAAACACATCGAAATTAACCCAAATTTCTAACAGAGCCTTAAAACATTATTCTAGAATTTTAAGAATTTTTCCAGAATTTATTTACGTATAAATTCGCTAATCTTCACTAATTACCCTTAATCACCGTAATTAGTGCAAAAACTATGCAAATCACTCACCTTGGCCACAAATGAAACACCAAATCTGAAATACTCTCTGTTTGGGTCGAATTCCTATGTATAGCAGCAGCTCCAACCTTGCTTTGTTGCTATTTGGCCTTGTTTTGATGTAGTTTAGGCTTAATCTTCGCTAAAAATGTGTTTTGGGGTGATTTTAGAGGATGGAAGCCATTACCAATGTCTCAAGATGGTTTGTGGCGGCTCAAAACTGGAATGAAAGTGATAACCTAACCCTAATCAGTCCTCCTATACCTCTAAACCCGAAATTCCCCTTGGGCCTAGCTGCTAATCACCCGTTTAAGCCCAATTAAGCTGTTTTTCACCATCTGAAACTTGTTTCAGCCATATCTCCCAAACGGTGAGTCCGTTTGGCTAATGTGACCACTCTACGGAAAGAGAAACCATCATCCAAAGCCAATGGAAGTGGTTTCAGGTCAAAATTCCTTTCCAGTCAAAAGTTATGGCCAAAACAGTGATAACTAGGGGTAAAATGGTCATTTAAAAATCGGGAATAATCATGAACATGGGAAATGACCCCAATAGTCGTCTCCCAAAGTTACATGACCATACGACTTCGTATGTGAAAGAAATAAATATCCTACGATCCTATGATGCGTAGAATACGGGTCGTTACAGAGTAGAGTGCAAGGACTTTTTCTATAAATAGAAATAGTGCCTTCAGTTCATCCTGTTCCTGGGTGACTTTTATGGATGAATGTCTGACAGAGTATTTCCAGAAAGGTCACGTACATTGATTTCTTCAACTGTACCAAGAGTGGAAGCGGAGGAGGAAACTTCTTTTAGCTGACACGTAATGTACTGTTGTAGACGTCAATTAGTGATTTTCGATGGATCTGACGATGTGACATTCGAAGTGAATCTGGTGTGATGATAAAGCGTAACTTCTAGCCTCAACATCCGGTAAATGACAGAAATCGGGCAAGCAACATGGCTATGTAGGTCGCACCTATTAGGGTGTATAATCACCTGATCTAGAGTTTCATTTACTTCTAAAAATCTATTGTCGATGCTGTCCCATTCGGGAAACGGTTGCTGATCCCAATCGTTGGTGATATACATTCGATACACTCAAGCGAAATGAGTGGTCGGTCATGTGTGGCTGAGTTGCAAGATGTTCTTGTTGAACTCGGTGTATTCTCCTCTAGAGATATACCAGCGGAAGGTGATTCCATACCTTGTCATAGTTGGAAAATCCATTACCCAATACGTGCTTGCGGTTTTGATTGTATATTACATATGTGGAACGTGAGATGCAAACGTTCCACTAGATTGTTATCTACTTGATTTAGACATTATTATAATATCAAAAGAGTTTTGATATAAAGATAAGTCAAGTGTTTGGATTCTCATAAGGGAAAAACCCGTTCCGTGTTATACGGCGTGGTCTTATGAGATATCATTTAGTTTCTGAAACTGTTTTAAACTGTTTACTCATACCAGTCCCATGACTGACCCGGAGTTTATTTTGTTTTGTTCTACCTAAACTCTTGGGTGCCTAAATTTGTACGGGCAGTCAAGTAGTTCAGGATTTTACAGATCTATCTAAAGGAGCTTGGAGCAGGAGGCTTCAGCGTTATCCAGTTATAGTTGTTCCGTTATGTTGTAAGTGTTGTACTCTGATAAGTGTATGATATACAGTTAAGATTTTGTATTTCAAAGATGTGATATATTATATTTTGTTCCGCTGCGATGTGAGATTCTGTGTTGTTGTTTCTGTTCTTCTTCTACCTCTTTCTTCTAAAAAAAAATGTTTCGTATTTTCGTGATATTTGGGTTGGATGTATGATGTATATAGTCAACTCTGATGTTACGGATTTGCGGGTCATTACAGTTGGTATCAGAGCTTAGGTTGAGCGAATACCTAGGCTGTGTGGAATTGTGCTCATTAGAGATAGGATCAGTAGTATCCTAGAATGAGTTGAGTGTATATATATACGAGAGAGCGTACTTGTTATTTGATATAAAAACTGTTTTATATTGTGTTGACTAGTCTGTTGAGTGAGTTATGAATTCTGATCGAATCGTGGGATGCCACGATGTCGATAGGAGTTTATAAACACTTGAACAGGAGATTGGACACGATATTGTTTTCAAATAGTTAAGTTGATTGTTAGGATTATAATCAAATTAGAAAATAAAACTGAAATAGTTATATATATAACCAATGGAATCTGTATATGAAATCAAATACAAATGTGATAAATTGAAATTGAATTCCAACCAAAATTCAGAATTTAAAATCCTGGGAGTTTGGAAAATATTTTTCTAAATGGGTTTTGAAAGAAATATAGCACTGAACTCATTCAGTGGCTGGGAAATAATTCTGATGATGGTCGCAACATCATCAGTGTTCATTTTCGAGTTTCTAAGTGATGAATTGCTGCCTTAGAAAAGTTTTTGATGGAAATTTGTTTGAAAAAAACAAGTTGTTTGAAAATTCAAATGTTTTGAATTTGAGATAGATAAATATATGTATATATTTATATGACTTCAAAGGAATTTTGAAATGTGAAATGGGAATATAGATTTCAAATAGAAGTAAAATAAAGGAATTTGAATATATATATATATATAATTCAAATAGAAGTGAAATAGAATTTGAATTCAAAGGAATTCAAATGAGTTTGAATAAAGAATATTCAAATAGAAATTGTATAAGAAAAATTGAAATGGAATTTGAATTCCAAGGAATTCAAATGGATTTGAATAAAGAAAAGTCAAATAGAGATTTGAATATTAGAATTCAAATGGAATTTGGTTAAGTAGAATTTCAAAAAGGATATAAAGTGGAGGTTGAATATTAGAATTCAAAGAAAATATAGAGTTTGAAATAGAATTTAAATTCAAAGGATTCCAAATAGAAATTGAACAAAAGAATTTAAATAGAAATTGAATAAAGGATTTCAAATGGAATTTGAAAAGAAGGGATTTGAAATGGGTTTTTGAGATAAGAAATTCAAATAGAATTTAAAGATAAAAAAATTGAATTAGAATTTGAATCGAAGAAAATTCAAATAGAAATTGAATGGAAGGAAATTCAAATATAGAGTTTGAATAAAGAAATTCAAATGGAATTTGAATATTGTAGATGTAGAGGACTTGAATATTTGAAGTGAAATAGATCGGGAATATTATGTGAAATGGATTTGATATATATTAAAAATATATCAGAATGGAGTTGAATTTATTATAAACAAAGTTAAACCGTTTATATTTTTAAATATAATTAAAATGAGCTCGCCATAGCGCGACAGTTCGTAAATTGGCGATTCGAACTTCAATTTAGTATACAGAACTCAGTTGAAGTCGGAATCCTTTGAAACAAGAATCGTCGGGACCGGTTGAACGATAGTTTCTAATGAAAAAGAAAAATCTGGATTTCGTCGTATAGATTTTGAGTTATGTCAAAATCAAATTTTTAGAAAAGCAGCGCCATAACCATTATAAAACCATAACGGTTTAATTAAATGAATAAAAGGATTTTTAGGAGATAAAATCCGAATTGGCACTAGAAAAATCCAGACTAGAGATACAAGGTAAATATGAACTCCAGTGAAGTAAGTAAAATGATTTTCAAGACAAAAATCATATTTTAAATGGTTAAATAGGATTAACTAAATTGGAAAATAATTAGTTAAAGGAAATTTGAATCGAAATTGGGTTTTTGGATAAGCGAAAGCAATTGAGAATTTATATTCGAAATCGAATATATAACTCGAGTTGAAATTATAGTTAGATTAGTTTATAAGTAAGTTGACATATATTTGGACAAGTAATATTCGAATAAAAATGGTGAAATAGGCAAAACGGTTAATTAACAACTAGTTAATGGGAATTTGAATGATTGAAATTAAATTTAACTTAAGTAAGTTAAATGGACCGAAACGAATAAATGGAGTAAAATCAATGTGAATGAAATAAATTTTGGGTGTGAATGAAGGAAAAACCAAAAGAGTTAAAAAGGAAATATATTTGTAACACAAATACAAAGGAAGTTATGTGCAAACAAATAGAAGGGGAGATATTTGTAAAAACGTTTACAAATAGAATTTAGAAGGGAATATTTGTAAAACATTTACAAATAGATTCAATGGAGATATTTATTTGTTAAATAAATAGAATGTTATAAATGAGATATTTATTTGTTAAATAAATAGAATGTTATAAACGAGATATTTATTTGTTAAATAAATAGAATGTTATAAATGAGATATTTATTTGTTAAATAAATAGAATTTAATCAAAGGAATATTTAGAAGATGAATAGAAAATGGAAATCTGTTTTTAACAGATAAATGGAAAGATTAATTTATAAATAACAGTTTATAAATTAAATTAAATATTTATCATTCGATAAATGGAATATATAAGTCTGAACTTATATAGAGAAGAGATATTGGTTTTTAACACCGATAGTTTTAAACAGAAGGGGTACACAACACCTGTATAGGTGAAGTAACGTTATTAAAGAGAACATTTATAAAGTGAAGAACCGTTACTAAAAGTAAATCTTTATAAATGAATAAACGCTATCGAATAGGAGTTATTCGAATAGGAGAAGTCAATTAAAGTTAGAAATAATCGATTAAAGTTAGAGTTAACCAGATAAAGTTATTGAACATAATTAATCGAATTATAATTTAATTGAATGATAGTTATTCAATTAAAGTTGATCGAATATAGTACTAAGATAGAATTAGTCAAACATAGTTACTCAGGATAAGTTGTCATTTCGTACGACTGCTAGCGTAATTCGCAGGGCTGCAGATAGCCTAGGGCAGTCGGATGTTTCCTTAGGGAATCCGGCGTAACCATTGTGATCGCTGCGATCTAGAGTCAAGAGAATGGAGTTAAATTGAATATTGGTTATTCGAATAGAATTAAAGGAGTTAATCGAATATTAGTTTATTCAGATAGAATTAAAGGAGTTATCGAATATAGTTTTATTCGAAAGGAATTATCGATTAATAGTTAATCGAAGGAGTTATCGATTATTAGTAAATCGGAGGAGTTATCGATTATTTGTTAATCGAAATGAGTTATCGATTATAGTTTAATCGAAAGGAGTTATCGATTAGTTTAATCAAAGTGAGTTATAGAATATTGGTTATTCGAAGGAGTTATCGAATTTAGTTATTCGATGGAGTTAATCGAAAAGAGTTAAATCCAATAGAGTTAATTGATAAGAGTAAATTGAATAGAATAAATCGAATATAGTTTATTCGAAGAAAGGTTTTCGAATCTAGTTATTCGAAAGAGAGATTATCGAATATAGTTATTCGAAGGGAGGAGTTATCGAATATGGATTTATTCGAAAGAGAGTTATGCAAGGAAGTTTGAAATGTTGAGTATCAACATAAATAAGTTTTGGAAAAGAAAATGGGTTGGTAGCACTTTTCCTACCTTAGCAATTTCGAGGACGAAATTATTTTAAGTGGGGAAGAATGTAATGACCCGGATCCTTATGGGTTAGTTTTAAAATATTTGATATGGATTTAAATATTGAGTTAAGTAAATAAATCAATTTTTTAGGGAGTTATCGATTTAAAAATCAATTTCAATTTAATATTGAAAATATTAAATTATCAGAATACGAAGATGGATTTAGTTGAATTCAAATTTTAATTTGAATTGAAAACAGTTCAAATAATTAATATGAAATTTTAACGGTAATAATATTTATTTATTATCGAGGAGAATAAATAGATGAAATTTAAATTATATCAATTTAAATTAATATCAACTACATATGATCGAACTGGACTTCGAAACAGGTCCCAGTGCGTTCAGAGCAGTGGTATAACGCTAGAAATGTCAGTTGTTGGGTTCAGAAAGGAGTTCGAAATCAAGGGTTATTTAAAATTAAAGGATACCCATTCGAAAAAAATATATTAATAAAAAAATACTTGTTCCATATTAAACCACATATCCTCTTTCTTAACCACTAGCTAAAACAACTCGTGGGCTTTCATTCTCCATCCGTTCAACCATAAAAGCCGCTCCTCAGTAAAAAAAATCAAAGAAAATTTCCTTTGTTAAATTCTTCATTTCTAAAGCATGGAGAAAACCGACAGTTTCAAATAAAAAATGAGAGCGTCGAAGTCAAACAAACTCCACCGAAACAAAGAAAAGAAAAGGGGAATCATGTCGCGATCGAATCCCATCGCGATTCCAGATCTGAGACACACGTACACAGTAGCTTTTTGGGGTCAGTCTCGAGCAGAGGGTCGAGCTCGATCAGGGTTTGCAGAGGTTTCGATCAGCGGTAGAAAAGGCGACGATGATTTGGGGATTTAGGGGTTCAGATTCATCATGTGTGTGGCCAGAAGGGGGTCGCGATGTCTATAATGGGTGCGCGAGGTTGATGAGAGGTTGCCGTGGGTTGAACTGTGCTCGCAGGAGGGGATGTCGACGTGTTCAGATATCACGATTTTAGAGGATCGGTGCTGTTGATCTCGACATTTTCGAAGGCTGAGAGGATGTTGTCTGTAGATGGAGAAGGAGTTGGTCGGGTCAACATAGTTGATGGGTTTTAAGGCATTTCAGAGGTAACCAGGTGCAGTATTTTGATGTAGTGGCAGTGGTGGTGTGTGATGTCGAGGAATGGTGGATTGTCGGTAAGATGGTCGATGAAAAGTCGAAGTAGGAAATGGGTAAAACCTTGGGATGTTCAAGTAGAGTGAAACCAATGATTTTTCCGAGATTGGCTTCAGAATTTAAGGTATACATTTTATGAAATATAAACACCAGAAAGAATTTATTTATTTGGTAGAAGTTAATTTAAATGAATAACCGTTTAATTGTTAAATTTAATCGAATAATCGTATGTGGTAGGTAAATTTCATTTGAGATGATTCATAAAGCGAGATATGGAAATAAACAGGATATTCGACAACTGCAATTACGGTGAGTAAATCTCACTCACCATTTAATTAGAATTATTTTTATATAGTTAAAAATAATTGTTGTTGCTTGTTTGAATGCTGTCTGATTGTTTTAAATATATATAGTTATTTAGGTTGACTATTATATATATATTGGGTTGATGATTGGTTGGATTCCCGCAGTCTCATTAGCGGATGCCCGCGGTTTCATAGCGGATGATTACCCTATACGCCCCACGCTATGATTAGTGGATGACCTTCTATACCGCGATATCCTGCCTCGAAGCAGGATGGGTATTATTTATGTGCTAACATCTGTGGATGCAGGAAAACAGGTTGGAGGAATCCAACTGGATTCCTCAAAAATATATTATCTGTTTGTTGTTTGTTTGATTTCATATATATTCCTATATGATGTGTTAAAATCAAATGATTGAAAATTGATTGATTTGATTGTTTAAAATATCCCTAGAGCTTGAATATTGATTCATAAAAATATCGGAAAGGGTATTTGATATTTAAAAAGGAAATTCTATTTTTATAAATAGAATTTGAATTTTAAATAAAACTATAAAAAATATTAACTTGTTTGAAGGTATATAAAACAAATATGAATTTATAAACGTTGTTTATAAATAGAAAAGATGGGATTTGAATCGAATTTACAAACGTTGTTTATAAATAGAAAAGATGGGATTTGAATCGAATTTACAAACGTTGTTTATAAATAGAAAAGATGGGATTTGAATCGAATTTACAAACGTTGTTTATAAATAGAAAAGATGGGATTTGAATCGAATTTACAAACGTTGTTTATAAATAGAAAAGATGGGATTTGAATCGAATTTACAAATGTTGTTTATAAATGAAAAGGTGGGATTTGAATTGAAGTTATAAACGTTGTTTATAAATAATGCCGAGAATTCAAATGGACTTTAAACTATAGATTTGAATATAGAAATTCAAATGGACTTTAAACTATAGATTTGAATATAGAAATTCAAATGGACTTTAAACTATAGATTTGAATATAGAAATTCAAATGGACTTTAAACTATAGAATTTGAAAATAGGATTCAAATGAAGTTTAAATCAAAAGAATTCAAATAGAATTGAATTGGAATTTGAATAGAGGAGTCGATAAGGAAACGAGAGTAGTAGTATAATTAGAATTTGTTAATATGCAGTTAAAATATATTTGAACATGTCATGTTCAAATATGAAGGTGAAATAGACTGAAAAGTTAAGTAACAGATTTAATTAACAAATTGAGTTAAAACGATTGGTATAGTTAAAATAGATGGGACAGGTATAGACATACAGGAGACAGGTATGGAATAAAGTATAGAAGTGAAATAAATAGAATGCCCGACAAAAAGGTACGTATTTAATTTCCATATGAGATTTTATGCGCCGTATCGGCAAGCCGCTTGGCTTTTTATTTTTCTTTTTGAGATGAGAAGGACCGGGAAAGCTATTTGAAATTTCCCGATGCTCCCGGTACAAAGGAGGTTATGGCGAATTTTTCCGGGAATTTAAGGAGATAGAATATTTTTAAGATAATTTGATAGTTAGAAATCAATGTATCGATATACATAGAAGTCGATAAGGAAACGAACTTAGAAATAGAATAGCATAATCAAAAAGGAAGACTAGGAATAAAATCTAGTAAGAATAGAAAGAGGAAGAATATACGTGTTTAAAAGTGAATCAGTAGTTGTATGGTATTGATTACTCGAGTAAGTAGTCTTGTCTGTTTTGACGTTAAATGTTATTCAGTCAAGGTCTAAGAGGTAATTATACCCCAACTTGGTTGATTTCATGATATACCGATAAGTAGCAAGATTCAGGCTCGAAGATCAATGTGGAATAAGAATTAGTTAAATACTGTATTTGGGTTGTCGTAACGATGTTTTACACAACATCTGTTTTAACCCAAATATGTGCAAAGCTTGGAAATAGAATAATGAATATTTCCTAGTATAGAAAATAAAGGAAGACGATATATGGAAATGTTTTCCAAATAACGTAAAAGGCCAACATGGTTATTGAAAATATTTGGTTAACAAATATTGATAAGAAATAGAGAAGAGGTTTAATTAATGGAATATTAATTGAAGGTTCAGTGATTGTTGGATGTTTGGATGAACACTTGTTTTATTCGATAGTTAAATCATCGACTATCGAAACACTTGTTTTTATTCGATAGTTAAATCACAGACTATCGAAGTTTTGACCATCGTTGTCAATATGGAGAGACCGGTTGGATTATTATCCGAAGAACCACTCCATATCGGCAGTAGCGTGCGAATCAGATTATATAAAGATAATCGAAGACGGAGTAGAGTGCAAGGACTTTTTCTATAAATAGAAATAGTGCCTTCAGTTCATCCTGTTCCTGGGTGACTTGTATGGATGAATGTATGACAGAGTATTTCCAGAAAGGTCACGTACATTGATTTCTTCAACTGTACCAAGAGTGGAAGCGGAGGAGGAAACTTCTTTTAGCTGACACGTAATGTACTGTTGTAGACGTCAATTAGTGATTTTCGATGGATCTGACGATGTGACATTCGAAGTGAATCTGGTGTGATGATAAAGCGTAACTTCTAGCCTCAACATCCGGTAAATGACAGAAATCGGGCAAGCAACATGGCTATGTAGGTCGCACCTATTAGGGTGTATAATCACCTGATCTAGAGTTTCATTTACTTCTAAAAATCTATTGTCGATGCTGTCCCATTCGGGAAACGGTTGCTGATCCCAATCGTTGGTGATATACATTCGATACACTCAAGCGAAATGAGTGGTCGGTCATGTGTGGCTGAGTTGCAAGATGTTCTTGTTGAACTCGGTGTATTCTCCTCTAGAGATATACCAGCGGAAGGTGATTCCATACCTTGTCATAGTTGGAAAATCCATTACCCAATACGTGCTTGCGGTTTTGATTATATATTACATATGTTGAACGTGAGATGCAAACATTCCACTAGATTGTTATCTACTTGATTTAGACATTATTATAATATCAAAAGAGTTTTGATATAAAGATAAGTCAAGTGTTTGGATTCTCATAAGGGAAAAACCCGTTCCGTGTTATACGGCGTGGTCTTATGAGATATCATTTAGTTTCTGAAACTGTTTTAAACTGTTTACTCATACCAGTCCCATGACTGACCCGGAGTTTATTTTGTTTTGTTCTACCTAAACTCTTGGGTGCCTAAATTTGTACGGGCAGTCAAGTAGTTCAGGATTTTACAGATCTATCTAAAGGAGCTTGGAGCAGGAGGCTTCAGCGTTATCCAGTTATAGTTGTTCCGTTATGTTGTAAGTGTTGTACTCTGATAAGTGTATGATATACAGTTAAGATTTTGTATTTCAAAGATGTGATATATTATATTTTGTTCCGCTGCGATGTGAGATTCTATGTTGTTATTTCTGTTCTTCTTCTACCTCTTTCTTCTAAAAAAAAAAATGTTTCGTATTTCCGTGATATTTGGGTTGGACGTATGATGTATATAGTCAACTCTGATGTTACGGATTTGTGGGTCATTACACCTTGACCCATCTTTGACTAATCTCAAAACACAACCTTTTAGGTTGACATCTTGTGTCAATTATATTTTCTATATAACTCTTGGATCGCATGTTGAACATTTTGTTCAGTATTATTCATTTTCTCAAAATGGAGAATAATTCATGCCTTTGTCTCTAAGGCCATTATCGTATTATGCAGCCTAGTTAAGTCAGACCCAATAATAGGTTGGAGCACCACATTTTACTCCATCGCATATAACCAAAATAAAAGGTGCACAACGCTTTGGCGTTAGTTTCATTCAGTGATTTTGGACAGTGATGAGTATATTATTGGAAGACGTCACCATGACTTAATATAACAAAATTTTCTTATAGAGGGAATTTATAATTCATAGTGGCGAACAATATTAAAGTTATTTATTTTCATATATCATAATATATGTATTTTATATTCATAATATAATTGGATTTAAATAAAATATATGAACCATATGTATTTATTTAAAATCAACAATATATAGATATTATACCTACATATTTCCTTTTTGAACATTTCAAAATCCCTTTGATTATCTATACTCTACAATTAGAGACTATATACAAATTAATATTAATATTGATTAATCAATTCTACTTTCATAAAGATGTTCTGAAAATATTCAAAGCTCCTGATTCGATTGTCCAAAACATAATTATACAAACAGATTAATTTGTGCAGGGACTAGTACATATATAATTGTATATATATGTATATGCATCTCTATTATTAATTTTGTAAACATGGTCATATGAGTATGTTCATATCATATATCAAAGTCAAACTCTAAATTAAAAACATGTACATTTAGAAGGCAATAGATTTACACAAGTATTAAGTTATACCATTACGGACTGATGCAATGCAAACATAACATTTCTGGTGCTATATACAAAGGGTCATATCCTGTCTCAAAAACTGATAAATAATGTCTCTTACAACTATACATTCATTTCAATAAACAATGCATCTTTTCACATACTATGCCCAGCATCACATACAGGATCATATCCTATCTTAACTAATAATATACAACAATATATATTTCAACCATCATTTGTAAACAAACAGATTTGTTCATATTTTACAAATTATAGCTTTTACATATAATAGCTAATGCTTATTCAAAACAAGGCTAATACACTAATGAACTGTAAAATCATAGTAGCTTCAGCAACTTCTTTGCCGTTCCATCAACATGCTCATCCATTTGAATAGATCAGCTCAGTCAAACTGATTGATGTTTTAGGGATTAATCTGCACATATTCATCAATAATGCAGATTAGATATTCTTCCGAAATTAAACAGTGCATAATTATGCAGTATATGTACATATATATATATCAAATATATATATATATAACTTCATTTTGCGTATATGTACTGTTAACTTTAAATATCTGTATATAAGTGAGTCCATTATAGTGATCCATCCACAACCACAATACAAGTTTAAACACAATTCCAGTTCATAATATTTATGTATAATGATAAGTTTTAGTGGTGTGCATTGAACATGTTAGATACCAATTGTAAGCTTATAGAACCATACTATTGTCATTCGATAATATGTGTTAGTACCCATGAACTTATATTATACATTGCAGACAAAATGGTGTATGAAAAGTATAAGATATCTTCCTATCTTATGTATATCTGTTTTGTGTCATAGAAAATGAAATCAGTCCAACTGATTTGATTTTCCATAGTTCAGTAGATGATGAGAATATTAAATAACATATTGCTTAATTTATCAAGTTCACATGGTCCAGAATCAATATATAAAACAAGCCATACTTGTTAAATCTGAATCATTTTTGCATCATTGCATCAAACACAGTGATTTATCCTTTTAGATTAAATGCACAATCAAGGATGGTTTTCTTTTGTTTTAATCCCAATATTAAAATAATATAGATATGATATTTCAAATAACAATCTAACATTGTCATTTATCTATATGTCATTATTGATGTATGTATATATATACACATATATATATTAATATTAATTTCAAAATTAAATTCCACAAATCAGATTTGTAATATATAATCATCATTGTGTTTAGACAGATTATATTCAAATGACTTATATAGCAAGTAATAACAGGGATTGAAAGTACATGTGATCGAATTAATATCATATATTAATCCTTTGTCGATCACACAAAACAAAATCCATTACACAATCGACTATTTATCTTATTCCAGTTCAGATTTTAATAACAAAACAGTTTTTGTTTATTGTGAAACCATTTCATGTCTGAATCATAATCTTGTAACATACAGTAATTTTATACATATATCAAATATACATATATGTAAATAACACTTTATAAATTAAAATATCATATCATGTATGAAATCTGAACATATTTGTATATATATATATATATATATATGTATATATATACATTGATGTAAATATATTGTTAATAAGAAAATAACAATCAATATTGCATGCTTTCTTTTATTCAGGTTCTAATGTCAAATGCCATTACCATGTTTCCAATATATAGAACAATTCCATCTATATCAGCAAGCATGTTTTACCATTAGAACCCATTTCTAAGTAATCATATATGTATCATACACTTTCGAAACAAATATGAATATATATATATATATACACACTTAAATCATATATATAGATTGACAATATAATGCTTCAAATCATATTCACAGACGACATTTAATAATGTACACTCAAATGAGTCAAACAGATATGCATACAGATGCATTATTTACTTTTGAATTGATTTCTGAGATAGACAAAATTCAAAGTAAATGATCATATATACATACATATATGTATACACACTCTATATAAAACATATAGAGGCAGAAATTAATCAACAACCTAGATCCATGATGCAATAATATACTTTTGAAATCGGTATCTCAAAATTAAAATTAAGACTTGCCTTTCTAGATCAATCAAAATTGAGTTTTTGATAAATATATTTGAATTCAAAATTCAGCATGTAATTCAGTAGCAATATATATAACTGAACATTTCAGAACTAAACAGAAAACACAATTTGAAATCTTGTACCAAATTTTACAATATGTAAACAAATTTAATTTTGTATTGAACAAAGATTTTAATCTTAATGAAACAATTTCATTTTATAAATGAATTTACACTAAATTCTAATCTCATTTAATTTAAGGATTAAAACTAGATTTAATATATATATATCATATCATATATGTGTTTCAAGACTTAACAATTTATACATATAGTGTAAGACTGAAATCTAACTGGAAATCAGATTTCTTGTATTTTGAAATCTGAATATACAATGTATTTATCACCATAAATGTATGTATATAGACAATATGTATTTAAGTTCATAATCTGTTTTAACTGATATGTCAATTACATATGCTTATAGTATTTATACTATACATACATATTTACACAATACTGGCAGAATCATCAAATCAAAATATATCTATCATGATTTGAAGATTTCCTGTACATTATCTATATAATGTAAAAGTTGTACTTTAGGATGTATGCAAGAATTTTAAACATAAAATTCCTCTAACAAATAAAACAGAGCAGGTTTTAAAAACATGAAAAAGAATCAGATTCAAAACTTGATGTAGTCGATTTCATTAAATCGATGTTTAAGCAAAAGCTATCTCCTAATATGCCAATCAGTAAAACATATTAATCATATAAGAAGAAAATTCATGTTAAAACCAGGTCATTAATTTTATCAATCAAACAACTTTGATAAGAGATCTAGAACAGTTTACACTTATAAACAAATCAACATACTGCTTTAGACAGATCAACGTATCCAAGATTTAATCATTCCTAATAAATCAATCCGAAATCAAACCCCTAATTACTATATCCATCAATATCGAATAATTAGGCATTCGAACAAAATTAAACCTAAAATGAATTCAAGGTACAAATTATTGCAAATCCTAGCTCCGATACCATTGAAAGCAATTTAGGGAAACTAGATCTAACTGAAACCCTAAATTAAATATCAATTTAACACTTAAATTCACGGATCAATGCAATAAAATTGAAATCGAAACATAATTAGATTAGAACTCATACCTTTCATGATGAAAAACAAACGAATTGACACCACAAAGAAATTTGATCGATCGAATCAAAGGCACGACAGAGGCGCCGAGCCCTCTATTGGTATCCACGAACGATGCCCTCAATTTTGTCAAACGAAATTGAAGCGGATTGAGATTCGGTACTAGCCGACATTTTGGATTCTAGGGTTTCTCTCATATTTGATATATGTATATCTCGATATAAAGAGGATCATATCCTTTTATAAAGCAATACACGGGTAATTAGGTAAGCTTTAGATCCCTTTTATTTGTTCAAAACCAAAGACCATTTCAACACTTGAATATTTTGTTTTGAACTATTCTCATCCTTTCATCACTCTTGTGTGTGACCCTATAGGTTATCATAATGTTAGCAACAATTGAAACAATATTTAAACTATAAACAGTGAGCGGCATCTAGTAATACATCGCTGTTACCCATGTTATAATAATATTAATGATTCGATACAATCTTTCCGTGACCAGTGTATCAATGTAATATAATCCTTTTAACCAATATATCCAGGATCAAATTAGAGGCATGGATCGTATCATCCTCGTTATAATTTAATCCGATTTTCTTGATCGATGAGTAGACTGTTTAAAACAAATCAATATTTGAGCACGGCCATGCATTTCACAGTCTCACTCAATCAAGAGGCCCATGGATATCACTACGAATATATCGTAGGGTTAAATTCCATCTAGATCATTCATAATTTTCATTCGATTCGATATGTATCCAATAATCACCGTTATCATTACTCTGTTACGAGATAACTTTAGATGATATCAAAACACAAATATCCTCGAATAAAATTATAATGATTTCAGGTCTGAGGACCATTACATCACTGTCACTATGAGAACAACTTATGATACTGTTGAGTATATTCCATGTAGTTATCTCACGGTGGGTCAGCCCAATACGCTATTCTCCAATACGTATTTATATCTTGACTTTAATATCACGTATATTAATGATCAATGAGATGTGATCATCAGTCTATCAATATACTAGTCTCAACGCTTTATTGTTGTCCTATATAAACAATAAAACTCGACTAGGGACATTTAAGAATTATAATACTTATCACATTATATAATCTCAAGTTCAGTCATACTCGAACTATATAATTCTGTATTATTATTCTAAGGACTTCTATTAAACTATTGTTTATATTACGCAGTAAATATAATATAACATAATATTTTTTATTCCAAATAAAACAATAACGTTATTAATCACATCAAATGGATTGCCTTTAGGGCATAAACTCTAACAGATGCATGGGGGCACTGGCATCAATTTGCATAATTTGAATCAGTTTCTCAGCATGGGAAGTGAAAGCCAAGTCACCGATGTTATTCGATGCTATGCTCGGGGTGGCGCCTTCCGTGCCAACTGCGTTACTCACATCCCTTTCACTTAAGACATAAGGAATTCTCAGTACCCACCCAACTTCAAATTGCCGGTGTTAGAAGCTTTTGATTGTAGGAAGGATCCTACAGTACATATCATGTGCTACATGTGCCATATGGAAGTACATTCAGCTTAAGACAACATTACGGCAAAGTACTTCCTGCTTTATCTTTGGGACATTGCTGCTTTATGGTTCAGACCATTGGAACCAATATCTATTAACAGTTTGAACGTCTTGGTTAGGAAATTCATCGAGAAAGTCATGGTTCATTTCACCCAACCAAGGAATATCATATCTTTGACAACATTTAGGCATAGGGCATGTGAAAACCCGCAACTTCCCCGTTTGGGAAATGGTGGATAGTTCGAGAACAAGCCACAACAGAACACAGACGAAAGAACATTTCATTGTATATTACAACAATGCACCAGAATACAAGAATATACAGAGTAAAAATGAATATTACACAGAAATATCAGAGATTTAAATTACATTTAAATACATGACAGCGGAAAATAAAACTATACACAACTGAAGGAGATATACGGATACAAAGCTTTTCGGATATCGTTCCAGCTGTAAACCAGGATCCTGTGAATATAAATATGCAAAACCAAAACTACTAGCTGCCCGTGTCGAAAATAGGGGCACCCAGAGTTTAGGTTAAAACAATAAACTCCAGGTCAGTCATGTGACTGGTGTGAGAACTAAAACAGTTATTAATCTTTATTTTTAAAGTTACGTAAATCAAGGGACCACGCCGCATAACACGGAACGGGTTTCCTCCCAAGAACACCAGTGCATAAAACAACAACGCAATGCTAAATAAAGAAAAATGAATCTATTATAAGACCCAGGTCCCATCACACAATGCAACGCAAGCCGGAGGATAGGGTTTTTACCTTATAATAGCCAAGAATGCTTGTGTAATAACCCGGAAAATGCGAGCCAATTTAAAAATTTTAAATTGATTATTTCAAAGGAATTTGAACAATTGAAAAAGAATATTTCAATAAAATAGTGAATTAGAAATAGTGAGTCAGTTTGAAAATTTGAATTCAAACTTTGACTGACTATGCAGGGTGGAAAATATAACGGATTTTAGTGAAACCAAAAATATTTAAATCTGTTAGTCAATACCTTTCTAACGAATCTGGAAAATCGAAGTTTCATAACGGGAATCAAAAGTTATGGCCGAATGAATTTTCAGAAGAGTCGGTAAATAGAATATATAGGCCTGGAAAATTGATATTTTGCATACGACCTCGGAATTCGACGAAACCACTTTTGTTGGTTCCGGGATGTCAAACTATTGCTAGGTTTCAAATTTCATAATTTTTGAAGCTAGTATGTGAACGTGGCAAAAGAAAATGTGTTTGGTCGATTTCTGTTAAATTGGATCGACCAGAAAATGGCCATTTTTCATACGACCTCAGAATTCGACGAAACTAGTTTTGTTGGGACCGTAGCGTCAAAACATAGCTAGATTTATTTTTCTGGAATTTTTCGAATCAGTTTGTGGCCCTGGTAAATTGAAATGTGTGTTCAGAGTTAAAAATTAAATGTTTTATACTTTAATTTGAAAAATAACTGACTGTAACAGTCGAATTGGCCTACGAAACATATCCCATTGTGTCCGGAATAGGGGTATTTAGCTAGGGGCGACAGTCGTTGGGTTTAAAAAGGAGTTCGTTTAAGAAAACACTATTTGAAAATTTAATATAGTCTCGGCCAATCATATTTTTCCTTTCATAAATTTTTTTAAAAAAAAAACCCCCCCGATCAACGGCGAAACGCGTTCACCACCTTCTCTCCTCCGCCGCTGCCGCTACCGCCACCTATATCCTTCGCCGCCGCCACCATCCGACGCGCCCCAGCCTCCTCTTCAAATCCGACCCAACCGCCGCCCCCCTCGTCGCCTCCTCCGCCTGCATCGACGCCAGAAAGTCGAACGCTTCCTGCTGCCGCCCTGAACGCCACCGACCACCGAACGCCACCAAACCTCCACCGATTTAAAGCCCTCTCTCCCCTCTTCCACGTCCAACTCCCTGATCGTCCCCACGTGCCATGGATTTCTCGAAAATTGTAAACCTAGTTTTGAAGCTCGCGAAAGTGCGTTTTTCTTTGATCTTTACACTTTGAAAAATCATATCTTTTTGGTGTGTTGACGAAATTCGATGAAAAAGGAAACATCGAGACCGCAAGGAAGCTCTCTACCCAATAAAAGAAGCTGCGGATTTTTCTGACATCGTATCGATTTTTAGCGCTTAGAAAACCAAGGTGAGAAATCTAAATTAACGTGAAATTGAATGGAAAATGTCGTGTATAATTTATATAAGCGAAATATAAATTACATACGTGTTGTATACCTCATGTACATGCGTAGTGTAAGCTATATAAGCGAAGTATGAATTTTTACATACATAGAATAATTGATATATGTGTTGAAATGCTAGTGAAATATAGCGAATATATACATATTATATATATACACTCCCCTCGTCCACAAACCATGGACGATATTTATTGTGGTGAATTGGTGTGAAATATTGGGTGAAAAATACGAATGGTTGAATAATTGTTTGTGGTTGATATTGTTTGGTTGTGGTTGAAAAATACCCATTGGTGATTGAAATGAATTGGAAATATTTGTGGAAATAAAAATAAACATGCCGCCTGCGTGCGAATTAGATGCATGAATCCCCATTGTCAAAAACCGCGAGGTTTTAAGGTAGAGCGAGGAGCCGTACTAGGGACGGTGCCGGTTTTAACTACCCTGCCGTTATGCTGCCGAAATTTTGAATAATCTTTGTGTGTTAGAATTATTTTCATATGTTGAAATTATTTTACATGCACTGAAATTAAAGCCATATATTAAAACTATGTCCACGTGTGGAAATATTCATGTGTTGAAAAGTGTTGTGTGAAAATAAAATTCATTCGTGAATGAATGAAGTGTTTAATCAAAAAAAATCACATTTTTATATATATATATGAAGTATGCAAAATATTCGCCTTATATAAATAGTTTCAACAATCAAAATTTCATCTTTCTAATATGAACAACATAAATAAAATGTCCATGTGTGGAAATGCTCATTTGTTGAGAAGTGTGTGTAGTGGAAATATTCGTGTGTTGAATAAAAAGATCGAACAATAAAAAAAATTACATTTGTATTGAAACTATGAAGTGTTGAAACCATACATTGGTTGAATAAATATTTTAAATGATAAAAATATCATTTTTACCATATGTGTGATATGCTAAAGATATGCGGACGTTGAAACAAATATTTGTGATAGAAATATTATTTTTAACATGCATAGGAACTAAATAAAATAGTCATGTGTTGAAATCTACTTTAGTTCGCCAAAATTATCATCTTTGAAATGTGAAGTGTTAAAAATAGCCACTTGTTCAAATAAACGTGCATGAGTTGAAATATACATTAACTAGCTAATGATATGATTTTAGCCTATGCATGCAACATCCGAATGAATGGTGTTTTAAACCAAAGCAAATCAAATATGAAATTGAATGGAAAATGATAAATGTTAGAAATTGTATATATGTACATGCATATCTATTGAACAGGTTAAAGCAAAAGGGGCTAGAGAAGAGAAATAGAATTTTGTGCCCGACAAATAGGTACACATTTACCGCTTTGTTTGGGTGATGATTTTATGAGCCTGTTGGCTAGCCGCTTGGCTTTTTCTTTTTCTTTTTGATATGAGACGCCCGTGTGGCTATTTGGGAATTTTCCCAGACCCTCCCGTACAAAGGAGGTTATGGCGAAATTTTCCAAAAATTAAAGGCGTTAGTAAAATAATTGAAGTGGACACGATATTGGAATTTTTGAATGAACTATATTTATATAAATATATAAATATAAATAGAATTAAAACGAAACGTGGCCGTGCAGTTCGTGTTTTGAAACCGTGATTTCAAACGACTAGTGCAGAAGATCCGACCATTGGATTTTCCCGAAACCTCAACCGTTGGGTTCGCCTTGGAAATATCTTTCCAACGGCACCAACTTTGTGAAGATCCGATGGTTGGATTGTCTGGAATATTTAATTCAAAACTGAAGAAAAACAGCGCCAGAAACGATTATATATATATATATATAAATATAATTAAATTAAATTGAATAACGACGCTGCAGTTCGTAAATTGAAATCGTAACTTCAAATGGTTGGTGTGGAAGATCCGACCGTCGGATTTTCCTAAAACTGAAACCGTTGGGTTCGTTTTGAAATGACCTTCCTAATGATGTAAAATTTGTGAAGATCCAACGGTTAGATTTTCATATATGTGTAAAACAAAATTAGTGAAAAGCAGCGCCAGTGCATCGACACGACCTGAAACGTCGTTTAATTAAATATGGTCGTTTTAAATTGAATAAAAATGGCGATATATCGTTATAAAATACTATTGACGATATAGAGTGGAAATAAACCAATTTTGTTGTGTTTGCTTGATATGTGATGGTTGAATGTATTTGACATAAAAATTATAACTAAATAACAGAAATGTGATTGTTGAATAGTCCAACCATGTGATTGATAGATTTGTAAATCTAAATATACGTGGGTTATTTGAAAAGGCCGAGTTTATCTCATTTCAAATAATCGATCGACGTTGAGAAGTCGAAGAGTCAAAGACGGTTGAAGACCGACGATCTCCACATTGGATGGATGGGCGCTACTGATACTCGTGATTGGAGTAGCTACCATGAAGGAATTGAAGTAGTAGCCGTCCAAACATATTGTTGATTGTACGGATATGCGAGGAATTGGTGCCTCCGGTTTCGTTCAGACCCAGAACGGACTTGTAAATGGACCTGTGTCTGACATTGGATTTTGTTCTGTGTTGATTGATCTCTGTTAAATATATATCTGTTTGGCGGCAGAGAATTTATTCTCTTGCTTAACGCCCTTCTCTGAGACGTACGAGCTTAGAGGTTATGTATTGACAGAAATCAGTCGCATGGAGTGGATTGCCTGTGTGGCACGCCTAAGTGGCATATGATCAAGGCTTCTGTTGCAAAGCAAAGTCTTGTGGTTGATGATCCAAGCATGGTCTGTGTGACGTAGCTTGGTGTATAACGTGAATTCGTGAGCCTCACACCTCGGTATGAGTCAAAAACGGGAGAGTGACTGCAGGGAGAGCACGACGTTTCTTTCTAGCTAAGGTGGTGTCAGTGACCTACCAGCCCTGACATTATATATACTTTTCACCTGTGTGGTTGTTGGAATGTGAGGCGCCTCGATATAGGTCTGTAAGGACCGGGAAACGTGTGTTCAGGAATAACTAATCCTCAAAAGTAAGAGAGGACCGGCCCTGAAGATCCAAGGATCATAGTGGGGTCCTGGGACATTTGCTAGAGTGTCTCGAATCGGAGAGGAGCTTGCCCCTTGCCTCGACTCATGAAGGAATCCAATTTCCAATACGAAATTTGCAGATGTGATTGTATTACTAGTACGGCGACATAGTAGATGGTAGCTATGCCGCCTAGGATTGATATTTATGATTGAATTGCTTTTGAAACATATATGCACTAGTAATAATATCAAGCACTTGTGTTTTATTCGTATGAAGCATTTTTGGCCATTATAAGGTAAAAACTCTATCCTCCGGCTTGCGTTGCATTGTGTGATGGGACCTGAGTCTTATAATGGCTTCATTTTATAAAAAGCATTGCGTTGATTTAATCATTTATTTTATTTCATGCACTGGCACTCATTGGAGTAAACCCGTTCTGCGAAAGTGGCGTGGTCCTTTGATTTGCCTTATTATTGTTGTTAATAAGTTGAGTAGATTTCTCATACCAGTCCCATGACTGACTCGTAGTTTGTTTCACCTTGCAAACTCGGGTGCCCTCATTTTCACACGGGCAGCCTATTTACAGGTTTCTGACGCACCTTTTGGCTCATGGCGAGGCTTGACTACACCGTGCTGACTTGGATTTTCTCCGCCATTATTGTATCTATATTATGATTTCGCCACTGGCGATGTAGACTGATATTCCTTTTGTGTACTCTTTATGTATGATTCCGCCTCAGGCGATGGTGACTGATTATGTATCATTATACACTAAGTTGTATCCTGTACTGTGCTTCTCTGAT
This sequence comes from Allium sativum, assembly GCA_030737875.1. Classification (NCBI taxonomy): domain Eukaryota; kingdom Viridiplantae; phylum Streptophyta; class Magnoliopsida; order Asparagales; family Amaryllidaceae; genus Allium; species Allium sativum. The sequence continues at coordinate 346,854,087 of CM060920.1, forward strand.
GTGATGATATCTATAAGATTCCGCTGTCATATGTGTGTTAATTATTCTATTTTCTGTTTATGCTATTATCTGTGATCTGCTAATGATGATTAATGTGTTATATTCCAATGATTATCCTTAACACCGTGTCACGGGGTTTTGGGATCGTCACAGCTGGTATCAGAGCTTTGGTTAACCTTAGTTCTGGAGTCTAACACATTAAACACTTCGTCAAAATAGAATCAGTAGTATTCTAAGGCGAGTCGCTCATTAGAGATGGGACTAGTAAAGTCCTAGAATGAGCTGAGCAGAATAGCAAAAACAATTGATCAGTCCATCATTATCTTTCCGTAGAATTTCTGCTTAATTATGCAATAGACTATCATTTCTATTAGCTGACTTTTTTCGTTGCTTATACAGAATTTGACAAATGGCTACCAGAGCAGCCGCCGCTAGAGGAGGCCGTGCCGGCCGAGGCCGAGGTAGGGGAGAAATCCCAGCTCAAGAAGGACCTTTGATACAACCTCCGGCAGCTCAATACTTCGAGCTCGACCGTGTAGCTAAGAGATATAAGAACTTAGGAGGCAAGACCTTCTCGGGAACTGGCACCGTAATAGAGGCCCTTGCATGGCTCAAAACATGCGAGAAAATTCTTGAAGGCCTAAGGCTAGGAGACGAAGACAAAGCTGTTATGGGCGCCTGGCTTATGCAGGAACAAGCCGAATTATGGTGGGAATCTCTTACCGCCGGGAATAGAGAAGCTAGAAGAACATGGGATGGATTTAAAGAACGCTTCAAGGAGAAATATGTCCCAGAACAAGCTCTAGAAAGAATGCACGATGACTTCGCCAATCTCCAGCAAGGGGATCTTTCCGTGCAAGATTATCTGAACAAATTTACAATGCTGTCGCCCTATGCTCCAGAGCTCGTTGCCACTGCGAAATCCAAAAATAAGAGGTTTATCTTTGGACTAAGACGACAATATCATGATAGAGCCATGGCCCATGTCAAGCTAGATTTCAATGAGCTAGTGGAAATGACATGCAACTATGAAGACCTGGATCAAAGGCATCTGGATCAGGATCGCGCTAGAAGCCAAGCCGGAAACAAGCGCAAGCCAGCTGTAAATCAGGGCGAGTCAAGCCAAGCAGCATCTTCCAAACCTCAGACTGGCAAGCCGCCAAGAGGAAGTTGCTTTAACTGTGGTAAGCCGGGGCACTACTCAAACGTCTGCACAGCTCCGAAGAAACAGAAAACGAACTCTCAAGGCTCGAGCCAAGGCTCTCAGAACCCTCGCTCGTGCTTCAATTGTCGCAAGACCGATCATCTGGTCAAGGACCGTCCTTTGTTGAAGAAAGCTACTGTAGCTCATGTCTATGACGGGTCTAGCCCGCCAGCTGCTTCCGACGGAGCAGGTCAACCTGATGTTTTGGGAGGTACCCTTACAATTAAAAATATTCCTGTTTCTGTATTGTTTGACACAGGTGCATCGCGTAGTTTTATTGCTAAAAACACAGTGCACAAATTAAAGTTAAAACAACGAAAGCTTAAAGAATCGGTTGAAGTTCATAACCCGATAGGGGGTCCTATCACTCTCAATTCCTGTTGTAAAGTGCCAATCTCTTATTCTTCCTACAAGTTTCCTTTCAATTTAATTGTTATGGATTTTCCCGAATTCGATATTATTCTCGGGCTAGATTGGTTAACGAAATATGAAGCCGAAGTGAATTGTGCGGGAAGAATCGTCAAAATTCGAACGAAGCTTGGATATATTACGGTTCCCTGTCATGGTTCGAATCCGAATAGAGAAGAATTTTGGTCAGCATTAGAACTTATCCCCACTTCCATAGAAAAGATTCCGATTGTTAGCAACTATGTGGATGTGTTTGAAGAAGTTGAAAACTTACCTCCGCAAAGAGAAATAGAATTCCGAATCGATCTAATTCCCAATGCCAGACCAGTGGTGCATCCAATTCGTAGAATGACTCCGAAAGAAAAAGAAGAATTAGGCGATCAAACTCGTCAACTATTGTGGAAGGGTCTAATCAGACCGAGTTTTTCTAATTGGGGTGCAGCTGTTGTGTTTGTCCCGAAGTCAGACGGTACTCTTAGATTATGTGATGATTACCGAGACCTCAACAAACAGACGCTTAAAAATAAATATCCACTACCCCGCATTGATGATTTGCTAGACCAATTGAATGGGGCGAAAGTATTTTCCCGAATGGACCTAGCTACAGGTTTTCATCAATTGAGAATAGCAGAAGAGTGTGTTCCTTTGACCGCTTTCAGAGGCCCAGACATATTTTATGAATGGTTAGTAATGCCGTTTGGCCTATGCAACGCTCCAGCATACTTTGTCGATCTAATGAATAGAGTGTTCAGGGGAGTTCTGAATAAATTTGTCCTCGTATTCATCGATGATATTTTAATCTACTCCAAATCAAAACCCGAGCATGAAAAACACTTAGAACAAGTATTGGAGATTCTAAGGAAGAACGTCTTCAAAGCCAAATTCTCTAAATGTGTCTTCTGGCAAGAAGAAGTTAAATTTCTTGGCCATGTCGTGTCAGAGAAAGGAATTTCTGTTGACCCAAGCAAAATAATAGCGATTCAAGACTGGAAACAACCCACTACTCCCACAGAAGTTAGAAGTTTTATGGGGTTGGCTAGTTATTATCGAAAGTTCGTTAAGGATTTTTCGAAGATATCCGGTCCGTTAACGAAGCTCACAAAGAAACATGAGAAGTTTAAGTGGACTTCCGACTGTGAAGAAGCTTTCCAGGAATTGAAATCGAAGCTGACCACCGCTCCAGTGTTAACTATTATTGATGGCAATCAAGATTTAACGGTTTGGACAGATGCTTCTATTAGAGGTCTTGGGGCAGTGTTAATGCAGAGAGGCCAAGTAGTCGCTTATGCAAGCCGCCAATTGAAACGACATGAGAAGAATTATGTGACTCATGATCTTGAGTTGCTAGCCATCGTTTTTGCCTTGAAAATCAGGAGGCATTACTTATTGGGCGAGAAATTTATACTGTACACAGATCATCAATCATTGAAGTATTTATATACCCAAAAAGATCTGAATCTGAGACATCAGCGTTGGCTAGAGTTTCTTGCAGCGTATGATCTTGATATCCTGTATACGCCGGGGAAAGCTAACGTAGTAGCGGATGCACTTAGTAGAAAGACCGCAATCGTTGCCCATCTTATAATTACACCTGGATTGATTCCTAGGATTTCAACCCTTCAGAAAGACGATGAATTCATTCAGAGAATCAGTAAGAGAGTCAAGGAAGGTGAAACTACGAGTTTCCGTATTGACAATAAGGGGGTTCTCAGGTTAAATAACAGGATTTGCATCCCAAATATTCCAGGCCTTCGAAGAGAAGTGCTGGACGAATGCCATAAGTCCAAATTTTGCATCCATCCTGGGGTGAGTAAAATGTACAACGATATCAAACGCACTTTCTGGTGGAAGGCAATGAAAAGAGATATTTCTTTGTATGTTAGCAGATGCCCTACTTGTCAATTGGTCAAGAGTGACCAACAGAAGCTAGCTGGATTGTTGCAACCGTTGGAAGTCCCAGGCTGGAAATGGGAACAGATTTCCATGGATTTCATAGATGGTTTGCCGCGAACCATGAAAGGTAATGACAGCATTTGGGTAATCGTAGATCGCTTCACGAAGACTGCCCATATACCTGTCAGATCCAATAGAACTGCCCAAAGTCTAGCACAGATATATTTCAAAGAAATTGTTAAGCTGCATGGAATTCCCATCAGCATAGTTAGTGATAGAGATCCCCTATTTACTAGCAAGTTCTGGGAGGCTTTCCAGACAGAATTGGGAACGAAATTGCATATGAGCACCGCTTATCACCCACAAACAGATGGCCAAACTGAGCGGGTGAATAGAATTCTAGAAGATTTATTGCGGGCTTGTATAATCGATTTTGGTGGGTCATGGGAAGATCATTTGCATTTGGCAGAATTCTCATATAACAATAGCTATCAAGCAAGTTTGAGAATGTCACCATTTGAAGCATTATATGGCAGACCCTGCAGATCTCCAGCATGTTGGGTAGAACCTGGCAGCAGACTTGTGCTAGGACCCGATATGATTAGGGAAGCATCTGATAAAGTAGACTTCATCAAGAAGCGATTGAAAACCGCCCAAAGCCGACAGAAAAGTTATGCAGACTCTAGAAGGAGAGATTTGACATTTGCTGTTGGTGATCATGTTTATTTAAAGGTTTCTCCGATGAGAGGAGTAATCAGATTTGGCAAGACTGGGAAGTTGGCACCGAGATTTATTGGTCCCTTTCCTATACTTGAGCGAATTGGAACTCTTGCTTATAGGGTTCAATTACCAGATTGGTTGCCTGTAGTGCACAATGTATTTCACGTATCTCAACTTAGGAGACATGTGCATGATCCGGATCTTGTTGTTGAAGAAGCAGCGCAACAGGATGTGGAGATAACTCCAGAATAAGCACTCAAAAGAGAGCCATTAAAAATTGTTGGTAGAGAAACTAGAGAACTCAGAAGCAAAAAGGTTCATTTAGTTAAAGTGCAGTGGAGCAGTGATCCTAGAGACTGTACTTGGGAAACTGAGGAAAGCATTAAGCAAGCTTACCCCAAATGCAGAGTGGATATCTCTGACTAACTCCGGTGCAAGGTACCTTTACAATACTTTGCATTTACATTTTATTTCCTACTTTACTGTTGTTTCCTTTTCGAGGACGAAAAGTTTTAAGTAGGGGAGATTGTAAAAACCCGGAAAATGCGAGCCAATTTAAAATTTTTAAATTGATTATTTCAAAGGAATTTGAACAATTGAAAAAGAATATTTCAATAAAATAGTGAATTAGAAATAGTGAGTCAGTTTGAAAATTTGAATTCAAACTTTGACTGACTATGCAGGGTGGAAAATATAACGGATTTTAGTGAAACCAAAAATATTTAAATCTGTTAGTCAATACCTTTCTAACGAATCTGGAAAATCGAAGTTTCATAACGGGAATCAAAAGTTATGGCCGAATGAATTTTCAGAAGAGTCGGTAGATAGAATATATAGGCATGGAAAATTGATATTTTGCATACAACCTCAGAATTCGACGAAACCACTTTTGTTGGGTCCGGGATGTCAAACTATTGCTAGGTTTCAAATTTCATAATTTTTGAAGCTAGTATGTGAACGTGGCAAAAGAAAATGTGTTTGGTCGATTTCTGTTAAATTGGATCGACCAGAAAATGGCCATTTTTCATACGACCTCAGAATTCGACGAAACTAGTTTTGTTGGGACCGTAGCTTCAAAACATAGCTAGATTTATTTTTCTGGAATTTTTCGAATCAGTTTGTGGCCCTGGCAAATTGAAATGTGTGTTTAGAGTTAAAAATTAAATGTTTTATACTTTAATTTGAAAAATAACTGGCTGTAACAGTCGAATTGGCCTACGAAACATATCCCATTGTGTCCGGAATGGGGGTATTTAGCTAGGGGCGACAGTTGTTTTGTTTAAAAAGGAGTTCGTTTAAGAAAACACTATTTGAAAATTTAATATAGTTTCGGCCAATCATATTTTTCCTTTCATAAATTTAAAAAAAAAAAAAAGAAAAGAAAACCCCCCCTATCAACGGCGAAACGCGTTCACCACCTTCTCTCCTCCGCCGCCGCCGCTACCGCCACCTATAGCCTTCGCCGCCGCCACCATCCGACGCGCCCCGGCCTCCTCTTCAAATCCGACCCAACCGCCGCCCCCCTCGTCGCCTCCTCCGCCTGCATCGACGCCAGAAAGTAGAACGCTTCCTGCCGTCGCCCTGAACGCCACCGACCACCGAACGCCACCAAACCACCACCGATTTAAAGCCCTCTCTCCCCTCTTCCACGTCCAACTCCCTGATCGTCCCCACGTGCCACGGATTTCTCGAAAATTGTAAACCTAGTTTTGAAGCTCGTGAAAGTGCGTTTTTCTTTGATCTTTACACTTTGAAAAATCATATCTTTTTGGTGTGTTGACGAAATTCGATGAAACAGGAAACATCGAGACCGCAAGGAAGCTCTCTACCCAATAGAAGAAGCTGCGGATTTTTCTGACATCGTATCGATTTTTAGCGCTCAGAAAACCAAGGTGAGAAATCTAAATTAACGTGAAATTGAATGGAAAATGTCGTGTATAATTTATATAAGCGAAATATAAATTACATACGTGTTGTATACCTCATGTACATGCGTAGTGTAAGCTATATAAGCGAAGTATGAATTTTTACATGCATAGAATAATTGATATATGTGTTGAAATGCTAGTGAAATATAGCGAATATATACATATTATATATATATACTCCCCTCGTCCGCAAACCATGGACGATATTTATTGTGGTGAATTGGTGTGAAATATTGGGTGAAAAATACGAATGGTTGAATAATTGTTTGTGGTTGATATTGTTTGGTTGTGGTTGAAAAATACCCATTGGTGATTGAAATGAATTGGAAATATTTGTGGAAATAAAAATAAACATGCCGCCTGCGTGCGAATTAGATGCATGAATCCCCATTGTCAAAAACCGCGAGGTTTTAAGGTAGAGCGAGGAGCCGTACTAGGGACGGTGCCGGTTTTAACTACCCTGCCGTTATGCTGCCGAAATTTTGAATAATCTTTGTGTGTTAGAATTATTTTCATATGTTGAAATTATTTTACATGCATTGAAATTAAAGCCATATATTAAAACTATGTCCACGTGTGGAAATATTCATGTGTTGAAAAGTGTTGTGTGAAAATAAAATTCATTCGTGAATGAATGAAGTGTTTAATCAATAAAAATCACATTTTTATATATATATGAAGTATGCAAAATATTCGCCTTATATAAATAGTTTCAACAATCAAAATTTCATCTTTCTAATATGAACAACATAAATAAAATGTACATGTGTGGAAATGCTCATTTGTTGAGAAGTGTGTGTAGTGGAAATATTCGTGTGTTGAATAAAAAGATCGAACAATAAAAAAAATTACATTTTTATTGAAACTATGAAGTGTTGAAACCATACATTGGTTGAATAAATATTTTAAATGATAAAAATATCATTTTTATCATATGTGTGATATGCTAAAGATATGCGGACGTTGAAACAAATATTTGTGATAGAAATATTATTTTTAACATGCATAGGAACTAAATAAAATAGTCATGTGTTGAAATCTACTTTAGTTCGCCAAAATTATCATCTTTGAAATGTGAAGTGTTAAAAATAGCCACTTGTTCAAATAAACGTGCATGAGTTGAAATATACATTAACTAGCTAATGATATGATTTTAGCCTATGCATGCAACATCCGAATGAATGGTGTTTTTAAACCAAAGCAAATCAAATATGAAATTGAATGGAAAATGATAAATGTTAGAAATTGTATATATGTACATGCATATCTATTGAACAGGTTAAAGCAAAAGGGGCTAGAGAAGAGAAATAGAATTTTGTGCCCAACAAATAGGTACACATTTACCGCTTTGTTTGGGTGATGATTTTATGAGCCTGTTGGCTAGCCGCTTGGCTTTTTCTTTTTCTTTTTGATATGAGACGCCCGTGTGGCTATTTGGGAATTTTCCCAGACCCTCCCGTACAAAGGAGGTTATGGCGAAATTTTCCAAAAATTAAAGGTGTTAGTAAAATAATTGAAGTGGACACGATATTGGAATTTTTGAATGAACTATATTTATATAAATATATAAATATAAATAGAATTAAAACGAAACGTGGCCGTGCAGTTCGTGTTTTGAAACCGTGATTTCAAACGACTAGTGCAGAAGATCCGACCATTGGATTTTCCCGAAACCTCAACCGTTGGGTTCGCCTTGGAAATATCTTTCCAACGGCACCAACTTTGTGAAGATCCGATGGTTGGATTGTCTGGAATGTTTAATTCAAGACTGAAGAAAAACAGCGCCAGAAAAGATTATATTTATATATATATATATATAAAAATATAATTAAATTAAATCGAATAACGACGCTGCAGTTCGTAAATTGAAATCGTAACTTCAAATGGTTGGTGTGGAAGATCCGACCGTCGGATTTTCCCAAAACTGAAACCATTGGGTTCGTTTTGAAATGACCTTCCTAATGATGTAAAATTTGTGAAGATCCAACGGTTAGATTTTCATATATGTGTAAAACAAAATTAGTGAAAAGCAGCGCTAGTGCATCGACACGACCTGAAACGTCGTTTAATTAAATATGGCCGTTTTAAATTGAATAAAAATGGCGATATATCGTTATAAATTACTATTGACGATATAGAGTGGAAATAAACCAATTTTGTTGTGTTTGCTTGATATGTGATGGTTGAATGTATTTGACATAAAAATTATAACTAAATAACTGAAATGTGATTGTTGAATAGTCCAACCATGTGATTGATAGATTTGAAAATCTAAATATACGTGGGTTATTTGAAAAGGCCGAGTTTATCTCATTTCAAATAATCGATCGACGTTGAGAAGTCGAAGAGTCGAAGACGGTTGAAGACCGACGATCTCCACATTGGATGGATGGGCGCTACTGATACTCGTGATTGGAGTAGCTACCATGAAGGAATTGAAGTAGTAGCCGTCCAAACATATTGTTGATTGTACGGATATGCGAAGAATTGGTGCCTCCGGTTTCGTTCACACCCAGAACGGACTTGTAAATGGACCGTGTGTCTGACATTGGATTTTGTTCTGTGTTGATTGATCTCTGTTAAATATATATCTGTTTGGTGGCAGAGAATTTATTCTCTTGCTTAACGCCCTTCTCTGAGACGTACGAGCTTAGAGGTTATGTATTGACATAAATCAGTCGCATGGAGTGGATTGCCTGTGTGGCACGCCTAAGTGGCATATGATCAAGGCTTCTGTTGCAAAGAAAAGTCTTGTGGTTGATGATCCAAGCATGGTCTGTGTGACATAGCTTGGTGTATAACGTGAATTCGTGAGCCTCACACCTCGGTATGAGTCAAAAATGGGAGACTGACTGCAGGGAGAGCACGACGTTTCTTTCTAGCTAAGGTGGTGTCAGTGACCTACCAGCCCTGACATTATATATACTTTTCACCTGTGTGGTTGTTGGAATGCGAGGCGCCTCGATATAGGTCTGTAAGGACCGGGAAACGTGTGTTCAGGAATAACTAATCCTCAAAAGTAAGAGAGGACCGGCCCTGAAGATCCAAGGATCATAGTGGGGTCCTGGGACATTTGCTAGAGTGTCTCGAATCAGAGAGGAGCTTGCCCCTTGCCTCGACTCATGAAGGAATCCAATTTCCAATACGAAATTTGCGGATGTGATTGTATTACTAGTACGGCGACATAGTAGATGGTAGCTATGCCGCCTAGGATTGATATTTATGATTGAATAGCTTTTGAAACATATATGCACTAGTAATAATATCAAGCACTTTTGTTTTATTCGTATGAAGCATTTTTGGCCATTATAAGGTAAAAACTCTATCCTCCGGCTTGCGTTGCATTGTGTGATGGGACCTGAGTCTTATAATGGCTTCATTTTATAAAAAGCATTGTGTTGATTTAATCATTTATTTTATTTCATGCACTGGCACTCATTGGAGTAAACCCGTTCCGCGAAAGTGGCGTGGTCCTTTGATTTGCCTTATTATTGTTGTTAATAAGTTGAGTAGATTTCTCATACCAGTCCCATGACTGACTCGTAGTTTGTTTCACCTTGCAAACTCGGGTGCCCTCATTTTCACACGGGCAGCCTAGTTACAGGTTTCTAACGCACCTTTTGGCTCATGGCGAGGCTTGACTACACCGTGCTGACTTGGATTTTCTCCGCCATTATTGTATCTATATTATGATTCCGCCACTGGCGATGTAGACTGATATTCCTTTTGTGTACTCTTTATGTATGATTCCGCCTCAGGCGATGGTGACTGATTATGTATCATTATACACTAAGTTGTATCCTGTACTGTGCTTCTCTGATGTGATGATATCTATATGATTCCGCTGTCATATGTGTGTAAATTATTCTATTTTCTGTTTATGCTATTATCTGTGATCTGCTAATGATGATTAATGTGTTATATTCCAATGATTATCCTTAACACCGTGTCACGGGGTTTTGGGATCGTCACAGCCTGATACGTTTAAAACAAATCATTTGATACTATTATAAGTGCATATTGTATAAAATATCTTCAAATCATAAGTATCAATCATAGACGGCATAAGCGCCCCATCCCACTATGTCGCCATACTAGGCTCTACAAATAAAACCCAAATACACGTATTGGAAATTGGATTTCCATCATGGTGGCTCCTGATTCGAAAGATCGATCGCGTAATGCAATTCACCACGGCTTACGTCCCAACAAGAGAACACCGTCTGCACATCCGCACATTTGGGACCAGAGTACCACCACGGCTTACGTCCTAGCAAGAGAAAACACCGCCTACTCTATATATCCCTGAGCACTAGGCTCATCTCGGTCGACCGAATCCACGACACCACTAAGGTGCCCATCCACGAAAAAGCATACTGATCAAACCATCAGTTTACCACCATACCGGGGTGTGAGGCTCGCGGATCAACGCTATACACAAAGCCATGCTATATCAGCTGCGCTTTGATCATCAACCACCAAACTTTGCTTTTCAACAAAAGTCTGGATCACTGCATCTCAGCATGCCACACTATCAATCCATATCGTACCACTGATTTCTGCCAATATATAACCTCTGAGCTCATATGTCTCAGAGAAGGGCGTTAAGCAAGAGAATAAATTCTCCGCCGCCAAACAGATATATATTTAGCAGAGATCAACGAATACAATATAAAGGAATACAATGTCAGACACACCATCCATTTACAAGTCCGTTCTAGGTCTGAACGAAACCGGAGGCACTTTCCTCGCATATCCATCCATCTCCAAGTACGTCTGGACGACCACCAACTATTTCCATCCTCTTGGGTGTACAGCCCAATCAGGATCATCAGTAATTATCCGAACGATGTGAAGACTTCCGGTCTTCAACCACCGTCTTCATCTTCGACATATCGTCGAATCGATTATTCAGAATGGGTATAAACCCGGCCTTTCCGAACAATCCGCGTATATTAAAAACAGTGCTAGAAAACACAATATACGCCTCATTCCAATTCTGAATATTCTGTTATTTAAATATTCATATCTTTTGGGAAAGGTTCCCATTAATTTTATCCAAGATAAGTTCTTTAAAATCTATCCTTTAATCTTCCTTTGGATGTCGTTTCAAACCAAATTATGGTTTTCCAAACTAGTCGAGATTAGCGAACCACACCGAAGTAATTATTTATTTTATTTCCCAATCCCAACCTATTCATCCCCTGAAGCAAACTGGTAATACTCCATATCTAACACCATGGTGTTATCGGTAAAATTAATTACCATTTCACGTTCAAATCTAATTAAAGATTTAACTATCGCTTTGGAGCAAAACTGGTAATACTCCATTCTCGCTCATTTCTAAATTTGAAAATTTAAATTATCAATTCACATTTCCATTTAATTGCAGATTCGTTAAAACTCCTTTTACTGGGTTAAAGAACTAGTGTCATTTAAAACACAGTCCACGGTAAACCCAAATCACATTATATTTATTGTCGGGTTAAAGAACTAGTGTTATTTAAAACACCATTCACGATAAACCCACAAATCAATTCTAATTCAATTCAAATCAAATATATTAGGAATTCCGATTATTTAAAACCCCTTTTTAAATCTAATTTATTTATTTAAAAATAATTGGGTTTTAAATTTAGTTCAAACTAGTTCATTTCGATAGAAATCTATTTTTATCTTTTCAAATATGGAATTTTTCATCCCAATTTTTCCCAAATAATTTCTTATGATTTTACACAAATTATTGACATTTTTAATAAATTTATCAAGGCCCGTACAGTCGATTTCCATCAACGGCCATCGAACTGCACTTACAGCGACCTTTTCCGAATTTGATTTGGACATAACTCCAAATCCAACCGTTAGATTTCCAATTTCTAATATTCGTTAGAAAGCTCTTTTCGATACGAACCCAACGGTTCCGGTTTTAGGAGAATCCGACGGTCGGATCTCCCGCAATGTCCGTTTGAAATCAATGGTCGAAATTCGCGAACTGCCACGGCGCGGCGCGTTCTATTCAGGCCATTATATTATATATATATATAATATATATAATATATATTTCGTTGATTACTATTTAAAACGAATTTTATAAATAGTTTTGAATTCGTTTCAAAAACAATTTCAACTCAAAATTGAATCTTTCCTTATAAATTCGTTTTAAAATTCATTTCTATTCAATTCAAGTTTCAATTCAATTTTAATTCCTTTCAATTCGTTTTAAATTCAATTCGAATTCGTTCTATATTCAATTCATTTCGAAATCGTTTTCAATTCATTTCATTTCGAAATCGTTTTCAATTCATTTCATTTCGAAATCGTTTTCAATTCATTTCATTTCGAAATCGTTTTCAATTCATTTCATAATATTCGATTTCAAAATTACTTTTCAATATTCATTTTAAAATGAATAAAATCGATATAAATATCATTCACGTCAAAATGGCGTCAATCTTATCAACACGGCTTCATATATTCCTTTATTCTATTCAACAATGAATATTTATTTTTGTCAACACATGACAAATCTCAACGAATGAGTACTGTCCACGTATGACTATTTTTGTTAAATTATTTCGTTCAACACATGACTAATCTCAATGGATGAGTACAGTCAACACATGAACCTTTATTTTATATTGATAAAGATGTAAATTTTATTATTAAAATATTTCGTTCAACACATGACTAATCTCAACGGATGAGTACAGTCAACACATGAACCTTTATTTTATAATATTCTTTATTCTCTAAATTGGAATGAGGCCCAATCAATCACCATATAAAATTAATTATATGGATTTTCATACAACACATGTATATAATAGCATTGAAAAATAATCAACCATCACCCAAAGTGCACTACACTGTATAAGCATCAAATATAGATATCTAACGCTTATAACAGCCTGTCAATCAATCGATCGACATATTTAATCAATCAGGATGAGTGAACTTCATATTTCATCCCAACACCCGTGTGGGGTTTCAAACAATCAAACACAAATTTTATTTGTGTAGTTGGGCGATGTGTAAAATTTATCGTCCCAATCAATGTCAGTCAAATCGGTGTACATAAACAAACCGTCCGGTTTGTAAATGAATATTTATTTATTCACATTCACTATATTCATATTCACGTTAAAAATTATATTTTTAACGATAAAACATTTTATTTTAACATATGAATTTCTATTCAGTTCATTCTTTAAATAAAATTATATTTTTATTTTCTAACTTATTTTAGAAAATTTCGGCGGCATAACGACACGATACTAGAAACGGGACAAGGCCTAGCCTTATCCCCGGTCTAGTGAAGGCCCACGCCATTCACACATCAATCAAAATCACCAAACAACCAAATTCAAATCATCTAACTAATCTATGCAACCAAACAAACAAGTCCATGGTCTGTGGACGATTGTGTCGGGTGCTATTAAGCACCGTCTGCATCCTAGTATATATATATAACTAGAAAAGAAATTGAAGAGTGAGAAATTCTCACCAATAGCTATCCCAACTCCTTGACTCTTCTTCTATAGAAATCTTCATCGTTCTCGCCTTTTTGTCATCTTCGTTACTGTAGCCACTACATATGTAAAAATCGAATTTTTACTTCGCTATTCAAAAAATCGAATTTTTATTATGCTATTCAATATATAAAAATCAAATTTTTACTTCGCTATTCAATATATAAAAATCGAATTTTTATTATGCTATTCAATATATAAAAATCACAATTTTCTTATTGTATATATATATATATATATATATATATATATATATATTTGAAAACACAATTCTATTTTCAAACAATGTTATTTTTGTTATTAAAACAGGGTATATTTCCATTTCAAAAACAAGGTACATTTTCATTTCAAAAACACATTTTTGGTCATGTTATATGTTTATATAAACCACATTTTTAAACAGTGTTATATTCATATTAAAAACTACTTCTTTATATAATGATATATACACAAAAATTCAGCTTTTTCATATAATGATATCTATGCAAAAATTTAGCTTTTTCATATAATGATACCTATGCAAAAATTTAGCTTTTTCATACATTTTAAAACCAGATTTAAAATACTGTTTATACATATATATTAATACTATTATTTTTAAAACTAATTTTATTATTTGTTTCAAACAATGTGAATGAATGTGAAAAAAAAACCACCTTTCTTCCCAGGTTATCACGCTCCAGGCATCACTTCGAAGAGCTCAACCACTAGGGCTTCAACCTGCTCGCAATCCGAGGTGTCGGAGTCTGATCAGAGGGCGCCACCCTCTTCGTCGTCGCCTGCTCCTCCTGCGCCTGAAGCGGCGTGAAATCCGACGACCCCAATCGACGGGAAATCGAACTCGATCGACGACTGTTCTTGGCCAAAGTCTGAGCGCAATCCTCCACCAGAGATGATCACTCATGTACCAATCGAAAGATCTCTCTTTGCTCTCTGAATTTCACGTTGGAAGATTGGAAATTTATTGCGTGGGTTTTTTGGTTTTGGAGGAGGAAGTTTTGAAGAATCATCGCCCTTCGTTTTGGTCAAAGGCGGCTGAGCAGAGAAGTGCAAGATGGTTTAGGGTTTAAACCCTTTAATATAATATATATATAAATATTTTATTGTTTTTAATTTCAAAAAGGTAACTTTTTAATACGGACCCGAAATCAAACCCACCGACTATCGCCTCTAGCTAATTACCCCCATTCCGAACACAATGGGATATGTATCGTAGGCTGATTCGACTGTTTCAATTAGTTTTCTTCAAAATCAACATATAACACTATATATTGATTTTGAACGCGTATTTCAATTTACTGGGGTCACATACTAACCCGAAAAATTCCAGAAAAATATTTTCTAGCTTCGTATTGACTATACGGTCCTAACAAAACTAGTTTCGTCGAATTCGGAGACCGTTTGCAAAATGACCATTTTCCAGTCGATTAAAATCAACTGAAACTGGTCAAACGCGTTTTCCTTTGCCACGCTCACATATTGATTCGAAAAATTATGAAATTTGAAACCTAGCAATAATTTGACATCACGGACCCAACAAAAGTGGTTTCGTCGAAATCCGAGGTCATTTGTAAAATTTCCATTTTTAATGGCCTGAATTCCATAGCGACTATTCAGAATTTTCAACTGGACATATCTTTTGATTCCCGCTATGAAATTTCAATTTTTCGGATTCGTTGGAAAGATATTCCCAATTAGATCCTAATGTTTTTGGTTTCATTAATATCCGGATTGTTTTGCACCCGGTACATTCATTTGAAGTTTGAAATCGAATTATCGAACTACCGCGCCATTTTCAATTCCTTTTATAAATATAAATAAATATTTATATTCTAACGACGACGTATGTAATATATACGTCGAATTCTATTCAAACTAAATTTCTCGTCGATATTATTTAAAATAATCTATTTTAAATGTTCGAAATTCGCTAAAATTGCCAAAATAAAAATTTTAAACTGGCCCAGAATTTCCGGGTTATTACAATCTCCCCCACTTTAAACTTTTCGTCCCCGAAAAGGAACAAAGCCGAAAGTTGTTTTAAAAACCAACTCAACTTTCATAGTTTTCACTACGGCTTAAGTTCTTCAACTTTTCAGTTTCTAAGAACTTTTCAAAAATTTCAAAAAATTGGCTAACACTCTAAATTTTCGAAAAATTTCGCCATAACCTCCCCTGCACCGGGAGCCACGGGAAAATCCCGAAATTGCCATATAGGCCTTCTGATCTCAAAAAGAAAAAGAAAAAGCCAAGCGGCTACCCATTAGGCTCATAAAATCATCAACACCCAAACAAAACAGTAAATTATAGTAAACATGTACCTATTTGTCGGGCAAACAAATTTTATTCTCTGCTCTAGCCTCCTTGCTATGACCTGTTCAATGTAAGTACAAGTATATGCAAGCAAATGCGACACATTTTCAATACAACTCACTTTTTGGTTCAAATTGGCTATATGGTTCAAATTTTAATTAATCCAACAATAATCAAACAACGCAACCATCAATCAATTAGTTGATTAGCATTTCAAATTCATAACTTTGATACATAGTCAAAAATCACATTTTTGATGCTAAATCACAACAATAAGCCCTATCTAATTTTGGTTCTCTCACCAGTCAATAGGAAATATATAGAAATCTCACTTTCGTCACTCGAATATAAATACTGATAATGTGATCACAATTATCAGCATCATCCCCGGGCGACTAGAGTGTGATTCTATATCTATCCAGTATATTAAAAGTTCGAATATACGCGGATCAGACGTATACGCAAAATCTTTATATACTGCATTGTCCAAATCAATATAAATAAATCATCAAATACGAATAATTGATTTAAATTTTCAAAACAAAATATTTTTTCACTTTAAAATTTTACTCTTCACACTCGTTCTAGGATACTACTGATCCTATCTCTAACGAGTCATTCTCGTTGGATATTACTAATCCAATTTCTGATGAGTTCTTTCGTATGGTTTTAATGTGTCTTGTTCTCTGAGCTTTGTAAACCAAAGCTCTGATACCAACTGTGAAAACCCGCAACTTCCCCGTTTGGGAAAGCGTGGATAGTTCGAGAACAAGCCACAACAGAACACAGACGAAAGAACATTTCATTGTATATTACAACAATGCACCAGAATACAAGAATATATAGAGTAAAAATGAATATTACACAGAAATATCAGAGATTTAAATTACATTTAAATACATGACAGTGGAAAATAATACTATACACAACTGAAGGAGATATACGGATACAAAGCTTTCCGGATATCGTTCCAGCTGTAAACCAGGATCCTGTGAATATAAATCTGCAAAACCAAAACTACTAGCTGCCCGCGTCGAAAATAGGGGCACCCAGAGTTTAGGTTAAAACAATAAACTTCAGGTCAGTCATGTGACTGGTGTGAGAACTAAAACAGTTATTAATCTTTATTTTTAAAGTTAGGTAAATCAAGGGACCACGCCGCATAACACGGAACGGGTTTCCTCCCAAGAACACCAGTGCATAAAACAACAGCGCAATGCTAAATAAAGAAAAATGAAGCTATTATAAGACCCAGGTCCCATCACAAAATGCAACGCAAGCCGGAGGATAGGGTTTTTACCTTATAATAGCCAAGAATGCTTGATACGTTTAAAACATATCATTTGATACTATTATAAGTGCATATTGTATAAAATATCTTCAAATCATAAGTACCAATCATAGACGGCATAAGCGCCCCATCCCACTATGTCGCCATACTAGGCTCTACAAATAAAACCGAAATACACGTATTGGAAATTGGATTTCCATCATGGTGGCTCCTGATTCGAAAGATCGATCGCGTAATGCAATTCACCACGGCTTACGTCCCAACAAGAGAACACCGTCTGCACATCCGCACATTTGGTACCAGAGTACCACCGCGGCTTACGTCCCAGCGAGAGAAAACACCGCCTACTCTATATATCCCTGAGCACTAGGCTCATCTCGCTCGACCGAATCCACGACACCACTAAGGTGCCCATCCACGAAAAAGCATACTGATCAAACCATCAGTTTACCACCATACCGGGGTGTGAGGCTCGCGGATCAACGCTATACACAAAGCCATGCTATATCAGCTACGCTTTGATCATCAACCACCAAACTTTGCTTTTCAACAAAAGTCTGGATCACTGCATCTCAGCATGCCACACTATCAATCCATATCGTACCACTGATTTCTGACAATATATAACCTCTGAGCTCATATGTCTCAGAGAAGGGCGTTAAGCAAGAGAATAAATTCTCCGCCGCCAAACAGATATATATTTAGTAGAAATCAACAAATACAATATAAAGGAATACAATGTCAGACACACCATCCATTTACAAGTCCGTTCTAGGTCTGAACGAAACCGGAGGCACTTTCCTCGCATATCCATCCATCTCCAAGTACGTCTGGACGACCACCAACTATTTCCATCCTCTTGGGTGTACATCCCAATCAGGATCATCAGTAATTATCCGAACGATGTGAAGACTTCCAGTCTTCAACCACCGTCTTCATCTTCGACATATCGTCGAATCGGTTATTCAGAATGGGTATAAACCCGGCCTTTCCGAACAATCCGCGTATATTAAAAACAGTGCTAGAAAACACAATATACGCCTCATTCCAATTCTGAATATTCTGTTATTTAAATATTCACATCTTTTGGGAAAGGTTCCCATTAATTTTATCCAAGATAAATTCTTTAAAATCTATCCTTTAATCTTCCTTTGGATGTCGTTTCAAACCAAATTATGGTTTTCCAAACTAGTCGAGATTAGCGAACCACACCAAAGTAATTATTTATTTTATTTCCCAATCCCAACCTATTCATCCCCTGAAGCAAACTGGTAATACTCCATATCTAACACCATGGTGTTATCGGTAAAATTAATTACCATTTCACGTTCAAATCTAATTAAAGATTTAACTATCGCTTTGGAGCAAAATTGGTAATACTCCATTCTCGCTCATTTCTAAATTTGAAAATTTAAATTATCAATTCACATTTCTATTTAGTTGCAGATTCGTTAAAACTCCTTTTACTGGGTTAAAGAACTAGTGTCATTTAAAACACAGTCCACGGTAAACCCAAATCACATTCTATTTATTGTCGGGTTAAAGAACTAGTGTTATTTAAAACACCGTTCACGATAAACCCACAAATCAATTCTAATTCAATTCAAATCAAATATATTAAGAATTGCGATTATTTAAAACCCCTTTATAAATCTTATTTATTTATTTAAAAATAATTGGGTTTTAAATTTAGTTCAAACTAGTTCATTTCGATAGAAATCTATTTTTATCTTTTCAAATATGGAGTTTTTCATCCCAATTTTTCCCAAATCATTTCTTATGATTTTACACAAATTATTGACATTTTAAATAATTTTATCAAGGCCCATACAGTCGATTTCCATCAACGGCCATCGAACTGCACTTACGGCGACCTTTTCCGAAATTTGATTTGGATAAAACTCCAAATCCAACCGTTAGATTTCAAATTTCTAAAATTCGTTAGAAAGCTCTTTTCGATACGAACACAATGGTTCCGGTTTTAGGAGAATCCGACAGTCGGATCTCCCGTAATGTCCGTTTGAAATCAATGGTCGAAATTCGCGAACTGCCGCGGCGCGGTGCGTTCTATTCAGGCCATTGTATTATATATATATATATATATAATAAATATAATATATATTTCGTCGATTACTATTTAAAACGAATTTTATAAATAGTTTTGAATTCGTTTCAAAAACAATTTCAACTCAAAATTGAATCTTTCCTTATAAATTCGTTTTAAAATTCATTTCTATTCAATTCAAGTTTCAATTCAATTTGAATTCGTTTCAATTCGTTTTAAATTCAATTCGAATTCGTTCTATATTCAATTCATTTCGAAATCGTTTTCAATTCATTTCATTTCGAAATCGTTTTCAATTCATTTCATTTCGAAATCGTTTTCAATTCATTTCATAATATTCGATTTCAAAATTACTTTTCAATATTCATTTTAAAATGAATAAAATCGATATAAATATCGTTCACGTCAAAATGGCGTCAATCTAATCAACACGGCTTCATATATTCCTTTATTCTATTCAACAATGAATATTTATTTTTGTCAACACACGAATAATCTCAACGAATGAGTACTGTCCACGTATGACTATTTTTGTTAAATTATTTCGTTCAACACATGACTAATCTCAACGGATGAGTACAGTCAACACATGAACCTTTATTTTATATTGATAAAGATGTAAATTTTATTATTAAAATATTTCGTTCAACACATGACTAATCTCAACGGATGAGTACAGTCAACACATGAACCTTTATTTTATAATATTCTTTATTCTCTAAATTGGAATGAGGCCCAATCAATCACCATATAAAATTAATTATATGGATTTTCATACAACACATGTATATAATAGCATTGAAAAATAATCAACCATCACCCAAAGTGCACTACACTGTATAAGCACCAAATATAGATATCTAACGCTTATAACAGCCTGTCAATCAATCGATCGACATATTTAATCAATCAGGATGAGTGAACTTCATATTTCATCCCAACACCCATGTGGGGTTTCAAACAATCAAACACAAATTTTATTTGTGTAGTTGGGGGATGTGTAAAATTTATCGTCCCAATCAATGTCAGTCAAATCGGTGTACATAAACAAACCGTCCGGTTTGTAAATGAATATTTATTTATTCACATTCACTATATTCATATTCACGTTAAAAATTATATTTTTAACGATAAAACATTTTATTTTAACATATGAATTTCTATTCAGTTCATTCTTTAAATAAAATGATATTTTTATTTTCTAACTTATTTTAGAAAATTTCGGCGGCATAACGGCACAATACTAGAAACGGGACAAGGCCTAGCCTTATCCCCGGTCTAGTGAAGGCCCACGCCATTCACACATCAAGCAAAATCACCAAACAACCAAATTCAAATCATCTAACTAATCTATGCAACCAAACAAACAAGTCCATGGTCTGTGGACGATTGTGTCGGGTGCTACTAAGCACCGTCTGCATCCTAGTATATATATATAACTAGAAAAGAAATTGAAGAGTGAGAAATTCTCACCAATAGCTATCCCAACTCCTTGACTCTTCTTCTATAGAAATCTTCATCGTTCTCGCCTTTTTGTCATCTTCGTTACTGTAGCCACTACATATGTAAAAATCGAATTTTTACTTCGCTATTCAAAAAATCGAATTTTTATTATGCTATTCAATATATAAAAATCAAATTTTTACTTCGCTATTCAATATATAAAAATCGAATTTTTATTATGCTATTCAATATATAAAAATCACAATTTTCTTATTGTAGTATCGATGTAAAAATTACCTTTTTTATTTATTTTTGTATATATATATATTTGAAAACACAATTCTATTTTCAAACAATGTTATTTTTGTTTTTAAAACAGGGTATATTTCCATTTCAAAAACAAGGTACATTTTCATTTCAAAAACACATTTTTAGTCATGTTATATGTTTATATAAACCACATTTTTAAACAGTGTTATATTCATATTAAAAACTACTTCTTTATATAATGATATATACACAAAAATTCAGCTTTTTCATATAATGATATCTATGCAAAAATTTAGCTTTTTCATATAATGATACCTATGCAAAAATTTAGCTTTTTCATACATTTTAAAACCAGATTTAAAATACTGTTTATACATATATATTAATACTATTATTTTTAAAACTAATTTTATTATTTGTTTCAAACAATGTGAATGAATGTGAAAAAAAAACCACCTTTCTTCCCAGGTTATCACGCTCCAGGCGTCACTTCGAAGAGCTCAACCACTAGGGCTTCAACCTGCTCGCAATCCGAGGTGTCGGAGTCTGATCAGAGGGCGCCACCCTCTTCGTCGTCGCCTGCTCCTCCTGCGCCTGAAGCGGCGTGAAATCCGGCGACCCCAATCGACGGGAAATCGAACTCGATCGACGACTGTTCTTGGCCAAAGTCTGAGCGCAATCCTCCACCAGAGATGATCACTCATGTACCAATCGAAAGATCTCTCTTTGCTCTCTGAATTTCACGTTGGAAGATTGGAAATTTATTGCGTGGGTTTTTTTGTTTTTGGAGGAGGAAGTTTTGAAGAATCATCGCCCTTCGTTTTGGTCAAAGGCGGCTGAGCAGAGAAGTGCACGATGGTTTAGGGTTTAAACCCTTTATTATATATATATATTATTGTTTTTAATTTCAAAAAGGTAACTTTTTAATACGGACTCGAAATCAAACCCACCGACTGTCGCCCTTAGCTAATTACCCCCATTCCGAACACAATGGGATATGTATCGTAGGCTGATTCGACTGTTTCAATCAGTTTTCTTCAAAATCAACATATAACACTATATATTGAATTTGAACGCGTATTTCAATTTACTAGGGTCACATACTAACTCGAAAAATTCCAGAAAAATATTTTCTAGCTTTGTATTGACTATACGGTCCTAACAAAACTAGTTTCGTCGAATTCTGAGACCGTTTGCAAAATGACCATTTTCCAGTCGATTAAAATCAACTGAAACTGGTCAAACGCGTTTTCCTTTTCCACGCTCACATATTGATTCGAAAAATTATGAAATTTGAAACCTAGCAATAATTTGACATCACGAACCCAACAAAAGTGGTTTCGTCGAAATCCGAGGTCATTTGCAAAATTTCCATTTTTAATGGCCTGAATTCCATGGCGACTATTCAGAATTTTTAACTGGACATATCTTTTGATTCCCGCTATGAAATTTCAATTTTTCGGATTCGTTGGAAAGATATTCCCAATTAGATCCTAATGTTTTTGGTTTCACTAAAATCCGGATTGTTTTGCACCCGGTACATTCATTTGAAGTTTGAAATCGAATTATCGAACTACCGCGCCATTTTCAATTCCTTTTATAAATATAAATAAATATTTATATTCTAACGACGACGTATATAATATATACATCGAATTCTATTCAAACTAAATTTCTCGTTGATATTATTTAAAATAATCTATTTTAAATGTTTGAAATTCGCTAAAATTGCCAAAACAAAAATTTTAAACTGGCCCAAAATTTCCGGGTTATTACTGGGTAGGCGAAACTCTACATAAGTTTCTTGACAGATTCAATGCCGTAGTGGCCTCTATAGGTCGGATCCGTTTATGGTCCTAATGGTCATCGTATTCTCCATTATTGACAAAACAAACTTCAAGATCTCATTGCGATGGTACCCGTCGAGGGATCTCGCCGAAGTCTACTTCGAAGAAGAAACATTTATGAGGGAGGAAGACTCCCATGATGAAAAATCTATGCATCAAATCAACTCTGCAGCATGCACATGGCTGTCTGCGTCCGAGAAAGGGAAGGGTAAATTTTAGGACAATCGGAACTCACGGCCTCACATCAAGGCAAAGTTCCCGACTTACAATGATCTCATTTAGGGTCTGGAATGAATTTATGAAACACCCCACCTCCGTTAAGGTCACTCACCAAGGGAATGCCTTAACTTCGGTGGAGCGTTTTAGGTAAAAGATGCAGATAAATTATAAGATAGACAAATAAAGCAGCGAAAAATAAAGTCATTTTATAAACAATGTGGTTCAGTCAAGCTTTTACAACAATTGTCTCAATCATACTTAAAAATAATACATAGAACTTCTGTCTTGATTCAAAACATCCAAGTATAAAAGAAGCATAAAAATAAGAATGATATTCCCCAATAAAGCATGAACCAGCATAACAGTGGAAGAGAGAGTCCAAAGCAATACATCGACTATCTTCGAGCTTGGAAAGAAAACTAAGCTAAGTGATAACATTTCCTCCCAATGAATCGTGGAGGGGGGGGGGGGGAGGGAGTAAGAAAAGAGGTGAAAAAATTAGGTCAGACATAAGTCTTGTAAGTCCAGTGACTTTCAGCATGTAAATAGGCAAAAACATCATGACATGAATAAACTGAATATAAGACAATACCGTGATAACAAGGATAACAAGATAACATATGATTAACAGAGATATGATAAGGCAAGATAAACTGAACGTGCTTCTACTCTTTCTCTGCTTCGCTACTACCTTGTTATTCTGATTTCTATATCTCTTCACTGCCTAACTAGTGTCCCAACTAGTAATCTGTGTAAAATGATAATAATACCATGTGATCCCAATCCCGCAATGATGGTAGCCTTCAGGTGTACATCTAGTATGAGGATCTTACCTCAATCAGCCTAATTGCCATGAGGATGTTAGATGTACCCTTACTACCCTATCGATCGGCTCCCTACTTGTATTAATGTTCCATGTGTCTGTGTCAATCGGCCCTCTCTTGCGTGTAGATACGCTGTGCTGGTCCCATCATAAGGTATATCAATCCTTATGATAGCAACCCAACACAATTCAAGATGCACAATGTATAACTACTGGTACCTAGTGCCTGCATTTTCCCACTCCGGAATACGTGCACGCCTGTAAACCGTCGGAACCTACACTGACGTGCCCCCTGCTGCTATTTTGACCGCTTATAATCATCTCAGTAATCGTGCCCCACCCTGCCTAGTTCAGGGTACCATGATACATCTATGTGGGTTACTGCTGAAATGAGTCCCCATTACTAGGGTTTCCTACTGGTTAAGTTTGTGGGCCTATATTTACTAATATTACCCACCAACCCGATATGTACTTAACCCTCCCACTGATTCAAACATCTTTACTTAATGGTTAAGTTTGTGGGCCTATATTTACTAATATTACCCACCAACTCGATATGTACTTAACCCACGCACACATTATGTCAAATTGGTTAAGTGTTGTCCATTCATGTTAACTTAACCTACCCACTCATCATGTCATGTTGCTTAAGTGTTTCTTGTTGACTTAACCCTTCTCACTCATCATGTTGGATTGGTTAAGTGTTTCCTATTAACTTAACCCCGTTCATTCATCATGTTATATTGGTTAAGTATTTCCCATTAACTTAACCCCATTCGTTCATCAGGTTACATTGGTTAAGTGTATCTTATTAACTTAACCCTACGCGTTCATCATGCTGTATTGGTTAAGTGTCATCAATCAAATTCAAGTTAACTTAACCCACCCACTTGTCGTGTTACATTGGTTAAATGTTGCCTTCTTGTGTTAACTTAACCCTTCCATGCATCCTGTTATACTGGTTAGGTGTTGTCTATCCATGTCAACTTAACCCACCCGTTCATCATGTCATATTGGTTAAGTGTTTCTTATTAACTTAACCCCATCTTCTTGTCTAATTAACATGCTGTAACGGTTAAGTGTTGCCTTAGTTAACTTAACCCTACCATTCTTAACATGTCTTGTTCATTAGCATTAATTGATTTATTAATGCACCAACCTCTCACATTAGATCTATGTTGTTGCGGTTACTGGATGTCCCAGGCGGTTTCGGGCAGTTCTACACCACAACTCAATCTAACCTCGGGTTTTTCTTGGGCATGATGCACTAACTCTCACATTAGATATGTGTTGTTGCGGTTACTGGATGTGCCGGGAGGTTTCGGTCAGTTTTACACCGCAACTCAATCTAACCTCGGGTTAGGCATGTTTATCTTTTAGCATATTTACTATACATGTCCAAGTCTAGATTTTATATGCTAATTATCCCAAATTTACAAAACTAGTCATGTTCTAATTCTCAAGTTATACCTCAACAAAGTTAATTTTCAAGTTATGCCCCACAAATTCACTTTCAACAGATTTTAGCATATTAGTCAGTTTAACAAATTAAACCTCACTTAAAGTTCCATTAACATATCTCACCTAACCATAAATTAATCCTATAAACTTACATGCCCAAAATTATGGTCGTAATTCACAATACAACACGTGCCCTAAGGTTTAGTCATATTGCACCGTACAAAATATTCTCCAAAAACCCCCAATCATGATTCGTAGTATAAACTATGCCAAATTATAGCCTTTAGTTACAGTGCATGCCAATTTACCCAAAATCCCAATTTAGGCGTGTTCACATTTAACAGTTATCCCTATCTTACTATAGGTTTTCATGCTTAATCTCCTTCTTCCAAGTGATAAACTGTTATATATAATATGCCCCAATTTTTAGGTCTTAAACCACGACATGTACTATGCATTACATGTTTACAGTTCAATTTACGCCCCAAATCCCAAGTCATATGTCCAATATACTTTATGTCTCAAATCTCTAGTCATATGTTCGATACACTTTAGGTTTTAAATACAACATGTGTTATGTCCTCAAATCAGCCACAAATCCGTTATACCCAATTATACATAATTTAATACTTTTCCAAATTTTAGCGCTGGTCATGTCCAAATCATATATTATGCCCAATTTTAGCGCTGGTCAAGTCGAAATCATATATTATGCCCAATTTTTCCTAACGTACGTTCATCTCTTATGAGATTTGGCTCAGGCTCGCAGTAGCCTGGCTATAAAAACAAAAAGGGAAGAAGGAAAGAAGAGACAAAGAATGGACATAATAATATCAATGAGATAGATCCAATGGATATGAAAGACAGATAGAAATAGGCATAATCTCAGATTCAGATTTATTACAATGTCAGAATCACAATTTAAATTTTACTTCTGAAAGTAACATGAACTTAAAAATTACAGAATGGTCTTGAATTCTAGGATCTGATTTCTGAATTTGATTAGCTATTCCTTTGATGTAGACTTTGATTGTTAACTTGAAAAACTCTAATTTGATTGATTAAGGTAGAGGCTAGGCCATTTCAGGTTTTAGCAGCCTATAAACGCCTATGAATTCATGTGGAGAAAAAAAATAGGTTTAGGGGTCTTTTTATAGTGTATAGGGAGATTTAGAGCCTTCAGATCAGTCTAGAAGTCATCAGAATCGTATAGAGCAGAATACCACGTCACATAGCGAATCAGAGAGCGACACGTGCCAAAACACGTCATCGGCCATATCTGGGCCAACAGGGGTCGACTCCCTTATAGGGGGGTCGACACCTATGTCGACACCCCTATAGGGAGGTCGACACCTATGTCGACTCCCCCTTGGGGGGGGGGGGGTCGACACCCTGAGCGGGAATTTTACTGCTCAGCTTATTCTGCTTGAATTTCAAATTTTGAACTTGGTTTGAGATGTTTAATTATTATTTATATTTTCTGTTTAAACATGAAAGCTTCTGAACTCCATAACTTCTTCATACGAAGTCCGATCCACACAAACTCGGACTCTATCTCAAGCAGAATTCCAAGACGAATGTAATGGCGTAACCCGTTTCCCTTAATTATCACTTTTAAAATTAAGTATTCTTTAATTTGTTATTTTAATATTCATAGGAAATACGGGGTGTAACATTCTCCTCTCCTTTAAAGGATTTCGTCCCCGAAATCTCCAAGTCAAGGAGAATGTATCCTAACATCCAACATCCATCTACTCAACCATTTAATCACAAGCATCCATTGTCCTTAAAAAGATTTCTAATGCTTTTCATGAACATATGCATAGTGTGTGTGTATATGTCCTTATCTAATGCAAAATCAGGCGGTCTACTGATTTAGTTGACCTCCTTAATGCAAATTATGTCAGTGCCATGAGTCCATCATGTATGCAATTATTCCTAATCATACTTTATAACTTCTACATGAGTGCATAATCATTCATACAAATGCAACATCCATATGATAACACATCAAGTTTTCAATTCATATATAAAAATTCACTCATGCATATGCAATATGAAAGTGACTGAGCCGATCTAGTTCCTAATGTGTGTATATGCATCCACGAGCAACCACTAGCAAACACTTACATCCACTCGTATCCACCAAACATAACATGTCTCAAACACAAGTTTACATCCATTGGCTTCTACCTAAGAATCGAGGATAAGATCGGGAGGATATACTTAAAAGATAAAGACTAGCATGCAAATAAACTTTACAGAAAAAGAGAGATCAAGGATATACCCTCAAAAAGGGTATGATGCGCGTATCTAGTCTTCAGTCTTCTAAGTTGCATCTTCTTGAGCTTCATTTCATATTGCTCTGACTGTCTCAACTTCACGATTTGCGTAGCTTCTAAATTTCTATTTCCAAAATATGAGTTGGAACTCATTTCAATGTCGCCTCTCATTTCACCTCTTCTTCTTCCAGTATGCTCGGCACTACAACTTTTGCTGTGTCATGCTAACATTCCCGAAACTATCTCTTGAAAATAAACAGATGCTAACCATGTTACCAAGTGTATATACTAAGATGATTAGATTCTTCTTCGTCAATCTAGAAAGTGGGGCTGATACCTTCATAAAGTCCTTCATTAACTTCCTATATTAGCCCGCTAGTCCAAGAAAGCTTCTTACTTCTGTTGCATTCCTTGGGACCTTCCAGTCTTGCACCACAACTTCTTTTGCGGTATCTACTGTTATCCGTTCCTTGGATATCACCTGCCTTAAAAACCTTACTTTTCCTCTTCAAAAATGATATTTAGAGAGCCTAGCCTTAAGCTAATGCGCTTGGAGGGTATCCGAGACTTCCTTTAGATGCAAAGCATGTTCTTCCTCACTCTTAGAGAAAACCAAAATATCATCTATGCACAAGCGAAGTGAACCATCCACCTTTATAGCGAAAACAACTGGAGCACCCCATTTAGAAGTACTTCGCCTTATGAACCCTTTTCTCAAGTAACTCTTTTACTTGTTTACTGAACCCTTCCTTTCCCTTGGATTCATGTGCCGTACAGGTAATGCAACTGGTTTTGCATTGTCAACTAGATATATGTATAAGTCTATCTCGCGTTTTAGGGGATAAACCCCTAACTTGATCAAAAACATCTGCGTACTCATGGACTACTCTAACAGATCGCATATCGTTGATAGATGCATCAAGTGATTCTAGGTAGCCAAGACAAACTGATCCCTCAGGATCACACGAAATCTTGAGGGTATTCCCGAGATAAATCTAAAGTCTAACTACCCTCCTTTCACAATTACTAGCTAACCAATCCATGCCTAGAATCAAACCATAGCCCATGAAACCCGAAAACATAAGCATTACACTTAAACTCAATACTTAACATAGCTATTCTCAAATCCTTACAAACCAAAGATAAACGAGCCGAACCACCAACCAGATTTGAGACAATAACAAGTACTAAGGTGTAGAGACTCAACTATGGAAGCAGATATAAACGAATGTGAAGCGCTAAAATCAAAAAAGTACTAACAGGATGATCAAAAAAGAAAAACTAGACTTTTTCAATAGAAATTTTGCTACCTCTCTCTCAGGTACGCTGGCGGTGAGAGCATGCACTTGCCCTACTGAAAAACCTGTCCTTAGTTCTTACCCTTGTCCTTAATTATATGACCCGTTATACCATAATAACGACACTTCCTCTTGTCTTAGATTTTTCTATTCTTTCCTCCTTCGTGAACCAAGTCCATATCCATGAGTTTCTCATCCTTGGGTTGTGTTCCTTAGCCAAACTCCATCCTTCTCATCTTTTCCATCTTTGTGTAACTTGTAGACAAGTCTCTTGAAAGCTACCTCCATCGCACGGAAAACCCTACAAAGCTTGAAAGAAAATTAGCCGTAGGTGAAACTACAGTGGCTATAGATGGAAGTTGGGCACTTCTTTGCCCTTTGATAGATGTCGTAGTCTCATAAAGCCTATGGAACCATGCCGCGATGAAGTTACCGCCCAGAAAGCCAGGAGCCCCAAAGACTCAGGAAAGAAGGAAACAAGGATTCAAACAGAGGATCAAAAGATAGTGCATATGGCTTTGGGGAATATGCCTTAAAAACAAAACTTTTCTTTTGAAAATGCTTCTTTTAAAAACCATTTTGAAAATAAATTTTCAAATATTTTATCTAATCCAGTAACCTTTAGCTCTAATACCAAGTGAAACACCCCACCTCCGTTAAGGTCACTCACCAAGGGAATGCCTTAACTTCAGTGGAGCGTTTTAGGTAAAAGATGCAGATAAATTACAAGACGGACAAATAAAGCAGTGGAAAATAAAGTCATTTTATAAACAATGTGGTTCAATCAAGCTTTTACAAAAATTGTCCCAATCATACTTAAAAATAATACATAGAACTTCTGTCTTGATTCAAAACTTCCAAGTATAAAAGAAGCATAAAAATAACAATGATATTCCTCAATAAAGCATGAACCAGCCATAGCAGTGGAAGAGAGAGTCCAAAGCAATACATCGACTATCTTCGAGCTTGGAAAGAAAACTGAGCTAAGTGGTAACATTTCCTCACTGTGAATCTAGGGGGGGGGAGGAAGAAAAGAGGCGAAACAAACTAGGTCAGACATAAGTCTGGTAAGTCCAGTGACTTTCAGCATGTAAATAGGAAAAAACATCATGACATGAATAAACTAAATATAAGACAATACCATGATAACAAGGATAACAAGATAACATACGATTAGCATAGATATGATAAGGCAAGATAAACTGAATGCGCTTCTACTCTTTCTTTGCTTCGCTAATACCTTGTTATCACTACACCAAAAATGCCAATTTGGCAGTGTTAATGGCCGTATTAAAAGCGATTTGATACGGTTTTAAGCTGTATCAAAAAATGGCGTCTCTGTTCAATTGATATGGTTCAAAACCGTATCAATTGAGATATTTGATACGGTTTTAAACCGTATCAAAATCCATAATTGATACGGTTTAGAACCTTATCAAATTTATCAATTGGTACGGCTTAAAACCGTATTAAATTACTAAATTGGTACGGTTTAAAGCCGTAGTAATTGTTCAGTTTGATACGGTTTTTAACCGTATCAAACTAGCATGCGGGCACTCTCCAACTTCTAATTTGATACGGTTTTAAGCCGTATCAAACTGAACAATTGCTACGGCTTTAAACCGCCTCAAATTGTTATGCTTGCACTGCTAATTTCATAGATTGATACGGTTTTTAGCCGTACCAGTATACCAGTTTGATACGGCTTAAAACCGTATTAAACTGGTATACTGATACGGCTAAAAACCGTATTTAATGCCTCAATACTACAATGATAACAATGAATTAGATACGGCTTTTAACCGTATCAAAATCGGTATATCATATATGCAATATACAAAATCACTGCACCCATTGATATATATATATATATATATGCACAATAAAGAAGATACGCTACACTCATATAGCAGTATATAAAGAAGACACGTTAAGAATAATTCGATTAATACATAAATCATAACTTCAGTTAATACATAATGTTCATAGTTCTTTCTCTAAAAAAAAAAATCAACAAAACTGCTGTTGTCGAGCCCATACAACTCATGCTTGTTCCAACGCCTGAAAAGAAAATAAAATAACAAAAATCAGTTTAGTTTCGCCTCCACAACAACAAGACCTGGTTCAATTGTAACTAAAAAAAAATCAATGCAGCGAAACTGAGTCGTAAGGCTCAGTTTCAGCTAAGCATTACGGCTCAGTTTCGCTGAGCGGAATGCTCAGTTTCAGCTGCGCCGAAGGCTCAGCGAAACTGAGCCGTAAGGCTCAGCTGCGCCTTCGGCTCAGCGAAACTGAGCTGTAAGGCTCAGCTGCAGCTGCGCCTTCGGCTCAGCGAAACTGAGCCGTAAGGCTCAGCTGAAACTGAGCCTTACGGCTCAGTTTCGCTGAGCTTTACGCTCAGTTTCAGCTGAGCATTACGACTCAGTTTCGCTGAGCCTTACGCTCAGTTTCAGCTGAGCCGAAGGCTCAGTGAAACTGAGCCGTAATGCTCAGCTGAAACTGAGCCTTACGGCTCAGTTTCGCTGAGCCTTCGGCTCAGTTTCAGCTTAGCCGAAGGCTCAGCGAAACTGAGACGTAGCTCAGTTTAAGCTAAGCATGAATTTAAAGATTTCTATAGCTTCAAATACATGCTTAATTTGCCTGTCCAATTATTGTTTGTACTTCAATCCCTGCCGTATAAATCTTTTGTATATGCAAGTGAAATAGCTGGGGCTTGCACTCTAAATGTTTGTTACTGAAAAGTGCAATGTTGATACTGGTTCGAAAACGCTTGCTTGTCGGGGATTTCACCTCAAACCTAAAACTACTGCAGCATTACCCATCTACAAACATTAGTCATCTTCTTTACGTTGCTAACAAATTACAAAATTTGAAATGAATTGATTCATGGTATTAGTCTTTGTAACTTTTGTCTGTTTTCTTGGTTCTTCATGTGTAAATATGTATGTCTTTATTGTTTTGTTGCTTTCTGCAAGAAATTAGTGGCAGTCTGGGTGATGTTGTATTCTCTAATATTTCTCTAAAACTAAACTTGTAAATTACCAAATCAATGTACTGTCTATCTGGCAGCATTTCCTTCTCTAAGATTTCAATTTTGAAACACACAAACCAACCAATAGATCAATACAAATAAGAGTTTTCCAGCAAACTACCCTTTTTCACTATCATTTTCCCTGGCAGAACCAAAATTAAGATGATAATCTCATATTTTTCAGCACCAAAGAAATTTGTAGCTATGAAATACTTCATGTCTTAATTTGTGTCGGCTACGGGTATTTTATGTGACACCGGTTCGTCGATCATGTTGCAAATCAACTTATCGGAAGACTTAACGGGCTTAGAGGTTGTTTGGCCAGTAAAATAGCTTATAAGTTATTTTTGTAATTTTAAGTGTCTACGAGCAAATTAACATTTGACTTGGAAGCAACGAAAAGTTAATTTGTTCTCAAATGCATTTACTTTCTAGTATTCGCTCAAAAGCTACTATTTAAAACTATAAGGCGATTTAAAATGATTTGTTCTAAAATGAGCTCATAGGCCTAGATTTTTATATTAACTTTTTTCCTATTCTGCAATAAAAATATTATTGGAATTTACTTCTCGCAGAAATACAGAATGATTTGTAGAAGTAAACAAGCTTACATAAGTTTTCAAAGTAAGGACTGTCATAAATCATAATATTTTGAATTAACCCAAATTAGATTCAAATGGTGGATTGTTGATTTAACAGCTTCATATACCAAATTGTATATCCTAAATTGTATATACTTGTACGCTATAAATTTCACTTCAAGTTCCTGTTCACAATATTGAGAATGTAGCCTCAGACTATGGTATGAACATCCAATTATATTGATAATTAAGTTTGGGTTGTAGTAGTCATTCATCTGGTTGTTTTAAGGGCTGTTATTGTGACATTTACAGTTGCATTTACCATTTTAACTGGTAAACTGAAGTTGTACAGTGTTACACTATGGTTATGCCAAAGGTTGGTGTGCCGAAAAATTGTTAATTGTTACGCCATGATGTTCCTGAACTAAATCTAAAGTTTTTGCTTGCTTGGCTATAATATAAAACCGTGATTATCATCTTACCATTAAAACCGTTTTAAGCCGTATCTAGTTCAGTTTCACTGAGCACAAGGCTCGGTTGCGATGAGCCTCCTGCTCAGCAAAACTGAGCCGTAAGGCTCAGTTTCGCAGAGCCGAAGGGCTCAGTTTTGCTGAGCCTCGCGCTCAGCGAAACTGAGCCGTAAGGCTCAGTTTCGCTGAGTGCGAGGCTCAGCAAAACTGAGCCGTAAAGGCTCGGTTTCGCTGAGCCTCGCAGCTCGATTGCGATGAGCCTCCTGCTCAGCGAAACTGAGCCGTAAGGCTTAGTTTCGCAGAGCCGAAGGGCTCAGTTTTGCTGAGCCTCGCGCTCAGTGAAACTGAGCCGTAACGGCTCAGTTTTGCTGAGCGCGAGGCTCAGCGAAACTGAGCTGTAAAGGCTCAGTTTTGCTGAGCCTCGCGCTCAGCAAAACTCAGCCGTAAGGCTCAGTTTCTACTGAGCCTTACAGCTCAGTTTTGCTGAGCCTCGCGGCTCAGTTGAAACTAAAATGGATGATGTAACCTCTCATATAACTATTGGATGATGTAACCATATCACTATTGGATGATGTAACCTCTCATATAACTAACTTAAGTGATCAAGTTTAATTGCAACAACCTCTCATATAACTAACAAAACATAAAAACATATCTAAAGGCCAAAAAATGATGAAGAAAAATGTCGCAAAAACAAAATTTTAGCAACTAAATTTTATAAGAGCGAAATCATACCTGAAATAGCTCTGAAAGAAGAATTGCTTTGGTAACGCCACTCAATACCTGAAATAAGCAATGCAAGCAACGTATAAGTGAGTCAACGGATAAAATATAAAAGCAGTTAACCTATGAGAAATTAGATAAGAAGCATAAATTTTCAACTATCACAAGGATTACTAGTGAACAGAAGTTCACAAAAATTTATATTCCTAATATTAGTGAACAAAACTATCATAAGGATTATTAGTGGACGGTATGGAAACTCAACTCAGTTTGCAATGGAAGTTGAAAACTCGACTCAGTTTGCAACTGAATCAAATCAGTTGCAAACTCGACTCAGATTGCAACTGAGTCAAATCAGATTGCAACTCAGTTGCAAACTGAGTCGACCCAGTTTGCAACCCAAGTTGGAAACTCGACTCAGTTTGCAACTAGAGTTGCAAACGGGGTCGACTCAGTTCTGTTAGTTGCAAACAGAGTCAACTCAGTTAGCTTGGTTAAATTATTATTATTATTATAAGTTTAGTTAATTTTAATAAAACTTAGTTAGCTTCATTAATATTTACAATTCATTATTATTATATATTTAGTTAATCATTATTATTATAAAACTTAGTTAACTTCTTTAATATTTCATAACTTAGTATTATTATTGTTATAAACTTAAGTGATCATCATTATTATAAACTTGTTATAACTTAGTTAACTTAATTGAAATTTTACCATGCTTATTAATTATTATATACTTAGTCAGCAGCAGCAGCACTCTGTAGTGCATCTGCACCGGTGCAGTGAAGTGCACCACCCCAGTGGTGCAAATGCACCACCGTATGTGAACTGCACCACTATCGCGGTGCATTTGCATCCACACTCCAAAGATGTATTTTGAACCGACCCAAGAGCAACTCAAGCGAAGTTTAATTATTTGTTATAACAGTGTTAATGTCTCAATACAAATCAAGAAGATTAAAATAAAAGTCAAAAAAGTTCTAGAGCTTACTTGAATGTTCTTGTTGGAAACTTAGGCACAATGCCGCTCAAATCCCTGCAAAAACAAATATAAATAGTTTAGCTGAAGAAATGACTACAAAACCTTTACTGTGCCTACAGTGTAAAGAACTCACAAGATAGCGAGGGTTGTGATGTTCACTAGCAATACTAGAAACGCCCCCAAAAGACTATTATTGTTCAGTAACCTGTATTTGTCAACACAATGAATTTCTGAATTACTTGCAAATTGAAACAAAGAGATAGGAGGGAAAAAATCACATACCAAGAAGTTGATCGCAGTAGAGCCTTCGAGAATTGTTATGTTAATTGCCAGTTTGTTCGCTTGGAATTACTTGCAAACTGAAACAAGGAGATAGGAGGAAAAAAATCACTTACCAAGAAGTTGATAGCAGTAGTGCCTTCGAGAATTGTTATGTTCATTGCCAGTTTGTTCGCTTGTTGGCTAAACTCAGGTGCAATCAAATTGCAAAAATCAAAAGGCTGACAATAGAGAATGGATCAAATTGAAATAAAGGACACCTACTTCAGAGCTGGGAAAACATCTTTCTGCCATATTGACTTACTCATCTTTAAAGTTTCGTTTAGCGGTCATCTGACTGTGAGAAAAAAAGTATAACAATGCATCGACTTAAATACACAACAAGATAATATCCAATAACAAGCCATATGTGGGATTTTGATTTAACAAAGATTGAATAATATGCACCACTGCATAACTTGTATTATCATCAGTAGCGTACAAAAAATATATATAAAAGAGACATCAGGCAAGGTTAAATTCCCTTTAATCTTTTCTACTTTGATGGCAAACCAAAAAAAAAAAAAAATTGGCTGAATTTGTTTTCTGCCAATAGCGATGCTAGGTGAAAACATATAAAAATACATTATACATAATCTGAGTAATGTAACCCATGTACTTCAATGCTAATATCCATTTTGCAGTTCCAACTGGAGTGTTTTAAGTCAAACTTCTATCCATTAAAAGAAAAAAACTTAGTATTGTGTTTATCAATCATTACCTAGCCCAAGTGAAAGAACTCAAATCCTTCCAGCCAAACAGACCAGCATTATTTTCCAATCACTTAGTTCCAACTTGATCCAACACTGAAGCAAAACAGACCACTGTTGCAATTTGCATAAAGACATTTTTAGGCCATTGAGAATGCATGCATCACCCACTAATTCCTTTTCTAATTGAAAATCCTAGCCACTGCACTATCAAAAAAGTAATCTAAGACCATTATTTCGATAAAAACCAGATTTTTGCTCCTTGTAAATGCAGACTTCTTTAATTTTAATCCAAAATTTTGCTTGACATGCTCTGTTTAAATAATAATAATAATAATAATAATATGTTATACTTTATGTATGTGTATGTTAGTTTTGAAAAATCACCTGTAATTCTTCTATGTAACTTTTGATAAATCACCGGTAATTCTTCTCAAATTAGTAGATCTGAGAAGAACATAGAATAATATATGCCAAAATTTCCTTTCTTCAGTCTTTGAATAAGAAAAAGCTAACACCAAGAAAGAAGCCATTTAGATATCCAAAATAAATATATTACCTGGTTTGAGATAGAAAGATTATACATCATCGACATATCGCATCTTAAAATGAAACCTGTCCCAACAAAAAAGAATCTATATTCAAACTGTGAACAACAAAGATTATGCATAAAGAGGGTATTAGCATATGCACATATTAACATATATATTGGTATGGGTCAAAAATCAACTCATCATTTATCATGTCAGCTATCAAATTATCAACGTTTCTAGAAAAACACATGCGGACTGACACTTTTGTCAGATATGCAAGAAAAAAAATTAACTACATTATAGTTTGAAATTCATAATTTAGTTGCATTTGGGCATTGCTTAGAAACTTCAGCAAGCATTTCTTATAAACTTTGACATAGGGTTTCTCAAAATAAAGATAATTTCCATTGAATGGAGCACCTTCTTACCACATCTAATCAAAGCAAATCAAATCTAGTTTGGATGTTATGTTTTTCTAAATTGATCCTTAGAATATTAGCTTGACCATGCTTTCATAATACATTAAAAAGATTAGACTGAGAATTAGTGCTAGCACTGATTACACGATAACCAAATAAAATTTTCAACTCATAAGCAACCTTGTCAGTGATGGACTATATGGAATAAAAGCAAACTATTATATGGGAACCATCTGTATCTCATTAAACTGAATGTTGTAATCAATTCCACACTTGTAACAACTAATGAAACGAATAGTCATCTACATCTATGACAACCAATTGCAAGATTAGCATATATATGGAAATGACAGAAAGGGATCTTTCATTCCCACAATTAAATTTAACCTTTCGATTAACTATCATTAAGAATAAAAATAAATTTACACCCATAATATATTGCATTTCAATACTGGAATAATGTTTACTAAGAAAATATTTATAGTAGAGTTTATTATTAAGACCCCACAACATGACCTTTGTAAATTTAAAGTTTGCACAGATGCATGAAAGCAAGTCAAAAGGCATACAGACCATAAAAGGATTGTCAAAATGAGTAGATATTAACAGAGTCCTTTCTTTTACCATATTTATTTAATTAAAATAGGCCGTAAGATAATAATTTAACAAAAAAAATAATTAACAGGATATCGACAAAGAAATAGAGAAGGCAAACGATGGAATTGGAAAGGAAGTCTGATATACAGTAATGGTGGTTGAGTTGGGCTCAACAGCAAGGAAGGAATCCCAAAGGCAAAAGGCTGGAAGAAAAGCAAAGGCAATGAGAGGAAGAGGGAGTGTAATATAGCAGTTATACAGTAATTATCTATCCAAAAAGTGGGGGAGGCATAGCAATATGTTACAGTTAACCAAATAACCCAGCGAGAAAAATGTCTAGAATTGAGCATAAACTACTACCTGATGCATTAACCATTCTATCAGAGCCTTATGCGTGAATCGTAAACAATCAGTAATAACTCCAGAATCTGCAAGAGCATGAAAAAAAAACTTGTCATACTATTCAAATTGTAACGAATTATCGAATGTGACTGTAAAATCACGATAACCCTTCTTGATGATGGTTGCGTCGAAGAAAGTTGGGGAATGATTTCAACAATGTTTTGTTCAAGTTATTTTTATGGGAGTATGAACAAGTCTTTCATCATTAGAGAGCTTGTACATGCGGTCCAATGTCATGCTATAAGTACTAGGTCCATCCGAGCTATTTATATGACTTGGTTTCGAGTTTTGCCTATGACTCAGACCAAGCCATAGGCTTAGCTTTTAGGCGAGTGATTTCCCTTGCATTTACTTCATTTTGACAACACTTGTGTGATTTTATAACTTATTGACTTGTTTGGATTATCTTTCATACATGAATTAGAACTGCAACTTAAATTATATGAGTCTTATGTACATGAATCAGTCAACATGCCCAACGGATCCCAGAATATAACATACAAAGAATAAATTCACAAGAATTTCATGTAGGAGCGTGTGTTTCATAAATTTTATGCATGAGTTTGTGTTTCATAAATTTTATGCGTGAGCATGTGCTTCATAAAGTTAGTTTCAATGGAAGATACTTTCATATCCAATTTGATGGCAAACAGTAGTTTTCTATTTACAGTCAACCTTAGATACATTCATATAATAAATCTAAAATGTATAGAATGAATTTACCGTGAACCCAGGTTGATAATCTAATGGAACAGTAGCATTTTTTCCACCAAAATCACCATAACCAGCATGAGAAGCTCCGTTGTATCCTTCTCTATCAATCCTTCTCTATCACCAAATCTTCTCATATCCCCTTCATTTCATAGGCCCCTACATAATGGTACTTAATTAGACTTCATGTTACAATATTTACTGATCTTTCAAATTGAATGAATTAAATAACTTAGCAACACAATAGCAGAAACAAGATTATAATGGATACCATTCTAAGCATACAGGAACTACTTAAATTGCATCGCTAGTTAAGAGGTACTGGTTTAAAATAATAGTCTTTAGCACAATGCAATAGTACATTGGGAATAGTATTGTCCGTTGCAGTTTTATGTTGTCTATATGTGCTAAGAACATGTCATGGTTATGTTTGTTTTGTGATGAATTACACCAGAGCTTTCAGTTTTATTTTCTTGTTGTTTATGTACATAACAGGAAGGAGTAGAATCATTGCTTACGAAGGAAACTGCACAATTACTGATTGTTAGTAGATTGGGACGGACAAACAATCCCACACCATATTTTCAACAACAATATTCAATGTATAATTCAAGTCAACCAAAACATCACAAGTGTGAATTGGAATTGCAATAAACGAACAATGCTTGAGATTTAAAGTGGCATTAGTAATGATATGATATAGTAGCCTAACATTTGAAATAGCTACAAGCAATTGAATGGAGGATTGATTATATTATCTCAGTTTGATTACAACCTGGCCAATTTAATACAAAATTACCAATCATAAATAAAAAGAGAGTTCGAAAATAAAAATAAAATACTAATGGCAATGGCTACACATTTCATGGCTAACCAAACCATGATTAATCAAACCAAATCAACCAAGAACCATGTTAACCGAAGCATCCACAAATCCCGATTTATATAAAGTAATCTTTAAAAAGGAGTTTGACAATGGAAACAGTTCATTGGAGGAGCAAAACAAAGAAGGCCAAGGCTGTAGATGCATCTAAGTGGACCTATCAAATAGGTGCATTGGGTTTGATTATAAAGGAGCGTTACCAATCATATTTAGGATCAAGGTCGGCCTACCACCATAGTAGGCCCTTGACAATGCTACTTGCTGCACCAGTACCAGAGAACCTAGTAATCTTGCTTGCTCCACACATGCACATCAAATAAATCACCTTAATCATAAAGTAGGCTTAAGATCATAGATGATATAGTATTGGGTTGACTCTTCTGTAGACAAACACATGTAAAAAAACTAATTTTCGAAACAGGATAATAAAGAAACTTCATCAATGATGCATCTATTAAGGCACAGGCATGGTAATAAAGATAATTGGTTCACTTAAAACAATTAAAAAACCAGCATTTCCTATTGAGTAACTAAGCAAACCTAACAAAATTCATTAATCAACCTAATAAAAGTCACCCAATACATTTGATTTCTGGACTGCATAGATAATGTTAGTATTTATCACTAAATTAAGAACTAAATAAACCTAATAAATCATTCATCAATATAGAAAAAACTAAAAAAAATTTACTTTTAGTTCGTTTGGAAAGATGGAGTAGTAACAGGAAATAGCAGTCATGAAATTCAGTGATGGGCAGAAAATGGAGTTGATCGAGACAGCAAATGGTAATGGATGGAGTAGTACAAATGGGCAGAAAATGGATGTGGTTGGGGCCGAAGACCTTACTTTTGTTGTGCGATGGGATTGGACGAAAGTTAAGAAGAAGGAGAAGCAGAAATCCAATTCAAATGCAGTCGAACAACGAAAAAAAATCCAATTCATTACTTCTAGGGTTTTCATCGAGAAGGGGGAAATGAGAAAGGAGACAGAAGATAATTAGAAAAGAAAGTGTCCAATCTTTTTTGGTTTGGTGAAAAATGTAAATTCAGCAGAGAAAAAAATACAGGTTGATTTAACACGGGGTGAAGACGTACCAAAGGGAAACGATCCACAGCTTTAAAGATCTACGGTCAGATTTTCAAGATTGGGAAGATGCGGATCAGCTAAGCGGTAGCAAATGAATTCAATACGGGTATGAGCTGTATCATATTTGATACGGCTTAAAGCCGTATCAAATCTCTAAATCCTGGTGTGTCAAATTTGCTGTTATGGTGTAGTGTATTCTGATTTTTATATCTCTGCACCGCCTAACTAGTGTCCCAACTAGTAATCCGTGTAAAGTGATAATATTATCATGTGATCCCAATCCCCGCAATTATGGTAGCCTTCAGGTGTACATCTAGTATAAGGATCTTACCTCAATCAACCTAATTGCTTTGAAGATGTTCGATGAACTCTTACTACCCTATCGATCGACTCCCTACTTGTATTAATGTTCCATGTGTCTGTGTCAATCGGCCCTCTCTTGCGTGAAAATACCCTGTGCTGGTCCCATCATAAGGGGTATCAATCCTTATGACAGCAACCCGACACGATTCAAGATGCACAGTGTATAACTTCTGGTACCTAGTGCCTGAATTTTCCCACTCCAGAGTACGTGCACGTCCGTAAACCATCAGAACCTACACTAACGTACCCCCTGCCGCTATTTTGACCGCTTATAATCAGCTCAGTACTCGTGCCCCACCCTTCCTAGTTCAGGGTACCATGATACATCTATTTGGGTTACTGCTGAAATGGGTCCCCGTTACTAGGGTTTCCTACTGGTTAAGTTTGTTGGCCTATATTTACTAATATTACTCATCAACCCGATATATACTTAACCCTCCCACTGATTCAAACATGTTTACTTAATGGTTAAGTTTGTAGGCCTATATTTACTAATATTACCCACCAACTCGATATGTACTTAACCCTCCCACACATTATGTCATGTTGGTTAAGTGTTGTCCATTCATGTTAACTTAACCCACCCACTCATCATGTCATGTTGCTTAAGTGTTTCTTGTTGACTTAACCCTTCTCACTCATCATGTTGGATTGGTTAAGTGTTTCGTATTAACTTAACCCCGTTCATTCATCATGTTGTACTAGTTAAGTATTTCCCATTAACTTAACCCCATTCGTTCATCAGGTTACATTGGTTAAGTGTATCTTATTAACTTAACCCCACGCGTTTGTCATGCTGTATTGGTTAAGTGTCATCAATCAAATTCAAGTTAACTTAACCCACCCACTTGTAGTGTTACATTGGCTAAGTGTTGCCTTCTTGTGTTAATGTGACGGCAAGGAATTTCGCTCGGTCTGAACCAGTCGCTAAACCGATCCAGGCCGTTCGAAACGCCCTATCGTTTGAGAACAGGACAAAACAGAACACATACAGAAGAACATTTCATTGTATATTACAACAATGCACCAGATTACAAGAATATACAGAGTACAAGTGAATATTACACAAAAATATCAGAGATTTAAATTACATTTAAATACATCGCAGCGGAAAATAATACAATACACAACTAGAAGAGATATACGGATACAAAGCTTTCCGGATATCGTTCCAGCTGTAAACCAGGATCCTGTGAATATAAATCTGCAAAACCAAAACTACTAGCTGCTCGTGTCAAAATAAGGGCACCCAGAGTTTAGGTTAAAAACAATAAACTCCAAGTCAGTCATGGGACTGGTGTGAGAACTAAAACAGTTAATCTTTATTTTAAAGTTAGGTAAATCAAGGGACCACGCCGTATAACACGGAACGGGTTTCCTCCCAAGAATACCAGTGCATAAAACAAACAGCGCAATGCTAAATGAAGAAAAATGAAGCTGTTATAAGACCCAGGTCCTATCACACAATGCAACGCAAGCCGGGGGATAGGGTTTTCCCTTATAACAGCCAAAGAATGCTTGATACGTTTTAAAACAAATCATTTGATACTATTATAAGTGCATAGTGTATAAAACAACTTCAAATCATAAGTATCAATCATAGGCGACATGGGTACCATATATCATGTCGCCATACTAGGCTCTACAAATAAAACCGCAAATGTCACGTATTTGGAAATTGGGTTTCCATCTATGAACCGAGGCAAAAGATAGTCCTCAACCAATTCGAGACTGTCTAGCCCGAGCCTCAGGAACAGCCGCAACTGCCCCATGGAGCGACAGGGCCGGTCCACCGATGTGGATTATTATGCCTGAACACTACGTTTCCCCACCCTATGGGGTGTAAGTCTGGTCCGTCTGCCGGCCAGAATGCATCGGCCGAAACCGATATAACCGAGGCGCCTCGCAACAGCAACAACCACATAAGTCAAACTCGTCAGGGCGTGTAAAACCACTGACGCCACTTCTAGCTAGAAAGAAACGCAAGTCCTCCCTGAGGTCCGTCTCCCGTTTTTGGTTCATACCGGGTGTGAAACTCGCGAAGTAAACGTTA
Organism: Allium sativum; assembly: GCA_030737875.1. NCBI lineage: Eukaryota > Viridiplantae > Streptophyta > Magnoliopsida > Asparagales > Amaryllidaceae > Allium > Allium sativum. The sequence continues at coordinate 346,896,950 of CM060920.1, forward strand.
CACAAAGCTACGCCACAAAGGTCGTGCTTTGATCATCACCACAAGACTTTGCTTTTCAACAGAAGCCTCGATCAATTTCCACTTGGGCATGCCACACAGGCAATTCACTCCATGCGTTTGATATCCATCAATATATAACCCCTGAGCTCGTACGTCTCAGAGAAGGGCGTTAAGCAAGAGAATAAATTCTCTGCCACCAAACAGATATATATTTAATAGAGATCAATCACACAGACTAAAATCCAATGTCAGACACACAGTCCATTTACAAGTCCGTTCTGGGTCTGAACGAAACCGGAGGCACCTAGTACCTCGCATATCCATCGATCTCCAAGTACGTCTGGACGATCACAAACTGTTTCCATCTTCTTGAGTGTACAGCCCAATCAAGATCATCAGTAATCACCCAAACGACGTGAAGACTTCTGGTCTTCGACCACCGTCTTCATCTTCGACACCACGTCGAATTAGTTATTCAGAATGGGATAAACCCGGTCTTTCTGAATAACTCGCGTATATATTATAAAAGTGTTACACAAACACAACATACGCCTCATTCCAATTCAGAATATTCTTTTATTCCAGTATTCCTATACTTTGGGAAAAGTTCCCATTAATTTTATCCAAGATAAATTCTTTGAATTTATTCTTTAATCTCCTTTGAATATCAATTCAAACTAGTCGGGATTAGCGAACCACACCGAAGTAATCATTTATTTTATTTTCCCAATCCCAACCTATTCATCCTATGAAGTAAAACTGGTAGTACTTCATATCTAACACCACAGTGTTATCGGTAAATTCAATTACCATTTCACGTTCAAATCTAATTAAAGATTTAACTATCGCTTGGAGTAAAACTGGTGATACTCTATTTTCGATCTTTTCAATCTAATTAAAGATTCATTAAAACTCCACTTAGTTTTAATCTTTAACTGGGTTAAAGAATCCGTGTCATTTAAAACACGGTTCACGATAAACCCAAAGTCACATTCATTAATTATCGGGTTAAAGAACGAGTGTTCTTTAAAACACTGTTCACGATAAACCCAAAAATCAATATCAATTCAATTCCAATTAAATATTATTTAATTGGTACACTTCATTAAATCTAAATAAAAAGATTTAATCATTTCTCAACTGGGTTCAAGAACAGTGTTAGTGAAGACACCATTCACGACAAACCCAAATCACATTCGATATTCAATACAAGGCTCTGAATAGAAAATATACCGGCTTATATTCAATATCGAATTCTACGACTAACAAATGTCGTATTGGAAATAACGATATAAATATATATCTTTCAAATTTCCATAACAACCCCTGTATAATCACGAATTCCAACATCGAAATATTCCGAAGACAATTTCGATTCAAATCCACTCCAATGCAATCATTGGATATTCTGGTTATTTTCAAAACCCTTTTCAAATTCAATTCATTTATTTAAAAATAAATAGAATTATATTTCTAGTTCAAAACTAGTTCATTTCGATAAAAATCAATTTTTATCCTTTCAAATATGGAGTTTTTCATCCCAATCCTTTCTAAATCATTTCTTATGATTTTACACAAATTATTACTATTTTTAATAATTTTATCAAGGCCCGTATAGTCGATTTCCATCAATGGCCATCGAACTGCACTTACAGCGACCTTTTTCAAATTTGATTTGGACGTAACTCCAAATCCAACCGTTAGATTTCAAATTTCTAATATCCATTAGAAAGCTCTTTTCGATACGAACCCAACGGTTCCGGTTTTAGGAGAATCCGACGGTCGGATCTCCCGTAATGTCCGTTTGAAATAAATGGTCGAAATTCACGAACTGCCGCGGCGCGACGCGTTCTATTCAGGCCATTATATTATATATATAATATATATAATATATATTTCGTCGATTACTATTTAAAACGAATTATATAAATAGTTTTAAATTTGTTTCAAAAGCAATTTCAACTTCCTTTTCAATTCAAATCAAAATTGAATTCTTCTTTATAAATTCGTTTTAAAATTCATTTCTATTCAATTCAAATTTCAATTCAATTTGAATTCATTTGAATTCACTTTCAATTCAATTCGAATTCGTTTTCAATTCAATTCATTTCGAAATCGTTTTCAATTCAATTCATTTCGAAATCGTTTTCAATTCAATTCATTTCGAAATCGTTTTCAATTCAATTCATTTCGAAATCGTTTTCAATTCAATTCATTTCGAAATCGTTTTCAATTCAATTCATTTCGAAATCGTTTTCAATTCAATTCATTTCGAAATCGTTTTCAATTCAATTCATTTCGAAATCGTTTTCAATTCAATTCATTTCGAAATCGTTTAAAATCGATATAAATATCGTTCACGTCAAAATGGCGTCAATCTAATCAATACGGCTTCATAAATTTCTATTTTCAAATATTCTATTTCAAATATTTTTTTTCAAAATAGTTGTTATTATCAAAATATTTCGTTCAACACATGACCAATCTCAATGGATGAGTACTGTCAACACATGAACTTTTATTTTATATTATTCTTTATTTTTCAAATTGGAATGAGGCCCAATCAATTACCATATAAAGTTAATTATATGGATTTTCATACAACACATGTATAATAGCATTGAAAAATAATCAACCATCAACCAAAGTGCACTACACTGTATAAGCATCAAATATAGATATCTAACGCTTATAACAGCCTGTCAATCGATCGATCGACATATTTAATCAATCAGGATGAGTGAACTTCAAATTTCATCCCAACACCCGTGTGGGGTTTCAAACAATCAAACACAGATTGTATTTGTGCAGTTGGGTGATGTGTAAAATTTATCGACCCAATCAATGTCCTTCAAATAGGTGTACATAAACAAACCGTCTGGTTTGTAAATGAATATTTATTTTATTCACTTCACGTTAAAAATCACATTTTTAACGATAAAATATTTTATCTCAACATATGAATTCCTATTCAATTCATTTATTCAATAAAAATGATATTTTTATTTTTCTAACATATTTTAGAAAATTTCGGCGGTATAACGGCACGATACTAAAAACGGGACAAGGCCTAGTCTTATCCCCAGTCTAGTGAAGGCCCACGCCATTCACACATCAATCAAAATCACCAAACAACCAAATTCAAATCACATCATATAACTAATCTATGCAACCAAACAAACAAGTCCATGGTCTGTGGACGATTGTGTCGGGTGCTACTAAGCATCGTCTGCATCCTAGTATATATATATGACTAGAAAAAGAAATTGAAGAGTGAGAAATTCTCACCGATAGCTATCCAATCACCTTGATTCTTCTTTTAAAGAAATCTTCTTCATTCTCGCCTTTTTATCATCTTCGTTGCCCGTAGTCTCTACATATATAAAAATCACACATTTTTATATTTTGATGTCTTTAAAATAAAAATCACATTTTTATTTGTTCACTTTCAATCTAAAAGTCATATTTTTATATTCACTTCATATATTTAAAAATCAAATTTTCCACAACGCTACTGTATGGATAAAAATTATATTTTTATCTCGCTATTTTTCATATAAAGATCTCGCCTTTTCAAAAATATAGATTTCGCTTTTTCTAAAATAAAGATTTCGCCTTTATAAAAATCATCACTTGACTTCAACGTATATAAAATAAAAATCAGATTTTTATTTTGCTACATATACAAAGATGATATTTTTACATTCTATATCTCATAAAGATCATATTTTTAATACTTTAAAAATATAAAGATCATATTTTTAATTCTTTAAAAATATAAAAATCATATTTTTAATATTTCTATATAGTAAAGACTATATTTTTAATTCTTTAAAAATATAAAAACTATATTTTTATTACTTTATTCAATATATTTAGAAATCGAATTTTTACTAATTTAAAAAAAATCTCGCCTTTTCTAATTTAAAAATCGAATTTTTATTTCATCGCTATAAAAATCGCATTTTTATATTTCTACAATATTAAAGATTGTATTTTTATATTTCTTCAATATAAAAGATTATATTTTTATTCTATACATCCTATAAAAATCAAATTTTTATTATCTATATTATATAAAAATCATATTTTTATTCTTTTAGAAATATAAAAATCATATTTAATCTGACAATCATTTCTATTCCTTCTACTATATGTAAAAAAACTGATTTCTATGTCTAAAGTTAACTATATTAGTTAGGAACACAAAAAGGAAATAAAATGAATAAACTTACAGTTTATTTTCAGCGAATAAGAGAGGGGTTTAGGACGGTTTAAACCGAAGAGAGAGGGTTGCGCTTAGGGAGGGGGTTGACTGGCCTAGGCGATCCGCGACTTTCGAGGGGGCGTCGGTTTCTTTCAGGAGGAGGAAGAAGATGGGGGAGGCGGAGAAAAGGGGGGGCTGTCGGGGCTGTTGGTGGTGACCGGCGGCTCGTTCTTGGGCGTGGGGGTTTGGGCGCTCGCGTTCTTCGATGCGGGGGGGGGGGGGGGGTCTGCGTCGCATCGAGGTGACGGAGGAGGAGCAGAAGGGGAGGGCGGCGAACTTGGACGGAGGTGGGCGCCTCCGGTGGCGGCTACGAGGGAAGAGGCCGCTCCGTCCTCTTCTCTTTTCTTTTTTTTTTTATATTTGATTTCTGAGAAAAAAAATAAACGGGGGGGGGGGGGGGGCAGAGTTAAAAAAGGGGGAGAAATATATTTTATATATTATTTATTTTATTATTTTATTATGAAAAAGTTGACTTTTACATACGACCCCGAAACGAGGCCCACCGCCTGCCGTCCATAACGTTTTACCCCCATTCCGAACTCAATAGGATATGTATCGTAAGCTGATTCGACTGTTTCGATCAGTTTCTGTTTAATTTACATTTAAATCACTATATTGAATTTTAAACGTACATTTCAAATTACCGGGGTCACATACGAACTTTAAAAATTCCTGAAAAATATTTTCTAGCTTCGTATTGACGATACGGTCCTAATAAAACTAGTTTCGTCGAATTCTGAGACTGTTGGCAAAATGTCCATTTTTAAGGGCCTGAATTCCATAGCGACTATTCAGAATTTTCAACTGGACACATCTTTTGATTCCCGATATGAAATCTTGATTTTTCGGATTCGTTGGAAAGATATTCACAATTAGATCCCAATGTTTTTGGTTTCACTAAAATCCGGATTGTTTTGCACCCGGTACATTCAATTGAAGTTTGAAATCGAATTATCGAACAACCGCGCCATTTTCAATTCTATTTATAATTATATATAAATATTTATATTCTAACGACGACGCGTATAATATATACGTTCGAATCATATTCAAAATAAATTTTTCGTCGATATTATTTAAAATAATCTATTTTAAATAATCAAAATCCGCTAAAGTTGTCAAAATAAAAATTTTAAACTGGCCCAGATTTTCCGGGTTATTACAATCTCCCCCACTTAAAACTTTTCGTCCCCGAAATGGAACAAAGTCGAAAGTGGTTTGATCAATCAACACTACGTTCGATTTGGCTTCCATTCTCCAACTTTCCAGTTTCTGAGAATTTTCAAAATTTCAAAAATTTGGCTAACACCCTAAATTTTCGAAAAATTTCGCCATAACCTCCCCTGCACCGGGAGCATCGGGGAATTTCAAATAGCTTCCCCGGTCCTTCAGATCTCAAAAAGAAAAAGAAAAAGCCAAGCGGCTAGCCAATAGGCTCATAAAATCATCATCACCCAAACAAAACAGTAAATTATGTAGTAAACATGTACCTATTTGTCGGGCAAACAAATTTTATTCTCTGCTCTAGCCTCCTTGCTATGACCTGTTCAATGTAAGTATATGTATATGCAAGAAAATGCAACCAATTTTCAATATAATTCAATAATTGATTCTATTAGGCATAAATAGTTCAAAATTATCAAACAAATAAACAAACAACACAAACATCAATCAATTAGTGAATTTAACGTTTCAAATTCATAATTTTGATATATATAAAGAAAATCATGTTTTGATGCCAAATCACAACAATGTATTCTAGCTATATTAGTTTTGGTTCTCACACCAGTCTAATGGAAATATATAGAAAATCACACCTTCGAAACTCGAACATAAATGTTGATGATGCGATCGCTATCATCAATATCATCTTCGGGCGACTAGAGTGTGTCGCTATATCTATCCAATATATTAAAATTTCAAATACACGTGGATCAGACGTATACGCAAAATCTTTATATACTGGACTATCCAACTCAATATAAATAGATAATCAAATACGAATAATTGATTTAAATTTTCAAAACAAGATTTGTTTTCATTTTGAAAATATACTCTTCACACTCGTCCTAGGATACTACTAATCCCATCTCTAACGAGTCATTCTAATTGGATATTACTAATCCAATATCTGATGAATTCTTTCGTATGGTTCTAATGTGCCTTGTTCTCTAGCTTTGTAAACCAAAGCTCTGATACCAAATGTGACGGCAAGGAATTTCGCTCGGTCCGAACCAGTCGCTAAACCGATCCAGGCCGTTCGAAACGCCCTATCGTTTGAGAACAGGACAAAACAGAACACATACAGAAGAACATTTCATTGTATATTACAACAATGCACCAGATTACAGGAATATACAGAGTACAAGTGAATATTACACAGAAATATCAGAGATTTAAATTACATTTAAATACATCGCAGCGGAAAATAATACAATACACAACTAGAAGAGATATACGGATACAAAGCTTTCCGGATATCGTTCCAGCTGTAAACCAGGATCCTGTGAATATAAATCTGCAAAACCAAAACTACTAGCTGCCCATGTCAAAATAAGGGCACCCAGAGTTTAGGTTAAAAACAATAAACTCCAGGTCAGTCATGGGACTGGTGTGAGAACTAAAATAGTTAATCTTTATTTTAAAGTTAGGTAAATCAAGGGACCACGCCGTATAACACGGAACGGGTTTCCTCCCAAGAATACCAGTGCATAAAACAAACAGCGCAATGCTAAATAAAGAAAAATGAAGCTGTTATAAGACCCAGGTCCTATCACACAATGCAACGCAAGCCAGGGGATAGGGTTTTCCCTTATAACAGCCAAAGAATGCTTGATACGTTTTAAAACAAATCATTTGATACTATTATAAGTGCATAGTGTATAAAACAACTTCAAATCATAAGTATCAATCATAGGCGACATGGGTACCATATATCATGTCGCCATACTAGGATCTACAAATAAAACCGCAAATGTCACGTATTTGGAAATTGGGTTTCCATCTATGAACCGAGGCAAAAGATAGTCCTCAACCGATTCGAGACTGTCTAGCCCGAGCCTCAGGAACAGCCGCAACTGCCCCATGGAGCGATAGGGCCGGTCCACCGATGTGGATTATTATGCCTGAACTCTACGTTTCCCCACCCTATGGGGTGTAAGTCTGGTCCGTCTGCCGGCCAGAATGCATCGGCCGAAACCGATATAACCGAGGCGCCTCGCAACAGCAACAACCACATAAGTCAAACTCGTCAGGGCGTGTGAAACCACTGACGCCACTTCTAGCTAGAAAGAAACGCAAGTCCTCCCTGAGGTCCGTCTCCCGTTTTTGGTTCATACCGGGTGTGAAACTCGCGAAGTAAACGTTACACAAAGCTACGCCACAAAGGCCGTGCTTTGATCATTACCACAAGACTTTGCTTTTCAACAGAAGCCTCGATCAATTGCCACTTAGGCATGCCACACAGGCAATTCACTCCATGCGTTTGATATCCATCAATATATAACCCCTGAGCTCGTACGTCTCAGAGAAGGGCGTTAAGCAAGAGAATAAATTCTCTGCCGCCAAACAGATATATATTTAATAGAGATCAATCACACAGACTAAAATCCAATGTCAGACACACAGTCCATTTACAAGTCCGTTCTGGGTCTGAACGAAGCCGGAGGCACCTAGTACCTCGCATATCCATCGATCTCCAAGTACGTCTGGACGATCACAAACTGTTTCCATCTTCTTGGGTGTACAGCCCAATCAAGATCATCAGTAATCACCCAAACGACGTGAAGACTTCTGGTCTTCGACCACCGTCTTCATCTTCGACACCACGTCGAATCAGTTATTCAGAATGGGATAAACCCGGTCTTTCTGAATAACTCGCGTATATATTATAAAAGTGTTACACAAACACAACATACGCCTCATTCCAATTCAGAATATTCTTTTATTCCAATATTCCTATACTTTGGGAAAAGTTCCCATTAATTTTATCTAAGATAAATTCTTTGAATTTATTCTTTAATCTCCTTTGAATATCAATTCAAACTAGTCGGGATTAGCGAACCACACCGAAGTAATCATTTATTTTATTTTCCCAATCCCAACCTATTCATCCCATGAAGTAAAACTGGTAGTACTTCATATCTAACACCACAGTGTTATCGGTAAATTCAATTACCATTTCACGTTCAAATCTAATTAAAGATTTAGCTATCGCTTGGAGTAAAACTGGTGATACTCCATTTTCGATCTTTTCGATCTAATTAAAGATTCATTAAAACTCCACTTAGTTTTAATCTTTAACTGGGTTAAAGAATCCGTGTCATTTAAAACACGGTTCACGATAAACCCAAAGTCACATTCATTAATTATCGGGTTAAAGAACGAGTGTTCTTTAAAACACTGTTCACGATAAACCCAAAAATCAATATCAATTCAATTCCAATTAAATATTATTTAATTGGTACACTTCATTAAATCTAAATAAAAAGATTTAATCATTTCTCAACTGGGTTCAAGAACAGTGTTAGTGAAGACACCATTCACGACAAACCCAAATCACATTCGATATTCAATACAAGGCTCTGAATAGAAAATATACCGGCTTATATTCAATATCGAATTCTACGACTAACAAATGTCGTATTGGAAATAACGATATAAATATATATCTTTCAAATTTCCATAACAACCCCTGTATAATCACGAATTCCAACATCGAAATATTCCGAAGACAATTTCGATTCAAATCCACTCCAATGCAATCATTGGATATTCTGGTTATTTTCAAAACCCTTTTCAAATTCAATTCATTTATTTAAAAATAAATAGAATTATATTTCTAGTTCAAAACTAGTTCATTTCGATAAAAATCAATTTTTATCCTTTCAAATATGGAGTTTTTCATCCCAATCCTTTCTAAATCATTTCTTATGATTTTACACAAATTATTACTATTTTTAATAATTTTATCAAGGCCCGTATAGTCGATTTCCATCAATGGCCATCGAACTGCACTTACAGCGACCTTTTTCAAATTTGATTTGGACGTAACTCCAAATCCAACCGTTAGATTTCAAATTTCTAATATCCATTAGAAAGCTCTTTTCGATACGAACCCAACGGTTCCGGTTTTAGGAGAATCCGACGGTCGGATCTCCCGTAATGTCCGTTTGAAATAAATGGTCGAAATTCACGAACTGCCGCGGCGCGACGCGTTCTATTCAGGCCATTATATTATATATATAATATATATAATATATATTTCGTCGATTACTATTTAAAACGAATTATATAAATAGTTTTAAATTTGTTTCAAAAGCAATTTCAACTTCCTTTTCAATTCAAATCAAAATTGAATTCTTCTTTATAAATTCGTTTTAAAATTCATTTCTATTCAATTCAAATTTCAATTCAATTTGAATTCATTTGAATTCACTTTCAATTCAATTCGAATTCGTTTTCAATTCAATTCATTTCGAAATCGTTTTCAATTCAATTCATTTCGAAATCGTTTTCAATTCAATTCATTTCGAAATCGTTTTCAATTCAATTCATTTCGAAATCGTTTTCAATTCAATTCATTTCGAAATCGTTTTCAATTCAATTCATTTCGAAATCGTTTTCAATTCAATTCATTTCGAAATCGTTTTCAATTCAATTCATTTCGAAATCGTTTTCAATTCAATTCATTTCGAAATCGTTTAAAATCGATATAAATATCGTTCACGTCAAAATGGCGTCAATCTAATCAATACGGCTTCATAAATTTCTATTTTCAAATATTCTATTTCAAATATTTTTTTTCAAAATAGTTGTTATTATCAAAATATTTCGTTCAACACATGACCAATCTCAATGGATGAGTACTGTCAACACATGAACTTTTATTTTATATTATTCTTTATTTTTCAAATTGGAATGAGGCCCAATCAATTACCATATAAAGTTAATTATATGGATTTTCATACAACACATGTATAATAGCATTGAAAAATAATCAACCATCAACCAAAGTGCACTACACTGTATAAGCATCAAATATAGATATCTAACGCTTATAACAGCCTGTCAATCGATCGATCGACATATTTAATCAATCAGGATGAGTGAACTTCAAATTTCATCCCAACACCCGTGTGGGGTTTCAAACAATCAAACACAGATTGTATTTGTGCAGTAGGGTGATGTGTAAAATTTATCGACCCAATCAATGTCCTTCAAATAGGTGTACATAAGCAAACCATCTAGTTTGTAAATGAATATTTATTTTATTCACTTCACGTTAAAAATCATATTTTTAACGATAAAATATTTTATCTCAACATATGAATTCCTATTCAATTCATTTATTCAATAAAAATGATATTTTTATTTTTCTAACATATTTTAGAAAATTTCGGCAGCATAACGGCACGATACTAGAAACGGGACAAGGCCTAGCCTTATCCCCAGTCTAGTGAAGGCCCACGCCATTCACACATCAATCAAAATCACCAAACAACCAAATTCAAATCACATCATATAACTAATCTATGCAGCCAAACAAACAAGTCTATGGTCTGTGGACGATTGTGTCGGGTGCTACTAAGCATCGTCTGCATCCTAGTATATATATATGACTAGAAAAAGAAATTGAAGAGTGAGAAATTCTCACCGATAGCTATCCAATCATCTTGATTCTTCTTTTAAAGAAATCTTCTTCATTCTCGCCTTTTTATCATCTTCGTTGCCCGTAGTCTCTACATATATAAAAATCACACATTTTTATATTTTGATGTCTTTAAAATAAAAATCACATTTTTATTTGTTCACTTTCAATCTAAAAGTCATATTTTTATAATCACTTCATATATTTAAAAATCGAATTTTCCACAACGCTACTGTATGGATAAAAATTGTATTTTTATCTCGCTATTCTTCATATAAAGATCTCGCCTTTTCAAAAATATAGATTTCGCTTTTTCTAAAATAAAGATTTCGCCTTTATAAAAATCATCACTTGACTTCAACGTATATAAAATAAAAATCAGATTTTTATTTTGCTACATATAAAAAGATGATATTTTTACATTCTATATCTCATAAAGATCATATTTTTAATACTTTAAAAATATAAAGATCATATTTTTAATTCTTTAAAAATATAAAAATCATATTTTTAATATTTCTATATAGTAAAGACTATATTTTTAATTCTTTAAAAATATAAAAACTATATTTTTATTACTTTATTCAATATATTTAGAAATCGAATTTTTACTAATTTAAAAAAAATCTCGCCTTTTCTAATTTAAAAATCGAATTTTTATTTCATCGCTATAAAAATCGCATTTTTATATTTCTACAATATTAAAGATTGTATTTTTATATTTCTTCAATGTAAAAGATTATATTTTTATTCTATACATCCTATAAAAATCAAATTTTTATTATCTATATTATATAAAAATCATATTTTTATTCTTTTAGAAATATAAAAATCATATTTAATCTGACAATCATTTCTATTCCTTCTACTATATGTAAAAAAACTGATTTCTATGTCTAAAGCTAACTATATTAGTTAGGAACACAAAAAGGAAATAAAATGAATAAACTTACAGTTTATTTTCAGCGAATAAGAGAGGGGTTTAGGACGGTTTAAACCGAAGAGAGAGGGTTGCGCTTAGGGAGGGGGTTGACTGGCCTAGGCGATCCGCGGCTTTCGAGGGGGCGTCGGTTTCTTTCAGGAGGAGGAAGAAGATGGGGGAGGCGGAGAAAAGGGGGGGGGGCTGTCGGGGCTGTTGGTGGTGACTGGCGGCTCGTTCTTGGGCGTGGGGGTTTGGGCGCTCGCGTTCTTCGATGCAGGGGGGTCTGCGTCGCATCGAGGTGACGGAGGAGGAGCAGAAGGGGAGGGCGGCGAACTTGGACGGAGGTGGGCGCCTCCGGTGGCGGGGACGAGGGAAGAGGCCGCTCCGTCCCCTTCTCTTTTCCTTTTTTTTTTATATTTGATTTCTGAGAAAAAAAATAAACGGGGGGGGGGCAGAGTTAAAAAAGGGGGAGAAATATATTTTATATATTATTTATTTTATTATTTTATTATGAAAAAGTTGACTTTTACATACGACCTCGAAACGAGGCCCACCGCCTGCCGTCCATAACGTTTTACCCCCATTCTGAACTCAATGGGATATGTATCGTAAGCTGATTCGACTGTTTCGATCAGTTTCTGTTTAATTTACATTTAAATCACTATATTGAATTTTAAACGTACATTTCAAATTACCGGGGTCACATACGAACTTTAAAAATTCCTGAAAAATATTTTCTAGCTTCGTATTGACGATACGGTCCTATTAAAACTAGTTTCGTCGAATTCTGAGACTGTTGGCAAAATGTCCATTTTTAAGGGCCTGAATTCCATAGCGACTATTCAGAATTTTCAACTGGACACATCTTTTGATTCCCGATATGAAATCTTGATTTTTCGGATTCGTTGGAAAGATATTCACAATTAGATCCCAATGTTTTTGGTTTCACTAAAATCCGGATTGTTTTCCACCCGGTACATTCAATTGAAGTTTGAAATCGAATTATCGAACAACCGCGCCATTTTCAATTCTATTTATAATTATATATAAATATTTATATTCTAACGACGACGCGTATAATATATACGTTCGAATCATATTCAAAATAAATTTTTCGTCGATATTATTTAAAATAATCTATTTTAAATAATCAAAATCCGCTAAAGTTGTCAAAATAAAAATTTTAAACTGGCCCAGATTTTCCGGGTTATTACAGTTAACTTAATCGTTCCACGCATCCTGTTATATTGGTTAGGTGTTGTCCATCCATGTCAACTTAACCCACCCGTTCATCATGTCATATTGGTTAAGTGTTTCTTATTAACTTAACCCCATCTTCTTGTCTAATTAACATGCTGTAACGGTTAAGTATTGCCTTAGTTAACTTAACCCTACCATTCTTAACATGTCTTGTTCATTAGCACTAATTGATTTATTAATGCACCAACCTCTCATATTAGATCTATGTTGTAACACCCCACCTCCGTTAAGGTCACTCGCATAGGGAATGCCTTAACTTTGGTGGAGCGTTTTTAGTAGACAGAACAGAATTTTCAAGACAGATAAAGTAGTACTTGAAAATTTTATAACTTTATTACAATAGAAATAAGTTTGGTTACATCTTTCAAAATCACAATATTGGAATTCAAGTACATAAATATCGGTCTTGTACAAAAGCCTTCAGAATGCATAGTTTTTAAAGCCATAATCCCCAATATAAACTATCACGGAAAGATAGAGCCAAAGCCAAGCAATACTTCAAACACTTCAAGCAGAGGGAATCTGAATCAAGCTCCTATGTTTCCACCCTTAAAACCTAGGTGGGAAACAGAAAGAAAAGAGGTGAAACAAACTAGGTCAGACATAAGTCTGGTGAGTCTAGTAACTTTAAGCATATAAACAGATAATAGTATCATGACATATAAATAATGCTGGATGAGAGATAACCGTAACAGGAATAGCAGGATAACAGAAGAAACAAAATGATATAGGCTAATCTAAGCTTTTCACTTCTCTGCACTAATACTAGTGTAACAGGATAATGTGTTACCCTAATGTATAAACTGAAACAGAAACGGAAACAGAATAATCTCTATAGAAACAGAATGCTAGTAATGGGCCTTTACCACCCGAGCAGACAGAAGGTACAGAAGCAGAATACTAATAATGGGCCTTTACCACCCAACTAATGGGCCTTTACCATCCCAACAGACAGAAGGTACGGAAACAGAATCGGAAACGGAATCAGAGACGAAAACAGAATAATCCCTACGGAAATAGAATGTTAGAATTAGGTGTACACTAGTAATGGGCCTTTACGACCCCAACAGACGGTACCACGCAGAAACAGACAGGTTTTACCACCCAACAGAAACAGATGGTACCAACAGAAACAGACAGAACTGAGTGTACCCTAAGTCCTAACCCAAGCGATCGGCTCCCTAATACATAAATACCCTGTGTCGGCCCCACAGTAGAATGTATCACTCCCTAAAGTGGCAACCTATTGGCACAGACCTATTTACAGATGTCACGGTGTCTTACATCCTCAGAGCAGACCAGATCCATGCACGCACATGACCCGGTTGGAATGCACCATCAACACCCCTCGCCATTATCAGAATGAACCGCTTATAATTAGTTCAGTAAGCGTGCCCGGACCCCTACATAGTGTGGGGTCAAAGTTTTTGATACCAGAAAGGGTTACTGACTAATATGGGTCCCAAACAATAGATGACACAAGTATTTACCCTCCTAACCTTGTGTCCCTAGACTAATAGATTTCAGATTAACTTGTTTACAAGTTTCAGACATACAGAGTTCAGATTTACTAGTTCACAGATCAGACAATCAAGTTAACAAGTTTTCAGACTAACGGATCAGATGTATAGTTTTAACAGACTTACAGACTGTCTAACTTTGTATTGGGCCTACAGATTCACGAAACGGGTTTGTTAAATTCATCAGTCTAGTTGGTTTAACCCTATCCACCCAACACGTTTTAGACATCATATTTATCTCAGATTTGCATTAATTAAATATTAATGCACAGACCTCTCACATTAGGTCGGTAGCTTGTAGGCGCTGGATATGCCAGGCGGTTCCAGGCAGAATTCTGCCACAAGCCAGACCTAACCTTGTATCTAAGCATATTTTAGTTATTCCTATGACCTCTCACATTAGACTGACAGTTTGCGGTCGCTGGTTGAGCCGGTTGGTTCCGGGCAGGCTTCTACCGCAAACAGAGTCTAACCTCGTGTCATAGCCAATTTATTCCAAAACAGATTATACAGATATCAGACTAATTATGTCCATTTAAAAGATTAAACTTCTTTACAGGTTACAGCAGATTAATCAAATTTCCATGTTTTACTCAATCTTAGATCGAGCTTACGGATTTTCATACCCAAATTACAATTATTTAGCTTTCAACAGATTAGGCAATTCAACAGATAATAGATCTAGCAGATTAGGCGATTCAACAGATTTAGCAGATAACAGATTTAGCAGATTAGGCAATTCAATAAATTTAGCAGATAAAAGATTTAGCAGATTAGGCAATTAAATATATTTAGTAGATAACAAATTTAGCAGATTAGGCAATTCAAAAGATTTAGCAGATAACAGATTTATCAGATTAGGCAATTCAACAGATCAAACATTTTTAAAATTCTATTTACATATCTTGCCTAATCATAAATTAAGCCTAAACTTACATGCCTAAATCATGGCCATAATTCATAATACAGTATATGCCCAAATTTTTAGTTAAACTTTGCACGGTACAGAATATTCTCTAAAAGCCCCAAATCATGATATACCATATGAATTATGCCAAATTATAGCCTTTAATGCCAAATATCCAAAAATCTACTTTTAGGCGCATTCACATTAATAGTTATCCTATTTTAATATAGGTCTTTACGCCTAAGTCACATATTCCTTTTTCAAGTCATGAATCGTTATATAAAAATATGCCCAAAAAATCTAGATCTTCAAATTATAACATCTCAAAATCAGATCTTAATTTTAAACATGCGTTATGTCCCCTAAGTTTCAAGTCATATGTTATCATACAATGATTCCTCTTCTTCCAAATTACAGAGTATACACAGATCTAGATCTAATTTACAACATATGTCCATTTCTCAAATCAGTCAAAGATCAGTCATGTCCAATTATGCATTATCCATTATTTGTCCCAAGATTTAGCGTTCATGCATTAATCTCTTATGAGATTTGGCGCAGGCTCGTGGTAGCCAGGCTATAAACAAAAAGGAAGAATAGAGGGAACAGATACAAAACAGTCACAATAATATTAACAAGATAGATCCACATAAAAGTATGCATAATCTCAGATCCAGATTCACAAAAATGTCAAGATAATTATTAAATTTCATATCTGAAAATAACTATACTCACGATTGAAAAGGTAAATCTTGATTTCTGGGATCTGTATTCTGACACTGAATAGCGCTCCTTTGGCGTAGACTATCGATTAGATTAGAAAATTGCTGTCCTCTTTTAATTCTATTCAGACTGGAAGAAGATGCACTAGTTTTAGTTTTGATTCTAGCAGAGTAGCGACGCCATTTTTATTTTTAATTAGAATAGAGGCAGAGTATAGGCAGAATGAAATTGTGTGGAGATAAAGCTAGGTTTGGGGGTGTTTAAATATGTTAGAGCTCACGAATCCGGTCAGAATGGTGTCCAGGTGCAGAAAAATGGATCTGTCTCCAGATCTGGAAAAAGGGGGGGGGGAGGGGGGGGAGGTCGACCTTAGTGTCAACCTATTTACCCAGGTCGACCCCCAGGCCAACCCTATTGTCGACCTGGGTCTTGGGCGAGAATTTTCCCGCCCAGCTCGGGTGTTTGTTTTGAATTTCGAAATCTGAATTTTTGAATTTCGGGTTGGTTTTTATTGAAACTTCCGAAGGTCATATCTTCTTCATACGGAGTCCGATTTACGCAAACTTGGTCTCTATTCCAAGAAAAATTTCGAGACTAACGCAATGGCGTAACCCATTTCCCTTAATTATTTTGTTAAAATTTAATTATTCTCTGGTTTGTCATTCTTATGTTCACAGAAAATACGGGGTGTTACATTCTCCTCTCCTTAAAGGATTTCGTCCTCGAAATCTTCAAGTTAAGAAGAATGTGTCCTACCATCCAATCACCCATCTACTCAACCATCATCCACAAGCATCCATTGTCCTTAAAAACTTCTAATGTTGTATGAACATATGCAAAAGTGTGTGTATATGTTCCTCATCTAATGCAAAGATCAAGCGGTCCACTGATTCAGTTGACCTCCTTAATGCGAATTATGTCAGTGCCATGAGTCCAACATGTATGAAATTTTCCTATTTGATACATATCATTTCTATATGAGTGCACAACCGTTCATTCATATGCAAAATCCATGTGCTGAGTCAACCATTTTGCATCCATAAAATTTTTAAAAATGCACACACATCCATATGCAGTATGAGAGCGTTTTTGAGCCGATCTAGTGCCTAGTGTGTGTGTATATGCATCCACGAGAAACCACTAGCAACCACTTGCATCCACTTGCAACCATCAAACATAACATGTCTCAAACACATGTTTACACCCATTAGTTTCTACTTTAAGGTCGAAGATTCGATCGATATGATACAACTGAGTGACAGAAGCAAGTATAATTAAAACAAAAGCTTTGTTCCTATTAGGCATCGATTTAAGAGAATAACCCCCTAAGTATCAACCCTGAAGACCAAAATCAACATCATATTGACACTCAAAGAATCACTCCCATTAAATAAATGTCCAACTGGAAATCTACTTCAAACTTTGAGTAAAAACCCCTATCCTTTTCAGAAATATTCAGATACTTACAGACTTCTGGTACAGATAAGATTACCAAATGATTCTTAGGAAACTAAGTATGATAAAACCCCAGAATGTATGCGGCATAGTAAACTTAACGCCCAACTCAAATACCCTCAAACCCCAACTTATCACATACAGATGAGTGATAACCCTTTTGGGTTTGAGTCTATAGCGGGATCAGAAACAAGACTAGTATTAAAGTGCAGAGTTTCAATTACAGAATCAAAATGCCAGAATCAGAAAGAGTTTTAAATCCACAATCAGATAAGGAAATTAAACCTTCTACATAAATTTTCTTATTTCTTTCCTATCCACCAGCATCGCGAGCATTCGCCAGCCCTCCAGAAGTAGGTCCTGCCCTCTGCCCTTGTCCTTGTTTCTTTGGGTAGTCCCTAGCGAAGTGCCTTATTTCTCCATAGTTGAAGCAAGTGCCCTTCCTCTTTCTGCAATCCTTGTTCAGATGAGTCGAGCTTCCACAAGTAAAGCACTTCTTCTCCTACTTATCTTCAGACTTCTCATCCTTCTTTTGTGTTTCCTTTTTGGGCCCCGCCTTCTTATTCTGTGGTCCTTCAAGCTTTTCTTCTTTCTTCTCACTTTTGGTTTCCTCTTCATGCATCAATGCCATGTCAACTAATTTATCGAAGGTAGCCTCCATAGGAATGTGGGACATTGCCAATCCATGTAGCGGCTCGTTCAAACCTTTAGCAAACCTTAGTGCCTTCTTATGCGGTGTATTTACCAAATCTAAGCCGAATCTCGCCAACTGATTAAACTTGTTGACATACTCTCTCACTGATAAATTCCCCTGCTTCAACGCCAAGAACCTCTCTACGTATAGACTCTCTTCCGCTCGTGAGAGAAATTTCATCTTGAACCTATGCCTGAATTCCATCCATGTCTCTACCGGACGCTCTCCATTTGTGACCTCCCACCAAAAAGAAGCTTCGTCCTTAAGCAACCATACCGCCAACTGTATCTTCTACCTATCGTCCACCTCGAAGATAACGAACATATCCTCAGTTTCTTTGAGCCAGTTCCTTGCCTCCACGAAGGATTCAGTTCCATTAAAGTTCTTCCCACCCATGGCTCGAAAGTCTCTACATATCTTCGGGAAAGTATTCACTCGCGGAGGAGGAGGAGGAACCGCTGCAGCTGGGGGAGGAGGGGCGTCTGCTAGGCCCGCATCATTAGCCCTAGCTTCAAGGTACCTCCTGAACCAGCTAGGTATCGGTACGCCCTCCGGAAGGTTAAGATCCCCAGACATGCTGAAACGAAAGAAAAGGAAAGATTCAAAACAAAGGATAGAAAGATTGGAATATGGCTTTGGGGATTATGTTTTTCAAAATAAACTCTACTTTTGAAAATACTTCCTTTTTAAAACCTTTTTGAAAATAGTTTTAAAATTTTTTTTATCGAATCTGGTAACCTTCAGCTCTGGTACTAAGTGTAACACCCCACCGCTGTTAAGGTCACTCGCAAAGGGAATGCCTTAACTTTGGTGGAGCATTTTTATTAGACAGAACAGAAATTTACAAGATAGATAAAGTAGTACTTGAAAAACTTATAACTTTATTACAACAAAAACATAAATAAGTTTGGTTACATCTTTCAAAATCACAATATCGGAATTCAAGTACATAAATATCGGTCTTGTACAAAAGCCTTCCGAATGCATAGTTTTTAAAGCCGTAATCCCCAATATAAACTGCCATGGAAAGATAGAGCCAAAGCCAAGCAATACTTCAAACACTTCAAGTATAGAGAATCTGAATCAAGCTCCTATGTTTCCACCTTGAAAACCTTGGGGGGGGGGGGGGGGGAACGGAAAGAAAAGAGGCGAAACAAACTAGGTCAGACATAAGTCTGGTGAGTCAAGTGACTTTCATCATATAAATGGATAATAGTATAATGACATGTAAATAAAACTGGATGAGAGATAACCGTAACAGGAATAGCAGGTTAACAAAAGAAACAGAATGATATAGGCTAAGCTAAGCTTTTCACTTCTCTGCACTAATACTAGTATAACAGGATTAGGTGTTACCCTAATGTCTAAACTGAAACAAAAACAGAATAATATCTACAGAAACAGAATGCTATTAATGGGCCTTACCACGTGAACAGACAGAAGGTACAGAAGCAGAATACTAATAATGGGCCTTTACCACCCAACTAATGGGCCTTTACCATCCCAACAGACAGAAGGTACGGAAACAGAATCGGAAATGGAATCAGAGACGAAAACAGAATAATCCCTACGGAAATAGAATGTTAGAATTAGGTGTACACTAGTAATGGGCCTTTACCACCCCAACAGACGGTACCACACAGAAACAGACGGGTGTTACCACCCAACAGAAACAGACAGTACCAACAGAAACAGACAGAACTAAGTGTACCCTAAGTCCTACCCCAAGCAATCGGCTCCCTAATACATAAATACCTTGTGTCGGCCCCACAGTAGGGTGTATCACTCCCTAAAGTGGCAACCTATTGGCATAGACCTATTTACAGATGTCACGGTGTCTTACATCCTCAGAGCAGACCGGATCCATGCACGCACATGACCCGATTGAAACACACCATCAACACCCCTCACCATTATCAGAATGAACCACTTATAATTAATTCAGTAAGCGTGCCAGGACCCCTACATAGCGTGGGGTCAAAGTTTTTGGATACCAAAAAGGGTTACTGACTAATATGGGTCCCAAACAACAGATGACAGAAGTATTTCCCCTCCTAACCTTGTGTCCCAGACTAACAGATTTCAGATTAACTTGTTTACAAGTGTCAGACATACAGAGTTCAAATTTACTAGTTCACAGTTCAGACAATCAAGTGAACAGGTTTTCAGACTAACGAATCAGAAGTACAGTTTTAACAGGCTTACAGATTGTCTAACTTTGTATTGGGCATACAGATTCACGAAACGGTTTTTTAAATTCATCAGTCCAATTAGTTTAACCCTATCCACCCAACATGTTTTAGACATCATATTTATCTCAGATTTGCATTAATTAAATATTAATGCAAAGACCTCTCACATTAGGTCGGTAGCTTGTGGCCGCTGGATATGCTGGGCGGTTCCGGGCAAATTTCTGCCACAAGCCAAACCTAACCTTGTGTCTAAGCATATTTTAGTAATGCCTACGACCTCTCACATTAGACTGACAGTTTGTGGTCGCTGGTTAATCCGGTTGGTTCCGGGCAGGCTTCTACCGCAAACAGAGTCTAACCTCGTGTCATAGCCAATTTATTCCAAAACAGATTATACAGATATCAGACTAATTATTTCCATTTAACAGATTAAGCTTCTTTATAGGTTACAGCAGATTAATCAAATTTCAATGTTTTACTCAAGCTTAGATCGAGCCTTCGGATTTTCATACCCAAATTACAATTATTTAGCTTTCAACAAATTAGGCAATTCAACAGATAATAAATCTAGCAGATAAGGCGATTCAACAGATTTAGCAGATAACAGATTTAGCAGATTAGGCAATTCAACAGATTTAGCAGATAACAGATTTAGCAGATTAGGCAATTCAACAGATAACAGATTTATCAGATTAGGCAATTCAACAGATCAAACATTTTTAAAATTCTATTTACATATCTTTCTTAATCATAAATCAAGCCTAAACTTACATGCCTAAATCATAGTCATAATTCATAATACAACATATGCCCAAATTTTTAGTTAAACTTTGCATAGTACAGAATATTCTCTAAAAGCCCCAAATCATGATATACCATATGAATTATGCCAAATTATAGCCTTTAATGCCAAATATCCAAAAATCTACTTTTAGGCGCATTCACATTAATAGTTATCCTATTTTAATATAGGTCTTTACGCCTAAATCACATATTCCTTTTTCAAGTCATGAATCGTTATCTAAAAATATGCCTAAAAATCTAGATCTTTAAATTATAACATCTCAAAATCAGATCTTAATTTTAAACATGCGTTATGTCCCCCCAAGTTTCAAGTCATATGTTATCATACAATGATTCCTCTTCTTCCAAATTACAGAGTATACACAGATCTAGATCTAATTTACGACATATGTTCATTTCTCAAATTAGTCAAAGATCAGTCATGTCCAATTATGCATTATCCATTATTTGTCCTAAGATTTAGCGTTCGTGTGTTAATCTCTTATGAGATTTGGCACAGGCTCGTGGTAGCCTGGCTATAAACAAAAAGGAAGAAAAGAGGGAACAGATACAATACAGTCACAATAATATTAACAAGATAGAGCCACAGAAAAGTATGCATAACCTCAGATCCAGATTCACAAAAATGTCAAGATAATTATTAAATTTCATATCTGAAAATAATCGTACTCACGATTGAAAAGGTAAATCTTGATTTCTGGGATCTGTATTCTGACACTGAATAGCGCTCCTTTGGCGTAGACTATCGATTAGATTAGAAAATTGCTGTCCTCTTTTAATTCTATTCAAATTGGAAGAAGATGCACTAGTTCTAGTCTTGATTCTAGCAGAGTAGCGACGCCATTTTTATTTTTAATTAGAATAGAGGCAGAGTATAGGCAGAATGAAATTGTGTGGAGAGAAAGCTAGGTTTGGGGGTGTTTAAATAGGTTAGAGCTCATGAATCCGGTCAGAAAGGCGTCTAGGTGCAGAAAAATGGATCTGTCTCCAGATCTGGAAGGGGGGGGGGAGGGGAGGTCTGTTGTATATAACGATGTTGTATACACAATTATATGATTTTTGTTTGATGATAACAACCAAATATATTTTATAAATGTGTTTGTTATTGTACTGTTATATCACACCACAGACTGGAATATAATATTTATATTTAAATATAATATTTCAATACCAAAACAGTACAGAATTCAACTCCACTATTTAAACTCTTCACAGAATATTTGTACTTGTAAATATCAGAATAAATTAGACAAATTTGTTTGACAACAATAAAGTAATATTTTTATTTCAAATAAATTTGTTTAAATACAAATAACAATACAATTCCAATACACAGCTCCTCACTACGACACTCACACTCTGTTTACAATTTCATTTATACATTCACTTGACTATACTGACACTGTTGTATACACACAGTCTTCATCTTCTGTCTTCTGCTTCAATCCAGTCCAATCAGCACAGTCTGTCCAGTTTTCTTACCTGTCATCACAGAAACACACACACAGTATCCGGTACAGAAATAATTTCTAAAATTCTAAGTAGATTTTTTTAAAATTTTATTTGCCTCAGATCTCGGTGTGTTTCTCATCATTTTTCAGACTTGAACAGCCACGCCATAACCATACTGGTTTGCTGATCAGAACCGACTGATTCTGACCAACCTCAACACAGTACAGTTTGTTTTTTTTTGTCTTTTGTTTCAGGGTCAAAAGACAAGGTAAGAATACAAAAAGAAATGTAAGGCAAAATTTCAGAAAAATGGAATGATGTATATCAGCAAACATAGTACAAAGATGATCGAGGAAAACAACATAACAAGTCAGCAAGAAGCAAACAAGGAATGGCAGATCACATATATGCATGACAAAGTCAAGAAACATAGTGATACAGCAGCAAGTGTGGGTGAAGTGTAAGTGCACAAACCAGAAAAGTGTCAAGCAAGCCTTATGGCAAGGCTCGGCTTTAACAAAGTCGAAATGATCGAAAAATTTCCAAAGGTGATGCAAGTATACAAAAGAGCCGAGAAAGCAAGTAATCAATCCAACACTGGCGCATGCAAAAACAGGGAGATGCACAAATATGGAGCAGGCATATACATGAATTTCAGCAACTCAGGAAAATATATGGTGATGGAGCATTTCAAGTGATCAAATGGTGCTGCTACGTGTGGACAAGCATGGATGGTGATGCACTAAACAGTGATGACAAGTATTAAGACATGCACAAGTTTGAAGTGCAAGTGCATGCTCAAGGCAGCAGCTAAATATGTTGTTATCAAATGAATGGTGCAGTTTTACATTGGTGAAGCCAAGAAATGCCACACAGTGATTTCAGCAAGCATGCATGAATTTTCAAGTATGCTCAACAGTGGAACAAAGCATGTCAACCAGAACTGTGCAATACGACATGTGCAGCATGTACATGGAGTAGTAAGGTCAACCAAGTTCAAGACAGGGTCAAGCTAACACAAAACAAATGGGAAAATTCAAAGAACTCAAGTAAACAGTGTGCATCAACAATTATAGGTGAAACAGAGAAATCAAAAGTTTAATTACAAAATCATTTCAGATTTCAATATGGGACCAATCAATGGTTTCAAATTTGGCAAGAAATTTCTTTTGAGTTTCTGTTTTTTGAAACAATTCAGTTTTCACAAATATTTTTTGGGAAGTTCTCAAAATCAATCAGAAAATGGACAGAGTACCTTTTAGGCAAGTAATAACTTTGTTTTTTTACAAAACAGTGAAATGAGTTTTTGACAAGATTTTTTTAAGGCCGAATTCATTTAAGAATCCAAAAGAGGAAAGCAGAAAGTTTTCTGTTTTAATTCAGAAATATTTGGAAAGTGTTTAATGTATAATCTCAGCAAACATTTTCATGTCAAGAATGAGTTCACAAACATTTCCAAATACACATTTTTTTTGGCAATCAAAGATGGGATTCTCGGCAACAAATCATGGTTACTACACAAGAAATTCAAGGCAGCAGTTTCAGTTTTCAGTCATGGAGCAAATATGGAAAATGATTTTCAGAAATCAGTGAAATACTTTTGGAAAATCTTTTAATTGATTCCATTTTTTACTCACGGCAGAACATATTTAGCAAGCATGTTTATGGGAAAATTAATTTGCAGAAAATCGAATCATTTCCTTCTGTAAATCATTCAGTACTCAGGTGAAAAAGGGCAACAGTTTGAAATCAAGTCAAGTATGGATTCATTCAAGGGAAGAATCAAATCTAGGTTGAGCAAATTCACTTTGTTTTCTATGCCGAGGTGATTAAAATCAAAAGAGGAAAACACGCAGAATTAAAATCAAGCCATATAATGAAATCAGAGAGCAAGTTACGGATTATATAATCCTATTTATCACCGATTCATCACAGGCAGAGAGAAGACATCGAAATCGAAACCAACAACAACAAAATTAGAGATCGAAACCACAAACAACAGGCAAGCAAACTCAAAGCAAGAAAATTCAGAAAACTCACAGTTTTCGATCTCTAAGGCAAGACCCCAAATCGGTGAAGAGAGGAGCACCAGTAATCGATCTAGAACACCAACAAGAATTCAAGGATCAGAGAACTAATTTAAGTCATCTGTTGAGATCGAGATTTGGGATCCAGAAAAACCCTAGCCGCCATTTTTTTTGGATACAAAGGAGATCGGGCGACACAGAGTAGATAATGGGCCGGCCAACTTTTTAATTAGAAAAGGGGATGACCCATCATTTTAAACTCCTTGTTTTTTCTCTAGGGTTTCTTTTGTTTATTTTAATTGTTTTGTTTTCAGTTTGTGTTGTAAAATTCAAACGAACAGGTGTCTAGATCTGTAAAGTCTAGGTAAAACAGTCAGGGTGTTGACTGTCAGTTTCAGAGTCTGTAAAATTCTGGGATACGGATTACGGGGTTGTAATTCGGGGAAATCTGATCGAGGGAACATCGGTCAGTCTACGGTTTTGAGCGTAGGGTTAGAATAGGAGCAGGGTTTGCGAGTGTACATGGTCTTGTATGCGGGATCTGTTCTATCACCTAGTAGAAACCTTAGGAATGCAGCAGTAGGCAGAGTTTTGCCGAAGCTGGGTATCTCTGTGTGTGATTTATTTTCTGCACTTTTATTTCTGCTGCATTCTGTGATCTATTTATTATTTTAATATCCTGTCAGTTTTCAATTCAGGTAAAAATTGTAATTAACCCTATTCACCCCCCCCTCTAGTGTTAATCTAGATCCAACAATTGGTATCAGAGCCTGGTTTTTGATTAACTCTAGAATCATGTTTTCCCCTTGCTGTCAGTCTTCTAAGAGTCAGTCCAGTGATATCCCATTTATTTTCAATGGAACAGATTTTCAAATATGGAAATCAAATTTTGAATTATAATTAAAATCTGTTAATTCTGAGTATTGGAATATTATTGAAAATATGGGAGACTTGTTAGACAAGAGGAATAAGGTCTTAAATGCTCGCGTCATGCATATTATTTATTCCTATCTTGATAATGATCAATTAAAATTTATCTCTCATTGTTTAACCGCGCAGGATATCTGGAAAACTCTCAACACGTTGTATGGAAAATCTGACAGCTGTTCAAAACTCTCAACTGCCAACTCAGATTCAGATCTGTGCTTAGCTGGAGCTATTCATGACGACTCAGACGATGTGGACTTATCAAATGAAGATTTGATATCTCTTTGTAATAATTTAACAAGAACCGTTGATCGCCTCAAACGGAAAAACAAGTCTTTGAAATCTGAAAATTCTGAGTTGACCCACAATAACAATATGTTGAAATTAAAATTTGAAGACTCTGAGTGTAAGAATTGTTTTAACTTGAAAACTGATTTAGCTCAACTTAAAGAGAATTCTAGAAAGATTGAAAATGAATTTTTGATTTTGAAAAATCAAGAAGATGAGCTAATTCATGAAAACAACACTTTGCAGAAGGAGTTGGATAAGGTTAATTTCGAACATGAAAATTTTGAAATGGAAAATTTGTTGAAATCAGAATCTGCTTTAAAGGAACTTGAAAAAGAAATTGAAAAATTCAAGATTTTTGAAATTGAAAAACAAAAGCTCTTTGATTCTGAGATTTCTGAATATAAAGGCAAAATTGAGAAGCTTTTAAACGAGAATGATCTTCTGAAATCCAAAATCAATGATCTTGAGTTGAGTCTGAAATGTTTTTCTTTCGGAGAAAAATCTTTGAATATGCTTTTGAATAATCAGTTCTCTCATGGAAATAAAAGAGGTCTCGGCTTTGGAAAAAATAATGTTTTTGAAAAACGTAATTCAAATGAGTTGAGAAGTCCCTCAAACTGCTTTGGAAATAGTTGTTTTGATAATTTGAACCTTGACAATTCCAAAGGATTTTTGAATCAAAAGCAAAATGTGAATTTGTTTTGTAATAAACCATTTAAACATTCTTGGATCCCAAATGAAAATAAAACGGGTTTTGTTAGATTCAAATCGATTTGGGTTCCTAAGGGTACAAAAGTTAATTCTAATGGTTTGTTGTACAGACAAATCTGGGTACCTAAAGCTGTGAAAAAAACTGTGAGTGGTTTTACAAATTTTGTTAGACCACTCGATTCTCAAATCTGTTAGGTACCGGAGGAGGCTGAGGAACTGCTAGGCAAAAGAGATTTGGATTCAAGTTGCTCAATACTTCTGAAATCATTCACAGTTCCTTAGCCACATCTGTTGAGTTAGAGATTCTGGTTTACACTGATTTCAGGTATGATCTCTGAACTTGTCCTTGTAAATATTCTCTGTTTTTAATCTCTTGTTTATTTCTTCTTCTATCTCTCTTCTGTTTATGTTCTCTGTTTGTTTGATTTGTCACTGTCATATCATTATAACTTCTTGGGCTTCCTTAACTTCCAATTGCAGTAATCATGATCTTCTGGAAATTTGCTTTGTTTGAATATAACTCTGATGTTATACTCTTTCCATATCTTGAATTTTTAACTTTGTAAATATCTGCAATTGTTGCGAAGTTTATTTTCTGTTCTTTTGAATTCGTAACAGTGTTGATGTATTCTTGTCATATCTTGAACACTGTTAATTTGAATTCTAAATTTTTGAAGATCTGAAAGTTTAATGGAAATTCACACAACGTTGCTGTTTTGAGATTCTTCTATTTCATTTTAGAAAACCTTGAAATATTACACTCATTACAGCACTCTATTATTTATTAGTAGTGATATTTTCATTATTTTTCAGATTGGCTTGGAAAATTTAAATTGTCTAGAATCTCAGTGATACATCTTGAAAATCATTGTTATTCATGATCATCATGGTTAGAATTTGTTTGTTTGAAATGTTCTGAAATCATTAATATTTTGAATAATCACACACTTCCTAAATTTGAAATTATCAACCTTGTGTGACTGATTCATTATATTTCAAAACTTGACATTGATTCAAGTGATTTCAAATAAATTATTTTGGATCATGAATATCTATCAAACCTGATGTAAATGATCTGTTTTTTTTTTGTTCAGAAATACTTGTGAAAATTTCTTTGAAAATATGGTCTTAAAATTCTTTGTTATTTCATGGTTATGTGATTTAAATATTTGTTTGTTTAAAATCATTTGAAATTATTGATTTATTAAATCTCACACATATCTCAATTCAAGAATTTATAAATTGGAGTGATTGATTTATTAAATCCTGATATTTTCATATTTCTTCAAATGATTTAAAATAAGCGGTATTTTTAATCTTGGATCGTGAATCATATTCTGTGACCATCAGAAATGTCTTGACAAGTGTGCTTTGAAACTAATTTTGTGCTACTCTGATACTGTTTTGAAAAATGTTTGTTCTGGAATCATGCTGCTCTAATTAGAAGAAATTGACTTGAAAAGATTTGTTGATGACTGCTTGTTTTGGTATCAAATACATACCATGCTCTGATATATGAAATTAATTTGCTTGATCTGCCTGGGCTTTGTATTTAAAATTCTTTTGTCTGTGATATACTTGTTTGTCTCCAATGTCTTGTTATCATCCTCATAAATAAAGACACCAAGTGGTATCAGAAGTACTTATATTTGTTTCACCCATCTGTACTGAGATTCAATTTTTCACCTTGTATAGATCCATACATTTTTTTTCCCTTATACAAATAAATGTGTTGGGTTTGTGTGTAAAGTTCTTTGGTGTGAGATGTCCATGTTAGTCCATCAGGGTGTAATTAAATTCCTCGATAAGCGAGAACATTTGGTATCAGCCTTTTCCACTCATCTGTTTTTTGAATTATCACCCTGTATAGATTCAATTTTTTTTATAAATCTGTTTAATTTCTTCTTGTAATTGTTTTTCAATTTTAAAATTATCTATTTTTTATTCATTCAGAAATTGAAATCAATATCCAATTTGTGCTGTGATTATAATTCATCAAAATTATTATCAGTTTTTGAAATTGTGATGAATTGTGACTGCAGTGTATTTCACAACAAGAGGATAATTTATTTGGATTTTCATGACGGTTGAATATTAATTATAATATCTTTGAACTGGCAAATATTTCACAACCATCTCCTGTATCTATCACCCGTCTGCCATCCATCATGATTTTATATTAATGTGGAGAGTTTATTTTTAAAAAGAAAAATCGTCTTGTTTAAAACAGTGAAAATTATTTGTGATAGAAATGGGACTATATTATTTTTCAGAATTAGTGATAATTGAAATTTTCAATAATCCCGGTACAGTCGAGCTTACTTCATAATATAATTAATTTAGAAATTTATTTTCACAGTCCATCTCTGTACCTACCCCATTTTCTATCATTCATATATTGGTTTTACATACTGAGGAGTTTTTTTTCTTTAAATGCTGAAAATAATAAATATAATTAATATATAAGTGTGTCTCTAACCTCATTTAAATATCCAAGCTCTGGTCATGCATGGTTAAGAGACAACTTATAATTTAAGCTGCAACTGAGCTCATTTAAAAATCCAAGCTCTGGTTATGCGTGGTCAGTGTGCTCTTAAATAAAAATAAAAGAAAAAGGAATAATGTGCTATAAATTGAAATAAACTTGAAATTCTCCTTTGTGTATAAAAGCCAGCCTACCAATTCATTTTCTAATCTGTGAAATGTGTTAATATTTTATGACATATTATGATTTGCTGATTGATGGGTATTGGGATTTGAGATTATACGATTTTGTCACTTAAAATGAATCTATAATTATAGTCCAAAATCCATCACTGCTTTTGTGCTTTATTTTTTTTAAAATCCTTTGAAAATAATTGGAAATGAATTGGTTTTAAAACTCTCTCCACTTTATCGTATATTCGTCATTCTCTACAATGTGAAATATGCCACCTGTTCTTAGAATATTATGATTTTTGTTTGACTGATTGAAATTTATGATGATCGTTCTTCCTCCTAAGTTGAAATTATATTTTTAGTCATTTTTCATTTGTATTTTAAAATCTGTATTCTTTTGATGATAACAAAAGGGGGAGAATGGATTAGATTTTGATTTATGAGTGAATATTTTATAAATAGTTTTACCTTTGAAAAATTCATTATCATTCAATTCAATTCACTCATGCACAGTTATAGGGGGAGTTTTCTGTTGTAGGGGGAGCTAATGAATAGAGGGAGTTCATTTTTCATTGTAAAACACATTTGTTGGATTCAAAATCTTTTATTTGTTTGTCATCATCAAAAGGGGGAGATTGTTGTATATAACGATGTTGTATACACAATTATATGATTTTTGTTTGATGATAACAACCAAATATATTTTATAAATGTGTTTGTTATTGTACTGTTATATCACACCACAGACTGGAATATAATATTTATATTTAAATATAATATTTCAATACCAAAACAGTACAGAATTCAACTCCACTATTTAAACTCTTCACAGAATATTTGTACTTGTAAATATCAGAATAAATTAGACAAATTTGTTTGACAACAATAAAGTAATATTTTTATTTCAAATAAATTTGTTTAAATACAAATAACAATACAATTCCAATACACAGCTCCTCACTACGACACTCACACTCTGTTTACAATTTCATTTATACATTCACTTGACTATACTGACACTGTTGTATACACACAGTCTTCATCTTCTGTCTTCTGCTTCAATCCAGTCCAATCAGCACAGTCTGTCCAGTTTTCTTACCTGTCATCACAGAAACACACACACAGTATCCGGTACAGAAATAATTTCTAAAATTCTAAGTAGATTTTTTAAAAATTTTATTTGCCTCAGATCTCGGTGTGTTTCTCATCATTTTTCAAACTTGAACAGCCACGCCATAACCATACTGGTTTGCTGATCAGAACCGACTGATTCTGACCAGCCTCAACACAGTACAGTTTGACTGCTTTTTTTTTTTTGTGTCTTTTGTTTCAGTATCAAAAGACAAGGTAAGAATACAAAAAGAAATGTAAGGCAAAATTTCAGAAAAATGGAATGATGTATATCAGCAAACATAGTACAAAGATGATCGAGGAAAACAACATAACAAGTCAGCAAGAAGCAAACAAGGAATGGCAGATCACATATATGCATGACAAAGTCAAGAAACATAGTGATACAGCAGCAAGTGTGGGTGAAGTGTAAGTGCACAAACCAGAAAAGTGTCAAGCAAGCCTTATGGCAAGGCTCGGCTTTAACAAAGTCGAAATGATCGAAAAATTTCCAAAGGTGATGCAAGTATACAAAAGAGCCGAGAAAGCAAGTAATCAATCCAACACTGGCGCATGCAAAAACAGGGAGATGCACAAATATGGAGCAGGCATATACATGAATTTCAGCAACTCAGGAAAATATATGGTGATGGAGCATTTCAAGTGATCAAATGGTGCTGCTATGTGTGGACAAGCATGGATGGTGATGCACTAAACAGTGATGACAAGTATTAAGACATGCACAAGTTTGAAGTGCAAGTGCATGCTCAAGGCAGCAGCTAAATATGTTGTTATCAAATGAATGGTGCAGTTTTACATTGGTGAAGCCAAGAAATGCCACACAGTGATTTCAGCAAGCATGCATGAATTTTCAAGTATGCTCAACAGTGGAACAAAGCATGTCAACCAGAACTGTGCAATACGACATGTGCAGCATGTACATGGAGTAGTAAGGTCAACCAAGTTCAAAACAGGGTCAAGCTAACACAAAACAAATGGGAAAATTCAAAGAACTCAAGTAAACAGTGTGCATCAACAATTATAGGTGAAACAGAGAAATCAAAAGTTTAATTACAAAATCATTTCAGAAAATATTTAGCAAGCATGTTTATGGGAAAATTAATTTGCAGAAAATCGAATCATTTCCTTCTGTAAATCATTCAGTACTCAGGTGAAAAAGGGCAACAGTTTGAAATCAAGTCAAGTATGGATTCATTCAAGGGAAGAATCAATTCTAGGTTGAGCAAATTCACTTTGTTTTCTATGCCGAGGTGATTAAAATCAAAAGAGGAAAACACGCAGAATTAAAATCAAGCCATATAATGAAATCAGAGAGCAAGTTACGGATTATATAATCCTATTTATCACCGATTCATCACAGGCAGAGAGAAGACATCGAAATCGAAACCAACAACAACAAAATTAGAGATCGAAACCACAAACAACAGGCAAGCAAACTCAAAGCAAGAAAATTCAAAAAACTCACAGTTTTCGATCTCTAAGGCAAGACCCCAAATCGGTGAAGAGAGGAGCACCAGTAATCGATCTAGAACACCAACAAGAATTCAAGGATCAGAGAACTAATTTAAGTCATCTGTTGAGATCGAGATTTGGGATCCAGAAAAACCCTAGCCGCCATTTTTTTTGGAGACAAAGGAGATCGTGCGACAGAGAGTAGATAATGGGCCGGCCAACTTTTTAATTAGAAAAGGGGATGACCCATCATTTTAAACTCCTTGTTTTTTCTCTAGGGTTTCTTTTGTTTATTTTAATTGTTTTGTTTTTAGTTTGTGTTGTAAAAATCAAACGAACAGGTGTCTAGATCTGTAAAGTCTAGGTAAAACAGTCAGGGTGTTGACTGTTAGTTTCAGAGTCTGTAAAATTCTGGGATACGGATTATGGGGTTGTAATTCGGGGAAATCTGATCGAGGGAACATCGGTCAGTCTACGGTTTTGAGCGTAGGGTTAGAATAGGAGCAGGGTTTGCGAGTGTACATGGTCTTGTATGCGGGATCTGTTCTATCACCTTGTAGAAACCTTAGGAATGCAGCAGTAGGCAGAGTTTTGCCGAAGCTGGGTATCTCTGTGTGTGATTTATTTTCTGCACTTTTATTTCTGCTGCATTCTGTGATCTGTTTATTATTTTAATATCCTGTCAGTTTTCAATTCAGGTAAAAATTGTAATTAACCCTATTCACCCCCCCTCTAGTGTTAATCTAGATCCAACAAGGTCGACCCTAAGCTCGACCCTAGTGTCGACCTGTTTACCCAGGTCGACCACCAGGTTGACCCTAGTGTTGACCTGGGTCCTAGGCGGGAATTTTCCCGCCCAGCCCGTGTGTCTATTTTGAATTTCGAAATCTGAATTTTTGAATTTCGGGCTGGTTTTTATTGAAACTTCCGAAGGCCATATCTTCTTCATACAGCTTCCAATTTATGCAAACTTGGACTCTATTCCAAGAAGAATTTCAAGACGAAAGCAATGGCGTAACCCGTTCCCCTTAATTATTTTGTTATAATTTAATTATTCTCTGGTTTGTCATTCTTATGTTCATAGAAAATACGGGGTGTTACATATGTTGTTGCGGTTACTGGATGTGTCGGGCGGTTCCGGGAAGTTTTACACCACAACTCAATCTAACCTCGGGTTTTTTCTTGGGCATGATGCACTAACCTCTCACATTAGATAGGTGTTGTTGCAGTTATTGGATGTGCCGGGCGGTTCTGGGCAGTTTTACACCGCAACTCAATCTAACCTCGGGTTAGGAATGTTTATCTTTTAGCATATTTACCATACATGTCCAAGTCTAGATTTTATATGCTAATTATCCCAAATTCACAAAACTAGTCATGTTCCAATTCTCAAGTTATACCTCAACAAAGTTAATTTTCAAGTTATGCCCTAAAAATTCACTTTCAACAGATTTCAGCATATTAGTCAGTTTAAGAAATTAAATCTCACTTAAAGTTCCATTAACATATCTCGCCTAACCATAAATTAAGCTTATAAACTTACATGCCCAAAATCATGGTCATAATTCACAATACAGCTCGTGCCCTAAGGTTTAGTCATATTGCACCGTACAAAATATTCTCCAAAAACCCCCAATCATGATTCATAGTATAAACTATGCCAAATTATAGCCTTTAATTACAGTGCATGCCAATTTACCCAAAATCCCAATTTAGGCGTGTTCACATTTAACAGTTATCCCTATCTTACTATAGGTTTTCATGCATAATCTCCTTCTTCCAAGTAATAAACTGTTATATATAATATGCCCCAATTTTTAGGTCTTAAACCACGACATGTACTATGCCTTACATGTTTACAGTTCAATTTACGCCCCAAATCCCAAGTCATATGTCCAATATACTTTATGCCTCAAATCTCAAGTCATATGTTTGATACACTTTAGGTTTTAAATAAAACATGTGTTATGTCCTCAAATCAGCTACAAATCTGTTATGCCCAATTATACATAATTTAATACTTTTCCATATTTTAGCGCTGGTCAAGTTGAAATCGTATATTATGCTCAATTTTTCCCAACGTACGCTCATCTCCTATGAGATTTGGCTCAGGCTCGCAGTAGCCTGGCTATAAAAAAAAGGGAAGAAGGAAAGAAGAGACAAAGAATGGACATAATAATATAAATGAGATAGATCCAATGGATATAGAAAGACAGATAGAAATAGGCATAATCTCAGATTCAAATTTATTACAATGTCAGAATCACAATTTTAATTTTACTTCTGAAAGTAACATGAACTTACAAATTACAGAACGATCTTGAATTCTGGGATCTGATTTCTGAATTTGATTAGCTATTCCTTTGATGTAGACTTTGATTGTTAACTTGAAAAACTCAAATTTGATTGATTAAGGTGGAGGCTAGGTCACTTCAAGTTTTAGCAGCATATAAACGCCTATGAATTCGTGTGGAGAAAACAATAGGATTAGGGGTTTTTTATAGATGTATAGGGAGATTTAGAGCCATCAGATCAGTCTAAAAGTCATCAGAATCGTCCAAAGCAGAATACCACGTCACACAGCGAATCAGAGAGCGACATGTGGCGAAACACGTCATCGGCCAGATCTGGGCCAACAGGGGTCGACTCCCCTATAGGGGGGTCGACACCTATGTTGACACCCCTATAAGGGGGTCGACACCCTGAGCGGTAATTTTCCCGCTCAGTGTATTCTGCTTTAATTTCGAATTTTGAACTTGGTTTGAGATGTTTAATTATTATTTATATTTTCTGTTTAAACATGAAATCTTATGAACTCCATAACTTCTTCATACGGAGTCCGATTCACGCAAACTCGGACTCTATCTCAAGCAGAATTCCAAGACGAACGCAATGGCTTAACCCGTTTCCCTTAATTCTCAATTTTAAAATTAAGTATTCTTTAATTCGTTATTTTAATATTCACAGGAAATAGGGGGTGTTACAATTTACCTCGACATCCACGAAACAACACCTTTTCAGAAGCCTCCCATGAGGGACCTGACTCAGAAACAAGCAAGTTCTGACAAGTAATGTCTATTCCATGAGCTGCCAGGTCATGACACCAACTATTGTAGGCCATTTCATGATCTTATCAAAGAACGCATCAGGTGCCGAGAACTACTGCAGTACGTCAGGAATCCCACGACCGCAGCACCACATAATCTGCCCCATACGACATCTCAGGATAGGGGCATGCCTTGATGCCCCTAAGGCATTATGATCAGCTTATCCAGTGCTATGGATCCCTTTGGAATTTCCGGACTTTGGTCCGCCACTTATGTTTGTTATTGTTGTTGGAGACTTCTCGCCTTTTTAACTTTCCTAACATGTAATCAAAGTGGCAATGTCAGTCCACACATGCATGAAACCAACTGTGGTCTCCAGTCGTGATTTGAGTTAGATTATCGACCATTGTACTTTTGTGGTATCAATAAAGATGGGAACCCGGTCCACACATGGTCCGCTAAGTACAGAAAAGGACTCTGACTCCATCCTTGGTCCGCCAAGTATAAAAAGGGCTCCGACTCCACCCTTGGTCTGCCAAGTATAAAAAAGGGCTCTGGCTCTGCACTGGATCAGTCCACTATAAAATTTAGGCTTCGGCTACACACTGGATTAGTCCAGTATAAAATTCGGGCTTCGGCTCCATAACGGATCCATTCAAAATTAAATTCAGGCTTCATCTCCACACTCGACCAGTCGAGTATAAAAATCGGGATCTGGCTCCACACATTGTCTGCTAAGTATAAAATTAGGACTCCAGTCCCCACTTGATCAGTCGGACATAAACTTCGAACCCTAGTTCACAACTTTGGACTCCGATCCTTGACTTTCCAAAACTTGGGATATCGAGTGTTAAGATTCTCCAGACGGGTTCACCAAGCATAAGAATTTCCCGACTCGGTCCCCCAAACATGGAAGTTCCTTATCTCAACCCTCTTAGCACAAGAACCTTAACAACCCAGTCCATCGAGCACAAATGTCATGTAACTTGGTCTGCCAAGTACGAAATCCTTTTTTATAGGTACATACGTGCTCCGGCAGGACTCAGCAAGCCCACGACTTCTTAGTCTCTAGGTCTCATGCTTCCTAGATTTGGTAATTTGTCAAAAATACGATATCAACAATCGTCGAATTCTAGTCTATTATGATTTCAGCGATCATTGGACATCCATTCTAATATGATCTCAGCGATCCTCAAACTTCCATTCTAATACGATCTCAATGACCGTCAGACTTCTAAATACGATCTAATCAATTGTCGGATTTCTAAACATGATCTCAGCGATTGTCGGATTTTCATACTAGTACAATCTCAGTGATCGTGGGATTTCTATTCTGTCACGATTTCAGTAATCGTCGGACTTCTCCTAAATCTCGACTCATAGATTTATAAATTTCCAGACTACTCGCAAAACACATCTTCCTTCAATCAAGAAAGACATGTTTTAGAGGGAAAAGTGTTGATGTGCTTTTTGGTCAAAGCAGTCACACATCAAGTTTATACTTGACAACGAGTTCAAATCTCGAGAACATCATCAAGAAGCACAAAGCGATTTTGTTGAAGTCGTGACTAGCTCAAAATCGAATCAAAACATATTGTCCTTGGAAATTAGCATCGATTTAGTAGCATGTGGCAAATGCATGTCGATCACTAAAAATTGCCTATGGAGCTTAACTTGGCAACTCGACAAACTCAAAGTTATTGTACTCCCAAAAATCAATGACCACTCTAGTTCGATCACTCAAAATCATCGGATCCCCTCGGCCCCGACAAGTACCCGAATTCGACAAAGAGGCGTGGGTAGGCTGGTGTCAATGCAGAGAACACGTAACCCCCGAGATACTAATTGTACCCCTCTCGGGTACGAATTCTTATCGGGATGTGAATTCGTATCCTAAATGATGCGAATTCCCATTGATACAAAGCTTGCTCTAGCAAGATCCCCACTAGCATGACCCCGTGCTTCCTCGTCTTCGCATCCACAACCCGAATTGCATCATCTCCTCATGGCTTCGCCTCGATTTTACATCCCACAACCCAGATCGCATCGCCTCCGTTTCCCTCTAAGCCCACCTCAGCATCCTATCACCCTCTAGGGATGCAAATTTCGTATTCCACCAGGGGATACAAAATTCGTGTCCTACTAAGGGATACCGAATTCGTGTCCCATTAAGGGATACAAGTTCTTCCATGGAGAATCTTGGGTATGATGCAAAAAAAGGAGGTGATGGAAATTGGACGTAGATCACCACAAGGCCGCTCTAGCATTCAGATTGCATTGCATCGCAGGATGCGAATTCACACTATTACGCAAGGATAGGGATGAAAATTTGTACCCGGTCTCGGGATGAGAAATCCGGATTCGCAATTATATAGCTTGGGATGTGATTTTCTAGGCACAATGTTACTTTTTTGTTAAGTTTTCGAGATGCGAATTTTGCATCCCCTTCGGGATATGAAATTCAGGCTAAAGCCTCTAAATCCACTATATATACCCCTTTACTTGGCATTCTTAGGTTGGCATTTTTGGACTTTGCCTACAATTTGGAATTAGGATTGGAGCTCTCAAGCACCATTAATGGCTACCATCATCATCTTCATAACTTTGGACAAATCCATGGACTTGTAAACGTTGCATAAACATTTTCCTACAACTATTGGACATTCAATTGGACTTTTGGCCTGCTTTTGGACATATTTGCATAGTTGTGGACATTGGAGCTATTTCTTGGACATTGACACATACTTTGACTGAACGAAGAAGAAGAAGGGTATTTTGGTCCAAGTTATGAATTAACAAGTTATTTGTTACTTAATTGTAAAAATTTGTTTACACAAATTATCCGAACTTGTACAAACATTATAATTGACAAATACATTATGAATGATTATTATGAAGTGAATGTAGATGTTAGTGCCGAACCACTATAAAAGGCGTGTGTTCCCTTTACATTTCTCATACTTTGGATATTGGATCATAATTTTACATCTATATTCACACTCGGGTGTTAGAGTGCGCAAATAACCAATTTCCGATGTCAACATATCGTATGTTGGTTTATCTGTTAAGTGGTATATAAATTCCTCATTGACATGTTTGGCTGACGTTGTTGATAGGAATTTCTAAACACTTGAACATAGCAAGTAGACATAGTATTGTTTTAAAGAGTTGGTAAATGGAATAATTTTACCAAGATTTATATGTATATATATTATATACACATAAGAATTTTCAAACTGAATATAGTTGTATGGACGATTAGTTTGATTTGAGATGATAATATGCTATTATTATCATTTATTGTTTATTAGGTTGTGCTCACTTTTGAGTATTGAATATGATTGATTGATTGGTAGTTGTGCCCGACCAGTTTATGGATGTTAGCCACTTTGTTTAGATTTATCACTTTCCTACATGGGTTGGGTAGGTTTAATTTAGAAAAACCTTGGAAACCAATACCATGTGAATTCAGTTTCAGGATTTAACTATATGGCATTCAGTGATGATGTTGGGTAAGAATTGCACCTAAGTAAAGTGTTTAATTTGTATTAAATCAGGATGAACTTAGGTGAAGCAATCTTATATAGAACTATAGTTATATAAGTGTAATTTATAAATGAGATTTATAAATAAGAAATGAATATGAGTTGAGATTTGAAGGATCTGAATTTCTCGTAAATTTGAAAAAGTTTTTTTCAAGATCTAAAAGAAATGTTGTGATTATTTTTAAGGAG
Organism: Allium sativum; assembly: GCA_030737875.1. NCBI lineage: Eukaryota > Viridiplantae > Streptophyta > Magnoliopsida > Asparagales > Amaryllidaceae > Allium > Allium sativum. The sequence goes on from CM060920.1 coordinate 346,935,773, forward strand.
TTTATGAAAATAAACGGATTATAAGATTTTCAAAAGCATAGATCTTACTTTGGTCACTAGAAAATAATTCTGATGATGACTGCAGCATCATCAGTGTTCATTTTCGGGTTTCTAAGTAAGAACTTTCTACCATGGATAAATTGCTGGATTCAAACGGAAGTATTTTTAATCCAGAATTTATGGTTTTGAAATTCGGAGTTTGATTCCAAAATTTTAAACTAAATTATAATGTGAATGCAAGTATATTATAAGTGCTAGAGTAATCTGATTAGGAATTTAAGTTAATATTATGTTTTCATGGATTTCGAATGGAATATTTGACATTTTGGATAGTAGAGATTTCCAAGTTGAATGGTTTGGATAAGCTAAGTTTATTTGAAACTAAGAAGGTGTGGTAGTTTATAAACTATAATGATTTATTTAATAAAATGGAAGGATTTTACATGAATAAAATTTGGATTTCCAATAATAAAATATACTTACTTGGTATATTGACTTGGGTGATTCCGGGATCGAAATTCTTGAATTGCTTAAGGTATCATGAATGATCGGTTAAGTAATAACCGAGGCTGCAAATGGTGATGCTTAATAGGTTGTTTATCATCCTAGGGTGATGCTGAGGTTTATATTCTAAATAAAACCCAAGTTAAGATTTTTAATGTTTATAACACTATACAATAATAATGTATGTTGATCGTTTGTGATTGCATGTAGGTTATGCTATATTTGTGTTGCTTGCTAAATTGCATCATTCTTGCCAGTTGCATCATATTTAGATGTTACTTATGATTGTTGTATTGTTTATGCATGTATTAATTGTTGTGTTACATGTCTATTTTCCTAAATTCTCTTTTAGGTTATGTAAGTATGTACATGTATGCAGAAGCAAGAGCTTGCTTGCTTACTTATAGTTTTTTATTTTTGTAGTAAAGATATGTTTGCCAGATAAAATGGTTTGTATTTCAGATTACATACTTTATGTGGGTCTTATATATCTTGTTTCCCCATGATTTGGGATCATCATTGAGATGAGATGTATAATGTCTTATATTATGATTTTTAAATTTTTTGGATGGGCCGCAGAAAGGAGTTGCTAACGAAATTTTCCAATGTTAGACAAATTTAACACTTTTTTAAGAAAAGTTTTTGAGGTAATAATTGGTTTGTAACAATCTTCCTAACTTGTGATTTCCAGGATGAAATCATTTAAGGGGAGAAGAATGTAATAACCCGAACTTTTAAAAAGGAATAATTAATTTATTAAAATATTCAAAATGATTAATTTTAAGATTTAGCGACTTAAAATTAATTTAAATAAGAATTTGGATGTTGAATTTGCTTGAAATTGAGAATCTTGAGTTTAAAGTTCGATCAAAGTTATGTTGACACTGTGAAAAATTCTATTTAAATATAAACGATAATAAGAAATTATTATCAATGAATGTGAGTGTCTTGAAATTGATTAATTATTTATTCAGTTTTACTAACATGTGAAATAACCAACTTTTAAACGATCTCGAATTTCAATGAAACTAAATTTATAAAATCTGTAATGCTTAATTATTGTAAGATTTCAAGTTTCATGTCAATCAGAGTTGTTTTAAAATCCTGTGTGATATAAACGCGTATAATTTAATGGTTTGACATTTGAAATAGTTGTTTCTGGCAATAGTCTCGGAATTCGACGAAACCAGTTTCATCGGGTCCGGAATGTTAAACCATATCAGGATTTCAAATTTCATAGTAATCGGGTTTGGTATGTAGCTATGCGAGCTATAAACGATCATTGTAAAATACGTATCAATATAATGTTATAAAAATCTTACCCATAAATAATCCTTAAGTTTTATAACCTAAATCTATCCTCACTTCTCTCCTTTTTCTTCCTATTGCTCAATGAAGATGACCGCCTTTTCTTTGTTGAAGAAAAAAATATATGTGAGCTTTGAAATTCAAAAACAATTGAAAAAAAATAAAAAATAGTTAGAAAGCTTTAAACTTTGAACTATTTTGCATTGCTCTTCGTTTTAGTGAAATTTTGGAAGGTGCGCATCCTTTTCCTGTTGCTCAACGCCGGTAAAGTAGAACTAGGGTGGGGTTTTTGTCGATCTGTTATCATCGATCATTGAAACGAAGGTTAAATTGGTGATGAGGGAAGTGAGTTTCTTCCAGTGTGAGTTTTTGGGGGGTTTCTATCCGAATATAGGTCACTTCTATTTTTAATATGTTCAGTATTAAGATGGATCGCGATTGGAAGGAGGCATTTAGGTGTGAGATGATGGGTGTAAAAGGAAGAGATTGGTAAGAGAAGGAGAATGGAGCAATTTAACACCACACATTTTATAACAATTAAATAATTAAATAATGCATATGTGTGTATATATATATGCATTGACATAAATATATATATATAAAGAAGAAAATATTAATGCAAATAAAAATGTAATGCATGCATTAAATTAAAGAAAGCATTGGTTGCATGCGGTGTATATATGTTGCATGCACCGATTATGCATTAATATTAAAAGAGAAACAAAAGAAAAAGATTCATGCAATGCGTTAAATAAAATATTGTAACAAACATGAAAAAGAGAAGTAAGAAGAGAACAATAATTACGATTGTTCTAAGCCTTGTTAATAATAGCCTTAATAGCCCGGTTGGTTAGAGCATGCGACTTACATACAAGAGGTACAGAGTTCGATCTCCGTCGTCGTCATATTTTTGTTTTAAGGGAACGGATGAAATAACACATGTTCATGAATGAAAATATGTATAAACACACAAATAAGGAAAAATATACATATAAGCAAGTAAAGAAAATATATGTATACACACACACACACACACACACACACACATATATATATATATATATATGAGAATATATATTTATATATGTGCAAAAATATATACAGGAGATAAAATTAAAGATATGGCTACAATCAATGAAATATGGCAAGAAAGAGTGCAACACCGTTTGAATTTTGAATATGAAACAAAAGTTATGTGTGTATATATATATATATACACGCGTAAAATGGTCATTAAAAGATTTGTATACGTATAAGAAAATTTCATGTAAATATAACAGTTAAATAAATTCTAGAAAATTCAAAAATTTGGAAATCAAATTTCTGCGCCAAAACGGCTCGTGGACCCAAGGGGTCGACACCCTCTAGATCCAGCTAGATTCATTAATGAATTTGGATTGTTTTCTCAACAATGTTCAATGCTGACTCAGAGCTGCGTATACGATAAGATCCTAAACACCTATAAATAGGCCAGCAGAGCCTAGCCTAAATATCACATTCTCTGAGACAACGTCTGAGCTCTGCCATTCTTCCTCTTCCTCAAATCTCCTCAGAAAAAATAAGATAATTAGTTTAGGAAAATTCTGAATCAAGATCTAGAGGAAAAGAATGAATATTAATTAGAAGTTGTTCAGAATCATATTCGAAGTGAGGTAATTTTCTAGATCTGGTCTATTCAATTTTCTTCCTCTTTCTTCCCTTTTTTTAGTAAAAAATATGAATCAATGGTTGTTAGGTTCTGAATCCAATTAGGGGAAAACCATGGAATGCTAGATATGTACCAGATCCAGGATTTGGAAAGCAAATGAGGTGAGTGGATTTAAGTTATATCATTTTTGATAATGATATATTATCGTTTAACATTCCCCGTTATTGTACAATGTGAATTTGCTAGAATAATTAAAAGTATTGAAATGCTGTTATGACACGTTGAAATATTATGAATATGTTGGAAAATTCACATGTTGAAACACTGAATATGCTGAAATATACACCTATTGAAATGTAAATTTGTTAGAAATACGTGTAGCGATTACCGTTGTTATAATTTCATGTTAACTTGTGACATTTATGTACCTGAACCATTAACTGTAGAAATTGAGAAAATTACATGTTAGTTTGTTTGATTTGAACAATTCCATGATTAAATGAGTACATGTTAGAATGGAATTTATTATATGTTAGAAAGAACATGCGACATAAAATGGGCTTAATATGATAACATGAAAAATATAGATTACAGTAAAAATTTGAAAGAATGGACATGCCTAAGTTATATAGAAAATTTACAGTAAATAGGAAACTGTAACCGCGCTTAGATACGAGGTTAGATTACACTTGTGGTAGAAGTCTGCCTGGAACCGCCCGACAAATCCAGCATCCATAAGTGGTAAATTTAATGTGAAGGGTCTAAGTGTATAAATAAAACATGTAATAATGCTAAGACACGAGGTTAAGTCAAGTTGTGGAAGAAGTCTGCCCGGAATCGCCCGGCAAATCCAGCATCGACAAGTGGTTGGCTTAATGTGAGAGGTCTAGTACATAAGAATGTATATAGATATGTGTACATAAAAGGATAGAAATAAATGGCATTAATTTTGATTAATGGAAATGCAAGAAAATGGGTAAGGAAATAAAAAAGTGACATTAGTAAAAGAAATAGAATGAAGGGGAATGATAATAACCTATTATAAATAAATAACATTAATGACAATGTTATATAATAGGTAGACTTGTCCTGGGGACAAGTGGATATTATAACGTAGGTTATAATAAACTGGTGATAAGGTGAGATAATTTGTGTAACGAGAAAAACGATACTAAATTGTAAATTAAGTAATCAGCAAATGGGGGAAAATTTATGAAAAAAAAGAAGTTGTACTTAGTTACAAATTAAGTATTTTGAAAACCAGAAACATTTGAATGTATAGAATTTAAAATAAATCGAATTTCAGTAAAACCAGAAACATTTGAATCTGTTTAATTATATCTTTCTAATGAATGTGAAAAATTAAGTTTTCAAATGTAAATTGAAAGTTATGTCCAATTTAAAATTTAAAATAGTCACTTTGAATATATATATATATATATTATATAATATATAGCCCTTAAAAGTGGCTTCATTTTGCAAACGATCCCCGTTTTCGATAAAACACTTTTGTTGGATCCAGAATGTCATATTATAGCTAGGTTTAAAAATTCATAACTTTTGAAATTAATCTGTGAGCACTGTAAATTTAAATGTGTTTGGTAATTTCAATTTGAATATAATCGACTAAAAAAATGCCATTTTTCGAACGGTCTCCAAATTCGATGAAATTAGTTTTGTTAGGACCATATAGTCAAAACATAGCCAAATTTATTTTTCTGTAATTTTTGGAGTCAGTATGTGGCCTCGGTAAATTTTAATGTACGTTTAAAATTCAATATATTGATTTATATTTTAATTTAAAGAAAAACTAATTGAAACGGTCGAATTGGCTTACGAAACATATTCCATTGTGTCCATAATGGGGTTATTTAGCTAAAGGCGACAGTCGTTGGGTTTGATTTGGAGTTCAAACTGATAAACATGTATTTTTGAAATTATATATATATATATATATATATACATATATATGAAACCATATTTCCACCGAAACCCTATCCTCTTCACTCCTTACTTCTGCCGCCACCACTATGAAACGGAGGGCCCAAATTCTCTGGTTTTGATTCAATAAATTCTCTCAATCCATAAAACGATTTGCAAAACTCATTGAATGAAAATTAATGCAGCTTCCATGATCTTTAAAACCTTACCACTTTGATCGTTTAACATGGAGAATTGGTTGTGATTTGAGGGCTGCAAGCACCCGTGTTCGAAGCGGGTTTTGTCGAGATGGAGGGGTGTGAGTTCAACGGGTTTGGGGGCGCCGGAAGAGGAAGCGAAGGCGGAGGAGGTGGTACTGTCTGATGGTGGTCCGACTTGGCGTGATGGCGGGAACGTGATCCCTAGGGCTTGCGATTTGGGTTTGGTTATGTCTGCTGGGAATGAACGATGAAGGAGAATGTTTAAATGTTCATTAAGGTTAATTAATTATGGAGTTATTCACTAATGACCGTTAATTTATTTAAAACTTTAAAAGTGTGTAACTAATTCATATGTCAACAGAATTTGATGAAATTTGATGAATTGGAATCCTCTTGTCGAATACTACATAATGGAACTGAACAGAACGGAAACGGAAGCAATTGCAGTTTTTGATAAAATTAAACACGTGCTTAATTTTATTAAAACAATCCTCCATTAAAGACTAACGGAGTGGAAACGAACTTAAGAACTCTCTCACTAAAATATGTGTATCAGTTATTTATTTATTTTATAACTTTAAACATATGGAAATTGCTAATGATAATTTTTATCTATTGTATCTGACATTACTTGAGTTCAACACATGAACTATTCATGACTCAACTGCACAAGAAGTGTTGTTTAAATATACGACACTCGTATTTCACATAATGTGGATACACTTTGCGGTTGTTGAGATGTGATATAAATATCCATTTATAATTTAAATAGTGAAAATTGATAATTAGAAAATTAATTCAAACCGAATTAGAGTTGGTTAAATTTATTAACTAACATTCTACTTAAATATACTGTTGTTGTTTGAAAACCCTACATGTGTATTGGGATGATATTTGACATACACTAATCCCAATATTTAGTTGTATGTCAATCGATTGGTTGACAAGCTGTGATAAGCGTTATTTATTTATTTTAATGCTTATACAGTTGTAAAATGTATTCTGGATGATGTTTGTTTGTTGAATAATTATTTATCATTATTGTTGAATACATGCGATGTATGAAATCCATATAATTGAAATTATATGGTTATTGATTGAGTCACATTTCGATTTAGAAATAACGGATATTTTAAAATAACGAATATTTTAAAATAATATTCAGTGAAGAATTAAATTATGATTTTGATCTCCGATTTGGATGGACAAAAAATTTTGAAATGTGAAGCCGAGTTAAGTAGATAAACGCCATTTTAACTTGAACGGGTTTATAAATTGATTTTTTTCATTTTTATAATGAATACGAGAAAGAATGGATTTCGAAATCAGATATTTTGAAAATATTATCGTTTTAAAATTATAATGATATGGAATATTCAATTTTGATTTAAAATTGAAATTGAAGTAGGAATCTTTTTTTTTAAACGAATTTATAAAATACGTTTTAAATCGAAATCGATGAAATATATATTATATATATTTATATGGTTTGAATAAAATGTGTCTCGCACCGACCGTTCGGGAATTTCAACCATTAACTTCAAATTGATGTAACGGGAGATCCGACCGTCGGATTCTCCTAAAATCGGAACCATTGGGTTCGTATCGAAAAGATATTTCCAATGAATATAAAAGATTTTAATTTGAACGGTTTGATTTCAAAATATGTCCAAATCAATTTTAGAAAAGGTCGTTGTGGATGCAATTTGGTGGCCGTTCCGACTAAAATGGCAATATTAAAATTATAAAAAATATGGAAAACTTGCGTAAATTCATAATAAATGGTTTGAAAAGATTTTGGATGAAAAATTCCATATTTGAAAGGATAAAAGATTTTTTTTTTGAATGAACTAATTATTAACTAGAATAATAATCCAATATTTTTAAATAAATAAATTGGATTTGAAATGGTTTTGATATAATCTTAATTTTCCAACGTATGAATTGGAAAGGATTTGAATGGAAATAATCTTCGGAATATTTCAATATTGGATTCCGTGACTATACAGATATTGTTGAGGAATTTTGGAAGATATAAATATCGTTATTCCCAGTACGATATTTGTTGGTTTCAGAATCTGATATTGAATAGAAGCCGATATAATTTCTATTTAGAGCCTTGTATTTAATATCATAGTGGATTTTGGGTTTGTCGTGAACAATGTTTTAAAGGACATTTGTTCTTAAACCTAATTAACAATGAAGATATAATTTGGAATTTATAAATCTTTTAATTAAGATTTAATGGGATTTTCCAAGGTAAAGTTTCCCAATTTGATATATTAAATTGGAATTGAATGGAATTTGATTCGGTAATAATCGAGATGAACACAATCCACTTATGGAATTTAAATGGCTTTGTCGTTATTCTGTTTATAGTATTAGTTCGATACGGGAATTTATATCGATTATATACTGTTATGACATCCGTGAAAATTTCAGAGTTAATGGAAGATGATTTGGGTTTATCATGAACTATGTTTTTAATGACATTGGTTCTTTAACCCAGTTAAAGGCTAGATTAATTTCTTAAAGTTGAATAATCATGAAGTAATGATTTTTTGACGATTAAAACCAAATGTGTAACACCCCACCTCCGCTAGGGTGACTCTTGCAAGCACTCTGACTTTGGAGGGGCGTTTGAATCAGGTAAACATGCATAATGATATATCAAGGCAGAACAAGAACATATGTATATATGTAAACAGAGTAAATAACATAGATAAAACAGCGGAAGATTTCAAACCATTTCAAAACAAGTCTGGTACAACATAATGTCAACTTTCCAAATACACAAGTCTAGATAAAAACAACATTACTGAAAAACTGAAATACATAAGTACTATCCCCAAAATAAGTGATAACCATAGCTAGCTTCATGTCAAGACCGTACATGAGCTAAGACCCCACAAGCAAGTGATCAGGAATCCAAGCTAAGCTCCAATATTCCCTCCCTGAGAACCTGGGGAGGGGGGGGGGAACGGAAGAAAAGAGGCAAAAGAAAACAGGTCAGTCAAAAAGACTGAGTAAGCCCTACTACAATCAATGTAAACTGATAAAGTTAACTGGCATGATGAAAGCTGAGATGAACATATGGATAACAACATACTAGCATGATGATTAACTAACAAGGTAGATAAAGGTGTCATCGCATAATCAGGTTTAAGGTTTTGCACCACATGTGTACTAGCAAACTAACACGACTTGAATAAATAAGTATTGATCCCTTGGCCCAAACTTTGGCCCAATAACATGAAGTGACCCTAACACGAGGTACAATAGCATGAAATGACCCTACGAGGTCCAACCAAACGGTCTAGTCGATCGGCTCCCTAAGCCTAACTCGTCACGTGTTGGTGTCAATGCGGCCCAAACATAATTGTAGTCAGACTGTGCCGGGTCTCCCGTCGGGTGTATCAAGCCCTAGGGTGGCAACCCCTGGACACCATAAACATAAGTGCACAGTCTCGATCTACTGGTACCCGTGCATGTTTTCCCCGGCTTCGGACTAAGTGCACGACCATAGTCCGCCCGGAACTACACCGGCGTACCCATCTGCCGTCGTTTTTGGTCACCTACCTCCAGTCCAGTAATCGTGCTCCCTCCCTAGCCTAGACCCTAGGGCCTTAATGATACAAACTTGGGATTACTGCTGGAGTGGACCCCCATTGCTAGGATTTTTCTAGTGGGTTAAGTACGGTTTAACCCTCTTGCTAATCATGAATTAATTTGGTTAAGTGTAACGATGAGTTCACGACTTAACCCTGATTAATCTACCAAGCCCGAATTGGTTTAAGTATTAAGTGGACCATGACTTAACCCTAATCACGAGGCATTAATTAATTTAATGCGCCTTAACCTCTCACATTAGACCTTGTTGTGGTTACTAGTTAAGCCGGGCGGGTCCGGGTAGCTTTACACCACAACTTGGTCTAACCTCGCGTTCAAGGTACAACATGACCAAATTCTCACATTGGGTCCTATTGTTTGTAGCAACTAGTTAGGCCGGTAGGTTCCGGGTAGGTTTACGCTACAAACTCAACCCAACCTCGAGTTGGTCACACTTATATTTTCTAAGTGTCATGTCCATCGTGTTTCCAAAATACATTACAAATTTTCAAGCAATTGGGTAGACCTAACTTAATAGGTAAATTCCCAATGGGTAGACTTAACTTAATAGGTAAATTCCCAATCTTATGTTTTTATGTCTTTTAAGTTTACCCAACCCCAAACGCAATCCCATCGCTTACATATCGCAATAGCGCATAAAGGATAGAAAGAGGGAACTTGGCATAATCATGACATAAAGGTGTTGAAGCCACAAGTTTAACATGGTGGCATATGAAATGTACATATGTTCATATACTTGCATATTACATTTTTAGGCCTCAAAAGCATGCATAAAACCAAACTTAGCATATTGGTGATACATGGTAATAAATGACATGTAGAAATGGCCATAAGTTCGCATTTAGCCTCACATGCAAGTTATCATAAGAGATATGATAACTTACATGTTGCCAAAATGCAACCTTTAGCATAAAGCTTGAAGCTTTATGTCCATATACTCAAGATAAGCTTGCATAACATGATAACATGAACAAAATGATCACCCCAAACTTGCATAACATACATGGCAAACTTGCATATCATAACATAGCAAACTTGCATAACATAACATGGCAAACTTGCATACAAACTTGCATATCATAACATGATAAACTTGCATATCATAACATGGCCAACTTGCATATAAACTTGCATATCATAACATGATAAACTTGCATATCATAACATGGCAAACTTGCATATAAACTTGCATATCATAACATGATAAACTTGCATATCATAACTTGGCAAACTTGCATAACATAACTTGCATATCATATGACAAACTTGCATATCATACATTTAACTTTAGAGTTTAAGTATGAAAGTAGAATAGGGCTTACAATGCTTAGGAAGTCACAAAAAATATGACAAAGCCCTTATGCAACCAATTAAACCCAAAATGCAAGCCAAAATGATCAAAACTCTTGCTTTATGATGCAAATATAGAAACTTGACTTGAATGCAAGCTAATGATGCTCATACAAGCTTGAAAACACTTGTATGCATGAAAAATCTCATAGAAATTTATTTAGGAATTTTATGAAGAGAGTGGAGGCCATGAGAGGATTGATTTTGCCATAGTTTAGTTGTATGAATGAATAATGATGATTTAGGGTTAGGTTAGGGCCTTATTTATAGAGATTAGGACTAGTTCTAGCCTTAGGATTAAACCCTAGTTCCAATCTCAGCCCTTAAAACCGAATCTGGCCCCCAAACTCAACACAATCCCAAAATGGTGCACCAGGCAAAACTGCCCGGCTGAGCCAAGTCGACAGCCAAGTCGACAGGGCTGTCGACTTGGGTCAACCAAGTCGACTCCCAAGTCGACAGGGCTGTCGACTTGGGTGCTCTGGCGGGAATTTTCCCGCCTGCCCCAATATGACCCAATTTCCCAAATTCAAACTTGAATTTGAAATCTGTTTTTACTTTGAAATTTTCTGAAAACTTCGTTGGGCCTTAATCGGGTCATACGGACTCCGATTTTCGAAAACTCGGACTCTATTTCGCGTATTTTTCCGAGACGAACGCAATGGCATAGCCTGTTTCCCTTGATTCAGATTTTAGAATTAAATTCTGCCTCGATTTACGTTATAACAGGTTATTGAAAATACGGGTTGTTACATTCTCCCCTCCTTAAAGGATTTCGTCCCCGAAATCTTCAAGTTAGGAAGAACGTATCCTACCATCCAACATCCATCTACTCAAAACATCATCCACGAGCAATCATTGTCCTTACAAGATCCTAAATGTTGTATGAACATATGCAAAGGTGTGTGTATATGTACTTATCTAATGCAAATATCATCAATGCAAATTATGTTAGTGAAATGAATCCATATGTATGCAATTCCTAACATAATGTATAACATCTATATGTGTGCACATAACATATATCCATATGCAACATCCATGTGATAACACAAAAATTTTCATCCATGAATAAGCATAAACACTCATGCATATGCAATATGAGGAGTGTGTGAGCCGATCTAGTGCCTAACGTGTATAATGCATACACGAGTAACCACTTGCAAACACTTGCAACCACTTGCAACCATCAAGCATAACATGTTTCAAACACATGTTTCATCCAAAGGGTTTCTACCTAAGGTTCTCATGACAAGATTAACACGATAAACTAGATAAACATGGATAGCAAAGAGAAAGATATGCTTACAAAGAAAAGAGATTGAGAGTGTACCCTCAAAAAGGAATGGATAAAGCCCACGCATCTTCTCCTCGGTTTCCCAAGTTGCATCTTCTTCGGCTTCACCCCATTGAACCTTCACCAACTTGACCTCTCCATTCCTTAGCCTCTTGGTCTCCGTCCCCAAGATACGAATCGGAGCTCTCCTCAAGGTAGCCTCTTTCTCCACTTCCACATCTTTCAGAACACTTGGCTCCACAACCTCTGCTGATTCATGTAAACACTTCCAGAGATGCGAGACATGAAAAACATCGTGTACTCCGGCAAGCTTCTCGGGCAACTCCACTCTATAAGCCATCTGCCCGATCCTCTCTATAATAGGGAATGGTCCAACAAACCTCGGTGCTAATTTCCCAACGGCTCCAAATCGGACCACATTCCGCAAAGGAGAAACCTTCACGAAAACCATATCCCCAACATCAAACTCCAAATCAGTTCTTCGCTTATCAGCATAGGATTTCTGTCGGTCTTGGGCCGCTTTCATCTGTCTCCGAATCAACTCGACCTTCTCGGATGTATCTCTGATCATATCAGGCCCAAGTATAAGCTCATCTGTAGTCTCCCACCAACATGTAGGCGACTTGCACGGCCTCCCATATAAAGCTTCAAATGGTGCCATCCCTATGCTTGCCTGATAACTGTTATTATATGCAAACTCAACAAGAGGAAGATGGTCTTCCCAAGTACCACCAAAATCCAGAATACAAAGCCTCAACAGATCCTCGAGTACCCTATTCACCCTTTCGGTTTGACCGTCCGTCTGTGGGTGATAAGCCGTACTTAGATTCAACCTTGTGCCCATAGCTTCTTGCAAGCTATTCCAGAATTGACTTGTAAAGATTGGGTCACGGTCACTGACTATGCTAGAAGGGACTCCATGTAGTCTCACAATCTCACGAAGATATACAGACGCTAGCCAAGATGCGGTTTTCTTGCTCTTCACCGGAATGAAATGAGCACTCTTCGTAAGTCTATCCACAATAACCCAAATGCTCGTATTTCCTTTCCTTGACCTTGGTAGCCCATCGATAAAATCCATGGAAATACTCTCCCACTTCCAAAGTGGAACGTCTAGAGGATGCAATAGCCCACTGGGCTTCTTCGACTCGGCCTTAACTTGCTGGCAAATGATACATCTAGAGACAAACTCTGCCACATCCTTCTTCATCCCAGGCCAAAAGAAAATGCGCTTCATATCTTTATACATCTTATCTCCGCCTGGATGTATAGTCAACTTAGAGCGATGCGCTTCCTCAAGAACTTTTCTTACTAAATCTTCTACCATTGGAACACATAACCTTCCGTCTCTCCTCAGCCAACCCTTGTCATCAATAGAATATCGAGCGAGTTGACTAGACGCCTCTCCTCGAATCAGCTTATCCATAATCTCAACTATCTGAGGGTCTTCTCTCTGCGAAGCCCCAACTTGATCAAGAAGGGTAGGTCTGAGTTCCAAAGATGCTAAAGAACCGGTCATCGACTCAATCGCCAAAGAGAAATCAAAGGTTGCCACATACTCTAAATTCTTCATCTCAACGAATAGAGGACTCAGAGTCAACCTTTTTCTACTCAATGCATCTGCTACCACATTCCCCTTGCCAGGGGTATAAGCTATCTCAAAATCGTAGGACGCCAAGAATTCCATCCATCTTTCTTGCCTCAGATTCAGATCCTTCTGAGAAAAGAGATACTTCAATGACTTGTGAATTGTATAAAGCTCAAATCTTTCTCCCAGAAGATAATGGCGCCAAGCCTTGAGTGCATATACTATTGCTGCCAACTCTAAGTCATGAGTGGGATAATTCTTCTCATGCACTTTGAGTTGTCTACCGCCAAAGCATATCACTCTTCCTTCTTGCATCAAAACAGCTCCTAACCCCGTGCCACATGCATCGGTGTATACTGTAAATAACTTCCCTCCATCGGGCAAAGCTAGAACATGTGCTGATGTGAGAGCTTTCTTGAGCTTCTGAAAAGCAAGCTCGCATTCTATGCTCCAAGCAAAAACTAAATTCTTCTTCGTCAATTTAGTGAGAGGAGTGGAAATCTTCACGAAGTCCTTGATGAACTTCCGATAAAAGCCTGCAAGACCTAGAAAACTTCTCACTTCGGTTGCATTCCTTGGAGTCTTCCAATCCTGAACTGCAACTACCTTAGCGGGATCCACCGCTAAGCCTTGCTTAGATACTATATGCCCAAGGAATCTAACTTCCCTTCTCCAAAAGTGACACTTGGAGAACTTGGCCTTCAACTGATGCGCTCTAAGCGTATCCATCACCTCCACGAGATGCCTTGCGTGCTCTTCCTCATCCTTAGAGAAGATCAGAATATCATCTACGAAGACCACGACAAACTTGTTCAAGAACTCCCTGAACACCCTACTCATCAAGTGCACGAAATATGCAGGTGCATTAGTCAAACCGAACGGCATGACAAGCCATTCGAAGAATCCATCTGGAGTTCTGAACGCAGTCTTGTCTATACTATCTTCAGCTACCCTGAGCTGATGGAATCCAGTAGCAAGATCAAGCTGAGAGAAAACAGAAGCACCAACAAGCTGGTCAAAGAGATCATCAATCCTCGGTAACGGGTGTCTGTTCTTCTTAGTCAGCTTATTCAACTCTCGATAGTCAACACAAAGTCGGAGAGAACCATCTGCCTTGGTAGCAAATACCACAGGCGCTCCCCATTCAGATATACTTCGTCTAATGAAGTTCTTCTCAAGCAACTCCTTCACTTGCTTACTTAGCTCCCGCCTTTCACGCGGAGCCATGTGCCGAATGGGCAAAGAAACCAGCTTTGCATTATCCACCAGATAAATGCGGAAATCAATCTCTCGCTTAGGGGGCAACCCCCTAACTTCATCAAAAACATCCGGATACCCTCGAACCACTCTTACAGACTGAAGAGTTTCCATTGACGAGTCGAGTGATTCAAGATAGCACAACATGACGGGACCTCTCGGATCACAAGAAATCTCTAGGGTGTTTCCGAGGCGAGTCACGAGCCTCACAACCCTATGCTCACAATCAAGGATGGCTCCATATCTGGACAACCAATCCATGCCCAATATCAATCTGTATCCCCTAAAACCAAGAACATAAGCACTACACAAGAACTCTACACTCAGTATAGAGATCCTCAAATCCCCACATATCATAGACAGATGGGCGGAAGCCCCAATAGGATTTGAAACACAAACGGGATCCTCCACCAAGCTAGTACTAAGGTGCAAACTATCAACAAGATTAGATGAGATAAAGCTATGCGATGCACCAGAATCAAACAAGGTACGAACTGGAAAATCAGAAATATATACAAGGCTCTCAACAGAAATACTACCTCGATCGGGAACTGGAGCGACATTGAGAGCATGAACTTGCCCTCCTGAATGTCCAGCACGCTGAGTCTGACCCTGGCCTTGCCCTTGCTTCCTCGGGCAATCCTTACTGAAATGTCCAGTCTCACCGCAGAAAAAGCATTCACCATTCTTCCTTTTCCTCTTCTTACAATCCTTAATAAGGTGACCAACTGAACCGCAATAATGGCACTTCCCCTTGTTGTTCTTGCCCTTGTTGTTGTTCCCCTTGTTGCCTTGACTCTTATTCTTGTTCTTGTTCTGATTGCCTTGACTGCTCTGACCACTTGGATTACCCTGATTTCCTTTTCCCTGGGAATCAGTCTTCTTGGCTTGAGTATCATTTATCTTGATCTCTTTCTTGACATCTCCCTGAAGTAATGCCATATCAACCAAGCTCTCAAACGTGGCCCCATGGGGAATATGTGACATAGCCAATCCCTGTAATGGCTCATTCAATCCTCTAGCAAAACGAAGAGCCTTTTTCTGAGGAGTATTCACCATATCCAAGCCAAAACGAGCTAACTGATTGAACTTGTTTACATATTCTTTGACATACATATCTCCTTGTTTCAAAGTTATGAACCTCTCCATTTGCAGATTCTCCTCAGCAGAAGATAGAAACTTAAGCACGAACCTTGCCCTGAAATCGGCCCAAGTCTCAACAGGCCTAGTACCATTGGTGACTTCCCACCAATAAGCAGCTTCATCCTTCATAAGCTAAACCGCCAACAAGATCTTCCTCTGATCGTCTAACCCAAAGATAGCAAATAAATCCTTGGTCTCATTCAACCAATTCCTAGCCTCTACAAAAGTCTCAGTGCCTTGAAAGTTCTTGCCACCCATTGCTTTGAAATCTTTGCAAGTCTTTGCGAAGTCAGCTTGAGGATGCTGAGGGGGAGGAGGAAGAGGAACCTCAGCGACAGGAGGAGGAGGAACATTAACTGCCGGAGGGGGAGGAGGAGGGACATCTGCGGGGCCGGCTTCGGTCGCCCTAGCCTCCAAAAGTCTCATATACCAAACAGGTACGTGTACTCCCTCCGGAATAGCAAAGTTATCGGCCATACTGAAAATGAAGAAAAAGACAGATTCAGAATGGAGAAAAAACGAAGGAATTTTGCTAATGGCTTTTTGGGGAATAGCCTTTAAAATAAACTAGACTTCTCTTTGGAAAATACTTTATACTTGGTTTTGAAAATAGTTTTCCAAAAGTTTTAAAAACCTTTTTGTTCCTTCTCGTAAACCATATGCTCTGATACCAAATGTAACACCCCACCTCTGCCAGGGTGACTCTTGCAAGCACTCTGACTTTGGAGGGGCGTTTGAATCAGGTAAACATGCATAATGATATATCAAGGCAGAACTAGAACATATGTATATATGTAAACAGAGTAAATAACATAGATAAAACAGCGGAAGATTTCAAACCATTTCAAAACAAGTCTGGTACAACATAATGTCAACTTTCCAAATACACAAGTATTGTAACAACCCGTATTTTCAATAACCTATTATAACATAAATGGAGGCAGAATTAAACTGTAAAATCTGAATCAAAGGAAACAGGCTATGCCATTGCGTTCGTCTCGGAAAAATACGCGAAATAGAGTCCGAGTTTTCAAAAATCGGAGTCCGTATGACCAAGATATGGCCTCGCGAAGTTTCACGAAAAATTCCCAAATTAAAGTATACTTAATTAAGTGAAATGGGTTGCGCAGAGAAATATATATATATATGTATATTGATATATATATATAATTGAAAATTAAATAAATAAATATGCAAAAATGTTCAAAAAAGCGAATTGGGAGAGGGGAATAACCGAACCGGCCGATTTTTGAGGTCGACCGGAGCCCGCTGGGTCGACTAGGGGTTAATCCAGGGTGTTTGGCTGTCAACCCGTGGGCCGATTCGCTCAAATGCAGATTTTGCATTTGGATGGATCTCATGGTTCATCTTTAATCTAAAGGCCCTAGATGGTTCCTACACTTGACTTCTTCCCCAAGACATGTTTTGATGGCTTGGATTGAATCTAGGTTTAATCCTATGGCCTAAAACACTTGCCTAATCTATAAATAAGACCCTAACCTATCCTAAATCCTCATTATTCATTCATGCAACTAAACTATGGCAAAATTTTACCTCTCATGGCCTCCACTCTCTTCATAAAATTTCTAAATGGTTTCTATGAGAGATTTTCCATGCATACAAGTGTTTTCAAGCTTGTATGAGTGTCATTAGCTTGCATTCAAGTCAAGTTTCTATCTTTGCATCATAAAGCAAGGGTTTTGATCATTTTGGCTCAAGGGTTTTTATGTTAGAGCTTGCATTTTGGGTCTATTTGATTGCATAAGGGCTTTGTCATATCTTTTGTGCCTTCATAGCAATGTAAGCCCTTTCCCTACTCTTAGATATTAACTATGAAGTTAAATGTTCATGTTGCAAGTTTGGGTTTGATCATTGAGTATGATACATGCTATCATGTCATGCAAGTTTATGAAGTCATTATCTTGATCTTGTGAGCTAAAAGCTACAACCTTTATGTTGAAATGTTGCATTAGGCAACATGAGAACCCTCATAACCTTTATGTCAACTTGCATATGAAGTCATAACCCTTATATGATGATATATGCGAGTTACTAGTCATCATTCCATATCTTTTGTCACCATGATTCGCTTATGTGCCAAGTTTGGGTTTATGCATGTTTTGAGGCTTAAGAATGTAACATGCAAGTTAATGAACACATTTGTGCCTCATTTGCCACCATGATTAACTTGTGGCTTAATATCCATTTTTGTCATGCCTTTGCCAAGTCTCTTCTTTTAATCCATTACGTTGTCGCGAACGTATATGCGAGTTTAAAAGCGTTGGGTTATGTTATGGGTAATTTCCAATGACATGAAAATACAACTTGAAAACATGACTTGAAATATAACATGGAAGTTGACATGTAAGTATGCATAAAAACATAAGCTTGGGAATTTACCTATTAAGTTAGGTCTACCCTTTGGGAATTTACCTATTAAGTTAGGTCTACCCAAATGCTTGAAAACTTGTAACATGTTTTGGGAAACATGATGGACATGACACTTAGATAATATAAGTGTGGCCAACTCGAGGTTGGGTTGAGTTTGCAACGTAAAACTACCCGGAACCGACCGGCCTAACTAGTAGTTGCAAACAATAGGACCCAATGTGAGAAGTTGGTCATGTTGTGCTTGAACCCGAGGTTAGACCAAGTTGTGGTGTAAAGCTACCCGGAACCGACTGGCTTAACTAGTAACCACAACAAAGTCTAATGTGAGAGGTGAAGGTGCATTAAGTAATTAATGCCACATGATAGGGTTAAGTTAATTTGATTAATGACTCTTAACCAAATATGACATGGACAAATGGGTTAAGTAATTTGATTAGGCTAATGATACTTAACAAAACATGACAAGGTTGGGTAGGTTAAGTAACTTGATTTGCCTAATGACACTTAACCATTTTTATATGACTAGTGGATGGGGTTAAGTTAACCAACACTTAATCAATCCAACGCGATAACTTGGTAAGGTTAAGTAAGTTTTCTTAATGACGCTTAACCGAAAAATACGGTTAACGAATGGGGTTAAGATTAGACTCAACTAGTCTAAACATGGAAATCGGATGGGGTTAAGTTAGCCTAGACTTAATTAATCCCACTTGGTAGTTTAATGGGGTTAAGTTAAACACTTAACTAATCTAAACATGATGAATTGATGTGGTTAAGTGACCTATACTTATCCAATCTAACTCGTTAATTTATTGTGGTTAAGTTAACCAATACTTAACCAATATAACGTGAAAACATGATAAGGCTAAGTCACGAATCGCTTGAATACACTTGACCGATTTGACTAAGTAAATTGATAGGGTCAAGTTAATATATACTTAACCAATCTAGAATGATAATTGGACGAGGTTAAGTCGTGAATTGCTTAATATACTTAACCAACTTGAGCATGGTTTGTAGGGTTAAGCCTTGAACTTGGATACTTAGCCAATTTTGACAGGATTTGTAGACGGGTTAAGTCATGAACTTAAGTGACACTTAATCCATTATGTAAACCCTAGTTCTGAGGATTAGGTGGATAACCGTAGTTAACAATGATAACGGGAACAATGCTAAGTGGTAAACCTTAGTTGAAGAATAACTAAGTAATGATTCTTAGTCAAGGAAATTTAGACCAGTTCATAGATAGATGAGTAACCTGATACGGTAGGTCATCGTTTAAGTATACGAGTAGGAGCAAGTATCTGATTTAGATAAAGGCTCCAGCGAACTGGGTAACGAAGCGGCGGCTTCGGGGAACGTGAGGATATTCTTGGTATCCCTCTATGAGCTGCCAGGTGATTATACTAGGCTCATGAGAGGTTAAGGTCTGCGTTAGAAGAACCAAGAGTATGCCTTGGTTGTTATACGAGCGACCTAAAGACGGGGATGGATAGGGGATAGTCGACGATACACGGTCGTACCCTAGATAGCATTTCGTCAGGCTACCTACCATCTTTGCTCAAGCGTGTACGTACGGAAAGGCAGAGAACACCCAAAAGACCATAATTGCTATCTAATTATGGTTGCGGTAAGGCTTGGATGTGGGTTGGCCAGTGTTGTGTTCTCATACAGGATTTATCCTGTCTTGTCTTTCACTAGTTGAGGGAGTGGTCTCGTGGGACCATAGCCACGTATAAGAAAAACAGACCTTAGCATCTGCATCGGCAGATAAATCGAAAGCTCCCGACCGAGTCCTGTATTTCTTGATTTGCCCTGTGACAGGACTCGGATGGCACGATGTGACACATGTGCATACAGTCATATAAAAGCGATTCACGATGAATGCGTGGGAAAAAGGGCGCGATTGGCGGTTAGCGTAATCCCTAGTGGCCCTAGGTGGTTGAACCCAAACCGAGATACGAAAACGTGCAATAGGTAAGTATAATCCCTAGCAGCCCTAGGTAGCATAAGTCCTAGTTGTACAAACAATAATTCATGTTGGAACACCCTAGCTAGGTTTAGGGTAACAGTCCAAACCGATCTTAAGGATCATGGAACTATGTTAAAGTAATATAGAATCTCATGGGAAAGCCCGTATGGTCTACGGCAAGGGACTGAACATTTACATGGAATAAAACATACAAGTTGAGTAACCTATATATGCGATATATTAGGTTGACATGGACCATTACACGACTTTTGAGTGAGGGTCATTCTTGGTTAACACATGACACGGTGGGGATACTAGTACGGTAGGTGTAGAGCTAAAATACAGGATAGATATCACGGGGCGTTATACGTGACAGATATCTTGGGGATATTATACTTGATAGAAACCTGACGATGTGATACCTTGTTTTATCTTGACATCGTAATTTATCATGACACCTTAGTTTATCTGAGTTCAGTAGTTCATCCTGTTATTTTGATTTAGCTTATCTATCTTGTTATCATGCTTATGTTCATCTCAGTTTCTCATGTCAGTTAACTTTACTAGTTTTTATGCTAATAGTAGATAGGGCTTACTCAGTCTTTTTGACTGACCCGTTTTGTTTCGCCTCTTTTCTTCCGTTTCCCCCCAAGGTTACAGGGAGGAAATAATGTTGTTTAGTTCGGACTTCTTCTGCTTGAAGGTCATCATGGATGGCTTGGACTTTTCTTGGCTAATGGCTACTTTACTGTTTTTACTTGGGGAATAATTTATGAAAATGTCTTTATGCTTCTTTACTATTGCAAGACAGGTTTTGATGTACTCTAATGTAAAAGGCTTTAGACCTTATTTATTCATGTTATGAAAGTTTGATTTTACTTCCGCTATTTTATATGTTCTGTCTTGTGATATTTCTGTGCATGTTTACCAATAATGCCCCTCTAAAGCTAGTGCATTCCTTTGCGAGTGACCCTAGCGGAGGCGGGGTGTTACACTTGGTATCAGAGCAGAAGGTTACCAGACTGGGCAAAAGTTTTTAAAGACCTTCTGAAAACTATTTGAAAAAAAAAAAACGTTTACAAAGAAGCATTTTTCAAGAAAATTTTCTTTTAAAAGAAAAAGGCTATTCCCCAAAGGCCATTAGCACTATCCTTGTTTCCTTAATTGAGTCTCTTTTCCTTTCTTTCCTCCATCTGTAGTCACAGTAGTTTTAACTGCGACTAGTCTTTTCTACCTACGAAAGTGCTTTCCATACGATGGAGGTGGTTCTCGAGAGACCAGTGGCCGCGTTATAAGAAAGGATCGTGAGAAAGAAGGATAAAGGATACGAGCTTAAGGATGAGCAACTTGTTGGTATGGCTTAGTCCTCAAAGGAGGGAGAAAGATGAACAATGAAACCCATGACGAGAGAGTACCTTTGGCATGGTAAAACGGGGCAGATAGTTAAGTATTATGGGACAAGGACAAGATCATCGGGAGGGCAGTAGTATGCTCTCATTTCTAGAGTACCTCGGAAGGAGGGTAACGATCTTGTTAAAGGTTTAGCTTTTCTTCCCTATCATCCCGTTAGGACTTCGTTGTTCGTATCATTTAAGTCTGCTTCGATAGTTGAGTCTCTGCACCTTAAGTACTAGCGTAATAGAGAATCCCATTTTTGTCTCAAAGTCCTATTGGATAATCAGTCCATTTATACATGACTTGTTTGGATTTGGGAATGTCTATGCCAAGTGTTGAGTTTGGAAATAATGCTTATGTTTATAAGCTATGGATGGATTCTAGGGATGAAGTGGTTATCCAGTAGGGGGTGCCACTCTCGGTTTTGATAGGAGGGTAGTTAGACCTTTTGACTAGCCTTGGTAATGCCCTCGAAGTATCGGGTAACCTTTTTGAGGTTCTGTCATGACTAGTTACTTAGAATCCCTTGATGCCTTTATTGGAAATTTGAAGCCCGATCGAGTGGTGTTCGCCAATAAGACGGATGGTTTACTTCATTTATGCATGGGTTATAGAGATCACCCTAGTAAGTGCGCATGATAACCTGATTGACATCTGTTTTCTTTCAAGAGAAAGTTCTTCTACATGGAATGCCTTATAGTATATAAACGAGATCCAAGATTCACTAGTGAATTTTGGAAAGCTTGCATGAGATCATGAGTACGCAGTCATGTTTGCGTCAAGTATTCTAGGAAAAGGATAAGTGCAAGTGGAACGAGAGGCGACGAAGAAATGAGTTCCAGCTCATGTTACGGAAACAGGAATAAGAAGCTACAAAATCGCGAAGTTAAAAGACGACTTTGATGGTCAAAGACTAGATACGCGCATGATATCTCTTTTTGGGAGTATATCCTTGATCCCTGTTTTCTGTAGAGCTTACTTGTAGGCTATCTTTTGTGGACATCCTCTCGGTCCTATTCTCCGTTACAAACCCTATAAGGAGTTTGTCCTGTTTATCTTCTCGACCCTGTTTCAGGGAATTCTAGGTAGAACCCTATGGATGTAAACATGTATTTGAAACATGTTATGATTGATATGGTTGCAAGTGGTTGCTCGTGGATGCGCGAATACACATTAGATACTAGCTCGACTCGGTCACATTTCATATTGCATATGCACGAGTATTTATACTTGTTTATGGATGAAATCGAATGTATTATCATGTGGTTGTTGCATATGAATGAATGATTGTGCACGCATATAGTATCTATATGACTAGGACTATTTGCATACATGTTGGATTCATGGCACTATACATATTTTGCATTAGAAAGATTATTCAAGCCTGATCATTAGCATTAGCTATGGAACATGTACACACACGTTTTGCATATATTCATACAGCATTAGAAATCATCTAAGGACAATGGTTGCTTGTGGATGATGTTTTGAGTAGATGGATGATGGATGGTAGGATATGTTCTTCCTAACTTGGAGATTTCGGGGACAAAATCCTAAAAGGTGGGGAGAATGCAACAACCCGTATTTTCAATAACCTGTTATAACATAAATGGAGGCAGAATTAAACTGTAAAATCTGAATCAAGGGAAAGGGGCTATGCCATTGCGTTCGTCTCGGAAAAATACGCGAAATAGAGTCGAGTTTTCGAAAATCGGAGTCCGTATGACCAAGATATGGCCTCGCGAAGTTTCACGAAAAATTCCCAAATTAAAGTATACTTAATTAAGTGAAATGGGTTGCGCAGAGAAATATATATATATTGATATATATATATATATATATATATATATATAATTGAAAAATAAATAAATAAATATGCAAAAATGTTCAAAACAGCGAATTGGGAGAGGGGAATAACCGAACCGGCCGATTTTTGAGGTCGACCCAAGCCCGTTGGGTCGACTAGGGGTTAATCCAGGGTGTTTGGCTGTCAACCCGTGGGCCGATTCGCTCAAATGCAGATTTTGCATTTGGATGGTTCTCATGGTTCATCTTTAATCTAAAGGCCCTAGATGGTTCCTACACTTGACTTCTTCCCCAAGACATGCTTTGATGGCTTGGATTGAATCTAGGTTTAATCCTATGGCCTAAAACACTTGCCTAATCTATAAATAAGACCCTAACCTATCCTAAATCCTCATTATTCATTCATGCAACTAAACTATGGCAAAATTTTACCTCTCATGGCCTCCACTCTCTTCATAAAATTTCTAAATGGTTTCTATGAGAGATTTTCCATGCATACAAGTGTTTTCAAGCTTGTATGAGTGTCATTAGCTTGCATTCAAGTCAAGTTTCTATCTTTGCATCATAAAGCAAGGGTTTTGATCATTTTGGCTCAAGGGTTTTTATGTTAGAGCTTGCATTTTGGGTCTACTTGATTGCATAAGGGTTTTGTCATATCTTTTGTGCCTTCATAGCAATGTAAGCCCTTTCCCTACTCTTAGATATTAACTACGAAGTTAAATGTTCATGTTGCAAGTTTGGGTTTGATCATTGAGTATGATACATGCTATCATGTCATGCAAGTTTATGAAGTCATTATCTTGATCTTGTGAGCTAAAAGCTACAACCTTTATGTTGAAATGTTGCATTAGGCAACATGAGAACCCTCATAACCTTTATGTCAACTTGCATATGAAGTCATAACCCTTATATGATGATATATGGGAGTTACTAGTCATCATTCCATATCTTTTGTCACCATGATTCGCTTATGTGCCAAGTTTGGGTTTATGCATGTTTTGAGGCTTAAGAATGTAACATGCAAGTTAATGAACACATTTGTGCCTCATTTGCCACCATGATTAACTTGTGGCTTAATATCCATTTTTGTCATGCCTTTGCCAAGTCTCTTCTTTTAATCCATTACGTTGTCGCGAACGTATATGCGAGTTTAAAAGCGTTGGGTTATGTTATGGGTAATTTCTAATGACATGAAAATACAACTTGAAAACATGACTTGAAATATAACATGGAAGTTGACATGTAAGTATGCATAAAAACATAAGCTTGGGAATTTACCTATTAAGTTAGGTCTACCCTTTGGGAATTCACCTATTAAGTTAGGTTTACCCAAATGCTTGAAAACTTGTAACATGTTTTGGGAAACATGATGGACATGACACTTAGATAATATAAGTGTGGCCAACTCGAGGTTGGGTTGAGTTTGCAACGTAAAACTACCCGGAACCGACCGGCCTAACTAGTAGTTGCAAACAATAGGACCCAATGTGAGAAGTTGGTCATGTTGTGCTTGAACCCGAGGTTAGACCAAGTTGTGGTGTAAAGCTACCCGGAACCGACTGGCTTAACTAGTAACCACAACAAAGTCTAATGTGAGAGGTGAAGGTGCATTAAGTAATTAATGCCACATGATAGGGTTAAGTTAATTTGATTAATGACTCTTAACCAAATATGACATGGACAAATGGGTTAAGTAATTTGATTAGGCTAATGATACTTAACAAAACATGACAAGGTTGGGTAGGTTAAGTAACTTGATTTGCCTAATGACACTTAACCATTTTTATATGACTAGTGGATGGGGTTAAGTTAACCAACACTTAATCAATCCAACGCGATAACTTGGTAAAGTTAAGTAAGTTTTCTTAATGACGCTTAACCGAAAAATACGGTTAACGAATGGGGTTAAGATTAGACTCAACTAGTCTAAACATGGAAATCGGATGGGGTTAAGTTAGCCTAGACTTAATTAATCCCACTTGGTAGTTTAATGGGGTTAAGTTAAACACTTAACTAATCTAAACATGATGAATTGATGTGGTTAAGTGACCTATACTTATCCAATCTAACTCGTTAATTTATTGTGGTTAAGTTAACCAATACTTAACCAATATAACATGAAAACATGATAAGGCTAAGTCACGAATCGCTTGAATACACTTGACCGATTTGACTAAGTAAATTGATAGGGTCAAGTTAATATATACTTAACCAATCTAGAATGATAATTGGACGAGGTTAAGTCGTGAATTGCTTAATATACTTAACCAACTTGAGCATGGTTTGTAGGGTTAAGCCTTGAACTTGGATACTTAGCCAATTTTGACAGGATTTGTAGACGGGTTAAGTCATGAACTTAAGTGATACTTAATCCATTATGTAAACCCTAGTTCTGAGGATTAGGTGGATAACCGTAGTTAACAAGGATAACGGGAACAATGCTAAGTGGTAAACCTTAGTTGAAGAATAACTAAGTAATGATTCTTAGTCAAGGAAATTTAGACCAGTTCATAGATAGATGAGTAACCTGATACGGTAGGTCATCGTTTAAGTATACAAGTAGGAGCAAGTATCTGATTTAGATAAAGGCTCCAGCGAACTGGGTAACGAAGCAGCGGCTTCGGGGAACGTGAGGATATTCTTGGTATCCCTCTATGAGCTGCCAGGTGATTATACTAGGCTCATGAGAGGTTAAGGTCTGCGTTAGAAGAACCAAGAGTATGCCTTGGTTGTTATACGAGCGACCTAAAGACGGGGATGGATAGGGGATAGTCGACGATACACGGTCGTACCCTAGATAGCATTTCGTCAGGCTACCTACCATCTTTGGTCAAGCGTGTACGTACGGAAAGGCAGAGAACACCCAAAAGACCATAATTGCTATCTAATTATGGTTGCGGTAAGGCTTGGATGTGGGTTGGCCAGTGTTGTGTTCTCATACAGGATTTATCCTGTCTTGTCTTTCACTAGTTGAGGGAGTGGTCTCGCGGGACCATAGCCACGTATAAGAAAAACAGACCTTAGCATCTGCATCGGCAGATAAATCGAAAGCTTCCGACCGAGTCCTGTATTTCTTGATTTGCCCTGTGACAGGACTCGGATGGCACGATGTGATACATGTGCATACAGTCATGGAAAAGCGATTCACGATGAATGCGTGGGAAAAAGGGCGTGGTTGGCGGTTAGCGTAATCCCTAGTGGCCCTAGGTGGTTGAACCCAAACCGAGATACGAAAACGTGCAATAGTTAAGCATAATCCCTAGCAGCCCTAGGTAGCATAAGCCCTAGTTGTACAAACATTAATTCATGTTGGAAGACCCTAGCTAGGTTTAGGGTAACAGTCCAAACTGATCTTAAGGATCATGGAACTATGTTAAAGTAATATAGAATCTCATGGGAAAGCCCGTATGGTCTACGGCAAGGGACTGAACATTTACATGGAATAAAACATACAAGTTGAGTAACCTATATATGCGATATATTAGGTTGACATGGACCATTACACGACTTTTGAGTGAGGGTCATTCTTGGTTAACACATGACACGGTGGGGATACTAGTACGGTAGGTGCAGAGCTAAAATACAGGATAGATATCACGGGGCGTTATACGTGACAGATATCTTGGGGATATTATACTTGATAGAAACCTGACGATGTGATACCTTGTTTTATCTTGACATCGTAATTTATCATGACACCTTAGTTTATCTGAGTTCAGTAGTTCATCCTGTTATTTTGATTTAGCTTATCTATCTTGTTATCATGCTTATGTTCATCTCAGTTTCTCATGTCAGTTAACTTTACTAGTTTTTATGCTAATAGTAGATAGGGCTTACTCAGTCTTTTTGACTGACCTGTTTTGTTTCGCCTCTTTTCTTCCGTTTCCCCCCAAGGTTACAGGGAGGAAATACTGTTGTTTAGTTCGGACTTCTTCTGCTTGAAGGTCATCATGGATGGCTTGGACTTTTCTTGGCTAATGGCTACTTTACTGTTTTTACTTGGGGAATAATTTATGAAAATGTCTTTATGCTTCTTTACTATTGCAAGACAGGTTTTGATGTACTCTGATGTAAAAGGCTTTAGACCTTATTTATTCATGTTATGAAAGTTTGATTTTACTTCCGCTATTTTATATGTTCTGTCTTGTGATATTTCTGTGCATGTTTACCAATAATGCCCCTCTAAAGCTAGTGCATTCCTTTGCGAGTGACCCTAGCGGAGGCGGGGTGTTACAAGTCTAGATAAAAACAACATTACTGAAAAACTGAAATACATAAGTACTATCCCCAAAATAAGTGATAACCATAGCTAGCTTCATGTCAAGACCGTACATGAGCTAAGATCCCACAAGCAAGTGATCAGGAATCCAAGCTAAGCTCCAATATTCCCTCCCTGAGAACCTGGGGGGGGGGGGGAACGGAAGAAAAGAGGCGAAAGAAAACAGGTCAGTCAAAAAGACTGAGTAAGCCCTACTACAATCAATGTAAACTGATAAAGTTAACTGGCATGATGAAAGCTGAGATGAACATATGGATAACAACATACTAGCATGATGATTAACTAACAAGGTAGATAAAGGTGTCATCGCATAATCAGGTTTAAGGTTTTGCACCACAGGTGTACTAGCAAACTAACATGACTTGAATAAACAAGTATTGATCCCTTGGCCCAATAACATGAAGTGACCCTAACACGAGGTCCAATAGCATGAAATGACCCTACGAGGTCCAATCAAACGGTCTAGTCGATCGGCTCCCTAAGCCTAACTCGTCACGTGTTGGTGTCAATGCGGCCCAAACATAATTGTAGTCAGACTGTGCCGGGTCTCCCGTCGGGTGTATCAAGCCCTAGGGTGGCAACCCCTGGACACCATAAACATAAGTGCACAGTCTCGATCTACTGGTACCCGTGCATGTTTTCCCCGGCTTCGGACTAAGTGCACGACCATAGTCCGCCCGGAACTACACCGGCGTACCCATCTGCCGTCGTTTTTGGTCACCTACCTCTAGTCCAGTAATCGTGCTCCCTCCCTAGCCTAGACCCTAGGGCCTTAATGATACAAACTTGGGATTACTGCTGGAGTGGACCCCCATTGTTAGGATTTTTCTAGTGGGTTAAGTACGGTTTAACCCTCTTGCTAATCATGAATTAACTTGGTTAAGTGTAACGATGAGTTCACGACTTAACCCTGATTAATCTACAAAGCCCAAATTGGTTAAGTATTAAGTGGACCATGACTTAACCCTAATCACGAGGCATTAATTAATTTAATGCGCCTTAACCTCTCACATTAGACGTTGTTGTGGTTACTAGTTAAGCCGGGCGGGTCCGGGTAGCTTTACACCACAACTTGGTCTAACCTCGGGTTCAAGGTACAACATGACCAACTTCTCACATTGGGTCCTATTGTTTGTAGCAACTAGTTAGGCCGGTAGGTTCCGGGTAGGTTTACGCTACAAACTCAACCCAACCTCGAGTTGGTCACACTTATATTTTCTAAGTGTCATGTCCATCGTGTTTCCAAAACACATTACAAATTTTCAAGCAATTGGGTAGACCTAACTTAATAGGTAAATTCCCAATGGGTAGACCTAACTTAATAGGTAAATTCCCAATCTTATGTTTTTATGTCTTTTAAGTTTACCCAACCCCAAACGCAATCCCATCGCTTACATATCGCAATATCGCAATAGCGCATAAAGGATAGAAAGAGGGAACTTGGCATAATCATGACATAAAGGTGTTGAAGCCACAAGTTTAACATGGTGGCATATGAAATGTACATATGTTCATATACTTGCATATTACATTTTTAGGCCTCAAAAGCATGCATAAAACCAAACTTAGCATATTGGTGATACATGGTGATAAATGACATGTAGAAATGGCCATAAGTTCGCATTTAGCCTCACATGCAAGTTATCATAAGAGATATGATAACTTACATGTTGCCAAAATGCAACCTTTAGCATAAAGCTTGAAGCTTTATGTCCATATACTCAAGATAAGCTTGCATAACATGATAACATGAACAAAATGATCACCCCAAACTTGCATAACATACATGGCAAACTTGCATATCATAA
This sequence comes from Allium sativum, assembly GCA_030737875.1. Lineage (NCBI taxonomy): Eukaryota > Viridiplantae > Streptophyta > Magnoliopsida > Asparagales > Amaryllidaceae > Allium > Allium sativum. The sequence continues at coordinate 346,965,290 of CM060920.1, forward strand.
CATAGCAAACTTGCATAACATAACATGGCAAACTTGCATACAAACTTGCATATCATAACATGATAAACTTGCATATCATAACATGGCCAACTTGCATATAAACTTGCATATCATAACATGATAAACTTGCATATCATAACATGGCAAACTTGTATATAAACTTGCATATCATAACATGATAAACTTGCATATCATAACTTGGCAAACTTGCATAACATAACTTGCATATCATATGACAAACTTGCATATCATACATTTAACTTTAGAGTTTAAGTATGAAAGTAGAATAGGGCTTACAATGCTTAGGAAGTCACAAAAAATATGACAAAGCCCTTATGCAACCAATTAAACCCAAAATGCAAGCCAAAATGATCAAAACCCTTGCTTTATGATGCAAATATAGAAACTTGACTTGAATGCAAGCTAATGATGCTCATACAAGCTTGAAAACACTTGTATGTATGAAAAATCTCATAGAAATTTATTTAGGAATTTTATGAAGAGAGTGGAGGCCATGAGAGGATTGATTTTGCCATAGTTTAGTTGTATGAATGAATAATGATGATTTAGGTTTAGGTTAGGGCCTTATTTATAGAGATTAAGACTAGTTCTAGCCTTAGGATTAAACCCTAGTTCCAATCTCAGCCCTTAAAACCGAATCTGGCCCCCAAACTCAACACAATCCCAAAATGGTGCACCAGGCAAAACTGCCCGGCTGAGCCAAGTCGACAGCCAAGTCGACAGGGCTGTCGACTTGGGTCAACCAAGTCGACTCCTAAGTCGACAGGGCTGTCGACTTGGGTGCTCTGGCGGGAATTTTCCCGCCTGCCCCAATATGACCCAATTTCCCAAATTCAAACTTGAATTTGAAATCTGTTTTTACTTTGAAATTTTCTGAAAACTTCGTTGGGCCTTAATCGGGTCATACGGACTCCGATTTTCGAAAACTCAGACTCTATTTCGCGTATTTTTCCGAGACGAACACAATGGCATAGCCCGTTTCCCTTGATTCAGATTTTAGAATTAAATTCTGCCTCGATTTACGTTATAACAGGTTATTGAAAATACGGGTTGTTACAAAATGGAGTTTTAATAAGTCTTTAATTAGATTGGAATGTGAATGAGGTAATTAAATTTACCAAATTTAAGAAAAGTTTCGAGGTGGAGTATCACCAATTTTTCTCCAGGCGATAGTTAAATCTTTAATTAGATTTGAACATGAAATGGTAATTAAATTTACCGATAACACCGTGGTTGTTAGAAACGGAGTACTACCAGTTTTGCTCCATGGGATGAATAGGTTAGGATTGGAAATAATAAAATAATAAATGATTACTTCAGTATGGCTCGATAATCCCGACAAGTTTTATAAACCTTAATTTGGTTTAAAATTGTTAAAGGATAATATGAAATCTTTTGCAATGGTTTTTAAAAGGAAAATTAAAAAAAATAAGTTTAAAAGAATTTATCTTTGATAAAATTAATGGGAACCATTCCCCAAAGATAAGAATATTTGAAATAAAGAATATTCTGGATTGGCATGAGGTGTATGATGTGTTTATATATCACTTGATTATAAAATACGCGAGTTATTCAGAAAGACAGGGTTCATCCCATTCTGAATAACTATTACGACGATCTTCGCATCGATTGGATTTCTACTGACACCTTTGATTGGAGTTGCTACCTTGAAAGGATTACAGTGTGTGACGGCCCACCCTGTACCAGCCGATATTTCCCCAAAATGCGCTGTGCCAATGCCTGACTAGCACGGGACGGTCGTCAAAAGAAAAGGGTTTTGAAACGAAGAATCACCAAAGAACCTGTAGTATAAATTACAGCACATGGAATAAAATATAATAGTAACATAACTTGACATAAAACAGGCTAGACAGTGCATAATCTGGAAATTACACCATCATAGCAGCGAAAATCCAAAATACAGCTTATGATTCAAACCATTATTACAACTTCGAAATACTGTCTCTAAAGCAAAAGAAAGTGGTACACTACTAATGCCCAAAGCAATAACCATCAACAACACATGAAGAATACATGTAAATAGTACGTGGAAGCCTCCTGCTCATCTCCGGACATCTACTCGCACATCACCACCTAACATATTTCTAGTCTGCTCGTTTAGGAGCATCCAGAGTAATAAGAAGAGACATAAAACTCTGGGCCAGACAAAAGTCTTGTATGAGTGATAGGCAACAAAACAATAACAGGTATAAATAAATCATACTTGAATCTAGACCTGCAACCAAAGAGTTAACACAACAAGATGTACAGTACTTTAAGGTAACACTAACATAAAGTGTAAAATGGGAGTGTGCATGTCACAGTGATAGAAAACATCAAACATAGCAATCTTCCTTACATCTCTCACTCAGTGCGTAAAGCATACGATATCCACCACTTTGATCACCAAATCCTTTGCTACGACCACTTGCCATTGGTGTCTTAATGACCCTATTGCGGTGGTCCATAGCCACTAATCCTTTGCTATGTCAACTTTGCCCCTTTGGAATCATGACGACTCCACTACACTGGCTCATTGCCATGCAATGATCACTTGCCCTTGGAATTCCTAATGATCCCATTGCGGTGATCCATAGCCACTAATCCATCTCTCCGTGGTGAATTAAAGCTATAGATATCGATAACCCCTTTGCACATGTCCCGCAGCAAAGCCCAACTCATGAAGTTAACTCATTGGTTCCTATCTGGATTCTGAGTTCTAACTTCTCACTTGGACTTACTTTGCATCTCGGATGTTTAGTCTTCTTCCGGTTTGGTTCGGTCTTGTCCTTGGTTCGATTCGTGGCTCTAAACTTTCGTTCACGCTCATACTTCAGTTCGGGAGTAATCGGTTCTTGGGTCTCACTAGGGTCGTGATGGAGCGACTGGTTCGGATCGGTCGTGGTGCCTCCTTCAGATCGGGTCGTGCTCCACTTCGGCTTAAGAGCCCGGGTCGGTTCGTGACGAGCATCTGGGTCCGGTTGATAGCTCCTCCATTCAGATCGGTCGTGGTGGGCATCTGCGGTTCGTGGTGCTTCGGTTCGATCACGAGCTTCTGGTTCGTGGTGCTTCCAAGTGAGCGGGTCGGCTCGTGAGGCCTTGTCCGGGTTGGATTGTAGCACCTTGGTCACGAACGGGTCGTGATACCCTAGTCACGAACCGGTTCAGTTCGGGGTTCAAGACCCGATCCGATTTCCTGCACTTATTTCCAGAAGATGTTTACTCCATACGACAGTGTTTTCGACCATTCTAGCTTTTCTATGCAAATACAAACCATACCAAACAGTAATAGCAACATGCATAATCAACCATAATCACCAAAACAACAATTATAACATTTTAATATGGATCAAATATACCCAAAACCCATGTTTTCCCCTTAATCTTTTAAACCATGATTTGACTATAGGATTAGCAAAATATGTCTACATTAACCCAAATTTCTAACATAGCCATAAAATAATATTTAAGAATTTATACATATTTTTCCAGATTTTCTAAGTCTTATTTCGCTAATTATCACTAATCACCTCTAATTAGTCGTAATTAGTGAAAAACTATGCAAATCACTCATCTTAGCTACAAATAAATCTCGGATCTGAAAATATCTCTGATTTGTTTTGAATCCTAATGCAACACAGTGGCTCTACCTCGATTTCTATTCTAATCCGCTTTAATTGGGTGTAGATTTGGTTAATATGTGATTAGAAAGCGATTAAAAGGTGATTTGAGAGTAAGAGGCCATTGCTAGGGTTAGAGGAAGGTAAATGATCGCTAGAAAAATGAATAAAACTAATTTTCCAAACCCTATTAGCCCTCCCATAACCCTAATTCCGAAATGGGTTATGGGCTTAGCTGCTAATCACCCGGTTAAGCCCAATTATGCTGTTTTTCACCTTCCAACCCTTATTTCAGCCATATCTCCCAAATGGTAAGTCCGTTTGATTAATGTGACCACTCTACGAAAAGGTAAACCATCATACAAGTCCAATGGAAGTTGTTTCAGGTCAAAACTCCTTACGAACCAAAAGTTATAGGTGAAACAAGATTCATAGGGGGCAAAACAGTCATTTAAAATTCGGCAGAAATCGTGAACATGGGAAATGACCCCAATAAACGTTTCCCAAAGTTACACGACCATACGACTTAATATGTGAAGAAAAGTAAATATTCTACGATCCTCCGATGCGTAGAATGTGGGTCATTACACAGTGATAGCTGTCCGGACGTACTTGTTGATTGTTCGGATATGCGAGAGCCTCTCTCTTGTATTGGACATATGGGACAAGGAATAAGGTGCCTCCGGTTTCGTTCAGACCCAGAATGGAGTTGTAAATGCGTTGTGTTTGATATTGTATTGTTTGCTATATTTGTTGATATCTGCTAAATATATGTCCGTTTGGTGGTAGTGAATTTGTTCTCTTGCTTAACACCCTTCTTTGAGACGTACGAGCTTAGAGGTTATATATTGGCAGAAATCAATGGTATGGATTGACAATGTGGCATGCTAAGATGCAAATGATCAAGGCTTTCGTTGAAAAATAGAGTCTTGTGGTTGATGATTAAAGCACGAATTTAATTAGCATAGCTTTGTGTATAGCGTTAATTCGCGAGCCTCACACCCTGTATGAATCAAAAACATGATTGTGACTACAGGGAGTGACGTCATTTCTTTCTAGCTAAGATTGGTGTTATGGTATGGAGCCCAGACATTTTTACTTATGTGGATGGAATGAGGCGCCTCAGATATTGGTTGCTACTAGCCAAGTGATAGGTTCGATAGGACCGAGGAACGTGTAACACCCCACGTCCATTATTGTCACTCACAAAGGGAATGCATTAACTTCCATGGAGGTTTTAAGTGAATATAGAACATAAAAATTACAACAAGACAGATAATAAGTAGTACTTGGAAATCTAAAACTTCATTTTATTGCAGCGAAAATTAAAACATGTTTGTTACATCATAAAACCATAAATCAGAGTCAAGTACAATATCCATCTTGATAAACAAAATACATAACCCCATTACATAAATAGCCATTAAAGAAGATAACAAGCTGGACTTTACTTCAGCGGTCCAAGCTTTCCCAAAGAGATAAAGCAATCCAATCAAACTCCACTAGAGCTGGGTCCACCCTGAGGACCTGGAGGGGGAAAAAGATAGAAATGGAGGGGGTCAGACATAAAGTCTGGCGAGTATGATAATTCTAACAATACTATTATCAAAATAACTAGACTAAGGCATAAGCTGGAAAACAAGGAAATGTCTATGAACTATTGGGTATGGAAGAGCAGATAATGATAACGTTAAAGGCAAACCTAATTACTAACGAATAATTACTACACTGCACCGCACATTACTACACTGCACCGCACCAGTCACCCTAAAGGTTGATCCCACTTGCTTCACACAGAAACTATATAAATAGCCTTGCGTACCCCTAGCTGACTACATAGCTGCCGTCTGCCCCTATCTCCACTAGGTGTACCCCACTACCCACATTCGAACGGCTCCCTACTCGTAGATACCCGTGCTGGCCCCACAGTGGGGTGTATCACTCCCCTAAAGTGGCAACCCGATACAACTTGAGAATGCACGGCTTATACCTACACGATGCAACAACGTCTTACCTACCAGCCCAGGTCCACACACGCATATGAAACCCGTTGGACTTGCGTTGCCACCGCTACCCCGTTTTGGCCTCTTATAGTCAAGCCCAACATGCGTGTCCCATCCTCGACTTGGGTCGAGCCCACAAAGATACGTTTGGGATACTGGTTGAAATGGGCCCCCACAAGCTACCCACCTAAGCTTGTCACCATTAGTATATCCCACTTAACCCTCTTAGTCATGTTCATTTACATGTGTGTTTGGTTAAGTCTTACTAATCGTACTTCACATGCCACTAAGGGCACCCACTAGATTCCTCATGCCACCCAAGGCAACTACTTAACCCCCATGTTCCACCTTACATGTTTATCCTGTTAAGTATTTCTTAATTCATTCAGGCCATAACCTCATAAAGACCTCTCACATTAGACTGGCATTTATGGTAGCTGGATTTGCCGGGCGGGTCCGGGCAGTCTTACACCATAAAAGAGTCTAACCTCGTGTCTTTACAGCTGTTATGCTTTAGTTTAGGCTTAGGACCTCTCACATTGGGCTGACATTTGTGACCACTGGATTTGCCGGGCGGGTCAGGGCAGGTTTACGTCACAAACGAGTCCAACCTCGTGTCTTAAGCATTGATTAACACTTATAATCTTTTACCCCAGTTTTAATAATTCCTTATTCAAATTATTAATTAATTCCAATTTTAATGATGTCCATAATTGACTCAATTATGGACATCAACTTATGGCATGCAAAATCATATCAATTGCACCCCCAACTTCTTAATATTACCCCTACCCCACGTTTATACGTTCGCTTATTCAACGCAGAATATACGTTAGACTCGAATAGTCTAACTCATAGCACAAAGATAAATTATCACAACATATAGACAAATAAAATAATCCAGTCATAATAGGGGGAACTTGCATAAACTACACATGTTAAGGATCTAAAGGTGTCAACTTGTTAAATGTCACAATTTACATGATATGATCATAACCGAAATTTGTGTATAAACTTGCATATGGGGTTTTACGCAACATAATGATGGTGCGAACTAGCATCTAATACATAGAATTCACATATGTCATAGCATTATTCTAGATGTCATAATTCGAGATCTAAATAGATGTCATGGCATATGTTCATAATCTTTACTAATAAATCTAACTTGCATACATGGTTTGTCATATAGATCAACATAGCCCAAACATTATGATTTGATTAACATGAACGAATTAGCATAGATAACAATATCATGATTTTATAACATGTATGATTTACCACAACTTAGCATAGAAAATTACAATCTATACAATATCATCATAGCATGATTTACAACATATAGGATATCATCATCACATAGCATAGGATTTATAACATACATGATAACATAAGGTTTACAACACATATATGACAATTCACATCATTCACTTATAATCCATTAATGACCTAATCTAATTAGTTTAACAATAATCTTGTTAAGATCATCATACTCACAATTAGAAGAGAAAGAGGGTATTGGTTTGCTTTAGAGGTGAGTAGAATTAGGGTTTTGATTTGCTTTCTTCCTTCTTAGTTGGCGGTGGCTAGACTGAGTTCCATGGAGGCGGTATGACGGTAGCTATTCTATTTTTCATGTGAGTTTAGAGTGAGAGACTACCTAGGTATTTATAGAGTTTAGGGTTTATTTAGACCGTCAGATCAACTCAGAACTAACCTGAACCGTTTAATTTTCCAACTCAGCCCTAAAGACACATCAGCAGCTCAAGATTGGGCTCAGTCAAAACCCTAGCCGACTGACCAGGTCAACACCCAGGTCGACACTATAGTCGACCTGGGGGGGGGGGGGAGGTCGACACGGCAGTTGACCTTGGGGGGGGGGGGGTCGACACTAGTGTCGACTCCCCAGTCGACCTGCCTGGGCGGGAATTTTCCCGCCTAGCCCGCTTCTGCACTTTCAGTTTGATTTTTTTTTAATTTTCCTGCAATCTGTTTTGAATTTTCTGAAACTTCCGATGGCCATAACTTCTTCATACGAAGTCCAATTCACGCAAACTCGGACTCTATCTCAACCAGAATTCCGAGACGAACACAATGGCATAACCCGTTTCCCACAATTCTCACGTCTGAGATTAGTTATTCTTTAATTTGTGAATATTAATATTAACAGAATTACGGGGTGTTACATTCTCCCCTCCTTAAAGGATTTCAACCCCGAAATCTTCAAGTCAAGAAGAATGTATATCCTAACATCCAATCGTCCATCTACTCAACCATCTAACACAGGCATCCATTGTCCTTATAGACTCTAATGCTTTCATGAACATATGCAAAAAGTGTGTGTATATGTTCCTTATCTAATGCAAAATCAGGCGGTCCACTGATTCAGTTGACCTCCTTAATGCAAATCATGATAGTGCCATGCGCCCATTATGTATGCAAAAGTTCCTTAATGCTACATATTATCTCTATATGCGTGCACAACCATCATCTGAATGCAGCATCCATATGATAATATAATCATCAAACATCCATTTTACTAAATACATCCATTTATATGCAATATGCAATATGAAGTGACTGAGCTGATCTAGTGCCTAATAGTGTGTGTATATGCATCCACGAGCAATCACTAGCAAACACTTGCATCCACTTTGCATCCATCATACATAACATGTCTCAAACACATGTTTCAACCATAGGATTATCCTAGCTAAAGGTCAAAGATACTAGTGAGAGGACATACCAAAGGTAAGATAAGTACAAGATAAGTGATAAAGGAGAAATTAAAGGACATACCCTCGAAAAGAAAAGGGTATCGTGAACGCATCTTCTCTTCCGTCTCCCAAGTAGCATTGCTCTCATCATCTCCCCATTGCACTTTGACTAGTCTGACCTCTCGATTCCTCAACTTCTTGATCTCCAACCCAAGAATGCGCGTAGGAGCTCGTCGAATTGTCGCATCACGCTCTATCTCCACCTCCCTAAGCAAGTTCGGCTCTACCACTTCCGCGGTCTCGTGCAAGCACTTCCTCAAATGTGACATATGGAATACGTCGTGCACACCACTAAGTCTGTCAGGCAACTCCACTCTATACGCCATCTGTCCAATCTTCTCCTTAATAGGAAACGGCCCTACAAACCTTGGAGCTAATTTCCCAATAGACCCAAAGCGAACAACGTTCCGTAATGGAGACACCTTGACAAAGACCATGTCTCCAACCTCAAACTCAAGATCTGTCCTCCTCTTATCCGCATAAGATTTCTGCCTATCTTGCGCTGCTTTCGTCCTCCTTCGAATCAAGTCGATCTTTTCCGAAGTCTCTCTAATCATATCGGGCCCAAGTAAGATCTTATCCGTAGATTCCCACCAACATGTAGGTGAACGACAAGGTCGTCCATAAAGAGCTTCGAAAGGTGCCATGCCAATGCTAGACTGAAAGCTGTTATTATATGCGAACTCTACCAATGGAAGATGCTCTTCCCACATACCACCAAAGTCTAGAATACATAGCCTCAAAAGATCCTCTAGAATGCAATTCACCCTCTCGGTCTGGCCGTCCATCTGAGGATGATATGCGGTGCTCAAACATAACTGAGTCCCTACCGCCTCTTGTAAGCTCCTCCAAAATTCGCTAGCGAAAGTAGGATCGCGGTCGCTCACTATGCTAGAAGGAACACCGTGCAAATGAACTATCCCTCGAACATATACAGAAGCTAACCATGGAGCAGTCCTATTACTCTTCACGGGAATGAAATGGGCGCTTTTAGTAAGTCTATCTACGATAACCCAAATCCCCGTATTACCCTTCCTTGATCTTGGTAATCCATCCACAAAATCCATCGAGACACTTTCCCACTGCCATAGTGGAACCTCCAATGGGTGAAGCAACCCACAGGGTTTCTTTTGCTCCGCTTTTACTTGTTGGCACACCAAGCATCTAGCGACATACTCGGCCACATCTTTCTTCATGCAGGCCCAAAAGTAAACTCGTCTCATGTCATGTACATCTTGTCCCCGCCAGGATGAATGGTCATCTTCGAACGATGTGCTTCGTCAAGAATAGTCTTCCTTAGGTCATCGTCTTTTGGTACACAAAGTCTACCGTCCCTACGTAACCAACCCTTATCATCTAGGGTATACCTATGGAGATGGCTTGATGACTCCCCTCTTTTGAGCTTTTCTACTAACTCAACCAACTGTGGGTCGTCTCGCTGTGCCTCGCCAATCCGTCCCAAAAGCGTAGGTCTGACCTCCATTGATGCTAGCAGACTGGGTACAAAGTCAACGGAAGGTCTAAAGTCAAACATCGAAATGAATTCTAAGTTTCGCCGCTCAACGAACAAAGGGCTTAAGGACAACCTTTTCCTACTTAGGGCATCCGCCACCACGTTACCCTTGCCAGGGGTATATGTTATCTCGAAGTCGTAGGATGCTAAGAACTCCACCCACCATTGCTGCCTTAAGTTCAAGTCCTTTTGAGAGAATAAGTATTTTAAATATTTGTGGTCAGTGAATAATTCGAATTTCTCGCCAAGAAGATAATGACGCCAAGACTTAAGCGCAAAAACAATAGCAGCCAACTCTTGGTCATGTGTAGGGTAATTTTTCTCATGCGCCCTCAACTGCCTTCCACCATAGGCTATTACCCTACCCTCTTGCATTAAGACTGCGCCTAGTCTTGTCCCACAAGCGTCAGTATAAACAGTAAATGGCTTACTCCCGTCTGGCAGTACTAAGACTGGGGCTGAAGTCAAAGCTCTCTTCAAACGTTGGAACGCATCATCACAATCTACATCCCATGTGAAAACTAGGTTCTTCTTCGTCAGGCGTGTCAATGGAGCTGATATCTTTGCAAAGTCTTTGATAAACTTCCTATAGTAGCCAGCCAACCCAAAAAAAACTTCTTACTTCGGTAGCATTTTTAGGGACCTTCCAATCTTGGATGGCCACCACCTTCGCGGGATCCACGGCTATCCCTTCTTTGGAAACAACGTGCCCTAAGAATCGCACTTCCTTCCTCCAGAAGTGACACTTAGAAAATTTAGCTTTAAGCTTATGCGCTCGTAGGGTCTCCAACACTTCCCTAAGATGTAGGGCATGCTCTTCTTCATCCTTAGAAAAGATCAAGATGTCGTCTACAAAGACCACCACGAATTTATTATGGTACTCCCTAAACACCCTACTCATCAGATCAACAAAGTATGCGGGGGCGTTTGTCAAACCGAAGGGCATCACTAGCCATTCATAGAAACCGTCCGGAGTCCTAAAGGCAGTCTTATCAATGCTATCCTCAGCCACTCTCAACTGATGGAAACCAGTGGCTAAGTCCAACTGCGAAAACACTGAGGCGCCAACTAACTGATCGAAGAGATCGTCAATCCTCAGCAGTGGGTGTCTGTTCTTCTTAGTAAGCTTATTAAGTTCTCTATAGTCCACACAAAGTCTAAGGGACCCATCCGCTTTCGTGGCAAATACTACTGGAGCACCCCACTCCGATATACTTCGTCTTATGAACCCCTTCTCAAGCAACTCCTTCACTTGCTTATCGAGTTCCCTCCTTTCACGAGGAGCCATGTGGCGTACTGGCAAAGATACTGGTTTTGCATTATCCACAAGATATATTCGAAAATCTAACTCCCGCTTTGGAGGCAAACCCTTCACCTCCTCAAACACATCCGAGTATTCTCGGACCACTCTAACAGATCGTAGATTTTCCTCAGACGCGTCAAGCGATTCTAAATAACTTAGCATAACAGAATTTATGGGATTACAAAAGATTTCGAGAGTGTAGCCAAGGCGAGTCACGAGCCTAACTACTCTCCTTTCACAATCAAGAACGGCCCCATTTCCGGATAACCAATCCATTCCTAAAATTAGCCCATAGCCCGTGAAGTCCAACACATAAGCATCACATCTAAACTCAACGCTAAGTATAGAAATTTTCAAATCCAAACACATCATGGACAAATAAGCTGAGCCCCCAATTGGATTCGAAAAAACTAAGGGATCCTCTACTAAACTGGTGTTTAAGTGCAGTGATTCAACTAATGATGTAGAGATAAACGAATGCGATGCGCCCGAATAGAATAAAGTACGGACATGATGATCAAACAGAAAACTAAGCTTTCAGCAGAAATGGTTCTACCTCGTTCTTGCAGCGGTGGGACCGCGAGAGCCTGAATTTGTCCCCTTGCCTGCCCTGGTGCCATAAGAGCCTGCACCTGTCCTCCCGAGGTAGACCCTGCCCTCTGCCCCTTCTTTGGGCAGTCCTTCACTAGATGTCCCGCTTTACCACAGTGAAAACAGCCAGTCTTCCTTTTCTTTCGGCAATCCTTGCTGAGATGGCCTGGTGTCCCGCAGTTAAAGCATTTCTTCTTTCCCTTGCCGTTATTGTCTTTACCACCCTTCTTGTTTTGCTGTTGTGGTTTCTTCTGATCCCCTTTCTTATCGGGTGCCTTGTTAGCATTATTAGCGCATTTCTCCTTGTGCATGAGCACCATTTCTACTAGCTTCTCAAAGGTGGCCCCCATAGGGATGTGGGTCAAAGCCAACCCTTGCAACGGTTCATTCAATCCATTAACGAACCTCAGAGCCTTCTTCTCTGGCGTGTTCACTAAGTCCGAGCCAGACCTTGCTAACTTATTGAATTTTTTGACATATTCTTTCACTGATGAGCTTCCTTGCTTTAACGTCAAGAACCTTTCCATATATAGATTTTCTTCCGCCCGTGAGAGAAACTTCGCCTCAAACCTACGCCTGAAATCTGCCCAAGAGTCAACAGGACGCTCCCTATTAGTGACCTCCCACCAAAACGAGGCCTCTCCCTTCATCAACCAAGCTGCTAATCTGACTTTCCTCCCTTCTTATACTTCAAAGATTTCTAGAAATTCTTCCACCTCCTTAAGCCAATCTCTAGCTTCCACAAACGTTTCTGACCCTTGAAAAGGTTTTCCACCCATAGCCTTAAATTCCTTGCACGTCTTTGCAAAAGTATCAGCGCGAGGAGGAGGAGCGGGTGCAACTGGTGGTGGAGGAACATTGGCTGGACCCGCAGCGGCCCTAGCCTCTAATAACCTCCTATACCGTCCTGGTATCGTTACACCGTCCGAAAGGTTAAGATCTTCAGCCATGCTGAAACGAAAAAGGAAAGATTCAAAATGGAGAATTCGAAAGATAAAGATATATGGCTATTGGGGATTATGTTTTTCATAAAAACTTTCCTCTTTAAATTACTCATTAAGACATGTTTTTGAAAACACTTCTTCCAAAAATACTTTAGAAAAATAGTTTTTCTAAAAAATTTATCTGTTCTGGTAACCTTAAGCTCTGATACCACGTGTAACACCCCACGTCCATTAATGTCACTCACAAAGGGAATGCATTAACTTCCATGGAGGTTTTAAGTGAATATAGAACAGAAAAATTACAACAAGACAGATAATAAGTAGTACTTGGAAATCTAAAACTTCATTTTATTGCAGCGGAAATTAAAACATGTTTGTTACATCATAAAACCATAAATCAGAGTCAAGTACAATATCCATCTTGATAAACAAAATACATAACCCCATTACATAAATAGCCATTAAAGAAGATAACAAGCTGGACTTTACTTCAGCGGTCCAAGCTTTCCCAAAGAGATAAAGCAATCCAATCAAACTCCACTAGAGATGGGTCCACCCTGAGGACCTGGGGGGGGGGGGGGGGGGGAAAGATAGAAATGGAGGGGGTCAGACATAAAGTCTGGCGAGTATGATAATTCTAACAATACTATTATCAAAATAGCTAGACTAAAGCATAAGCTGGAAAACAAGGAAATGTCTATAAACTATTGGGTATGGAAGAGCAGATAATGATAATGATAACGTTAAAGGCAAACCTAATTACTAACGAATAATTACTACACTGCACCGCACATTACTACACTGCACCGTACCTGTCACCCTAAAGGTTGATCCCACTTGCTTCACATAGAAACTATATAAATAACCTTGCGTACCCCTAGCTAACTACATAGGTGCCGTCTGCCCCTATCTCCACTAGGTGTACCCCACTACCCACATTCGATCGGCTCCCTACTCGTAGATACCCGTGCTGGCCCCACAGTGGGGTGTATCACTCCCCTAAAGTGGCAACCCGATACAACTTGAGAATGCACGGCTTATACCTACACGATGCAACAACGTCTTACCTACCAGCCCGGGTCCACACACGCATATGAAACCCGTTGGACTTGCGTTGCCACCGCTACCCCGTTTTGGCCTCTTATAGTCAAGCCCAGCATGCGTGTCCCGTCCTCGACTTGGGTCGAGCCCACAAAGATACGTTTGGGATACTGGTTGAAATGGGCCCCCACAAGCTACCCACCTAAGCTTGTCACCATTAGTATATCCCACTTAACCCTCTTAGTCATGTTCATTTACATGTGTGTTTGGTTAAGTCTTACTAATCGTATTTCACATGCCACTAAGGGCACCCACTAGATTCCTCATGCCACCCAAGGTACCTACTTAACCCCCATGTCCCACCTTACATGTTTATCTGGTTAAGTATTTATTAATTCATTCATGCCATAACCTCATAAAGACCTCTCACATTAGACTGACATTTATGGAAGCTGGATTTGTCGGGCGGGTCCGGGCAGTCTTACACCATAAAAGAGTCTAACCTCGTGTCTTTACAACTGTTATGCTTTAGTTTAAGCCGAGGACCTCTCACATTGGGCTGACATTTGTGACCACTGGATTTGTCGGGCGGGTCCGGGCAGGTTTACGTCACAAACGAGTCCAACCTCGTGTCCTAAGCATTGATTAACACTTATAATCTTTTACCCCAGTTTTAATAATTCCCTATTCAAATTATTAATTACTTCCAATTTTAATGATGTCCATAATCGACTCAATTATGGCCATCCACTTATGGCATGCAAAATCATATCAGTTGCAACCCAACTTCTTAATATTAAATCCTTAATATTACCCCTACCCCACGTTTATACGTTCGCTTATTCAACGCAGAATATATATTAGACTCGAATAGTCTAACTCATAGCACAAAGATAAATAATCACAACATATAGACAAATAAAATAATCCAATCATAATAGGGATGAAACTTGCATAAACTACACATGTTAAGGATCTAAAGGTGTCAACTTGTTAAATGTAACAATTTACATGATATGATCATAACCCAAATTTGTTTATAAACTTGCATATGGGGTTTTATGCAACATAATGATGGTGTGAACTAGCATTTAATACATAGAATTCACATATGTCATAGCATGATTCTAGATGTCATATTTCTAGATCTAAATAGATGTCATGGCATATGTTCATAATCTTTACTAATCAATCTAACTTGCATACATGGTTTGTCATATAGATCAACATAGCCCAAACATTATGATTTGATTAACATGAACCAATTAGCATAGATAACAACATCATGATTTTATAACATGTATGATTTACCACAACTTAGCATAGAAAATTACAACCTATACAATATCATCATAGCATGATTTACAATATATAGGAAATCATCATCACATAGCATAGGATTTATAACATACATGATAGCATAAGGTTTACAACACATATATGACAATTCACACCATTCACTTATAATCCATTCATGACTTAATCTTATTAGTTTAACAATAATCTTGTTAAGATCATCATACTCACAATTAGAAGAGAAGAGAGTCTTGATTTGCTTTAGAGTTGAGTAGAATTAGGGTTTTGATTTGCTTTCTTCCTTCTTAGTTGGCGGCGGCTAGACTGAGTTCCATGGCGGCGGTATGACGGTAGCTATTCTATTTTTCATGTGAGTTTAGAGTGAGAGACTACCTAGGTATTTATAGAGTTTAGGGTTTATTTAGACCGTCAGATCAACTCAGAACTAACCTGAACCGTTTAATTTTCCAACCCAGCCCTAAAGACACATCAGCAGCTCAAGATTGGGCTCAGTCAAAACCCTAGCCGACTGACCAGGTCGACACTATAGTCGACCTGGGGGGGGGGGGGGGGGGGAGGTCGACACGGCAGTCGACCTGGGGGGGGGGTCGACATTAGTGTCGACTACCCAGTCGACCTGCCTGGGCGGGAATTTTCCCGCCCAGCCCGCTTCTGCACTTTCAGTTTGATTTTTTTTTTTAAATTTTCCTGCAAGCTGTTTTGAATTTCTGAAACTTCTGATGGCCATAACTTCTTCATACGAAGTCCAATTCACGCAAACTCGGACTCTATCTCAACCAGAATTCCGAGACAAACACAATGGCGCAACCCGTTTCCCACAATTCTCACGTCTGAGATTAGTTATTCTTTAATTTGTGAATATTAATATTAATAGAATTACGGGGTGTTACAGAACGTGTGTTCAGAAATAACTAATCCACTAAAGTAAGTGCTGACCGACCCTGAAGATCCAAGGGTTCACTGCGGGGGATCCTGAGGCTTTTGTTAGAGTGTCTCGAATCGGGAGGAGCCATCTCTTGCCTCGACTCATAGATGGAATCTAATTTCTAATACGACATTTTGGCTTTAGTTGTAAACCTATATGGCGACAAAGTGGGATGGGGCGCTCATGCCGTCTATGAATAATACATTTATATTTGAAGTTGTTTGATACACTATACACTTATAGTAATATCGCAATGATTTGTTTTTAAAAATGTACCAAACAAGTTTGGCTATTATAAGGTAAAACTCTATCCTCCAGCTTGCGTTGCATTGTGTGATGGGACCTGAGTCTTATAATAGCTTCAATTTCCCAAATAGCATTGTGTTGTTTATAAATTGTTTTGTTTCAAGCTTTGGTATTCACATGGAGTAAACCCGTTCCATGACATACGGTGTGGTACCGTGAATTACCCTATTTTAAAGTTAGATTTAATAACTGTTTTAAGTTATCACACCAGTCCTATGACTGGCCTGGAGTTTATTGTTTTCGCCTAAACTCTGGTGCCCATATTTTCCACACGGGCAGTAAGTAGTTTTGGTTTTGCATATTTCTATTTAACAAGATCCTGGTTTATAGCTGGAGCTATATTCAGAAAGCTTTGCATCCATGTATTTCTTCCAGTTTTGGTAGTTGATGTATTTCCGCTGTGCATTGTATTTATACATTTTTATTTCCGTTGCTATGTATGTATTTAAAATCTCTGATATTATTTTTCCGCTATGTAATATTTATTCGTACTCTGATGTAAATTGTTGTAATAACAATGAAATGTTTTAGTGTTTGTGTTCTGACGCGTCATGTTCTCAAAGCAATCCGGCTTCTCATTCGGTCTAGGCCAGATAGGGATTTCAGATCATTAAAATGAATATTAATTTGAAGGTGTTCAAAATCATATTATGTAATAACCCGGAAAATCAGAACCAATTAAAATTTTTTATTTAGACAATTTTAATGAATTTTGAATATTTAAAATGAATTATTTTAAATAATAACGACAAGAAATTTATTTTGAATAAAATTAGAACAAAAATATTTATTTGAATCGAAGTTAGAATATAAATATTTATTTTAATTATAAAAGGAACTGGAAATGGCGCGGTAGTTTGAAATTTCGATTTCAAATTTCAAATGAATGTACAGGATTCAAAATAAAACGGATTTTAGTGAAACCAAAAATATTAGAATCTATTTGAAAATATCTTTCCAACGAATCTGAAAAATCCAAATTTCATAGCGGGAAATAAAAAGTTATGCCCGGTTGAAAATTTAGAATAGTCACTATAGAAATATAGCCCAAAAAAGTCACATTTTGCATACGAATGAATTTGGACTCGAAACCACTTCCATTGAGTTCAAAATGTCGTTTGCAACTCCGAAAAGTAGAAGCTTCGATATATTCCGAGATCCGGAATAGTGAGAATTGGATGGGGTTTTCGGTTATCAATACATAGCCCTTAAAAAGTAAATTTTTGCATATGAGCTCAGAATTCGATGAGATAAATTTTTCTGGATTCATAATGGCAAATCATTGTTGAGTTCCAAAAAGCACGTCGAACGGAGTTAGTATGTGGCCGTGTGAGCTAAAGCAGTTCAGGGTAAAACATGCAGTCATTTTACAAAGGAACGTTATGGATACAACCTTAGAATTCGATTTCGTTTTTTTTTTCTGGATTCGTATCATCTAATAATAATTAAATCCAAAAAGTCATGATTTTTGGAGTTAGCGTGTGAGCGTGCAAGAAGAAAAGGTGCGCTAAAATCACATTTTTGAACAATATCTGAGCATCTTTGACAATTTTAATGGATGGTCAAACGAACTCGGAATTCGACGAAACTTGTTTCGTTGGACTCGTCTTCACGTCTACTATGTTGTGTCCGAAATCGGCGGCAAATGGGGATCATTTGCAGTCAGACGATCGGAGAGAAAGAGCGGCAAAATCCCTTAAACAACTTTCCTCCTTCCTTCTTCATAATTTTTCCCCCTTCTATTCCTCTTCTTTCTTCAAACATGGGGAGCTCCTCCACCATTGGGCTACCACACTCCTCCTCCCTCCTCCCTGCACCGTAGGCCTCCCATCCTTCTCCTTCCACCTTCTCCTCCTCCTCCTCTTCCCTCTCTCTCCTTCTCTTTGCAATTTCAAGAACCCTAGCCCCAAACACCACCACCACCACTACCGACCCCACCACCGCTACCCACGGGCTCCCCCACCCCAGTCAGGCCCCTGCGCCACTCCCCCCCCCCCCCCCCGCCGCAGCCCAGCTCCGGCCGTGGGCGCCGCCAAGTCCAAAAACCCATTTTTCTCCCAAAATCTCGTTTTGCATAAAACACCTGTCATTATTTCGCCAATAACTCCCAAATCTTGCATTTCTGGCCAAAACTCCATAGTACCAAATTCAAAGAGCACGATTTTATCTTCGATTTGGTATATGATAGTCCTATTTTGGATTGCGGAGCTGTCAGGAAAACGCGTCCAAAGTCTGCTGTCCAAACACTGTCAAAATACTGTCTTTTCGTGATTTCCGGCGAAATGTCACATTTTCGGAAGGAAGACCAGTAGGCGAAAGTTTTCCGGAATGGTGCGTTTAAGTTAGAAAAAAATAGATTGCAACGACCCGGATTTTGACGATCTTGGTTATCCAATATACAACACATATCGAACACCCAAGGATCGAAAATAACCGAGTGGTCAATGAAAGAAGTTAGAGGGTGAGAATAGATAAGATAGAAACTTAGAATAAAAGAAGAAGAACACACAACATCAGAGTACACACGAATCTCACAGCGGAATGAATAAAATATAACATAACTTTGAAATAAAAGATTGTACTTGAATATACATATCATTATCAAGTACAACACTTACAACACAGCGGACAATAGTTATATGGTCCTGAAGCCTCCTGCTCCAGCTCTTCAAGTATCTGTAAATCCCGACTACTTGACTGCCCGTACAAAATTGGGCACCCATGAGTTTAGGGAAAACAAAACAAAATAAACTCTGGGTCAGTCATGGGACTGGTGTGAGTAAAACAGTTTAAAATAGTTCGAACAAGTAAACGATATCTCATAAGACCACGCCGTATAACGGAACGGGTTTTTCCCTTATGAGAATCCAAAATATCTTTATATCAAAAACCTTTTGATATTATAATAATTTCTATCAACTACAATATAATAATCATCTAGCAGAAACGCTTCCATCTCACGTTCTACATATATAGCATACAATCAAAACCGCAAGCACGTATTGGGTAATGGATTTCCAACTATGACAATGTATGGAACCACCTTTCGCTAGTGTACCTCTAGAGAGGAATACACTAGGTTCAACAAGAACATCTTGCAACCCGACCACACATGACCGATCACTCATTTCGCTTGAGTGTATCGAATGTATATCACCAACGGTTGGGATTAGGAACTGTTTCCCGTTAAGGGACAACATCAACAATAGATTTTTAGAAGTAAATGAAACTCTAGATCAGGTGATTATACAACCTAATAGGTGCGACCTACATAGCCATGCTGCCTGCCCGATTTCTGTCATTTACCGGATGTGAGGCTAGAAGCTACGCTTATCTTTTACATGCCACATCATTCACTTAGAATGTCACATTATCATACCCGCCAAATCACAAATTGATTTATCCAAAAATAACACGGGTATACAGCTAAGAGAAACGAATTCCTCCGCCAACAAACGTGAATACGTTTGAAGAGTTCAACTTACGCGATCTATTAAATATACTCTGTCAGACATTCTTCCATACAGGTCGTCCTGGGGCTGGACAAACCGAAGGCACTATTCAATACATCCATCTTAGGCAATCTTTACCTAAGATTTATACAATAGCCCTTGCACTTTTACTCCGTCTTCAATTATCCTTGGCATATATGATTCGTAACGCTTATGCCAACACAGAGTGGTTCTTTGGATAATAATCCAACCGGTCTCTCCATATTAACAACGTTAAAATGGTCAAAAACTTCGATAGTCGGTGAGTTAACTATCAAAGAAAAACACATGTGCAAACAACGATATTATTTCCAAATAGTAATTATATCGATCAATCATCAAACATATATATATATATATATATTTCCTCATTTTCTATGTTTAGAAAATATATGTTATTCACACTGGAAAACATTTCCATGGCTTAGTTACGTATCACTATTCTTCCACATCTATCAGACTCTAACTATAAACTAACAAGAGAACCACTTCCTAAGTATAAACCCCGAAGGCCGAAACCAACATCAGATCGATACTCAGGAAACCATTCAACTTATTAATCTCTAGTCAGTTTATAATTTTTGTTTAACTTCATTTTGATTAAATAAATTCGATTAACTCCTTCGAATACTAAATTCGATTAACTCCTTTTCATTTACTCTATTTATTTTCCAAATAAATATTCCTTTGATTTAGTTCTATTTATTTATCAAATAAATATTCCTTTTAATTCTATTTATTTAACAAATAAATATCACCTTTCAATTCTATTTATTTCCTAAATAAATAACGCTTTTATTTTTATTTATTCCCTAAATAAATAAATAATCCCATTTAATCTATTTGTAAATGTTCTACAAATATTTCCTTTTTATCTCTATTCCGTTTGTTTATGGGTTACAAATATTTCTCTTTCTATTTGACTGACAAATATTTTCCTTTATATTTGTTTTACAAATATTTTTCCTTATATTTGTTTTTACAATTATATTCTTTTTAACTCTTTGATTTTTTTTACTTATTTCCTTTTATAAAATCCTTTTCCTTTTATATAGAAAATCCATTGATTTTCTATAAATAATTTATTTTCACAATATACTTTGAAAATCCCCTTTTATCCTCCTTGTAATCCTTACGGTATTTAAAATACCGAATAACAGTGATCGATATCATTCAAACACACATAATCCACAACAGATTATATATCACATCATATATTAAAATATATGAACAGAACAGTATTATAAATATTGTGGAATTCCAGTTGGATCCCTCCAACCTGTTTCCCTGCATCACAGATGTTAAACAATATACTTAACATCGATTACATTTCCATATGAAATATTCTGCTAAACAGAATCAATATATATTTAGCGATTTATATATATATATATATATATATATATATAATTTCAACCAACTGACTAGCAGTTCATCCAAATAGTTAACACATAGCAATCAACAGATGATTAACAGTTCCAAAAATACATTATAAAAATATAACTGTTCAGAGTTAGTGAGTTTTACTCACATTAGCAGTTCACCGTTAAATAACGATAAATTGTTTGTTTGATTTTGAATTGAACAATTTATTTCGCCTTAAATCCAAACGAGCACCAATCCACTCCCAGTCAGTTCCAGCGTATAGCCACCGTCCATACGATCCTATCGGATCTTGTTTCAAGAAATTCTGATAACCGATATGGAAGTTATACATTTTTAAAGTATATATATACTAACTTGCCCCGAAAATGGATGGCGCTTAAGCGTGCTACCCACACTCGGCCATCGAGGCGGTTGCCATGCCTTGATGAGTAGGAGGGCGCGGTGGCTGCTGCAAAATCTAAGGCGTGAGCCTGGGGGGAGCGGCCATTGGTGCAGATCTTGGTGGTAGTAGCAAATATTCAAATGGGAACTTTGAAGGCCGAAGAGGGGAAAGGTTCCATGTGAACGGCTCTTGCACATGGGTCAGCCGATCCTAAGGGACGGGGGAAACCCGTAAAAGAGCTCATTGATGCGCGAGCTCCGAAAGGGAATCGGGTCAAAATTCCCGAGCCAGGACGTGGTGGTAGACGGCAACGTTAGGAAGTCTGGAGACGCTGGCGGGGGCCTTGGGGAGAGTTATCTTTTCTGCTTAACAGCCTGCCCACCCTGGAAATGGCTCAGCCGGCGGTAGGGTCAAGCGGTTGGAAGAGCACTGCACGTCGAGCGGTGTCTATTGCGCCCCCGGCGGTCCATGAAAATCCAGAGGACCGAGTGCCTCCCACACTTGGTCGTACTCATAACCGCATCAGGTCTCCAAGGTGAACAACCTCTGGCCAATGGAAGAATGTAGGCAAGGGAAGTCGGCAAAATGGATCCGTAACTTCGGGAAAAGATTGTACTCATTCCAATTACCCAATCCTGACACGGGGAGGTAGTGACAATAAATAACAATATCGGACTCTTAGAGTTTGGTAATTGGAATGAGTACAATCAATAAACCAATAATTACATATTGGGCTTAACTTAAGCATGAGACCCATCACCCCTTTAATCCAAACCCAAACCATTTCTTTGTCGTCCCAAAACCGAATACGAGCTCTAGGCAAAATCACCACAGCCTCATTTCCAACTTTCAATCTTTGCACCTTCACGAAATCAATATACATCAAACTAATAAACCCAAAATGATTCTCGTCAACCCCAACTCATCAACGTTAAACCCGACGCTCTCTTTCTGTCATGATTTCCAACCCTTCAAACCTCCACAGCTCCTCCTTCTTCTACTTATATACTGACTCAGCAAAAGACAACCCACATCGCCACCTGACAAGCTTCTCCCCCTCATATTCATCAATCCAGCTCGTCCTACCGCCTTCTTCCCCATACCACCGCAATTCAGATCCCTCCTCTCACATACTAGGCCTGTCTAAAACCAGCAAACTTCTTACCCCCCTCATCGAACTCCACGCTCCCCTACTCCAAACTCTGACAAAAGCGATCGCATCCTATGCTCCAAACGTTTTTGCGTTCTGACCCTCGAGCTCACCCTTAGAACACATAGCATGTTGTGTTAATTTCCGGCGATCACAATTATATCCGAACCCTATAAATAATCACCCAGGATTGCCGAGCGCGAGTTCGTGAATTCAGAAATATATGTAAAATGATTTTAGGAATTTATTTTTATTTACAGTGGATTTTCTTAGTTGTGATTTGAAGAAGTATAGAAAAGAAGTGGCGGCCATTCTTTTTGACAAGAGGAAATGAATTCTAGGTCTTAAGGAATTGTTAAGGGGGTACTTATACCCTAAGCGTTTTGTTGAGTGGAGGAGCTTCTTCCACCATTTCCTCTTTTGTTTGTGGCTGAGAACTCTTGAGGGCGTGGCCTTCTATATGACCGTAAGGGATGTAAGGATATTATCGAATCAAATAAATATCTAGATTTTTATAATATTACGTTCTCTTATTATGAACCGTTATCCATGTACGAGTGCTGCGGACTAAAATAAATACACCGTTGAGACGAGCTTGGTGTCACGATCCCAAAAATATAATAATACCGGTAGGTTAGCTTATCTTGTGAAAATCCGAAATGTTGATTACAGGGTGCAAAATACTCCAAATAAAAAGTTGCTTATTTAATTAATTAAAAATTACCTTAAAATTCTAAAAATAAAATTATCACTATGTCTGTTATGAACCTTGTCTAAATTCAAACCCGATATTCAAATATTTTTAAATAACCGTTATGGCCACGAATGAATGTACCACTGTT
Source organism: Allium sativum (assembly GCA_030737875.1). NCBI lineage: Eukaryota > Viridiplantae > Streptophyta > Magnoliopsida > Asparagales > Amaryllidaceae > Allium > Allium sativum. The sequence goes on from CM060920.1 coordinate 346,988,902, forward strand.
TTCTGAATATTTGATTTGGACATAAATCAAAATTTACACGATGAAATCCCGATTTGTTCTCTTCCACTAGAAATATATATTCCACCAGCTCCGTACGTTTCTTGTTTCACAGAAATCCGATTTAAAACGAACTCTGTACATTCGGTTGAAGTTCGAATCGCCAATTTACGAACTACAGTGCCATTTTGAGCTCGATTATAATTATAATATAATTTCACGTTCAAACTGACGTAAATTAAATATATTGGTTATTCTAATTAAATTCTAAGCTGAATTAAATATTTTGAATTGTCCAGTTCACATTATATTGTCAATTCACTATTTCTGATTATTTCAGAAATTAAATATATTATTTAATTAAATTAATTATTCCATATGATTTAATTAAACAACCATTAAATCTCTAATTCACTATATAAATAATTAAATAAATAAATTATTATATCTCTGAAAAATGCGGGTCATTAAGTTCTTCCCCACTTAAAATAATTTCGTCCTCGAAATTGCTAAGGTAGAAAACAAACCCTATCGACCGGCTGGAACTTATTTGTTCACTTCTTAACTTCAGTTTCAACTGAACCAATTTAATTTCAATTAATTAATTAATCCTTATCAACGAAAAATTTCAAAAACCCTGAAAATATTCTAACACCCGAAATTTTCGAGAAATTTCGCCAGTACCTTCTTTGTACTGGTCAATAGGTCAAACTCCAACTCGCCTCTCTGGGCCATCTCCAACCCAAAAGAAAATCAAACAGCCAAGCGGCTTGCCAATTCGGCTCATAAATCTTATATCCAATAGAAATATTAACTTATACCTTTTTGTCGGGCATATCATTATATCCTTTCCATCTCTGCTACTAATTCAACATATACACATGTCATCCCAATCAAACTCCGATCACTTTTATCTCCAACACAACTATTCGCTTATATCCGAGCCAAATATCATTTCAAACCCGAGTTTTAAACTTGATTCCAAATCTTGATTTTACCAAACCAATTATATTTCAACTCCTTATCTTACAAATCCAATCTTCTCGATATCATTCTAATCCAATTAAAATTCCACTTAATTAGTTTTAACTCACTTTCGATTTGCCTTCACAAGTTTCTATTTAAATTTGGTTTTAGTTCAAACAGTCTATTCCTGGGGAATTTTAAACAGTTTACCATATCGAAAATCAAATTTTCCTTTTCAGGATTCAAACACTTGCTTTTCTCAAATCAATTCAAAAACAATGTCTTTGGTAGTAACCCGTCACTTAGAAACTCAAAAATGAATACTAATGATGTCGCGATTCATCATCAGGGTTATTTCCCAGCTATTGAAGTGAGTTCAATACTATATTACTTTCAAAATCACTTTTAAACTATTCCATTTTGAAATACATTTCAAAATACCATTCACAATGCTGGTAAAACAATTTAAAATCTTCCAGGATTTTAAAATTCTCATATACTCAATTCAAATCCATTTACCAACACCTTTCGAATTTCCAGGCTTTTAATTTCAATTCTGATTTTAACCTCAGATTTAATTCATCTGATTCCACGTATTTCACTTATACAAATTCTGATTGGTTATTTACATAACCATAAATTTTATAATCTTACTCGATTATAATAACAACCAATATATCCAATATATTATAATTCCAATATCCATACTTTGTTTATATCAAAATATAATTTTGGGTAAAATTATTTTCATTTACCCTCTTTTCAAAACATATCGTGTCGACCTATCATATTCGAGTGTTTTAGAAACCCCTATCGATATTGTGGTGCCCCACCATCGACCGGAATCCATAAACAACTCAACCAACACATCTACTCAATATAAAACCATTTATATCAAATATCAAATACGTTCACTCGTATATATACACTCAACTCAATCTAGGGTGTTACTAACCCCATCTTTACTGAGTCACGCTATAGAGCCAAGGTAATAAATTAACCTTAAGCTCTGATACCAACTGTAACGACCCGGATTTTGACGACCTTGGTTATCCGATATACAACACATATCAAACACCCAAGGATCGAAAATAACTGAAAAGTCAATGAAAGAAGTTAAAGGGTGAGAATAGAAAAGAAAGAAACTTAGAATGGAAGAAGAAGAAGAACACACAACATCAGAGTACACACGAATCTCACAGCGAAATGAATAAAATATAACATAACTTTGAAATAAAAGATTGTACTTAAATATACATATCATTATCAAGTACTACACTTACAACACAGCGGAAATAAACAATAGCTATATGATCCTGAAGCCTCCTGCTCCAGCTCTTCAAGTATCTGTAAATCCCGACTACTTGATAGCCCGTACAAAATTGGGCAACCAAGAGTTTAGGGAAAACAAAACAAAATAAACTCCGGGTCAGTCATGGGACTGGTGTGAGTAAAACAGTTTAAAATAGTTCGAACAAGTAAATGATATCTCATAAGACCACACCGTATAATGGAACGGGTTTTTCCCTTATGAGAATCCAAAATATCTTTATATCAAAACCTTTTGATATTATAATAATGTCTATCAACTACAATATAATAATCATCTAGCAGAAACACTTCCATCTCATGTTCTACATATATAGTATACAATCAAAACCGCAAGCACGTATTGGGTAATGGATTTCCAACTATGACAAGGTTTGGAACCACGTTTCGCTAGTGTACCTCTAGAGAGGAATACACTGGGCTCAACAAGAACATCTTGAAAACCGACCACACATGACTGACCACTCATTTCGCTTGAGTTTATCGAACGTACATCACCAACGGTTGGGATCAGCAACCGTTTCCCGATAAGGGACAACATCAACAATAGATTTTTAGAAGTAAATGAAGCTCTAGATCAGGTGATTATACACCCTAATATGTGCGACCTACATAGCCATGCTGCCTGCCCGATTTCTGTCATTTACCGGATGTGAGGCTAGAAGCTACGCTTATCTTTTACATGCCACATCTTCATTCACTTAGAATGTCACATTGTCATACCCGCCAAATCATAAATTGATTTATCCAAAAATAACACGGGTATACAGCTAAGAGAAACGAATTACTCCGCCACCAAACATGAATACATTTGAAGAGATCGAATTACGCGATCTATTAAATATACTCTGTCAGACATTCTTCCGTACAGGTCATCCTGGGACTGGACAAACCGAAGGCACTATTCAGTACATCCATCTTAGGCAATCTTTACCTAAGATTTATACATTAGCCCTTGCACTTTTACTCCGTATTCGATTATCCTTGGCATATATGATTAGCAACGCTTATGCCAATATAGAGTGGTTCTTTGGATAATAATCCAACCGGTCTCTCCATATTAACAACGTTAAAATGGTCAAAAACTTCAATAGTCGGTGAGTTAACTATCAAAGAAAAACACGTGTGCAAACAATGATATTATTTCCAGATAGAAATTATATCGATCAATCATCAAAGATACATATATATATATATTTTTTCTCATTTTCTATGTTTAGAAAATATATGTTATTAACACTGGAAAACATTTCCATGGCTTAATTACGTATCACTATTCTTCCACATCTATCAGACTCTAACTATAAACTAACAAGAGAACAACTTCCTAAGTATAAACCCCGAAGGCCGAAACCAACATCAGATCGATACTCAGGAAACCATTCAACTTATTAATCTCTAGTCAATTTCTAATTTTTGTTTAACTCCATTTTGATTAACTAAATTCGATTTACTCCTTCGAATACTAAATTCGATTAACTCCTTTTCATTTACTCTATTTATTTTCCAAATAAATATTCCTTTGATTTAGTTCTATTTATTTATCAAATAAATATTCATTTTAATTATATTTATTTAACAAATAAATATCTCCTTTTAATTCTATTTATTTCCTAAATAAATAAACCTTTTACTTTTATTTATTCCCTAAATAAATAAATAATCCCATATAATCTATTTGTAAATGTTCTACAAATATTTCCTTTTTATCTCTATTCTGTTTGTTTATGGGTTACAAATATTTCTCTTTCTATTTGCCTAACAAATATTTTCCTTTATATTTGTTTTACAAATGTTTTTCCTTATATTTGTTTTTACAAATATATTCTTTTTAAATCTTTGACTTTTTTTATTATTTCCTTTTATAAAATCATTTTCCTTTTATATAGAAAATCCATTGATTTTCTATAAATAATTTATTTTCACAATATACTTTGAAAATCCCCTTTTATCCTCCTAGTATTTCTTACGGTATTTAAAATACCGAATAACAGTGATCGATATCATTCAAACACACATAATCCAGAACAGATTATATATCATATAATATTTTACAATATATGAACAGAACAGTATTATAAATATTGAGGAATCCAGTTGGATCCCTCCAACCTGTTTCCCTGCATCACAGATGTTAAACAATATACTTAACATCGATTACATTTCCATATGAAATATTCTGCTAAACAGAATCAATATATATTTAACGATTTATATATATATATATAATTTCAACCAACTGACTAGCAGTTCATCCAAAGAGTTAACACACAACAATCAACAGATAAGTAACAGTTCTAAAATACATTATAAAAATATAACTGTTCAGAGTTGGTGAGTTTTACTCACATTGGCAGTTCATCGTTAAAGAACGATAAATTGTTTGTTTGTTTTTGAATCAAACAATTTATTTCGCCATAAATTTAAACGAGCACCAATCCACTCCCAGTCAGTTCCAGCGTGTAGGCACCGTCCATACGATCCTGTCGGATCTTGTTTCAAGAAATTCCGATATCCGATATGGAAGTTATACATTTTTAAAGTATATATATATATTAATTTGAATTTAAAATAAACCACTAATTACATATTGGGCTTAACTTAAGAATGAGGCCCATCACCCCTTTAATCCAAACCCGCACCATTTCTTTGTCTTCCCAAAACCGAATACGAGCTCCAGGCAAAATCACCACAGCCTCATTTCCAACTTTCGATCTGTACACTTTCATGAAATCAGTATACATCAAACTAATAAATCCAAAATGATTCTCGTTAACCCCAACTCATCAACATTAAACCCGACGCTCTCTTTCTGTCATGATTTCCCACCCTTCAAACCTCCACAGCTCCTCCTTCTTCTACTTATATACTGACTCTAGCAAAAGACAACCCACATCGCCACCTGACATGCTTCCCCCACATATTCATCACTCCAGCTCATCCTACCCCCTTCTTCCCCATACCACCGCAACTCAGATCCCTCCTCTCACATACCATCCCTGTCTAAAACCAGCAAACTTCTTACCCCCTCATCGAACTCCACGCTCCCCTACTCCAAACTCCGACAAAAGAGATCGCAGCCCACGCTCCAAACTTTTATGAGTTCTGACTCTCGAGCTCACCCTTAGAACACATAGCATGCTGTGTTAATTTCCGGCGATCACAATTATATCCGAACCCAAAAAATAATCATCCAAGATCGATGAGCGCGAGTTCGTGAATTCAGAAATATATGTAAAATGATTTTAGGAATTTATTTTTATTTACAGTGGATTTTCTTAGTTGCGATTTGAAGAAGTATAGAAAAGAAGTGGCGACCGTTCTTTTTGACAGGAGGAAATGAATTCTAGGTCTTAAGAAATTGTTAAGGTGGTACTTATAGCCTAAGCGTTTTGTTGAGTGGAGGAGCTTCTTCCACCATTTCCTCTTTTTTTTGTGGATGAGAACACTTGAGGGCGTGGCCTTCTATATGACCGTAAGGGATGTAAGGATATTATCAAATCAAACAAATATCTAGATTTTTTTATAATACTACGTTCTCTTATTATGAACCGTTATCCATGTACGAGTGCCGTGGACTAAAATAAATACACCGTTGAGACGAGCTTGGTGTCACGATCCCAAAAATATAATAATACCGGTAGGTTAGCTTATCCTGTGAAAACCCGAAATGTTGATTACAGGGTGCAAAATACTCCAAATAAAAAGTTGCTTATTTAATTAATTAAAAATTACCATAAAATTCAAAAAATAATATTATCACTATGTCTCAAAAGAACCTTGTCTAAATTCAAACCCGATATTCAAATATTTTTAAATAACCGTTATGGTCACGAACGAATGTACCGCTGTTTTTCTGAATATTTGATTTGTACATAAATCAAAATTTACATGAAGAAATCCTGATTTTTTCTCTTCCACTAGAAAGATATACTCCACCAGCTCTGTAAGTTTCTTGTTTCACAGAAATCCGATTTAAAACGAGCCCTGTACATTCAGTTGAAGTTCGAATCGCCAATTTACGAACTACAACGCCATTTCGAGCTCGATTATAATTATAATATAATTTCACGTTCAAACTGACGTAAATTAAATATATTGGTTATTCTAATTAAATTCTAAGCTGAATTAAATATTTTGAATTGCCCAGTTCACATTATTTTGTCAATTCACTATTTCTTATTATTTCAGAAATTAAATATATTATTTAATTAAATTAATTATTCTATATGATTCAATTAAACAGCCATTAAATATCTAATTCACTATATAAATAACTAAATAAATAAATTATTATATCTTTGAAAAATGCGGGTCATTACAAAGATGGTGTGAATATTGGAGCTCGTTTGCAAATTCTGGAACTAGAACAACAAATCCAAACGAAAAAATATGTGAGTTTTCTCCGCTTTAAAGCTTCTATGGTTTTTGATGTATGAAGTATGTAAAGTTATGACTTTTATTTATATAAAGTTATGATTCTTAATTACATAAAGTTATGATTTTTAGTTATGTAAAAATATCATTTTTGGTTAGTTAAAAATATGATTTTTTATCGTAGGAAGGAAATATTTTTGGCAAGATTAAAAATATAATTTTTAACTAGTGTATGGCATGGAAATGTTTTTAGAAAGATAAAAATATGATTTGTCCTTATGTAGTAGCGTTATAAAAATATGATTTTTATGTACATGTAGCGACATTAAAAATATGATTTTTATATATGTAGAGTATTAAAAATATAATTTTTAGCAAAGTAAAAAATATAAATTTAAGAACTAAAATAAAAATGTGATTTTTACTATGAACAGCATGAAGAAGATTGCGTTGGAATTTCAGGCAAGTCAGGACTATTTTGAAATTCAAAAATAAAAATGGCGGAGTGGATCCCAAAGGTGAGAACTTCTCACTATAATTTTCTTATACGGTTATTTATTTTATAACTGCATATATGAACTGTTCCCCGTCGTCCACAGACCATGGACGGCTTGTTTGATTGTTTGATTTGGTTGATTAGATTATTTGGTTGAATTTGGTTGTTTGGGTGAAATGAATTAATCAGAATTGTTATGTGTGTATGGTGCGAGCCAATACGAGTAGAGGGGTAATGCTAGACATTACCCGATTTTGATATCATGCCGTTATGCCGCCGATTTTTTTTAAAATATGTTAGAACAATAAAAATATCATTTTTATTGTATAAATGAACTGAATAGAATATTCATATGTTGAATAAAATAATTTATCGTTAAAAATATAAATTTTAACATGTATATGAATAAAATAAATGTTCATTTACAAATCAGATGATTTGTTTATGTACACCCATTTGACTGATATTGATTGGGACGATAAATTTTACACATTGCCCAACTGCACAAATAAAATTTATTATTTGTTGATTGAAACCCCATACGGATATTGGGATGATATATGACATATACTAGTCCCGATAATTAGCTGTATGTCGATCGGTTTGTTGACAGGCTGTTGTAAGCGTTAAATATTTATATTTGATGCTTATGCAGTATAGAATGCACTCTGGATGATGGTTGATTGTTTATTATTGTTGTTATATACATGTGTTGTATGAATTCCATATAATCAACATTATATGGTAATTGACTGTGTTTGATTCCAGTTCAGAAAGAATGAATATTTTAAAATAACGATTATTTTAAAATAACAAATATTTTCAAATAATATTTAGAAAAAAATCAAGTATGATTTTGATGTCCGATTTGGGATGGACACGAAAATATTTAAATATATAAAGTCGTGTCGATTAGATTAACGCCATTTTGACGTGAATGATATTTATATCGATTTTATTCATTTATATAATGAATATACAAAAGGAACTGATTTCCACATCTAATATTTTGAAAATACTATCATTTATATATTGATGATATGGAATATTCAATTTTGATTTGAAATTGAATATGAAGTTGAAATCGTTTTGAAAACAAATTTAAAACGATTTATAAAATACGTTTTAAATGGAAATCGACGAAATATATATTATATATATATAATATAATGGCCTGAATAGAACGCGTCGCGCTGCGGTAGTTTGCGAATATCGACCATTGACTTCAAACGGACATTACGGGAGATCAGACCGTCGGATTCTCTAAAACCGGAACCATTGGGTTCGTATCGAAAAGAGCTTTCTAACGAATATTAGAGATTTGAAATCTAACGGTTGGATTTGGAATTATGTCCAAATCAAATTTGGAAAAGGTCACTATAAGTGCAGTTCGATGACCGTTTATGAAAATCGACTGTACGGGCCTTGATAAAATTATTAAAAATATCAATAATTAGTGTAAAATCATAATAAATGATTTGGAAAGAATTGGGATGAAAATTTCCATATTTGAAAAGATAAAAATAAATTTTTATCGAAATGAATAAGTTGTGAACTAGAATTATATTCCAATTAATTTTAAATAAATATATTGGATTTGAAATGGTTTAAAAAATAACCAGAATTTCCAATATATGAATTGGAATGGATTTGAATTGAAATTATCTTCGAAATATTTCGATATTGGATTCCGTGATTATACGGATATTGTGGAGGAATTTGGAAGATATATATATCTTTATTCCAATACGGTATTTGTTGATTCCAGAATTTGATATTGAATATAAGCCGATATATTTTATATTCAGAGCCTTGTATTTAGTATCAAATATGATTTTGGGTTTGTCGTGAATGGTGTCTTCATTAACACTGTTCTTGAACCTAGTTGATAAAAGATTAAATCTTTTTATTTAGATTTAATAAAGTATACCAATTAATTAATCTTTAATTGGAACTGATTTGAAATTGGTCTTTGGGTTTATCGTGAACGGTGTTTTAAATAACAGTTGTTCTTTAACTCGATTAATAATGGAATAAGATTTTGGGTTGTCGTGAATGGTATCTTTAATAATACTGCTCTTAGACCCAATGGAGTTAAGAAAATCAGAAACTAATTGGAGATTAGTTAAGTTGAATGGTTTCCTGGGTATTGATCTGATGTTGGTTTCGGCCTTCAGGGTTAATACTTAAAGAATTGTTCACTTGCTAATTTACGGTTAAAGGCTGATGGAATGGAATGTGATTTTGGGTTTATCGTGAACCGTGTTTTAAAGGACATTGGTTCTTTAACCCAGTTAAAGACAGGAATAAGGTTTTGGGTTGTCTTGAATGGTATCTTTAATAATACTGTTCTTAGACCCAATGGAGTTAAGAAAATCAGAAACTAACTAAAGATTAGTTAAGTTGAATGGTTTCCTGGGTATTGATCTAATGTTGGTTTCAGCCTTCGGGGTTAATACTTAGGGAATTGTTCACTTGCTAATTTACGGTTAAAGGCTGATGGAATGGAATGTGATTTTGGGTTTATCGTGAACCGTGTTTTAAATGACATTGGTTCTTTAACCCAGTTAAAGACAGGATATGATTTTCCAAGTTAAACAATCATTAATATTGATTTTTGGGAAGATTAAAACCAAGCGGAGTTTTAATGCATCTTTAACTAGATTGAAATAATATCCAAAGGAAGATTAAAGAATAAATTTAAAGAATTTATCTTTGATAAAATTAATGGGAACCTTCCCCAAAGTATAAGAATATTTGAATAAAGAAATATTATGGATTGGAATGAGGCATATGTTGTGTTTTTATAGCACTTGTTTATTATATACGCGAGTTATTCAGAAAGACCGGGTTTACCCATTCTGGATAACTGATTCGACGATGTGTCGAGGATGAAGACGGTGGTTGAAGACGGGAGGTCTTCACATCGTTTGGATGATTACTGATGTCTTGATTGGGCTGTACACCCAAGGCAAGGTAAAAAGTGGTGATCGTCCAGACGTACTTAGAGATCGACGGATATGCGAGGGCCTCTCCCCTGTATTTGACATATGGGGGAGGAATAAGGTGCCTCCGGTTTCATTCAGACCCAGAACGAACTTGTAAATGGATGTGTGTCTGACATCGGATTTCATTCTGTTTGATTGACAAACATCGGTTGCATAGCGTGAATTGCTTGTGTGGCATGCTGAGATGCAAATGATCAAGGCTTATGTTGCAAAGCCGAGTCTTGTGGTTGATGATCAAAGCACAGCTTTAATATAGCGTAGCTTTGTGTAGCGTTAATTCGCGAGCCTCACACCCCAGTGTGAACCAGAAACGGGAGAGGACATCAGGGAGGGCATGTGTTTCCTTCTAGCTAGGAGTGGTGTCAGCGTTTTGCAAGCCCTGACGTTTTACATATGTGGATGATGGATAGCGAGGCGCCTCAGTTATATCGGTTGATCCAGGACCGATGGAGTCATTTGGCTCATTTACGCCCCATAGGTCGGGGAAACGTATTGTTCATGGTTTTCTAATCCGCATTGCACTTTGATGGGCCATCCCTGACGATCCAACGGTCACTCGAGCTCTGATCCTAAGGCTTGGGCTAGAGAGTCTCGAAGCGGTAAGGATGATCCCTTGCCTTGGTTCGTAGATGGAAATCCAACTTCTAATACGACATTTTGCGGTTTTGATTGTAGAGCCTAGTATGGCAACATAGTGGTATGGGGCACTTATGCCGTCTATGATTGATACTTATGATTGAAATTGTTTTGACACTATACACTTATAGTAATAGTAAAATAGGAAATTTCACGTACCAAGCATTTTTGGCTATTATAAGGTAAAAAAATCTATCCTCCGGCTTGCGTTGCATTGTGTGATGGGACCTGAGTCTTATAATAGCTTCACTGTTCTTTATTTAGCATTGCGCTGTTGTTTTTATGCACTGGTATTCTTGGGAGGAAACCTGTTCCGTGTTATACGGCGTGGTCCTTTGATATACCTAATTTTAAAATCAGATTATTAACTGTTTTAGTTCTCACACCAGTCACATGACTGACCTAGAGTTTATTGTTTTAACCTAAACTTTGGGTGCCTTTTTTTCCACATGGGCAGCTAGTAGTTTTGGTTTTGCAGATTTATATTCACAGGACCCTTGTTTACAGCTGGAATGATATTCGGAAAGCTCTGTATCCGTATATTCTTTTCAGTTGTGTTTTGTATTATTTTTCCGCTGCATTGTAATTTGTAAATCTCTGATATTAAGTAAATGTGTAATATTTATTCATGCTCTGTATATCCTTGTATTCTGACGAAATTGTTGTAATAAGCAATGAAATGTTCTTCTGTTTGTGTTCCAATTTGTCTTGTTCTCAAGGTAATCCGTTCTTCCTCTTCTTTCGGAGACCGAGGAAGTTTCGGGTCCTTACATATTCAAATTGAGGTAATTTTCTAGATCTGGTCTATTCAACTTTCTTTCTCTTTATTCCCCTTGTTTTAGTAAAAATTGTGAATCCTTGGTTGTTAGGTTCTGAATCCAATTAGGGCAAAACCATGGAATGCTAGATCTGGACCAGATCCAGGATTTGGAAAGCAAATAAGGTGAGTGGATTTAAGTTATATCATTTTTTATAATGGTATATTATCGTTTATCATTCCCCATTAATGTACAATGTGAATTTGCTAGAATAATTAAAAGTATTGAAATGCTATTATGACATATTGAAATATTAATATTAATATGTTGGAAAATTCACATGTTGAAACGTTAATATGCTGAAATGTTCACCTATTGAAATGTAAACTTGTTAGAAATACGTGTAGCGATTACTGTTGTTATAATTCCATGTTAACTTGTGAAATTTATGTACCTGAACCATTAAATGTAGAAATTGAGAAAATTACATGTTAATTTGTTTAATTTGAACAATTCCATGATTAAACGATTACATGTTTGGATGGAATTTATTGTATGTTAGAAAGAACATGCGACAAAAAATGAGCTTAATATGATAACATGAAAAATATAGATTATAGTAAAAATTTGAAAGAATGGACATGCCTAAGTTATATAGAAAATTTACAGTAAATAGGAAATTATAATCGCGCTTAGACATGAGGTTAGATTACACTTGTGGTAGAAGTCTGCCCGGAACCGGCCGACAAATCCAGTATCCACAAGTGGTAAATCTAATGTGAGGGGTCTAAGTGTATAAATTAAACATGTAACGGTGCTAAGACACGAGGTTAAGTCAACTAGTGGAAGCAGTCTTCCCGAAACCGCCCGAAAAATCCAGCATCCACAAGTGGTTGGCTTAATATGAGAGGTCTAGTACATAAGAAAATATATAAATATATGTATATAAAAGGATAGAAATAAATGACATTAATTGAGATTAATGGAAATGTAAGGAAATGGGTAAGGAAATAAATGAAAGTGACACCAGTAAAAGAAATAGAATGAACGGGGAATGATAATAACCTGTTATAAATAAATTACATTAATGAGATTGTTATATAATAGGTAGACTTGTCCCAGGAACAAGTGGATATTATAACTTAGATTATAATAAACTAGTGAGAAATGAGATAACTTGCGTAATGAGAAAAATGATAACTAATTGTAAATTAAGCAATCAGCAAATGGGGGAAAATTTATGAAATGAAAGAAGTTGTACTTAATTATAAATTAAGTAATTTGAAAACTTGGAAATCTGAAATATGCTGATAAGAATAACATGTTAAGGCTTGTCCTAGGGACAAGAGGAAATTATAACATAGGTTATAATAAATGGAAAGGAGACTTATTAGTGAACTTTAGTTAAGAGAACTAAGTTAATAAGTAAACAATGATAAGTTGTAGTGATAGTGTAAGATGAAATTATGATTAAATAGGAAAGAGTGAGGCAAACTTATGAAATGAAATAAGTTATATTTAATCATAAATGATAAGTTTCATGTTAAATAGAAAACTTGTGAATTGAGATATACTTAATTACATATTAAGTAGTACATGTTATTGTAACTGTGAAATCAAACAAGAGTATAAAGAGATTGTGGATTACAGACCTTGGATCACAATCTAGAAAATAACATGTTGTGGGGTTATTAATAAACTTAAATGGGTTAAGTTATATGTCTGGATTAATAAGCGAGAGGAACTTGGTAACTTGATTAAGAATTCAATGTAAATGGGAATAACCAAGTTAAATGGAAACCTGATGAGGTAAGGCAAGCGCATAAAAGAATATTTAGACATGTGGTCTAATAACATATTAAAATGAGGCACTTTTGGACCGATCCACACGTTTGAGGGTGAATAACCAACGGGGTAGATCATCGCAGTGTCATGAGGCACGAGGGGAGCGCACGTCCATTTGATTATTCTGAAGAACTGGAAGGGGAAGCATGCAGCTTCCTGAGATACGAGAGGTGCTCCTGGTAGTCCTCTGTGCGGTGGCAGATGTTTAGGCTGTGCTCACAGAGGTTGGATCTGCGCGTCACTACCAGGTGGTTGGGCCTTGATTGCAAAAGTAGCTTTGCAGTCGGAATGTTGTGACGAGGTGAAACTAGGGTGATTCGGCGATCGCCTCAATATTAGGCGAGGTCGGGACCAAAAAGGATAGTAGATCGTCAGGTACCCGTCATCGACAGCCAGTGAGATGTGAAAAGACTAGAGCTAAACCTAATTGACCATTTACCTTTCACTATCGAGATATGGTAGTTGAGGGGTGAAAGTGTGTGCGTGTACTTGTCAGGTAATAGTACACTCGGATCATGTAATATGGAATAACACATAACTATTTGTCTAACACAATAGTTATGCAAATAAATATGAAATAGAAAGATCTCACAGAAACAGTATCACAGATATGTAAATGCAGTAAAAGGAAAATCACACCAGGGATTTTATACTGGTTCGGAGCACCGTCCTACGTCCAGTCCTCGATCTCTCTCTGGATTTTCACTAATCAACTACCTCGCTTCACCCGGAGGAACAAGTTCACAATACCCAAGCAGCCGAACGGGATTTCACACCTCTTACAACACGAGGACTTCACAACTTTGCCTCTCACAACACGGAGGACTTCACACAAGATGTGTAGACTTGTAATTTGACAATGTGTGTTCTTAATAACAAATTTGTCAATTCTTGTACAACCTTCCTATAATCTTATCTTCAAATAGAATTTGAATTCGTGAAGATTTGGAAGATGATATCGTGTTTGAATCAAAAGAGTAATATGTAGATTCTAGGATTCAACAGCGATATAAGAAGATTATGAGCTTTTGAATGCTTTGAATGATCAAGAACGAAATCAGCAATAGATAGAATAGATAGAAAGAATTAGTTATTGGAATTGATGGTTTCATGTTGCATTTATAGAGGATAAAGAGTTGCAAACATTGGTGAGGAGAAGTATTGAATAGAAATGATTTTTGATGAAAGGAAAAGGAAGCAACCATTGATGAATGAAGATGTCTATACGAAGAGTTGCTTTCAGTTCGAAGACCAGTCGATAGGTAAAAAATAACCAGTAGACTGGTATTTGAATATATATACGTTATATACATGTGTGCACATTCATTGTGCATTTCTGCCCAGAAACAGTCGACCGCACGTATTGAAACCAGTCGACCGGTTTCTGGCATTATGCACAATGAATGTGCATTCATATATATATATATATATATATATATATATATATATATATATTCAAACTACTGAGGTATATGATTATTTGAGGATAGATTTTAACATTTTTAACACAACTAAATTATTAAATAATCAACGTCTAACTTTCAATATCATTGAATCTCTTCTTTTTGTCGATCTTTAAAATTCTCCTTGTCATTAATCAAAATGCCATGAATTCTTTGATTCAACATTCTCCCCCTTTTTGATTGATGACAACATGCTCTGAAAGTGTTTCTAACTCCCCCTGAATATGTAATCCCCCTGAAATATATATTAAACAAATCTGCAAAACATATTGTTAGTAACATTTTTCTCCCCCTTTGTCATCGACAAAAAGGAGTAGATATCATACAAATACCATAACTTAATCATGAAATGCACAAGGATTGTAGCATACAATACACACCAGACATAGCCAAACAAGTTATGTATCTAAGAGTTAATACGTACAAACGCAAAATGAAATACAACACTATTTATGTACAAGTGCTGAGTTAAGTCTTGCTTAAGTAAAATATAATACCAAAAGATGTGGATGAAAAGAACGACTGAGGTGGAGAATCAGATTCAGTTGTATCCCAATCTATTTCTTAGTTTCCTTCTTCTTCCTTGTCTCCTTTGTCTTAAACATCTTCTTCCTCAATCTCGGTTTCCCCACGACCATGTCCAACAGTTGATCCAGAACTTGTGCCTTCTTCCGAATATGACCATGTAAAAGTATGAGGCATTGGGCGTTTTCCTGGGTCTTGTATGTGCGTAGAGGAGGATGACGATGCACATGAAATTGCATCCCAAAGAGCACCAAAGAAAGACCTAAGTTTTGAGAAGCGCTTGTCATGCTTTGTATCTAAATGTTTGATTTTGTTGTCGGTACGCTTAAGTCTTGCTTTAAGAAGGAATTGATTCCATGCAATTTGTTCAAGTGAATCTTTAGTCGACAAGGATGGTTGAAGGAGTTTAACCTCTTCTGGTTTAGATTTGGAGGCTTTTGATGAAGTGCTTTCTTGGGGACCTTGTTGTTGATATTGTTCGTAGGGTATGATATTCAAACAAGGTTCAGGAAGATTCATTCTCTTTCTCGTTGCTTTGTCGATATATTTTGGTTTGGAGATTTTAGATTGGGGAGACTTGAGACCACAATCGAGTAGAAGTCGCATGATATATTCATTGTAGAATAAGTGTGGTCTTGTACGATTATTCACAAGCAGAATTTCATCAAAGATCATGCTTATCCAGTTAATTTCTATATCTCCATATATCGCATACAAAGCCTTAAAATTCTCTTTATATATGGTATCAAAATTACCAACTCTTGGCAATAAAGAGTGTGTGATAGTATGATGTAAAATTCTAGCAGTAGGCCATAGGTTAATTGCTTTTGTACTGATTTTATGATCTTTAATAAAAAGATGACTGACCTTGTCTTGAGTATGAACAGTACAAAAATCGGTAGAGAGTTCTCTTCCATTATTAGGCGAACCGAGAACCGTGGCCATTCGTTCCTTTGAAATAAAAATGTGCTTACCACATACAACGGACCATAGACAATGAGCAGCATTCTCTGGTTTAAACTTGTCTAAGTTAAGATTAGCATAGAACAACTTGATCATGATACGATTGATTTCCACGTTGTTCTTATCATGGTCTAGGAGATTTTGAATACGAGCTTGTTTTGCTAATTCTTTAACATCGTAGAGAATAAAATCAGAGAAATTGATGAAATAACCTTCGTGAATCGTATAATCTTTCATACCATTCCATCTTCTCACTGCTATTGGATCCATTATCCATTGTTTGATATTGAAATCAATAGGTTGGAGTTATGTAGAACTTGATTTCTTTAATCTCTTTTGTGGTGGAGACATTGATTTTGTAGGAGAAAGAAATTTGGGGATTTTTTGGTTTTCAAAGGGTTTGAGAGTATGAGAGAGATAAAAAGGAAGTGAATGGGTGAGTTTTATAGAACCGACGTTTTGATTGGGATTTAAAAATAGAAAATCACGTAATCGGTCGACCGTTGAGTTTTCACCGGTCGACTGGTTTTAAACAGAAACATTTTCGATCGACTGGTGAAAATTTGTCCGGTCGGCTGGTTGATGAAAAGGCATATTTATCCAGAGACTTAAATGGTCGACCGTTAACTTCATACCGGTCGACAGGTATATGAAAAACATGTTTTCCAGAGACTTTTCCGGTCGATTGGTGGATTTTTGGCTGTTGACCGCTTCATCTGAGCTTTGTTTTTCCTGTTTTCTAAGATTTTTCGAAGCTCTATAATTTTGTAAAAAATAATTTATTTCAAAATAAGAAAGAATCAAACAAAATATATGAAAACAAACAAATTAAATCTTATTGAAAAACACTTATTATCCAACAAAATAATAAGGATATAAGATCAATGGGAGGTGGATGACTTGTCTTTGGAAATTTCTTTTATATTGGTAACTCTTGGTGTACGTGGCGACCAAGTTTCCTTTGCTCCTTCATTTCTCATGTAGTTACGATCCCAGGAGTTAGGACTCCTAGATGAAGATGGAGTATGTGACATTGGTTCATGAACGCCGTGATTACCGTGCTACAGAAAAATGACGCCATGCGTTCTAAGAGAGTTAAACGGTCGGACGTAAGTTTTTGTTCGTAATGAAGTTGACGCTGGAGATCCATCCGATGTTTCTGGTAGCGGTGAATCTCACTTATCTTTTCTCTAGTCCATAGGGAGCAAAATAATGCTTTCTTAGCATGTTTGGACTTTGGCGTATATCTGGGGGTATGCGAACATTCTGGTCCACTTTTAGGTGTCTCCGGAGAGTAGTATTCCTCCGGTTCAGAACTAGTGACCGAGATATGTGATCTCTGAGCATCATTCTTCACAGATGTGTGCCATTTTGGATGTAATTAAACTCGTTACGAATAATAAAATGGACTCAAAGGTAGTAGTTGCAGAAAAGAGAAGGAAAGAATATATATATATATATATATATATATATATATGATTTTCTAAATAAAGAGTAATGGTTAAAAACATTCAGATCATATAAACCATAAAAAGTTAAAGCTCATAATTTTTTACTAATAATAGCAAAAGCTACTTAATAGCTAAGATATATAGAAATGAAAGCACCGTTTAGAAAAGAACTTATCAATGTTTATGTACGTTTATACGTTAAACATCAAGTTCAGTTCTAGAAATCAATCCAAGCTCTCTACATAAAGAAGTAAAACTTGATTCAAGTAAAGGCTTAGTAAAAATATCCGCTAGCTGATGTTCAGTCTGAACATATTCGAGACATATTGTTCCTTTTTCAATATTATCTCTTAAGAAATGATGTCGAATATCAATGTGCTTTGTTCGAGAATGATTGACTGGGTTTTTCGATAAGTTGATCACACTTGTGTTATCACAGTATATGATGGAGTTTGATAAATGAATATCAAAATCACGAAGTGTTTGTTGCATATATAGTACTTGAGTACAAGCTAGAGCTGCTGATATATACTCAGCTTCACATGTCGAGAGTGAAACGCAATTTTGTTTCTTACTAAACCAAGAGACAAGTGATTTTCCAATAAAATGGCATGTACCACTTGTACTATTTCTATCCGTACGAGAGCTGCCGAAATCAGCATCACTATAAGACACTAATTCGAATGGACAATCTTTTGGGTAGAAAAGACTAAAGTCTTTGGTTTTATTAAGATACCGTATTATACGTTTTACATCTCGTAAATGTGATTCTTTAGGATTTGCTTGAAACCTTGCACACAAATAAACACTCATCATTATATCAGGACGACTTGCGGTAAGATAAAGAAGAGAACCAATCATGCTTCGATATAACTTCTGGTCAACATTCTTACCATGTTCATATTTTTCAAGATGTGTAGTCGTACTCATAGGATTCGGTTTACCAGATGTGTAACACCCCGTATTTCTGTTAACACTAAAGTAACAAATTAATGAATATTTAAATTTAAACGTGAGAATTAAGGGAAACGGGTTACGCCATTGTGTTCGTGTCGGAATTCTGGTTGAGATAGAGTCCTAGTTTGCGTGAATTGGACTTCGTATGAAGAAGTTATGGCGATCAGAAGTTTCAGAAAAATTCAAACAGATTTCAAAAATTCGAATTTCAGACTCAGATTGGGCTAGGCGGAAAAAATCCCGCCAGGGCCAAGTCGACCAGGGGGTCGACCTACCCATACAGGTCAACCAGGGGGTCGACCTGCCCACTTTGCAGATTTGTTTGATAACGATTTCCTGACTCTTAGCTGAGTCATTAGGGCTGACTTGTCACCCTATCTTGACTGAATGGCCAGGGTTCATTCTAGGTTAATCGGATGGCCTAAATTAATCCTAAAATCTATATAAACACATGTAGGCTCAAACCCTAAAATCAAATAAAAATTTAGAACCATGGCCTCCATGCTGTCAACTTGCAACCTAGAATAGCCGCTACCAATTAAAGAGGAAGAAAAGCTAATCAACTCAATTCAATTCAAGATTATAACAACAACAAAAAATTGTCTTCTTCAAAGGAGAGCTAAATCAACTTCAGAACTCAGATTTCAGAACTCAAGACCTTCTTTGGGTTGTGAGTTCGATTTCTTTAATAAGATAATTAGCAATTTAATTAGGTTGAAGTTATGATTTGGGTTATATGGTTATGTTGTGAATCCTTGACCGTTATGTTATTATCTATGTTGTAAATTTCTGATATTATTATCTATGTTGTAAAGCTGTGATATTATTATCTATGTAGCAAATCTATGTTAATTGTTGGCTTATGTACAATTAATTCATAATGATGCTTCATATGCTAGTTTCGGTATGTTTGTGGAACAAATTCATATGTTAAATCATATGTATGTATGCAAGTTTAGATGTTAATTTGGATATGAATCATATGCAAGTTAGTGAGAATCATATACCACCTTACATGTTTCATGACATCTATTTTATGTGTAAGATTGGATCTAAAGTTTAAGCTATGACATGTGTGAGTTAGAGGCAAGTTTACATCATAATTTATGTTGCACAAATCACATATGTAAGTGTATATATATATATATATATATATATATATGTTTGGGCATGAATCAATTAATGAAAGTTTGAGATTCCTATGCAAGTTCAAACCTTTATGTTAAAACTACATAAGTTATGAAAGTACATGTGTCATACACCCATTGTCTATGCAAGTTTAGATGAAACACCTTATTCACACATGCAAGTTCACCCCTTATGTTTAGATCTATATGCCAATTCATGTTATGACTTTTGTTCGTAAGTTAGATCTAATTTATATTCTATGCATGTTGTGATGTTTTCCCTTTATACCATAAGTTAGACTATTCGAGTCTAACGTATATTTCACGTTAAACGAACGAACGTACAACGTGGAGCAATGGGATAATATTAAAAGATTTAATATTAAGAATTGGCATAAATGCCTTAAATGTGATGTTAATGGGTATAATAATTAAGGTGTTAATTATGGACATAGTTAAATTTGTAATTGATTGGAAATTTGAATAGGAAAATTAATTCAAATTGGGGATAATTAATTATTGTAATAATAAACCGCCTAAGACACAAGGTTAGACTCGTTTGTGGTGTAAGACTGCCTAGACCTGCCCGACAAATCCCGCTGCAACAAATGCCAGTCTAATGTAGGAGGTCTTAGGCATAAATTAAATGCGTAAAAGTTGTAAAGACACGAGGTTAGGCTCGTTTGTGGTGTAAGACTGCCCGGACCCGCCCGGCAAATCCAGCTGCCACAAATGCCAGTCTAATGTGGGAGGTCTTTACAAGGTTACAGTCTTAATGAATTAAGAAACACTTAACCAGATAAACATGTAGTGGGACATGAGGTGGTTAAGTGGGTGCCTTGGGTGGCATGTGGACTTAAGTGGGTGCCTTGGGTGGCATTTGAAATACGATTAGATGCACTTAACCAAGATTGAAACATGTAAGAAGATATGAATAAGAATGGGGTTAAGTAGGGGAAAAAACCTTAGAGGGGACCAAGCATAGGTGGAAAGCTTGTGTCACGCATGGGGGCCCTTTTCAAACCAGTAACCCATTAAGTATCTTTGTGGGCTCGACCCAAGTCGAGGACGGGACACGCGTACTGGATTTGATTGTAAGAGGTCAAAACAGGTCAGCGGTGGCAACACAAATCCAACGGGTTCATTTGCGTGTGTGGGCCCGGGCTGGTAGGTAAGACGTTGTTGCATCGTGTAGATATAAGCCGTGCATTTTTGGTTGTATCGGGTTGCCACTTTGGGGAGTGATACACCCCATTGTGGGGCCAGCACGGGTATCTACGAGTTAGGGAGCCGATCGAATGGGGGTAGTGGGTACACCTAGTGGAGATAGGGGCAAACGACACCTATGAAGGTAGCTAGGGTATACGAAACTACCATTATCATTATTAAGTTCTGTCGGCGGGATCAACCTTTAGGGTGACAAGTGGTGGTGCAGTGTAGTACTTATCTTAAAGTGATTAGGGGCGCCTTTAACGTTGTCTTTGTTCGTCTTATTTCCTTGTTTTCTCTGTCATACACAATTGTTCACAGTCATTTCCTTATTTTCCAGCTTATGCCTTAGTCTAGTTACTTTGATAATTGTATTGTTAAAGTTATCGGACTCGCCAGACTTTATGTCTGACCCCCTTTTCTTTCCACCTCTTTTCTTCCTTTCCCCCACAGGTTTGCAAGGAGGGAATACTACAGCTTAGTGCCGATTTCTTCTAGTTGCTTGAAGAGAGTAGATGTACCGCTTTGGACTCTTTCATCTTTATGGCTTTGCATATGCTCAGTGGGGATTTATGCATTTATGTTATTTAAATATTTGCTTCTTTATGTACTTTGAAGTTTTTGGAAAAGACTATTGATCTTGTTGTAATGGTTTTGGAGACTACTTATGTAAACTCGTTTTGAGTTATAATGCAATAAAATAAGTCTTAATTTCCGCTGTGTTGTTTTATTTATTTATTTATTCTTGTAATTTATCTGTTCTATACAACAATAACGCTTCATGGACATTGATGCATTCCCTTTGTGAGTGACATTAATAGACATGGGGTGTTACACGTGGTATCAGAGCTATGGTTTCAAGAATAGAAAAAAATTTGAAAAGTGTTTTCAAAAGTATTATTTTCCTAGAAAGTATTTTCAAAAACTTGTTTTAAAGAAGCTATTTTCAAGGAAAGTTTACTTTAAAGAGCATAATCCCCGCAAGCCATACATCTCTCTTTCGCTTCCCTTGTTTTGAAACTCTTTCCTTTTCTTTTTAGCATGTCTAGAGCATCTGAGATACCCGAGGGTGTTCATGTACCCGATTGGTTTCGTCAATATCTCGAGGCTAGGGCTGTTGCCGCGGGTCCGGCCAACGTTCCTCCTCCTCCTCCTCCCCCAGCTCTAGTCATTCCTCCACGTGGAGATACTTTCTCCAAGATATGTAAAGACTTTCATTTGATGGGTGAAAAATCTTTTAGTGGGACTGAAACGTTCATTGAAGCTAGAAATTGGTTGAATGAAGTAGAGGATCTGTTTGGCATTTTCGATTTAGACGATTGTAAGAAGGTCCAATTGGCTGCTTGTTGATGAAGGACGAAGCTTCGTTTTGGTGGGAGGTCACTAATGGGGAGCGTCTAGTTGATACATGACCATATTTCAGGCATAGATTTGAGGCAGAGTTTCTCTCACGGGCTGAAGAAAATTTATATATGGAAAGATTTTTGGCGTTGAAGCAAGGGAATCTATCAGTGAAAGAATACGTCAACAAGTTCAATCAGTTGGCGAGATTCGACTTGGACTTAGTGAATACACCCGAAAACAAGGCCCTGAGATTTTTTAAGGGATTGAACGAGCCACTACATGGGTTAGCTATGACCCACATCCCTATGGGGGCTACCTTCGAGAGACTAGTAGACATGGCGCTTATGCATGAAGGGGAGAAGGGCGCCAATGCTAGTAAGGCACCCGAGAAGAAAGGAGATCAAAAGAAACTGCAACGGTAACAACAAAACAAGAAAGGTGGTAAAGGCAATAATGGCAAAGGAAAGAAGAAGTGCTTTAATTGTGGGACACCAGGCCATCTGAGTAAAGACTGTAGGAAAAAGAAGAAGACTGGCTGTTTCCATTGTGGAGAGGCAGGTCATCTAGTTAAGGACTGCCCAAGGAAACTGGGACAAGGGAAAAGAACTTCTGGAGGGCAGCTTCAGGCTCTCGTGGCACCGGGGCAGGCAAGGGAGCAAGTCCAGGCTCTCGCAGTCCCACCGTTGCAAGAACGAAGTAGAAACATTTCCGTTGAGAGTTTAGTTTTCTGTTTGATCATCCTGTCCGTACTTTATTCAATTCTGGCGCATCACATTCGTTTATCTCTACAACATTAGTTGAAACACTTCACTTAAATACTAGTCTTGTTGTGGATCCCATTGTAGTCTCAAATCCTATTGGTTGGTCGGCTCATTTATTCATGGTTTGTAGGGATTTAAGATTGTCTATCTTTGGCGTTGGTTTTGAATGTAATGCTTTTGTGCTTGGTTTCCTGGGCTATGGGTTGATTCTAGGGATGGATTGGCTAGCCAGAAATGGTGCCATCCTAGATTGTGAACGAAGGGTAGTAAAATTGTTGACTCGTAGTGGAAAGACACTTGATATTTCTTGTGACCCTAGAGGATCGGTGATGCTTAGTTATCTTGAGTCACTTGACGCATCCAATGATGATTTACATTATGTTCGTATAGTCCGTGAATATGTTGATGTCTTCGATGAGGTGAGGTGTCTACCCCCAAAACATGAGATAGACTTTCGTTTTTGTCTTGTAGACAATGCAAAACCAGTATCTCTGCCAGTACGCTACATGGCTCCTCGTGAAAGGAGGGAACTCAATAAGCAAGTAGGGGAGTTTCTTGAGAAGGGGTCCATAAGACGTAGTATATCGGAGTGGGGTGCTCCAGTAGTATTTTCCACAAAGGCGGATGGGTCCCTTAGACTTTGTGTGGACTATAGAGAACTTAATAAGCTTACTAAGAGGAATAGGCACCCACTGCCGAGGATTGACGATCTCTTCGATCAGTTAGTTGGCGCCCCAGTGTTTTCACAGTTGGACTTAGCCACTGGTTTCCATCAGTTGGGAGTGGCTGAGGATAGCATAGACATGACTGCCTTCAGGACTCCGGACGATTTCTATGAGTGGCTTGTAATGCCCTTCGGTTTGACAAACGCCCCCGCATACTTTGTTGACTTGATGAGTAGGGTGTTTAGGGAGTACCTTAATAAATTCGTGGTGGTATTTGTGGATGACATCTTGATCTTTTCTAAGAGTGAGGAAGAGCATGCCCTACATCTTAGGGAAGTGTTGGAGACCCTTCGAGCGCATAACCTTAAAGCTAAATTTTCTAAATGTCACTTTTGGAGGAAGTGCGATTCTTAGGGCACGTGGTTTCCAAAGAAGGGATAGCTGTGGATCCCGCGAAGGTGGTGGCCATCCAAGATTGGAAGGTCCCTAAAAATGCTACCGAGGTGAGGAGTTTCTTGGGGTTGGCTGGCTACTATAAGAAGTTTATCAAGGACTTCGCAAAGATATCATCCGCATTGACACGCTTGACGAAGAAGAACCTAGTTTTCACGTGGGACGTAGATTGTGATGATGCGTTCCAACGATTAAAGAGAGCTTTGGCCACAGCCCCGGACTTAGTGTTGCCAGATGGGAGTAAGCCATTTACCGTTTATACCGATGCTTGTGGGACAGGACTAGGCGCAGTCTTAATGCAAGAGGGGAGGGTAATAGCCTATGAAGGAAGGCAGTTGAGAGTGCATGAGAGAAATTACCCTACACATGACCTAGAGTTGGCCGCTATAGTTTTCGCGCTTAAGTCTTAGCGCCATTATCTTCTTGGCGAGAAATTCAAATTGTTCACAGACCACAAATCGCTGAAATACTTGTTCTCTCAGAAGGACTTGAACTTATGGCAGCGAAGGTGGATGGAATTCTTAGCATCCTACGATTTCGAGATAGCATATACCCCTGGCAAGGGTAACGTGGTGGAAGACTCCTTAAGTAGGAAAAGGTTGTCCTTAAGTCTGTTGTTTGTTGAGCGGCGAAGCCTAGAGTTCATCTCTACGTTTGACTTTAGACCTTCCATTGACTTTGTACCTGGTTTGCTAGCATCCTTAGATGTCAGACCTACGCTTTTGGGACGGATTGCTGAGGCACAACGAGATTACCCACAGTTGGTTGAGTTGGTAGAGAAACTCATAAGGGGGAGTCATCGAGCCATCTCAGTAGGTATACCTTAGATGATAAGGGTTGGTTACGTAGGGACAGTAGACTTTGTGTACCACGAGACGAGAACTTGAGGAAGACCATTCTTGATGATGCACATCGTTCGAAGATGACCATTTATCCCGGAGGGGACAATATGTACATGGACATGAGACGAGTTTACTTTTGGGCCGGTATGAAGAAGGATGTGGCCGAGTTTGTCGCTAGATGCTTGGTGTGCCAATAAGTAAAAGCAGAGCAAAAGAAGCCCGGTGGGTTGCTTCACACATTGGAGGTCCCACAATGGAAATGGGAGAGTGTCTCGATGGACTTTGTTGACGGGTTACCGAGATCGAGGAAGGGTAATACGGGGATTTGGGTCCTGGTATACAGACTTACTAAGATTAGCCATTTCATTCCCGTAAAGAGTAAGAGGACTGCTCCATGGTTAGCTTTTGTATACATTCGAGAGATAGGTCGTTTGCACGGTGTTCCTTCTAGCATAGTGAGCAATCGTGATTCTATCTTTACTAGCGAGTTTTGGAAGAGTTTGCAAGAGGCGGTAGGGACTCAGTTATGTTTGAGCACCGCATATCATCCTCAGACGGACGGCCAGACCGAGAGGGTGAATCGTATTCCATAGGACCTTTTGAGGCAATGTGTTTTAGATTTCAGGGGTACATGGGAGGAGCATATTCCTTTGGTGGAGTTCGCGTATAATAATAGTTTTCAATCTAGCATTGGCATGACACCTTTCGAGGCTCTCTATGGAAGACCTTGTCGTTCACCTACATGTTGGTGGGAATCTACGGATAAGATCTTACTTGGGCCCGATATGATTAGAGAGACTTCGGAAAAGATCGATTTGATTCGAAGGACGATGAAGATGGCGCAAGATAGGAAGAAATATTATGCGAACAAGAGGAGGATAGATCTTGAATTTGATTTTGGGGACATGGTCTTTATCAAGGTGTCTCCATTACGGAATGCTATTCGCTTTGGGTCCGTTGGGAAGTTAGAACCAAGGTTCGTAGGGCCGTTTCCTATTAAGGAGAAGATTGGACATATGGCGTATAGAGTGGAATTGCCCGAGACTTAGTGGTGTACACGAAGTTTTCCATGTATCACATTTGAGGAAGTGCTTGCATGCGACCATAGAAGTGGTAGAGCCGAGCTTGCTTAGAGAGGTGGAGATAGAGCATGATGCGACGATTCGACAAGCTCCTACATGCAGTCTTATGTCGGAGATTAAGAAGTTGAGGAATCGAGAGGTCAAGCTAGTCAAAGTGCAATGGGGAGATGATGAGAGCAACGCTACTTGGGAGACGGAAGAGAAGATGCATTCATTGTACCCTTTTCTTTTCGAGGGTATGTTTTTTAATTTCTCCCTTATTGCTTAGTTTGTACTTGTTCTATCTTTAGTATGTCCTCTCGCTAGTATCTTTGACCTTTAGATAGGGAAGTCCAATGGTTGAAACATGTGTTTGAGACATGTTATGTATGGTGGATTCATGTGGATGCAAGTGTTTGCTAGTGCTTGCTCGTGGATGCATATACACACAATTTAGCCATTAGATCGGCTCAGTCACTTTCATATTGCATATTGCATATAAATGGATGTATTTAGTAAAAATGAATGTACATTGAATGTGTGTATCATATGGATGTTGCATTTAAATGAATGGTTGCGCACACATGTAGTAATGATATGTATAGGGTTCTTTGCATACATTATGGATACACGGCACTATCATTATTTGCATTAAGGAGGTCGACTGAATCAGTGGACCGCCTGATTTTGCATTAGTATACGAACATATACACACACTATGCATATGTACATCAAAAGCATTAGAAATCTTGTAAGGACCATGGTTGCTTGTGGTTGATGGTTTAGTAGATGGATGATTGGATGGTAGGATACGTTCTTCTTGACTTAGAGATTTCGAGGACGAAATCCTTTGAGTAGGGGAGAATGTAACACCCCGTATTTCTGTTAACACTAAAATAACGAATTAAAGAATATTTAAATTTAAATGTGAGAATTAAGGGAAACGGGTTACGCCATTGTGTTCGTCTCGGAATTTTGGTTGAGATAGAGTCCGAGTTTGCGTGAATTGGACTTCGTATGAAGAAGTTATGGCGATCAGAAGTTTCAGAAAAATTCAAACAGATTTCAAAAATTTGAATTTCAGACTCAGATTGGGCTAGACTGGAAAAATCCCGCCAGGGCCAGGTCGACCTAGGGGTCAACCTACCCATACAGGTCGACCAGGGGGGTCGACCTGCCCCCTCCTCCCCCGGGGCAGAATTGTTTGATGACGATTTTCTTACTCTTAGCTGAGTCATTAGGGTTGACTTGTCACCCTATCTTGACTGAATGGCCAGGGTTCATTTTAGGTTAATCAGATGGCCTAAATTAATCATAAAATCTATATAAACACATGTAGATTCAAACCCTAAAATCAAATAAAAATTTAGAACCATGGCCTCCATGCTGTCAACTTGCAACCTAGAATAGCCACCACCAACTAGAGAGGAAGAAAAGCTAATCAACTCCATTCAATTCAAGATTATAACAACAACAACAAATTGCCTTCTTCAAAGGAGAGCTAAATCAATTTCAGAACTCAGATTTCAGAACTTAAGACCTTATTTGAGTTGTGAGTTCGATTTCTTTAATAAGATAATTAACAATTTAATTAGGTTGAGTTATGATTTGGGTTATATGGTTATGTTGTGAATCATTGACCGTTATGTTATTATCTATGTTGTAAATTTCTGATGTTATTATCTATGTTGTAAAGCTGTGATATTATTATCTATGTAGCAAATATATGTTAATTGTTGGCTTATGTACAATTCATTCATAATGATGCTTCATATGCTAGTCTGGGTATGTTTGTGGAACAAATTCATATGTTAAATCATATGTATGTATGCAAGTTTAGATGTTAATTTGGATATGAATCATATGCAAATTAGTGAGAATCATATACCACCTTACATGTTTCATGACATCTATTTTATGTGTAAGATTGGATCTAAAGTTTAGGCTATGACATCTGTGAGTTCGAGGCAAGTTTACATCATAATTTATGTTACATAAATCACATATGTAAGTGTGTGTGTGTGTATATATATATATATATATATATATATATATATATATATATATGTTTGGGCATGAAATGAATTATGTAATGAAAGTTTGAGATTCCTATGCAAGTTCAAACCTTTATGTTAAAACTACATAAGTTATGAAAGTACATGTGTCATACACCCATTGTCTATGCAAGTTTAGATGAAACACCTTATTCACACATGCAAGTTCACCCCTTATGTTTAGATCTATATGCCAATTCATGTTATGTCTTTTGTTCGTAAGTTAGATCTAATTTATATTCTATGCATGTTGTGATGTTTTCCTTTTATTCCATAAGTTAGACTATTCGAGTCTAACGTATATTTCACGTTAAACGAACGAACGTACAACGTGGGGCAATGGGATAATATTAAAAGATTTAATATTAAGAATTGGCATAAATGCCTTAAATGTGATGTTAATGGGTATAATTTTATATACCATAAATAGATGGACATAATTAAGGTGTTAATTACGGACATAGTTAAATTTGTGATTGATTGACAATTTGAATAGGAAAATTAATTCAAATTGGGGATAATTAAATATGTGTAATAATAAACCGCCTAAGACACGAGGTTAGACTCGTTTGTGGTGTAAGACTGCTCGGACCCGCCCGGCAAATCCAGCTGCCACAAATGCTAGTCTAATGTAGGAAGTCATAGGCATAAATTAAATGCGTAACAGTTGTAAAGACACGAGGTTAGGCTCGCTTGTGGTGTAAGACTGCACGGACCCGCCCGACAAATCCAGCTGCCACAAATGCCATTCTAATGTGGGAGGTCTTTACAAGGTTACGGTCTTAATGAATTAAGAAACAATTAACCAGATAAACATGTAGTGGGACATGAGGGGGTTAAGTGGGTGCCTTGGGTAGCATGTGGAATTAAGTGGGTGCCTTGGGTGGCATTTGAAATACGATTAGATGCACTTAACCAAGATTGAAACATGTAAGAAGACATGAATAAGAAAGGGGTTAAGTAGGGGAAAAAACCTTAGAGGGGACCAAGCATAGGTGGAAAGCTTGTGTCATGCATGGGGGCCCTTTTCAAACCAGTAACCCATTAAGTATCTTTGTGGGCTCGACCCAAGTCGAGGATGGGACACGCGTACTGAATTTGATTGTATGAGGTCAAAACGGGTCCGCGAGGGCAACGCAAGTCCAATGGGTTCATATGCGTATGTGGGCCCTGGCTGGTAGGTAAGACGTTGTTGCATCGTGTAGATATAAGCCGTGCATTTTTGGTTGTATCGGGTTGCCACTTTGGGGAGTGATACATCCCACTGTGGGGCCAGCACGGGTATCTACAAGTTAGGGAGCCGATCGAATGGGGGTAGTGGGTACACCTAGTGGAGATAGGGGCAGACGACACCTATGAAGGTAGCTAGGGGT
Source organism: Allium sativum (assembly GCA_030737875.1). NCBI lineage: Eukaryota > Viridiplantae > Streptophyta > Magnoliopsida > Asparagales > Amaryllidaceae > Allium > Allium sativum. The sequence continues at coordinate 347,018,562 of CM060920.1, forward strand.
ACATGAAACTACCATTATCATTATTTAGTTCTGTAGGCGGGATCAACCTTTAGGGTAACTAGTGGTGGTGCAGTATAGTAATTATCTTAAAGTGATTAGGGGTGCCTTTAACGTTATCTTTGTTAGTCTTATTTCCTTGTTTGCTCTATCATACCCAATTGTTCACAGTCATTTCCTTATTTTCCAGCTTATGCCTTAGTCTAGTTACTTTGATAATTATATTGTTAAAGTTATCAGACTCGCCAGACTTTATGTCTGACCCCCTTTTCTTTCTACCTTTTTTCTTCCTTCCCCCCCCCCCCCCCCCCACCCCAGGTTTGCAAGGAGGGAATACTACAGCTTAGTGCCTATTTCTTCCAGTTGCTTGAAGAGAGTAGATGTACCGCTTTAGACTCTTTCATCTTTATGGCTTTGCTTATGCTCAGTGGGGATTTATGCATTTATGTTATTTAAGTATTTGCTTCTTTATGTAATTTGAAGTTTTTGGAAAAGACTATTGATCCTGTTGTAATGGTTTTAGAGACTACTTATGTTAACTCGTTTTGAGTTATGATGCAATAAAATAAGTTTTAACTTCCGTTGTGTTGTTTTATTTATTTATTCTTGTAATTTATCTGTTCTATACAACAATAACGCTTCATGGACATTGATGCATTCCCTTTGTGAGTGACATTAATGGACATGGGTTGTTACAAGATGTATTTTCTAAACCGAAGCATTTGATAAGATTTCCACATTATTTTTCTTGATTAATAAAAATACCGTTAGAATGCTGTTTGATTTGAAGACCAAAAAAATATGATAGTTCTCCCATATAAGACATTTCAAATTCTTTGGTCATAATATTTGCAAACTCTTTGCAGAGTTTATCGTTTGTTGAGCCAAAGATAATATCGTCTACATATATTTGGATAACTAATATATCTTTTTGAGAATGTTTGATGAATAAAGTCTGATCGACTTTACCAATTTGAAATCCAGAATCAGTAAGATAACTTCTTAAACGTTCATACGTACCAAGCACGAGGTGCTTGTTTTAGTCCGTATAAAGCTTTCTTAAGTTTATATACGTGATCTGGATGTTTCTCATGTACGAACCAGGGAGGTTGTTCGACATATACATTCTCCTTGATAAACCCATTTAGAAAAGCACTTTTGACATCCATTTGATAAAGTTTGAAATTATGATGACAAGCAAAGACAATAAGATTCTAATAGCTTCTAGTCGACCAACGGGTATAAAAGTTTCTTCGTAATCGATACCTTCTTCCTGATTGTATCCTTGTGCTACTAATCTTGCTTTATTTTTGGTTATATTTCCTTGTTCGTCGGCCTTATTTTTATAGACCCATTTCGTACCAATAACTGACTGATCAGTTGGTCTTGGAACAAGTTCCCAGACATCATTGCGCTCGAACTGATTTAGTTCTTCCTGCATGGCAATGATTCAGTAATCATCAGTAGCAGCTGCTTTCAGATTCTTAGGTTCGATATTTGAAAGAAACGCGACATGACCCATTTGATTGAGTTGACTCCTTGTTCTTATTTTTGATGTTACTTCTCCAATAACATTTTGAACCGGATGATCTCTTAGAATTCTCGAAGGAGATCGAAATCTTGGTGGAGAAGGTATCACAATAGGCTGAGGAATATCCTCAACAATTTCTGAGTCAGAGTCATTATTTGTGATGATAGGATTATCAATGACTATAGTTTCTTCGTCATCTGATACATTATGAGACGGTTTATAGAATTCATCGAAATAGACATTAAGTGATTCTTCAATAGTTTTAGTTCTCTTATTAAATATACGATATGCCTTGCTTCGTTCTGAATATCTGACAAATATACCTTCATCATATTTTTGATCAAATTTTCCAAGATGGTCTTCGTATTTAAAATAAAGCATTTAGAACCGAAAACTTTGAAGTATGAGATATTTGGCTTTCTTTGATTAAATAACTCATAAGGTGTATTCTTGGTAATAGGTCGAATGGATACACGATTCAAAACATAACACGCAGTTGCAACAACTTCTGCCCAAAAATGTTTTGGTAAGGTGGGTCCATTTAATAATGTTCTTGCACATTCTTGTAATGTCCAATTTCTCCGTTCTACAACTCCGTTTTGTTGTGGAGTTCTAGGAAACGAAAAATTATGATTTATACCTTTCTTTGTACAAAAATGTTCAAATTCATTATTTTCGAACTCTCCACCGTGATCACTTCTTATATTCTTAACCTTAAGCTCTTTTGATTTTTGAATTCTCTTGACAAAGGATTTGAAATGATTAAAAGTGTCACTTTTGTTTTTCAAGAAAATCACCCATGTATAACAAGAATAATCATCAACAATTACAAACACATATTGACTATGATTTATTGACTGAACCTGTGTTGGTCCGAATAAATCCATATGTAATAGCTCAAGCGGTTGTAATGTTGATATGACTTTCTTGGATTTGAATGCCGATTTAGTCAATTTTCCTAATTAACATGCATCACAAATATTATCAACCGTAAAACTCATTTTGGGTAGTCCTCTAACTAGATCATTTTTGGCTAGTTTGTCGATAGTTCCGAAGTTTATATGACAGAAACGTTTGTGCCATAGCCATGGATCATTATCATTTGCTACAAGACACATATCTGAATTATGATTAATATTCATATTCAGAATATAAATATTTCTGTCTCTATAACCTTCGAAAACTAAATTACGATCTTTATCTAAAATACTACATTTGTTATCCGAAAAAGGAATGGTAAAACCTTTATCGCATAGTTGACTAATACTAAGTAAATTGTGTTTTAAATTTTTAACTAGCATGACATTTGTAATAAGAGGTAAGTTAGATGTACCGCAATTGCTCACGTCGCCTTTGCCTATGACATTGCCTTTTGAATTATTTCTAAAAGTGATGGAGCCACCATCTGAATAAGTGATATTTGTCGATAAGATTTTGTGTCCAATCATATGCTTCGAGCAACCACTGTCCAGTATCCACTTTCCTCTTTTCTTAAGTGGGACCTGCAAAAAATAAAATTAAGTTCATGGTACCCACCTTTTCATAGGGTCCTAAGAGTTAGGTCTTCGGAGTCCAAACCCATACGGGTCCGGTATCTGTTGAGTCAACGGTTTCAATGCTTAATTTTGATTAATGACAAGAAGGAGTTCATGATCGATAAAAAGAAGAATTGATGTCTTCATAGGTTAGAGTTTGATTATTTAGAGTCTTTTATGTTAAAATCTATCCTCTAATAATCATACTTCTTATCACTTTTAAAAATATTCATGAAAACTCTTTTCTGTAGCAAGTTGACAAAAACATGTCAACGGGTTATTTTTAACTTGTCAACAGGATTTCAAATGAAACCTGTCTACCTGTAAAAATTAACCTGTCAACAGCTTTTTAAAGGTAACGGTCAAAAACCTATCTACCTGTACATTTTACCTGTCAACAGATTTTTGAATAACAAAGCATATCTTTGAAGAGTCATCTTCTTTCATGAAAGGTTACATCCATTTCTCTTCATCAGGAATCATCTCTTTTGATTGCAACTTTTCACTAATAATTACATCTTTTCAATCACTATAAATACATCGTGATTCATTCATCCAAATCACCGAATTTCACTCTCTATTCTCTGATCTATTTTTCATTCTATTTGGCATTCAAAAAGCACTCATATTCAATATTCTATCGTTTGAATCTCCAAGCTTATTTAATATTCTTGTGATTCAATACGATAATCTACTTCCAAATCTTCACAAACATCAAATCATATTTGAGGACAAGATTATAGGAAGGGTGTACTCAATTATTGACTAATCAGTGTTGAAACAAGAACACATTCAGAAGTCAAACTCTCGTAATTGTTGAAGTCCTATGTGGGTAAGCTTGTAGCCCGTGAAATATAGTGGGTAAGCTTGTAGCCCGTGAAATCAAGTGGGTAAGCTTGTGTCCCGTAAATCAAGTAGTGTTGTATACCTGTTCCTCCGGGTGAAGTGAGGTTGTTAGTGAAAATCCGTAGAGAGTTCTGGGACTGGACGTAGGACAGTGCTCCGAACCAGTATAAAAATCCCTGGTGTGATTTTTCCTTTTTTATTGCATTTACTATATTTGCTTATCTGCGATTAGCTATTACTTTATACTTGAATATTGTTTGTCATATTACAGGATCCTTGTGTCTATTATACTCGGCAAGTACACGCATACACTTTCATTTGGTATCAGAGCACGGTCATCTCATAACCGTAACACAGTTATTTGATATATTCTAGTAATATGGCAAATAACCCAAGTAGTAGCACTAACACTACTTACACAGAAGGTCAATCAACACAAAGACCTCCTTTCTTTAATGGTCTAAACTATAGCTATTGGGTAACTCGTATGGCTTTTTACATGCAATCAACTAGCTATGATGCCTGGAATGCTACACAAAAAGAAATAGTGATTCCAACAACTGAATATTCAGAATGGACACAAGCTGAGAAAAATGCAGTAAATGCAAAAGCAATGAATATGTTGTTTTGTGCATTAGATCAAAATGAATATAACCGTGTTAGTATCTGTACCACTGTATATCAAATTTGGCAATCGCTAAAAACCACTCATGAAGGTACTAACAAGGTTAAACAAGCAAAAATAGCTATGTTGAAAAGTCAATTTCAAAATTTCAAAGTGAAGCCAAGTGAAACAATCAATGAGATGTATTCACGGTTTCAAACCATTCATCATGCACTTATTGGATTAGGGCAAAAATATTCTGAATTTGATGTAGTTTCAATAGTCCTACATTCTCTGACTAATGAATGGGAAGGAAAAGTATTAGCAATAGAAGAAGCCAATGATCTTTCCACCATGAAGCCAGATGAACTGATAGGAAATTTTATGTCCTATGAAGCTAACCTGTAGGCTAGAAAAGAAGAAAAAGAAGAAAAGAAAATTGTAGCATTTCATGCCGAAAAGGATGAAGACATCTCAGGTTCTGAGGATGAAGATCTAGCGTTCATTGCAAAAGGATTCAATAAATTCTTAAAGCAACGAAAGGCTAGTCGTTACAATAGAAATAAGTTCGGATCAAATAAACCATCTTCATCAAATGAAGAATGCTTCAACTATCACAAGAAGGGACATATGCAAAAAGATTGCCCATAACAAAAGAAGAAGTCAGAAAATGACAAATTCAAATACAAGAAAGACAAGTCAAAGAAACGAGCATTCTCAGTAACATGGGATGATTCAGAGTCATCTTCATCTGATAGTGAAAGTGACTCAGATGATGAACAAGCGAATATATGTTTCATGGCAACAGAAGATGAGGTACAAATTCCTTCTTTTGAAGAAGTTCTTGATATTAATGCTGAATTAATATTTAAATTCAAAGATATGAAACGACAATGCAAACAAGCTCAAGCAGATTTAATTAGAGCAGAATTTGAACGAGATAGTTAAAAGACGAGAAGAAAATATTAGAGGAGGAACTTGAAAATGCTCAACAATCATCGTCTAATATTGATTCTCAACTATCTCTTTTGAGTCAAGAAATTGAAACTCAAAAAGAGAAAAATGATGCTCTTACTATCGAAAATCTTGACCTTAAGGCAAAAGTCAAAATGTTAGACCTTGAAAAAGCTAGTTTACAAAGAAAGTTAGACGACATTACTCAAAATGTTTCTAACTTTAACAAAGGTCGAGAAAATTTAACAAAAATTATTGAAAGTTCACAATCTGCTATGAATAAACAAGGTTTGGGATATAAGAATCAAGATATCAAGAAACATCTTGGCAACAAAAGATGGAAGTATTTAGTGGATAGTTGGAGGGATTTTCAGGTTGATGGATAGTATTGTGGAGCTTATAGGATTGTTGTTTGGGTTGAAGATATGCATTTCATTTGTAGTCCTTTGGGCTTATTGTTAGAGAGTTCTTGATGTTGTATCTCATTATTTTTGCCTTTCATTGAGAGTATGGGTTATTGTATTGGAGTAGATATACTTCAATATCGGGTGGTGGCCTTGCCGGAATTCGATATTGGAGTTGATGGGCGGTGCTTTATCCGGATCTCATCTATCTACGATCCTTTACACCCCTAGTGTCGTGTTTGGTTTTATCTCGTATTCTTATGTACTATTGTCAGACTCTATACCTTTTTTTTTTATTATATATATGTGTGCTCTCTTCTCTTCAGAAGATCACACATTTTTGTTTTCAAAAAAATCTTGACAAGAAAAGAAAAAGGAAAAATAAAATAGTACAAGAAACTAAAGCTAAGAAAAATCTTAGTTTATTGTATTCCAAACCAAAACCGATTGTGAAATTTCAAAAGAAGAATATCAAATCTATAAAAATATGGGTTCCTAAAACAAATAACAATTTGATTAGGAACAAGTACATTCAATTTTTTTTGAATTATGTGCATCATAATCCAAATTATTTATATAAAGGGGATACCGGATCCGTATGGGTTTGGACTCCTAAGACCTAACTATTAGGACCCCATAAAAAGGTGGGAACCATGGACTTAATCATATTTTTTTTCAGGTCCCACTTAAGAATAGAGAAAAGTGGATTTTGGTGCCATATTCTCGTATTTTTTTATGGGGTGAAAGTGCTTGTAATAGTGTATATGCAGGAAAATTAGTTCATACACTCAGAAGGAGATCATTTATATATTTTGTTGTATTTAAACTTCATTCTTCATATTTTATAATATTTTATAAACATGAGTTTTGATGGAGTTTGAAAATACTAATGAGAAAGCCAGAAAAAATGAAGAATAACAGAACCTGTCGACCGCTGAAAACTTCCTGTCGACCTGTTTTATAACATTGCAATCCAGAGAGTTTTCCTGTCGACCGTCTGCACTACACCTGTCGACCGCTGTTCATAAAATTAAAACCAGAGAAAAATTAGGTCGACCGGTAGAGAATTTCCTGTCGACCGGTATATGTTCAAACTGTTTTTTCCAAACCAGAAACATTTCCTATCGACTGCCCTATTCCCTCCTGTCGACCGATTTCTGTTTTCAATTTCAAACCAAAAATTTACCTGTCGACATGTGAATTATTCCCTATCGATCGATCGCGAATAAATCTGTTTTTATATATACAAACGTCGGTTCACACTCAAATCCAACACACCATTTCGTTTTCAACTCCCTTTAAACTCAAAAGACCCATTCCTATCAGCCTTGATCTCTTCAATTTAAATTCATTTCATATTCAAATGGCTCCAAAACATAAGAAAACAAAAACATCTTCTTCTTCCTCACATCTCCAACCTATCGATTCACACATTAAACACTGGTTAATGGATCCTATTGCTGTGAAAAGGTGGAACAAGATGAAGGATTACACCATTCATCAAGGATCTTTCATAAATTTCTCTGATTTCTTTCTCTATAATGTTAAAAATATAGCGAATAGAGAAGGTATTGATTCTCTCCTTAATTGTGATGACAACAACGTAGAAATTAATCATATAATGATTAAGTTGTTCTACGCTAATCTCAAACTAGAGAAATTTAAACCGGATAACCCGTCTGATTGTTTATGGTCAGTAGTTTGTGGACAACATGTTTTTATCTCCAAAGATAGAATGGGACAAGTTCTTCATTCTCCAAATAATGGTATTAAATTCTCTAGTGATTTCTGTCCTATTCATATTAGAGATAAAATTAGTCACTTGTTCATTGAAGATCATAAGTCAAGTACAAAAGGAATCAATTTAAGACCCCCGGCTAGAATTCTTCATCTCTGTATCACGCATTCCTTGTTGCCAAGGACTGGAAATTTCGATGTCGTTTATAAAGAAAATTTAAGGCATTATACGCTATTTATGGAGATATCAGCGTTAATTGGGTTGAAATGATTTTTGATGAGATTTCAATGGTAAACAAACTTTCTCGACCACATCTGTTTTACAACGAATATATTATGCGCCTCCTAATGGATTGCGGAATTCCATCACCCGAGTCCAAAATTACAAAACCTAAGTGTATTAATAAAGCATCAAAGAAAAGAATGAAACTTCCCGAGCCATACTTAAACATTATTCCTTTTGAGCAATATGTACACCAAGGTCCTCCAGAGGCTTCTTCCTCACAAATTACTACGCAAAGACCGGAAGACGTTAGAATTCCTCCACCTACCTCGTCAACAAAAGAATTTTAAGAGCAAATTGCAAGAAATCAATTTTTACTAGAAGCAAGACTTAAAAGAACCGATAATAAGCTTGATCGTTTGGACACTAAACTCGATAAGTGGTTTAATAAACTCAAGTCTTTCTTCGGTATAATTTGGGAAGCAATTTCTTGTGCCTCATCCTCTACCACACTTGCTCAAGATCCGGGAAAACTTCCAATGCCTCCTACATTCACATGGTCAACTTCGGAGGGGGGCACTAGTTCTGGAGCAAGTACCCAACATGGTCGTGGTCGTGGAACATCACATATTGAAGAAGGTGGAAATGAGGAAGAGGAAGAACAAGACGGAGACGAGGAAGAAAGTGAAGAAGAAGGAGACACAGAAGAAGAAGAAGAAGAAACCGATTCGGATTGACCATCCGAGTAGTTCCTTCTTTCTATATTTTGTGATGTTATGCTTTTAATTTCAAACACTTATATCAGCACTTGTACATAATTAGTGTTGTGGTTTAATTAAGTATGTATGCTACATAACTTAGTTTGGTATGTTTGGTCTGGTATGGTTTGTAATATGTGTTACAATCTACGTGTGATGTTCTATGTTTTATCTTCATAATGTTGTTACAACTATAATCTCATGCACTGTTGTGTACCCTTTTTGTCGATGACAAAGGGGGAGAAAATGTTACTAACATTTCTTCTTGCAGAAATTTAGTTATATATTTCAGGAGGAGCATATATACAGGGGGATATAGCAATAGAGATTAAAATATCAAGCTATGTTGTCATCAATCAAAAAGGGGGAGAATGTTGAGTCAACGGTTTCAATGCTTAATTTTGATTAATGACAAGAAGGAGTTCATGATCGATAAAAAGAAGAATTGATGTCTTCATCGGTTAGAGGTTGATTATTTAGAGTCTTTTATGTTAAAATCTATCCTCAAATAATCATACTTCTTATCACTTTTAAAAATATTCATGAAAACTCTTTTCTGTAGCAAGTTGACAAAAACATGTCAACAGGTTATTTTTAACTTATCAGCAGGATTTCAAATGAAACCTGTCTACCTGTAAAAATTAACCTGTCAACAACCTTTTAAAGGTAACAGTCAAAAACCTGTCTACCTGTACATTTTACCTGTCAACGGGTTTTCGAATAACAAAGCATATCTTTGAAGAGTCATCTTCTTTTATGAAAGGTTGCATCCATTTCTCTTCATCAGGAATCATCTCTTTTAATTGCAACTTTTCACTAATAATTACATCTTTTCAGTCACTATAAATACATCGTGATTCATTCATCCAAATCACCGAATTTCACTCTCTATTCTCTGATCTATTTTGCATTCTATTTGGCATTCAAAAAGCACTCATATTCAATATTCTATCGTTTGAATCTCCAAGATTATTTAATATTTTTGTGATTCAATACGATAATCTACTTCCAAATCTTCACAAACATCAAATCATATTTGAGGACAAGATTATAGGAAGGGTGTACTCAATTATTGACTAATCAGTGTTGAAACAAGAACACATCAGAAGTCAAACTCTTGTAATTGTTGAAGTCCTGTGTGGGAAGCTTGTAGCCCGTGAAATCAAGTGCGTAAGCTTGTAGCCCGTGAAATCAAGTGGGTAAGCTTGTGTCCCGTAAATCAAGTAGTGTTGTATACCTGTTCCTCCGGGTGAAGTGAGGTTGTTAGTGAAAATCCAGAGAGAGGTCTGGGACTGGACGTAGGGCGGTGCTCCGAACCAGTATCAAAATCCCTGGTGTGATTTTTCCTTTTTTATTGCATTTACTATATTTGCTTATCTGCGATTAGCTATTACTTTATACTTGAATATTGTTTGTCATATTACACGATCCTTGTGTCTATTATACTCGGCAAGTACACGCCTACACCTTCAATAGTATCCCCTTTATATAAATAATTGGAATTATGATGCACAGTATTCAAAAAATTCTGAATGTATTTGTTCTTAATCAAATTGTTATTTGTTTTAGGAACCCATATTTTGATAGTATTGACATTTTTCTTTTGAAATTTCACAACCGGTTTTGGTTTGGAATATAATAAACTAAGATTTTACTTAGCTTTAGTTTCTTGTACTTTTTTATTTTTTATTTTTCTTTTATTGCCAAGATGTTTCTTGATATCTTGTTTCTTATATCCCAAACCTTGTTTATCCTTAACAGATTGTGAACTTTCAATAATTTTTGTCAAATTTTCTCGACCTTTGTTGAAGTTAGAAACATTTTGAGTGATGTTGTCTAGCTTAGTTTGTAAACTAGCTTTTTCTAGGTCTAGAATTTTGACTCTCGCCTTAAGCTCATGATTTTCAGTAGTAATAGCATCATTTTTATCTTTAGAGTTTCAATTTCTTGACTTAAAAGAGATAATTGAGAATTAATATTATATGATGATTCTTGAACTTTTTCAGGTTCCTCTTCTAATATTTTCTTCTCTTCTTTTAACATATCTCGTTCAAATTCTGCTCTACTTAAATCTGCTTGAGCTTGCTTGCATTGTCGTTTCATATCTTTAAATTTAAATATTAACTCAGCATTTATATCAAGAACTTCTTCAAAAGAAGGAATTTATACCTCATCTTCTATCGTCATGAAACATACATTAGCTTGTTCAATGTCTGAGTCACTTTCACTATCAGAAGAAGATGAGTCTGAATCATCCCATGTCATTGAGAATGCTCGTTTCTTTGACTTGTCCTTCTTGTGTTTGAATTTTTCATTTTCTGACTTCTTCTTTTGCTCCGGACAATCCTTTTGCATATGTCCCTTTTTGTGACAATTGAAGCATTCTATATTTGATGATGATGGTTTGTTTGAACTGAACTTCTTTTTGTTGTATCGACTAGCTTTTCATTGCTTTAAGAATTTCTTGAATCCTTTTGCAATGAACGCTAGATCTTCATCTTCGGAATCTGAGATGTCTTCATCTTTTTCAGCATGAAAAGCTACAATTTTCTTTTCTTCTTTTTGTTCTTTTCTAGCCTGCAAGTTAGCTTCATAGGACATAAGATTTCCTATCAATTCATCTGGCTTCATGGTGGAAAGATCATTAGCTTCTTCTATTGCTAATACTTTTCCTTCCCATTCATTAGTTAGAGAATGTAGGACTGTTGAAACTACATCAAAATCAGAATATTTTTTCCCTAATCCGATAAGTGCATGATGAATGGTTTGAAACCGCGAATACATCTCATTGATTGTTTCATTCGGCTTCATTTTGAAATTTTGAAATTTACTTTTCAACAATGTTATTTTTTTCTTGTTTAACCTTGTTAGTACCTTCATGAGTGGTTTTTAGCGTTTGCCAAATTTGATATGCAGTGGTACAGATACTAACATGGTTATATTCGTTTTGATCTAATGCACAAAACAACATATTTATTGCTTTTGCATTTACAGCAACTGCTGTTTTCTCAGCAGGTGTCCATTTTGAATACTCAGTTGTTGGATTCACTATTTCTTTCTGAGTAGCATTCCAAGCATCATAGCTAGTCGATTGCATGTAAAAAGCCATACGTGTTGCCCAATAGCTATAGTTAAGACCATTGAAGAAAGGAGGTCTTTGTGTCGATAGACCTTCAGTGTAAGTGGTGTTTGTGCTACTACTTGGGTTATTTTCCATATTACTAGAATATATCAAATAACTGTGTTACGGTTATAAGATGACCGTGCTCTGATACCAATTGAAAGTGTGTGCGTGTACTTGTCAGGAAATAGTACACTCGAATCGTGTAATATGGAATAACACACAACTATTTGTCTAATATAATAGTTATGAAAATAAATATGAAATAGAAAGATCTCATAGAAATAGTGTCACAGATATGTAAATGCAGTAAAAGGAAAATCACACCAGGGATTTTTATACTGGTTCGGAGCACCGTCCTACGTCCAGTCCAAGACCTCTCTCTGGATTTTCACTAATCAACTACTTCGCTTCACCCGGAGGAACAAGTTCACAATACCCGAGCAGCCGAACGGGATTTCACGCCTCTTACAACACGAGGACTTCACAATTTTGCCTCTCACAACATGGAGGACTTCACACAAGATGAGTAGACTTGTACTGTGACAATGTGTGTTCTTAATAACACGAATTTGTCAATTCTTGTACAACCTTCCTATAATCTTATCCTCAAATAGAATTTGAATTCGTGAAGATTTGGAAGACGATATCGTGATTGAATCAAAAGAATAGTATGTAGATTCTAGGATTCAACAACGATATAAGAACATTATGAGCTTTTGAATGCTTTGAATGATCAAGAATGAAATCAGCAATAGATAGAATAGATAGAAAGAATTAGTTATTGGAATTGATGATTTCATGTAGTATTTATAGAGGATAAAGAGTTGCAAACATTGGTGAAGAGAAGTGTTGAATAGAAATGATTTTTGATGAAAGGAAAAGGAAGCAACCATTGATGAATGAAGATGTCTGTACGAAGAGTTGCTTTCAGTTCGAAGACTAGTCGACAGGTAAAAAATAACCAGTAGACTGGTATTTGAATATATATATATATACACGTTATATACATGTGTGCACGTTCATTGTGCATTTCTGCCCAGAAACGGTCGACCGCATGTATTGAAACCGGTCGACCGGTTTCTGGCATTATGCACAATAAATGTGCATTCATATATATATATATACATACATATATATATATATATATTCAAACTACTGAGGTATATGATTATTTGAGGATAGATTTTAACATTTTTAACACAACTAAATTACTAAGTAATCAACCTCTAACTTTCAATATCATTGAATCTCTTCTTTTTGTCGATCTTGAAACTTCTCCTTGTCATTAATCAAAATGCCATGAATTCCTTGATTCAACAAGGGGAGATACCAACTGGATGTTTTTATTGTTTATTAGGGGAAAGTCACTTAGCTCTTATAGTCTTGACTAGTTGAGGGAAGGGTCGAGGTGAGGCCATAGCCACCATAAAAAAACAAACTCAGGGGATATCTGTATTTTGAGGCCCTTAAAGGCGGGCCTATACAGATATGGCAAAGCACCTGATCGAGTTCCGTGTTTCTTGTACAGCCCTGCCACGGAACTCGGTGATCGTTATGTGTGATTAAGGCATCAATACGATTGATGATATATACGTAGGAAAGTCTAGATACATGCATGTTTGCTCTGGGTGGTGTATCGTAGACTTGAGGGCATTACTCTGGTATGGAATCTAATTAGATCGAAGGTGGCAGTTCGTACGCTTACGTAGCATAGTAATGATAGATATATCTAGAACATAACATTGTTATGTAGAGATCCGTATGTCACTCCGGCATAGGATGAGCGACTGCGTTCATTTCTGTGGCATTACGGTGGAGACCGTGCGAGTGGGGTACCATGGGGTGTACCTCAATATTGAGGGGTAACTACATATATACTGTATTAGGTTAATCCACTGGAAAGTAAATGGGAACGACATGTGTGTAAGCCTTGATTGTTGTTAATACAAGTAACCTAATAAATAAGAAAATTTCATTGAATGGTATACGTAGGATTATCCAAAGTGTATAGTTTAAATCTAGTCACCAGAACTTGTGTTCTGACCCCCTCCTCATAACATACTCACAATTAGATTTGTGGCAGAGATATGATAGCTTTGGATACTGGTTAGGCATTATTATTACTACGGTAAGGCTATACTTTGATTATATTATACTTTACCCATTCCGCTGTGAGATATTTTCTAAGCTTTGATATATTTCATCTCTCTGCCTTTTCTGCAGGATACCAGAGCAACCAACATGGGTTTCGATGGATTAGAATTTTGAAAAAAAAAATCGATCTGTCGAAATTCGGGTTGTTACAAGCAATCACTTTTGGAAATCGTTGAGTGTAAAGGGAGGAGGAGATGGATTTTTGAATTGGTCATGGGTTTGGAAAGAGGAGCGGGATTTTTCGTTGCTGCGAGGAAGAAGGATTTAAAATATTGATTAAGGTCAATTATATAATTAGTGATTTAGTTAATGATGATAATTTAATTATATTCGCTTAAATGTTGTAACATGTGTATTTTATTCATACGAAATCATATTCAAGAGAAACATGATCCGTTGGAATCAATATAGGCAAATACTACACGTAGGAACCAGATTGGAGTGATTTGGAGTTGTTTGAATTTTTATATAATTTCAAGCGTTTGTTTGGAATTATATAAATCGACGCGAAATCGTCGAAATGGACTGGATGATGAGTTAATTCTCATGCTTTCTAGAATACATGGAATGTTGTTATTTTATATAATATTCATTATTGTTAGTATATAAATTGTGTGTTTGGATGTTTGGATGATTTATTTCTTTGTTGGTGGTTGTCGATATATGTAATTCACGTCTATGAATGGATGTAATAACCCGGAAAATCTGAGCCAGTTTGAAATTTTTATTTTGGCCATTTTAGCGAATTTTGAATATTTAAAATGAATTATTTTAAATAATATCGACGAGAAATTTATTTTGAATTGAATTCGACGTATATATTTATATACGCCGTCGTTAGAATATAAATATTTATATTTAATTATATAACGAGCCTGAAATGGCGCGGTAGTTCGAAAATTCGATTTTTAATTTCAAATGAATATACAGAATTCGTTATAAGTCAGAATTGAACGAAACAAGAAATATTTGAATCTGATGAAGAATATCTTTCTAACGAAGTTGAGAAACTGAGATTTCACTTTAGAAGTTGAAAGATATGTCCAGTTGAAAATTCAGAAAAGTCGCTGTGGAATTTATATATATTTTAATATATATAAAGGCCTTGAAATTAGCCGTTTTGCAAATGACCTCGGATTTCGACGAAACCAGTTTTGTTGGGTCCGTGATGTCAAGTTATTGCTAGGTTTCAAATTTCATAATTTTTCGAATCAATATGTGAGCGTGGCAAAGGAAAACGCGTTTGACCAGTTTCAGTTGATTTTAATCGACTGAAAAATGGCCATTTTTCCAACGGTCTCAGAATTCGACGAAACTAGTTTTGTTAGGACCGTATCGTCAATACGAAGCTAGAAAATATTTTTCTGCAATTTATAGAGTTAATATGTGACCCCGGTAATTTGAAATGTACGTTAAAGTTCAATATAGTGATTTAAATGTAAATTTAACGGAAACTGATTGTAGCAGCCGAATCAGCCTACGATACATATCCCATTGTGTTCGGAATGGGGGTGAAATGTTATGGACGGCAGGCGATGGGCCTCGTTTCGAGGTCGTATGTGAAAGTCAACTCTTTAGGATAAAATAAATAAATTAATTAATAAAAATATATATATATATATTTCCTCCTCTCTACATACCCTGCCCCCCCTAAATTTCATTCAGTCGAAAATTAAATAAGAAAAAAAAAACGATGGGAGCTCGTCGTCGCCCACCTCCAGACCGCGCCCCCCCCCCCCGCCACCATCGCCGCCTCCTCCGTCGATCTCCCCCCCCCCACCCCACCACTGCCCTCCTTCTCTCCCCTCACTCCGTCGAAGACCCTCAGCCACCCACGAAACCACGAACCCCCAAATCGAACGGAAACCGCACCCCACCACTCCACCGCAACCACCACCACATCGATGACCCTCTCCTCTCGCGCTCCCTCTTATCCTCCGACCACGACCCCTCCAGCACCGCGAGGACCAAGTCGCACCCCAATCGAAGACCGACGCCACCCGCAAGCGCCACCCCCTCTCCTTGTCGAACCCTAGCCCCAGATCCACCGCGAGACCCCCCCCTTCAACAGTCGATGTGAGTTTATTTTAATTATTTCTTTATTGTATTTATATTGTTAACCTGATTTGTTTTTAAAGTATAAAAATCTGATTTGTTTTTAAAGTATAAAAATCTGATTTGTTTTTAAAGTATGAAAATCTGATTTGTTTTTAAAGTATAAAAATCTGATTTGTTTTTAAAGTATAAAAAAAACTGATTTTAAAAGGGTATTTAAAACTGATTAGAAAAAGGTTAAAACTTTAAATAGAAAATATAAATTTGAAATGATTTTTAAATATAAAAATTAGCATTGTTGAAAATATATCTATATCACAAAGTTGTGAATATGTATATATCACAAGGTTTTGAAAATATATGGGAATGTTTTAAAAATAAAAATTCGATTTTTATATATTGAACATCGAAATAAAAATATGATTTTTATATATCGAATAGTGAAATAAAAATGCGATTTTTATATATTGAACATCGAAATAAAAATATGATTTTTATATATCGAATAGTGAAATAAAAATTCGATTTTTATATATTGAACATCGAAATAAAAATATGATTTTTATATATCGAATAGTGAAATAAAAATGCGATTTTTATATATTGAACATCGAAATAAAAATATGATTTTTATATATCGAATAGTGAAATAAAAATTCGATTTTTATATATTGAACATCGAAATAAAAATATGATTTTTATATATCGAATAGTGAAATAAAAATTCGATTTTTATATATTGAATAGCGAAGTAAAAATATGATTTTTATATATCGAATAGTGAAATAAAAATTCGATTTTTATATATTGAACATCGAAATAAAAATATGATTTTTATATATCGAATAGTGAAATAAAAATTCGATTTTTATATATTGAATAGCGAAGTAAAAATATGATTTTTATATGTCGAATAGTGAAGTAAAAATTCGATTTTTACATATGTAGTGGCTACGGACAACGAAGATGACGAAGATGCGGTAGCGATGAAGATTTCCTGCATTGGAAGAGCCGTGGAGCTTGGATAGCTATTTGTGAGAATTTCTCACCTTTCAATTTCTTTTTCTAGTTATATATATACTAGGATGCAGACGGTGCTTAGTAGCACCCGACACAATCGTCCACAGACCATGGACTTGTTTGTTTGACTGTTTGGTGATTGATTGCGATATTGGTTTGAATGTGGTTTGTGGTGTGAAAAATCGAATCGATAAATTGGTTAGGATTAGACGTGCGCCGTTATAAGGCGAAGGAGTAAGGCTACCGTTATAAGGCGAAGGAGTAAGGCTAGGTTAGACTCTTACTCCAAATTTTGTGGTTTGCATAACGAATTGATTTGATTGATGTGTGAATGGCGTGGGCCTTCACTAGACCGGGGATAAGGCTAGGCCTCGTCCCGTTTCTAGTATCGTGCCGTTATGCCGCCGAAATTTTCTAAAATATGTTAGAAAATAAAAATATCATTTTATTGTGTAAATGAATTGAATAGAAATTCATAGGTTGAAATAAAATGTTTTATCGTTAAAAATATAATTTTTAACGTGAAGTGAATAAAATATTCATTTATAAACCGGACGGTTTGTTTATGCACACCTATTTGAATGACATTGATTGGGACGATAAATTTTACACATCGCCCAACTGCACGAATAAAATATTTGTTTGATTGTTTGAAACCCCACACGGGTGTTGGGATGAAATTTGAAGTTCACTCATCCTGATTGATTAAATATGTCGATCGATTGATTGACAGGCTGTTATAAGCGTTGAATATCTATATTTGATGCTTTTACAGTGTAGTGCACTTTGGTTGATGGTTGATTATTTTCAATGTTATTATATACATGTGTTGTATGAAAATCCATATAATTAACTTTATATGGTAATTGATTGGGCCTCATTCCAATCGTGAAAATAAAGAATATTTTGATAATAGGAAATATTTGAAATAGAATATTTGAAAATAGAAATATGTGAAGCCGTGATGATTAGATTGACGCCATTTTGACGTGAACGATATTTATATCGATTTTATAACGATTTCGAAATGAATTGAATTGAAAACGATTTCGAAATGAATTGAATTGAAAACGATTTCGAAATGAATTGAATTGAAAACGATTTCGAAATGAATTGAATTGAAAACGATTTCGAAATGAATTGAATTGAAAACGATTTCGAAATGAATTGAATTGAAAACGATTTCGAAATGAATTGAATTGAAAACGATTTCGAAATGAATTGAATTGAAAACGATTTCGAAATGAATTGAATTGAAAACGATTTCGAAATGAATTGAATTGAAAACGATTTCGAAATGAATTGAATTGAAAACGATTTTGAAATGAATTGAATTGAAAACGATTTCGAAATGAATTGAATTGAAATTTGAATTGAATAGAAATGAATTTTGAAACGAATTTATAAAGAAGAATTCAATTTTGATTTGAATTGAAAAGGAAGTTGAAATTGCTTTTGAAACGAATTTAAAACTATTTATATAATTCGTTTTAAATAGAAATCGACGAAGTATATATTATATATATTATATATATAATATAATGGCCTGAATAGAACGCGCCGCGCCGCGGCAGTTCGTGAATTTCGACCATTTATTTCAAACGGACATTACGGGAGATCCGACCGTCGGATTCTCCTAAAACCGGAACCGTTGGGTTCGTATCGAAAAGAGCTTTCTAACGAATGTGATAAATTAGAAATCTAACGGTTGGATTTGGAATTATGTCCAAATCAAATTTGAAAAAGGTCGCTATAAGTGCAGTTCGATGGCCGTTGATGGAAATCGACTGTACGGGCCTTGATAAAATTATTAAAAATAGTAATAAATTGTGTAAAATCATAAGAAATGATTTAGAAAGAATTGGGATGAAAAAACTCCATATTTGAAAAGATAAAAATAGATTCTTATCGAAATGAACTAGTTTTGAACTAGAAATATAATTCTATTTATTTTTAAATAAATAAATTGAATTTGAAAAGGGTTTTAAAAATAACCAGAATTTCCAATGATTGCATTGGAGTGGATTTGAATCGAAATTGTCTTCGGAATATTTCGATGTTGGAATTCGTGATTATGCGGATGTTGTTACGGAAATTTGAAAGATATATATCTATATCGTTATTTCCAATACGATATTTGTTAGTCGTGGAATTTGATATTGAATATAAGCCGATATATTTTCTATTCAGAGCCTTGTATTGAATATCAAATGTGATTTGGGTTTGTCGTGAATGGTGTCTTCACTAACACTGTTCTTGAACCCAGTTGAGAAAAGATTAAATCTTTTTATTTAGATTTAATGAAGTGTACCAATTAAATGATATTTAATTGGAATTAAATTGATATTGATTTTTGGGTTTATCGTGAACAGTGTTTTAAACAACACTCGTTCTTTAACCTGATAATTAATGAATGTGATTTTGGGTTTATCGTGAACTGTGTTTTTAAATGACACGGATTCTTTAACCCAGTCGAAGATTAAAACTAAGTGGAGTTTTAATGAATCTTTAATTAGATTGAAATGATCGAAAATGGAGTATCACCAGTTTTGCTCCAGGCGATAGTTAAATCTTTAATTAGATTTGAACGTGAAATGGTAATTGAATTTACCGATAACACTGTGGTGTTAGATATGAAGTATTCACAGTTTTACTTCATGGGATGAATAGGTTGGGATTGGGAAATTATAACAAATGATTACTTCGGTAAGGTTCGCTAATCCCGACTAGTTTGAATTGATATTCAAAAGTTGATTAAAGAATAAATTCAAGAATTTATCTTTGATAAAATTAATGGGAACCTTTCCCTATGAATGTGAAATTAGAAACTAACTGTCGGTTAGCTAAGTAGAATGGTTTTCTGGATATTGATCTGATGTTGGTTTCGGCCTTCGGGGTTAATATTTGGGGAATTATTCTCTTGATTAATTTACGGTTAGTGACTGATGGATTGGAATGAGGCGTATGTTGTGTTTGTGTAACACTTATTTAAAATATACGCGAGTTATTCGGGAAGACCGGGTTTATCCCATTCTGAATAACTGATACGACGATAAGTCGAAGATGAAGACGATGGTCGAAGACCGGAAGTCTTCACGTCGTTTGGGTGATAACTGATGATCTTGATTGGGCTGTACACCCAAGAAGATGGAAACAGTTGGTGATCGTCCAGACGTACTTGGAGATCGATGGATATGCGGGGTACTAGGTGCCTCCGGTTTCGTTCAGACCCAGAACGGACTTGTAAATGGACTGTGTGTCTGACATTGGATTTTAGTCTATGCGGTTGATTTCTATTAAATATATATCTGTTTGGCGGCGGAGAATTTATTCTCTTGCTTAACGCCCTTCTCTGAGACGTACGAGCTCAGGGGTTATATATTGATGGATATCAAACGCATGGAGTGAATTGCCTGTGTGGCATGCCTACGTGGCAATTGATCGAGGCTTCTGTTGAAAAGCAAAGTCTTGTGGTTGATGATCGAAGCACGGCCTTTGTGGCGTAGCTTCGTGTAACATTGGATTCGCGAGTTTCACACCCGGTATGAATCAAAAACGGGAGACGGACCTCAGGGAGGGCATGCGTTTCTTTCTAGTTAGAAGTGGCGTCAGTGGTTTTACACGCCCTGACGAGTTTGACTTATGTGGTTGTTGCTGTTGCGAGGCGCCTCGGATTGATCGGTCGTTCTCGAACCGATGGAGTCATTCGTTGGCTCATTGACACCCCAAAGGGTGGGGAAACGCAGTGTTCAGGGTTTAAGTTTAATCCACATCGGTGGACCGGCCCTGTCGCTCCAAGGGACGATGCGTTCTGTTCCTGAGACACGGGCTAGAGCGTCTCGAATCGGTTGAGGACTATCTTTTGCCTCGGTTCATAGACGGAAATCCAATTTCCAAATACGTGACATTTGCGGTTTTATTTGTAGAACCTAGTATGGTGACATAGTGGGATGGGGCACTCATGCCGCCTATGATTGATATTTATGATTTGAAGTTGTTTTATACGCTATGCACTTATTATAGTATCAAATGATTTGTTTTAAACGTATCAAGCATGCTTTGGCTGTTATAAGGTAAAAACCCTATCCTCCGGCTTGCGTTGCTTTGTGTGATGGGACCTGGGTCTTATAACAGCTTCATTTTTCTTTATTTAGCATTGCGCTGTTTGTTTTATGCACTGGTATTCTTGGGAGGAAACCCGTTCCGTGTTATACGGCGTGGTCCCTTGATTTACCGAACTTTAAAATAAAGAATTATAACTGTTTTAGTTCTCACACCAGTCCCATGACTTACCTGGAGTTTATTGTTTTAACCTAAACTCTGGGTGCCCCTATTTTGACACAGGCAGCTAGTAGTTTTGGTTTTGCAGACTTATATTCACAGGATCCTGGTTTACAGCTGGAACGATATCCGGAAAGCTTTGTATCTGTATATCTCTTCTAATTGTGTATTGTATTATTTTCCGCTGCTATGTATTTAAATGTAATTTAAATCTCTGATATTTCTGTGTAATATTTATTTATACTCTGTATATTCTTGTATTCTGATGCATTGTTGTGATATACAATGAAATGTTCTTCTGTATGCGTTCTGCTGTGGCTTGTTCTCGAACTATCCGACGCTTTCCTTTACGGGGAAGTTGCGGGGTTTTACACGTGGTATCAGAGCTTTGGTTTACAAAGCTTGGAGAACAAGGCACATTAGAACCATACGAAAGAATTCATCAGATATTGGGTTAGTAATATCCAATGGGATGACTCGTTAGAGATGGGATCAGTAGTATCCTAGAACGAGTGTGAAGAGTATATTTTTAAAAAAAAGTGAAAACAAATTTTGTTTTGAAAATTTAAATCATTTATTCGTATTTGATTATTTATTTTATATTGATGTGGACAATCCAGTATATATAGATTTTGCGTATACGTCTGATCCGCGTGTATTTGAAATTTTAATATACTGGATAGATATAGAATCACACTCTAGTCGCCCGGAGATAATTTTGGTAATGCGGCCGCATTATCAATATTTATATTCGTGTTTCGAAGGTGTGATATCTATATATTTCCATTAGGCTGGTGTGAGAACCAAAACTTATATAGATAGATTTATTGTTGTGAATTGGCATCAAAAACATGATTTTCTGTATATATATCAAAATTTATGAATTTGAAACGTTAATTCACTAATTGATTGATGTTTGTGTTGTTTGTTTAATTGTTTGATAATTTTGAACCATTATGCCTAATCGAATCAAATATTGAATTGTATTGAAAATTGGTCGCATTTGCTTGCATATACATATACTTACATTGAACAGGTCATAGCAAGGAGGCTAGAGCAGAGAATAAAATTTGTTTGCCCGACAAATAGGTACATGTTTACTACATAATTTACTGTTTTGTTTGGGTGATGATGATTTTATGAGCCTATTGGCTAGCCGCTTGGCTTTTTCTTTTTCTTTTTGAGATCTGAAGGACCGGGGAAGCTATTTGAAATTCCCCGATGCTCCTATTGCAGGGGAGGTTATGGCGAAATTTTTCAAAAATTTAGTGTGTTAGCCAAATTTTTGAAATTTTGAAAATTCTCAGAAACTGAAAAGTTGGAGAATGGAAGCCGAATCGAACTTAGAGTTGATTAATCAAACCACTTTCGACTTTGTTCCTTTTCGGGGACGAAAAGTTTTAAGTGGGGGAGATTGTAATAACCCGGAAAATCTGAGCCAGTTTGAAATTTTTATTTTGGCCATTTTAGCGAATTTTGAATATTTAAAATGAATTATTTTAAATAATATCGACGAGAAATTTATTTTGAATTGAATTCGACGTATATATTTATATACGCCGTCGTTAGAATATAAATATTTATATTTAATTATATAACGAGCCTGAAATGGCGCGGTAGTTCGAAAATTCGATTTCTAATTTCAAATGAATATACAGAATTCGTTATAAGTCAGAATTGAACGAAACAAGAAATATTTGAATCTGATGAAGAATATCTTTCTAACGAAGTTGAGAAACTGAGATTTCACTTTAGAAGTTGAAAGATATGTCCAGTTGAAAATTCAGAAAAGTCGCTGTGGAATTTATATATATTTTAATATATATAAAGGCCTTGAAATTAGCCGTTTTGCAAATGACCTCGGATTTCGACGAAACCAGTTTGGTTGGGTCCGTGATGTCAAGTTATTGCTAGGTTTCAAATTTCATAATTTTTCGAATCAATATGTGAGCGTGGCAAAGGAAAACGCGTTTGACCAGTTTCAGTTGATTTTAATCGACTGAAAAATGGCCATTTTTCCAACGGTCTCAGAATTCGACGAAACTAGTTTTGTTAGGACCGTATCGTCAATACGAAGCTAGAAAATATTTTTCTGCAATTTATAGAGTTAATATGTGACCCCGGTAATTTGAAATGTACGTTAAAGTTCAATATAGTGATTTAAATGTAAATTTAACGGAAACTGATTGTAGCAGCCGAATCAGCCTACGATACATATCCCATTGTGTTCGGAATGGGGGTGAAACGTTATGGACGGCAGGCGGTGGGCCTCGTTTCGAGGTCGTATGTGAAAGTCAACTCTTTAGGATAAAATAAATAAATTAATTAATAAAAAAAATATATATATATTTCCTCCTCTCTACATACCCTGCCCCCCCCCCCTAAATTTCATTCAGTCGAAAATTAAATAAGAAAAAAAAAACGATGGGAGCTCGTCGTCGCCCACCTCCAGACCGCGCCCCCCCCCATCGCCGCCTCCTCCGTCGATCTTCCCCCCCCCCCACCCCACCACTGCCCTCCTTCTCTCCCCTCACTCCGTCGAAGACCCTCAGCCACCCACGAAACCACGAACCCCCAAATCGAACGGAAACCGCACCCCACCACTCCACCGCAACCACCACCACATCGATGACCCTCTCCTCTCGCGCTCCCTCTTATCCTCCGACCACGACCCCTCCAGCACCGTGAGGACCAAGTCGCACCCCAATCGAAGACCGACGCCACCCGCAAGCGCCACCCCCCTCTCCTTGTCGAACCCTAGCCCCAGATCCACCGCGAGACCCCCCCCCTTCAACAGTCGATGTAAGTTTATTTTAATTATTTCTTTATTGTATTTATATTGTTAACCTGATTTGTTTTTAAAGTATAAAAATCTGATTTGTTTTTAAAGTATAAAAATCTGATTTGTTTTTAAAGTATGAAAATCTGATTTGTTTTTAAAGTATAAAAATCTGATTTGTTTTTAAAGTATAAAAAAACTGATTTTAAAAGGGTATTTAAAACTGATTAGAAAAAGGTTAAAACTTTAAATAGAAAATATAAATTTGAAATGATTTTTAAATATAAAATTTAGCATTGTTGAAAATATATCTATATCACAAAGTTGTGAATATGTATATATCACAAGGTTTTGAAAATATATGGGAATGTTTTAAAAATAAAAATTCGATTTTTATATATTGAACATCGAAATAAAAATATGATTTTTATATATCGAATAGTGAAATAAAAATGCGATTTTTATATATTGAACATCGAAATAAAAATATGATTTTTATATATCGAATAGTGAAATAAAAATTCGATTTTTATATATTGAACATCGAAATAAAAATATGATTTTTATATATCGAATAGTGAAATAAAAATGCGATTTTTATATATTGAACATCGAAATAAAAATATGATTTTTATATATCGAATAGTGAAATAAAAATTCGATTTTTATATATTGAACATCGAAATAAAAATATGATTTTTATATATCGAATAGTGAAATAAAAATTCGATTTTTATATATTGAATAGCGAAGTAAAAATATGATTTTTATATATCGAATAGTGAAATAAAAATTCGATTTTTATATATTGAACATCGAAATAAAAATATGATTTTTATATATCGAATAGTGAAATAAAAATTCGATTTTTATATATTGAATAGCGAAGTAAAAATATGATTTTTATATGTCGAATAGTGAAGTAAAAATTCGATTTTTACATATGTAGTGGCTACGGACAACGAAGATGACGAAGATGCGGTAGCGATGAAGATTTCCTGCATTGGAAGAGCCGTGGAGCTTGGATAGCTATTTGTGAGAATTTCTCACCTTTCAATTTCTTTTTCTAGTTATATATATACTAGGATGCAGACGGTGCTTAGTAGCACCCGACACAATCGTCCACAGACCATGGACTTGTTTGTTTGACTGTTTGGTGATTGATTGCGATATTGGTTTGAATGTGGTTTGTGGTGTGAAAAATCGAATCGATAAATTGGTTAGGATTAGACGTGCGCCGTTATAAGGCGAAGGAGTAAGGCTAGGTTAGACTCTTACTCCAAATTTTGTGGTTTGCATAACGAATTGATTTGATTGATGTGTGAATGGCGTGGGCCTTCACTAGACCGGGGATAAGGCTAGGCCTCGTCCCGTTTCTAGTATCGTGCCGTTATGCCGCCGAAATTTTCTAAAATATGTTAGAAAATAAAAATATCATTTTATTGTGTAAATGAATTGAATAGAAATTCATAGGTTGAAATAAAATGTTTTATCGTTAAAAATATAATTTTTAACGTGAAGTGAATAAAATATTCATTTATAAACCGGACGGTTTGTTTATGCACACCTATTTGAATGACATTGATTGGGACGATAAATTTTACACATCGCCCAACTGCACGAATAAAATATTTGTTTGATTGTTTGAAACCCCACACGGGTGTTGGGATGAAATTTGAAGTTCACTCATCCTGATTGATTAAATATGTCGATCGATTGATTGACAGGCTGTTATAAGCGTTGAATATCTATATTTGATGCTTTTACAGTGTAGTGCACTTTGGTTGATGGTTGATTATTTTCAATGTTATTATATACATGTGTTGTATGAAAATCCATATAATTAACTTTATATGGTAATTGATTGGGCCTCATTCCAATCGTGAAAATAAAGAATATTTTGATAATAGGAAATATTTGAAATAGAATATTTGAAAATAGAAATATGTGAAGCCGTGATGATTAGATTGACGCCATTTTGACGTGAACGATATTTATATCGATTTTATAACGATTTCGAAATGAATTGAATTGAAAACGATTTCGAAATGAATTGAATTGAAAACGATTTCGAAATGAATTGAATTGAAAACGATTTCGAAATGAATTGAATTGAAAACGATTTCGAAATGAATTGAATTGAAAACGATTTCGAAATGAATTGAATTGAAAACGATTTTGAAATGAATTGAATTGAAAACGATTTCGAAATGAATTGAATTGAAATTTGAATTGAATAGAAATGAATTTTGAAACGAATTTATAAAGAAGAATTCAATTTTGATTTGAATTGAAAAGGAAGTTGAAATTGCTTTTGAAACGAATTTAAAACTATTTATATAATTCGTTTTAAATAGAAATCGACGAAGTATATATTATATATATTATATATATAATATAATGGCCTGAATAGAACGCGCCGCGCCGCGGCAGTTCGTGAATTTCGACCATTTATTTCAAACGGACATTACGGGAGATCCGACCGTCGGATTCTCCTAAAACCGGAACCGTTGGGTTCGTATCGAAAAGAGCTTTCTAACGAATGTGATAAATTAGAAATCTAACGGTTGGATTTGGAATTATGTCCAAATCAAATTTGAAAAAGGTCGCTATAAGTGCAGTTCGATGGCCGTTGATGGAAATCGACTGTACGGGCCTTGATAAAATTATTAAAAATAGTAATAAATTGTGTAAAATCATAAGAAATGATTTAGAAAGAATTGGGATGAAAAAACTCCATATTTGAAAAGATAAAAATAGATTCTTATCGAAATGAACTAGTTTTGAACTAGAAATATAATTCTATTTATTTTTAAATAAATAAATTGAATTTGAAAAGGGTTTTAAAAATAACCAGAATTTCCAATGATTGCATTGGAGTGGATTTGAATCGAAATTGTCTTCGGAATATTTCGATGTTGGAATTCGTGATTATGCGGATGTTGTTACGGAAATTTGAAAGATATATATCTATATCGTTATTTCCAATACGATATTTGTTAGTCGTGGAATTTGATATTGAATATAAGCCGATATATTTTCTATTCAGAGCCTTGTATTGAATATCAAATGTGATTTGGGTTTGTCGTGAATGGTGTCTTCACTAACACTGTTCTTGAACCCAGTTGAGAAAAGATTAAATCTTTTTATTTAGATTTAATGAAGTGTACCAATTAAATGATATTTAATTGGAATTAAATTGATATTGATTTTTGGGTTTATCGTGAACATTGTTTTAAACAACACTCGTTCTTTAACCTGATAATTAATGAATGTGATTTTGGGTTTATCGTGAACTGTGTTTTTAAATGACACGGATTCTTTAACCCAGTCGAAGATTAAAACTAAGTGGAGTTTTAATGAATCTTTAATTAGATTGAAATGATCGAAAATGGAGTATCACCAGTTTTGCTCCAGGCGATAGTTAAATCTTTAATTAGATTTGAACGTGAAATGGTAATTGAATTTACCGATAACACTGTGGTGTTAGATATGAAGTATTCACAGTTTTACTTCATGGGATGAATAGGTTGGGATTGGGAAATTATAACAAATGATTACTTCGGTAAGGTTCGCTAATCCCGACTAGTTTGAATTGATATTCAAAAGTTGATTAAAGAATAAATTCAAGAATTTATCTTTGATAAAATTAATGGGAACCTTTCCCTATGAATGTGAAATTAGAAACTAACTGTCGGTTAGTTAAGTAGAATGGTTTTCTGGATATTGATCTGATGTTGGTTTCGGCCTTCGGGGTTAATATTTGGGGAATTATTCTCTTGATTAATTTACGGTTAGTGACTGATGGATTGGAATGAGGCGTATGTTGTGTTTGTGTAACACTTATTTAAAATATACGCGAGTTATTCGGGAAGACCGGGTTTATCCCATTCTGAATAACTGATACGACGATAAGTCGAAGATGAAGACGATGGTCGAAGACCGGAAGTCTTCACGTCGTTTGGGTGATAACTGATGATCTTGATTGGGCTGTACACCCAAGAAGATGGAAACAGTTGGTGATCGTCCAGACGTACTTGGAGATCGATGGATATGCGGGGTACTAGGTGCCTCCGGTTTCGTTCAGACCCAGAACGGACTTGTAAATGGACTGTGTGTCTGACATTGGATTTTAGTCTATGCGGTTGATTTCTATTAAATATATATCTGTTTGGCGGTGGAGAATTTATTCTCTTGCTTAACGCCCTTCTCTGAGACGTACGAGCTCAGGGGTTATATATTGATGGATATCAAACGCATGGAGTGAATTGCCTGTGTGGCATGCCTAAGTGGCAATTGATCGAGGCTTCTGTTGAAAAGCAAAGTCTTGTGGTTGATGATCGAAGCACGGCCTTTGTGGCGTAGCTTCGTGTAACGTTGGATTCGCGAGTTTCACACCCGGTATGAATCAAAAACGGGAGACGGACCTCAGGGAGGGCATGCGTTTCTTTCTAGTTAGAAGTGGCGTCAGTGGTTTTACACGCCCTGACGAGTTTGACTTATGTGGTTGTTGCTGTTGCGAGGCGCCTCGGATTGATCGGTCGTTCTCGAACCGATGGAGTCATTCGTTGGCTCATTGACACCCCAAAGGGTGGGGAAACGCAGTGTTCAGGGTTTAAGTTTAATCCACATCGGTGGACCGGCCCTGTCGCTCCAAGGGACGATGCGTTCTGTTCCTGAGACACGGGCTAGAGCGTCTCGAATCGGTTGAGGACTATCTTTTGCCTCGGTTCATAGACGGAAATCCAATTTCCAAATACGTGACATTTGCGGTTTTATTTGTAGAACCTAGTATGGTGACATAGTGGGATGGGGCACTCATGCCGCCTATGATTGATATTTATGATTTGAAGTTGTTTTATACGCTATGCACTTATTATAGTATCAAATGATTTGTTTTAAACGTATCAAGCATGCTTTGGCTGTTATAAGGTAAAAACCCTATCCTCCGGCTTGCGTTGCATTGTGTGATGGGACCTGGGTCTTATAACAGCTTCATTTTTCTTTATTTAGCATTGCGCTGTTTGTTTTATGCACTGGTATTCTTGGGAGGAAACCCGTTCCGTGTTATACGGCGTGGTCCCTTGATTTACCGAACTTTAAAATAAAGAATTATAACTGTTTTAGTTCTCACACCAGTCCCATGACTGACCTGGAGTTTATTGTTTTAACCTAAACTCTGGGTGCCCCTATTTTGACACGGGCAGCTAGTAGTTTTGGTTTTGCAGACTTATATTCACAGGATCCTGGTTTACAGCTGGAACGATATCCGGAAAGCTTTGTATCCGTATATCTCTTCTAATTGTGTATTGTATTATTTTCCGCTGCTATGTATTTAAATGTAATTTAAATCTCTGATATTTCTGTGTAATATTTATTTATACTCTGTATATTCTTGTAATCTGATGCATTGTTGTAATATACAATGAAACGTTCTTCTGTATGCGTTCTGTTGTGTCCTGTTCTCGAACTATCCGTCGCTTTCCTTTACGGGGAAGTTGCGGGTCTTTACAATGGATGACTTTTGACACTACCTACTGTTAAGAAGAATATTCATCTTAAATGAACTAGATTAGATTATCTAATTTATATGCATATATAAACTGATATATGATTTGTGATGTTGGGGGACATGCTGGAGGGATCCAACAAGATTCCTCTATGTTTTGGATGTTACTTCCTTTCACATTTTACACATATGAACTGTCTAACACAGGTAACATTAAAATTTGATTTGTATGATGTTTGTTAAATTTAAATTCAACATTGATGTGTTAATAATCAATAAACAATATTGGTTTAGTGATTGGTAGAAAATGGTCTAAAATCCATCATTTTAAGACATTGATTCACCGTCAGGCGAATTGACTAAGTTGAAGTTGTAAAATATATTTTTAAAACAAAAGCAAAATTTTTATTTTATTTTATTTTATTTTATATAAGTTATATAAATAATGGTTTTATAAATAGATCAATATTTATAGTTGGATTTTATATTTGAATTATAAAATGTTTTATGAAGCGAAAGCCTTGTTTTATCAATAAGTTTTATAATTGGAGATTCGAGTGGTAAAACTTTACTAAGTTTTATAATGAAGTTCTATGAAGTTAAAAAACCCTATTTTATAATTATTTGAGTTTATATGTGATTTTCTGTTGTTTTGAACAAGTTTTATTGAACTTGTAAAATGATGCAGAATTAATATTGTGTTTTAGAATTGAAATTTATGAAAAATTGGATATTCATAAAAAGCTTTTAAATGATTTGAATTGATTTTAAACTAAGATTTTAGTTATTTGGTTTTAAATTTTGAACCAGGATTTTTGATATCTGAAGTTTATAAAGAAAAGGAAATCGAGATTATGAAAAGATTTTATTTGAACTTTTATAAAGAATTTTATAAAGGGATTTTGTAGTAAATTCAAGTTTTATAAATAAGGTTTATAAAAGAGATTTGAAAATAAGGCGATGGTTTTAGATGGTTTTAAATGATGGTTTATTTTATAATTGAACTAAGTAAAAGTGATTGTAATTGAAATGAAATTTTAAATGTAGGTAGTGATTTTCAAACTTTATTTAAAGTGAATAGTAAATGGAACTTACTGTGATATTTACTGAATATTGGGTTTTTGCATCAAAAAAACTTCTATTTATCTTGAAAACAAGAATGTTGTCAGGTCAAGGTCTAAGATGTAAATAAAATGCCCTAACTTGAACGACTTCATAATTATCTAAGGGATGATACTAGTTTGAAATAAGAGTTGATGTTGGAATTAAACATTTATTTCCCTGAATGATGTTATAAACTTAAATCTGCAAAGTTTATAAGTCAAATAAAATTGTTTGGAGTTTTATAGCAAATAGTGTATCCCATAACATTGTTTTAGTCTATATGATTTCAAAATTTACTTATATCATTTGGTTAGGTAAAAATCGCTATTTTCTAAGTCGTAAAAATTATATGGTTTTGTTAAAACATGTATTCCAAGAGATAAGTATATGACTATGATTTTCGAAGTAATAAAATCAAGAGATTTGTGAATATACTTATCCCGTTTAGAAAAGTATATGGAATCAATTTGTAGGAATCAATGAGATGATTTTAAATTAAAAAGGGCCTGTGCTGCTAGTGTACTTAATTGTACAAATATATGATGATAGTCAAAGAACCGACTATCAATAAAGTTCCTTTTAACTTATAACGTGTTGATTTGGGGAATCGGGATTGGAATTGGATCCAAAACCACATCGAACCGACTTTGCGTTTAAAACTAATTTTCAGGTATGCTTAGACGTATTAAGATGATTAGAAGATGTAGGTCTTAAAATGGAAAGCTATGCTTTTTGACGTCTCTAGTTAGCTACCAGGATTATACTTGTAGCAATACTACATACCTTTTGGGATTCTGCATGATGTGAGGACTTCTTGTTACTAATCCTAGGGGTTATTCTGACAGGATTTAGTTAAAGAGTCCTTCGGGTTGTCTTGTTCCCAAAAAACTTGTATGGACGAATGTTTGACATTGCATTTATTAAATCATGTACATTGATTTTTACAAACGTACATCTGTTTAGAAGCGGAGAAGGCAACTTCTCTTAGCTCAACACCCTTCTCTGAGAGTATGAGCTTGGAGGTTGTATTTTTATGGACATCAATTAGTGATTGATGAGATGGAGATAAAGCATCTAAAGATAGGGATGTGTCATGTATGAAAGGTAAAAACGTTGCCTCTAGCCTGATCAACCGGTAATGGCTAAAACATGGGATATGCCTCTGGGCTAGGTGGGTAGCTCTCATTCATAGTATTATCACCACCCGATTCTAGAATGGATGACCCTTTTGATTTTTGTACGCTGAGGTTTGGTTACTGATCACAACCAAGATGGTGAAATATTCGGTATAATCCAGAGAGGGGTTGGTCGGTCCTGATTCGCAGGGAGTCCATGCAAGGCTATCGATACGCTTATCTAAAGAGGTATCGTGGTAGGTGGTACCCCGATGCCTTGTCAATGCATGAAAATCCAAACTATAATACGAGCCTTTCACGGTATTAGTTATATACCTGGTATGCTAAAACTTAATAAATGTAAAAATTTCGGATAGATTGATAAGTAGTTGTATTTTAGACATTGTTATTGTATCATAGGATTTCTATAAAGAGTTTTGGTTATCATAAGGGAAAACACGTGCCATGTTTATGTGTGGTCGTGTCTTAATAGAGTTCCATTCTTTTGAAAAAGGATTTTCAAAAATTAAGCAAGTTGATTGTGATGTGAGTTTTCTCGCTGTCAAGTATCCCAGTCTGATAATTCATATGAATTTACTTTTCGCAAAATGCGCTCGGTCAGACCGAGTATATTTTCCAAATTGCATTGGATTTGCTTGGAGCCGTAGCAGAGGAGCTGGAGTCGAGAAGTTTTTTTACTGTATTAATTTTATTAATTTATTCCCACTGTGTTTGTTATGTATTTATCAGTTTTAGTACAAATAAGTTGTTGTAAATGTATAGACTGATCTATTTGTGTACTGATGATTTATTCATGTGTACATATAGTTTTCTCGTGTGTAAAGAGTATTGTTATATTATATTTTGTTCATTCCGCTGTGAGATTATGATCTTTTCTGATTTTGATGTGTTTGTGTTCTTCTTTTTCTTATATTCTAACCTTTCTTATTTCTCACCCTTTAACTTCTTTCTCATAATTTTCTGGGTTTTCGATACTTGAGTTTTGACATGTGAATATAAAGGGTGTATTAATGTCGAAATGGACGTCGAATTTTCCAGGCTATTACAATTGGGGTCCATAACATCTAGAGTATGATTACAAGAAGCCGAAAGGAATATTGGATTGAAAATTGGCCCAAGTGTTAACTTGGTGATGCTTTATCATGATAATTCATCCTTGAGTTATGGTGGAAGGTCCACTAGTAGTGGAACTTATGAGGACTGTTGTTGACGTTTTGTGGATTGTGTTGGAGGTGGTGGCTTATTTGCACCAGGGATAGATGGTGAGGTAGTAACATGGTAAAAGCTATGGTTCTTAGGTTAGTGGGATCTTTCTCGGAGTAAGTTCGAAAGGTGGTAGTTCGATATTAGTATGAGTTTCAAATGAAACAAAATGGATTATGGAATAATGCAAACTAGATTGAGTAAGAAGGGCTTCGTATCCAAATGGAGAAAAGAGGAATTAGATGAATATGGTCCTGCTAAGGAATCAACGACAGCTTGGTGTGTTTTTGGTTATGCTAAGGAATCACTAGTGTGTATATTTCTTGTAAGTCCTTTAAGAAACAATGTTTTGCCAGTTCTCACATGAAAAAATTAGATATTTTCCTTAAATTCACTCTTAAATTTGACATACTCGCTCAAAACTTCAATCGGAATGGGATTACTTAAGGTTTCTCTAGTCTTTATAATACACAGGTAAAGATAAACTAAGTACAGAAGCTAGAATAACTATAATTTATTCAATGAGAATGTTGTACATGACTACTCATATGGTTCATAGAGTATAGATCTTTTAAAAAGTTCAGGAACTAACCTTTTCCTATAACATTTTAAGTTTATTTGCAATAATATAGTGGTTTGAAGGGTGAATGGGTTTAGCTTTAAGTACTTTCCAATGTCACCAATCATAAGGACCTGATTCCTTTTCATTTAAATATCTATCTGGAAGCTCCTAAGTAAGCTGCACATTTGTTTCTTTAATGAGTGAAGTCTACAAACTTGCCTTTGTGGTAGATCTTGTATAACACCTTTTCCAAGATATTGCTATCATCAATAGCATCCAAAAAGGGTTAGATTTCGAAGTTTTTCTTCAGTAGTTGTTCTTAGTGATTGTGTACTTTCTTCTACAACGAAGAAAATTACTTTTCATGGAAGTTATTCAATATTAAGGCGCTGAGATTAAAATTTTGATATTTCTTAGATAAATCATTATGTTGTTTTGTTAATCTACCTAACATATTTAATCTATTTACCTTCGTTTGCTTCTTTTTTAAGAAAAGCGTCAAAACATTGCTATGAAATTATCCTTAGTTAAAGAGATTCATAAGTTTATTGACTAAAATTTAGCAAAATTTAAATGTTCGTACAAAGCCATACACACGTGATTAGAACTAAAGCAGTGGGAGTTTGTTGCTTTCTCTTTGATTTTTTTCCTTGAGCAGTCCTAATATGACTCTCATTCGGAGGAGAATCAGGAATTCCCGTTATCTTTGACTCCTTGGTAGCGTCTTTGTCGTAGTAGGGGTTAAAAGGACCATCTCCATCATTATCATTATGGATATCCCAAACCCATCATGATCATTTACATTGTAGCCTAACTTGAATTCATCGCAGCCGTCATCACATCAACTTAATCATCATCTCTGTGGTCGTCGTCATCTTTTAGGCCGTCACCATCTCATTTTATCGTCATACTTAATTTAATTATCAATGTAGGGATCATCAAAAACTAGAAATGCCATACCATCAATATACTTTCCATTATTTGGAGTCCATTTCATTGTGGCTTAAAATTTCGCTTATACTCTTCATTATACTGAAAGGTGGGAAAATCTAAATTCGGGCACTTCTCAATATTGTTCACATAGGTAGTGAAGATAGTATGTTCACAAGATCTATTAATGATAGTCTTGAGAGGGCCTCCCAAGAAAGTAGGACACCTTTTGTTTGGCATCCTCGGTTACATCTGCAAATTTGATTCAGAGACTTCTATCTTCTTGAACCTCCTTTTAAAATCTCAATTCGGTTTATGCACTCGAATGCAACTGAGTCATCATCTAAAGTCTTTTGGTTCAAAAGTGTTACCTATGCCACCAACTCTTATTTAGCTTTGGTCATATCATCAAGAGGCACTTGTGTCTCTTTAAGATTGGAGGCGAGCTCTTGTGTACCGTCCCAAATTTTCAGCGGTCGAATATTTAATTTAATTTATTATTTTAAACGTTGTTTTGAAATTTAATTAATTGAATTCAATGGTTTTAAATATTTTATTAGTATAAATAATAAAATAATTTTTTGAAACGACCTAAACTTCCCCTTACAGGAAAGCCCGGATTGCTTTGAGAACACATCGCATCAGGACATAAACAATAGAACATTTCATTACTATTACAACAATTACATCAAAGTACAAGAATATATCAGAGTATGAATAAATATTACAACGGAAAATAATATCAGGGATTTAAAATGCAAAACAGTGGAAAATATAATACAATAGCACAATGGTAGTGGAAAATAACAACCAACGCAACTGAAAGAAATACACAGATACAAAACTTTCGGAATATTGGTCCAACTGTAAATCCAAGATCCTAAGTAGAGAAATATCTGCGGAAACAAAAATACTGATTGCCCGTGTGGAAAATATGGGCACCCAGAGTTTAGTTTAAAACAATAAACTCCGAGTCAGTCATGGGACTGGTGTGAGAACTAAAACAATTATTAGCTTTTATTTTAAAGTTAGGTAAATCACGGGACCACACCGTATAACACGAAACGGGTTTATCCCCCTTGAATACCAGTGCATAAAACAAACAACCCAATGCTAAACAGAAAAATGAAGCTACTATAAGGCTCAGGTCCCATCACACAATGAACGCAATCGAGGATATAGTTTTTCCTTATAATAGCCAAAAATGCTTGGTACGCGAAATTTCATCTTTTATTATTACTATAAGTGAAGAAATCAAATTCAAATATGAATGTATCAATCATAGGCGGCGTCGGTACCATTATATTACGTCGCCATATAGGTTTACAACCAAAATCGTGTATTGGAAATTGTGTTTCCATCTATGAACCAAAGCAAGCGGTCGTCCTTTCGATTCGAGACGCACTAGCAATGCCTCAGGATCACACCTACGACCAACCCTAGGTTAGCTTCATGGTTGGTCATTCGTTGGTGATTAGTTATACCATAAACTATATGTTAGCCTGTTCTATCGAACCTCCAAAATGGGTCAGTATGTCGACCACTCAAGAGCCACAAGGGATTCAAATCATATAGCATTTCAATTGGCCCAATTTCCTAGGCACCTCGATTT
The DNA here is from genome assembly GCA_030737875.1 of Allium sativum. Lineage (NCBI taxonomy): Eukaryota > Viridiplantae > Streptophyta > Magnoliopsida > Asparagales > Amaryllidaceae > Allium > Allium sativum. Next base: position 347,054,620 of record CM060920.1, read on the forward strand.
CCATAATAAAGTTTTCCAACATCCGCATAAGTAAACAGTCTGGGCTCCATACCATGGCGTTACTCGTAGCTAGAAACTAACATATGTAATGTTCCTCATCCCGTTTCTGGTACATACCGGGGTGTGAACCTCGCGAATTAACGATACACAAAGCTGTGCTTTGAACATCAAGCACAAGACTCATCTTTTAAACAAAAGCCTTGATCCATGCATCTCAGCATGCCACACTATCAATCCATACCATACGACTGATTTCCACCAATATATAACCTCTAAGCTCGTATATCTCAGAGAAGGGTGTTAAGTAAGAGAATAAATTCTCCAACACCAAACAGATATATATTTAGCATAGATCAACGAATATAGTATAAAAGAATACAACACATGCATACCATTCATTTGCAAGTCCGTTCTGGGTCTGAACAAAACCGGAGGCACCTTATTCCTTGTCCCATATGTCCAATACAAGAGAGAGGCCCTCGCATATCCGATCGATCTCCAAGTACGTCTGGACGATCACCACTTATTACCTTGTCTTGGGTGTCCATCCCAATCAAGACATCGGTAATCATCCAAACGATGTGAAGACCTCCGGTATTCAACCACCGTCTTCATATCATCGACATTTAGTCATCGTATTAGTTATTCCGAATGGGTTAAACCCGGTCTTCCGAATAACTTGCGTATCTTATAATCAAGTGCTATAAAAACACATCATACGCCTCATTCCAGTTCATAATATTCTTTTATTCAAATATTCACTTCTTTAGGGAAAGGTTCCCATTAATTTTATCAAGGATAAATTCTTTTAACTTATTCTTTAATCTTCCTTTCGATATCGTTTTCAAAAGATTTTATTTTATCTTTTCACAATTCTAAACCAAACTTACAAAACTAGTCGAGATTATCGAGCCTTACCAAAGTAATCATTTATTTTATTTATCCAATCCCAACCTATTCTTCCCATGGAGCAAAACTGGTAGTACTCCAGATCTAACACCCACTGTGTTTTTTGTAAAATTAATTACCATTCTCATTTCAAATCTAATTAAAGATTTAATTATCGCCTGGAGTAAAACTGGTGGTACTCCATTCTCGATCACTTCTCAAATTTGGCAAATTTAATTACCACATTAACATTTCAATCTAATTAAACATTCATTAAAACTCCACTTAGTTTTAATCTCCCAAAAATCATTATTTAATGATTATTCACATTTAGGAAATAAATCTCATCTTTAACAGAGTTAAAGAACGAATGTACTTTAAAACATCGTTCATGATAAACCCAAAATCATCTTCCATCAAATGGACGCTACACGGAAATCATAACAGTGTATAATCGATTTAAATTTCTATACCAAACTAATACTTTAAACACAATAGTGGCTAGGCCTTTTAAATTCCATATATAGTAACGGTTTTCCTTCACAGAAGCTCATCTCGATTATTACCAAATCAAATTCCATTCAATTCCAATTTAATATATTAAATTGGAAAACTTCTCTTTGGAAAATTCCATTAATCTTAAATAAAAGATTATAAATTCCAAATCATATCTCCACTGTTAATTGGGTTAAAGAACAAATGTTATTTAAAACACCGTTCACGATAAACCCAAAAATCCAATTTCAATTCAATTCCAATTAAATATTAATTAATGGGTAAACTTCACTAAATCTTATTAAAAATATTTATTCTTTTCTAAACTGGGTTTAAAAACAATGTTAATAAAGACACCATTCACGACAAACCCAAAATCCAATTTAATATTAAATACAAGGCTCTGAATAGAAATTATGTCGGCTTATATTCAATATCAAATCCTGAAACCAACAAATATCGTATTGGGAATAATGATATATATCTTCCAAATTCCTCCACAATATCTGTATAATTACGGAATCTAATATCTAAATATTCCGAAGATTGTTTCCATTCAAAATCCATTCCAATTTATGAATTGGAAAACTCTAATTATTTTAAAAACCTTTTTCCAAATCTAATTTGTTTATTTAATAACATTGGATTATTATTCTAGTAAATAACTAGTTCACTTAAATAAAAATATCTTTTATCTTTTCAAAACTTGGAATTTTTCATCCAGAATCTTTCCAAATCATTTATATGATTTTACACAAATTTTCCATATTTTTAATAATTTTATTTAACCCCTTAAAGTCGGTTTCCAATAGCGGCCACTGAACTGCATCCATAGAGACCTTTTTTGAAATTTATTTGAACATATTTCCAAATCCAACAGTTAGATTTCAATACTCTTATTATCATTGGAAAGCCCTTTTCGATACGAACCCAACGGTTCTGGTTTTAGGAGAATCCGACAATCAGATCTCCCGTTACGTCCATTTGAAATTAATGGTCGAAATTCGCGAACGGTCGCTGTGCGACGCGTTCTATTCAGGCCATTAAATGTATATAATATATATATATATATATATATATCGCCGATTTCCATTTAAAATGTATTTTAAAATATTTATAAATACGTTTTAAAACGATTTCCAACTTCATTTTCAATTTTAAATCAAATTGAATATTCCATATCATTATAATTTTTTATGATAATTTTTTCAAAATATCTACTTTTGAAATCAGTTCTTTTCGACACTCATTAAAAAAATCAATAAAATCAATCGATAAACCCGTTACGGTTAAAATGTTGTTTCTATACTTAACTCGACTTCATATTTTTATATATTTTTGTGTCCATCCAAAATTGGACATCAAAATCATATTTTGATTCTTTTCTGAATTTTATTTTAAAATATTCGTTATTTTAAAATATACGTTATTTCGGAATCGGAATGCGACTCAATCAATTACCATATAATTTCAGTTATATGGATTTCATACATCACATGTATTCAACAATAATGATAGATAATCATTAAGCATTCAAACCTCATCCAGAGTGCAATATACAACTGTATAAGCATTAAAATAAATGAATAACGCTCATCACAACCTGTCAACCCATCGATTGTCATATAACTAAATATTGGGATAAGTGTATGTCAAATATCATCTCAATATCCGTATGGTGTTTTCAAACAACAAATAGTGATTATTATTTGTGCACTTAGGCGATGTGTAAAAATTATCATCCCAATCAGTACCACTTAAATAGGTGTACATAAACAAGTCGTCCGACTCGTAAATGGATATTTATTCCAATTTTACTATTTAAATTATAAATAGATATTTATAATTTTAATTTCGATTTCCACAGTAATATTAACAATATTTTAATATGTTAATCATCACAGTCACAATACACAAATCACCAAATCATCCATATAAATAAATACTCAACTACCCAATGCTATTTACGGCGCCACAAGTGACCACTCGCGAAGTATGAAATGCGAGTGTCGCTAATATGCATACATCGCTTCCAATTTATGTGATTTGTGGGAATTCGGGTGTTGAACTCCAAGAATAAATAACTGTATGTTAAAATATTGAGTGAGATGGAGTTCTCACATTGGTTTCCACTCCTCCAGATTTTATTTGGCGATTTCAGTACAGTTTGAGTTGAAATTTTCCTGAATTTCTAATGCACTCCATTTCCGTTCTGGTCAGTTCCATGTTATAGTACTCATCAAGAGGATTCCAATGGACCCAAGTTTGCTGAATTCCGTGTTCTTATACAAAAGTTATAGAGATACAAACATTTATTACATAATTAAAATAATTAAACAATTAATTAAAATAATTAATTACACTTAAAAACTCTGTCGTTTACCATCATCTTCTTCCTTAATGAAAAACCCTCGACCTCTAAACTGGCTTGCGCAAGCCACCACGGAGAACCGGAATTCAATCAGAGGTGCTCTCGACGACGACCGCCTCAACCTCTACCGACGCCAGTGGTGGCGCGGCTCTCGAGGCCACCATGGTCCCTGAAATTGCGCTCGAAGTTGGTGCATTTAAGCACAAAATTCTCTTAATCCACTTCATTAAAATCGATCAGAGCAATTGAATTTATAGATCACGATGAGCTCTTCAATCTTTACTTTAGAAGCTTCGAATTTTATTGATTGGATTTAGAGATTTTGGGGAGGAAAGAATCGAATAGTATGGGGCGTCGGTTTCTTTAGTCTGGGGGCGACGGCTGATTAATGAGACAAGGTCTAGGGTTTTTCAATGTATTTATACATTTATTTTATATTATTTAATTTCAAAAATAGTTATTTATCGATCCGAGCTCCAAATCAAACCCAACGACTGTCGCCCTTAGCTAAATACCCCCATTACGGACACAATAGGATATGTTTCGTAAGCTAATTCGACTGTTTTTATCAGTATTTCTATAAATTAAATATAAATCAATATACTGAATTTTAAACGTATATTTTAATTTACCGGGAATACATACTGATTCCAAAAATTACGAATAAATAAATCTAGCAATGTTTTGATGATACGGTCCTAACAAAACTAATTTGTTGAATTTGGAGGTTGCTTGAAAAATGACCATTTTCCAGTCGATTAAATTCAAACTGAAATAACAAAACACATTTAAATTCACTGTGCTCAAATATTAATTCCAAAAATTATGAAATTTTAAACCTAACAATAATTTGACATTCCGGATCCAACAAAACTGGTTTCATCGAAAAAGGAGGTCGTTTGCTAAATGGCTATTTTTAAGGGTTATATATTATATTAAAATATATATAAATTGCATAACGACTATTTTAAAATTTAAACTGGACATACTTTCAATTTATATTATGAAATCTCAGTTTTTCACATTCATTAGAAAGATATAATTAATAGATTCTAACATTTCTGGTTTTACTGAAATCCAATTTATTTCGAATTCTCTACGTTCAATTGAATTTTATAATAGAATTTTTGAACTACTGCGCTATTTCAAGCTCGTTTTAATTTATTTTTAAAATTTTACGTTCTATCTTCAATTTAAATAAATTTCAAATCGTTTTTATTTAAAATAAATCATTTTAATATTCAAAACCCATTAAAATAGCTAAAATAAAAATTTTAAATTGGTTCATAAATTTCGGTTTGTTACAATCTCCCCCACTTAAAATCTTTACGTCCTCGAAAAGGAACGGAGCTAAAAGTTGTTTAACTAACAAACTCAACTTTCATTCTGGTTTGAGTTCTTCAACTTTTCTGTTTCTAAGAATTTTCTAATTTCTCAAAAATTTGGCTAACACCCTAAATTTTCGAAAAATTTCTCCATAACCTCCTTTGTACGGGGAGGGTTTGAAAATTTTATTGGGTTGTATTAGGCACCCAATAAATCAATAAAAAGCACACACATGTTTTATGACCTATTTGTGTACAAGGGAGAAAACTCGAAATCTCAGACCTTGCCCTAGTGTTGGAAATAAAATAATCCATGTGCCGTATCTAAAATCAAGAGAGACGTGAATTTTGCCATCTCCAGACCTATGTAGGGTTTTTATTAAATCCTACCTCGAGAATCGTTAAATGTATTCCTTAATTAAGTATATAATTAGTCTTCTATTCAACTTGTAATATAATTATTGCCATACAAGCATCTCACCCGTATGTTTAATCAAACCTCGTTATATAAGCGCCAAATGCTTATATGGAATATGATATGATATGTTTTCTTCATGTAGTATGTCATGCGGTGCTATTCATAATTTATTTGTTGCTATCCTATTTGTGGTTTATAATCTCAAACAGAACAACCATCACATTGCATCCAAATACACTCACAGGAGTTGATATAATTATAAAATTGCATAACCAACTCATTAAGGTGTAACTATTTGTCGGGCATGCAAATTAATTATTTACTCAACAATGAATAACCTGTTTAACACACACACACACACACACACACACACACACATATATATATATGTCTAATCCAAACAAAATATTTAATTCCATTCGACTTTAGATTTTATTTGGCTTTATCCTCGTTTTTGTTATTCCAATACTTTTACTAATCAAACTAATAATCAAACAACGCAACCAGCAATCAATTTGTGAATTAAATTTCCAAAACATATAACTTTTGTATATATATTCAAAAATCATATTTCAATGCTAAATCACAACAATGATCTCTAATTACATTTTGGTTCTCACACCAGTCAATTGGAAATATATAGACATCCCACTTTCGAAACTCAAACATAGGTACTGATGATACTATAGTAATCATCGGGATCATCTCCAGGCGACTAGAGTGTGATTCTATGTCTACCCAGTATATTTGAGACTTCGGATACACGTGGATCAGACGTTTTATCAAAATCTTTCTATACTCGATAGTCCAAAGACAAAATAAAACAAAACATTCGAATACGAATAATAGATATAAAATTTCAAAACTAAATTTGTTTTTTTTATAAATAATACTCTTTAAACTCATTCTAGGGTATTACTAACCCTATCTCTAATGAGTCATTCTTATAGGATATTATTAATCCTATCTCTGATGAATTCTTTCGTTTGTTTCTAATGTGTCTTGTTCTCTACCTTTGTAAACCAAAGCTCTGATACCAAACTGAAACGACCTAAACTTCCCCTTACAGGAAAGCCCGGATTGCTTTGAGAACACAACACATCAGAACACAAACAGTAGAACATTTCATTGCTATTACAACATTTACATCAGAGTACAAGAATATATCAGAGTATGAATAAATATTATAGCAAAATATAATTTCAAAGATTTAAAATACAAAATAGGGGAAAATATAATACAATAGTACAATGCCTAGTGCAAAATAACAACTGACACAACTGAAAGAAATACTTGGATATAAAGCTTTCAGAATATTGCTCCAGTTGTAAATATAGGATCCTATGTAGAGAAATATCTACTTAGACCAAACTACTGATTGTCCATGTGGAAAATATAGGCACCCAGAGTTTAGCTTAAAACAATAAACTCCGAGTCAGTCATGGGACTGGTGTGGAACTAAAACAGTTATTAGTTTTTATTTTAAAGTTAGGTAAATCACGGGACCATGCCGTATAACACGAAACGGGTTTGTCGCCCATGAATACCAGTGCATAAAACATACAGCGCAATGCTAAACAGAAAAATGAAGCTATTATAAGAATCAGGTCCCATCACACAATGAACGCAGTCGAGGATAGAGTTTTTCCTTATAATAGCCAAAAATGCTTGATATGCGAAATTTCATCTTTTATTATTACTATAAGTGAAGAAATCAACTTCAAATATGAATGTATCAATCATAGGCGACATAGGTACCATTATATTACGTCGCCATATAGGTTTACAGCTAAAATCGTAAATTTGCATATTGGAAATTGGGTTTCCGTCTATGAACCAAGGCAAGCGATCGTCCTTACCGATTCGACACACAAGCAATGCCTCAGGATCACACCTACGGGCAACCCTAGGTTAGCCGCATGGCTGGTCATCCGTCAATGATTAGTTATAACATAAACTATATGTTAGCAGGTTCTATCGAACCTCCAAAATGGGTCAGTATGTCAACCACTCAAGAGCCACTAGGGACTCAAATCACAGAGCCTTTCAATCGGCCCAATTTTCGAGGTACCTTACTTTCCGTCATAAAGTTTTCCAACATCCACATGAGTAAACAGTCTGGGTTCCATACCTTGACGTTACTCGTAGGTAGAAACTAACATATGTCCATTTCCATACGTTCCTCTTCCCGTTTCTGGTTCACACCGGGGTGTGAAGCTCGTGAATTAATGCTACACAAAGCTATGCTATTCAAAGCTGTGCTTTGATCATCAACCACAAGACTCTGCTTTTCAAAAAAAGCCTTGATCCATGCATCTCAACATGCTACACTGTCAATCCATACCGTACCACTGATTTTCACCAATATGTAACCTGTAAGCTCGTACATCTCAGAGAAGGTTGTTAAGCAAGAGAATAAATTCTTCGCCACCAAACAGATATATATTCAGCAGAGATCAACGAACATAGTATAAAGGAGTACTACGTCAGACATACCATCCATTTGCAAGTCCGTTCTGGGTCTGAACGAAACTGGAGGCACCTTATTCCTCGTCCCATATGTCCAATACAAGAGAGAGGCCCTCGCATATCCGATCGATCTCCAAGTATGTATGGACGATCACCACTTATTACCTTATCTTGGGTGTACATACCAATCAAGACATCAGTAATCATCCAAATGATGTGAAGACCTCCAGTCTTCAACCACCGTCTTCATATCATCAACATTTAGTCGTCGTATCAGGTATTCAGAATGGGTTAAACCCAGTCTTTCTGAATAACTTGCGTATCTTATAATCAAATGCTATAAAAAACACATCATACGCCTCATTCTAATTCAGAGTATTCTTTTATTCAAATATTCACTTCTTTAAGGAAAGGTTCCCATTAATTCTATCAAAGATAAATTCTTTTAGCTTATTCTTTAATCTTCCTTTTGATATCATTTTCAAAAGATTTTGTTATCTTTTCACAATTCTAAACCAAATTAAGGTTTACAAAACTAGTCGGGATTATTGAGCCTTACCGAAGTAATCATTTATTTTATTTATCTAATCCCAACCTACTCATTATATGGAGCAAAACTGGTAGTACTCCATATCTGACACCCACTATGTTATTGGTAAAATTAATTACCATTTCTCATTACAAATCTAATTATAGATTTAACTATCGCCTGGAGTAAAACTAGTGGTACTCCATTCTCGATCACTTCTCAAATTTGGCAAATTTAATTACCACATTAACATTTCAATCTAATTAAAGATTCATTAAAACTCCACTTAGTTTTAATCTCCAAAAAATAATTATTTAATGACTATTCAAATTTAGGAAATAAATCCTATCTTTAACTGGGTCAAAGAACGAATGTACTTTAAAACGTCGTTCACGATAAACCCAAAATCATCTTCCTTTAAAATGGTATATACATGAAAATGTGATAGTGTATAATCGATATAAATTTTTGTATCAAATTAATATTATAAATAGAATAGTGGCTAGGCCTTGTAAATTCCATATATAGTAACGGTCTTCCTTCATAGAAGCTCATCTCGATTATTACCAAATCGAATTCCATTAAATTCCAATTTAATATATTAAATTAGAAAACTTTTCTTTGGAAGATTCCATTAATCTTAATTAAAAGATTATAAATTCTAAATCATCTCTCCGCTGTTAATTGGGATAAAGAACAAATGTTATTTAAAACACTGTTCATGATAAACCCAAAAATCCAATTTCAATTCAATTCCAATTAAATATTAATTAATTGTTAAAATTCACTAAATCTTATTTAAAAGATTTGTTCTTTTCTCAACTGGGTTTAAGAACAGTGTTAATAAAGACACCATTCACGACAAACCCAAAATCCAATTTAATATTAAATAAAAGGCCCTGAATAGAAATTATATCGGTTTATATTCAATATCAAATTTTGAAACCAACAAATATCGTATTGGGAATAACGATATATATATATATATATCTTCCAATTTCGAAATATTCCGGTGATTATTTCCATTAAAATCCATTCCAATTTATGAATTGGAAAACTCCACCCTTTCTTAGACACTACAAGAGTTAGTTAGTATAGTCCTAATTATTAAGAAAAACAAACTTTACCCTAATTGAGCACATGATGCCCTTAAGTCCAAAGTCTACAGTTTTTATTTATTAATACCGCTTTTTCCTAGTACGAGTGCAATTTTATGGGATATTAAAATCAATCACAGAATAATAAATTACAGAAATATTTTTTTTACAAGCAAGCCATGACACCTGCACGGAATCTTTAAAAGCAATTTTATATAATTTTCAAGCAACAGCAGATTCTGTGGAGTTTAGAAAACACTCATTTAGATCGACAGTCCGTCGAGTGCAACTGAGTAGCGCTAGCGCGTTCACACCCCACTTAGTGTGCAACCGCTCCAACCCGTCTTAAATCATCCATAGATTTATTGTTGTCACCTTAGTGCAGTGCGACAGTTCGTCCAGAGCAATTGAAATTCACTATTAGATTTGCTCAATTTCGATTCCTTTGATCCATTGTTTGAATTTTGTTTTACTTTCATCTTTGGTCTTTTTTTTTGAAAAGTAAAGAGATAAAGAAAATAAAAAGAAAAGGTCTAGAGTAACTAAAATATCCGATCAAACTAAAATCGAAAAGAAAAACTCGAAAAAAAAACAAATCAAGAAAACCAGCTAAAGGAACTAAAAACTTAACAAAAATAAATAGCTGAGACTCAACCGTTTGGACTTAAAAAATTCACATATGACAATATAAGATCATGAATCAAAGTCGCACCCAAATTTTCTTATGCCCGAATAAAAGAAATATGCTTTTTAAACACGCACTCAACCTAATTAAAACCCCTTAACCCTTTCGCCCAAAAGCTTAGATTCCTCTTCTCATGCAATTTTTTTATTTTTTTCTTAAAGAAAATAATGAATAGGAATTCACTTACGTCCCATATTTTCATTTTGTTTGAACGGATTTGGTTCGAATTGAAATTATGGTTTCTAGCCTTGTTTGTGGTGGAGTGTGGTTTGATGATGATAAGGTTTTGGTGATACAGTGGTGAATTGAGGTATGACTGTATCTGCTATTCGAAGAATTGGGGGTTTTGAAGTTGGCGAATAGGAGGGTTCGAACTGTGTAGAGATTGATGTAGGGTTTTGTGGATTTAAGATTAGGAGATGGTTTGATGGTAAAGGGGATGTAACTTGCGATGATTGTTGATGTAGTGAACTATTGATTGTGGTTTAAAACTAGTGATGCATCGAATTTGCAGATGTGAGATTATGGTGTTATTATGGAAGAGGTAAATGGCTATGGCAGAGTGTGGCCTTGGTTGTAATGTCCCGCATTGTCAGAGGTATTATAATTAATTTATTTAATTATATAAATAGTGATTTATGGATTTAATCGTCGTTAATTAAATTATAGTGAATATTTAATTAAAATTAAATAATATATTTAATTCAGAAATAATCAAAATATTGGAAATCACAATATTCTGTGAACGGGTCGTCCCTTAGATTTAATTCAGCTTAGAGTTGAATTATATTGACGAATATATTCAATCGACGTCAGTTTGAATGTAGAATTATAATATAATAAAAATAGAGCTCGAAATGGCGCGGTAGTTCGCTATTTGGCAATTCGAACTTCAACTGAATGTACAAGGTCCGTTTTAAATCGGATTTCTGTGAAACAAGAAACGTGTGGAGCTAGTGGAGTATATCTTTATAGTGGAAGAGAAAAATCGAGATTTCGTCATGTAGATTTTGATGTACGTCCAAATCAAATTTTAGAAAAGTCGCTGTGGAATTCCTTTATAGTTCGTAACACTTTATATACGTTATAAAAGGATTTTCGATATAAAACTGAATATCGATAAATCTAAAATCTTAAATATCAAACTCTAAATTCTGATATGATATTCTGGAGCTGTACGATATCATATGTGAAGATATACGATAATATAAATTTATTTATATTCAATTTAATGATATTTAAATATATTTATATATTTAAAAGGGTCATCCAGAGCTTTAAAAATAGCCACTTTTGCAAACGAAGTTGAAATTCGACGAAACCAGTTTTGTTGGGACCGTAATGTCGAGCTATAGCTGCATGTTCATTTTCGTGATTTTTGGGTATTATATGTGGTCGTATGGATTTTAATTGTCAAATACAAATAGCGGTCTAATATAAAATAATAAAACTTTAGTATAAATACACCTTTAACTCTCTTTAACCCTAATGTTTCTCATTCCAAGGTCAATGAAATTTCCGTCGTGTCTCTTTCTAGTTCTTCAGTAAAATGTCTGTCTTCAAAAATCACAAACAAATCAAGTAAAATCCTATAAAAATCAAAGTGTTATCCTCTGAGATCGTTGATCGGAGAGCTTCTAGTAGGTACCCAAATTATAAGTTGCGATCGAAATCCTCGGATGCTCGAGGGCTAGGGTTCACTATCATTGATGGTAAAGGAGGTGTTGGGGGATGTTGAACACTGAGTTTGGGTTTCGAATTTGGTATTCGTGATTTGGGGTGGGGATTGGCACCGAATGGCAAATACTAGGTGGTGCGATGGGGTTTTTGAGGTCACGGTTTTCAGCTGAAAACCTGGGCGACGCAAATGCAGGAAGGACGACGAGCTGTCCTTGTTTTTGTGGTGTTGCTTCTGTGTTCATGAATTACTGGAGTGAAATGGGTACGGGAATGAGGATCTTTATACTGTTTTCATTTTAAAGTATCATGTGGTGATGGATTTTGTGTTGAGGAGTTCCTTGGTAGGATTATTTGGGAGAATGGCGTGCTGTAGGAGTCGAAATCATATGAGAGGAGGAAGAAGAGTTCTGTTTGCGAGTTCTGTGATTTTGGTGTTGATTTATCAGAATTTGGATGAAGAGGAACTTGGGATGTATAACTAGAATTTAAATTTGAGTATTGATGGTGAAATGGAGATCGAACTACGGCAAATGGTGAGTGAATGATGGAGTTCGTGACTTGTGTATTTAGGTGGAAAGAAGGAAGAAGTATAAATTGGCAGAGCGGGTATTAAGTTTATTTGTTTAATATCAATGGTAAGTTAAAGTGTAAAGAAGGGTCTTATAAGAGGTACAGCGGCATTGGTATTTCAGTTTGAACGAACAAGTTGGGAACGACTTAATGGTGAGGTGAGCATTCGGTTTTGGGCGTGAAAATGAAATCGGGGAAGGAGACTATCAAATAGCAGGTTCAGGTCTGGTAGTCGAAATGGGAAATGGGCCGAGTAAAATGAATTCAGCGAAACTGGTCGCGTTAGGATCGTATGGACGGTGACGCCAAAATGGAACTGACTGGGAGTGGATGGGAGCTCGTTTGAATCTATGGCGGACTAAATTGTTTGATTCAAATCAAACAAACAGTTTATCGTCATTTAACGATGAATTTCCAAAGTGAGTAAAACTCACCAACTCTGAATATTTCTATTTTTACAGTGTATTCGTAGAACTGTTAAAAACTGTCTGTTTGATTGTGTGTTGACTGTTTGATTGAACTGCTAGTCAGTTATTAGAAATTATATATATATATATATATCTGTATATATATATACACACACATCGTTAAATATTTATATGTCGATTTTGTTTATCTGAATATTTCACATCGAAGTGAAATCGACGTCAATTATATTGTGTAACATCTGTGATGCAGGGAAACATGTTGGAGGAATCCAACTGGATTCCTCAACAGTTATTTTACTGTAATTTATATATTGTGATATATAATGTGATATATAATCTGGTGTTGATAATGTGTGGGTGGGAAGATATTTATCGTTGTTGTTTGGTGTGCTAAATACCATAAGAAATACCCAAAGGTAGAAAGGAGGTTTTCAAAGTATATTTTGAAAATAATTTATTTATATAAAATCAATGGATTTTATATATATATAAGGAAAGAAAGATTTTTTAAAAGGAAATAAAATTTATAAAATCAAAGGGGTTAAAAAGAGATATATTTGAAATCAAATATAAAGGAAATATATTTGAAAGCAAGTTAAAAGGATTTATTTATTTAGGGAATAAATAAAGAGTTAAAAGAATTTATTTATTTAGGAAATAAATAAAAGTAAAAGGGTTTATTTATTTAGGAAATAAATAAAGATTAAAGGAGATATTTATTTGTTAAATAAATAGGATTTAATCAAAGGGATATTTATTGGATAAATAAATAGGATTAAACAAAAGGGATATTTATTGGTTTAATAAATAGAGCTAAATCAGAAGAATATTTAGAAGATGAATAGAAATTGGAAATCTGTTTTTAACAGATAAATAGAAAGGATTAATTTATAAATAATAGTTTATAAATTAAATAAATATTTATCATTTGATAAATGAAATATATAAGTCTGAACTTATATAGAGGAGAGATATAGGTTTCAACACCGATAGTTTAAATAGAATATGTACCCAACACTTGTGTAAGTGAAGTAACATTATTAAAGAGGACATTTATAAAGTGAAGAACCGTTACTAAAAGTAAATCTTTATAAATGAATAAAAGTTATCAAACAGGAGTTATTCGAATAGGAGAAATCGATGAGAGTTTGAGTTAACCAATTAGAGTTAATCGAATTAGTTATTCGAATAGAGTTAAATAAATAAGAGTGATTCGAATTAGTTATTCGAAGAGAGTTAAACACAAAGGAGTTATCGATTAGTTAAATCGGAAGGAGTTATCGATTAGTTAAATCGAAAGGAGTTATCGATTAGTTAAATCGAAAGGAGTTATTGAATTTAGTTATTCGAAAAGGAGTTATCGATTTGTTAAATCGAAAGGGAAGATTATCGAATATCGTTTATTCGAGAGGAGATTATCGAATATAGTTTATTCGAAGGAGTTATCGATTATTAGTTAATCGAAGTGAGTTATAGAATATTAGTTAAATCGAAGGAGTTATCGAATATAGTTTATTCGATGGAGTTAATTGATTAGAGTTAAATCAAATGAGTTGATCGTATATAGTTTATTTGAATAGAGAAAAGGAGTTAATCGAATATAGTTTATTCGAATAGAGTAAATGAGTTAATCGAATATAGTTTATTCGAATAGAGTTAGAGGAGATATCGAATATAGTTTATTCGACAGGAGTTAAGTGAATTAGTTAAGTGAATTGGTTAAGTTAACCAAAGTGAATTAGTCGAGTTAATCAAAGTGATTAGTTCAGTTAATCGAGATAAGTAAATCAAGTTAGGTTTATCGAGTTGAATTAGTCAGTCGAGTTAATAAATTGAGTTAGTCAAACCAAGTAAAACCAGTTAGAGTTAATTAATTAAGGTTGACCAGTTAGAGTTGATCGGTTAGAATTAACTAGTTAGAGTTAATCAATCAGAGTTAATCAAATAGAGTTAAGTAAAATTAGAACTGACTAGAGATTAGTAAATTGAATGGTTTTCTAAGTGCCTATCTGATGTTGGTTTTGGCCTTTGGGATTTATACGTAGGGGATTGTTCTCATACTAGTTTACAGTCAGGGACTGATAGTTGGGGAAGAGTAGTGATTTGTAAATAAGCAGATGGAAACGTTTTCCAGTGTTAATAACATATATTTTCTAAACATAGAAAATAAGGCAATATGAATATATATAGATATATGTTGATGATTGATCGATATAATTTCCATCTGGAAATAATATCGTTGTTTGCACACTTGTTTTTCTTTGATAGTTAAATCACAGACTATCGGAGTTTTGACCATTTTAACGTTGTTAATATGGAGAGACCGGTTGGATTATTATCCAAAGAACCACTCTGTATTGGCATAAGCATTGCGAATCATTTATGCCAAAGATAATTGAAGACGGAGTAAAGTGCAAGGGATGTTTTATAAGTCTTAGATAACAGTGACTAAGATGGATATACTGAATAGTGCCTTCGGTTTGTCCAGTCCCAGGACAACGTGTATGGACGAAGGTCTGACAGAGTATATCCAATGGATCACGTAAGTTGATCACTTCAGACGTATATACATTGGTGGCAGAGGAATTCGTTTCTCTTAGCTGTATACCCGTTGTATCTTTGAGGAAATCAATTTGTGATTTTGCGGGTATGACGATGTGACATT
Source organism: Allium sativum (assembly GCA_030737875.1). Lineage (NCBI taxonomy): Eukaryota > Viridiplantae > Streptophyta > Magnoliopsida > Asparagales > Amaryllidaceae > Allium > Allium sativum. Next base: position 347,070,240 of record CM060920.1, read on the forward strand.
TCTAAGTGAATGAAGATGGATGTCTGACAGAGTACTTCCAGACGATCACGTACATTGATTTCTCCAATCATACCAAGAGTGTAAGCGGAGAAGGAAACTTCTTTTAGCTAACACATAATGTATTGTTGAGGACATCAATCGGTGATTGGATGGATTTGATGATGTGGCATTTAAAGTGAATCTGATGTCAAGTAAAGCGTAGCTTCTAGCCTCAAAACCGGTAAATGACAGAAATCGGGCAGGCAGCATGGCTATGTAGGTCGCACCTATTAGGGTGTATAATCACCTGATCTAGAGTTTCATTTACTTCTAAAAAATCAATTGTTGATGCTGTCCCATTCGGGAAACGGTTGTTGATCCCAACCGTTGGTGATATACATTCTATACACTCAAGCGAAATGAGTGGTTGGTCATGTGTGGCCGGGTTGCAAAATGTTCTTGTTGAACCCAGTGTATTCCTCTCTAGAGGTACACTAGCAGAAGGTGGTTCCATACCTTGTCATAGTTAGAAATCCATTATCCAATACGTGCTTGCGATTTTGATTGTATACTATATATGTAGAACGTGAGATGAAAGCGTTTCTGCTAGATTGATATATATTTGTACTTAGACATTATTATAATATCAGAATGATATTGCTTGTCAAAGATGTTGGATTCTCATAAGGGAAAAACCCGTTCCGTATTCACGGCGTGGTCTTATGAGATATCATATATATGTTAAACTGTGTTAAACTATTTTACTCACACCAGTCCCATGACTGACCCGGAGTTTACTTTGTTGTTTTCCCTACACTCTTGGGTGCCTAAATTTGTACGGGCAGTCAAGTAGTCGGGATTTACAGATATACTTGAAGAGCTGGAGCAGGAGGCTTCTGGATCATATAGCTATAGTTTATTTCCGCTGTGTTGTAAGTGTTGTACTCTGATAAGTGCTATTGTATACATAACTGTTATATTTCAAAGTTATGTTATATATTATATGTTATTCGTTCCGCTGTGAGGTTCGTGTTACTCTGATGTTGTGTTCTTCTTCTTCTTCTATTCTAAGTTTCTATCTTATCTATCCTCACCCTCTAATTTCTTTCATTAATTACCAGGATTTTTCGATGTTTTGGTTATCGACATCGAGCTTATGTCGATAACCAAAGTCGCCAAAAATCCGGGTCGTTACAGTTGGTATCAGAGCTTAAGTTAAGAATTACCTTGGCTCTGTGGCGTGACTCAGTAAAGATAGGGTTAGTAATACCCTAGATTGTGTTTGAGTGTATATATACGAGTGAACGTATTTATATTTGATATAAAAATAATTTTTATTGTGGAGATTCATTGGCTGAGTTGTTTATGGGTTCTGGTCGATCAGTTTGATCCACTGTATCGGTAGGAGTTTATAAACACTCGAATACGATGGGTCGACACGATATGTTTTGAAAAAGGGTAAATTAAAATAAGTTACCCAAGGTATATCTTGATATAGAGAAGATATATATCAAAATTATAATATAGTGGATATATTGGTAGTTATTATAATCGAGTAAGATTATAAATTAAATAGTTATGTAAATAACCAATCAAAATTCATATAAGTGAAATACGTGAAATCAGATGAGTTAAATCTAAAATTTTAAACCAGAAATTGAATTAAAATTCTGGAAAATTGGATAAGTGTTTGTAAATGGATTTGGGTTAAAAATAAGGAAAATTTAAGATCCTGGGAGATTTTAAATTGTTTAAAGCATTGTGAAGGATATTTTGAACTGATTTCAAAATGGAAATATTCAGAAATGGTTTTGAAAAGTGATATAGTATTGAACTCACTTCGATAGCTGGGAAATAACCCTGATGATGAATCGCGACATCATCAGTGTTCGTTTTGAGCTGCTAAGTGACAGATTACTACCAAAGATTTTGTTTTTGAATGGTTTGAGAAAAACAAGTTGTTTTGGTACTTTGAAATAAATACTTTTATTTTTGATATGGAAAAGTGATTTGAATCTCCTAGGAAAAAGACAGTTTGAATTTAAAAGCAATTGATTAAAAATTGTGGAGACAAACTGGAATGGAACCCAGTTAAGTGGAATTTGAATTGTAATAGAAAATATCAAGATAAAATTGGATTTATAAGATATTGATTTGAAACGATATTTGGTTGGGGAGTTATGGATTTGAAATCGAGAATGGAACTCGAGTTTGAAATTGAATTCTACTTAGGTATAAGCGAATGGTTGGATTTGTGGATAAAAACAGATCAGAGTTTGATTGGATTGACATTGGGTACATGTTGGATTGATAACAGGTGAAAGTGGTAAGGTTGATATACCCGACAAAAAGGTACAAGTTTATATTTGATATAAGCACGAGATTTATGAGCCGAATTGGCCAACCGCTTGGCTGTTTGATTTTCTTTTGGGTTGGAGAAGGCCTAGAGAGGCGAGTTGTGGTTTTACCGATAGGGCTGTACAAAGGAGGTTATGGCGAAATTTTCCGAAAATTTAAAGTGTTAGAAAATTTTCAGAATTTTTGAAAATTTTAGTTAGTCGGAAGGAATTAATATTTTAATCGATATTAATTGGTTCAGTTGAAATCAGAAATAAGGGGTAAACAAATCTTAGGAATTCCAATAGATAGGGTCGTCCTCTAACTTAGCAATTTCGAGGACGAAATTATTTTAAGTGGGGAAGAATGTAATGACCCGCATTGTCAGAGGTATTATAATTAATTTATTTAATTATATAAATAGTGATTTAGGGATTTAATCGTCGTTAATTAAATTATAGTGAATATTTAATTAAAATTAAATTACATATTTAATTCAGAAATAATCAAAATATTGGAAATCACAATATTCTATGAACGGGGTCGTCCCTTAGATTTAATGCAGCTTAGAGTTGAATTATATTGACGAATATATTCAATCGACGTCAGTTTGAACGTAGAATTATAATATAATAAAAATAGAGCTCGAAATGGCGCGGTAGTTTGCTATTTGGCGATTCGAACTTCAACTGATTGTACAAGGTCCGTTTTAAATCGGATTTCAGTGAAACAAGAAACGTGTGGAGCTGGTGGAGTATATCTTTCTAGTGGAAGAGAAAAATCGGGATTTCGTCGTGTAGATTTTGATGTACGTCCAAATCAAATTTCAGAAAAGTTGCTGTGGAATTCCTTTATAATTCGTAACACTTTATATACGTTATAAAAGGATTTTCGATATAAAACCGAATATCGATAAATCTATAATCTTAAATATCAAACTGTAAATTCTGATATGATATTCTGGAGCTGTACGATATCATATGTGAAGATATACGATAATATAAATTTATTTATAATTAATTTAATAATATTTAAATATATTTATATATTTAAAAGGGTCATCCAGAGCTTTATAAATAGCCACTTTTGCAAACGAAGTCGAAATTCGACGAAACCAGTTTCGTTGGGACCGTAATGTCGAGTTTTAGCTGCATGTTCATTTTCGTGATTTTTGGGTATTATATGTGGTCGTATGGATTTTAATTGTTAAATACAAATAGCGGTCTAATATAAAATAATAAAACTTTAGTATAAATACACCTTTAACTCTCTTTAACCCTAATGTTTCTCATTCCAAGGTCAACGAAATTTCCGCCGTGTCTTTTTCTAGTTCTTCAGTAAAATGTCTGTCTTCAAAAATCACAAACAAATCAAGTAAAATCCTATAAAAATCAAAGTGTGCTCCTTTGAGATCGTTGAGCGGAGAGCTTCAAGTGGGTACCCAAATTATAAGTTGCGATCGATATCCTCGGATGCTCGAGGGTTAGGGTTCACTGTCGTTGATGGTAAAGGAGGTGTTGGGGGATGTTGAACACGGCTGGGTTTCGAATTTGGTATTCGCGATTTGGGGTGGGGATTGGCACCGAATGGCAAATACTGAGTGGTGCAATGGGGTTTTTGAGGTCACGGTTTTCAGCTGAAAACCTGGGCGACGCAAATGCAGGAAGGACGACGAGCTGTCCTTGTTTTTATGGTGTTGCCTCTGTGTTCGTGAATTACTGGAGTGAAATGGGTACGGGAATGAGGATCTTTATACTGTTTTCGTTTTAAATTATCATGTGGTGATGGATTTTGTGTTGAGGAGTTCCTTGGTAGGATTATTTGGGGGAATGGCGTACTGTAGGAGTGGAAATCATACGAGAGGAGGAAGAAGAGTTCTATTTGCGAGTTCTGTGATTTTGGTGTTGATTTATCAGGATTTGGTTGAAGAGGAACTTGGGATGTATAACTAGAATTTGAATTTGAGTATTGATGGTGAAATGGAGATCGAATTGTGGCAAATGGTGAGTGAATGATGGAGTTCGTGACTTTTGTATTCAGGTGGAAAGAAGGAAGAAGTATAAATTGGCAGAGTGGGTATTAAGTTTATTTGTTTAATATCCATGGTGAGTTAAAGTGTAAAGAAGGGTTTTATAAGAGGTACAGCGGCATTGGTATTTCAGTTTGAACGGACAAGTTGGGAACGACTTAATAGTGAGGTGAGCATTCGGTTTTGGGCGTGAAAATGAAATCGGGGAAGGAGACTATCAAATAGCAGGTTCAGGTCTGGTAGTCGAAATGGGAAATGGGCCGAGTAAAATGAATTCAGCGAAACTAGTCGCGTTAGGATCGTATGGACGGTGACTCCATAATGGAACTGACTGGGAGTGGATGGGAGCTCGTTTGAATCTATGGCGGACTAAATTGTTTGATTCAAATCAAACAAACAGTTTATCGTTCTTTAATGATGAATTGCCAAAGTGAGTAAAACTCACCAACTTTGAATATTTCTATTTTTACAGTGTATTCGTAGAACTGTTAAAAATTGTCTGTTTGATTGTGTGTTGACTGTTTGATTGAACTGCTAGTCAATTATTAGAAATTATATATATATATATATATATATACACACACACACATCGTTAAATATTTATATATCGATTCTGTTTATCAGAATATTTCACATCGAAGTGAAATCGACGTCAATTATATTGTGTAACATCTGTGATGCAGGGAAACAGGTTGGAGGAATCCAACTGGATTCCTCAACAGTTATTTTACTGTGATTTATATATTGTGATATATAATGTGATATATAATCTGGTGTTGATTATGTGTGGGTGGGACAATATTTATCGTTGTTGTTTGGTGTGTTAAATACCATAAGAAATACCAGAAGGTAGAAAGGAGGTTTTCAAAGTATATTTTGAAAATAATTTATTTATATAAAATCAATGCATTTTATATATATATATAAGGAAAGAAAGATTTTTTAAAAGGAAATAAAATTTATAAAATCAAAGGGGTTAAAAAGAGATATATTTGAAATCAAATATAAAGGAAATATATTTGAAAGCAAGTTAAAAGGAATTATTTATTTAGGGAATAAATAAAGAGTTAAAAGAATTTTTTTATTTAGGAAATAAATAAAAGTAAAAGGGTTTATTTATTTAGTAAATAAATAAAGATTAAAGGAGTTATTTATTTGTTAAATAAATAGGATTTAATCAAAGGGATATTTATTGGATAAATAAATAGGATTAAACAAAAGGGATATTTATTGGATTAATAAATAGAGCTAAATCAGAAGAATATTTAGAAGATGAATAGAAATTGGAAATCTGTTTTTAACAGATAAATTGAAAGGATTAATTTATAAATAATAGTTTATAAATTAAATAAATATTTATCATTTGATAGATGAAATATATAAGTCTTAACTTATATAGAGGAGAGATATTGGTTTCAACACCGGTAGTTTAAATAGAATATGTACCCAACACTTGTGTAAGTGAAGTAACATTATTAAAGAGGACATTTATAAAGTGAAGAACCATTACTAAAAGTAAATCTTTATAAATGAATAAACGTTATCAAATAGGAGTTATTCGAATAGGAGAAATCGATGAGAGTAAGAGTTAATCAGTTAGAGTTAACCAGTTAGAGTTAATCGAATTAGTTATTCGAATAGAGTTAAATAAATAAGAGTGTTTCGAATTAGTTATTCGAATAGAGTTAAACACAAAGGAGTTAGTTAAATTGAAAGGAGTTAACGATTAGTTGAATCGAAAGGAGTTATCGATTAGTTAAATCGAAAGGAGTTATCGAATTTAGTTATTCGAAAAGGAGTTATCGATTTGTTAAATCGAAAGGGAAGATTATCGAATATCGTTTATTCGAGAGGAGATTATCGAATATAGTTTATTCGAAGGAGTTATCGATTATTAGTTAATCGAAGTGAGTTATAGAATATTAGTTAAATCGAAGGAGTTATCGAATATAGTTTATTCGATGGAGTTAATCGATTAGAGTTAAATCAAATGAGTTGATCGAATATAGTTTATTCGAATAGAGAAAAGGAGTTAATCGAATATAGTTTATTCGAATAGAGTAAATGAGTTAATCGAATATAGTTTATTCGAATAGAGTTAGAGGAGTTATCGAATATCGTTTATTCGATAGGAGTTAAGTGAATTAGTTAAGTGAATTGGTTAAGTTAACCAAAGTGAATTAGTCGAGTTAATCAAAGTGATTAATTCAGTTAATCGAGATAAGTAAATCAAGTTAGGTTAATCGAGTTCAATTAGTCAGTCGAGTTAATAAATTGAGTTAGTCAAACCAAGTAAAACCAGTTAGAGTTAATTAATCAAGGTTGACCAGTTAGAGTTGATCGGTTACAATTAACCAGTTAGAGTTAATCAATCAGAGTTAATCAAATAGAGTTAAGTAAAATTAGAACTGACTAGAGATTAGTAAATTGAATGGTTTTCTAAGTGCCTATCTGATGCTGGTTTCGGCCTTCGGGATTTATACTTAGGGGATTGTTCTCATACTCGTTTACAGTCAGGGACTGATAGTTGGGGAAGAGTAGTGATTTGTAAATAAGCAGATGGAAACGTTTTCCAGTGTTAATAACATATATTTTCTAAACATAGAAAATAAGGCAATATGAATATATATATATATAGATATATGTTGATGATTGATCGATATAATTTCCATCAGGAAATAATATCGTTGTTTGCACACTTGTTTTTCTTAGATAGTTAAATCACAGACTATCGGAGTTTTGACCATTTTAATGTTGTTAATATGGAGAGACCGGTTGGATTATTATCCAAAGAACCACTCTGTATTGGCATAAGCATTGCAAATCATTTATGCCAAAGATAATTGAAGACGGAATAAAGTGCAAGGGTTGTTGTATAAGTCTTAGATAATAGTGACTACGATGGATATACTGAATAGTGCCTTCGGTGTGTCCAGTCCCAGGACAACGAGTATGGACGAAGGTCTGACAGAGTATATCCAATGGATCGCGTAAGTTGATACCTTCAAACGTATATACGTTGGTGGCGGAGGAATTCGTTTCTCTTAGCTGTATACCCGTTATATCTTTGAGGAAATCAATTTGTGATTTTGCGGGTATGACGATGTGACATTTCTAAGTGAATGAAGATGGATGTCTGACAGAGTATTTCCAGACGATCACGTACATTGATTTCTCCAACCGTACCAAGAGTGGAAGCGGAGAAGGAAACTTCTTTTAGCTAACACATAATGTATTGTTGAGGACGTCAATCGGTGATTGGATGGATTTGATGATGTGGCATTTAAAGTGAATCTGATGTGAAGTAAAGCGTAGCTTCTAGCCTCAAAACCGGTAAATGACAGAAATCGGGCAGGCAACATGGCTATGTAGGTCGCACCTATTAGGGTGTATAATCACCAGATCTAGAGTTTCATTTACTTCTAAAAATCTATTGTTGATGCTGTCCCATTCGGGAAACGGTTGTTGATCCCAACCGTTGGTGATATACATTCTATACACTCAAGCGAAATGAGTGGTCGGTCATGTGTGGCCGGGTTGCAAGATGTTCTTGTTGAACCCAGTGTATTCCTCTCTAGAGGTACACTAGCAGAAGGTGGTTCCATACCTTGTCATAGTTAGAAATCCATTATCCAATACGTGCTTGCGATTTTGATTGTATACTATATATGTAGAACGTGAGATGAAAGCGTTTCTGCTAGATTGATATATATTTGTACTTCGACATTATTATAATATCAGAATGATATTGCTTGTCAAAGATGTTGGATTCTCATAAGGGAAAATCCCGTTCCGTATTCACGGCGTGGTCTTATGAGATATCATATATATGTTAAACTGTGTTAAACTATTTTACTCACACCAGTCCCATGACTGACCCGGAGTTTACTTTGTTGTTTTCCCTAAACTCTTGGGTGCCTAAATTTGTACGGACAGTCAAGTAGTCGGGATTTACAGATATACTTGAAGAGCTGGAGCAGGAGGCTTCTGGATCATATAGCTATAGTTTATTTCCGCTGTGTTGTAAGTGCTGTACTCTGATAAGTGCTATTGTATACATAACTGTTATATTTCAAAGTTATGTTATATATTATATGTTATTCGTTCCGCTGTGAGGTTCGTGTTACTCTGATGTTGTGTTCTTCTTCTTCTTCTTCTTCTTCTATTCTAAGTTTCTGTCTTATCTATCCCCACCCTCTAATTTCTTTCATTAATTACCAGGATTTTTCGATGTTTTGGTTATCGACATCGAGCTTATGTCGATAACCAAAGTCGCCAAAAATCCGGGTCGTTACATTGGTTATCATGGGGTTTTCGAGATTGTGCAAGGTTGTTGAAAGGTGGTGAAGGGTCTGAACGTGGGTAGGGGGATGTGATGGCTCTTGGTATTTGATGGTTCTTTAGTTAAATCGAAGAGGTGTGGTCTGTGACGTGTTTTAGAAGCTGAAGTGGGGTTAGAGATTGTTAGATTGGGGATAGTTTGGTTATGAGAGGTGAATGGGTATGTAGGATAGTGACTGGGTGGTGATTGTTTTGATGGTGTGAAGGCTTGATGAGGATTGGTCTGAGGTGATTTTGGGTGTATACGGTGGACTCGGTTGATGTAGAATTGGTGGTATGAGAACTAGGTGTGGTTGATAAAATTTGGAGAGAGAGGCAGAAGATGGTGGACAGTGATCGGTATTAATAGAAGAAGTAAGGCAGTCAGAAAATATAAGTAGAGAAGGGAAAGAAAATTAGAGAGGGAGGAAACGGAAAGCAATAATTTTTGTTATTTGTAAGAATTGTAAAAAGGAAAGAAATTTGAAGAAAATTGGAAAGAAATAAATGAAAGAAAGGGAAAGAAATTGTATTGAAAACAGGAAATAAATTGAAAACAAAAGGCAAGTGTTTTTTTCTCTTGTCCTTGAGAATATGGTATCAATCAATAATACCAAATCAATTAAACAAGAATTTTCTTACATATATGAAAGAAAACAAAAGGAATAAAATGAAAAATATAACCCGAATGATTTACTAATAAAAATTATTTTGATCCCCAGCAACGGCGTAAAATTTTTTTGCAACCAAATTGAACAATTGTAAACAATTATTTAATTCGTTCGGCTTTCGTAAACAATAAGGATTGTTGTAAAAGGTGTCGAACTCTAGGACCAAAATTATTTTAACTACTAAATCCAATCAGATTATTCCGAAAGTTTGATTTTTGAAAACAACAGAAAATAAATAAAAAGAGAAAGTTTTTTTAAAATAGATGAAAGTAACTAGGGAGTAATGACATAAACTGGATTAATAATCATCAATAGCCATACAGATTAATATAGATCTAACTCATGTTTATGTCACAAATATGAATCATCAATAATTAGGTTTTTAGAAACAAACATGTGAATAACAAACTACAAGCATAACCTATGCATGAGATAAGCTCTTAAACAACCATAGGCTATTAGGATAGATTTACTACTTTATTTCTAAAACCCTAAAAATTAGATCTAAATCTGAAAAGTGTTAGATCGAACACGAATATACTTTGTGAAGGAGTACAACTCGTATACGACAAAGATTATGAAGGTTCAGATCTAATTCTTGGTTCATATCTAGATCTATATGCATAAATTCCTAATCTTCTTGGCTATGTGATTCATATTGAATCTAGTCTATAAGCGTCATTACCTCCTAATTAAAGGGGATTAGCTAGACATAGCTAAATGATAAGAAGGGAAAAAGAAAAGAACAAACTTAAATAAAATAAAACAACAACTAAAGAGAAAAGGAGAAGAATAGTTTTATTCCAAGAGAAGAGTTTACAGAGTAAAACCAAGGGATAATTAATATCTTCAAATGAAAGAGATACAGATGTATTTATAGCTGCCATGACCAAGACTAAGTGGGCAATTACAAGATGTGGGACTAAATTCTTTGTCCAAATAACAAATAAACCAATGTACATATGTAGTGGTCATGCTGTAGGGTTAGAGGACTTGCGAATGAATTATGTGAATAAACATGAGTCTTTAGTGAGCCAAATCTATCTCTATTTGCAATTGTTCTTCAATCTTTAGCAATTCCTCACATGAAGCTAACTTATCAAACTTCACTCTTTTTCAGCAAATTCTTTATGCTTTATCCATCAAATGCTTTAAACCATGCTTTTTATCAATAATTTGAAAACATAGCTATAAATACACAGTATCATTTACTTTAAAGAGAAAACAAGGTAAATAAGCGGATAAAATATACACATTAACATGTATATCTATGGCGTCTTACAAGAGTTCCTTCCTTAAAAAGGTTTTCAAAAGTTAAGCAAGTTGTTTATGATGTGAGATTTATCACTAAAAGTATCCCAAACTGATCCGTGCTACACGGGTCAGACCGAGTAACTTTTTCAAGTTGCACTAGATTTTCTTGGAGCTTCAGGAGAGGAGCTGGAGTCGAGACGTATTCTAATATTTTCTCATATTAACTTATTTTTGTTGTGTGCATTATATTTTTCAGCATTGTATAGGCTGATCTGGTTTTAACTCTGATGTTGTATTCATGTATGTACACTAGTTTTCTCTTTGTGTAAAAAGTGTTTATATATTATATTTTATTCATTCTACTGCGAGATTCGTGTCTACTTTGATTCTGATGTGTTTATGTTATCTTTTTCTTCTATTATAATTTTTCATTATTTCTATTTTCTCACCCTCTAACTTCTTTCTTCTAACTATCTACTTTTCTGTGCATTTTGAGTTGGCATGTGTAGTTAAATGCCGGCTTAAGTTGTATGAAAAAGAGGTTCGTTACATTTTGTAACGACCCGTGTTTTTCGACCATTTGAATATGAATATTTAAATTAGTTTTAAATATTAGATTGGGAATATTAATGGAATTTAATATTTAATTCGTTATTGAAACGAAGTTGAACGTTATATATTTATATATAATATAAAACGAGCTTGAAATATAGCGCTGCAGTTTGAAAATTCGAGTTTGAACTTCAACTGAGAATACATGATCCGTTATAAGTCGGATTTCTGTGAAACAAGAAACGTTGGGACCGTATTGACGATAATTTTCATATGAAAGAGAAAAATCCAGATTTCGTGTTATAGTTTGATATTTATGGCCAAATCAAATTTTGAAATAGTCGCTATGGAAAATCGTTATTAAATTATAGGCCTTTAAAATAGCCGTTTTGCAAACGGACTCAGATTTCGACGAAACCAGTTTCATTAGAACCGTATCGTTAAATTATTGTCAGAAAATCAAACTGCGTGGGAAAACCGATGTCGTATGTGACCACGGTAGCCATAAACGCCCGTTTAATTTCTATAGCGCGTATTTAAATAAATAAAGGAATATTTGAGTGTAACTTGAACAGATGATCGAATTAGGCCACGAAACCAGTTCCGTTGAGTTCGTATCGTCGATTAGAGTCAAGATAGGTATATAGTTTGTTATTTTCAAAGACCGGATAATTTGGTGTTAAAAAGGGTAGTGCGGTATGCGGTAAAAACAGCCTACCGGGGCAACGGTCTCAGAATGCGACGAAATTAGTGTCGTTGGGTTCGTATCGAAAAGTTATTGTCAGACTTCGCAGTTTCGGGTTGATTTGATTTATCTGGTGATCATGAAAAAATTAAACGCGTGTTCATTTCTGGTTTCATAAAGGAAATTTTTTCATACGATGTCGGATTTCGACGAAACTTGTCCCATTGGATTCGGAATACCTTTTTACACTGAGATTAGCATTTTTATCAGTAAACAGAAGTTGATTGTGATTAGTTTCACTTATTACTTTACGACGAAGTTTCGATGATAATAAAATATTAATTTTTGGTCCCACTTCCTCTCTATATTTATATACACTACTTAAGATACGAAAATCCTGTTTTTGTGTTTTTCGTGGTCAACTCCAGGTAGCGCCTCCCCCTAATGAAATGATCCCAATTTTTCTGCTTGCCTCAATCAAGTACAATGCTTTGTTCCTAATTAATCAACCCGTGCCGACCAAGTTTTTGGTTTCCTCACTTACGTACATATAAGTATCGGCTACCCTATAATTTTTCTGTGAACCTATTTAAAACAACTTGGATGGCAAGGAATTCATAGCCTATATATATATATATACAGACTTAGCTCCATTTTTCCAGCATGAGAAGCCGTCATTCTCCTCACCATTTTAACCCAACCTTCAGTAGTCTAAAAACCCAAACTCCACTTATAAACGAAAATTAAAAGCATTATGTGTCCTCATGTATATAGAAAGTAATATATATGCATTTATAGTTGGCGCATGGGGTAAGGTGGAGACAGGAGGAAGGTAGCATGGTAAGGAGTGGCATTAGTTTGTTGTTACGTACTGTGTGGATGGACTGGGAGCGAAGTGGAGAAGAACGCGAGTGCTTGGACAGGTGTATGGGCGCATACTGGGAAGTAGTGGTGGAGTTCTTGTTGAAGCCTGGAGGGGGTCTTAGCGAACGATATTAAAAGGTGGAGGTTGGGCTCGAGGGGACTGATGGCGGAGAACGCCTAAGTGGAGGCGCAAGCGATAGTACCTTGGCATGTTAATTCGACGGCGGGAGATTGAACCGAGGGTGGGAGTTTATGCCGAGCACGCGGTTTTGCTGAAGCCGTGGTGCAGTTTTTACACGAAGGAGCAATTAATCGGCCTGGAAATTGACAAAGAAGGAAGCTGATACGAGGAGCGGATAATAGTAAGGGTCGGCCAGAATCATTTTTACGCAAATAAGATCTTTATAATTTTATAATTTATGTATTTACATAAATCATGTATTAACTAAAATCTTGGATGACGCAGGAAGCTGTGCATTAAGGGTTCGTGGGGGAACAACCTGGGAGCAAAACAGTTCGGTAGGACTAAGATAAACGTAATGCCTTGATTATAAATTTTAATTAATGATTAGTTAATGTGATTAGGAATTAATTGTTTAAATTTATAAAACCAATTGGTAGTTAAATAAAATCTGTTTTGGCATATGTAGATGGACAAGGCACCGAAGGAAAACATGGACATCGGGCAAGATCTTCCAATTCAGATGATCGACCAGAATGTTAATAACATGGTTGATTAATGGTAATGATAATTAAGAAATTAATTATATAATTAAAATCGTATATCTTAAATTATTGATAAGCAATCCGTATGTGATCAGAATTGGATAAACGAGGAACGTTGAACCCGCATCAACAAAATCTACATGATGGAGCAGAAATAGACATGATTGGTATCAACCGGGATTTTAGTTAAATTAAACACCTGTTTAATTTAATTAAAAACCGACCGTCTAAACAACGGAATCAAATCAAGTGAGTTAAACTCACTCAGTTACCCCTTTTTATATTTTATATAAATTGGGTATTTTTATTTTGTGTGCTCTGTTTGCCAATGGTTGACTGCTTTGCTAGTTATCTATTTAACTGTTGATTTAACCAATGGAATTAAACTGTGTTTAATTTCAGTGAATACCAAATCGTTATTTTTAACGATTGGTTCCAATAAAGGTAACTCACCTTGGTTGGTCACGTTATCTATAAACGTGTTTAAATGGTTGAATAGTTTGAATTGCTTATGGTTAAGGGTCGTTATTCAATTTATCAGTTAAACAAAACTGAACCGTCTGACTTGAGATAACCATTTGAGTACAGGGAAGAACAGGTTGGAGGGATCCAACCGGATTCCTCAAATATATTATTTATTTTCATATTACCATATATGAACTGTCCTGTTAGGATTGATTGATTTGATGATTGATTATTGAATGTTCAACATCTGTTAGTTTAAACCAATGGGTGATATTGCTTGGGTATTTGGCAGAGTATGGCCTTTAAAACCAATCGAGTTATAGGTATTGATTCACCGTCAGGTAAATCGATAGAGTGGAGGTTATAAAAATTTATTTTATAACCAGAGTTAGATTTGAATTATATTAGCTGAATAAAAGTTATTTAAGAGAAATAAATAAATATTTTATTTGTTTAAGACTTTGATTTGTTATGAATTTATTTTGCAAAGCAAATGCTGATGTTAATCAGATTTACCAGTTGAAGAATAAGAAATGAATTAAATGGTAAAACCTTGAAAATTTGTTTAGAATCTATTTAAATTAATCATATTTTTGATTAATTTAAAGCGAGGATTGTTGAAATCGGTTAATGAGATAATCAAGTTTTTGAGTTAATTAAATCGACCGTTTGGAATTAGAATTGTTTATCAAGTTAATGTGTTTTGACTAAAATAGTTAAATGAATATTGTTTGAATTTAAATAAGGATTTAATATTTAATTTAGTTAATAAAGGGATTAACTACTAAAGTAGTTAATGTTTGAAATGAGTTATTATTTTAATTAATGATAAATTTAGGAAGATATTTTTAAATGGGAATTCATTTAAAAAAGTGACCGAATGTGAGATGCAAGCCAATTGGATGGTGAAAGAAAATAAACGTACTCAATTATATGAATTAAGTGAAAGGAGATTACGATAAAAGGGTTTATTATAAACCAGAGGTTTAAGTGAGATTTAAAGTGTAAAGCGTTAACTTTACATTAACGTTACGTGAGAGTGAAATCAAGTAAAAAATGGGACAAGGGAAATAAGATCTCCAAAGTAGATAAGGGTTGAAAATAATTGAAAGGAGATCGGTAGAAAGTGCAATTTGGGGATAAAGAAATGGGTCATAAGATTGTATAAATAAACCCAATTTATAAATGGGATTTTGTTTTGAGACTGGAGTGGAATTTTGGTGTTGGATTACAACTGATATTTATCGAAGGATAAGAATGTTGTTGATCAAGGTCTGAGAGGTAATTAAAATACCCCAACTTGAACAACATCAGGATTATCTGAAGATAGTATTAGTCGGTAATCGTAAGTGACGTTAGTGGATATGTTTTGAAAATCTAAAACAGCGAATTTAGCGCTGTTGTTATAATATATGTTTTGTAAATCTAATATAGCGATTGTAGCGCTTTTGCTATAGTAAATGGGTTGTAAATCTAAACAGCGATTATAGCGCTGTTATTTTGTAAAACTAAATAGTAATTATAACGCTATTGTTATAACATATGTGCTATAAATTTCTTTGTTAAAACTAATGGATTTCCGAATTTAAAAGATGATTTGAAAGAAGATTTAAGTGGGTAATCGAATATAGTTATTCGAGATAGAATTAGCCAAACATAATTATTCGGCTAAGTTGCCATTTCGTACGACTGCTAGCGTAATTCGCAGGGCTGCAGATAGCCTACGGCGGTCGGATGTTTCCTGAGGGAATCAGGCGTAACCATTGTGATCGCTGTGATCTAGAGTCAAGCGAATGGATTTAAGTCGAGTATTAGTTAATCAATTAGAGTTAATCGATTAGAGTTAAATCGAATTAGAAGTATTCAAATATCGTATTTTGAATATTAAAAGAGTTAGAAGTTTTAATTTAACAAAAGTAAATCAGTTTAAATAAAGGCCAAGTGATGCTGAATACTGAACCAGTGAACTCATTGGAGTGTCATGTTTGAAACACTGTTTATTTTGATAGTTAAAACACCGACTATCAAACCCGCCCAATACGATTGTTGGTACGGAAAGACCGGGATCGAATTTATATTCGAAAACCATTCCGTCCAACAAATACGTGAAGATCTCAGAAGATGATCGAGATAGAGCATTAAAGACCGTGGGTTTTCATAAACGGAAGAACCACTAATATTCTCTGCCTGGCAAGCAGAGGAAGACTGTGATTCTATCGTGGTTGGAATCAATGGGTTGCAAGGACTTCTTGCTATTGATCCATGGGGTGATTCCTATATTGGATGCAGTAGGAGAGTGCCTTCGGTTCATCCTGTTCCTGGATGACGTATATGGACGAATGTCTGACAGAGTATTTCCAAAGGGTCACGTACGTTGATTTCTTCAAACGTACGATAGTTGTTGGCAGGGAATTGCCATTCTCTAGCTTCCAGCTAGAGTATTTTTGTGGACGTCAATTAGTGATATCTGACGGATCTGACGATGTGGCATTCAAAGTAAATGACGACCAGATGTTCAAGAGTTAATTCTGACCTCAAGCCTCATCAACCGGGAAATGACAAAAATCGGGCAGGCAGCATGGCTATGTGGGTCGCTCCCATTAGGGTGTATATTCACCTATCTAGAGGAAATCCTATTTGTTTCTTAAATCTATGTTTCGATGTTGTCCCTTGTCGGGAGACGGTTGCTGATCCCAACCGTCGGTGATATACATTCGATACACTCAAGCGAAATGAGTGGTAGGTCATGTGAGGGCCGGGTTGCAAGAAGTTCTTGTTGAACCCAGTGTATTCGTCTCTAGAGATACACTATCGGCAGGTGGTCCCATACCTTGTCAAGTTTGGAATCCAATCTCCAATAAGCGCCACGGTTTTTGATTGTATACTATATATGTAGAGCGTGAGATGCAAGCGTTCTACTAGATTGCTATTTACTTGTATTTAGACATTATTATAATATCAGAAAAGATATTGGTTTCAAAAATGGTTTGGGTTATCGTAAGGTAAAAACCGTCCGTGTTTATGTGTGGATTTGGTCTTACGATTATCCTTTTCTTTTGAAAAGATTTTTGAACTTTAAAATCATGATTGGATGATTCACCCTTATTACTGTGCGAGTTTATCTCACTCTGGTTCACCAGACTGACCCGGTGTTTTGTAAATGCTCGGGTTAGACCGGGTTGTACAGGTTCAGGTTATCGACTGCTGTGAAGAGACGAGCTGGAAGAGTCCAGACGTATGATATTACTATTCCGCTGTGTGTTATATGAGGACAGATTAGTATCACTGTCCAGATGTGTACTCTGATATTGTAAGTATTTCAAAAGCTTTCAATAAAGGTTATTTCTGTATTATATTTTATTCCGCTGCGATGTGAGACTCTGTGTGGTGTTTTCTTCTTCTTCTATTCTAATATTTCTATCTTATCTATTCTCACCCTCTAACTTCTTTCTATTAATGATCTGGAATGTTCGATGTCTGAATGGTCAACATGGTAATTTGATGTTGATTTTCGGAGTCGAAAATCCCGGTTCGTTACAGTGGTATCAGAGCTGGTTGCTTAATTGGTACGGATGATAGGGGGTTCTCGCTTCGCGTTAGGTGGCGAACGGGAGACTCTTACCCCTACATCTCCCGACAATGTGGGTTGGTCGAGTCGAGAGGCTGGCCGTAAAAGCAGTTCTGAGGTATCTCTGTAAGCCACGCTGGGAGGTTATCCCAGTGCCGAGGGAGGAGAGGATGGTTGAAAAGCCTACTCGAATCTCGGGTCATTACACATTTGATATCAGAGCTGAAGGCTAAGTAATAACCTTGGCTCTGTGGCGTAACTCAATAGATATGGGGTTAGTGATACCTTAGATTGAGTTCAAGTGTATATATATGAGAGAGCGTACTTGTTAGTGTTATAAAACAATTGATTTATATTGTTTTGGTTGACTTGTTAAGTGGTATAAAAATTCCAAATCGACGCGTTTAGACGACATAGTCGATAGTGGTTTTTAAACACTTGAACAGAGCAATTTCACTTAATATTGTTTTAAGTGGGTAAATGAAATAATTTTACACAGAATTATATTTTTGATATAAAAGAATAATTTTTTGAAATTAGCGAAAAAAGCAACAAAGGTTAGGGAAAAGAGATCCTAATTGGCCAGTTCTATTCTAGATCAAAAAGCTGTATCTTTCCTTAAGATTTCGAATGGCTATCCCGAATTCAATTTGATTATTTCTGTCATTCTCATGTAGTTCTTTGTTCATGATTCAATATTTTGGTTCCCTAGGAGTAGAGGAACCACACCAATCCATCCTGAACTTAGTGGTTAAACTCTACTGCGATGACGATACTGTAGAGCAGGTTCCATAACCAGAACAAAAGGGGATAAACATTACACCACGATTTTGAATTAGAAGAGAGATTTCAAGAAATGGCATATCTATTCACTCAATCAATAACCGAGCCGGATCTGGTGTATCATAAGGGATTTGCCTTTTCTATTGATTCCTATGGGTTCGAGAGGAAATAGCAGTATCCACTCGAACACTACAGTGAAAATGTGTTGAATCAAGAGTAGATAGTACGTGTCTTTATTATGGTCGTTTCATTCTGTCCCCGCTCATTAAAGGGAAAGATGATACCATAAGTATTGCCATGCTATTTCTTTCACTTCTTAATCCAAAATAATTCGATTAGGGGTTAGTACACATATATTTAAGTTCATTTCTTTAATTTTCTCTCCTCTTCTAAGTTCATAGCTTTTGCGGTAGCTTTGTCGATGTTACCTACCAAATAAAAGGCCTGCTCGGGAAGACTGTCTAATTCCCTTGAAATTGTCAATCGAAACTCCCTAATTGTTTCGGCGAGACCAACATATTTCCCTAAAGAACCAGTAAAGACTCCTCCCACGAATAATGGTTGGTTGTTATTATAATCAATGAGATTATAATATTGAGATGGTTATTTATAACCAAATAGAATTTGTATGAGAATGAAATATACAAATAAGCTAAATTAAAATTGATTTCAAATCAGAATTGTGAATTTAAATCTCGGATGTTTGGAGAAATGTTTTTTGAGGTATTATAAAGTAATATAGCATTACTTCGGAGAAATTTTGAATAAAAATTGTTTTAAATGAATTTTGCAAAGAGTAAAGCACTGAAATCACTTTAGTCGCTGGAAAATAACTCTGATGATGACAGCGGCATCATCGATGTTCATTTTCGAGTTTCTAAGTGATGGATTTCTACCGTAGTAAATTTCCTAATGGAAAATTGTATGAGAAAAACAATGTAACAACCCGGAAAATCAGAACCAATTTAGAATTTTTATTTTGGTAATTTTAATGAATTCTGAATATTTAAAATGATTTATTTTAAATAATAACGACTAGAAATTTATTTTGAGTAGAATTAGAATGTATAAATTTATCTAAATCGAAATTAGAATATAAATATTTATTTTAATTATAAAAGGAATAGAAAATGGCACGGTAGTTTGAAATTTCAATTTCAAATAAATGTACAGGGTTTAAAATAAACCGGATTTTAGTGAAACAAAAATTATTAGAATCTATTTGAAAATATCTTTCCAATGAATCCGAAAAATTGAAATTTCATAGCGGGAATAAAAATTTATGTCCGGTTGATAATTCAGAATAGTCGCTATGGAAATATAGCCCTTAAAAATAGCAATTTTGAAAACCACCTCCGTTTTCGACAAGACCACTTTTGTCAAAACCGGAATGTCAAATTATTTTTAGATTCCAATTTTCATAATTTTTGGGATCAAAATGTGAGCATGGCAAAAGAAAATGTGTTTTGTTAGTTTTAGTCAATTTGGATCGACCAGAAAATGGCCATCTTTCAAACGGTCTCCAAGTTGGACGAAATTAGTTTTGTTAGGACTGTACCGTCAGAACAAAGCCAGATTTAGTTTTTTGGAATTTTTGGAGCCAGTATGTGGCCCCGCTAATTTAAAATGTACGTTTAAATTGAATATATATTGGTTTATATTTTAATTTTGATGGAAACTGATTTAAACAGTCGAATTGGCTTGCGGGACATATCTCATTGTGTTTGAAATGGGGGTAAATAGCTAGGGACGACAGTCGTTGGGCTCGATTTGAGATTCGAACTAAAAGTCAACTCTATGGAATTAAAAAAAAAATTATATAACCTCCCAAATCCTCTCCCTCTCCACTCAGAAAACCGTATGTTATAAAATAAAAAATAAATAAATAAACCAACTACCCTCGTTCAGATCCAAATGGCGCATCCCCTCCACCAGCGACGCCGCGCGCCGCTACCCCACATCCGGCACCCCATTCTCATCTCCGACCTCCCCCTCTCTCCTCTTCCTCCCTTCCCTCGCCATCGTGAAATCCCTAGCCCAATTTACCCCAAACCCTCGCTCCCTCACCCGCTGACCGAGACAACCACCCTCCTGCGCCTCTGTAAGTATTTTGTGGTTTATTCTTGAGTAAAGTTAGATTTTTTATTACAGTAAAGTTTAGGTTTTTATTAAAGAAAAAGATTTGATTTTGAAATGTATAAAGATTTGAATTTTTAATTATAAAAAAGGTGAGATTTTTAAATAAGAAAAGGTATGATTTGTATATGAAATGTAAGTTAGAAAAATGTAACTTCGAATATGAATTCACATTGGTTTAAAAATATATTCTTTAAACGAAAGAACATAGTATAAAGATTCGATTTTTATCTATATACTAGCAGTATAGAAGAGTGATTTTTATCTATATAGTAGCAGTATAAAAATGTGATCTTTATCTATGTAGCGTTGTTATAAAAATATGAAATTATTTTTAGAAAGATAAAAATATAATTTTTAGCCTATGTATGTCATTTATAAAATAATTATACAAAGAAATAATTACTGATTGGTTAAAAATATAAGTTTAACGTAGGTATGCTACATAGATCGACAGTCAAAGCACGATGGAGTGGATCCCAAAGGTGAGAATTCCTCACTAAAATTTTCTGTTCAGTTATTTATTTTATAACTGCATATAAAATTTTGATCCTCGTCATCCACAGACCATGGACGACATGTTTGTTTGATTGTGTTGTGAAAATTGATTGTGGTGTGAAATGGACTGTATAAATATTCATGTGTTGAATAAAATATTTTATCGTTAAAAATATAATTTTTAATGTATAATGAATAAAATAAATATTCATTTACAAATCGGACGATTTGTTTATGTACACTTATTTTGCTGATATGGATTGGGACGATATATTTTACACATTGCCCAACTGCATAAATAAAATCCGTATTTGTTGATTGAAACCCCATACGAGTATTGGGATGATATTTGACGTACACTAATCCTAATTGTTTAGTTGTATGTAAATTGATTGGTTGACAGATTGTTGTAAGCGTTAAATATTTATATATAATGCTCATGTAGTGTAGGATGCACTTTGGATGATGGTTGATTGTTTATCATTGTTATTCCATACATGTGTTGTATGAAATCCATATAAATAACATTATATGGTAATTGACTGTGTCTGATTCCAGTTCATAAATAATGAATATTTTAAAATAATATTCAGTAAAAGATCAAAATCTGATTTTGATGTCCGATTGGGATGGACATGAATATATTTAAATATATAAAGCCGTGTTATTTAGATTTGCGCCATTTTGACGCGAACGATATTTATATCGATTTTATTTATTTCTATAATAAATAACGAAAAAAAATGATTTCGAAATATAATATTTTGAAAATTTTATCATTTATATATTAATGATATGGAATATTCAATTTTGATTTGAAATTGAATATGAAGTTGAAGTCGTTTTTAAAACGAATTTAAAACGATTTATAAAATACGTTTTAAAAGGAAATTGATGATATATATATATATATATATTATATTTAATGGCCTGAATAGAACGAAAAATATATATATATATATATATATATATATATATTAGATAGTTAATGGCTCGAATTGACGTTACGGGAGATCTGACCGTCGGATTCTCTTAAAACCGGAACCATTGGGTTCGTATCAAAAAGTGCTTTCCAACAAATATGAGAGATGTGAAATCTAACGGTTAGATTTGGAATTATGTGCAAATCAAATTTGGAAAAGGCCGTTATAAGTGCAGTTCGATGATCGTTTATGGACTTCGACTGTATGGGCCTTGATAAATTTATTAAAAATATTAATAATTTGTGTAAAATCATAATAAATGATTTGAAAATGATTAGAGTGAAAAATTCCATATTGGAAATGATAAAAATATTTTTTTATGGAAATGAACTAGTATGAACTAGAATTATAATCCAATATTTTTAAATAAATAAATTGGATTTGAAATGGTTTTAAAAATAACCGGAATTTCCAATATATGTTATGGAATGGATTTGAATCGAAATTATCTTCGGAATATTTTGATATTGGATTCCGTGGTTATACAGACATTGTGGAAGAATTAAGAAGATATATATCGTTATTCCAATATGATATTTGTTGATTTCAGAATTTGATATTGAATATAAGCCGGTATATTTTCTATTCAGAGTCTTGTATTTAATATCAAATGGGATTTTGGGTTTGTCGTGAATGGTGTCTTCACTAACAATGTTCTTAAACCCAGTTGAGAAAAGATATAAATCTTTTTATTAAGATTTAATGATGTTTACCAATTAATTAACATTTAATTGGAAGTATATTGAAATTGGTTTTTGGGTTTATCGTGAACGGTGTTTTAAATAACACTTGTTCTTTAACCCGATTAACAATGGAATGAGATTTGTTGTGAATGGTATCTTTAATAATACTATTCTTAAACCTAATGGAGTTAAGAAAATTAGAAACTAATTGGAGACTAGTTAATTTGAATGGTTTCCTGGTTATTGATCTGATGTTGGTTTCGGCCTTCGGGATTAATACTTAGGGAATTGTTCTCTTACTAATTTACGGTTAGAGACTGATGGGATGGGGTATTCAGTAACACTGTTCTTAAACCCCGTGTGAAAAGAATAAATCTTTCAATTAAAATGTAGAGAAGAATTACCAATTAATTAACATTTAATTGGATTTGAAATGGAATGTGAGTTTGGTTTATTGTGAACTGTTTTTTTAACGACATTCGTTCTTTAACCCGGTTTACAGTGAAATGAGATTTGGAACTTATAAATCTTTTAATTAAGGTTGTAACGACCCGCATTCTACGCATCGGAGGATCATAGAATATTTATTTCATTTTCATATGAGGTCGTATGGTCGTGTAACTTTGGGGAACTGTAACAACCCGAATTTTAATAACATGTTAAAACCATAAATCAAGGTAGAATTAATTTTTTAAAATAAGAATCAAGGGAAACGGGTTGCGCCATTGCGTTCATCTCGAAATTCTTCTTGGAAACTAGTCTGAGTTTTCGAAAAACGGATTCCGTATGAGGGAGATATGACCCTCCGAAGTTTCAAGGATTTTCAGAACCGAAAAACAGCTCGAATTCAAATTTGAAATTTGAATTCAAACCCCTGCGCAGACTGGGAGGGAATTTTCCCACCCAGGACCAGGTCGACCTGGGGGTCAACACTATGGTCGACCTCCCAAGGGCCAGGTCGACCCTATGGTCGACCTGGGGGTCGACCTGGTGCCGAAACCCAGTTTTGAGCCTGGGTTCATTCTGATGTTTTTGGTCTCGTTTTCAGTCTAGATTCGTTCGCCTAATCCTATAGAAACCCACCTAATCCCCATTCCTTCTCACACCATTCTTCTCCAACCTTATGCTACACAAATTCTTGATGGACATGGCTTCTTCTTCTTCTTCAAAATTAAATTAAAAATAAAGTTAATCAAATCAAGGGAATTCTTCTACCTTCTTCTTCAAGCAACATAAGATTTGCAAATTGGGGATTTTCTTCTATAATCAAATCGAGATTCAACGATTCAACAATTCGACGACTAGTTTCTAGATTCAACTTCTAAATCTCAATTTCTTAGTCCACGATATGTAAGTTCTAGTTACTTTGAGATTTAAACTTGTTAATTTTAATTTGGACATGATATAAAGTGAAATTGGACTTAAGTATGATAATCGATTCACATCTATTCTAGTTTCCATCTTGGATCTTGACATTTGGGAATATTGCTATGAAATCAGTTTGGACCTATTCATGTTGTAAATCAAACTCCTTCATGTCCATAGTATTATCATGCCTGTGATGTTGAATCAATCTACTTTTCACAAGTTTTGATTATCACCTTTATCATGACTATCACTTTATTATGCTAGATCTGTAATCCTAATGTTTTGGGACTATTATTCTATATACCAATGATGTTATAACCAATTATCTCAAGCTATATCATGCTAGATTTATCATCTTGTGCTCGTTCTTTTGCCTATCATAGTTTTGATGTTATTCCCTTTTATTTTGGATTTGGATTTACTTGTAATCTAGATCGATTCACGTTTACGTGCGATGGGAATACGATTTGGGTAGATTAAGCAAAACATGAATTGGTTATGAACATGAATCATGAAACTTGACATGAAACTCGCCATGAAACTTGACACGAACTTGACATGAAACTTGAACGTGGGCATGACACTAGAATGAACTTGAAAATGGCCAACTCGAGATTGGGTTGAGTTTGCAGTATAATTCTTCCTGGAACCGCCCGGCAAATCCAGTGACTCCAAACAATAGGATCTAATGTGGGTAGTTGGTCATATCACGCTTGAAACCCGAGGTCAGACTGAGTTGTGGTGTAAATCTGCGCGGAACTGCCCGGCATATCCAGTGACCACAACAACAGGTCTGATGTGAGAGGTTGGGGTGCATTAATGAATTAATGCTACATGATAGTGTTAAGTCATGAACATGAAAGACAACAGTTAACCAACTTGACACATGATTAGTGGGGTTAAGTCATGAAATTGAAAGACAACACTTAACCAACTTGACATGCTAGACTGATAAGGGTTAAATCACGAATTTAAATGACAACACTTAACCTGTTGGATGGAAACCCTAGTTACGCCGTCCATTTCAGCAGTAACCCACTTAGATGTATCATGGTACCCTGGAACTAGGCAGGGTGGGGCACGATTACTGGGATGATTGTAAGCGACCAGAACGACGGTTGAGTTGGTGCGCCAGTATAGGTTCAGGCAGACTATGGTCGTGCATGTATTCCGGAGTTGAAAAAGCAACCATTGGGCATCAGTATGTTTACACTGTGCGTGCTTGATTCGTGTCGGTGGTTGGCACCCTAGGGATTGATACACCCTATGGTGGACCTAGCACAGGTGACTACATTCGTGATAGGGTCGTATGACACGGACACACGACGAGCTAGAACTTGTAGGGAGCCGATCAATTAATGGATCGTTCCGTAGGACCCCGAAATGGGTCATTTCATGATATTGGGCCAAGGGATCATTTCATGGTTAATATTTGACATGGGTTGGGATACTAGTACAGTTGGTGCAGCGAATCTTGAACATGCGATGCTATACTTGATTTATCTTGATTTGTCTTGTTATCTTAGTCTATCTTGCCCATCTTGACAGCATCCTTATGTTTACTTTCAGTTTATACATGTCATGTTACCTTTACCTATTTTTATGCTGAAAGTCACTAGGACTTACCAGTCTTTATGACTGACCCGTTTTATTTCTCCTCTTTTTCTTTCGTTTCCCCTCCAGGTTCTCAGGGAGGAAACTCTAGCACATAACTTGGATTCTCTTGCTTTCGGTTCAGCTCATGTACGGTTTGATCTTGAGCTTTTCTATGGCTACATTTCTGCTATCTTGGGGAATTATGCTATTTTTGCTATTTTAAGCTTTTATGCTTCTTTATTTATGCAAGACAGAATTTGTTGTAATGGAAAATGATGACTTTGGCTATTTGGTACTTTGGATGAAAAAGGCTTTGACTATTTTGAAAGTAATGAAATTTATCTTTTGACTCTTCCGCTGTTTTATTTATGTCTGTCTTGTAATATTTCTGTGATTGTTTACCTCGATAACGCTCCTCCAAAACTAGTGCATTTCCTTTGTGAGTGACACTAGCGGAGGTGGGGTGTTATACTTGGTATCAAAGCAGAAGGTTACCAGACTGGGAAAAAGTTTTTAAAAACCTTCTAAAACTATTTTCAAAACCGTTTACAAGGAAGCATTTTTCAAGAAAAGTTTTGTTTTATTTAAAGGCTATTCCCCAAAAGACATTAACACTATCCTTTGTTTCCTCGTTTGAATCTTTTCTTTTTCATTTCAGCATGTCTGGGAATCTTAACCTTTCAGAGGTTGTGCCAATACCTTGCTGGTTCAGGAGGTACTTAGAGGCTAGGGCCAGCGATGCAGGCCCAACAGATATTCCACCTCCAGCTACAGCGGTTCCTCCTCCTCCTCCTCGTGCAAATGCTTTCTCAAAGATCTGTAGAGATTTTAAGGCTATGGGTGGAAAGGATTTCAAGGGAACTGAATCATTCGTAGAAGCGAGGAACTGGCTCAAAGAAACTGAGGATCTGTTCGTTATCTTCGAGGTGGACGATAGGCAGAAGGTACAATTGGCAGTATGGTTGCTCAAAGATGAAGCTTCCTATTGGTGGGAAGTCACTAACGCTGAAAGACATGTTGACACATGGATGGATTTCAGGATAAGGTTTGAGATGAAATTCCTCTCACAAGATGAACGAAGTCTACAGCTGGAAAAGTTCTTATCTCTTAAGAAAGGAAGTATGACAGTAAAGGAGTACGTCAATCAATTCAATCAGCTGGCCCGATTTGGATTGGACTTAGTGAATACTCCTCATAAGAAGGCTCTCCGTTTTTTCAAGGGATTGAATGAGCCACTTCACAGCTTGGCTATGACCCACATACCTATGGGGGCTGCTTACGAAAAGTTAGTGGACATGGCACTCTTAAATGAAGAAGACAAGAATGGAAAGAAGGAGGTCAAGGCGAATGAGTCTCAAAACTAGAAGGTAGACTCCGAGAAAGGAGGCAAGAACAACAACAACAATAATGACAACAAGTCACGTAAGAAAATAAAATGCAACTTCTGTGGTATTGATGGGCATATAGTCCAGGATTGTAGAAAGAAGAAGATGAAGATGGGAGAATGCTTTCAGTGTGGTGATACTGGACATATCAGCAAGAAATGCCCTAAGAAGCAAGGGCAAGGACCGCAAGCAGGACCTTCTGGGGGCACATCTTTAACTTTTTCTCCTAGATGCTTTGTTTTATCTTGCTTATCTTCTCAATCCTATCTTGAGAACCTTAGGTAGAACCTTTTTGGATGTAAACATGTGATTGAAACATGTTATGGTTGATGATTGCAAGTGGTTGCTCGTGGTTGCATAACACACATTAGGCACTAGATCGGCTCAGTCACATTTTTCATGTTGCATATGCATGAGTGCTTATACTTGTACATAGATGGAAACTTGATATGCTATCATTTGGATGTTGCATATGAATGAATGTTTGTGCACTCATGTATAGATTATAAAGTATGTTAGGAATTTGCATACATGTTGGACTCATTACACTAACATATTTTGCATTAAGGAGGTCTACTGAATCAGTAACCGCCTGATCTTTTGCATTAGATAAGTACATACACACACACTCTTGCATAAGTTCATACAACATTAGAAATCTTTTAAGGACAATGGTTGCTTGTGGATGATGGTTGAGTAGATGGATGATTGGATGATAGGATTCATTCTTCTCAACTTGAAGATTTCGGAGATGAAATCCTTTAAGGAGGGGAGAATGCAACAACCCGAATTTTAATAACATGTTAAAACCATAAATCAAGGAAGAATTGATTTTTAAAATAAGAATCAAGGGAAATGGGTTGCTCCATTGCGTTCTTCTCGAAATTCTTCTTGGAAACGAGTCCAATTTTTCGAAAAAAGGATTCCGTATGAGGGAGATATGACCCTCCGAAGTTTCAAGGATTTTCAGAACTGAAAAACAGCTCGAATTCGAAATTCGAATTCAAACCCCAGCGTAGACTGGGCGGGAATTTTCCCGTCTAGGACCAGGTCAACCTGGGGGTCGACACTGTGGTCGACCTCCCAGGGGCACGGTCGACCCTATGGTCGACCTGGGGGTTGACTTGGTGCCGAAACCAAGTTTTGAGCCTGGGTTCATTCTGATGTTTTTGGTCTCGTTTTCAGTCTAGATTCATTCACCTAATCCTATATAAACCCACCTAATCCCCATTCCTTCTCACACCATTCTTCTCTAACCTTATGCTGCATAAATTCTTGATGGACGTGGCTTCTTCTTCTTCTTCAAAATTAAATTAAAAATAAAGTTAATCAAATCAAGGGAATTCTTCTACCTTCTTCTTCAAGCAACATAAGATTCGCAAATTGGGGATTTTCTTCTACAATCAAATCGAGATTCAACGATTCAACAATTCGACGACTAGTTTCTAGATTCAACTTCTGCATCTCAATTTCTTAGTCCACGATCTGTAAGTTCTAGTTACTTTGAGATTTAAACTTGTTAATTGTAATTTGGACATAAGATAAAGTGAAATTGGACTTAACTATGATAATCGATTCACATCTATTCTAGTTTCCATCTTGGATCTTGACATTTGGGAATATTGCTATGAAATCAGTTTGGACCTATTCATGTTGTAAATCAAACTCCTTCATGTCCATAGTATTATCATGCCTGTGATGTTGAGTCAATCTACTTTTCACAAGTTTGGATTATCACCTTTATCATGACTATCACCTTATTATGCTAGATCCGTAATCCTAATGTTTTGGGACTATTATTCTATGCCAGTGATGTTATAACCAATTATCTCAAGCTATATCATGCTAGATTTATCACCTTGTGCTCGTTCTTTTGCCTATCATAGTTTTGATGTTATTCCCTTTTATTTTGGATTTGGATTTACTTGTAATCTAGATCGATTCACGTTTACGTGCGATGGGAATACGATTTGGGTAGATTGGGCAAAACATGAATTGGTTATGAACATGAATCATGAAACTTGACATGAAACTCGACATGAAACTTGCCATGAAAGTTGACACGGACTTGACATGAAACTTGAACATGGACATGACACTAGAATGAACTTGAAAATGGCCAACTCGGGGTTGGGTTGAGTTTGCAGTGTAATTCTGCCTGGAACCGCCCGGCAAATCCAGTGACTGCAAACAATAGTATCCAATGTGGGTAGTTGGTCATATCGCGCTTGAAACCCGAGGTCATACCGAGTTGGGGTGTAAATATGCCTGGAACCACCCAGCATATCCAGTGACCACAACAATAGGTCTGATGTGAGAGTTTGGGGTGCATTAATGAATTAATGCCACATGATAGGGTTAAGTCATGAACATGAAAGACAACTCTTAACCAACTTGACACTTGATCAGTGGGGTTAAGTCATAAAATTGAAAGACAACACTTAACCAACTTGACATGCTAGACTGATAAGGGTTAAGTCACGAATTTAAATGACAACACTTAACCTGTTGGACGGAAACCCTAGTTACGCGGTCCATTTCAGCAATAAACCACTTAGGTGTATCATGGTACCCTGGAACTAGGCAGGGTAGTGCACGATTACTAAGCTGATTGTAAGCGACCAGAACGACAGCTGAGTTGGCGCGCCAGTGTAGGTTCAGGCGGACTATGGTCGTGCACGTAGACCGGAGTTGAAAAAGCAGGCATTTGGCATCAGTAGGTTTACACTGTGCGTGCTTGATTCGTGTCGGTGGTTGGCACCCTAGGGCTTGATACACCCTATGGTGGACCTAACACAGGTGACTACATTCGTGATAGGGCCGTATGACACAGACACACAACGAGCTAGAACTTGTAGGGAGCCGATCGATTAATGGATCGTTCCGTAGGACCCCGAAATGGGTCATTTCATGATATTGGGCCAAGGGATCATTTCATGGTTAATATTTGACATGGGTTGGGATACTAGTACAGTTGGTGCAGCGAATCTTGAATAGTCGATGCTATACTTGATTTATCTTGATTTATCTTGTTATCTTAGTCTATCTTGCCCATCTTGACAGCATCCTTATGTTTACTTTCAGTTTATACATGTCATGTTACCTTTACTTGTTTTTATGCTGAAAGTCACTAGGACTTACCCGTCTTTATGACTGACCCGTTTTCTTTCGCCTCATTTTCTTTCGTTTCCCCCCAGGTTCTCAGGGAGGAAACTCTAGCACTTAGCTTGGATTTTTCTTGCTTTCCGTTCAGCTCATGTACGGTTTGATCTTGAGCTCTACTATGGCTGCATTTCTGCTATCTTGGGGAATTATGCTATTTTTGTTGTTTTAAGCTTTTATGCTTCTTTATTTATGCAAGACAGAATTTGTTGTAATGGGAAATGATGACTTTGGCTATTTGGTACTTTGGATGAAAAAGGCTTTGACTATTTTGAAAGTAATGAAATTTATCTTTTGACTCTTCCGTTGTTTTATTTATGTCTGTCTTGTAATATTTCTGTGATTGTTTACCTCGATAATGCTCCTCCAAAACTAGTGCATTCCCTTTGTGAGTGACCCTAGAGGAGGTGGGGTGTTACAGGAACGATTATTGGGGTCATTTCCCATATTCACGATTTTTGTCGATATTTAAATGACCGTTTTGCCCCTAGAGAATCTTGTTTCGCCTATAACTTTTGATTAGTAAGGAGTTTTGACCTTAAACCACTTATGTTAGATCCGGATGATGGTTTACCTTTCCGTAGAGTGGTCACACTTGTCAAACGGACTTACCGTTTGGGAGATATAGCTGAATTAAGGTTTAGAAAGTGAAAAACAACTTAATTGGGCTTAACCAGGTGATTAGCAGCTAGGCCCATTGGGGGATTTCGGAATTAGGGCTATATGAGGGTTGATTAGGGTTAGAGAAACCTTTTCTTTGTCGTTTTTCAGCCGCCACTAACATCCTCTCAACCCTAGCCAAAGCCTCCACCTTCTAATTTCATCCCAAATCGCTCTCCAATCAAGGATTAAGCTAATCTACGTCAAATCAAGGAGAAATAGCACCAAAACAGAGTTGGAGCTACTGTGTTACATAGAGATTCGACCCAAATCAGAGGTAGTTTCAGAACTAAGTTTTATTTGTGGCCAAGGTGAGTGATTTGCATTGTTTTTCAGTAATTATGGCTAATTATGGGTGATTAGTGCTAATTAGCAAATATATGCATGTTAAAATTCTGGAAAAATTTGTAAAAGCCTAAAATATTATTTTAGGCCTCTGTTAGAAATTTGGGTTAATTTGGACATGTTTTGCTAATTGTATGATTAAGTCATGATTAAGGGGATTAGGGGAAAAACATGGGTTTTGGGTAGGTTTGATCCACATTAGCAAGTTAAAATTGTTGTTTTAGTATTTGTGGTTGATTATACATGTTGCTATTACTGTTTGGAATGTTTCGTTGTTGCTTGGTGAGGTTAGATTGGTTGAAAACGCCGTCGTATGGTGTAAACACTTGCTGGAAAAGTCGTAGGAAAACAGTGCAGGAAATGGGATCGGATCGGGTTTCCCGGACCCACCCGCTCGTGGAGCTCCCCACGACTCTGACCAGCTCGCCCGAGTGCGTCATGAACCATATCGATGGAGAGGCACGACCCGAACCGCTTGCACCCGAGCCACTTGCTCACGAGCCGATGCTACGAGCTAAACCATGGTGAGCCAAACCGTGATGCATCCACGATCCGCTCACATTTGAAGACCACGATCCGGCCCAAAGTGTCATTCACGATTCGCCATTCAGGGAGTACCACGAACCGGTTGCCTCCACGAACCGATGAAGCGCCACGAACTGGAAGAAGATAATGCACCACGAGCCACCACTCAGGGAGTGCCATCCACGAACCGAATCGAGGATGAGGAAAGGATCACGAACCGGAGCACCAGGCTAACAAAATGGAGACCGAACTGAACCACGATGATGACTAAAACCCGAGATGCAAAGGTAGTCCAAATAGGAAGTTGGAACTCAGGATCCATATGGGAACCAACGAGTTAACTTCATGATTGGACTTTGCTGCGGGACGTGTGCAAATGGGTTATCGATACCTATAACTTTGGTTCACCACTGAGAGATGGATTAGGGGCTCGTAGTGATAGTTGTACGGGGTTGGACTCCATGATGGTCCAAAGATTAGGTGACCAAAGTAGTGGATATCGTATGATTTACGCACTGAGTGAGAGATGTAAGGATGGTTGCCATGCTTGATTATTTTCTGTCATTATGACATGCACACGTTTACCCCCGTATCTTTAAACAATATGATAGTGTCACCTTAGAGTATTATACATCTTGTTGTGCTAACTCTTTGGTTGCAGGTACAAGTTCAGGTATGATTGGATTATACCTGTTATTGTTCTATTTTGTTGCTTATCGCTCATACCAGACTTTTGTATGATCCAGAGGTTTATGTCTCTTCTTATTACTCCGGGTGCTCTTAAACAGGTAGACTAGAGACAGGTCGTGTGATTATGCACGAGTAGCTGTACCGAGATGAGCAGGAGACTTCTACGTATAATATATATATAATCTCACTGTGTCACCGATGGTCACTACTTTGGGCATTAGTAGTGTACCTTCCTTATTTTTTCTTTAGAGACAGTTTTTAAAAGTCGTAATAATGATGATGTGGAACATAAGCTGTATTTGAATTTTCTGCTGCTATTATGGTTTAGTTTTCAGCTTATGCACTGTCTCGCCTGTTTTATGTCAAAGTTATGTTATTATTATATTTTATCCCGTGCGCTGTGAGACATTCTACAGGTTCCTTTGGTAGTTTTAGCTTCAAACCCCTTTTCTTTGGCGACCGTCCCGTGCTGGTTGGCATCAGTATAGCGCCCTTTCATTGGAAATGTCGGCTGCTGCGGGGCGGGTCGTCACCCTTAGTATCAGAGCTCTAGGTTGCATAGTTAACCTAGGGAAAGGCACCAGGGAGAGATATTATACGTATACGAGAGCGCGTATTTATGATATTTTGGTTTTCAAAAGCTTTATATATGTATATATACTATTAGTATATCTAAGGAGGAAGTCGCACTGCGGCGGCACCACATTGAGATGGTTAATCGTTTTCTCTTTACAGAATGAACGATGAGCCAATATACGAGGAGTACGGGTTCAGGAGCAAACAATAGGGATGTTCCTGATATGAGGACGATGTTTACTACCTTCGTGCGAGAGATGCTTAGGGATGCTCGGGGAGCAGTTCCTAATGCTGCTAACGGTGGTGGTGCAGTAGTGCAGGCGCCTAGGGCCGATTTTGCCAAGCTTAACAAGGATTATACTAGTCTTGGCGGGAAGTCGTTCCACAGAACGGAGTCGGCTACAGATGTTCAAGATTGGTTGGATAGTTGTGAGCGCATCTTCGAGGACTTGGGAATTAATGATGCCATGAAGAGAAAGTTAGCATTGCGTCAGCTTCAAGGACGAGCTATGAATTAGTGGAATGCTATTAAAGTAGCTACTCCTGAAGATCAAGTTGCTTGGAATCAGTTTATGACTCGTTTCAGCGAAAAGTTCTAGCTGCTCACAAATCTGAATTGTTTAGGAAATTTTTGGAGCTTAAGAAGAATGGTAGGGCAGTCTTGGAATATATTGCCGAGTTCGATACTTTATCGAAGTATGGATTATCTCTTATCGACACTGCCGAGAAGAAGAACGAGAAGTTCATAACCAGCTTAGATGAGTACTTATGTGAAAGGCTGATAAACCACATCGACGAGATGTTTAAACTTATAGTGGGAAAAGCATTGAGATCGGAGAGTCTTTACCCTAAGTTAAAGGCCGATATTGCTATTGCATCTGTAGAGGAACCAAAGCCGCAAGAAAGCAGTGGAGGTAAGAAGGAGTCTCAGAATAAGAGAAAACATGATCAGACCAAGGGTGGTCAGAAAAAGAAGGACAAGAAAGATAAAGAGTGCTTTAGTTGTGGCAAGAAGGGCCACTATGCTAGAGATTGTCAGGAAAAACGTGGGAAAAGGAAGTGCTTCAATTGCGGCCAAGTGGGACATTACATGGATAATTGCCCGCAACCCCTTAAAGAGAAATAGATTGTGAAAGCATATGCTATCAACGCTGTTCCTTCTTCGTCGAATGCCCCAACTGCGGCGGAGAAGGGAAAGGGCATCATTATTCGAGGTATGCTTTCTGTTTATGATGTTTCTGTTCTAGTTTTATTGATAGCGAGGCATCCCATCCCTTCATATCTAGTGACCTGGTAGATAAGTTGGGATTGGAACCTGAGATAGTCAATAGACCTTTGCTTGTGACAAACCCGATAGGTGGTTTGACTAGTCTTTGCATGATTTGTTGTAATGTGGTCTTATCGAGTTATGGATGTATGTTTTCTTGTGATTGGTTAATTGTTTTGCTAGTATTATCTCATATAGATTGTCTGAATTCGGAGGAGATGTTCCTTGAGTGCTTGTCTGATATTGGTTTAGGCCTTTGTGGATTGTGCTTAGGAAATGTCAAGTTCGACTAGGATGGTTTACGTGAGATATAAGTAGTTGTAATTTCTATTGAATGATATCTCAGCTTACCCGAGGAGTGATGTGCAGCCATGACACGATAAGACTGTTCAATGGTATGGACTGCCCCGAGTTGAATTCGATAGGGCTAGGAGACGAATCGAGTGGGACTTGAGGAAGCTGCAACGTAATGGATTGTTTAGGATCCTATGTTGATGTTCTCTTTGGTTCAAGAATGGTAGAACTTCGAAGGGATAAGATATGCTCGTTGATCGTGGAGATGCAACGAGGGCTAGGATGATTCAAGTTGGACTTGAACTCATAAAAGAAAAATGGTTGTTCGTTGATCATGGAGATGCAACGAATAGAGATACGACTCATGTTGGACTTGAGATTTGTCAGTAATGGATACTCGTGACTGGGTCAGAGTATGTGGGTAGCTATTTTGATGAGAGTACCAAGAAATCGTCGATACTTAGAGTGTTCTAGGAGGACTCGAATCAGGGGTATCTAGGGATGCCTGTTACCTTGGATCCGTTGGACGTGATCTAGTTATCCCTGGAGGATAAACGTACGTTGGACGTATGGTAGTCCGTCTGGAGGCGGGGCTTCCATTATCCTTGGGATTGGTTGGACCAGTCAAGTAGGCATCGATGTTTGTATGGAGGCGGGGCTTCCATTAGCCTTGGGATTGGTTGGAACAGTCAAGTAGGTATCGACGTATGTTTGGCTCTGGCACGTGATAGATATGACATGTTTGACGGATGCTATGGTTGCTATGCTTGTTCCTATTTTTGTTCCCTTGAGTTGTAACACCCCACACCCGCTATAGTCACTCACTAAGGGAATGCCATAGCATCGGTGGAGTATTTTTAGTGAGTATAGAACAGTAAAATTACAACAAGACAGATATAATGTAATACTTGAAAATTTAAAACATCATCTCATAGCAGCGGAAAGTAAAACATGTTTGGTTACAGCATAAAACCATAACAAGAGTCAAGTACAAAATATCCATCCTGAATAAAATAAGTACATAATCCCACTACTCATAACAGATAGCCATAACAGAAAAGATAAGATAAGCTGAGCTCTACATCTACGGTCCAAGCTCCAAGAGATAGATAAAGCAAACTGATCAAAGCCCACTAGCACTAGGCCCAACCTGAGGACCTGAAGGAAAAAGATAAAAACAACGGGGGTCAGACATAAGCCTGAGTGAACCCTATCTCCTTAATAATACAATTATTAAAGTAATTAGGGTATGATATGAACTCGGTATGGTATCTTTGGGGATAATGACTACACTAAGTTGCCCACGAACACAGGACGAACTAAGATAACCGTAAAGACGCATCTACCCACCCAAGGATAATTACTAACTGCACCACACCAGTCACTCCTACTCAAAGGTTGATCCCACCCAAGGATATCAAAGATAGATATAACCAGTAGTTTCCTGTACCCTAGTTGACTACATAGGTGCCGTCTGCCCCTATCTCTACTAGGTGTACCCCACTACCCCAAGCGATCGGCTCCCTAACGTAGATACCCGTGCTGGTCCCACAGTGGGGTGTATCACTCCCCTAAAGTGGCTACCCAATACTATCAACGGTGCACGGCTTTATATCTACACGATGCAACAACGGCTTATCTACCAGCCCGGGCCCACACACGCATATGAAACCCGTTGGACTTGCGTTGCCACCGCTACCCCGTTTTGGCCTCTTATAATCAAGCCCAATATGCGTGTCCCGTCACTCGACATGGGTCGAGCCCACAAAGATACGTTTGGGATATTGGTTGAAACGGGCCCCCACAAGCTACTACTTAAGCTTGTCATTTTATCTAGTGCATTCCACTTAACCCCTTTTTATAATCATGCCCCCTTACATGTTAAGGTTTGGTTAAGTCATCCAATTATATTACAATTGCCACTTAAGGCACCCACTAGATTTCCGCATGCTACCCAAGGCACTTACTTGATTCCCCCATGCCACCCAAGGCACATACTTAACCCTTTAATCATGTTTAGTTACATGTTCCACTCTGGTTAAGTATTCTAATCGTATTTTCTATTGCCACCCAAGGCAACCCACTAGTTTTCTCATGCCACCCAAGGCACCCCCACTAGTTACTACATGCCACCCAAGGCACCCACTTAACCCCTCATGTCCCACTACATGCTATTATGGTTAAGTGTTTCTTAATTAATTAAGACCGTGATCTCCCATAAAGACCTCCCACATTAGACTGGCTGTTATGACCGCCTGGTTAAGCCGGTAGGGTCCGGGCAGTCTTACGTCATAACAGAGTCTAACCTCGTGTCTTTACTTTAATCACGTATTTAATTTGTGCCTAAGACCTCTCACATTAGACTGGCTGTTATGACCGCCTGGTTAAGCCGGTAGGGTTCAGGCAGTCTTACGTCATAACAGAGCCTAACCTCGTGTCTTTGTCGATTAATTACACCTAATTAATCACCCCCATATTAATTATCCCTAATTAATATCAATTTATTCATAACATGGGTAGACCTAACTCAATAGGTAAATTCCCATGGGGTAGACCTAACTCAATAGGTAAATTCCCACTTATGTTAATTAATTTTTTTATGGTATGCTTAATCATACCCATTTCAACATACTTTTAATTAACATATTAATTAACCCCATCGTTCCCCACGTAAATCGTCATTATGACATAACATAATAAAGGGAAGATTTACCACACATAACATGGGTTTAGCATATAACTTTATCATGGGTTAAGAGGATGTCAACTTGCATATATGAGCATGTATTAACCCAACTATATTCAACCCAAACTTGCATATTATCAAACATGTGTCTTACATAACATGTTGCATATGAACTTACATATCATCAAACATGTGATTTGCATAACATGTTGCATATGAACTTACATATCATCATACATGTGATTTGCATAACATGTAGAACTTGCATTTTAGCATATACTTAACTTGCATAAGCACTCACATACTTGCATAAGCATTCATATACTTGCATAAGCTTGCATATCATGTTAAACTTGCATTTCAACATATACATAACTTGCATAAACATTCACATACTTGCATAGGCTTGCATATTATGTTAAACTTGCATTTCAACATATACATAACTTGCATAAACATTCACATACTTGCATAGGCTTGCATATTATGTTAAACTTGCATTTCAACATATACATAACTTGCATAAACATTCATATACTTGCATAGGCTTGCATATTATGTTAAACTTGCATTTCAACATATACATAACTTGCATAAACATTCACATACTTGCATAGGCTTGCATATTATGTTAAACTTGCATTCCAACATATACATAACTTGCATAAACATTCACATACTTGCATAGGCTTGCATATTATGTCAAACTTGCATTCCAACATATACATAACTTGCATAAACATTCACATACTTGCATAGGCTTGCATATTATGTTAAACTTGCATTTCAACATATACATAACTTGCATAAACATTCACATACTTGCATAGGCTTGCATATTATGTTAAACTTGCATTCCAACATATACATAACTTGCATAAACATTCACATACTTGCATAGGCTTGCATATTATGTTAAACTTGCATTTCAACATATACATAACTTGCATAAACATTCATATACTTGCATAGGCTTGCATATTATGTTAAACTTGCATTTCAACATATACATAACTTGCATAAACATTCATATACTTGCATAAGATGTTAAACATGCATATAAGCATATACATGACTTGCATAAGTACTCACATACTTGCATAACATGTTTGCATAATGGATCCATATTCACTTAGTGTTTTGCATCATAAACATCATGAAACAACTTGCATAAAAATATCATGATTACATATTATGAAACTTGCATGACATAAGGCATATAACTTGCAAAACACATAATATTCACTACATCAAGCTTGCATAAATA
This sequence comes from Allium sativum, assembly GCA_030737875.1. Classification (NCBI taxonomy): domain Eukaryota; kingdom Viridiplantae; phylum Streptophyta; class Magnoliopsida; order Asparagales; family Amaryllidaceae; genus Allium; species Allium sativum. Next base: position 347,108,594 of record CM060920.1, read on the forward strand.
TATGGATCCACAAACATAGCCATACTTTATCACATCTTATCATAATCAATTCAATAATTGATTATTAAGGGGATAGAAGCTCACCAAAACAAGATTAGCAAGTTAAATGAAGCAAATCCCAATGATTAAGTAGAAGAAGATGTAGATTAGCTTGCAAACCCTCTTAGGATTTTTAGTGGAGGCTCTCCAATTTTCTAAGTGGTGGCATAATGGCCTTAGATCTATTTTTGGTAAGGATAAGGGGGGTATTAGGGTGTATATATAGATTAGTTAGATGTTTTAGGACCATAGGATATACCCTAGAACCAATCCTAGCCTTTAAAGCATGTCTTGGGGAAGAAGTCAAGTGTAGGAACCATTTAGGGCCCAAAAAAAAACAGCCCAAAACTCATCCCGGGCCTCAAAACATGAGCAGTTTTCGTTTTTGATTTTTCGTGAAACTTTGACGGGCCATAACTTGGTCATACGGACTCCGATTTACGAAAACTCGGACTCTATTTCGCGTATTTTTCCGAGACGAACGCAATGGCACAGCCCGTTTCCCCTGATTCAGAATATTAAATTTAATTCTGCTCTGATTTATGTTATAACAAGTTATTTAACATACGGGGTGTTACATTCTCCCCTACTTAAAGGACTTCGTCCCCGAAATCTCTAAGTCAAGAAGAACGTATCCTACCAACCAAACAACCATCTACTCAACCATCAAACACTGGCATCCATTGTCCTTAAAACAATTTCTAATGATGTATGAGCATATGCAAAAAGTGTGTGTATATGTTCCCTATCTAACGTATGAACATATGCAAACCATGATAGTGCCATGCTTCCATTATGTATGCGAGGGAACCCTATCGACACATACAATATCTACATGAGTGCACAATCATTCACCAAAATGCATCATCCATATAATAACACAATCATTATACATCCATAAATATAGCTTCCTACGCACAATTTTATGCAATATGCAATATGAAGTGATTGAGCCGATCTAGTGCCTAGAGTGTGTGTATATGCATCCACGAGCAACCACTAGCAAACACTTGCATCCACTTGCATCCATCATACATAACATGTCTCAAACACATGTTTCAACCATAGGATTATCCTATCTGAAGGTCAAAGGTACTAACGAGAGGACATACTAAGGATAAGATAAGTACCAGTCAAACGATAAAGGAGAAGTTAAAAGACATACTCTCAAAAAGAAATGGATACAAAGAACGCATCTTCGCTTCCGTCTCCCAAGTTGCGTTGCTCACCTCTTCTCCCCATTGCACTTTGACTAGCTGAACCTCTCGATTCCTCAATTTCCTAGTCTCTGACCCAAGGATGCGAGTAGGAGCTCGTCGAATAGTCGCATCACGCTCTACTTCCACTTCTCTAAGCAAACTTGGCTCTACCACCTCTGCGGTCTTATGTAGGCACTTCCTCCCATGGAATACATCATGTACACCACTAAGTTTGTCGGGCAACTCCACCAATGGAAGATGCTCCTCCCATGTACCTCCAAAATCCAAGATACATAGCCTCAAAAGGTCTTCTAAAATATGATTCACCCTCTCGGTCTGGCCGTCCGTCTGAGGATGATATGCGGTACTCAAACGCAACTGAGTCCCTACCGCCTTTTGCAAACTCTTCCAAAACTCTCTAGTGAAGATAGGATCTCGATCACTCACTATACTGGAGGGTACCCGATGCAATCGAACTATCTCTCAAAGATATACAAAAGCTAGCCATGGAGCAGTCCACTTACTCTTCACAGGTATGAAATGGGTGTTCTTAGTAAGTCTGTCTACCACCACCCAAATTCCTGTATTACTCTTTCTCGATCTGGGTAACCTGTCAATAAAATCCAACGAGACGCTGTCCCACTTTCATTGCGGAACCTCCAATGGGTGAAGCAACCCACCTGGTTTCTTTCGCTCTGTCTTCACTCGTTGGCACACCAAGCATCGAGCGACATGCTCGGCCACATCTTTCTTCATACCGGCCCAGAAGAAAGCCCTCTTCATGTCTTGGTACATCTTACCCCCACCGGGATGAATGGTCATCCTAAAACGGTGTGCGTCATCAAGAATAGCCTTCCTCAAACCCTCGTCCTGCGGTACACAAAGTCTACTGTCTCTACGCAAGCACCCTCTATCATCTAGGGTGTACCTACTCAAATGGCTGGACGACTCCCCCCTTATGAGCTTCTCTACTAACTCAACCAACTGTGGGTCGCCCCTCTGTGCTTCTCCAATCCGCCCCAAAAGAGTAGGTCTAACTTCCAAAGAAGCTAGCAAACCGGGTACAAAGTCAACGGAAGGTCTAAAGTCAAACTTAGAAATAAACTCTAAGCTCCGTCGTTCAACGAACAATGAACTCAAGGACAACCTTTTTCTACTTAAGGTGTCCGTTACCATGTTACCCTTACTCATAGGATGCTAAGGATCCCATCCACTTTTGTTGTCCTAAGACTATGCGCTCGAAGAGTCTCCAACACTTCCCTAAGATGTAGGGCATGCTCTTCTCCACCAGAATATCATCCAAAATCATCACAACTGTCTCCCACGCAGACCACCCTAGTCGAATTCGGCATCCCCCAAATGCAAGCCCCAAAGGCCTAAACCAATATCAGACAAACACCCAAGGGATACCTCCTTCGAATTCAGACGACCTACGTGAGACGATACTAGTAAAAATGGCTAAATAATTAAGCCCTTGACCAATTCTGGATGTTCTCGCCAGTCTCGCTCCAAAACCGTCGTTTATCATATACTGGCCCTGCTCAGCCTATTGAGCACATACGAAAACTTATTTCGCTCCTAGAAAAGACCCAGATGTCATCTACAAAGACCATCACGAACTTATTTAGGTACTCCCTGAACACCCTTCTCAACAAAGTATGCGGGGGCGTTCGTCAAACCCAATGGCATCACCAGCCACTCATAAAAGAAATCATCCGGAGTCCCAAAGGCAGTCTCCTCTATACTATTCTCAGCCACTCTCAACTGATGAAATCCCGTGGCTAAGTCCTACTACAAAAATACTGAGGCGCCAGCCAACTGATCAAGGAGATCATTAATCCTCGGCAATGGGTATCTATTCTTCTTTGTGAGTTTCTTTAGTTCCCTTTAGCCTACACAAAGTCTGAGGGACCCATCCGCCTTCATAACAAAAACTACTGGAGCGCCCCACTCCGATATACTTCGTCTTATGAACCCCTTCTCAAGCAAATCGCCTACTTACTTATGGAGTTCCCTCCTCTCACTAGGAGCCATGTGGCACACTGGCCAAGATACTGGTTTGGCATTATCCACCAGATATATTCAGAAGTCAATCTCCCGCTTCGGAGGTAAGCCCTTCACCTCCTCAAACACATCCGGGTATTCCCGGACCGCTCTAACAGATCGCAGACTCTAGACCAACGTGTCAGGCGATTCTAGATACCTTAGCATAACAGATTCTATGGGATTACAAGAGATCTCGAGAGTGTTACTTAGGCAGCCCATAAGCCTAACAACTCTCCTTTCAAAATGAAGAACAGCACTCCTACTGGATAACCAGTCCATGCCCAAAATTAACCCATAGCCCGTGAAGCCCAACAAGCATCACATCTAAACTCAACGCTAAGTATAGAAACTTTCAAACCCAAACATATCATGGAGCCCCAACTGGGTTTGAAACAACTAAGGGATCATCTACCAAACTGGTGTCTAAGTGCAGTGACTCAACTAACAATGGTGGGATAAACGAACTCAATATATCAGAATCAAATAAAGCTTGAATCGGATGATAAAGAAATCCAAATTCCAACCTAGACGGTCATATCCCCATCTGGTACCCTAGTCGTGAGGGAATACAACTACCCTCCAGAAGATTCCATACCTTGCCCTTGCTTCTTTGAACAATCCTAATAAGGTGTCCTATTCCTCTTAAAAGGATAACCACTTGCCTTCTTCTTCCCTATTCTCCACTCGTAACCTCCCACCAATGAGGTTTCATCTTTCATTAACCAAACAACTATTTGAGCCTTCCTCCCATCGTTTATCCAACAGATACCTACCCGTCCTCCTCCTTCTTGAACCAACTTCTAATCCGACTAACGTCTAAGTCCCTTGAAGTGGTTTTCCATCCTTATCTATCTTAGAAAGATCATCTATACGCGGAGGGGAAACTCAAAACGAGAGAAAGGAAGAGATTCAAAATGGAGAATTCGAAAGATATAGATATGGCTATTGGGGATTATGCTTTCCTTTCAAAAACTTTTCTCTTAAAAGACATGTTTTTGAAAATACTCCTTTCCAAAAGTATTCTTAGAAAATAGTTTTTCTAAAATTTTTATCTGTTCCGGTAACCTTAAGCTCTGATACCACGTGTAACACCCCACACCCGCTATAGTCACTCACTAAGGGAATGCCATAGCATCGGTGGAGTATTTTTAGTGAGTATAGAACAGTAAAATTACAACAAGACAGATATAATGTAATACTTGAAAATTTAAAACATCATCTCATAGCAGCGGAAAGTAAAACATGTTTGGTTACATCATAAAACCATAACAAGAGTCAAGTACAAAATATCCATCCTGAATAAAATAAGTACATAATCCCACTACTCATAACAGATAGCCATAACAGAAAAGATAAGATAAGCTGAGCTCTACATCTACGGTCCAAGCTCCAAGAGATAGATAAAGCAAACTGATCAAAGCCCACTAGCACTTGGCCCAACCTGAGGACCTGAAGGAAAAAGATAAAAACAACGGGGGTCAGACATAAGCCTGAGTGAACCCTATCTCCTTAATAATACAATTATTAAAGTAATTAGGGTATGATATGAACTCGGTATGGTATCTTTGGGGATAATGACTACACTAAGTTGCCCACGAACACAGGACGAACTAAGATAACCGTAAAGACGCATCTACCCACCCAAGGATAATTACTAACTGCACCACACCAGTCACTCCTACTCAAAGGTTGATCCCACCCAAGGATATCAAAGATAGATATAACCAGTAGTTTCCTGTACCCTAGTTGACTACATAGGTGCCGTCTGCCCCTATCTCTACTAGGTGTACCCCACTACCCCAAGCGATCGGCTCCCTAACGTAGATACCTATGCTGGTCCCACAGTGGGGTGTATCACTCCCCTAAAGTGGCTACCCAATACTATCAACGGTGCACGGCTTTATATCTACACGATGCAACAACGGCTTATCTACCAGCCCGGGCCCACACACGCATATGAAACCCGTTGGACTTGCGTTGCCACCGCTACCCCGTTTTGGCCTCTTATAATCAAGCCCAATATGCGTGTCCCGTCACTCGACATGGGTCGAGCCCACAAAGATACGTTTGGGATATTGGTTGAAACGGGCCCCCACAAGCTACTACTTAAGCTTGTCATTTTATCTAGTGCATTCCACTTAACCCCTTTTTATAATCATGCCCCCTTACATGTTAAGGTTTGGTTAAGTCATCCAATTATATTACAATTGCCACTTAAGGCACCCACTAGATTTCCGCATGCTACCCAAGGCACTTACTTGATTCCCCCATGCCACCCAAGGCACTTACTTAACCCTTTAATCATGTTTAGTTACATGTTCCACTCTGGTTAAGTATTCTAATCGTATTTTCTATTGCCACCCAAGGCAACCCACTAGTTTTCTCATGCCACCCAAGGCACCCCACTAGTTACTACATGCCACCCAAGGCACCCACTTAAGCCCTCATGTCCCACTACATGCTAATATGGTTAAGTGTTTCTTAATTAATTAAGACCGTGATCTCCCATAAAGACCTCCCACATTAGACTGGCTGTTATGACCGCCTGGTTAAGGCAGTAGGGTCCGGGCAGTCTTACGTCATAACAGAGTCTAACCTCGTGTCTTTACTTTAATCACGTATTTAATTTGTGCCTAAGACCTCTCACATTAGACTGGCTGTTATGACCGCCTGGTTAAGCCGGTAGGGTCCGGGCAGTCTTACGTCATAACAGAGCCTAACCTCGTGTCTTAGTCGATTAATTACACCTAATTAATCACCCCCATATTAATTATCCCTAATTAATATCAATTTATTCATAACATGGGTAGACCTAACTCAATAGGTAAATTCCCATGGGGTAGACCTAACTCAATAGGTAAATTCCCACTTATGTTAATTAATTTTTTTATGGTATGCTTAATCATACCCATTTCAACATACTTTTAATTAACATATTAATTAACCCCATCGTTCCCCACGTAAATCGTCATTATGACATAACATAATAAAGGGAAGATTTACCACACATAACATGGGTTTAGCATATAACTTTATCATGGGTTAAGAGGATGTCAACTTGCATATATGAGCATGTATTAACCCAACTATATTCAACCCAAACTTGCATATTATCAAACATGTGTCTTACATAACATGTTGCATATGAACTTACATATCATCAAACATGTGATTTGCATAACATGTTGCATATGAACTTACATATCATCATACATGTGATTTGCATAACATGTAGAACTTGCATTTTAGCATATACTTAACTTGCATAAGCACTCACATACTTGCATAAGCATTCATATACTTGCATAAGCTTGCATATCATGTTAAACTTGCATTTCAACATATACATAACTTGCATAAACATTCACATACTTGCATAGGCTTGCATATTATGTTAAACTTGCATTTCAACATATACATAACTTGCATAAACATTCACATACTTGCATAGGCTTGCATATTATGTTAAACTTGCATTTCAACATATACATAACTTGCATAAACATTCACATACTTGCATAGGCTTGCATATTATGTTAAACTTGCATTCCAACATATACATAACTTGCATAAACATTCACATACTTGCATAGGCTTGCATATTATGTTAAACTTGCATTCCAACATATACATAACTTGCATAAACATTCACATACTTGCATAGGCTTGCATATTATGTTAAACTTGCATTTCAACATATACATAACTTGCATAAACATTCACATACTTGCATAGGCTTGCATATTATGTTAAACTTGCATTCCAACATATACATAACTTGCATAAACATTCACATACTTGCATAGGCTTGCATATTATGTTAAACTTGCATTTCAACATATACATAACTTGCATAAACATTCATATACTTGCATAGGCTTGCATATTATGTTAAACTTGCATTTCAACATATACATAACTTGCATAAACATTCATATACTTGCATAAGATGTTAAACATGCATATAAGCATATACATGACTTGCATAAGTACTCACATACTTGCATAACATGTTTGCATAATGGATCCATATTCACTTAGTGTTTTGCATCATAAACATCATGAAACAACTTGCATAAAAATATCATGATTACATATTATGAAACTTGCATGACATAAGGCATATAACTTGCAAAACACATAATATTCACTACATCAAGCTTGCATAAATATATGGATCCACAAACATAGCCATACTTTATCACATCTTATCATAATCAATTCAATAATTGATTATTAAGGGGATAGAAGCTCACCAAAACAAGATTAGCAAGTTAAATGAAGCAAATCCCAATGATTAAGTAGAAGAAGATGTAGATTAGCTTGCAAACCCTCTTAGGATTTTTAGTGGAGGCTCTCCAATTTTCTAAGTGGTGGCATAATGGCCTTAGATCTATTTTTGGTAAGGATAAGGGGGGGTATTAGGGTGTATATATAGATTAGTTAGATGTTTTAGGACCATAGGATATACCATAGAACCAATCCTTGCCTTTAAAGCATGTCTTGGGGAAGAAGTCAAGTGTAGGAACCATTTAGGGCCCAAAAAAAAACAGCCCAAAACTCATCCCGGGCCTCAAAACATGAGCAGTTTTCGTTTTTGATTTTTCGTGAAACTTTGACGGGCCATAACTTGGTCATACGGACTCCGATTTACGAAAACTCGGACTCTATTTCGCGTATTTTTCCGAGACGAACGCAATGGCACAGCCCGTTTCCCCTGATTCAGAATATTAAATTTAATTCTGCTCTGATTTATGTTATAACAAGTTATTTAACATACGGGGTGTTACATGAGTAGACTATCACCTGTAGGATTCTGGTAATAGAGAATGAAGAGATGACGGCATACACAGATGCATGTGCTACCGGACTAGGTGCAATAGCTAATGCATTGACTAGGGGACATGACAATTTAGATGATATGTTTCTTGAATGGAAGCAAGTGGAGTATATCGTGGGATATGATCTCAGACGCAAGTATGGATTGATCCAGAAATGTTAGCAAGTTTGATGGTTAGACCAACTTTGATCGAGCGGATTGATTCCAGTCAGAGGAACGATCCTGACATATTCGGAATCATCTCCAAGGTAGAAATGGATATCGATAGCAAGGAGATGAGCAAGTATGACTTGATAGAGAAGGATGGCTTTGAAAGAATGGGGGACTGGTTGTACCCAATGTTAATGGATTGAGAGATGAAGTAAATGAATTGCCAGTTAGTTAAAACTGAGCAAAAGGAGCCTAGTGGTTGTTACAACCGTTGGAAATTCTCGAATGGAAATGGGAACAAGTCTCAATGGATTTCATTGATGGTTTACCAAGGACTAGATTGGATCATGATAGTATTTGAGTGAATCGTGTATTAGAGGATCTCTTGAGGGCTTGTATATTAGATTTCGGTGGGTCATGGGATGACCATTTGCATCTAGTGGAGTTCGCATATAATAATAGTTATCAATCCAGTATTGGTATGGCTCCATTTGAAGCTTCGTACGAAAGACCGTGCAACTCACTGTCATGTTGGTCAGAGACCGATGAGAAATTTGAGCTTGGACTAGATGTAATAAGAGAAACCTCGGATAAGATCAAGGTTATCCAACAACGAATGAAGGCTGCCCAAGATAGGCAGAAGAGTTATGCTGACAAGAGATGAAGAGAGTTGAAATTCTCCATTGGCGACTTGGTGTTTATCAAGATTTCTCCGTTAAAGAGTGTGATTCGATTTGGTAGGAGAGGCAAGTTAACACCAAGATTTGTTGGTCCATTCCTAGTTCTCGAACAAGTTGGGAATTTGGCATATAAAGTTAATTTGTCGGACAAGATGGCAGGAGTTCATAACGTATTTCATGTTTCCTAGTTAAGGAAATTCGTGCACGACCCCGATGTGGCTATTTCACCCGATCAGTTAGATGATATCGAAGTAGAACCCGAGGAGGTTGGGAACCGCAAGCCGATTCGTATTATCGAGCACGATACGAAGAAACTTCGAAGGAAAGCGGTGAATCTAGTCAAGGTTCAGTGGGGGCGGGAATGAGAATGACTGTACTTGGGAGACAGAGGAAAGCATTAAGGAGACGTATCCAGAACTCTTTGCCTGGTAAGAATTTAAATTGTGATTTAGTTATTCCGCATGCTAGGATAGACTTGATGTGCTTGTTGTGTATGTTTGATCGTTTGTGAATGACTGAAAGGCATGCAGAACACCTTTGTATGTTTAGTTAAGGAATTTCGAGGGCGAAATTTCTTAAGGGGGGGGGGGGGGGGGAGGGAGAGACTAACAACCCGTAATCTATGCATTAGAGAATCGTAGAATATTTATTTCATTTTCATATGAGGTCGTATGGTCGTGTAACTTTAGGGAACGGCTACTGGGGTCATTTCACATGTTCACGATTTTTGCCGATTTTTAAATGACCATTTTGCCCTTGGCGAATCTTGTTTTGCCTATAACTTTTGATTGGTAAGGAGTTTTCACCTGAAACCACTTCCATTAGATCCGAATGATGGTTTACCTTTCCGTAGAGTGGTCACACTTGTCAAACGGACTTACCATTTGGGAGATATGGCCGAATTAATATTTAGAAAGTGAAAAACAGCTTAATTGGGCTTAACCGGGTGATCAACAGCAAGGCTCATTGGGGGATTTCGGGATTAGGGCTATATGAGAGCTGATTAGGGTTAGAGAAACCTTTTCTTTGTCATTTTTCAGCCGCTATTAACATCCTCTCAACCCTAGCCATGGCCTCCAACTTCTAATTTCATCCCAAATCGCTCTCTATTCAAGGATTAAGCTAATCTATGTCAAATCATGGAGAAATAGCACCAAATCAGAGTTGGAGCTGCTGTGTTGCATAGAGAATTGACCCAAATCAGAGATAGTTTCAGATCTAAGTTTTATTTGTGGCCAAGGTGAGTGATTTGCAATGTTTTTCACTAATTACGGCTAATTATGGGTGATTAGTGTTAATGAGCAAATCTATGCATGTTAAAATTATGGAAAAAATTGTAAAATTGTAAAATATTATTTCAGGTCTTTGTTAGAAATTTGGGTTAATTTGGACATGTTTTTCTAATCGTATGATTAAGCCATGATTAAGAGGATTAGGGGAAAACATGGGTTTTGGGTAGGTTTGATCCACATTTGCAAGTTAAAATTGTTGTTTTAGTGTTTGTGGTTGATTATACATGTTCCTATTACTGTTTGGAATGTTTTGTTGTTGCTTAGTGAGGTTAGATGGGTTGAAAATGCCGTCGTATAGCTTAAACACTTGCTGGAAAAGTCGTAGGAAAACAGTGCAGGAAATGGGATCGGATCGGGTTCCCCGAACCCACCCGGTCGTGGAGCTCCCCACAACTCCGACCCGCTCGCACGAGTGAGTCACGAACCAGATCGATGGAGAGGCACGACCCAAATCGCTTGCACCCGAGCCACTTGCTCACGAACCGATGCCACGAGCTAAACCATGGTGAGCAAAACCGTGAAACATCCATGATCCGCTCACATTTGAAGACCACGATCCGACCCGGAGTGTCATTCGCCACTCAGGGAGTACCTCGAACCGGTTGCCTCCACGAACCGATGAAGCGCCACGAACTAGAAGAAGATGATGCACCATGAACCGCCACTCAGTGAGTGTTATCCACGAACCGAACACGAACCGGAGCACCAGGCTAACAAAATGGAGACCGAACCGAACCGCGATGATGAATAGAACCCGAGGTGCAAAGGTAGTCCCAATAGGAAGTTGGAACTTAGGATCCAGATGGGAACCAACGAGTTAAATTCATGATTGGATTTGTTGCGCGACGTGTGCAAAGGGGTTATCGATACGTATATCTTTGGTTCACCACCGAGAGACGGATTAGGGGCTTGTAGTGATAGTTGTACGGGGTTGGACTCCATCATGGCCCTAAGATTAGGTGACCAAAGTAGTGGATATCATATGCTTTATGCACTGAGTGAGGGATGTGAGGATGGTTGCTATGCTTGATTGTTTGCCATCATTATGTCATGCACACCCCCACCCCCGTATCTTTACACAACATGATAGTGTCACCTTATAGTATTGTACATCTTATTGTGCTATTTCTTTGATTGCAGGTCCAGGTTCATGTATGATTGGATTATACATGTTATTGTTCTGTTTTGTTTCTTATCGCTCATACCAGACTTTTGTCTGACCTAGAGTTTTATGTCTCTTCTTATTACTCCGGGTGCTCTTAAACGGGCAGACTAGAGACATGTCGGGTGATTATGCACGTAGTTGTACCGGAGACGAGCAGGAGGCTTCTACGTATGGTATATATATAATTTCCATGTGTCGCTGATGGTCACTACTTTAGGCATTAGTAGTGTACCTTCCTTATTTTTGCTTTAGAGACAGTTTTTAAAAGTTGTAATAATGATGATGTGGAACATAAGTTGTATTTGAATTTTCCACTGCTATTATGGTTTAGTTTTCAGCTTATACATCGTCTTGCCTGTTTTATGTCAAAGTTATGTTATTATTATATTTTATCCCATGCGCTGTGAGACATTCTACAGGTTCCTTTGGAGTTTTAGCTACAAACCCATTTTCTTTGGCGACCGTCCCGTGCTGGTTGACATCAGTACAACGCACTTTCATTGGAAATGTCGGTTGGTGCGAGGTGGGTCGTCACAAATGTTTAATGGAATTTTTCAAAGTAAAGTTTTCCAATTTAACAAAATAAATTGGAATGGAATGGAATTCGATTTGTAAATAATCGAAGTGAACTTATGTGGAAGAAGACTGTTTCTATATATAGAATTCAAAAGGATTTTCCGTTATTCCACTTATATTATTGGTTGGATAAGGAAGTTTATATCGATTATATATATTGATCTTTTTTCCATGAAGATTCCATGGTTAATGGAATGTGATTTTGGGTTTATCATGAGCTGTGTTTTAAATGACATTAGTTCTTTAACCCAGTTAAAGATAAGATTAATTTCTTAACTTTGAATAATCGTTAAGTAGTGATTTTTGGAGATTAAAACTGAATTAGAGTTTTAATGAATCTTTAATTAGATTGGAATGCGAATGAGATAATTAAACTTATCAAATTCATGAAATGATCGAGAATGGAGTATCACCAGTTTTGCTCCAAGCGATAGTTAAATCTTTAATTAGATTTGAACGTGAAATGGTAATTAAAATTATCGATAACACCGTGGTGTTAGATATGGAGTACTACTAATTTTTCTCCATGGGATGAATAGGTTGGGATTGGGAAATAAAATAAGTGATTACTTCGGTGTGGTTCGCTAATCCTGACTAGTTTGAAAAACCTTAATATGGTTTGAAATGATATCCAAAGGAAGGTTAAAGAGTAAATTTAAAGAATTTATCTTTGAAAAAATTAATGGGAACCTTTCCCAAAGGATATGAATATTTAAATAGAATAATATTCAGAATTGGAATGAGGCGTATGTTTATGTAACACTTGTTTATAAAATATGCGAGTTATTCGGAAAGACCGGGTTTATCCCATTCTGAATAACTGATACGACGATAGTCGACGATGAAGACGGGGGTTGAAGACCGGAGGTCTTCACATCGTTTGGATGATTGCTAATGCCTTGATTGGGCTGTACACACAAGACGAGGTAATAAGTGGTGATCGTCTAGACGTACTTGGAGATCGACCAGATATGCGAGGGCCTCTCACCTGTATTGGACACATGGGACAAGGAATAAGGTGCCTCCGATTTCGTTCGGACCCAGAACGAACTTGTAAATGGATGTGTGTCTGACATCGGATTTCATTCAGTGTGATTGATAGACATCGGTTGCATAGCGTGAATTGCCTGTGTGGCATGCTGAGATGCAAATGATCAAGGCTTCTGTTGAAAAGCAGAGTCTTGTGGTTGATGATCAAAGCACGACTTTAATATAACATAGCTTTGTGTATCGCGTTAATTCGCGAGCTTCACGCCCTGGTGTGAACCAGAAACAAGAGAGGACCTTAGGGAGGACATGCGTTTCCTTCTACCCATGAGTGGTGTCTGGGTTTTGCACGCCCAGAAGTTTTACTTATGTGGATGATGGATAGCGAGGCGCCTCGGACATATCGGCACTACGGGGCCGATAGATGGTATGGTCTTTATACAGACCAGATTGATGCCCCATAGGGCGGGGAAACGCATTGTTCAGGCATTTTAATCCACTTCGTGTGGACCGGCCCTGACGATCCAAGGTGCAGTTGCGGCTGTATCCTGAGGGGCGGCTAGAGCGTCTCGAATTTGGTAAGGACAATCCATTGCCTTGGTTCACAGACAGAAATCCAACTTCCAATACGTGACATTTGCGGTTTTGATTGTAGAGCCTAGTATTGACGACATGATATATGGTACCCATGTCGTCTATGATTGATACTTATGGTTGAAATTGTTTTTGAAACATCTAAACACTAATAATAGTATCAAAATGATTTGTTTTAAACGTACCAAGCATGTTTGGCTATTATAAGGTAAAACTCTATCCTTCGGCTTGTGTTGCATTGTGTGATGGGACCTGAGTCTTATAATAGCTTTATTTTTCCCAAAAGCATTACGCTGTTTGTTTTATGCACCGGTTTTCTTGGGAGGAAACCCGTTCCGTGTTATATGGCGTGGTCCCTTGATTTACTCCATTTTAAAGTAAAGTTTAATAACTGTTTTAGTTTTCACACCAGTCACATGACTAATCTGGAGTTTATTGTTTTAACCTGAACTCTGGGTGCCCCTATTTTCCACACGGGCAGCTAGTAGTTTTGGTTTTGCAGATTTATATTCACAGGATCCTGGTTTACAGCTGGAACTATACTCGGAAAGCTCTGTATCTGTGTATTTCTTTCAGTTGTGTTATGTATTATTTTTCCGCTGCTAATGTAATTTGAATCTCTGATATTTGTCAAATGTTTAATATTTATTCATACTCGATTATATTCTTGTATTCTAATGGAATTGTTGTAATAAGCAATGAAATGTTCTTCTTTTTGGGTTCTGATTTGTCGTGTTCTCAATTCAATCCGGGCTTTCCTTCATGGGGAAGTTCGGGTCGTTTTAATTTTTTTTTGAAAATTCAAATATTTTGAATTTGTAACTGATAGTAAATATATGTATATATTTATATTATTTTAAAAAGGATTTGGAATAAATACTGAGAATTTTAATATAACTTGTGCAAGTATAATTGATTGAAATGGTAAAAGTAAATAAAATGATTAAAATATGAAATTGGGGTGGATTAGAAATTAAATCGCGTAACTTACAAATTGATTTGAGTCGGATTGAATTAAAGAAAGTAAGTTTAAAACTTTGATATTAAATTCGGACTTGAATTATTAAGCCAACTTGGTTGAATATGAATGTATTTGTGTGGAATATGGATTGAATGTAAAAATATTGGTTGCGAATCATTCAAAACCATATGAAATAATGTGGTTATAACAAATTAAAGGAATGATTGGTAACTCATACTTCAATTATTGAAACTTATCTATTTAAATTGCGTAAGTACAGGTACTTGGAGCCATTGGCTTGGGTTTGGTTGAATTCGGTCTCATAAATATTAAGCGGGTTCGCTTAGTATCGCTCATACAAGGTATGCCTATGCAAAAATACAAATGAATTTTTTATTCCGGCCATGTAGGTTGATATATTTGTTATAATGCAAAATCCCTCCGTATAGAGGAGACTCTGCCGAAATTTTCCAGAAATTTAAGGTGTTAGAAAATTTTCAAAATCTTTGAATTTTCTTGTTAACAGAAATGAATTTGTATTTTAATTGAAACTAATTGGATCGGTTGGAACTAAAAGTTTAAAAGGTGGAACATAAGATTTAACTGAATAGGGTTGTAGCATTTTTCCTACCATAGCAATTTCGGGGATGAAATTCTTTTAAGGGGGAAGGAATGTAACCTCCCGTATTTTTAGTGGTCGAATAATTAATTAATTTAATTATTTAAATATTGATTTGTAAATTTATCGAATTAAATGATTTTGAGTTACTAATTCAATTTGAATAGTGAAATAATAAATTTAATTCTGAAATAGTCGAAATAAGTTGGATGCAATACTGTATGAATTAAACAATATAAAAGAATTTGATTAAGTTTAGATTTGAATTATAATAAGGAATTCGTTTATTAAATATAGTTTGAACGTATTAATTATAATTTAATTAAAATGAGCCTGCAACATCGTGGTAATTTGTTGGTTTATGATTTGAAATTCAATTGAGTATACACGATCCAATATAAGTCGGAATTCTTTGATATAAGAATCTTTCGGATCTATTAGACTAAAGTTTTCTAATGATATAGAAAAATCAAGATTTCATTTTGTAGATTTTGAGTTATGTCAAAATTAATTTTTCAGAAAGTCATTATAGAATCGTTCATGAACTCTAACGATTTATTTAATAAAATAAAAGGATTTTAACTAAATTGAGTATCGATTTAACTCGGACATGAAACTATTGAGTTTAAAACTCGAATTAGTTTATTTTGAAGCTACGTTTAATTTTATTTGAATATATACAATAATAATGATTTATTATTATTAAATTCATTTTTTTTGGAATTAATTTATAATTTTATCGTTTTAATTTAAGGAACAGAAATAGCCAATTTTGCAAATGACCTAGGATTTCAACGAAACGAATTTTATTACATCTGAAACGATAATTATTGCTAGATTTCAAGTTTTGAGTCAATTAGATATGTGAGCGTGCCATAAATAAACATGAAACGATTAATGATTTATAATTTTAAATAGCGTTGTTTTTGTGAACAGACTCGGATTTCGATGAAACAAGTTTCATTGTGTCCGTAATGTCAAACTATGGTAGGAGGTCCATTTATATCACGAAAGGGGTTCATATGGGATCGAACGAATAGAAAATATTAAACGATAAATAGCGATAGTGTAACGACCCGCATTCTACGCATCGAAGGATCGTAGGATATTTATTTCTTTCACATACGAAGTCATATTGTCATGTAACTTTGGGAGACGATTATTGGGGTCATTTCCCATGTTCATGATTTTTGCTGTTTTTTAAATGACCGTTTTACCCCTAGCTGATCTTGTTTCGGCCATAAATTTTGACTGGAAAGGAATTTTGACCTGAAACCACTTCCATTAGATCCAGATGATGGTTTACAATTCCGTAGAGTGGTCACATTAGCCAAACGGACTCACCGTTTGGGAGATATGGCTGAAACATGGTTTAGAAGTTGAAAAACTGCTTAACTGGGCTTAATTGGGTAATTAACAGCTAGGCCCATTGCGGAATTTCGGGATTAGGAATTTAAAAGGGCTGTTAGGGTTTAGAGAATACCTTTTTCTCATTTTTCAGCCGTCACAATTCATTCCTCTCAACCTAGCCATGGCCCCCAACATCTAAAACACCTTCTAATCACCATTTAATCAAGTATTGGCCTAATCTACGTCAAATTGAGGCGGATTAGCATAGAGATCGAGATAGAGCTGCTGTGTTGCCTTGGGAACAGTGCCAAAATAGAAGACAATTCAGATTTAGTATTTTATTTGTGGCCAAGGTGAGTAATTTGCAAGGTTCCTCACTAATCATGGGTAATTAGTGATAATTAGCGAATTTATACGTTAATAAATTATGGAAAAATATTTATAAATTCTGAAATATTGTTTTAGACCTCTATTAGAAATTTGGATTGATGTGGTTAAGTTTTGCTAATCCTAACATTAGATTTGCTTAAACATGCTTAAGGGGAAAATATGGGTTTTTGGGTATGTTTGATCCGTTTTTACATATCAAATTGTTGTTTTGTTGTTTGTGAATGATTATACATGTTGTTGTGACTGCATGATATGCTTTATGATTGATTAGAAAAGTCAGATTGGTCGAAAACGCCGTCTTATGGTGTAAAACAGTCGCTGGAAGAGTTGCAGGAAAATGAGGAGGACCCGGATCGGATCGCCCCTCCCTACCTCGACCCAACCCGATCGTGGAGCGCCTCACCTTTCACAAGTCAGTATGCCACCACGAGCCGACCTGGAGTTTGAGTTACGATCTCGAGTCATGAGCTGGAGCAGGGACCGCCGCGAGTCGAGTTAGAATGGAAATCACGATCCCTCACGAGCCAAGCATGGTCACGAACCAGAATGGAACTCACGACCCGACCCGATGGGTGAGTACGACCCGACCCGAGCAGGGGTGGTGACCATGGACTGAACGAGGAAAAGAGAACCGATCCAAACTAGTATAGTGACTGCGAACTGAACCAGTATGCTTGAGTGCGAGGCATGAGCTATGAACTAAATGAAGACTGATCCGGAGAAGACCAAAACACGAGATGCAAAGGTAGTCCAAATGAGAAGTAGAACTCAGGATCCAGATGGGAACCAACGAGTTAACTTCATAAGTTGGGCTTTGCTGCGGGACGTGTGCTAAGGGGTTGTCGATGTCTATGACTTTGGATCATTATGTATGGGAGGTACGTGGACGGATTCAGGGCCACAGTGGCCTAGGCACGACTAGTGGGCTATAGACCATTGAAGTGGGGTCATTTGAAAAGGTTTGGTCATGATCCCATAGGATAAGCTTGGTGGAAGCAGTAGTTGTACAAGTCAAACTCCGTCATTACCTCGATGGTTCTAGTGATCAAAGTGGTGGATATCGTATGCTTTACGCACTGAGTGAGAGACATAAGGATGGTTACCATGCTTGATTTGTTTGCTATCACTATGACATGCACACCCCCTTCCCCATTATTTTTACTCCCACTGTTTAGTGGTCACCTTAGAGTATTGTACGGTATGTAGTGCTAACTCTTTGGTTGAAGGTCCAGATTCAGGTATGGTTTAGTATACCTGTTATTGTTATGTTTTGCTGCTTATGCTCATACCAGACTTTTGTCTGACCCAGAGTTTTATGTCTCTTCTTATTACTCTAGGTGCTCTCACGAGCAAACTAGAGACAGGTTAGGTGGTATGCACGAGTAGCTGTACCGGAGACGAGCAGGAGGCTTCCACGTATGATATATAGATATTCTCCCTGTGTCGTTGTTGGTCACTACTTTGGGCATTAGTAGTGTACCTTTCCTTTCTTTACCTTAGAGATAGTTTTAAAGTTGTAATAATGATGATGTGGAACATAAGCTGTATTTGGATTTTCCGCTGCTATGATGTTTAGTTTTCAGCTTATGCATTGTCTCGCCTGTTTTATGTTAAGTATGTTGTTATTATATTTTATCCCATGCGCTGTGAGACATTCTACAGGTTCTTTGTTAGTTCGCCAGTTAGTTCATTTTCTTCTTTCCTTTCTTTGGCGACCGTTCCGTGCTAGTCGGGCATGTGTACAGTGCACTTTCGGAAGAAATGTCGGCTGGTGCGGGGCGGGCCATCACAGATAGGACATTTTATTGAATAAAATCAAATAAAATATTAATAACTTACCCTATATAATATCGTTTACATTCCTAAACCCTTCCTCACCACATTTCACAGTCAACCGATAGAGCCGCCACCCAAAATAAAAACCGTGAATTTCAAAAAGTGAAATTAATTCATAGAAAAATCTTTAAATCAAAAAGCAAACATTGTTGTGCTTATTTTGAAAGGAGCTTCATTCTACACAATTTTTATATGGTGCGACATGGTTTGGTGGTGCTGGGTTTTGAAGCTGGCAACCTAGTGCATCGGTTCTTGGGGGAAAGAGGCGTAGGTAGGAATAACCGAGGAAGGCGCAGTGATGAGGGTAGCAAGACGATTCAGACAAGGGATTTTTAGGGTTTCAGTGAGTAAAAGTGTCGTGACCTACATAAATTGGGTCGTGGAGTGCGGATGTCGCGATGATGGAGGAGTGAGCGAGTTGATTTCGGTGGTGATGGACTGATGGAAGGGATGATGAGAAGAAGTTTGATGGTGGTTTTGTGTGGAACTTGTTAGGGATGAGAATCACGTATCTTAAGGCAAAACTAACACTAGAGGGGGGGTGAATAGTGTTTTAAAGAACGTATAGAAATCATAAACAATAACGATTACTGAGTCAACTATATGAATCATAGAATGAATATCACAACAGAAACAATCACAGACGTAGATATAAACAGAAATAAAAATGCAGAAAAGGAAAGAACACACCAGATTTTATACTAGTTCGGATTACTCCTCCATCCAGTCTCGTGCAATGCAGGATTGCACAACATTTTATTAATATCAATATCCTATTACAACCGCTTGATTTCACGACTACAAGGTTTACACCGATTCAATACCCTTGATTTCATGACTACAAGGTTAACACCGTTTTTTTCTTTGATTTACAGGCTATAAGGAACACATACTTTCCTTATCGATTAAAATTACCCTAGAACACATGAATATCACTTTCAGACAAAGAGTATCCAATAGAGATTGGGAATAGAAAGAGAATGATATAATTTGTATTGAAATCAGCATAGTATAAGTGTAGAAATCAAGAATTTAAAGTAGAATTATGGTGGTAAGAGAAAGGATGAAGAAGGAGAAGATTGGTTAGTTAAAATTTCGAAAATGAGGCCTTTACATAGTGTTCTAAAGGTCGCAACAGTTCTGAAACGTTTTAAAATACGAAAAGTGACTTCCTTTTGAATTTTAAAAAAGTGACGGTTATATGTCGACATGTAAGAAGTTGTATGTCGACATGTAAGAAGTTGTATGTCGACATATGCAAGGTTTTCAATTTTTAAATCATGTTTTAAAGTATTTAAATATATATATATATATAAATGTATATGTATATATATTCTAAAAATTCTTGTTATGATTCGAAATTCCCCGGATCTCCGAAGAGATGGAAAAACACAGATTGTTTGAGAACACGACACATCGGAACGTAGAACGATAGAACTTTTCATTGCTATTATGACAATTTACATCCGATTACAAGAATACCAGATTATAGAAAATAAATATACAGCGGAAATAGAAAATATCAGAGAATAAAATACATAACAGTGGAAATAAAAATGTATAAATACAATGCATAGCGGAAAAGTATATCGACTAACACAATTGAAAGAAATACACGGATACAAAGGCTCCCAAATATAGCACTAGCTGTAAACCAGGATCCAGTTAAATAAATATATGAAAAACCCAAAACTACTAGCTGCCCATGTGGAAAATATGGGCATCCAGAGTTTAGGTGAAAAACAACAAACTCCAGGTCGGCCATGGGACTGGTGTGAGAACTAAAACAGTTATTAAAACTTACTATAAAAGTTGGAAAATCATGGGACCACGCCGTATAACACGGAACGGGTTTACTCCACATGAATAATAGTTTAGAAATAAAACAACGCAATGCTTTTTCAAAAATAAAGCTATTATAAGACTCATGTCCCATCAAACAATGCAATGCGAGCCGGAGGATAGAGTTTTACCTTATAATAGCCAAACATGCTTGATACGCTCTAAAACAAAAACTATTTGGTATTATTATTAGCCTAGATGTTTCAAAAACAATTTCAACATAAATTGTAACACCCCGCCTCCGCTAGGGTCACTCGCAAAGGAATGCACTAGCTTTAGAGGGGCATTATTGGTAAACATGCACAGAAATATCACAAGAGAGAACATATAAAATAGCGGAAGTAAAAACAAACTTCCATAACATTAATAAATGAGGTCAAAAGCCTTTTTACATCAGAGTACATCAAAACTTGTCTTGCTGAAATAAAGAAGCATGAAACCTTTTACATAAATTATTCCCCAATTAAAAACAGTAAAGTAGCCATAGCCAAGAGAAGTCCAAGCCATCCATGATGATCTTCAAGCAGAAGAAGTCCGAACTAAACAACATTGTTTCCTCCCTGAAACCTGGGGGGGGGGGGAAACGGAAGAAAAGAGGCGAAACAAAACGGGTCAGTCAAAAAGACTGAGTAAGTCCTATCTACTTCCAGTATAAAAACAGGTAAAGGTAGCATGACATGCATAAACTGAAAGTAAACATAAGGATAACTACAAGATAGATAAACCAGGGTAGCCGGTTGAACTACTGTGGCAAGGTAAACTAAGGTATCATGATAAACTACGGTGTTATGATAAGTCAAGGCATCACATCGTCAGATTTCTATTGAGTACATTATCCCAAGGTATCTACCCCGTCTAACATCCCACGGTATCTATTATGTATATTCTTCCTAGTTCTAACATGTATATTTGCTCTGCACCTCTCGTACTAGTATCCCTACCCGCGTCATGTGTTACCCATGAATGTCCCTTGCTCAAAGTCGTGTAATGGTCCATGTCAACCTAATATATCACATATATAGGTTACTCAAATCATATGTTTCTTTCCATGTATATAAGTTCAGTCCTTTGCCGTACCTCGTACGGGCTTCCTCATGTCGTATTATCCTTGAAGTCGTTTGGACTGTCACCCTTGTTCTAGCTAGGCTCTTCCATATGAATCATTGTTTGAACTACTAGGACTTACGCCACCTAGCACCACTAGGGATTACGCATACCTATTGCACGCTTTCGTATTTCGGTTTGGGTTAAACCACCTAGGCCACTAGGGATTACGCTAACCCTCAACCGCGCCCTTTTTCCCACGCATTCATCGTGAATCGTTTTTCTATAACTGTATGCACATGTATCACATCGTGCCATCCGAGTCCTGTCACAGGGCAAAACAAGAAATACAGGACTCGGTCGGGAGCTTTAGATTTATCTGCCGATGCAGATACTAAGGTCTGCTTTTCTACACGTGGCTATGGTCCCACGAGACCCCTCCCTCAACTAGTGAAAGGCAACACAAGAGAAAATCTTGCATGAGAACTACACTCCGGCCAGCCCACATCCTACGGCCTACCTCACCCATAATTAGATAGCAATTATGGTCTGTTGGGTGTTCCCTGCCTTTCCGTACGTACACGCTTGACTCAAGATGGTAGATGATCGACGAACTTGCTATCTAGGGCACTATCATGTATTCGTTGACTCACTGCTATCCATCCCAGTCTTTAGGTCGCTCGTATAGCAACCAAGGCATACTCTTGGTTCTTCTAACGCAGACCTTAACCTCTTGTGAGCCCAGGATGATCATCTGCGACCTCACAGAGGGATACCAAGAATATCCTCACGTTCCCCGAAGCCGCTGCTTCGTTACCCAGTTCGCTGGAGCCTTTATCTAAATCAGATAGCCTGCTCCTACACGTATACTTAAACGATGACCTACCGTATCGGGTTACTCATCTATCTAAGAGGTGGTCCAAATTTCCTTGGCTAAGGATTATTACTTAGTTTCCCTTAACTAAGGTTTACCACTTAGCCTTATTTCCATAATCCTTGTTAACTATGGTTATTTACCTAATCCTCCGAATTAGGGTTTATCTAATGGGTTAGGTGTCACTTAAGTTCATAACTTAGCCCGTCTACAAACCATGCCAGAATTGGCTAAGTATCCAAGTCCAAGACTTAACCCTACAAACCATGTGTCAAGTTGGCTAAGTATATTAAGCAATCCATAACTTAACCTCGTCTAATTATCATTTTAGATTGGTTAATTATATAAATTAACTCGACCTTGTCAAATTACCGAGTCAAATCGGTCAAGCGTATTCAAGTGATTCGTGACTTAGCCTTATCATGTTTTCACGTTAGATTGGTTAAGTATAGGTTAACTTAACCTCATCAAATTAACGAGTTAGATAGGTTAAGTATAGGTCACTTAACCTCATCAGATCATCGTGTTAAATTAGTTAAGTGTTTAACTTAACCCCATTAAATTACCGTGTTTAGATTAGTTAAGTGTGGATTACTTAACCCCATCTAATTACCGTGGTTAGGTTAGTTAAGTCTTAATTACTTAACCCCATCTAATTACCCAGTCGGATTAGTTAAGTGTAAATTACTTAACCCCATCTCCTAATCATCTTGCATGGTTAAGTGTCATTAAGGAATCAAGTCCGGTCCCACTTAACCTACCCATTCGTGTCATATCGGTTAAGTGTCATTAGTCAAATTTACTTAACCTTATCATGTGGCATTAATTTAATTAATGCATTCTTAACCTCTCACATTAGGCCTTGTTGTGGTTACTAGTTAAGCCGGGCGGGTCCGGGTAGATTTACACCACAACCTAGTCTAACCTCGGGTCTTAAGCGCGACATGACCAACTTCTCACATTGGGTCCTATTGTTTGCAACTACTAGTTAGGCCGGTCGGTTCCGGGTAGTTTTACGTTGCAAACTCAACCCAACCTCGAGTTGGCCACACTTATATTATCTAAGTTCATCATGTTTCCAAAACATGTTACAAGTTTTCAAGCATTTGGGTAGACCTAACTTAATAGGTAAATTCCCAAAGGGTAGACCTAACTTAATAGGTAAATTCCCAAGCTCATGTTTTTATGCATACTTACATGCCAACTTCCATGTTATCTTTCAAGTCATATTTTCAAGTATAAACACATGTCATAATCAAGTTAAGATTTCACGACATGTTCATGTTTATCTAACTACCCAAAATCGTGTTTTCCCAACGCAAGCAAAGCGAGCCAACATAGTAAGGATACTATGTCACATATTGGTCTCAAAACATGCATGATGCTAAAAAAAGGGCTTGGCTTCCACATGCATAACATCATAAAGGGATTGGCCATAAACATGCATAGTGTCATAAGGTAATTTGGCCACAAACATGCATATTATCAAAAAGGGTTTAGCCATAAACATGCACAACTTAAAAGAGGGGATTGGCCACGAGCATGCATAATCTCATAAAGGATTTGGCCACAAACTTGCATGTTACCATAAGGGGTTTGGGTTCATAAACATGCATAAGCCCCAAAATCTTGTCTTAGCCAATGTTTCACACGTAAAGTGGTTCCTAAAGGTTCATGCTAGCATTTCATGCATAAAGATCCAAACTTGCAAGTTAAACTAGGTTATGCATAGCATGAGAGGCATGATTAAGTCACTCACATGGCCTAAAATCATAAACATGAACACAAGAGGCAAGGTAAGGTTCATATAGGTTCGCATAATCATGTTTAGCCTCATTTTATCCCATGTCATTATCAAAACTACCGTTTCCATCTAAAAGTAGCTAGAACTTACAAAGTTAGGCCTAGGGAAAGGAGCATGAATCATCTTGGCTAAGAAAGGTGCCTCCTTTGTAGAAGAATCGTCATGGAACTCGCATAGCAATGTTGATTTGGCCTTGATTTGGTGTAGCAAGCTTGCACCTTTTGATTTGAACTTGATTTGGATGCATAGGCTCTAGGGATTTGAGATGGAGGCCATGAGAGTAGAAATTTGGCCATAGTTTAGTTACATGAGTGAATAATAAGGGTTTAGGGGTAGGTTTAGGGTCTTTTTATAGAGATTAGGATAGTTTTAGGCCCTTAGATTAACCCTAGGACCAACCTGAACCGTCAGATTTCAAACCAGGCCCAAAAACCTAGCCAAGATAGAAAATAGGTGCACCAGATCAGAATCAGCCGACAGGGCATGTCGACAGCCCTGTCGACATGCCTGTCGACATGCCTGTTGACATGCCTGTCGACTTGTCTGGGCGGGAATTTTCCCGCCTGGCCCCATTTCTGTATGTTTCGAAATTCAAATTTCCCGAAAACTTCTTTGGGCCTTAACCGGGTCATACGGACTCCGATTTTCGAAAACTCGGACTCTATTTCGCGTATTTTTCCGAGACGAACGCAATGGCATATCCCGTTTTACTTGATTCAGAATTTAAAATTAAATTCTGCCTTGATTCTCGTTTTAACATGTTATCGAAAAATACGGGTTGTTACATTCTCCCCACCTTTTAGGATTTCGTCCCCGAAATCTCCAAGTTAGGAAGAACATATCCTACCATCCATCATCCATCTACTCAAAACATCATCCACAAGCAACCATTGTCCTTAGATGATTTCTAATGCTGTATGAATATATGCAAAACGTGTGTGCACATGTTCCTTAGCTAATGCTAATGATCAGGCCTGGATAATCTTTCTAATGCAAAATATGTATAGTGCCTTTAATCCAACATGTATGCAAATAGTCCTAGTCATATAGATACTATAAGCGTGCACAATCATTCATCCATATGCAACATCCGCATGATAACACATTCAGTTTCATCTATAAACAAGTATAAATACTCGTGCATATGCAATATGAAATGTGACCGAGTCGAGCTAATATCTAATGTAAATTCGCGCATCCACGAGCAACCACATGCAACCATTTGCACCCATATCAACCATAACATGTTTCAAATACATGTTTTCATCCATAGGGTTCTACCTAAGATTCCCTGAAACAGGGTCGAGTAGATAAACAAAACAAACTCCGTACGGGGTTTGTAACAGAGACAGGACCGAGAGGATATCCATAAAAGATAGCCTACAAGCAAGCTCAACAGAAAAACAGGGATCGAGGATATATTCCCAAAATAGATATCATGCACGTATTTAGTCTTCAGTCTTCTGAGTCGCATTACCTTGAGTTTAGTTCCTTCGTGCCTTGACCGCCCCTCGTTCCACTTGCACTTATTCTCCTTCTAGAATACTTGGCGCAAACAGGACTGCGTACTCATGATTCCACGCAAGCTTTCCAAAATTTCATTAGTGAATCCTGGACCTCGTACCACAAGGTATTCCACATAGAAAAACTTTCCCTTGCAAGTAAACAGGTTACCATGCGCACTTACTAGGGTAATTCCCATAACCCATAAATAAGCGAAGTAAACCATCCGTTTTATTAGCGAACACCACTTGATCGGGTTTCTAATTCCCAACAAAGGCATCTAGGGATTCTAATTAACTAATCATGACAGAACCCAAAAGGTTACGCGATACTTCAAGGGTATTACCAAAACAAGCCAAGAGTCTAACTACCCTCCTTCTAAAACCGAGAGTGGCACCCCTTACTGGATAACCACTTCATCCTTAGAATCCATCCATAGCTTATAAACATAAGCATTATTTCCAAATTCAACACTTGGCATAGACATTCCCAATTCCAAACAAGTCATGTATAAATGGACTGATTCTCCAATAGGACTTTGAGACAAAAATGGGATCCTCTATTACGCTAGTACTTAAGGTGCAGAGACTCAACTACCGAAGCAGACTTAAATGATACGAACAACGAAGTCCTAACGGGATGATAGAGAAGAAAAGCTAAACCTTTGACAAGATCGTTACCCTCCTTCCGAGGTACTCTAGAAATGAGAGCGTACTACTGCCCTCCCGATGATCTTGTCCTTGTCCCGTAATACTTAACTATCCGCCCCGTTTTACCATGCCAAAGGTACTCTCTCGTCATGGGTTTCATTGTTCATCTTTCTCCCTCCTTTGAGGACTAAGCCATACCAACAAGTTGCTCATCCTTAAGCTCGTATCCTTTATCCTTCTTTCTCACGATCCTTTCTTATAACGCGGTCACTGGTCTCTCGAGAACCACCTCCATCGTATGGAAAGCACTTTCGTAGGTAGAAAAGACTAGTCGCAGTTAAAACCACTGTGACTACAGATGGAGGAAAGAAAGGGAAAGAGATTCAATTAAGGAAACAAGGATAGTGCTAATGGCCTTTGGGGAATAGCCTTTTTCTTTTAAAAGAAAGTTTTCTTGAAAAATGCTTCTTTATAAACGATTTTCAAATAGTTTTCAGAAGGTCTTTAAAAACTTTTGCCCAGTCTGGTAACCTTCCGCTCTGATACCAAATGTAACACCCCGCCTCCGCTAGGGTCACTCGCAAAGGAATGCACTAGCTTTAGAGGGGCATTATTGGTAAACATGCACAGAAATATCACAAGACAGAACATATAAAATAGCGGAAGTAAAAACAAACTTTCATAACATTAATAAATGAGGTCAAAAGCCTTTTTACATCAGAGTACATCAAAACTTGTCTTGCTGAAATAAAGAAGCATGAAACCTTTTACATAAATTATTCCCCAATTAAAAACAGTAAAGTATCCATAGCCAAGAGAAGTCCAAGCCATCCATGATGATCTTCAAGCAGAAGAAGTCCGAACTAAACAACATTGTTTCCTCCCTGAAACCTGGGGGGGGGGGGGAAACGGAAGAAAAGAGGCGAAACAAAACGGGTCAGTCAAAAAGACTGAGTAATTCCTATCTACTTCCAGTATAAAAACAGGTAAAGGTAGCATGACATGCATAAACTGAAAGTAAACATAAGGATAACTACAAGATAGATAAACCAGGGTAGCCGGTTGAACTACTGTGGCAAGGTAAACTAAGGTATCATGATAAACTACGGTGTTATGATAAGTCAAGGCATCACATCGTCAGATTTCTATTGAGTACATTATCCCATGGTATCTACCCCGTCTAACATCCCACGGTATCTATTATGTATATTCTTCCTAGTTCTAACATGTATATTTGCTCTGCACCTCTCGTACTTGTATCCCTACCCGCGTCATGTGTTACCCATGAATGTCCCTTGCTCAAAGTCGTGTAATGGTCCATGTCAACCTAATATATCACATATATAGGTTACTCAAATCATATGTTTCTTTCCATGTATATAAGTTCAGTCCTTTGCCGTACCTCGTACGGGCTTCCTCATGTCGTATTATCCTTGAAGTCGTTTGGACTGTCACCCTTGTTCTAGCTAGGCTCTTCCATATGAATCATTGTTTGAACTACTAGGACTTACGCCACCTAGCACCACTAGGGATTACGCTTACCTATTGCACGCTTTCGTATTTCGGTTTGGGTTAAACCACCTAGGCCACTAGGGATTACGCTAACCCTCAACCGCGCCCTTTTTCCCACGCATTCATCGTGAATCGTTTTTCTATAACTGTATGCACATGTATCACATCGTGCCATCCGAGTCCTGTCACAGGGCAAAACAAGAAATACAGGACTCGGTCGGGAGCTTTAGATTTATCTGCCGATGCAGATACTAAAGTCTGCTTTTCTACACGTGGCTATGGTCCCACGAGACCCCTCCCTCAACTAGTGAAAGGCAAGACAAGAGAAAATCTTGCATGAGAACTACACTCCGGCCAGCCCACATCCTACGGCCTACCTCACCCATAATTAGATAGAAATTATGGTCTGTTGGGTGTTCCCTGCCTTTCCGTACGTACACGCTTGACTCAAGATGGTAGATGATCGACGAACTTGCTATCTAGGGCACTATCATGTATTCGTTGACTCACTGCTATCCATCCCAGTCTTTAGGTCGCTCGTATAGCAACCAAGGCATACTCTTGGTTCTTCTAACGCAGACCTTAACCTCTTGTGAGCCCAGGATGATCATCTGCGACCTCACAGAGGGATACCAAGAATATCCTCACGTTCCCCGAAGCCGCTGCTTCGTTACCCAGTTCGCTGGAGCCTTTATCTAAATCAGATAGCCTGCTCCTACACGTATACTTAAACGATGACCTACCGTATCGGATTATTCATCTATCTAAGAGGTGGTCCAAATTTCCTTGGCTAAGGATTATTACTTAGTTTCCCTTAACTAAGGTTTACCACTTAGCCTTATTTCCATAATCCTTGTTAACTATGGTTATTTACCTAATCCTCCGAATTAGGGTTTATCTAATGGGTTAGGTGTCACTTAAGTTCATAACTTAGCCCGTATACAAACCATGCCAGAATTGGCTAAGTATCCAAGTCCAAGACTTAACCCTACAAACCATGTGTCAAGTTGGCTAAGTATATTAAGCAATCCATAACTTAACCTCGTCTAATTATCATTTTAGATTGGTTAATTATATAAATTAACTCGACCTTGTCAAATTACCGAGTCAAATCGGTCAAGCGTATTCAAGTGATTCGTGACTTAGCCTTATCATGTTTTCACGTTAGATTGGTTAAGTATAGGTTAACTTAACCTCATCAAATTAACGAGTTAGATAGGTTAAGTATAGGTCACTTAACCTCATCAGATCATCGTGTTAAATTAGTTAAGTGTTTAACTTAACCCCATTAAATTACCGTGTTTAGATTAGTTAAGTGTGGATTACTTAACCCCATCTAATTACCGTGGTTAGGTTAGTTAAGTCTTAATTACTTAACCCCATCTAATTACCCAGTCGGATTAGTTAAGTGTAAATTACTTAAACCCATCTCCTAATCATCTTGCATGGTTAAGTGTCATTAAGGAATCAAGTCCAGTCCCACTTAACCTACCCATTCGTGTCATATCGGTTAAGTGTCATTAGTCAAATTTACTTAACCTTATCATGTGGCATTAATTTAATTAATGCACTCTTAACCTCTCACATTAGGCCTTGTTGTGGTTACTAGTTAAGCCGGGCGGGTCCGGGTAGATTTACACCACAACCTAGTCTAACCTCGGGTCTTATGCGCGACATGACCAACTTCTCACATTGGGTCCTATTGTTTGCAACTACTAGTTAGGCCGGTCGGTTCCGGGTAGTTTTACGTTGCAAACTCAACCCAACCTCGAGTTGGCCACACTTATATTATCTAAGTTCATCATGTTTCCAAAACATGTTACAAGTTTTCAAGCATTTGGGTAGACCTAACTTAATAGGTAAATTCCCAAAGGGTAGACCTAACTTAATAGGTAAATTCCCAAGCTCATGTTTTTATGCATACTTACATGCCAACTTCCATGTTATCTTTCAAGTCA
This sequence comes from Allium sativum, assembly GCA_030737875.1. Lineage (NCBI taxonomy): Eukaryota > Viridiplantae > Streptophyta > Magnoliopsida > Asparagales > Amaryllidaceae > Allium > Allium sativum. The sequence continues at coordinate 347,138,505 of CM060920.1, forward strand.
TATTTTCAAGTATAAACACATGTCATAATCAAGTTAAGATTTCACGACATGTTCATGTTTATCTAACTACCCAAAATCGTGTTTTCCCAACGCAAGCAAAGTGAGCCAACATAGTAAGGATACTATGTCACATATTGGTCTCAAAACATGCATGATGCTAAAAAAAAGGGCTTGGCTTCCACATGCATAACATCATAAAGGGATTGGCCATAAACATGCATAGTGTCATAAGGTAATTTGGCCACAAACATGCATATTATCAAAAAGGGTTTAGCCATAAACATGCACAACTTATAAGAGGGGATTGGCCACGAGCATGCATAATCTCATAAAGGATTTGGCCACAAACTTGCATGTTACCATAAGGGGTTTGGGTTCATAAACATGCATAAGCCCCAAAATCTTGTTTTAGCCAATGTTTCACACGTAAAGTGGTTCCTAAAGGTTCATGCTAGCATTTCATGCATAAAGATCCAAACTTGCAAGTTAAACTAGGTTATGCATAGCATGAGAGGCATGATTAAGTCACTCACATGGCCTAAAATCATAAACATGAACACAAGAGGCAAGGTAAGGTTCATATAGGTTCGCATAATCATGTTTAGCCTCATTTTATCCCATGTCATTATCAAAACTACCGTTTCCATCTAAAAGTAGCTAGAACTTACATAGTTAGGCCTAGGGAAAGGAGCATGAATCATCTTGGCTAAGAAAGGTGCCTCCTTTGTAGAAGAATCCTCATGGAACTCGCATAGCAATGTTGATTTGGCCTTGATTTGGTGTAGCAAGCTTGCACCTTTTGATTTGAACTTGATTTGGATGCATAGGCTCTAGGGATTTGAGATGGAGGCCATGAGAGTAGAAATTTGGCCATAGTTTAGTTACATGAGTGAATAATGAGGATTTAGGGGTAGGTTTAGGGTCTTTTTATAGAGATTAGGATAGTTTTAGGCCCTTAGATTAACCCTAGGACCAACCTGAACCGTCAGATTTCAAACCAGGCCCAAAAACCTAGCCAAGATAGAAAATAGGTGCACCAGATCAGAATCAGCCGACAGGGCAAGTCGACAGCCCTGTCGACATGCCTGTCGACATGCCTGTCGACTTGTCTGGGCGGGAATTTTCCCGCCTGGCCCCATTTCTGTATGTTTCGAAATTCAAATTTCCCGAAAACTTCTTTGGGCCTTAACCGGGTCATACGGACTCCGATTTTCGAAAACTCGGACTCTATTTCGCGTATTTTTCCGAGGCGAACGCAATGGCATAGCCCGTTTTACTTGATTCAGAATTTAAAATTAAATTCTGCCTTGATTCTCGTTTTAACATGTTATCGAAAAATACGGGTTGTTACATAAATGATCAATCATAGACGGCATACGTACCATATATTATGTCTCCATATAGGTTTACAACTAAAACTGCACGATGTCGTATTGGAAATTGGATTTCCATCATGAGTCAAGGCAATGGATGTCTCCTCACCGGTTTCGAGACACTCTAGCAAATGCCTCAGGATCACACCTATGGGCAACCCATAGATCTTCAGGGTCGGTCCACACCTAACATTTGTGGATTGATTATTCCTAAACATTACGTTTCCAAGTCCTGTCGGACCTGACATTTGGTCACTGTCAACCAATTATGTTCAAGGTGCCTCGCAATCCATTAACCACATAGGTAAAAATGTTTGGGCTCCATACCATGAGACCACTTCTAGCTAGAAAGAAATGCATGCACTCCCTGCAGTCACTATTCCGTTTTTGACTCATACCGAGGTGTGAGGCTCGCAAATCAATGCCATACACAAAGCTATGCTATATTAAAGCCATGCTTTGATCATCAACCACAAGACTCTGTTTTTCAACAAAAGCCTTGATCATTGCAGCACGTCACATTGACAATCAATTCCATATAGCCGATGTCTACCAACATAAAACCTTTAAGCTCGTACATCTCAGAGAAGGGTGTTAAGCAAGAGAATAAATTCTCTACCACTAAACAAATATATATTTAGCAGAGATCACTGAATACAACACAAAGTACAATGTATGACACACAATCCATTTACAAGTTTGTTTTAGGTCTGAACCAGAGACATCTTATTCCTCGTCCCATATGTCCAATACAGGAGAGAGGCCCTCGCAAATCTAGTCAATCTCCAAGTACGTCTGGACGATCACCACTTATTACCTCGTCTTTGGTGCACCACCCAATCGAGACATCAGGAATCATCCATACAAGGTGAAGATCTCCGGTATCCAACCACCGTCTTCATCTTTGACTTTTAATCGTTGTAACAATTATTTAGAATGGGTTAAACCGGATCTTTCCTAAAAACTCATGCATCTTTATAATCAAGTGATATAAAAACACATAAACACCTCATTCTAATTCAAAATATTCTTTTATTCAAATATTCGTATCTTTAGGGAAAGGTTCCCATTAATTTTATCAAAGGTTTACATTGTTTAAACCTTTGTTTAATCTTCCTTTGGATATCATTTCAAATGATCTTATTGTATCTTTTCACAACTTAAACAAATTAAGGTTTATTAAACTTGTTGGGATAATTGAGCCTTACCGAATTAATCATTTGTTTTATTATTCCCAATCCCAACCTATTCATCCCATGGAGAAAAACTGGTGGTACTCCACATTTAACACCCATAGTGTTATCGGTAAATGTGATTACCACTTAGCATTCCAAATCTAACTAAAGATTTATCTACCGCATGTAGTAAAACCGGTGGTACACCATCCCGAATATTTCTCTAATGTGGTAAGTTTAATTATCTCTTCTTACATTTCAATCTAAATAAAGATTCATTAAAACTCTAGTTCAGTTTTAATCTCAAAAATCATTTCAAATGATTATTCAACCTTTGGAAATTAATCTTGTCTTTACTTGGGTTAAAGAACAAATGTCTTGTAAAAATATCATTCACAATAAAACCAAAATCATCTTCCATTAAATATGGAATCTTCACGGAAATCTGAACAATTTATAATTGATATAAATTTCCGTTTCTGACCAATACTATAAGTGGAATAACGGCAAGGCCTTTTAAATTCCAAAATAGTAAATGCCTTCCTTTACAGAAACTCGTCTCGATTATCACTAATCGAATTCCATTCAATTCGAATTTAATTTAATAGATTGGGAAACTTCTCAAAACCTCAATTAAAAATTGAAACGCTTAAAAACCATCATTATAAATTATATATAATATATATATTCATCTTCGAAAACTCGTTTCAGTCGTTTATCTTTAAAATTGCACATTTCACTGTTCAGTCAATTTTAATATTTTTGTGTCCATACTAAATCGAAGATCAAAACCAAACTTTATCATTTTTGTGTCCATCCAAAATCGGACATAAAAACCAAACTTTAACTATTAAATGAATATTATATTAAAATATTCGTTTTATTTCGGATTGAAATGAGATTCAATCAATTACCATATAATTTCAATTATATGGATTTCATACATCACATATGTTCAACAATAGTTATAAACAACTATTAAACATCCAAAGTGCATTTACATCCATATAAGCCTTAAATAATTATGTAACGCTTATATTAGTTTGTCAACCAATCGATTAACATTCAATCTAAACACTTGGGATTACTGTAAATCAAATATCATCCCAATACCCGTGTGGGGTTTTCAACCAACAAACAATTAATTAATAAATTATTTATTCCATCTAATCGATATTATTTAAATGGGTGAACATAAACAAGTCGTTTGACTTGTAAATGGATTTTTGATCCAATTTCAACTACCACAAATAATTTAACATCGTTTTTAGCATGTTAATTAGTTCAAATTCACATTAACGACAAAACATAAATAATCATCTAGTTCTATTTAAGGTGCCACAAAGTGTCCATCCATATTGTTTGAAATACGAGTGTCGTATATTCGAACAAAGCTTATAATAACAAATAAACTTAGTGAATAGTTCATGCGTTGAACTCAAGGGATATCGCATGTAACAGATAAAAATCCCCATAGGCCATTAATATGTTTCCAGTTATAAAAATAAGTAACTGTACGAAATATTTGACTGGGAGAGTTCTCACCGAGATTTTTGATCATGATAATAAAAATTGATTTTGAGTTAAATTAAACGCAGGCTTAATTTAACCTAAATTTCCAAATTGCTCCAAATTTGATCAAATTAGTTTTGTTGCAAAGCTCTTATCGATGCGGTTCCATTGCTTCTTGAATCGTTGAATTTCAAGTTCGTATGAAAAAGTTATGCATTTTACAAGTTCGCATATATACGTTAACCAAACAATTTAGCAACATATCTTTGATTTTAACCAACAATTAACTAATTAAAGTTAAACAACTCTCACACCAAGCATCAAACAACCATATACTTCACCATCGATGCTCCACATGCTTGCAACGAACCAAAGATCTCACCAAAGCACTCACCAACACTCGTATGCACACACATTTGGGTTCTAGGGTACAAAACTAGCATTTTTATGGGTTTGCGGATTTGTGGGGACCACGGGGCTGCTGTCCACCATAGCACGGCAAGGGTACTAACGTGGCAGGGCTTTAGGGGGGTGATGTGGCAAGTATTACCCAAGTAGAGGAGGTTTGTTGTGTTTAGAGGTGGTTTAGGGTGTAAAGGAGCTACCTTTAGCTAAATGGAAGAGATCCAAGGGCTTTCAAGAGGGAGGAAGGGCCCAAGACCTTGCTGGCCTGGCGCAGGCGTGCTGCTGATGTGGCACAACTGCGGGGAGGGTGGCGTAAGCCCTAGGTGGCGGCTGTTTGTGGTGAAAGGAGGAGGAATGGAAGCGGATGCCATTGTTTTGTTTTCTAAGCATTAAACCTTAATTTGCAAAATGGAAGAACACTTTACATAACGAAACTCTAAATAGGAACATATCACTTCATTGAAGCATCATTTAGGGAGAGCATGACATGTGGAGGAGGGAGGTGCTTGTGTGTCTAATTTTCATTTGCTATACACTATTCATGAATTGACTAATTTGCTCAATGTATTAATTATACATTGCAAACTTCATTCTAGTCTCAGGGCCGCACGTTAACTCCAAAAATTACAAAATTTGAAATCTCACTACGTTTTGGAATTACGGCTCTAATGAATCTAACCACGTCAAATTTTGAGACCGTTGGAAAATGACATTATTTTCAGCTTAAACTAAAAGCTGGCTGAATTTTCAGCTTACATTTATGTGTCGTTCTCTCGCATACGAACTCCGTTGGACTTGAAATTTTGGATTATACCATATTTCAATATTCTGGATCCAATAAAAGAGGTTTCATCGGATTTTAAGACTCTCTTAAAAATGATCTTTTTTCAAGTGATCGATATAGCTTGAAATATCTATTTTCTAAGCTTTTAAGTAGATTTATAAATTTTAATGACCTTGTTTTAAGTCAAATAAAACATTAAAACAAATTTTAAAATTATTCTCAAATTTTAAGGACCAAAATTAGCAATTTATATCCAATATTCATTAAAATATATTAAATTCAAATTTAAAATTGGTTCCAAAATTCTAGGTTGTTATAATCTCCCCCACTTAAAACTTTTTCGTCCTCGAAAAAGGAACAGAGCTGAAATTCGTTTAACTAACCAACTCAACTTTCATTCTGGCTTGAGTTCTTCAACTTTTCAGTATCTAAGAATTTTCTAATTCCACTGAAATTTGGCTAACGCCTTAAATTTCGCCATAACCTCCTTTGTACGGGTTGATTTGAACAAATATATATGGCCTTATTAGGAACTCAATAAAGCAATATGTATCTTACAAAGCAACCGTGACTTATCTACTCTCAAGGGAGATGTGTGAAAAATCATCCCTTGACCTGGTGACTTAGTCATGATCCATGTGCCATAACTACTACAAGAGAAACATGTATATTTTTTGTCATCTCAAGACCCAGTGATTGGGTTTTATTATTAAATCCGGCCATTTCCTTTATATGTTTATTAAGTTCATAGTCAGTCCTCAGTTCAACCTGTAATTCAGCCCTTTCCATACAAGTTTCAACTAATGACATGCTCATATGGTAATCAAAACCTCGTCATATAAGCACCAAATAATTGCATACTTATATGGAATATGATATGCTATGTTGTCCTCTGTATATGCCATGCAGTGTAGTCCATAGTTGTTATTTACTATCCTACGGTGTATGTTGAATTCCACACAAGAATTCATCACAGCACATCCAATTCACTCACAAAAATATAATAATAAAATAGTGCAACTAGCTAAATAAGGTGCACCTGTTTGTCGGGCTCGCAATTTATTTCTTTACTCAGGTTTATGTCAATAACTTGCTCAACAGATATATGTATATATATGCCTAATTTGAACTAATTTTCAATTCAGTTCTACATTAAATTTGATTTGATTTGATTTACTTTTCATTTTCATATTGGTTTCATCATTCCAATATTTTGTTAGTTAAATTAATAATCACACATCACAACCAACAATCAATTGGTTAATTAATTTTCCAAATATATATTTTTGCATACTTAAAAATCATATTTTTAACACCAAATCCCAAACGGTAAGTTCTAACTAAGTTTTTGGTTCTCACACCAGTCAATTGGAATCATACAAATACCCCACTTTCAAAACTCGAACATAAATACTGATGATAATGCATTAATCACCAGAATCATCTCCGAGCAACTAGAATGTTATTCTATATCTACCCAATATATTTGAGACTTCATATATATGTTTTCATGGTGCATATACAAAATCTTATTATACTCGATAGTCCAAAATTAATATCAAATAAAATATTCAAATTCTTAAAATAAGATACAATTTTCAACACTAAAAATGTTTTATAATCAATACTCTTTGAACTCATTCTAGTGCATTACTAACCCGATCTCTAATGAGTCATTCTTATAGGATGTTACTAATCCTATCTCTTAGAATTCTTTCATTTGGTTCTAATGTGTCTTGTTCTCAAGCTTTGTAAACCGAAGCTCTGATACCACCTTATTATGAACCGAAATCCCTTGATCTCGTAAGAGAAGGAAAAACACGGATTTTTTGAGAACACGACGCATCTGAACACAAAATGATAGAACTTTTAATTGCTATTACAACTATTTACATCCGAGTACAAGAATATCAGAGTAAAAAAAAAAATATACAGCGGAAATACAAATACCAGAGAATAAAGTACATAGCAGCGGCAATAAAAATATTTAAATACAAGTCAAACAACAGAAAAATACGTTGACTAACACAACCGAAATAAATACACAGATACAAAGCTTTTCGAATACAGCTCCAGCTGTAAACCAGGTTCCTTTTAATAAATATCTGAGAAACCCAAAACTACCAGCTGCCCGTGTGGAAAATGTGGGCACTCAGAGTTTAGGTGAAAAACAATAAACTCCGGGTCAGTCATGGGACTGGTGTGAGAACTAAAACAGTTATTAATACTTACTATAGAAATTGGAAAATCATGGGACCACGTTGTATGACATGGAATGGGTTTACTCCACATGAATAACAGTTTAGAAATAAAACAACGCAATGCTTTTTGAAAAAATGAAGCTATTATAAGACTCAGGTCCCATCAAGCAATGCAACGTAAGCCGGAGGATAGAGTTTTACCTTATAATAGCCAAAAATGCTTGATGGGATTTAAAACAAAAATCATTTGGTATTATTATTAGCATCTAGACGTTCAAAAACAATTTCAACATAAATGTATCAATCATAGCCGGCATATGTGCCATATATTATGTTGCCATATAGGTTTACAACTAAAACTGCACGGTGTCGTATTGGAAATTGGATTTCCATCATGAGTTAATGCAAGGGATGTCTCCTCAATAGTTTCGAGACACTCTAGAAAATGCCTCAGGATCACACCTATGGGCAACCCTTGGATCTTCAGGGCTGGTCCACTCCTAACGTTTGTGGATTGTTTATTCATGAACACTACGTTTCCCAGTCGTATCGGACTTGTCATCTGGTCATTGTCGACTAATCATATCCGAGGCGCCTTGCAATCCATCAACCACATAGTTAAAAATGTCTGGGCTCCATACCATGACACCACTTCTAGCTACAAAGAAACACATGCACTCCGTGCAGTCATTGTTCCGTTTTTGACTCATACCGAGGTGTGAGCCTTGCGAATCAACTCCATACACAAAGTTACATTGAAAATCCATGCCATACAACTGATGTCTACCAATATAAAAACCTCTAAGATCGTACGTCATAGAGAAGGGTGTTAAGCAAGAGAATAAATTCTCCTCCATCAAACAGATATATATTTTGCAAAGATCACTGAATACAACACAAAGCACAATGTCAGACACATAATCCATTTACAAGTCCATTCTGGGTCTGAATGAAAGTGGAGTCACCTTATTCCTCGTCCCATATGTCCAATAATGGAGAGATGCCCTCAAAAATCCTGTCGATCTCCAAGTACGTCTGGATGATCACCACTTATTAACTCGTCTTGGGTGTACTGCCAAATCGTGATATCGGTACTCATCCATACAATGTGAAGAGCTCCAGTGTAACGATCCGTATTTTTAACGGTATAATAATTAATTTATTTAATTATTTAAATAATGGTTTTGAAATTTAATTGGCTTAAAGTAAATAATTCTGATTTATATTTATTTAATATAAATAGTGAAGTAATAAATTTTTATTTTGGGAATGGTCGAAATTAGTTGATTTTGCCATACTGTGTAAACTGGATAATATATGATATTTAATCAAATTTGAGTTCGAATCAGAATAACGAATATATTATTTAATCGATAGTTGAACATATTAACTGTAATATAAATTATAATCGAGCTCGTAATGTTGCGGCAGTTCATAATATTTCGATTTGAATTTCAACTAAGTATACAAGATTCATTATAAATCGGATTTCTTCAAAACTAGAAACGTTGGAATCTATAGAACTGTATTTTTCTAATAGAAGTGAAAAATTGAGTTTTCGGCTTATAGATTGTAAGTTATGTCCAAATCAAATTTTCAAATAGTCACTGTGGAATTGTTTATAAACCATAAGATATATTTAATTTTAATTAAATATTGTCTTTTAATTTAGATAAGATTTTTAAGATGTATATTTAATTTGATTTATATAATTTTTCTGTAATTTTTATTTTGAAAAATAAGCAACTTTTTATTTGAAGTATTTTACACCCTAAATCAGTAGTTTGAGAGTTCATAGAATAAGTCAACTTGTCTATATTATTATATTTTTGGCATCGCGACTCATTATTCGACCTAACGGTTTTTTTAGTTTTGTCGATAATGGTATTTAACGTGATGGGTACATTATTACTTAGCTATAAAGTAACAGTTTGATTTATGTATATTTCTTTTGCCAGTACCCATCAACTTCTCTCTTTTCAACCTACGTACAAACTTAGCAACTAAGTATAGTACGAACATTCACCTGTACATTACGAGACACTGAGCACCAAACTTAGCAATTAAGTAAATGTAACGAACCGGAAAATTTGATGCTCGAATTTTCGACACAAATACATCTCATGTCCAAACTCGACTACCAAAATCCAGAACATTAAAGAAAGAAGTTAGAGGGTCAAATAAGAAAGAAATGTTAGAATAGAAGAAGAAGAAGAACTAAACACAATATCAGAGTCTCATATCGTAGCGGATTTAAATATAATACAGAAATAAATCTTTATTGAAAACTTGAAATAATACTTATAATTTTTCAGAGTACAACAGACATTCAATTCATCTGGACAGTTATAACAATCTGTCCTCATTTACAACACACAATGGAATACTATATATATCATACATTTGATCTCCTCCATCTTGTCTCCTGAAATCCATATCATCTTACTCTGAACCTGTACAACTCGGTCTGACTCATCCGAGTTTGACCCGAGCATTACAAACGCTATAGGTCAGTCTGGTGGACCAGTGTGAGAAATACCCACTAAATTATTGGTATCATCCAACTTGATTTAAAGTTAAAAATAAATTCGAAAGAAAAGGATAATCATAAGACCAATCCATACATAAACACAGACAGTTATTACCTTACGATAACCCAAAACATTTTTGAAATCCATATCTTTTCTGATATTATAACAGTGTCTAAATAGAAATTAATATCAAACTAGCAGAATGCTTGCATCTCATGCTCTACATATATAGTATACAATCAAAACCTCGAGTGCTTATTGGAGATTGGATTCCGACTACGAAAAGGTATGGGACCACCGGTCGATAGTGTATCTCTAGAGGGGAATACACTGGGTTCAACAAGAACTTCTTGCCACCTGGCCCACACATGACCGACCATTCATTTCTCTTGAGTGTATCGAATATATTGTCACCTACGGTTGCTAGCGACATAACCGTTCCCGAGAGATACAGAAGCGAAAAGAAGAACAAACATGAATATTCTCTAGATGGTAACAAAACACCCTAATGGGTGCGACCCACATAGCCATATTGCCTGCCCGATTTTTGTCATTTCCCGGTTGTGAGGCTTGAGGTTTAAAATTTATCTTTTCAGACCATCTGGCCATCATTTACTTTGAATGCCACATCGTCAATTCCACCAGATATTACTAATTGATGTCCATAAAAATATTCTAGTGTTAAGCTAAGAGAAGTGCCCCTCTCCGCCATCAACCGAAATACGATTGAGGAAATCAACGTACGTGGTCCTTTGGAAATACTCGGCCAGACATTCATCCATACAAGTTTTCCTAGGACAGGACAAACCGAAGGCACCCTCCTACCACATCCTAGGAATCACCATATGGACCAGTAGTGAGTAGTCCTTGTAATCCATCAATTTCAATCATGACAAGATCACTATTAGAATATCTCCGGGCGCGACTTCATAGACTTCGACAAGTACTCCTTTCGCTTTTGAAGATCCACGGTCTTCATTGCTCCATCTTCAATCAGCATCTTTCACGTTACGTATTAGTTGGTTCGAAATGGTTTACGAATAAATTCGATCCCGGTCTTTCCGTACCAATAATCGTATTAAGCCAAATTTGATAGTCGGTTATTTAACTATCAAATAAAACATCCATTCATCCATAAAAGAAATTTTGATTTCACTGTTTTAATATTCTCCATAACTTTATCATTTTTTGATTAATCGTTCGTTAATTCAAAACTTCTCCAGTTTTCCAATAACAGGAATACTCATTTCTTTTCTTATATACATATATATATATATATATATATATATATATGCATATTCAAAAGCCTCTTTCATTTTAAAATCCCTTTTAGCACGTATTTCTCATCTCGGTCATTATTATCTAATCGAAACTAGTAAGAGAATAATTCCCTAAGTGTCAACCCCGAAGGCCGAAACTAACATCAGCTCGACACTCAGAAAATCATTTAACTCACTAATCTCCAGTCAGTTTCTAATTCCCTTAACTTCATTTCTTAATTTCTAACGAATAAAAATTCCCGTTATGCATTATCACTTCAAACGAGATATTTATCCCAACTTATAACCATTTCAAATACTTTATTTACAAATATGATTTTCAAACCCTATGCTACTACTAGTATCAAATATTCCATTTAAAGATATGGTTTTGAAAAATGTTTTTGCTAAATATTTATTTATTTCTAAACTAGAACAAGGATTTTATTATAACGATATCATTTCGTTAATCAACTCAAATTTTGGTTTAACCTTTGTAAAACCAAGTTCTTACGAATAATCTTTGTAAACGTCTTTATATGTTTGTACAACTCAATTCAGCTTTATTTAAATAAACTGCATTATATATCAAAATTATACTTATATAAGTATTATTTGTAAATTCTTACTATTCATAATTTTTACTAAAAATCTTATATAAAATTCTTTAATACAGTCTATATTATTATCCAATTTAGTTCGACTTGAATCCCATTAGAATTTATAAATTTAAAACAAATCTTTACTTCTAATGGTTCTCCTTTGCAAAGTATTTTCTTTTCCCTTATTTGTCTCATTCGTTAATCATTTCTTAATATAAGTCTGTACTTGACTTATTTGGTTAATCTGAATTCATACTTGCAAATTTCAGGTTTCATTTCTATTTATAACTTCAATTGAGTTATTTTATAAAATCTCCTTTATATTTCCCTTTGCAAATTGGCAAATTTTAATCCCTTTCACATGTTAGTTTCAAAACACATTCCCACCTTCCTTTCCAAGCCACGCTTAAATTATAATTTTCTCAAATACTTCAAAATAATGGCTTTTGCTTCTTTATAACTGTCACTTATAAAATCACCTCCTTATCTCATTTGTTTAAACAAATTTTAACTTTAAATTACACTTATATTTTGGATCTTTAAATGAGCATTTCTTTTTAAAAATAAATATTTACCCTTAGGCTCTTACCAGTTATTATTTCTGGAAAATGTTTACTATTTATTTAGATCTTTTACTCAGGATATCTTTTAAAATAATATAAATATAAATCAAATACTATGTAAAACTTCACTAAAACTTACTTCAAAACTATTCTGGTTGTATCACAATTAAACCCCATCTCTTGTTTTAAAATACACGATTAAGGATCGAATCCTTATAACTCATCTCGCCAAGCCATTGAAATTCAATTTGGGTTTCTATTTCAATTTGCATTTTCATCTTCGCATTTCTAATATTACAATTATTTCATAAATCATTTTATGGTTTACAACTTTATTACTTGTTTCCATAACTACACTTGCTTACAGTACTTTCAAATAAATTGATTTGAAATATATACGTCAAAATCTTGGATTTTTTGAAATATAATTTACTAGAATTCTAAGGAGAATTCTATTTAAACAACCATAGATAATATTGTTAATATATATGTACATTCAATTATTATTCGATTTCCATTCCTTTTCCAAATTTACATTTTTCTTGAATCCCCTAATAAATATAATTCCACTCCTTAAAATGTTGCATATAAAATCGCCTTTTTAAATTATTTGGTTTAAACAAATATTTACTATTAAATTCTATTTATAATTCGGATTTCAAATAAACATTTCTATTTAAAGATAAATATTTTCTTTAAATTCTTTTCATATTTCAGTTTTTATTTTGAAACCCATATATTATTTATGATATTCAAAATATCCACAATCAAGGTCTAGCTCTATTTACACATCCAAACATTCCACAAAAAATATCACGGGTTATGGATCATATCAGCATATATGTGAAAATAAATAACCATAAATTATAAATGTTGAGGGACCCAATTGGATGCCTCCAACCTGCTTTTTTTTCTCTGCATCCACAGATGTTAGTCAACAATAAACCATCCTGCTTCGAGGCAGGATATCGTGGTATAGAAGGTCATCCACTATATATTTATTGTAGGGCGCATAGGGAAATCATCCGCTAATGATATTGCGGGCATCCGCTAATGGTACTACGGGAAATTCAATAACCAATATTATTATTATATATTATTATCACTTTATATCTATCAATTTAGCAGCTAGCAAGCAATAAAATAAATTTGAACTATTAAAAATAGTTCCCAATAATTAACTGAGTGAATTTAACTCACCTCGGGTTTCCATTTCTGAATATCTCATTTAATTTCCATATCGACTCAGCACTGCATCTACTTGAATCATCATGAATTAATTTATTCCTACGATTATAAATTTTTATTTATCGATTAACTACCATATAAATTTTGAACTAATAAATTAATTGTTCTATATATTTAAATTTTGTCAAGAGTATACTATACGACTTCGTGATATATTTAAAAATTAAAGCAAACTTCATGATCATTGACTGCCATTAGCTCCAGAGTTTGCACCATCCCACTCCGACAGTTTGCCAAACATCTTGTAGTAAAATACCATTCCTTTTTACCAACACAAAACCACTGTTGCATTCATGCTAAATCACCTTATGACTTCAACACCATTGGCAGGAATATTGTCTTGGTTAGTACGCGACCTCCTAACCATATCACCATTTGTCCACCCTTCTGCAAACTGAACACCACTCCTCAGTCTCAAAACATCAATTTCAACCCCACTGTTAAGACAAGCCACTACAGTCCTTTTCATCCTAAAAAAATGCTGACTAAACATCAGATCTTCCACTTCCAAATCCCACTTCAACTTGCAAACCATCCATACATTTATGTCGCCCTTCAATTCAGCCCCCCAAATACCTAATGTTGAACTCCTTTCACTGCAGTAACCAAATATTAAACCACTGTAGAAATCAAAAATATTGTCGTACTTCCAAATATCTAAGTCCAACATTTTCCTGTAAATCGCTTCAGTCCAACATACATACCTTCGAACTTTACTCGTCTCACAAACTGACATTGGTCCCCTCCAAATCGCAGTGACCATTCCTCCCCGTTTCGCAATAAAATCGTCGCTTCCATGGTTGTAACGACCCGAATTTTTGGTCAATTAATTTTAAATATTTAATATGGTTTTATATATGGAGTTAATAATATAGATGATATTTTATATTGAATTATCAATTTAATAATCGAAATACAATTTATTTTGAATATATAATTATCGTAATACCGGGATCTGAAATAATTCAATTCAAAGATAAAACTGAATCAAAATAATTTCTGTTTGAATTTATACGATAATAATAATTTATTATCATGGAATAAATTGTTTTGAATTTAAATTATATTAATTTAATATGGTTATTTTATATACGTTCAAATTAAAGTGTATAATCTATTTCATTGAATTCAAAATAGCGTTATAATATTTTAACTTTGGTTGGTACGTAAAAATAAAGGTTCTTAATTTCTAGTAATGGACCCGATATTATTTTAATGGATAAGCATGAGATCAAATCGATATCTGTTCAAACTAAAGTGAAAATCTCTATATATCAAATCGTGTTAATGGTAAATCAAGTCGAGTTAAATCGAAATCAAATCAGAATCTACTTAAAAAGATTAAATATCTCTTTAAATCAAATTAGAATTTAATACGCTAACTAAATTTCTTAGTAGCTAAGTTTTGTTCATCTATAAAATCGCGACTCTATCCTTTGTATTTTCTTCTTCATCGCGAAGGAAACAAATTCGATCAAAGAAAATAAAAAGGAATAAAATGTCGCTCCTTCTTCATTATATTGTAAATCAAATAGGAAACCAAATCGTGAGCCGCACGTTTCAAAACAACTCCCCATTTCCAGAAATTGAAATCAACTTAAAAAAAAAAAGATCGAGGTCAAAAATTACTAATGGATATCATGATCAAATTGCCATCCCTCGAAGCCCAACTTCGATCTGTAGGAGCATCGCGTCAGGGTATTCCAGTTATATGATTTTGTGTTCATCGCGATTCATATCTAGGGTTCACCGCTACAACCGATAACGATGAGAGGAGGGCATTCAGTGAAGCAACATCGAAGGGTCGAGAATGGGGAAATCATGATGAAGATAATGGCATCGAACAACACCATGCGATAAGGGTTTGGGGAAATCAGTGAAAAGGAGTATCGCGTGTCCCTGTAGCGAGCATATTTAGGTGGAGTTCGAGTTTTTCCTGGGAGCTCGAGTTCGAAGTTAAGGTAAGGGATAATGGAGCCCGTATTGATGAAAAACAATGTAGGGTGTTTGTGATTTGATCAAAGATGAAGGTCATGACATTGTTGGGTTCCCAGTAGCCTGTGTTACGTTCTGTTAGGCCAAGGCGGGGAAAAGAAAATAGCGCCGGTGATAGTTGAGACAATGGGTTTGAACTGTGCTAGTGGAATTCATCCATATCATGATGTTCACTGAAAATCGAAGTGAAAGGACAGATGAGGATTAAGGTAAATTGGAATTTTTAATTTATTTATTTTTAATTAACAAGTAAGGATTAATTAAATTTTTTAAACATATATAGTTAGCTATTGTAGGAATTAAGTTCTAAACTAACCGTTAAGTACGAAATTAAGGAAAGGTCAATTAATTAATTAATTTTATCATTAGGATTTTTGAGTTAAATTAGTTATAGAAGACCATTTATATCTTTATAGGACATATTAGAACCTTTAAGTACAAAGGATTTTGTTATATTCTATACCACGAATGCTATAGATAATAACACTGAGTTGGTCAGTAAGTTTAAAAGGTTAACTTTAGAAAAAGATTTAAGGAGCTAATTAGGTTATTTAAAATTGATTAAGGAAATTGTTAATTTTATAATGTGTTAAAATTTAGGTAATTTATTTATTCATTTAAATAGTTAATTTAAATAGATAAATATTAATCAATAATTTTAAATCAATTTATCGTAGGTACGAATTCATTTAAGTAGATTCGTAGCCGATGATCATGGAATAAACAGGACATTTGACAACTGAAATTTCGGTGAGTAAATCTAACTCATATTTTTATTTTGAATTCTTTTATCAGTTAAAAATAATTGTTTGTTGATTGTTTGGATGCTTTAAATATTATTCCTTGTTGTTAAAAATATATTAGTTATTTAGGCTTGGTGCTTGCTATTATATATATATATATATATATATATATATATGTACTGGTGATTGGTTGGATTCCCGCAGTATCATTAGCGGATGCCCGCGGTACCATTAGCGGATGATTACCCAATACGCCCCACGCTATGATAGTGGATGACCTTCTATACCGCGATATCC
The DNA here is from genome assembly GCA_030737875.1 of Allium sativum. NCBI lineage: Eukaryota > Viridiplantae > Streptophyta > Magnoliopsida > Asparagales > Amaryllidaceae > Allium > Allium sativum. The sequence goes on from CM060920.1 coordinate 347,155,193, forward strand.
TGCCATGAAGCAGGATGGGTATTATTTCTGTTCATTAATGTCTGTGGATGCAGGAAAACAGGTTGGAGGAATCCAACTGGATTCCTCAAATTTTATTATTGTCTGTTTTCATATATATTATCATATATAATGTGTTGATTTAAAATTGGGTTGTTTGGTTGTTTAAATATCATTAGGGCCAAAATGTTGATATATAAATATCAGGGAAAAGGATATTTGAAATTTAAATGGAGAAATCTATTTATCTAAAATAGAAATCGAATTTCAATTGGGCTATAATTATTTTAACTTGTTTTGAATATATATATATATATATATATATAAAGTAGTGAATTTATAATTGTTGTTTATCAATTAATAATGCGAGATTTGAAGTGAAATTATAAACGTTGTTTATAAATTAAATAATGCAGAGAATTTGAATTGAATTTATAAACAAGGTTTATAAATGTAGTGGGAAAAATTATCATTTGATAATTTGAATATTTAAATTCAAATGTGAACTTAAAAATATAAATGGGGAAATCGTTTAAAGAAATAAACGGTGGAATTTATTATGATGTCCAGAATATAAATTGAACTAAAATTAATCCGTAAGGATTTATGATTTGATTTCGATTAATTCGAATTTATTTAAATAGAAGTTAAAGATGAAAATAAATTGGGTGTTATAAGTTATTATAAATAGAAATTTCCAAAAGGAGACTTTGGTTTTAAATAGATTTCGAAATATACTTGTTTAAATATAAAACAAGGAAAAAATTATAAAATGTTGTTTATAAATATAGCGAATTGATTATCAAGAAATAATTTGAATATTTAAATTCAAATATGAATTTAAAATAGAATTTGAATGTAGAAAATTCAAATGGAATTTGAATATGGAAAATTCAAATATAATTGAAAATAGTATTTGAAAATAGAAAGTTGAAATCATTTCGAAATGGGAATGATGAAATATATTGTAGAATGCGGATTTTTAAACAGGATAGAAATAAATCCATAGGATTTATAATTTGTAAAACGAATTGGAATTTAATATAGAAGATCGAAGTATAAATAAATTTATTTCCGAGTTAGGAAAAATTGACAATTTTAGATAATCGAAAATATTATGTTGAACTGGGAAACTGATTTGATATAAAGATTAAAAATATATCAGAATAGAGTTGAATTTATTATAAACAAAGTTTAAATGTTTATGTATATAAATATAATTAAAACGAACTCGACGCAGCGCTGTAGTTCGTAAATTGGCGATTCGAACTTCAATTGAGTATATAGAACTCAATTGAAGTCGGAATTCTTTGAAATAAGAACCGTCAGGACCGATTAGATAATAGTTTTCTAATGGAAGAGAAAAATCTGGATTTCGTCTTATAGATTTTGAGTTATGTCAAAATCAAATTTTTAGAAAAACAACGCCAAAACCATTTAAAAACCATAACGATTTATTTAATTTTATAAAAGGATTTTAAGCGAATAAAAATTCGAATTTCTATTTAGAAAATTTCAGATTTGAGTTGTAAATTATATGTGAACTCAAGTGGTGTAAAGAATCAGATTTTTGAAACAAAAAAATCAGATTTTTAATTATTTAATAGAAATAACTAATTTGAATAGGAATTAGTTGATGAGATTTTGAATTGATATTGGGCGTTGAATAAGTAAATTCGATTTGGAAATTTATATTCGAAATCGAAAAGGAAACTAGAATTGAAATTGGAATTCAATTTGGTTATAAGCAAGTTAAATATTTTATTTGAATATGTTATGTTCAAACAAAGAAGTTGAATAGGAAAAATAGCTAATTAAAGAATAAATGGGCGAAACTGAATTCAAACGATTGGGTTGAGTTGAATTGAATTGAAAATAGGTGAACATGTGTTAGGCATGTATGGAATGATGTATATGAAGAGAATGAAGTTTATAAATTTAGTGCCCAACAAAAAGGTACATGTTTAAATTCCATATGAGATTTTATGCGCCGAATCGGCTAGCCGCTTGGCTTTTTCTTTTTCTTTTGATTGGAGAGGCCTGTGTGGCGGTTTGGGGATTTTCCCAATGCTCCCGGTACAAAGGAGGTTATGGCGAAATTTTTCCGGAAATTTAAGGAGTTAGAATATTTTTAAGAAAAATTGATAGTTAAAAATCAATGTATCGATATATATAGAATTCGATAAGGAAACAAACTTAAAAATAGAATATTATAAACAAAAAGGGAAATCTATAACTAAATCTGGTAGAATTAGAAGAAAGAAACGTTACGGGTTTAAAATGAATAATTGGTTTTTATAATGTTGATTATTCGAGATAAAGTGGTTTTGTCAGTTTTGAAGTTAAGGATGTTTTCAGTCAAGGTCTGAGAGGTAGTTATACCCCAACTTGATCAATTTCATTTTTAATTAATAAATAGCAAGATCCAATCTCGAAGAGAAGTGTTTGAATAATAGTTAGTTGAATAAAATATTTTGGGTTGTTGTAACGATGCTTTACACAGCATTCGTTTTAACCCAAGTGATGGAATTTTTGAAATATAAAAGTAAATATTTCCTGAGTATAATTAAAGTAGTTGGGAAAGAGATAAGTGATTGAAATTGTTTTCAATTGCAAATAGAATATATTTTCTAAGTCTAGAAAATAAAAGAAGGTGATATAGGGAAATGTTTTTCCAAATAGCGTAAGAGTCCAACAAGATCACCGAAAACATTTGGTTAACGAATATTGATAAAGAAATGGAGAAGTGAATTAATTAATGAAATATTAATTAACAGGCCCAGTGATTGATTGATGTTATGGATGAATGGAATGTTTTTTTTTCGATAGTTAAATAACCAAGTATCGAAGTGTTTGCCAATATCGTTGTCAATATGGAGTGACCGGTTGGATTATTATCCGTGAACCACTCCATATTGGCAGTAACGTTGCAAATCAGATTATATGAAGATAATCGAAGATGGAGTGAAGTGCAAGGACTTTTTCTATTAATAGAAATTGTGCCTTCGGTTTCGTTCAGTCCCAGAACGAACGTATATGGATGAATGTCTGACAAAGTATTTCCAATGATCGAATATGTTGGTATGTATAAATATATATGGTGGTAACAGATTTATTCCCTTTGCGTAATATCCAGAATATATTTGTGCAAATCAACTAGTGATTAACGGATCTAACAATGTGGCATTCAAAGTGATTGTGCTATCAATGAATAGAAAGTAATCGTAGCCTCAGGCCTTAACGACCGGGAAATAACAAAAATCGGGCAGGCAGCATGGCTATGTGGGTCGCTCCCATTAGGGTGTATGATGACCTATCTAGAGAAATTCCTTTTACTTCTTTATTCTATCGATGCTGTCCCTTTTCGGGAAATGGTTGCTGATCCCAACCGTTGGTGATGTACATTCGATACACTCAAGCGAATTGAGTGGTCGGTCAAGTGTGGGCCGGGTTGCAAGACGTTCTTGTTGAACCCAGTGTATTCCTCTCTAGAGATACACTATCGGAAGGTGGTTCCATACCTTGTCATGTTGGAAATCAAATCTCCAATAAGTGCAATGCGGTTTTCGATTTTATATTATATACATGGAGCGTGAGATGCAAGAATTCCGCTAGATTCTTTTATTTGATTAGACATTATTATAATATCACTGGATTTTTGTATAAAAGTGTTTTGGGTTATAGTAAGGTAAAAACCGTCCATGTTTATGTGGGGGCTGGTCTTACTATTATCATTTCTTTAGAAAGGATTTTTAAAGTTAAACAAATGGTTGGAGTTTATTCACACCATTCTCATGGCTGACCCAGAGTTTATTTGTTTGTTTTCCCTAAACTCTTGGGTACCCAAATTTGTACGGGCAGTCAAGTAGTCGGGATTTTTTTCCAGATTCACTTGGAGGAGCTTGAAACAGGAGGCTTCACCAGTTAGCTATAGACTAACATATTTCCGCTGTGTACCATGTTTGTATCTGGAAACATTATGATGGCCTGCCCCGCACCAGCTGGCATTTCCTCCAAAAGTGCGTTGTACACATGCCCGACTAGCATGGAACGGTCGCCAAAGAAAGGAAAGAAGAGAATGAACTAATCGAAAACCTATAGAATGTCTCACAGTGCATGGAACATAATATAATAATAATATACTTGACATAAAACAGGCGAGATAGTGCATAAGCTGATAACTAAAACCAACATCAACATCATCATCAGAGTAGCGGAAATCCAAATACAGCTTATTACAACTTTCCAAATTACTGTCTCTAAACAAAAGAAAGAAAGGTACACCACTAATGCCTAAAGTAGTGACCGCAGCAACATAGGGAGAATATCTATATAAATGTATCATACGTGGAAGCCTCCTGCTCGTCTCCGGTACAGCTACTCGTGCATACCACCTAACCTGTCTCAAGTCTGCTTGTGAGAGCACCCAGAGTAATAAGAGGAGACATAAAACTCTGGGTCAGACAAAAAGTCTGGTATGAGCGATAAGCAGCAAAACAGAACAATAACAGGTATACTAAACCATAACTGAACCTGGACCTGCAACCAAAGAGTTAGCACTACATACCGTACAATACTCTGATGTGCCACTAACACATGGTATAAAGAATACGGGGGTGGAGGTGTGCATGTCATAGTGATGGCAAACAAATCAAACATTGCAACCATCCTCACATCTCTCACTCAGTGCGTAAAGCATACGATGTCCACCACTGTCAATCACTAGACCCATCGAAGTAATGACGCAGTTCGACTTTTACAACTACTGCTACTACCAAGCTCACCCCATGGAGTCATGACCAAATCTTTACAAATGACCCCACTTCATTGGTTATAGCTCTTTAGTCGTACCTAGGCCACTGTGGCCTTGGATCCGTTCACATACCCCCAACATATAGTGATCCAAAGTTACAGACATCGACAACCCCTTAGTACACGTCCCGCAGCAAAGCCCAACTCATGAAGTCGAATCTTTAGTTCCCAACTAGATCCTGAGTACAAACTTCCCACTTGGACTACCTTTGCATCTCGGGTTTGGTCTTCTCCGGATCGGTTCAGTCCTTCCTTCTATCTTCAGTTCGGTTCGGTGCATCCTCAGTTCGTGCTCAACATCTCAGTTCGTGACAAGCTCCTTCGGGTCGGATCGGGTCGTGCTCCTTCCACTAGGTCGGTCTTGGTCTTCCCATCGGATCGTGGTCTCTGTCCGTGGTGCAAGCTGCTCGAGTCTTCCTCTCCACTTCGGGTCGGAGGTCTTCTGGCGGATCGGGTCGAGTCATGTGTCCTTTCATCGGATCATGTCGAGCTCCCTCCATCGGATTGGTCGTGGATGCATACTCGCGGCGGCTCGTGAAGATGGTGTCACGACCGGGTCGGGTTCGGAAAGGGCGATCAGATCTGGTTGCTGGCCAATTTCCTGCACTTCTTCCAGTGACTGTTTTACGCCATACGACGGCGTTTTCGACCATTCTAACTTTTCTAATCAATCGCAAAGCGTAACATACAGTCATAGTAACATATAGAACTAACCACAAACACAAAACAACAATTTGATAGGTTAAAACAGATCAAACATAGCCAAAACCCCATATTTTCCCTTAAACATATTTGAGCAAATCTAATGTTATGATTAGCAAAACTTAACCAAATTGAACCAAACTTCTAACAGAGGTCTAAAACATCATTTCGAATTTTATAAATATTTTTCCAGAATTTATTAATTTATAAATTCGCTAATCAACACTAATTACCCCTAATTAGCCGTAATTAGTGAGAAACTTTGCAAATCACTCACCTTTGCCACAAATAAAACTCAGATCTAAAATGAATCTCTGTTTGGCATGAATACTGCTGTCTAACAACTGCTCTAACCTTTCTTTTGTGCTATCTCTCCTTAATTTAACATTGCTAAGCCTAATCTTCAATTAGAAAGTGGTTTAGAGGTGTTTTAGATGTTGGAGGCCATTACTTGGGTTCCAAGATTGAAAGTGGTGGCTGAAAGAAATGTTTTCTAACCTTAATCAGCCCCTATACATCCCTAATCCCGAAATGGGTTATGGGTCCACTCACTAACCACCCAAATTAGGCCCGATTAAGTACTTTTTCGCCTTCCAAACCTTGTTTCAGCCATATCTCCCAAACGGTAAGTCCGTTTTTCACATATGACCACTCTACGGAAAGGTAAACCATCATCCAGAGCCAATGGAAGTGGTTTAAAATCAAAATTCCTTTCCAATCAAAAGTTATGGCCAAAACAAGATCAGCTAGGGGCAAAAGGATCATTTAAAAATCGGGAAAAATCATGAACATGGGAAATGACCCCAATAGTCGTCTCCCAAAGATACATGACCATACGACTCTCTATGACGATGAAATAAATATTCTACGATCCTATGAAGCGTAGAATGCGGGTCGTTACACAGATGTTTATAATTGTTCCAGAAATAGCTGTTGTGCTCTGATGATGGTTTGTATATAAAGTTACTGATTTGAATTTCAAAAAGTTATGTTATATAATATGTTTTATTTGTTCCGCTGTGAGATTTGTCTTCTTTGTTTTCTTCTATTCTAATATTTCTTTCTTTCTATTTCTCATCCTCTAACTTCTTTCTAATAATGATTCATATTTCTGAGTAATTTGGGTTGGGCGTGTGGTGTTATTAGTCAACTCAGATTGTACGGATTTGCGGACCGTTACAGTTGGTATCAGAGATTAGGTTGAGCGAATACCTAGGCTTGATGGAATGTGCTCATTAGAGATAGGGTCAGTAGTACCCTAGAATGAGTTGAGTGTATATATACGAGAGAGCGTATTTGTTAATTGATATAAAAAATTATTTTATATTGTGTTGGCTAGTTTATTGAGGGGCTTATGAATTCTGGTCGAATCGTGGGACGCCACGAAGTCGATAAGAGTTCGTGAATACTTGAACAGAAGATTGAACACGATATTGTTTTAGAATGGGCAAATGAAACAATTTTGCCCAAAATTCTATTTTTATAGAAAAGGAATAATTTTCTAGAACTATTATATTATATGGATGTGTTGGTTGTTATAGTTATAATCAAATGAGATTATAAAATTGAAATGGTTATATACAACCAAAATAGAATGTGTATAAGAATAATGTATACAAATAAGATGAATTAAAATTGAATTCCAACCAGAATTCAAAATTTAAAATCATGGGAAGTTTGAAATTATTTTCTGAAGTATATTAAAATAATATAGCTTTGGTTTGAAAGGGATTTTTGAATAAAAATCATTTTGAATAGATTTTGAAAGTGATAAAGCACTGAACTCACTTCAGTGGCTGGAAAATAATTCTGATGATGACTGCAGCTTCATTAGTGTTCATTTTCGAGTTTCTAAGTGATAGATTGCTACCTTAGAAAAAAAATTGATGGAAATTTGTTTGGAAGAAAACAAATAGTTTGGATAAATTCAAATATTTTGAACTCGAGATGGAAATAAATATATGTATATATTTATGGGATTTCAAAAGGATTTGAAATAAAAACCCGGGAATTTGAATTCTGAAATTTAAATTTGAATTAAGCAAGTTAAATGGATTGAAGTAAATAAACAAACCAGAATCAATTTGAATGGATATGAATTGGATTGTGTGAATATATGTTTTGTTGATCATTCAAATTAAATAAACGAAAACCAAAAGTTTTAGTGGAATTATATTTCTTGAAAAATGAAATGTTGATTTTCAACATAAATAAGCTTTTGAAAAATTAATGGGTTTGAAACATTTTCGTACCTTAGAAATTTCGGGGACGAAATTCTTTTAAGGGAGGAAGAATGCAACGACCCAGATTTTTGGTCAATTAATTTTAAATATTTAATATGGTTTTAAATATGGAGTTGATAATATAAATGATATTTTATATTGAATTATCGATTTAATAATCGAAATACAATTTATTTCAAATATATATAATTATCGTAATACCGGGATCTGAAATAATTCAATTCAAAGACAAAACTGAATCAAAACAATTCAGATGATGAAATTAAATTCTGTTTGAATTTATATGATAATAATAATAATTTATTATCAAGGAATAAATTGTTTTGAATTTAAATTATATCAATTTAATATGGTTATTTTATATACTTTAAAATTAAAGTGTATAATCAATTTCGTTGAATTCAAAATTGCAATATAACATTTTAACGTCGGTCAGTACATAAAAATAAAGTTTCGTAATTTCAAATAATGGACCCGATATTATTTTAATGGATAAGCATGAGATCAAATCAATATCTGTTTAAAATAAAGTGAAAATCTTTATATATCAAATCGTGTTAATGGTAAATCAAGTCGAGTTAAATCGAAATCAAATCAGAATCTATTTAAAAAGATTAAAGATCTCTTTAAATCAAATCATAATTTAATACGCTATCTAAATTTCTTAGTAGCTAAGTTTTGTTCATCTATAAAATCGCGATTTTGTCCCTTGTATTTTCTTCTTCATCGTGAAGGAAACAAATTCGATCAAAGAAAATAAAAAGGAATAAAATGTTGCTCCTTCTTCATTATATTATAAATCAAATAGGAAACTAAATCGTGAGCCGCACGTTTCAAAACAACTCCCCCTTTCCAGAAATTGAAATCAACTTAAAGAAAAAAAAAGAGATCGAGGTCAAAAATCACTAATGGATATCATGATCGAATTGCCATCCCTCGAAGCCCAACTTCGATCTGTAGGAGCATCGCGTCAGGGTATTCCAGTTATATGATTTCGTGTTCATCGCGATTCAGATCTAGGGTTCACCGCTACAACCGATAGCGATGAGAGGAGGGCATTCGGTGAAGCAACATCGAAGGGTCGAGAATGGGGAAATCGCGATGAAGATAATGGCATCGAACAACACCATGCGACAAGGGTTTGTAGAAATTGGTGAAAAGGAGTATCGCGTGTCCCTATAGTAAGCAGATTCAGGCCGAGTTCGAGTTCTTTCTAGGAGCTCGAGTTAGAAGTTAAGGTAAGGGATAATGGAGCCCGTGTTGATGAAAAACAATGGAGGGTGTTTGTGATTTGATTAAAGATGAAGGTCATGACATTGTTGGGTTCCCAGTAGCCTGTGTTGCATTCTGTTGGGCCAAGGCGGGGAAAAGAAAATAGCGTCGGTGATAGTTGAGACAATGGGTTTGAACTGTGCAAGCGGAGTTCATCCATATCATGGTGTTCACTGAAAATCGAAGTGAAAGGAAAGATGAGGATTAAGGTAAATTGGAATTTTTAATTTATTTATTTTTAATTAACAAGTAAGGATTAATTAAATTGTATAAACATATATAGTTAGCTATTGTAGGAATTAAGTTCTAAACTAACCGTTAAGTACGAAATTAAGGAAAGGTCAATTAATTTATTTATTTTATCATTAGGATTTTTGAGTTAAATTAGTTATTGAAGACCATTTATATCTTTATAGGATATATTAGAACCTTTAAATACAAAGGATTTTGTTATGTTCTATAACACGAATGCCTTAGATAATAACACTAAGTTGGTCAGTAAGTTTAAGAAGTTAACTTTAGAAAAAGAATTAAGGAGCTAATTAGGTTATTTAAAATTGATTAAGGAAATTGTTAATTTTATAATGTGTTAAAAATTAGGTAATTTATTTATTCATATAAATAGTTAATTTAAATAAATAAATATTAATTAATAAATTTAAATCAATTTATCATAGGTACGAATTCATTCGAGTAGATTCGTAGCCGGTGATCGTGGAATAAATAGGACATTTGACAACTGAAATTTCGGTGAGTAAATCTCACTCATATTTTTATTTTGAATTCTTTTATCAGTTAAAAATAATTGTTTGTTGATTGTTTGGATGCTTTAAATATTATTCGTTGCTGTTAAAAATATATTAGTTATTTAGGTTTGGTGGTTACTATTATATATATTGGTGATTGGTTGGATTCCCGCAGTATCATTAGCGGATGACCGCGGTACCATTAGCGAATGATTACCCTATACGCCCCATGCTATGATAGTGGATGACCTTCTATACCGCGATATCCTACCACGAAGCAGGATGGGTATTATTTCTGTTGACTAACGTCTGTGGATGTTGGAAAACAGGTTGAAGGAATCCAACTGGATTCCTCAAATTTTATTATTGTCTGTTTTCATATATATTATCATATATAATGTGTTGATTGAAAATTGGGTTGTTTGGTTGTTCAAATATCATTGGGGCAAAAATGTTGATATATAAATATCAGGGAAAAGGATATTTGAAATTTAAAGGGAGAAATCTATTTATCTAAAATAGAAATCGAATTTCAATTTGGCTATAATTATATTAACTTGTTTTGAATATATATATATATATATATAACAAGTAGTGAATTTATAAATGTTTTTTATCAATTAATAATGCGAGATTTGAAGTGAAATTATAAACATTGTTTATAAATTAAATAATGCAGAGAATTTGAATTGAATTTATAAACAAGGTTTATAAATGTAGTGGGAAAATTATCATTTGATAATTTGAATATTTAAATTCAAATGTGAATTTAAAAATAGAAATGGGGAAATCATTTAAAGAAATAAACGATGGAATTTATTTTGATGTCCAAAATATAAATTGAACTAAAATAAATCCATAAGGATTTATGATTTGAATTCGATTAGTTTAAATTTATTTAAATAGAAGTTAAAGATGAAAATAAATTGGGTGTTATAAGTTATTATAAATAGAAATTTCCAAAAGGAGACTTTGGTTTTAAATAGATTTTGAAATAGACTTGTTTAAATATAAAACAAAGAAAATTTTATAAAATGGTGTTTATAAATATAGCGAATTGATTATCAAGAAATAATTTGAATATTTAATTTCAAATATGAATTTAAAAAAGAATTTGAATGTAGAAAATTCAAATGGAATTTGAATATGGAAAATTCAAATAGAATTGAAAATAAGGTTTGAAAATAGAAAGCTGAAATCATTTCGAAATGGGAATGACGAAATATATTTTAGAATGCGGATTTTTAAACAGCATAGAAATAAATCCAAAGGATCTATAATTCGTAAAACGAATTGGAATTTAATATAGAAGATCGAAGTATAAATAAATTTATTTCCGAGTTAGGAAAAATTGACAATTTTAGATAATCGAAAATATTATGTTGAACTGGGAAACTGATTTGATATATATATTAAAAATATTTCAGAATATAGTTGAATTTATTATAAACAAAATGAAACGACCCGAACTTCCCCAGCCTCCGAAGAGAAGAGAAAGAATGAATTGTTCTGAGAACACGACAAATCAGAACGCATATAGAAGAACATTTCATTGTATATTACAACAATGCATCAGATTACAAGAATATACAGAGTATAAACGAATATTACACAGAAATATCAGAGATTTAAATTACATTTAAATACATCGCAGCGGAAAATAATACAATACACAACTAGAAGAGATATACGGATACAAAGCTTTCCGGATATCATTCCAGCTGTAAACCAGGATCCTGTGAATAAAAATCTGCAAAACCAAAACTACTAGCTGCCCGTGTCAAAATAGGGGCACCCAGAGTTTAGGTTAAAACAATAAACTCCAGGTCAGTCATGCGACTGGTGTGAGAACTAAAACAGTTACTAATCTTTATTTTAAATCATTAGGTAAATCAAGGGACCACGCCGTATAACACGGAACGGGTTTCCTCCCAAGAATACCAGTGCATAAAACAAACAGCGCAATGCTAAATAAAGGAAAATGAAGCTATTATAAGACCCAGTTCCCATCACACAATGCAATCGCAAGCCGGAGGATAGGGTTTTTACCTTATAATAGCCAAGAATGCTTGATACGTTTAAAACAAATCATTTGATACTATAATAAGTGCATAGTGTATAAAACAACTTCAAATCATAAGTATCAATCATAGGCGGCATAAGCGCCCCATCCCACTATGTCGCCATACTAGGCTCTACAAATAAAACCTCAAATGTCACGTATTTGGAAATTGGATTTCCTTCTATGAACCGAGGCTAGGGATCGTCCTCACCGAATTCGTGACTCTCTAGCCCGAGCCACAGGCAAGCGCGCAGGCAAGCCTTTAGATCCTCAGGGCCGGTCCACCGATGTGGATTATTATGCCTGAACACTATGTCTCCCCACCCTATGGGGTGTAAGTCTGGTCCGTCAGCCGACCAGAATGCATCAGCCGAAACCGATATAACCGAGGCGCCTCGCAACAGCAACAACCACATAAGTCAAACTCATCAGGGCGTGTAAAACCACTGACGCCACTTCTAGCTAGAAAGAAACGCATGCCCTCCCTGACGTCCTCTCCCGTTTTTGGTTCATACTGGGTGTGAAACTCGCGAAGCAAATGTTACACAAAGCTACGCCACAAAGGCCTTGCTTTGATCATCACCACAAGACTTTGCTTTTCAACAGAAGCCTCGATCAATTGCCACTTAGGCATGCCACACAGGCAATTCACTCCATGCGTTTGATATCCATCAATATATAACCCCTGAGCTCGTGCGTCTCAGAGAAGGGCGTTAAGCAAAAGAATAAATTCTCCGCCGCCAAACAGATATATATTTAATAGAGATCAATCACACGGACTAAAATCCAATGTCAGACACACAGTCCATTTACAAGTCCGTTCTGGGTCTGAACGAAACCGGAGGCACCTAGTACCCCGCATATCCATCGATCTCCAAGCACGTCTGGACGATCACCAACTGTTTCCATCTTCTTGGGTGTACAGCCCAATCAAAATCATCAGTTATCACCCAAACGACGTGAAGACTTCCGGTCTTCGACCACCGTCTTCATCTTCGACACCACGTCGAATCAGTTATTCAGAATGGGATAAACCCGGTCTTTCTGAATAACTCGCGTATATATTATAAAAGTGTTACACAAACACAACATACGCCTCATTCCAATTCAGAATATTCTTTTATTCAAATATTCCTATAATTTGGGAAAAGTTCCCATTAATTTTATCCAAGATAAATTCTTTAAATTTATTCTTTAATCTCCTTTGAATATCAATTCAAACTAGTCGGGATTAGCGAACCACACCGAAGTAATCATTTATTTTATTTCCCAATCCCAACCTATTCATCCCATGAAGTAAAACTGGTAGTACTTCATATCTAACACCACAGTGTTATCGGTAACTCAATTACCATTTCACGTTCAAATCTAATTAAAGATTTAACTATCGCTTGGAGTAAAACTGGTGATACTCCATTCTCGATCTTTTCAATCTATTTAAAGATTCATTAAAACTCCACTTAGTTTTAATTTTTAACTGGGTTAAAGAATCCGTGTCATTTAAAACACGGTTAACGATAAACCCAAAGTCACATTCATTAATTATCGGGTTAAAGAACGAGTGTTATTTAAAACACTGTTCACGATAAACCCAAAAATCAATATCAATTCAATTCCAATTAAATATTATTTCATTGGTACACTTCATTAAATCTAAATAAAAAGATTTAATCATTTCTCAACTGGGTTCAAGAACAGTGTTAGTGAAGACACCATTCACGACAAACCCAAATCACATTCGATATTCAATACAAGGCTCTGAATAGAAAATATATATCGGCTTATATTCAATATCGAATTCTACGACTAACAAATGCCGTATTGGAAATAACGATATAAATATATATCTTTCAAATTTCCATAACAACACCTGTATAATCACGAATTCCAACATCGAAATATTCCGAAGACAATTTCGATTCAAATCCCCTCCAATGCAATCATTGGATATTCTGGTTATTTTCAAAACCCTTTTTAAATTCAATTCATTTATTTAAAAATAAATAGAATTATAATTCTAGTTCAAAACTAGTTCATTTCGATAAAAACCTATTTTTATCTTTTCAAATATGGAGTTTTTCATCCCAATCCTTTCTAAATCATTTCCTATGATTTTACACAAATTATTACTATTTTTAATAATTTTATCAAGGCCCGTACAGTCGATTTCCATCAATGGCCATCGAACTGCACTTACAGCGACCTTTTTTGAATTTGATTTGGACATAATTCCAAATCCAACCGTTAGATTTCTAATTTATCACATTCGTTAGAAAGCTCTTTTCGATACGAACCCAACGGTTCCGGTTTTAGGAGAATCCGACGGTCGGATCTCCCGTAATGTCCGTTTGAAATAAATGGTCGAAATTCACGAACTACCGCGGCGCGGCGCGTTCTATTCAGGCCACTATATATTATATATATAATATATATAATATATACTTCGTCGATTTCAATTCAAAACGTGCTTTATAAATCGTTTTAAATTCGTTTTCAAAACGGTTTCAACTTCATATTCAATTTCTAATCAAAATTGAATATTACAATATAAATTCGTTTTAAATTCATTTCAAATCGATTTCTATTCGAATTCATTTACATTCAAATTCAATTCGAATTTCCTTCTATTTATTTTCAATTCGAATTCATTTCGAAATCGTTTTCAATTCAATTCATTTCGAAATCGTTTTCAATTCAATTCATTTCGAAATCGTTTTCAATTCAATTCATTTCGAAATCGTTTTCAATTCAATTCATTTCGAAATCGTTTTCAATTCAATTCATTTCGAAATTGTTTTCAATTCAATTCATTTCGAAATCGTTTTCAATTCAATTCATTTCGAAATGAATAAAATCGATATAAATATCGTTCACGTCAAAATGGCGTCAATCTAATCAACACGGCTTCATAAATTTCTATTTTCAAATATTATATTTCAAATATTTCTTTTTTTTCAAAATAGTTGTTATTATCAAAATATTTCGTTCAACACATGACCAATCTCAATGGATGAGTACTGTCATCACATGAACCTTTATTTTATTTTATTCTTTATTTCTCAAATCGGAATGAGGCCCAATCAATTACCATATAAAGTTAATTATATGGATTTTCATACAACACATGTATAATAGCATTGAAAAATAATCAACCATCAACCAAAGTGCACTACACTGTATAAGCATCAAATATAGATATTTAGAGCTTATAACAGCCTGTCAATCAAACGATCGACATATTTAATCAATCAGGATGAGTGAACTTCAAATTTCATCCCAACACCTGTGTAGGGTTTCAAACAATCAAACACAGATTTTATTTGTGCAGTTGGGCGATGTGTAAAATTTATCGTCCCAATCAATGTCATTCAAATAGGTGTACATAAACAAACCGTCCGGTTTGTAAATGAATATTTTATTTTATTCACTTCACGTTAAAACTATATTTTTAACGATAAAACATTTTATTTTATCATATGAATTTCTATTCAGTTCATTCTTCAAATAAAATGGTATTTTTATTTTTCTAACTTATTTTAGAAAATTTCGGCGGCATAACGGCACGATACTAGAAACGGGACAAGGCCTAGCCTTATCCCCGGTCTAGTGAAGGCCCACGCCATTCACACATCAATCAATCCATTCATTTCACCAAACAAATCAATTCATCTAAATAATTTATGCAACCAAACAAACAAGTCCATGGTCTGTGGACGATTGTGTCGGGTGCTACTAAGCACCGTCTGCATCCTAGTATATATATATAACTAGAAAATTTAAATTGAAAGGTGAGAAATTCTCACCGATAGCTATCCTAACTCCACGGCACTTCTAATGCAGGAAATCTTCACTGTTCTCCTCTCTAATTAGTTTCTTCGCCCATAGCCACTACATATATAAAAATCATATTTTTACATCGATGTTCGATATATATAAAAATCATATTTTTACTTTGCTATTCAATATATAAAAATTGAATTTTTACTTCGTTATTCAATATATAAAAATCGAATTTTTAGTTCGTTATTCAATATATAAAAATCGAATTTTTAGTTCGCTATTCAATATATAAAAATCGAATTTTTAGTTCGCTATTCAATATATAAAAATCGAATTTTTAGTTCGTTATTCAATATATAAAAATCGAATTTTTACTTCGAAGTTCAATATATAAAAATCAAATTTTTATACTACTATGTTGTATAGATAAAAATTATATTTTTATCACACTATTTTCCATATAAAGATTTCGCCTTTTCTAAAATAAAGATTTCGCCTTTATAAAAACACGGACTTCGCTTTTTCAAATTTAAAGATTTCATCTTTATAAAAATCTCATTTTTATTTTTCTACACATATAAAGATGACATTTTTAATATGCCGATCATGTAAAAAATATATTTTTAACTCTTTACATAAACAAAAATCATATTTTGACATCACCTATATAGTAAAGACTATATTTTTAATACTTTAAAAATATAAAAATCATATTTTTAATACTTTAAAAATATAAAAATCATATTTTTACTTTCTTGAAATCGACATCTTTTTACTTTTTGCCAATTAAAAATTGAATCTCTATCATATAGAATTCATATTTTTATTCTTTCAAACTATATATAAATGATCATATTTTAAACTATAGTATATATTTCATATTCAGATTTTAACATAATGTATTTAAATTAAAACCGAATTTAAAATAAAATAAAAGAAGAGAAGCTCACTGCCATCTTTAATTAAAACTATTTATATTTCCGATTAATACCATAATTCATATTTAAATTAAAATTAATTACCTATAGTGCTATTTTAAAACAGTAAATAAATCAGTGTCAAATTTATATAAAATAAAATAAAACAAGGAAAGCTCACTGTTGCTTACAGAAAAGGGAGGCGGGGCGTCTGACGGTCGGTGGGAGGGACCAGCGGTGACAGTCTGGCAGGGTGCGGCGGCGTCGTTTGATGGGGTTGGGCGGCTGCGTCGATCTTGGGCTTGGGGGGCTACGGTTGCGGAAATCGCAAGAGGGAGGGTCGGAGGTGCTGAGGATCGAGGAGGGGGGTGGAGCGATGTCCGGTGGTGGCACAGGGAGGAGGCGGCGGGCGGGTCCGATCCCCTTTTTTCTTTTTTTTCTGAAGAATGAACTCCTCGGGGGGGGGGGGGGCAGAACGAGATTAAGGGGGAGAAAAGGGTTTTTATTTTTATTTTATTTTTATTATTTAATTATTTTATTTCCTAAAAAGTTGACTTTTACATACGACCTCTAAACGAGGCCCACTGCCTGTCGTCCATAGCGTTTTACCCCCATTCCGAACACAATGGGATATGTATCGCAAGATGATTTGATCGTTTCGATTAGTTTCCGTTGAATTTACATTTAAATCACTATATTGAATTTTAAACGTACATTTCAAATTACTGGGGTCACATACTAACTAGAAAAATTCCAGAAAAATATTTTCTAGCTTCGTATTGACGATACGGTCCTAACGAAACTAGTTTCGTCGAATTCTGAGACCGTTTGCAAAATGTCCATTTTTAAGGGCCTGAATTCCATAGCGACTATTCAGAATTTTCAACTGGACATATCTTTTGATTCCCGCTATGAAATTTTGATTATTCGGATTCGTTGGAAAGATATTACCAATTAGATCCTAATGTTTTTGGTTTCACTAAAATCCGGATTGTTTTGCACCCGGTACATTCAATTGAAGTTTGAAATCGAATTATCGAACTACCGCGCCATTTTCAATTCCTTTTATAATTATATATAAATATTTATTTTCTAACGATGACGCGTATAATATATACGTTCGAATTATATTCAAAATAAATTTTTCGTCGACATTATTTAAAATAATTCATTTTAAATAATCAAAATTCGCTAAAATTGCTAAAATAAAAAAATTTAAACTGGCCCTGATTTTCCGGGTTATTACAATCTCCCCCACTTAAAACTTTTCGTCCCCGAAAAGGAACAAAGTCGAAAGCGGTTTGATTAATCAACTCTACGTTCCATCTGGCTTCCATTCTCCAACTTTTTAGTTTTTGAGAATTTTCAAAAATTTCAAAAATTTGGCTAACACCCTAAATTTTCGAAAAATTTCGCCATAACCTCCCCTGTACCGGGAGCATCGGGGAATTTCAAATAGCTTCCCCGGTCCTTCAGATCTCAAAAAGAAAAAGCCAAGCGGCTAGCCAATAGGCTCATAAAATCATCATCACCCAAACAAAACAGTAAATTATGTAGTAAACATGTACCTATTTGTCGGGCAAACAAATTTTATTCTTCGGCTCTAGCCTCCTTGCTATGACCTGTTCAATGTAAGTATATGTATATGCAAGCAAATGCGACCAATTTTCAATACCATTCAATATTTGATACAATTAGACATAAATGGTTAAAGTTATCAAATAAATAAACAAACAACACAAACAGCAATCAATTGGTGAATTAGAGTTTCAAATTCATAATTTTGATACATACACAAAAATCATGTTTTTGATGCCAAATCACAACAATAGGCCCTATCTAATTTTGGTTCTCACACCAGTCTAATGGAAATATATAGAAATTTCACCTTCGAAACACGAAAATAAATTCTAATGATGACGCGTCAATCATTAGAATCATGTCCGAGCGACTAGAGTGTGATTCCATATCTATCGAATATATTTGAGGCTCCAATACACGTGGATCAGACGTATACTAAAATCTCTATATATTTGATTGTCCAAATCAATGTAAATAAATAATCAAATACGTATAATTGATTTAAATTTTCAAAACAAAAATTTGTTTTCATTTTCAAAAATATACTCTTCACACTCGTTCTAGGATACTACTGATCCCATCTCTAACGAGTCATTCCATTGGATATTACTAATCCAATATCTGATGAATTCTTTCATATGGTTCTAATGTGTCTTGTTCTCTGAGCTTTGTAAACCAAAGCTCTGATACCAAAATGAAACGACCCGAACTTCCCCGGCCTCCGAAGAGAAGAGAAAGAACGAATTGTTCTGAGAACACGACAAATCAGAACGCATATAGAAGAACATTTCATTGTATATTACAACAATGCATCAGATTACAAGAATATACAGAGTATAAACGAATATTACACAGAAATATCAGAGATTTAAATTACATTTAAATACATCGCAGCGGAAAATAATACAATACACAACTAGAAGAGATATACGGATACAAAGCTTTCCGGATATCATTCCAGCTGTAAACCAGGATCCTGTGAATAAAAATCTGCAAAACCAAAACTACTAGCTGCCCGTGTCAAAATAGGGGCACCAAGAGTTTAGGTTAAAACAATAAACTCCAGGTCAGTCATGTGACTGGTGTGAGAACTAAAACAGTTACTAATCTTTATTTTAAATCATTAGGTAAATCAAGGGACCACGCCGTATAACACGGAACGGGTTTCCTCCCAAGAATACCAGTGCATAAAACAAACAGCGCAATGCTAAATAAAGGAAAATGAAGCTATTATAAGACCCAGTTCCCATCACACAATGCAATCGCAAGCCGGAGGATAGGGTTTTTACCTTATAATAGCCAAGAATGCTTGATACGTTTAAAACAAATCATTTGATACTATAATAAGTGCATAGTGTATAAAACAACTTCAAATCATAAGTATCAATCATAGGCGGCATAAGCGCCCCATCCCACTATGTCGCCATACTAGGCTCTACAAATAAAACCGCAAATGTCACGTATTTGGAAATTGGATTTCCTTCTATGAACCGAGGCTAGGGATCGTCCTCACCGAATTCGTGACTCTCTAGCCCGAGCCACAGGCAAGCGCGCAGGCAAGCCTTTAGATCCTCAGGGCCGGTCCACCGATGTGGATTATTATGCCTGAACACTACGTCTCCCCACCCTATGGGGTGTAAGTCTGGTCCGTCAGCCGACCAGAATGCATCAGCCGAAACCGATATAACCGAGGCGCCTCGCAACAGCAACAACCACATAAGTCAAACTCGTCAGGGCGTGTAAAACCACTGACGCCACTTCTAGCTAGAAAGAAACGCATGCCCTCCCTGACGTCCTCTCCCGTTTTTGGTTCATACCGGGTGTGAAACTTGTAGCGACCCGGGAATTTCGACACTCGAATCTCGACACTAATACAACCCGTGTCCAAACTCAAGTACCGAAAATCCAGAAAGCTAATAGAAAGAAGTTAGAGGGTGAGAGAAGAAAGAAAGAAATATTAGAATAGAAGAATAAGAAGATCAGAGTCTCACAGCGGAATGGACAAAATATAATAATCAGAAATACTTTATAAAAGAACTGTATATTACAACCTTAGAGTATACATTCAAATCAATACAACACACAGCGGAAATAAACTAGTACCAGTATATATGGAAAACGTCTCGACTTCAACTCCTTCACTGAAGCTCCAAGCGAAATCTAACCTGTAAATATACTCGGTCTGACCCGAGCACATTCGATTTAAAACAAAATTCACCCAGGTCAGTCTGAAATACTTTCAGTGATAAATTCATATAGCAACCAACTTATTTAACTTTGAAATCCTTTTGAAACAAAAGGATAATAGTAAGACCAGTCCACACATAAACACGGACGGTTTTTTTTCCTTACTATAACCCAAATCATTTTTAAATCAATATCTTCATCTGATATTATCATAGTGTCTAATTACAAATAAATAGAATCTAGCAGAACGCTTGCATCTCACGCTCCACATAAATAATATACAATGAAAACCGCGGGCGCTTATTGGATATTGGATTTCCAACCTGACAAGGTATGGGATCACCTGCCGATAGTGTACCTCTAGAGACGAATACACTGGGTTCAACAAGAACGTCTTGCAACCCGGCCCACACATGACCGACCACTCATTTCTCTTGAGTGTATCGAGCATATTGTCACCTTACGGCTTTTTGTCGCGCGACCACCGTAATCCCCGGGAGATACAGAAATGAAAAGAAGTAACAAATATGAATATCCTCTAGATGGTGACAATACACCCTAATGGGTGCGACCCACATAGCCATGCTGCCTGCCCGATTTTTGTCATTTCCCGGTTGTTGAGGCTTGAGGCTATAATCGACTTTTGAAACATCTGGCCACCATTCACATCATACACGTCATCCAGGAACAGGATGAACCGAAGGTACTCTCCTACCACATCCTAGGAATCACCCTATAGATCAGTAGCGAGTAGTCCTTGCAATCCGCAGATTCCAATCACGACAGAATCATCGTTAACTCTGGGGATCAGCCAAAGATATTTAATAATAGTTCTTCCGCTCATGGAGACTTACGGTCTTCAATTGCTCCATCTCGATCAGCATCTTCGACGTATTCGTATTTATTGGTCAGAATGGTTTTCGAATATAAATTCGATCCCGGTCTTTCCATACCAATAACGTTGGGTCAGATTTTGATAGTCGGTTATTTAACTATCAAAATAAACAACCATAAAACAAACAGATCCATTGTTTATTTCATAGCATCACTTGGCCCTTTTAAAATCGATATCTCAGTTGAGATACCCAAAAATAATATATTGGTTCTAATCATACAATTATACTCGAATCCCCTTTTCTATATTTAGAAAATATCTTAAATCATATCTAATTTATCCTTCACCAATATTTCCAAACATGGCTATAACCTTCCTTATCATTTTATCGAATCAATAATTATTACGACATCTTCTTTGGATTCATTTTTTTGAATACCAAAACCACCCCTCATTCTTTAGAATAAGCCTGTTTGCATTTCATTCTATAACCTTGAAAATGTCGTTATCTTTCACCAATCATTTCATACCATCACACCCCTTTTTATTTTCTTTATTAGGAAATAACATTTCATATTCTCTAACCCCTTTATTATCCTTTTATTTTGGAATCTTATATTTCCAAATCTTCAATGGCGTTACACTGTTATTTTCCCACAATATTTTATTCTCACCTCTTCAACATTACGACTGATATTATCTTTTGATAATCCTGAAGCTGTTCAAGTTGGGGTATTTTAATTACCTCTCAGACCTTGATCAACAACGTTCTTATCGTCAGATAGACATCAGTTGTAATACAAAAATCGATACAACAAATCACAATTTTATTTCCATGTTGATGAAATACCATTTCCTTTTTAAAACAGTGGTCCTATATCACATCTTTATAACTTATCTCATTTCACTACTCTAGTTCAATTTGGGTTTTATAACCTCGTCTATCTTGGATTTCATAAAATCCCATTAAATATAATTCAATAAGAATTGAATTAAAACTTCAGTTTCACATTATAGATACTAAATCGCTTTATCTACTATCAACACGACTTTAAACTTCACCACATTCCTTACTATATTTAACATTCCAAAATATCACTTTGATTTTTAATAAATGACAAATAATTAAATTTCAACCTTTAAAAATAAAACTAGGTTCCCAACCATCAACTACTTTCTTTAAATTAATGACTTATTTAACAAACAATTTCAGCAAAGTCGTTTACTTGTTTCTCTTTAAACATGACTAACTAGTTAGTCAATCGTTATCGATCTTGTCATTTAAATTAATTAATAATTAATTTAAATAATGCTATTCACTTTGATTTCCAAAAAGTCAATATCAATATAAACCCCATTCTATTTGTTACATCAAATCTGGCCACTTGAACTTGCTAAATAAAATTGTTTAACAGTCATTTGATAAGCACGTGCTTCGCGCACGGTAGATTTTGGTTAAACCAAAACGACGATTTGTGGTAAAAACGAACCAATGTATATATGTGATTAATATATTCCCTTTTTAGAACTTCATTTAAAATAATATATATATTTAAAAATATATATTCGGTTATACAATAATTTTTATAACTCTATTTCTAGCGATTCACCTGACGGTGACTCGTTCTTTATAATACAGTGCATATTTGGGCCATCTGCTATTTACTTATTGACCATGCTATTTATTGATTCAAAATCCATCCACATTCAATGATCAATAGGGTTTAAAGTCAACGGGTTTGAACAGTTCATAAAATATGAAATAACAGCATAATAAATATTTGAGGAACCGGTTTGGTTCCTCCTACCTGTTCTTCCCTGCATCACGGACCATTAAAATATTTCATATCAGTACATAGAAATATTTAAACACCATTAAATCAACCATAGGCATCCAAGGCATCCAATCAACCAATTAAATTTAAATATACGAATTTAGCACATCCTAGTATTTCAGAAATGTGTGAGAATTAACTCACCTTTATTTTCCGCTGAACGATTCGCGCGTTATTCGGTTTTGACGAAAAATCCAATGCGGACGAATTTAGCACATCCTACTATTTCAATCCACCCGAATCATCACAATAGTGTAGCGCTCTTCACTGTGATCCCAAAGAATCTGGTTTCGCACAATTCTGATCATATGCGGACGCACAATTATTATTACAGTATTATATACACGAATTAAAATAGTTAAATTAATTAATTATACTTAAATATTAAATTAACGGTTACGATTACCTTAATCTCCTTTTAACCGCATTACCCTTTTGTAATGCAATACCGTTGACTCATGCTTCAACGGATTCCATCACCTACAACACCCGAGTTCAATCACCGGATGATGTTCGGTGGACACCAACATCAGCGCCTTTCTCCACTCATTAGCGTCCGAAGTTTGCTTAACCACCTAATAACCGTTCATTTCCTTATTCTTCTTTCCCCCATGTCAAAACTTTCCCTCTTCACGTGTGACCAGCTCCCCATCCAGTAACACGCACTCCCCTTCGCCATGTACTTCTTCTCCCTCTTGCATTACACTTTCCTGCTCCTTTATCTGTGAATATATCACAACGCTGCCACTTCTTTCTTCATTTTTTTTTTTCATGTAAAACCCAAACTGGAAACTTCACCACACTCCACATCAGTGTTCCCACTTCCCAGTCCAACGTTGCATGCATTATTACCTCATTCCCATGCAAATACCCCTCCCCTTTACTGCTGCAACTCCTTCATACATTTATTTCCCATTTTACCCCACCACGTTACCCCTTTGCTTCATGAACTCCATGAACCACTTCACACGCAAAGCCTATACACGTTATCCCCATGAATCCAAACGTGGCCTCCTGTTGCTCCATGCACCCGCATGCACATCCCTCTCCACTTCTTCTTTTTCCCATATATGAACATTTCGGGTTCTTGCATTATAGCATACACACATCCATACTCCGCATGCCTCACTTCGGTGATCATTACCCCATGCTCAGATCCGCGCCTCACCCTCTATATCTCCATAGAAATGCAGATCTAGCTTTTGACGTTTGGCACCGGAGGTTAGGGTTTGAAATCCGAAGACTGTGAAGACGTGAGGACTGGTTTTAGAATTCTAGTGTTTAGTTTTTATTTGAGGGAAGAGTAGGTTTTTTTTTTTTTTTTTTTTTTTTTGCCGTTCAGTAGAGTGTCTCGGCATCTCAGAAGAGAAGTTGACCTCGCCTATTTATATGGATGAATCCCTTGCCATCCAAGGAATAGGCATGAATAGCATTATAAGTAGCTTCTGCATGATCAGGGTCAAGCATGTGCTTTACTTAAATGAAGATTAGACAAAAAGGCTAACAGCCGTATACTTTGATTTGAACCAGACATGCTACTTTATTAGAATATGGGAGACGGTGTACGTTTGTTCCAATATTGGTCTGCATTGTGTGGTTATAGACTAATGTCTTGATATCGATGTGTGCATGTGTCCTATCTAAGATATGCAAACACTAATTGCCAGCTTCTCAAGGATTTGTTTTTGACTTTGTTTCGGTTCGTACAGGGAAAGACGTGTAAAGAGAGTACTGTCTCAAAGTAAATAAATGTTGGATTCAGTAAATGTTGTACACGCTTGCGATTGGATCAATTTACAGTTTTCATGTGCTACTTGTAAAGGCTTAAGATTTGCTGCCCATTTTACACAGATCTTTGAAATGATATGTTGATATTTCAGAGATTTACCTACTAGAAAGATTTTCATGGAGCTATGAAATGACACGAACGGATTTGTAAGGATTACAAAGGATATTATTATCATTATTCCCTGAAACGACTTTAGCATATTATTTAACGTAGATAATGTACCACGTTCCATACAAATTACGTTCATGTCCGAGCTATTACGAACAGAAATAAGAATACGGTCGTGTCGAGCGATGTGCCACGATCCCAAAAATGTAATAACACCGGTAGGTTAACTCATACTGTGAAACCCCAAAATGTTGATATAGGGTGCAAAATACTCCCAAATAAAAAGTTGTTTATTTAATTAATTAAAAATTACAGTAAAATTCTAAAAATTAAATTATGACTACGCCTCAAAGGGCTTGTCCAAATTTGAAGCCAATATTTAATTATATTAAATAATCCGTTACGGCGTATAAACGATTCTACAGCAACTATTTGAAAATTTGATTTGGGCGTAAAATAAAATCTACAATACGAAAACTCGATTTTTCTGCTTCATTAGAAAAATATTATCAACTAGATTTAGACGTTTCTTGTTTCACCGAAATCCGACTTAACATGGACTCAGTATAGTCAATTGAAGTTGAAATTAAATTTTACGAACTACCGCGCTGTTTCGTGTTCGTTTTATAATTTAAAATATAAATATAAACACTCACTCGTCGTTTAATTAACGAACTCGATATTAAATTACATAAATAATTCAAATATAATATTTAAAACAATTTAAATATTTGAATATAAATAGCCGAAAAATCCAGGTCGTTACATTCTTCCCCCCTTAAATAAATTTCGTCCTCGAAATTGCTAGGTAAAAAGAATGCTCCGAACTCGATTACTTGCAAAATAATTCCTTTAAAGTATTATCAAAAATGTTTTCTAAGTTTCAAAAATTTACGAAAAATTCGCCAGTACTTCCTCTGTACTGTTTGATCCAAACGACTGTAATTTCTCACTCCGATCCCATATTGATCCAAAGAAAATAAAAGCCAAACGTCTACCCATCTCGGGTACAAATTCAATCATCCAACCAATATATTAAGGTTTACCTTTTTGTCGGGCAGCTTCATCCCAGTTTTGAAGCAAATCAACCAACAGCTCTTCATTTCTCAATCTGTGCTTCAATCTCTGTGATCAAGTCAATTACCATAGCCTTCTGGCAGTCTGCCCTTTACTCAACTTCCAATGCAAAAACTGATACTGGGGTATATCATATAATCCCATTCAAAAGTCGTTACGTTGGATTTCCTTTCTCACGCCATTACCACGGTTCGCCTATTCACAGACCCCGACACCTAGATGGAACCACCTCCTTCCAATCGAGGGGAACCGCGTCCTTTCCCTATGGTAAATATATAATTTGCTACCCGAACTCCTTGTTAATTCACGTTGTCCCCCTTCCAGTACATACAAATCAAAACCATTCATTTTCAGGTCTGTATAACCTTGGAAACTTTCCTTTCCTTTCAATCCATTCAATTTCTTAATTAACTGCTAATGTTTTCAATTTTATCCAATCCAAACAAGTAAGCAACAATCAATTTAACCAAATCATTTCCCCTTGTATTTAACTTGTCTTATTTAATTCAATATTTCCAATACAAATTCATTTACTTGAATTTGTGAATTTCATTAACTTGAATTTTATTTCAGTTTATTCATGCCAAATCAAGCTCAAATCCATATTTATGCAATATATCCAAAACATACAATCTAACAAATTCCCCTTCATTCTGTTTGGATTCGTTCACTTTTTATTTTACCCAACCCAAGTCAAATTCTGGTTGGCTTGTCTCAATTCCAATTCAAAAGATTCATTTTAACTCATACAAGTTGAAATTTATTCCCATTTCATATTTGAAATCTTTCCAACTTCATACAAGTTTGGACTAAATAATAATTTGAGAAAATAATAAATTTTACCTTCTTATGAAATATTTGGGTCGAAACAATATAAAATAATTTTATATTCAAATTACAAATATGCGCTCTCGTATATATACACTCAACTCGATCTAGGGTATTACTAGCCCAATCTCTATCGAGTTACACCACAGAGCCAAGGTTATTCTTAAACCATTGCTCTGATACCAACTGTAGCGACCCGGGAATTTCGACACTCGAATCTCGACACTAATACAACCCGTGTCCAAACTCAAGTACCGAAAATCCAGAAAGCTAATAGAAAGAAGTTAGAGGGTGAGAGAAGAAAGAAAGAAATATTAGAATAGAAGAATAAGAAGATCAGAGTCTCACAGCGGAATGGACAAAATATAATAATCAGAAATACTTTATAAAAGAACTGTATATTACAACCTTAGAGTATACATTCAAATCAATACAACACACAGCGGAAATAAACTAGTACCAGTATATATGGAAAACGTCTCGACTTCAACTCCTTCACTGAAGCTCCAAGCGAAATCTAACCTGTAAATATACTCGGTCTGACCCGAGCACATTCGATTTAAAACAAAATTCACCCAGGTCAGTCTGAAATACTTTCAGTGATAAATTCATATAGCAACCAACTTATTTAACTTTGAAATCCTTTTGAAACAAAAGGATAATAGTAAGACCAGTCCACACATAAACACGGACGGTTTTTTTTCCTTACTATAACCCAAATCATTTTTAAATCAATATCTTCATCTGATATTATCATAGTGTCTAATTACAAATAAATAGAATCTAGCAGAACGCTTGCATCTCACGCTCCACATAAATAATATACAATGAAAACCGCGGGCGCTTATTGGATATTGGATTTCCAACCTGACAAGGTATGGGACCACCTGCCGATAGTGTACCTCTAGAGACGAATACACTGGGTTCAACAAGAACGTCTTGCAACCCGGCCCACACATGACCGACCACTCATTTCTCTTGAGTGTATCGAGCATATTGTCACCTTACGGCTTTTTGTCGCGCGACCACCGTAATCCCCGGGAGATACAGAAATGAAAAGAAGTAACAAATATGAATATCCTCTAGATGGTGACAATACACCCTAATGGGTGCGACCCACATAGCCATGCTGCCTGCCCGATTTTTGTCATTTCCCGGTTGTTGAGGCTTGAGGCTATAATCGACTTTTGAAACATCTGGCCACCATTCACATCATACACGTCATCCAGGAACAGGATGAACCGAAGGTACTCTCCTACCACATCCTAGGAATCACCCTATAGATCAGTAGCGAGTAGTCCTTGCAATCCGCAGATTCCAATCATGACAGAATCATCGTTAACTCTGGGGATCAGCCAAAGATATTTAACAATAGTTCTTCCGCTCATGGAGACTTACGGTCTTCAATTGCTCCATCTCGATCAGCATCTTCGACGTATTCGTATTTATTGGTCAAAATGGTTTTCGAATATAAATTCGATCCCGGTCTTTCCATACCAATAACGTTGGGTCAGATTTTGATAGTCGGTTATTTAACTATCAAAATAAACAACCATAAAACAAACAGATCCATTGTTTATTTCATAGCATCACTTGGCCCTTTTAAAATCGATATCTCAGTTGAGATACCCAAAAATAATATATTGGTTCTAATCATACAATTATACTCGAATCCCCTTTTCTATATTTAGAAAATATCTTAAATCATATCTAATTTATCCTTCACCAATATTTCCAAACATGGCTATAACCTTCCTTATCATTTTATCGAATCAATAATTATTACGACATCTTCTTTGGATTCATTTTTTTGAATACCAAAACCACCCCTCATTCTTTAGAATAAGCCTGTTTGCATTTCATTCTATAACCTTGAAAATGTCGTTATCTTTCACCAATCATTTCATACCATCACACCCCTTTTTATTTTCTTTATTAGGAAATAACATTTCATATTCTCTAACCCCTTTATTATCCTTTTATTTTGGAATCTTATATTTCCAAATCTTCAATGGCGTTACACTGTTATTTTCCCACAATATTTTATTCTCACCTCTTCAACATTACGACTGATATTATCTTTTGATAATCCTGAAGCTGTTCAAGTTGGGGTATTTTAATTACCTCTCAGACCTTGATCAACAACGTTCTTATCGTCAGATAGACATCAGTTGTAATACAAAAATCGATACAACAAATCACAATTTTATTTCCATGTTGATGAAATACCATTTCCTTTTTAAAACAGTGGTCCTATATCACATCTTTATAACTTATCTCATTTCACTACTCTAGTTCAATTTGGGTTTTATAACCTCGTCTATCTTGGATTTCATAAAATCCCATTAAATATAATTCAATAAGAATTGAATTAAAACTTCAGTTTCACATTATAGATACTAAATCGCTTTATCTACTATCAACACGACTTTAAACTTCACAACATTCCTTACTATATTTAACATTCCAAAATATCACTTTGATTTTTAATAAATGACAAATAATTAAATTTCAACCTTTAAAAATAAAACTAGGTTCCCAACCATCAACTACTTTCTTTAAATTAATGACTTATTTAACAAACAATTTCAGCAAAGTCGTTTACTTGTTTCTCTTTAAACATGACTAACTAGTTAGTCAATCGTTATCGATCTTGTCATTTAAATTAATTAATAATTAATTTAAATAATGCTATTCACTTTGATTTCCAAAAAGTCAATATCAATATAAACCCCATTCTATTTGTTACATCAAATCTGGCCACTTGAACTTGCTAAATAAAATTGTTTAACAGTCATTTGATAAGCACGTGCTTCGCGCACGGTAGATTTTGGTTAAACCAAAACGACGATTTGTGGTAAAAACGAACCAATGTATATATGTGATTAATATATTCCCTTTTTAGAACTTCATTTAAAATAATATATATATTTAAAAATATATATTCGGTTATACAATAATTTTTATAACTCTATTTCTAGCGATTCACCTGACGGTGACTCGTTCTTTATAATACAGTGCATATTTGGGCCATCTGCTATTTACTTATTGACCATGCTATTTATTGATTCAAAATCCATCCACATTCAATGATCAATAGGGTTTAAAGTCAACGGGTTTGAACAGTTCATAAAATATGAAATAACAGCATAATAAATATTTGAGGAACCGGTTTGGTTCCTCCTACCTGTTCTTCCCTGCATCACGGACCATTAAAATATTTCATATCAGTACATAGAAATATTTAAACACCATTAAATCAACCATAGGCATCCAAGGCATCCAATCAACCAATTAAATTTAAATATACGAATTTAGCACATCCTAGTATTTCAGAAATGTGTGAGAATTAACTCACCTTTATTTTCCGCTGAACGATTCGCGCGTTATTCGGTTTTGACGAAAAATCCAATGCGGACGAATTTAGCACATCCTACTATTTCAATCCACCCGAATCATCACAATAGTGTAGCGCTCTTCACTGTGATCCCAAAGAATCTGGTTTCGCACAATTCTGATCATATGCGGACGCACAATTATTATTACAGTATTATATACACGAATTAAAATAGTTAAATTAATTAATTATACTTAAATATTAAATTAACGGTTACGATTACCTTAATCTCCTTTTAACCGCATTACCCTTTTGTAATGCAATACCGTTGACTCATGCTTCAACGGATTCCATCACCTACAACACCCGAGTTCAATCACCGGATGATGTTCGGTGGACACCAACATCAGCGCCTTTCTCCACTCATCAGCGTCCGAAGTTTGCTTAACCACCCAATAACCGTTCATTTCCTTATTCTTCTTTCCCCCATGTCAAAACTTTCCCTCTTCACGTGTGACCAGCTCCCCATCCAGTAACACGCACTCCCCTTCGCCATGTACTTCTTCTCCCTCTTGCATTACACTTTCCTGCTCCTTTATCTGTGAATATATCACAACGCTGCCACTTCTTTCTTCATTTTTTTTTTTTTCATGTAAAACCCAAACTGGAAACTTCACCACACTCCACATCAGTGTTCCCACTTCCCAGTCCAACGTTGCATGCATTATTACCTCATTCCCATGCAAATACCCCTCCCCTTTACTGCTGCAACTCCTTCATACATTTATTTCCCCTTTTACCCCACCACGTTACCCCTTTGCTTCATGAACTCCATGAACCACTTCACACGCAAAGCCTATACACGTTATCCCCATGAATCCAAACGTGGCCTCCTGTTGCTCCATGCACCCGCATGCACATCCCTCTCCACTTCTTCTTTTTCCCATATATGAACATTTCGGGTTCTTGCATTATAGCATACACACATCCATACTCCGCATGCCTCACTTCGGTGATCATTACCCCATGCTCAGATCCGCGCCTCACCCTCTATATCTCCATAGAAATGCAGATCTAGCTTTTGACGTTTGGCACCGGAGGTTAGGGTTTGAAATCCGAAGACTGTGAAGACGTGAGGACTGGTTTTAGAATTCTAGTGTTTAGTTTTTATTTGAGGGAAGAGTAGGTTTTTTTTTTTTTTTTTTTTTTTTGCCGTTCAGTAGAGTGTCTCGGCATCTTAGAAGAGAAGTTGACCTCGCCTATTTATATGGATGAATCCCTTGCCATCCAAGGAATAGGCATGAATAGCATTATAAGTAGCTTCTGCATGATCAGGGTCAAGCATGTGCTTTACTTAAATGAAGATTAGACAAAAAGGCTAACAGCCGTATACTTTGATTTGAACCAGACATGCTACTTTATTAGAATATGGGAGACGGTGTACGTTTGTTCCAATATTGGTCTGCATTGTGTGGTTATAGACTAATGTCTTGATATCGATGTGTGCATGTGTCCTATCTAAGATATGCAAACACTAATTGCCAGCTTCTCAAGGATTTGTTTTTGACTTTGTTTCGGTTCGTACAGGGAAAGACGTGTAAAGAGAGTACTGTCTCAAAGTAAATAAATGTTGGATTCAGTAAATGTTGTACACGCTTGCGATTGGATCAATTTACAGTTTTCATGTGCTACTCGTAAAGGCTTAAGATTTGCTGCCCATTTTACACAGATCTTTGAAATGATATGTTGATATTTCAGAGATTTACCTACTAGAAAGATTTTCATGGAGCTATGAAATGACACGAACGGATTTGTAAGGATTACAAAGGATATTATTATCATTATTCCCTGAAACGACTTTAGCATATTATTTAACGTAGATAATGTACCACGTTCCATACAAATTACGTTCATGTCCGAGCTATTACGAACAGAAATAAGAATACGGTCGTGTCGAGCGATGTGCCACGATCCCAAAAATGTAATAACACCGGTAGGTTAACTCATACTGTGAAACCCCAAAATGTTGATATAGGGTGCAAAATACTCCCAAATAAAAAGTTGTTTATTTAATTAATTAAAAATTACAGTAAAATTCTAAAAATTAAATTATGACTACGCCTCAAAGGGCTTGTCCAAATTTGAAGCCAATATTTAATTATATTAAATAATCCGTTACGGCGTATAAACGATTCTACAGCAACTATTTGAAAATTTGATTTGGGCGTAAAATAAAATCTACAATACAAAAACTCGATTTTTCTGCTTCATTAGAAAAATATTATCAACTAGATTTAGACGTTTCTTGTTTCACCGAAATCCGACTTAACATGGACTCAGTATAGTCAATTGAAGTTGAAATTAAATTTTACGAACTACCGCGCTGTTTCGTGTTCGTTTTATAATTTAAAATATAAATATAAACACTCACTCGTCGTTTAATTAACGAACTCGATATTAAATTACATAAATAATTCAAATATAATATTTAAAACAATTTAAATATTTGAATATAAATAGCCGAAAAATCCAGGTCGTTACAAAACTCGCGAAGCAAACGTTACACAAAGCTATGCCACAAAGGCCTTGCTTTGATCATCACCACAAGACTTTGCTTTTCAACAGAAGCCTCGATCAATTGCCACTTAGGCATGCCACACAGGCAATTCACTCCATGCGTGTGACATCCATCAATATATAACCCCTGAGCTCGTGCGTCTCAGAGAAGGGCGTTAAGCAAAAGAATAAATTCTCCGCCACCAAACAGATATATATTTAATAGAGATCAATCACACGGACTAAAATCCAATGTTAGACACACGGTCCATTTACAAGTCCGTTCTGGGTCTGAACGAAACCGGAGGCACCTAGTACCCCGCATATCCATCGATCTCCAAGCACGTCTGGACGATCACCAACTGTTTCCATCTTCTTGGGTGTACAGCCCAATCAAGATCATCAGTTATCACCCAAACGACGTGAAGACTTCCGGTCTTCGACCACCGTCTTCATCTTCGACACCACGTCGAATCAGTTATTCAGAATGGGATAAACCCGGTCTTTCTGAATAACTCGCGTATATATTATAAAAGTGTTACACAAACACAACATACGCCTCATTCCAATTCAGAATATTCTTTTATTCAAATATTCCTATACTTTGGGAAAAGTTCCCATTAATTTTATCCAAGATAAATTCTTTAAATTTATTCTTTAATCTCCTTTGAATATCAATTCAAACTAGTCGGGATTAGCGAACCACACCGAAGTAATCATTTATTTTATTTCCCAATCCCAACCTATACATCCCATGAAGTAAAACTGGTAGTACTTCATATCTAACACCACAGTGTTATCAGTAACTCAATTACCATTTCACGTTCAAATCTAATTAAAGATTTAACTATCGCTTGGAGTAAAACTGGTGATACTCCATTCTCGATCTTTTCAATCTATTTAAAGATTCATTAAAACTCCACTTAGTTTTAATCTTTAACTGGGTTAAAGAATCCGTGTCATTTAAAACACGGTTCACGATAAACCCAAAGTCACATTCATTAATTATCAGGTTAAAGAACGAGTGTTATTTAAAACATTGTTCACGATAAACCCAAAAATCAATATCAATTCAATTCCAATTAAATATTATTTAATTGGTACACTTCATTAAATCTAAATAAAAAGATTTAATCATTTCTCAACTGGGTTCAAGAACAGTGTTAGTGAAGACACCATTCACGACAAACCCAAATCACATTCGATATTCAATACAAGGCTCTGAATAGAAAATATATATCGGCTTATATTCAATATCGAATGCTACGACTAACAAATGCCGTATTGGAAATAACGATATAAATATATATCTTTCAAATTTCCATAACAACACCTGTATAATCACGAATTCCAACATCGAAATATTCCGAAGACAATTTCGATTCAAATCCCCTCCAATGCAATCATTGGATATTCTGGTTATTTTCAAAACCCTTTTTAAATTCAATTCATTTATTTAAAAATAAATAGAATTATAATTCTAGTTCAAAACTAGTTCATTTCGATAAAAACCTATTTTTATCTTTTCAAATATGGAGTTTTCAATCCCAATCCTTTCTAAATCATTTCCTATGATTTTACACAAATTATTACTATTTTTAATAATTTTATCAAGGCCCGTACAGTCGATTTCCATCAATGGCCATCGAACTGCACTTACAGCGACCTTTTTCGAATTTGATTTGGACATAATTCCAAATCCAACCGTTAGATTTCTAATTTATCACATTCGTTAGAAAGCTCTTTTCGATACGAACCCAACGGTTCCGGTTTTAGGAGAATCCGACGGTCGGATCTCCCGTAATGTCCGTTTGAAATAAATGGTCGAAATTCACGAACTACCGCGGCGCGACGCGTTCTATTCAGGCCACTATATATTATATATAATATATATAATATATATAATATATACTTCGTCGATTTCAATTCAAAACGTGCTTTATAAATCGTTTTAAATTCGTTTTCAAAACGGTTTCAACTTCATATTCAATTTCTAATCAAAATTGAATATTATAATATAAATTCGTTTTAAATTCATTTCAAATCGATTTCTATTCGAATTCATTTACATTCAAATTCAATTCGAATTTCCTTCTATTTATTTTCAATTCGAATTCATTTCGAAATCGTTTTCAATTCAATTCATTTCGAAATCATTTTCAATTCAATTCATTTCGAAATCGTTTTCAATTCAATTCATTTCGAAATCGTTTTCAATTCAATTCATTTCGAAATCGTTTTCAATTCAATTCATTTCGAAATCGTTTTCAATTCAATTCATTTCGAAATCGTTTTCAATTCAATTCATTTCGAAATGAATAAAATCGATATAAATATCGTTCACATCAAAATGGCGTCAATCTAATCAACACGGCTTCATAAATTTCTATTTTCAAATATTATATTTCAAATATTTCTTTTTTTTCAAAATAGTTGTTATTATCAAAATATTTCGTTCAACACATGACCAATCTCAATGGATGAGTACTGTCATCACATGAACCTTTATTTTATTTTATTATTTATTTCTCAAATCGGAATGAGGCCCAATCAATTACCATATAAAGTTAATTATATGGATTTTCATACAACACATGTATAATAGCATTGAAAAATAATCAACCATCAACCAAAGTGCACTACACTGTATAAGCATCAAATATAGATATTTAATGCTTATAACAGCCTGTCAATCAAACGATCGACATATTTAATCAATCAGGATGAGTGAACTTCAAATTTCATCCCAACACCTGTGTAGGGTTTCAAACAATCAAACACAGATTTTATTTGTGCAGTTGGGCGATGTGTAAAATTTATCGTCCCAATCAATGTCATTCAAATAGG
This sequence comes from Allium sativum, assembly GCA_030737875.1. Lineage (NCBI taxonomy): Eukaryota > Viridiplantae > Streptophyta > Magnoliopsida > Asparagales > Amaryllidaceae > Allium > Allium sativum. The sequence continues at coordinate 347,190,704 of CM060920.1, forward strand.
TGTACATAAACAAACCGTCCGGTTTGTAAATGAATATTTTATTTTATTCACTTCACGTTAAAACTATATTTTTAACGATAAAACATTTTATTTTAACATATGAATTTCTATTCAGTTCATTCTTCAAATAAAATGGTATTTTTATTTTTCTAACTTATTTTAGAAAATTTTGGCGGCATAACGGCACGATACTAGAAACGGGACAAGGCCTAGCCTTATCCCCGGTATAGTGAAGGCCCACGCCATTCACACATCAATCAATCCATTCATTTCACCAAACAAATCAATTCATCTAACTAATTTATGCAACCAAACAAACAAGTCCATGGTCTGTGGACGATTGTGTCGGGTGCTACTAAGCACCGTCTGCATCCTAGTATATATATATAACTAGAAAATTTAAATTGAAAGGTGAGAAATTCTCACCGATAGCTATCCTAACTCCACGGCACTTCTAATGCAGGAAATCTTCACTGTTCTCCTCTCTAATTAGTTTCTTCGCCCATAGCCACTACATATATAAAAATCATATTTTTACATCGATGTTCGATATATATAAAAATCATATTTTTTACTTTGCTACTCAATATATAAAAATCGAATTTTTACTTCGTTATTCAATATATATAAATCGAATTTTTAGTTCGTTATTCAATATATAAAAATCGAATTTTTAGTTCGCTATTCAATATATAAAAATCGAATTTTTAGTTCGCTATTCAATATATAAAAATCGAATTTTTAGTTCGTTATTCAATATATAAAAATCGAATTTTTACTTCGAAGTTCAATATATAAAAATCGAATTTTTATACTACTATGTTGTATAGACAAAAATTATATTTTTATCACGCTATTTTCCATATAAAGATTTCGCCTTTTCTAAAATAAAGATTTCGCCTTTATAAAAACATGGACTTCTCTTTTTCAAATATAAAGATTTCATCTTTATAAAAATCTCATTTTTATTTTTCTACACATATAAAGATGACATTTTTAATATCCCGATCATGTAAAAATTATATTTTTAACTCTTTACATAAACAAAAATCATATTTTGACATCACATATATAGTAAAGACTATATTTTTAATACTTTAAAAATATAAAAATCATATTTTTAATACTTTTAAAAATATAAAAATCATATTTTTACTTTCTTGAAATCGACATCTTTTTACTTTTTGCCAATTAAAAATTGAATCTCTATCATATAGAATTCATATTTTTATTCTTTCAAACTATATATAAATGATCATATTTTAAACTATAGTATATATTTCATATTCAGATTTTAACATAATGTATTTAAATTAAAACCGAATTTAAAATAAAATAAAAGAAGAGAAGCTCACTGCCATCTTTAATTAAAACTATTTATATTTCCGATTAATACCATAATTCATATTTAAATTAAAATTAATTACCTATAGTGCTATTTTAAAACAGTAAATAAATCAGTGTCAAATTTATATAAAATAAAATAAAACAAGGAAAGCTCACTGTCGCTTACAGAAAAGGGAGGCGGGGCGTCTGACGGTCGGTGGGAGGGACCAGCGGTGACAGTCTGGCAGGGTGCGGCGGCGTCGTTTGATGGGGTTGGGCGGCTGCGTCGATCTTGGGCTTGGGGGGCTACGGTTGCGGAAATCGCAAGGGGGAGGGTCGGAGGTGCTGAGGATCGAGGAGGGGGGTGGAGCGATGTCCGGTGGTGGCACAGGGAGGAGGCGGCGGGCGGGTCCGATCCCCTTTTTTTTTTTTCTTTCTGAAGAATGAACTCCACGGGGGGGGGGGGGGGGGGGGGGGCAGAACGAGATTAAGGGGGAGAAAAGGGTTTTTATTTTTATTTTATTTTTATTATTTAATTATTTTATTTCCTAAAAAGTTGACTTTTACATACGACCTCTAAACGAGGCCCACTGCCTGTCGTCCATAGCGTTTTACCCCCATTCCGAACACAATGGGATATGTATCGCAAGCTGATTTGATCGTTTCGATTAGTTTCCGTTGAATTTACATTTAAATCACTATATTGAATTTTAAATGTACATTTCAAATTACCGGGGTCACATACTAACTAGAAAAATTCCAGAAAAATATTTTCTAGCTTCGTATTGATGATACGGTCCTAACGAAACTAGTTTCGTCGAATTCTGAGACCGTTTGCAAAATGTCCATTTTAAGGGCCTGAATTCCATAGAGACTATTCAGAATTTTCAACTGGACATATCTTTTGATTCCCGCTATGAAATTTTGATTATTCGGATTCGTTGGAAAGATATTACCAATTAGATCCTAATGTTTTTGGTTTCACTAAAATCCGGATTGTTTTGCACCCGGTACATTCAATTGAAGTTTGAAATCGAATTATCGAACTACCGCGCCATTTTCAATTCCTTTTATAATTATATATAAATATTTATTTTCTAACGACGACGCGTATAATATATACGTTCGAATTATATTCAAAATAAATTTTTCGTCGACATTATTTAAAATAATTCATTTTAAATAATCAAAATTCGCTAAAATTGCTAAAATAAAAATTTTAAACTGGCCCAGATTTTCCGGGTTATTACACAAAGTTTAAATGTTTATATATATATATATATATATATATAACTAAAACGAACCCGCCGCAGCGCGGTAGTTCGTAAATTGGCGATTCGAACTTCAACTGAGTATATAGAACTCAATTGAAGTCGAAATTCTTTGAAACAAGAACCGTCAGGACCAATTAGATAATATTTTCTAATGAAAGAGAAAAATCTAGATTTCGTCTTATAGATTTTGAGTTATGTCAAAATCAAATTTTCAGAAAAACAGCGCCACAACCATTTAAAAACCATAACGATTTATTTAATTTTATAAAAGGATTTTAAGCGAATAAAAATCCGAATTTCTATTTAGAAAATTTCAGATTTGAGTTGTAAATTATATGTGCACTCAAGTGGAGTAAAGAATCAGATTTTTGAAACAAAAATATCATATTTTTAATTATTGAATAGAATTAACTAATTTGAATAGGAATTGGTTGATGAGATTTTGAATTGATATTGGGCGTTGAATAAGTAAATTCGATTTGGAAATTTATATTCGAAATCGAAAAGGAAACTAGAATTGAAATTGGAATTCAATTTGGTTGTAAGCAAGTTAAATATTTTATTTGAATATTTTATGTTCAAACAAAGAAGTGGAATAGGCAAAATAGCTAATTAAAGAATAAATGGGCGAAACTTAATTCAAATGATTGGGTTGAGTTGAATTGAATTGAAAATAGGTGAACATGTGTTAGGTAGGTATAGAATGATGTATATGAAGAGAATGAAGTTTATAAATTTAGTGCCCGACAAAAAGGTACATGTTTAAATTCCATATGAGATTTTATGCGCCGAATCGGCTAGCCGCTTGGCTTTTTCATTTTCTTTTGATTGGAGAGGCCTGTGTGTCGATTTGGGAATTTTTCCGATGCCCCCGGTACAAAGGAGGTTATGGCGCAATTTTCCGGAAATTTAATGAATTAGAATATTTTTAAGAAAAATTGATAGTTAAAAATCAATGTATCGACATATATAGAATTCGATAAGGAAACAAACTTAAAAATAGAATATTATAAACAAAAAGGGAAATCTATAATTAAATATGGAGAATTAGAAGAAAGAAACATTACGGGTATAAAATGAATAATTGGTTTTTATAATGTTGATTATTCGAGATAAGTGGTTTTGTCCGTTTTGAAGTTAAGGATGTTTTCAGTCAAGGTCTGGGAGGTAGTTATACCCCAACTTGATCGATTTCATTTTTAATTGATAAATAGCAAGATCCAGTCACGAAGAGAAGTGTTTGAATAATAGTTAGTTGAATAAAATATTTTGGGTTGTTGTAACGATGTTTTACACAACATTCGTTTTAACCCAAGTGATGGAATTTTGGAAATATAAAAGTATATATTTCCTAAGTATAATTAAAGTAGTCGGGAAAGAGATAATTGATTGAAATTGTTTTCAATTGCAAATAGAATACATTTTCTAAGTATAGAAAATAAAAGAAGGTGATATAGGGAAATGTTTTTCCAAATAGCGTAAGAGTCCAACAAGATCACTGAAAATATTTGGTTAACGAATATTGATAAAGATATGGAGAAGTGAATTAATTAATGAAGTATTAATTAACAGGCCCAGTGATTGATTGATGTTATGGATGAATGGAATGTTTTTTTTTCGATAGTTAAATAACCGAGTATCGAAGTGCTTGCCAATATCGTTGTGAAGATGGAGAAACCGATTGGATTATTATCAGTGAACCACTCCGTATTGGCAGTAACATTGCAAATTAGATTATATGAAGATAATCGAAGATGGAGTGAAGTGCGAGGACTTTTTCTATTAATAGAAATTGTGCCTTCGGTTTCGTTCAGTCCTAGAACGAACGTATATGGATGAATGTCTGACAAAGTATTTCCAATGGTCGAATATTTTGGTGTGTATAAATATATATATGGTGGCAACGGATTTATTCCATTAGCATAATATCTAGAATATATTCGTGCAAATCAACTAGTGATTAACCGATCTGGCAATGTGGCATTCAAAGTGATTGTTCTATCAATGAATAGAAAGTAATCGTAGCCTCAGGCCTCAACAACCGGGAAATGACTAAAATCGGCCAAGCAGCATGGCTTTGTGGGTCGCTCCCATTAGGGTGTATAATCACCTATCTAGAGAAATTCCTTTTACTTATTTAATCTATCGATGCTTTCCCTTTTCGGGAAACGGTTGCTGATCCCAACCGTTGGTGATATACATTCGATACACTCAAGCGAAATGAGTGGTCAGTCATGTTTAGGTCGGGTTGCAAGATGTTCTTGTTGAACCCAATGTATTCTCTATCGGAAGGTGGTTCCATACCTTGTCATGTTGGAAATCAAATCTCCAGTAAGCGCCACGCGGTTTTTGATTTTATATTATATACATGGAGCGTGAGATGAAAGCGTTCCGCTAGATTCTATTTAATTGATTAGACATTATTATAATATCACTTGATTTTTGTATCAAAGTGTTTTGGGTTATAGTAAGGTAAAAACCGTCCATGTTTATGTGTGGGCTGGTCTTACTATTATCATTTCTTTAGAAAGCATTTTTAAAGTTGAACAAATGGTTGGAGTTTACTCACACCAGTTCCATGGCTGACCCAGAGTTTATTTGTATGTTTTCCCTAAACTGTTGGGTTCCCAAATTTGTACAGGCAGTCAAGTAGTCGGAATTTTTTTTCCAGATTCACTTGGAGGAGCTTGAAGCAGGTGGCTTCACCAGTTAGCTATAGACTATCATATTTCCACTGTGTACCATGTTTGTATCTGGAAATAGATGTTTATAACTGTTCCAGAAATAGCTGTTGTGCTCTGATGATGGTATGTATACAAATTTACTAATTTGTATTTCAAAAAGTTATGTTATATAATATGTTTTATTCGTTCCGCTGTGAGATTTGTCTTCTTTGTTTTCTTCTATTCTAATATTTCTTTCTTTCTATTTCTCATGCTCTAACTTCTTTCTAATAATGATTCGTATTTATGTGCAATTTGGGTTGGACGTGTGGTGTTATTAATCAACTCAGATAGTACGGATTTGTGGGCCGTTTCAATGGCTGCCGGTGCCTCCAGTTGTGTCGAACTCCACAAGAACTGGTGGTTTCCTTCGCAAATGTTTGATCTCGAACTCCTATTTTTCCATGGGTTTTAAATCGCATTCGGCCCCCTTTTTCATTTCGAGATGCTGGTATACGATTTCGTAGTGTCGAACTTCAGATGGATTTTAATTTCACATCTCGATTTTGATTTAAATCCCCCTGGTTTTTAGACTGTATTTCATGAATTTTTTCAGAACGAAGAAGAAAGAAGAGGAAGCGGGTTTGAATTGCTTTCGAATTTGATTTCTGGAATGGAAGAAGAAGAAAAAAATGGAGGGGAAGAAGTAGGTTGATTTGAGGATGCAGAATAACAAACACGATGGATTCAATTTATAGGCAAAGGAGAGGCAGATAGAAACAATATCAAATTTAGTGTATAGGTAGATTAGGGATTCAGTATATCATCACTGAAAGCTTCGCGGAGAAGGAAATGTTGAGACGTGAAAGTTGAAAGGAGAAGACGCTGAAAGTTCATAGAATAGCCTGCCCTATAAAAATTTAGGTCGTCCCCTATATTATGATTTTTATTTTTATTTAATTTATTTATTAACTGTGGTGATTTAAATTAAAATGCCCTACGGTTGCGAACTCCTACTTGAGCGCAACGAACGACATTTCTAGGGTTCCACCACCATTCTGAATACACTAGAACAGTTTCCATTGCCTAATTCGGCCATATACAAAAGATATTAAATTAAACTGATGATAAACATTAAATTCGATTTAAATATAAATCGACTAAAATAACAAATAAATTACTATTATCATATATATACAAAAACTTTCAATTCAATTCCAATTAAATATTAATTGATTGGTAAACTTCTCTAAATCTTAATTAAAAGATTAATTCTTTTCTCCACTGGTTTTTAATAACAGTGTTATTTAAGGCACCATTCACGACAAACCTAAAATTCAATTTATTTATTTAATTCCAAATAAATATTAATTAATTGGAAAACTTCATTAAATCTTAATTAAAAGATTTATTCTTTTCTCATCGGGGCTTAAGAACAGTGTCACCAATCATGACAAACCCAAAAATCCAATTTGACATTAAATAAAAGGCTCAGAATAGAAATTATATCAGCTTATATTCAATATCAAGTTCTGAAATCAACAAATATCATATTGGGAACAACGATATTTATATATCTTCCAAATTCCTCAACAATATCCGTATAATCACGGAATCCAATATTGAAATATTCTGAAGATTATTTCTATTCAAATCCATTCCAATTCATGCATTGGAAAATTCTAGTTATGCTAAAACCGTTTACAAACCCAATTTATTTATTTAAAACATTGGATTATTATTCTAGCTAATAACCAATTCATTTCAATAAAAATATTTTTATCTTTTCATATATGGAATTTTTCCATCCAAAATCTTTCCAAACCATTCATTATGAATTTACATATTTTTTTCCATGTTTTTAATAATTTTATCAAGGCCTTTACAGTCGATTTCCAATTCCGACCACTGAACTGCACCCATAGCAACCTTTTACAAATTTGATTTGGACATAATTTCAAATCCAACCGTTAGATTTCAAATCTCTTATATTCATTGGAAAGCTATTTTCGATACGAACCCAACGGTTCTAGTTTTAGGAGAATCTGACGGTCGGATCTCTCGTTACATCAAATTGAAGTTAATGGTCGAAATTCGCGAATACTCGCTGCGCGGCGCGTTCTATTCAGGCCATTAAATAAATATATATATATATATATATATATTGTATATTGTATATATTTCGTCGATATCCTTATAAAACCTATTTTATAAAGCGTTTATATATTCGTTTTAAAACGATTCCAACTTTATTTTCAATTTTAAATCAAAATTGAATATTCTATATCTTTATCATATTAAAATGATAATATTTTCAGAATATTAAATTTTGAAATCAATTCTTTTTGATATTCATTATAAAATGAATAAAATTGGTCGATAAAAAGGCGTTTAACCACATAACTATTTTTATTGTTCCAAAAATTTTGCTCAACACATAAATATCTTATATGGTTTATACATTCAATAAAATGATATTTTTATTGTTCAAACATTTTATTCTCATTGACATGTTAAAGATGACATTCTTAATGTACAAAAATATAATTCAACAAATGATTAATTTATTTTCATTAGCATGTTAAAGATGACATTTTTAATGTACAAAAATATAATTCAACAAATGATTAATTTATTTTCATTAACATGTTAAAGATGACATTTTTAATGTACAAAAATATAATTCAACAAATGATTAATTTATTTTTATTAACATGTTAAAGATGACATTTTTTAAGTACCAAAATTTAATTCAACAAATGATTAGTTTATTTTTTTAACTAACAAAAATGTATTTCAACACATGATTCTTTCATTCTTTATACATACAATAAAAATGTGATTTTTATTGTTAAAACATTTTATTTTAAAATATTCTTTATTTTAAGAGATTCTTTATTTAAAAAAATATATTTTAAAAATATTCTTTATTTTAAAAATGTTCCTTATTTTAAAAATGTTCTTTATTTAAAAATGTTCTTTTATTTAAAAATGTCCTTTTATTTCTGAATCGGAATGCGGGTCAATCAATTACCATATAATTTCAGTTATATGAGTTTCATACATCGCATGTTTGCAACAATAATGATAAATAATCATCAAACAGTCTATTCACATCCAGAGTGAAATTTACAACTGTGCGAGCATTAAAATAAATAAATAACGCTCATCACATACTGTCAATCCATCGATTGACATACAACTAAATATTGGGACTAGTGTATGTCAAATATCATCTCAATAACCGTGTGGGGTTTTCAAACAACAACAGTTTATTTAAATAAATCATTGGTTAATAAATTTAGCCAATTCTAATTCAATTTGAATTATTTTTTATTTAACCAATTTTCACTGTTCAAATTATAGATGAATATTTATAATTTAATTTCACTATCACATTAATATTATTTTTAATATAATAAACATTTCAACATCACAAACAACACACAATACAGTAAATTTAAATCATCCATGGTGTGTAGACGAGGAAGGTGATCTAACAGGTACCGTGTACAATTTATAATGATTAAACTGATAAAAGTCTACACAGACAATTCTATATATTTTTCAGTTATGAAAATAAATAAATAACTGTGCGAAATTTTTGGTGAGGAGTTCTCACCTTGGGTTTCCACTGCGTCATTTTTTCATGTAAAGGAATGTGACCTTTTCGGCTCCACGGTCCACATACAACATCCAAATCAATCCAAATGAGTTTTAATGCGAAGCTCTCGTCGAACGCATCTTGTTTCGCAGAATTCCGAGTTCATATGAAAAATTTATGTTTTTTACAAGATTCATGTACATATATGTTATTATCATAATTAATTAATTAATTATCTTTAATATCTTGCTAATCACTCCTCTTATCACCTTCCTCCTCCAAAAGCATACGTACATAGTAGGTCTTTCATGGCCATTCTCATGGAACTTCCTCCACCTCTTTCTCCTTCGTTTCTCCATTAAATCACAAACCGTAAACGTCGTTATTCGTCTCTTCTCCTCCTCTACAATCTCAACACCATGAATTAAAACCCAAGATCCTCTAGAAAATCACCTCCTACAGCAGCCCATGTATGGCTATGGTGAAGCCCCGACGCTTTTCGTCACCGTTTCGCCTCAAATTTGCACACAAGCATCATTTCTTACCACGAATCGATAAACAATAACTATAACATACATCGATAATTCTATCTCAGCAAAAATTCAACCCTAGCCACAAAAAAAATCTCGTTTTCCTCTTATTTAGAAAAAAGCAGCCCCCAAACTCAAGATGCATGCTTCCATACTCATATAGAATTGAAGAGAATCACTCCATGAACTCAAATATATATGTATTTGGATTTATAATCTTGTATTTAGGTTGATTATTGATTTTGGAAGGGGAGAAACTAACGTTGGAATGAAAGAGAGTTGGCAGCGTGAATTTTTGGATTTAGGTTAGGTTTAGGAAGTGTTAAGGATGTTATATAGTTAGGCAAATTATTTTTTTTATTAGTTTTATATCTTATTATACTCAAATATCACTCTTTTTCATTGTTTAAAAATCCGTGTGGTCACCTACGGATCCCGTTTTCAATAAAAAATGACATATAGCTACTCTCTGATATTACGAACCCAACGAAACTAGTTTCGTCTAATTCTGAGTTCGTATGCACAAACAACGGATTTTTAAAGTCAAAATAGTGACTGTTTTTCCACTGTAAAATCATGCATGCTCACATACTGATTCTAAAAATCATGAACTTTGGAATCTTACCATAATTTGACGCTACCTATTCAATAAGAAAGGTTTCATCGAATTCCAAGGTTGTCTTTATAATGTTCCATTGTAAAATAGCTTAAATTAGCTTCAAAAATGCGATTTTTGCATACCTTTTCTTCTTGTACGCCTACACGCTAACTCCAAAAATTATGATCTTTTGGATTTAACCATTATTTGACGATACGAATTAAAAAAACGGATTTGAATTCTGAGATCGTCTCAATAATGTTCCTTTGTAAATTGATCATCTGTTTTTGAACAAATGGTTTTGCCTCCCACGGCCATATACTGACTCCGTTTGACGCACATTTTGGATCTCAATAATGATTTTTTCATTATTAATCCAAAAAAATTATCTCGTCGAATTCTGAGCTTCCTAGCAAAATTTCACTTTTTTAGGGCTATGCGATAATTTTCAAAACAAAGATTATAAATCAATTTAATAATTTCACTGAGTTTGTTTTAAGTCAAATAAAACATGAAATTAATTTTGAAATTATTCTCAATTTTATATAGCAAAAATAACCAATTTATATTCACAAATTTCTTAAAATAGCTTAAATTAAAATTTTAAATTGGTTCTGTAAATGCAGGTCGTTACAATGGCGCAAATCTAATCAACAAGGCTTCACATATTTCAATATTTTCGTGTCCATCCAAAATCGGGCATCAAAATCAGATTTTAATCCTTTGTTGAATATTATTTAAAAATATTCGTTATTTTAGAATATTCGTTCTTTCTGAATTGAAATCAGACATAATCAATTACCATATAATGTTATTTATATAGATTTCATACAGCACATGTACATAACAATAATTATACACAATCAACCATCATCCAGAGTGCAATTTACAACTGTATAAGCGTTAAAAATGAATAATTAACGCTCATCACAGCCTGTCAGCCCATCGATTTACATACAACTAAATATTGGGATTAGTGTATATCCAATATCATCCCAATACCCGTGTGGGGTTTTCAAACAACAAATACTGATTATTATTTGTGCAATTGGGCGATGTGTAAAATTTATCGTCCCATTCAATATCAGTCAAATGGGTGTACATAAATAAATCGTCCGATTGTAAATGAATATTTGTTTTCATTTCAGGAGAATTTAATGACATTCATATATACGTTAAAAATTATATTTTTAATGATAAAATATTTTATTCATCACGTGAATATTTTATATAATTTATACATTCAATAAAAATGATATTTTTATTATTCAAACATTTTATTCAACACATGAATATTTTATATAATTTATACATTCAAAAAAATTGATATTTTTATTATTCAAACATTTTATTCAACACATGAATATTTTATTGTGATGGCCTGCAAATCCATGCTGTTTGAGTTAACTAAAACATCACACATCCAACCCAAATAATATAGAAATACGAGTCATTAAGGTTGAAGAGATGGAAACAGATAGAAGAAAAACAGAAATAACAATGCAGAATCTCACAGTGGAATGAATGAAATATAATATATAACATAACTTTGAAATACAAATCTGTACTGTATATACATACCATATCAGAGTAAAATGCGACATTCGATTCAGCAGAAAAATAACTCTAAAATATCCAACGGTGAAGCCTCCTAATTCAAGCTCCTCTAGGTGTATCTATAAAACACTTATCTGCCAGTACAAATTTGGGCACCCAAGAGTTTAGGAAAAACAAACAAAATAAACTCTGGGGCAGTCATGGGACTGGTGTGAGTAAACTCCAACCATATTGCTTAACTTTGAAAATCCTTTGAAGGAAGGGTAATAGTAAGACCAACCCACACATAAACATGGACGGTTTTTACCTTACTATAACCAAAACATTTTGGATATAAAAAACTGATGATATTATAATAATGTCTAATGAAATAAATAATCAAATAGTAGAACGCTTGCGTCTCACGCTCTAAATATATAGTATATAAAATTAAAAACAGCAAGGCGCTTATTGGAGATTGGATTCCAACTATGACAAGGTATGGGACCACCTCCGATCAGTGTACTCTGGAGGGAATACACTGGGGTTCAGCAAGAACATCTTGCAACCTAGCCACACATGACCACCCACTCATTTAGCTTGAGTATATCGAATATATTGTCACCCACGGTTGTCGGCCGTCCAACCGTAATCCGTACGATACAGAATCGAAAGAAGAATGAATAATGAGTTTTCTCTAGATCAGTGACAAATATACCCTGCTTGAGTATGACCCACTAGCCATGTTGCCTGCCCGATTTTGGTCATTTCCCGGTTATGAGACTTGAGGCTACGTTTATCTTTCAGAACATCTAGCCACCATACTCTTTGAATGCCACATCATCAAACTCGTCAAATCACTGGTTGATCTTCCCAAAAATATCACGGGTATAAAAAGCTAAAAGAAATGAATTTCTCCACCACCAGACGAAATATCTTGAAAAGTCCATCTTATATGACCGTTAGGAATACTCTGTCAGGCATTCGTCCATACAAGTTGTCCTGTGACTGGACAAACATAACAACCCTTGCATTTTACTCCATCTTAGATTATCTTCAAATAATATAATTCGCAACGCCTATGACTATATGGAGTGGTTTTTGGATAATAAATTCAACCGGACTCCCCGTATTGACCACGATGGTCAAAAATCTTTAATAGTCGGTGATTTAACTATCAAAGGAAAACAAACATCCATCAAACCATTAAACAATCACTGGCCCCCATTTTATATTTTTCTTTTAAGTTTGTTTCCTTATTGAATTCTATATATATTGATACATTGGTTTCTGGTTATCAAAATTTGTTAAAAAAATTCTAACTCCTTAAATTTTTGGAAAATTTCGCCAGCACGTCCCCTTCGAAAAGAAAATCAAAAAGCAAAGCGGCCTGCCCCATAGGCTAACAAAACCTAATATGAAATTGAAACACCTTTTGTCCATGTACCTTTTGAGACGACCCCAAACCCCCGTACGACTGTGGTAAGGGTAATCTTTGGAATATAACACATAAACAAATAACAACAGGACATAATTAAATAAATACACCAGATAATGTACAATAGAATACACTGGATAAATATAAACATCAGAGTTACACAGTATACAGGATCATACTTAGTACAAATACAGTTCATCTTTACATAAAATGTCTACAGCGGAATCAAAACATAATATGTACAACAGGAGCTGAAAAGCATAAAAAGAGATAAATGATAAATCCATCTTCAACTCTAGCTATCCAGAAAGAGCCTGCTAAAATCTGAATACAAGGCTACCTGTGTAGAAATAAGGGCACCAGAGTTTGCAAGTGAAACAAACTATGAGTCAGTCATGGGACTGGTATGAGAAATCTACTTAACTTACTTTATAATATGGCCAACTCAGGACCACGCCGCTAACGTGGAACGGGTTTACTAGTAATGGCCCGGGTTTCGCCCGACCCGATCGATCGCAAAATCGACCAAGACCGTTCAAAACCCGAGTACGTTAACTTTGGGAATACAACAACATTAGAACAACAACAACATACTTTTATAAACATTACAGTAATGTTACATCAGAGTACAGAATATCAGAGTACATCGAATAAAAATTACAGCGGAAGATAGATTACAATATTATAATACAATACAGTGCAGCGGAAAAAAAACTAAGGCAGCGGAAGACAACTATGATCTGGACACAGCTTTAGGCTTCAATCCAGAATCCTGCTCAAGAGATAAAGACCTATAGACAAACTACTCGACTGCCCATGTGGAAAAGAGGGCACCCGAGTTTGCAAAGGTGGAAACAAACAACGGGTCAGTCGTGGGACTGGTGTGAGAATTCTTAACTAATTTAACTAATAGTAATAAGACAAATCCAAGGACCACGCCGCTAGCGCGGAACGGGTTTACTCCATTGGATTGCTAGTGCATAAAAATCAAAGTAAATCGTTAAACAGCGCAATGCTTTTTAGAAAAATGAAACCATTATAAGGCTCAATCCCTTGCAACGTACGCCGAAGAATAGAGTTTTATCTTATAAGGGTCAAAAATGCTTAATACACGAAATTCGTCTTATATACCATAAGTGCACAGTGTAGAAAACAATTTCGAATATAAAAGTATCAAAACTAGGTGGTATGATATGTTATGTAAGCGGAATAATATATTATGTCACCATATAAGCATACAACTAAAAACCGCGAAGCTCGTATTGGGAAGTTGGGTTTCCATCATGATGGCTCCTGATTCGAAAGACATATCGCGAATGTATCTCCACGGCTTACGTCCCGGCAAGAGAAAACACCGTAATACATATAATACGCACTTTGGAAGAACAATCTAGTGTTCTATCCTCATGGGCTTCTGCTGAAACAATTGCCCAATCTCCAGATGTGGAGCGACCACACCCAGCATACGCTCAGTTGACCCCATCCATGTATATAAAGTATATTGGTAAACCTACTAATCAAACAAATCGTTCACCATCATACCGGGGTGTGAGGCTTGCGAAGTCACGCTATAATCTTCAACCACAAGGCCCTGCTTTTCAATAAAAGCCTTGATCATAATATCTTAGCACGCCACATTGTCAATCCATACCGTACCATTGATCGTCCATCAATATATAAACGAGTGTTAAGCAAAGAATAAATTCTCCACCACCCACATTTATATATTAAACAGAAAATCAATAACATGATATTTAACGGAGTACAATGTCAGAGACACAATCCATTTATAAGCTTATGCTCTGGGTCTGAGAGAAAACCAAATCCGTGCAATCAACATATACATCCGGAAAATTTCCTCTTCAACCCCTTCCTGCGAGCAAGTCAGTCTAGGGTCTCAGTAGTCATCGCACATCCGATGTGAAGATCGCCGGTCTTCAACACCGTCTTCTATATCTTCCATTTAAAACATCATATGATTATTTGAAATGAGTATAACTTGGTCTTTTCAAATAATCTTCACATAATTATCATTTAAATTATTTCATAACGTTATTATTTATCACTATTTTTATTTTTTTATTTTAATAAAAAATAGTTCGTCTTCATTCCAACGACATAAATATAAATCATTCCATGTAGTCATTAACATATAAGGTCAATGAATCAACCAAACAAACATCGCACAGTCATGTTCCTATCATATAATGATGTAATGTGACATGTTCTTGTATTATATCAAGGTATCATGTTAAATGAACATTTCAATTCCATTCCCACATTTATTTATTAATAATTAACAACTAAAATGTAACTTTCAATTCATTCTTTTTAATGCATAGAAAATGTCATTAAAAACATCTCTTTTTCTTATTTATTTACACTACATGTGAATAAATGTTTTTCTTTTCTTTTTCTTATTCATATCCTACTTACATGAAAATGTAAATGAAAGTGTCATCTAAAATAATTCTTTTTATTTACATAAGAAAATGTAAATAAAGTTTTCACTAATAATATGTTCATTTTATTTACATAGAAAATGTAAATAAAGTTTTCCTCATATATTGTTCTTTTTAATATATTACCGTTTACACTAAAAATATGTTCATTTATACCAGAATGACATAACGCCAAATATGTGTTCATTTTCTCTAAAATGACATAACGCTACATATGTGTTCATTTATATGTTAACACAATTCCATTCTAACTGGAATATTTTTATTTCCAAAATATGATCGTTTTTCTATATCCTAACTTTACATTAAAAATGAGACTTTTAATGTTAACATATTTTTATTTTAAAAATATGACCATTCTCCCCGTTTCATGACTTGCATTAAAATATATTCTTTTTACATAAAAAGAATGTATTATTTTCTTTATTCTCTTTTATTACATAATGTAACTCTTTTAACTTTTTTTTAGTACATTATAAAAATGTAATATTTCCTTCTTTTGATTACATTAAATAAAAATGTGATTTTTCTTCTTTTTGATTACATAAAAAAATGTAAGTTTTCATTCACCTTAAATTACATTAATAAAAATGTAAGTTATTTCATTTCTTTTACATTGAAAAATGTAAGTTATTAAATTCCCTTTCTTTTACATTGAATAAAGGTAAGTGATTGCATTTTCTTTCTTTTACATTGAAAAATGTAAGTTATTGCATTTTCTTTCTTTTACATTGAAAAATGTAAGTTTCATTCTACTTTAATTCATTAATAAAAATGTACATTTCATTCTAGTTTAATTTAGTAACAAAAATGTAAATTTCATTCTACTTTAATTACATTAACAAAAATGTAAACTTTTATTATCGTACAAAATCATATCTTTAATTACACTTAAAAATGTAATTTTTATTACAACGGTAAAATCTTATCTTTAATTACACTTAAAATCTCTTTTTTTATTTACATTAAGAAAAATGTAAACTTTCCTTTTTAATCTAATTACATTAAAAATGTAACTTTCATCTCTTTAGTCTTATTCACATTAAAAATGTAAACTTCTATTACAATGTCTGATTTCACCCTATTATTCTTTCATTCCTTTATTTACATGAACAATGTAAATAATAATTCAATGATGAATTCTTCCTTTTATTTCTTTTATTAACATTAAAATGAAAATATAATTCAATGTTGAATTTCATTCTTTTCTTCTTTTATTAAAAATGTAAATTCTATTCAAATGTTGAATTCTACCATTTTTTTATATCTTTTATTTACACTGTAAAATCTCTTTTTTACTTACATTGTAAGATCCCCTTTTTAATTACATCATAAATGTAATAAATCATTACGATGAAAAATTCTATCTTGTTAAATTACATTAAAAATGTAATTTTGATTACAACGTCACATTCTTCTTTTTAATTATATTAAAAATGTAATTAACATTACATGTCAAATTCTTCTTCTCAATAACTACAAATGTAATTAATACTTTCGTTTCAAAGCCTACCTTTTTATTCCATAATATGTAATAAATTTTGCGGCGTCAAAGTTTCATTCTTTAATTGCATTAAAAATGTAATAAATTTTTACCATGCCAAAATCTCTTTCTTTCATTACATTAAAAATTTACTTGATCATATGGTGTAGAAACCTTAAC
Source organism: Allium sativum (assembly GCA_030737875.1). Lineage (NCBI taxonomy): Eukaryota > Viridiplantae > Streptophyta > Magnoliopsida > Asparagales > Amaryllidaceae > Allium > Allium sativum. Next base: position 347,207,798 of record CM060920.1, read on the forward strand.
TTTCTAATTACATTAAAAATGTGATTGTTATTACAATGTAAGAGTCTCCTTTTTTATTACATTAAAAATGTAATTGACATTACGGTGTCAGATTCTTATCTTTTAATTACTTAAAAAAATGTAATTTTTTTTATTACAAAGTAAAAATACCTTTTTAATTACATTAAAAATGTAATTAATATTACATGTCAAATTTGGTCTTTTAATTTGCAATGAAAAATTCTTATGCTTTAATTACACATAAAAATGTAATTTTATTTTACAATGTAAAATCTCATTCTTTAATTACATATAGAAATGTAATTTTACTTACAACGTAAAATCTCATTCTTTAATTACATATAAAAGTGTGATTTTGATTACATCGTCAATTTTTTTTTACTATTACATTGAGAATGTAATTAATAGTACATGTCAAATCTTGTTTTACAAATTACAATGTAAAATCCTATTCTTTAATTACATATAGAAATGTAATTTTATTTTCATTGCAAATTCTCATTCTTAATTTACATATAAGAATGTAATTCTATTTATGCGGTATAAATTTCATGTCTTTTAATTACATAAAAATGTAATTTTTAATTTACAATGTAAATTACATTAAGAGAGAATGTAATTTGTATTGCATCACAAAATCATACTTTTATTTATCACCTACAATTGTAATTTTCATAGCGGGGAAAAATTCATGTCCTAATTACATTAAATATAAATGTAACTTCTTTCAAATCGTCATATCTCAATCCTACAAACATCATCTCAATATTATATTTGAACTAAAAGGCTCTAGTCAAATCAAGTAACAACAAGGTGGTATTTTTTATATATGCATGATTCTTAGAATATCGACAAAACATGATTCGACAAAATTTAAACAAAATGATTATTCAAATTTTCCATCAAATACAGATCTTGAATTTTTTTAACTAGCAGATCTGGAATTATACACACAGATAAACCAAACAATCATTCAGAATATTATCACATTCAGATCTACTTCATTCACCTATAAGTTATTTAAATAACAAAGGAAAAAATAATAATTAAATTAATTTAATTATTTAAAATAGAAACTCGCATTGATTGGATCAGTATTGGAAATTCAAACGAGTTCAAAAATTGTCCCAATCTCTGTTAAAAAGTCCTATTCGATGTCACGATTCACACATACAAATATACAGATTTTTCCATTCGAGAAAATGAATTAAAATTTAATTTAATTTAAGAATCAGAATTTCTCACCTTTATTTATATGTCTGAATCTCTCCTCTGTTCTTACGCAATAGATTTGAGTCTCTACTTTGTTTTAATCGCAGTAGTTGAATTCCTAAACCTAATTCTTTTTAATTTAGGAATAGATTGTGGAGAGACATGAGAGAAGACAGATTTTTAGATTTAGGAGAGAAGAAGAAGAGACATAGCCACCATTGGAGAGATGGAGGAAGAGAAGTTAGGATTTTTGTGGAATGATAGGGTTAGGGTGTGTGGAAGATATTATATAGAGGTGCTGTGTTTTTAATTTAGCCTTTGAAAGGTTTAATTCTTTTATTTACATATAAGTCCATTTTAATATTAATAACATACCAATTGGCTTCCATTGTTTCTTTTTATTTAATTCCATTGTAACGTTTCGCACATAACTCCTATGGTTATTTGAAAATTTTGTTGCCCGAAATGCGGTGTATTACAATGTTTATTTATCATCAAATTTCAGAAGCAAATCAAAAAGAAAAGAGGATAAATAGAAAGGAATAAATGCATTTAATATATGAAAAAAAGTATTTATTACAATAATTATTTAAATGGCAGAATATATTATTTAGAACTATTCTATTTTAAATATTTAATGAACTGCAATCTTATTCGGTAAATTCTGTAATGGGAAAAAAATAAGATATGAATTGGAATTGCAATTTCTATTATTAAAGGTTGTCTATAAAAGTAAATGTAAGGTTACCTAAATTGTTTGTTTAAATCTAATTCACTTAACCTTGAAACAAAAATGAATGGGAAATTGTAATTCTTCGAAATTAAGAAATGAAATAAGTTTAGTTCATATTTTGGAGTTCGTTAAATATTTCATTCATTAGAATGATTGTTGACAAGTGGACTTCCATGTTTTAGTTAGGTCAAAACCTTATAAATTACAATATGTTAAAGTATAAGAGATAAATATATATAATTACCCCCTAGGGAAAGATTTATACAAAATAAGGATAAGTATCATATATATATATATATATATGTATATACTGCCCTTAAAAAAATTTCTTATAAATGCATGCCATGCTGTTTCACATTTAAGGCTGAAACGGAAGAATAGGTATTCAATTCTTTCTATTTCAGAGTTTCGTGATTTCTTTTCGTTATAAGTATATAAATTAATACATGCCATTTAAGAATTTTAAAAAGGTAAAGAGAGAGAACGTGGTGAGTAGAGTGAGAGGAAACAGTCAAAATAAATAAAGTAGCAGATGTCTAAATTGTGGTTTTCTAATTGAAGGAAAGGGAAATCAACGGAAAAGAAATAAATAAAAGGTATGTGTTAATGAGATTTTTTAATTTCAAAATATTTTAAATCGAAAATGAATTGGTTGAGATCCACAAATTGAGGTGATTAAGTTTAAAGTCAAAACCATTTCAGCGCTACTATACCTGTTATTTCTAACATGACATTATTAAATAAATGACGTTTCTTATATACTAACATTATCATGGATTTCCTAATAAAATGATATATTTTCACAAATATGACATTTTCTACTAAATAACGCTTCTATTAACATGGCATTCCAAATGAAATGATATTTTTGTATAAATGACATTTCCTAAACAAATGATATTTTTAATCTAATATAACATGTCTTAACATAATGAACATTTTTAACATTTCCAGTCTTTATGATTTAAAATAAATTACTTCAAATATCAAAAACCCATTAAAATAACTTAAAATAAAATTTTAAATTTACCCCAAAATTCAGGGTTGTTACAGTCTCCCCCACTTAAAATCTTTTCGTCCTCGAAAAGGAACGAAGCTAAAGTTCTTTAATTAATTAACTCATCTTTCCTTCTTTTATTGATTTCAATAATTTTATTAGTTGATTAACTAGCACTCTCAACTCATTCTAGGGCATTACTAAACCTATCTCTAATGAGTTTTCTCATTCTAAGATACTGCTGATCCTATCTCTAATGAGTATTCTTATTGGATATTACTAATCCAATCTCTGATGAGTCTTTTGTTCAGTTCTAACGAGTTGTACCCCAAAGATTTGAGCTAACCAGAGCTCTGATACCAACTGTAATGGCCCGGGTTTCGCCCGACCCGATCGATCGCAAAATCGACCAAGACCGTTCAAAACCCGAGTACGTTAACTATGGGAATACAAAAACATTAGAACAACAACAACAGACTTTTATAAACATTGCAGTAATGTTACATCAGAGTACAGAATATCAGAGTACATCGAATAAAAATTACAGCGGAAGATAGATTACAATATTATAATACAATATAGTGCAGCAGAAAAAAAAAACCAAGGCAACGGAAGATAACTATGCTCTGGACACAGCTTTAGGCTTCAATCCAGAATCCTGCTCAAGAGATAAAGACCTGTAGAAAAACTACTCGACTGCCCGTGTGGAAAAGAGGGCACCCGAGTTTGCAAAGGTGGAAACAAACAACAGGTCAGTCGTGGGACTGGTGTGAGAATTCTTATCTAATTTAACTAATATTAATAAGACAAATCCAAAGACCACGTCGCTAGCGCGGAACGGGTTTACTCCATTGGATTGCCAGTGCATAAAAATCAAAGTAAATCGTTAAACAGCGCAATGCTTTTTAGAAAAATGAAACCATTATAAGGCTTAATCCCTTGCAACGTACGCCGAAGAAAAGAGTTTTATTTTATAAGGGTCAAAAATGCTTAATACGCGAAATTCGTCTTATATACCATAAGTGCACAGTGTAGAAAACAATTTCGAATATAAAAGTATCAAAACTAGGTGGTATGATATGTTACGTAAGCGGCATAATATATTATGTCACCATATAAGCATACAACTAAAAACCGCGAAGCTCGTATTGGTCGATTTTGCGATCAATCGGGACGGGCGAAACCCGGGTCATCACATTACTGCATTAGATTGCCAGTGCTTTAAACAAGTAAATCTTTTAAACATCGCAATGCTTTGTACAAAAATGAAGCCATTATAAGACTCAGTTCCCATCACACAATGCAACGCAAACCGAAGGATAGAGTTTTACCTTATAATGGCCAAAATATGCTTGATACGAATAAAACAAAAGCATTTGATATTATTACTAGTGTTTATATGTTTCAAAAACAATTTCAATCATAAATACCAATCATAGACGACATTAATGCCCCATACCAATATGTCGTCATATATAGGTATACAATCAAACCGCACATTGTCGTATTTGGAAAGTGGATTTCCGTCATGAACCAAGGCAAAAGATAGTTCTTATCGAATTCGAGACGCTCTAGCCCGCACCTTAGGCAAGCGCGCAGGCAAGCCTTAGATCGTCAGGGCCGGTCCACTCGATGTGGATTATTATGCCTGAACACTGCGTTTCCCCGCCCTTTGGGGCGTAAATGAGGCCTATGACTCCATCGGCTCCACATAGTCATCGATATATCCGAGGCACCTCGCAATCCAACAACCACACAGGTGAAAATAATATAAATGTCAGGGCCGGTAGGTCACTGACACCACCCTAGCTAGAAGGAAATGCATGTCCTCCCTGAGGTCCGCTCCCATTTCTGGTTCATACCGGGGTGTGAGGCTCGCGAATTAACGTTATACACAAAGCTATGCCACACAGGCAGTGCTTTGATCATCTACCACAAGGCTCTGCTTTTCAACAAAAGCCTTGATCACTGCATCTCAGCATGCCACATAGGCAATTCACGTCATGCAATTGACTTCTATCGATCACACAGAATGAAATCCAATGTCAGACACACAGTCCATTTGCAAGTCCGTTCTGGGTCTGAACGAAACCGGAGGCACCTTATTCCTCGTATATCCGGTCGATCTCCAAGTACGTCTGGACGATCACCACTTATTATATATATCTTGGGATGCCTCCCAATCAAGACATCAGTAATCATCCAAACGATGTGAAGCTCTCCGATCTTCGACCACCATCTTCATCATCGACTTCTTATCATCGATCAGTTATTTGAAATGAGATTTAACTCAGCCTTTTCAAATAATTCACGTATATTTAGAATCTAAATCAATTCATTTCAATGGTTAAATTATTCGACATCAATAATTCTGCTATTTAATGTAATTTTCACGCCAAACACATTCAACCATCAAATATCCAATAAACCGGGTAAATTCGGTTTATTTCCATTGCAGAATCGTTTATAATATTTTATAACGATTTATCGCTATTTTTATTCATTTAAAAATAGCCAATTCATTCAAATGACGCTTCAGGCCATAACGCGGCCATGGCGCTGTTTTTCCTCAGATTTGATTTACACATATCTGAAAATCTATAACACCCCACGTCCGTTAGTGTCACTCACAAAGGGAATGCACTAACTTCTGTGGAGCATTATGGGTAAAAGATGTAGATAAATTACAAGACAGACAAACATTAAATAGCGGAAAATAAAATTTTGCTTTATTTATAAAATAGTTTGTATAAGATTGCTTTACAATATCAGAGTATCATCTGTCTTTACAAAATAAAGAAGCATAAAAAAAATACATTTGTATTCCCCAATATAGCATGAGCCAGCCATAGCAATAGAAAAGAGAATCCAAGCAAAACTTCCACAAATCTTCGAGCTTGGAAAGAGCAGCGGTCCAATCTAACCTGAGCTGTACTATTCCCTCCTCAACTACCTGGGGGGGGGGGAACGGAAGGAAAGAAGACGAAAGAAAAGTAGAGTCAGACATAAAGCCTGAGTAAGTCTACTGACTATTCAGTCTATGGATAAGAAAAAGAGCATGACAAGTATAAACTGGAAATGGGAAAGCACCATAAACTAAGTTAAGTTGTCTAGGACCGAATCTACTGTCGTACCCCATACTAATCTCTGCACCACCTAACTAGTGTCCAAACTAGTAATGTTAACGTGATCCCAATTCTGGTTGTTTCGGTTGCCTTCAGGCATACATTTATTATTTATTACCTAGATCTAATCTAGGGTTTCTTATCAAGTGTTTTCTAGCTTCTACTAGAGTTTTACGCTATCTGCTGAATGCTTCTTGGATTCGGGTTTGATGCCACCAAGGTCTAACTAGGAATTATGCATCCGATCGAACGATGCCCTTTAGTCTAGGACACACTATCTAGATTGTTATATGTTCCTAGACTTTCCCCACGCATGTATCGCGAATCGTTATCGCTTGCCTAGATGCACATGTCCTGTAATGTGCTACCCGAGTTCCGTTGTCAGGGCTACTCTAGAAATACGGAACTCGGTCGGGAGCTTTCAATATCTGCTGATGCAGATGCTAAGGTCTGTTTTTCTAGTGGCTATGGTCCCACTCGACCCCTCCCTCAACTAATGGAAGGCACCCTTGTAAAATGAGAACTGTACGAAGGCCCCTATCTGCACCACTAATCTATGGCCAACAACACCCCGCAACCACAACTAGATAGCAAGTATGTGGTCCGTATGAGTTCTCCGCCTCCCCGCTTCACGTGTCTCGCTTGACTGAAGATGGTAGGTAGACGATGAGTTGCTATCACAGGACTACTGTTTTCTCGCTGAATCACGCTGGTCCATCCTAGTCTTTAGGTTGCCATGTTTTGCAACCAAGGCATACCCTTGGTTCTTCTAACGCAGACCTTAACCTCTGTGGGCCCAGGAAGATCATCTGCAGCCTCACAGAGGGATACCAAGAGTACCCTCACGTCCCCTCGAAGCCTCGGGCTTCGTAACCCAATTCGTTGGAGCCTTCTTTTAAAATTAGATGGACGTCCGCTCCTTCTCGTGTTATACTAAGAATTACTACTTAGTTTTGTTAACTAAGATTTACCACATAGTTTCTAGAACCGTTGTTTTCTTAACTAAGGTTCTCTACTTAGTCCCTTTTAACTAAGGTTTACTACTTAGTTTTCTTTCTCGTTAAGTTGGTTTGGTTAAGTGTCATTAGTCAATTCAAGTTAACTTAACCCATCCCTTTTGTCATATTAAACTAGTTAAGTGTTATTCCTGTTGACTTAACCCTACCACAACTCAGATTATACTGGTTAAGTGTTGCCTCCTTGTGTTAACTTAACCTCACCATCTGTTTAACTAACCTGTTACAACGGTTAAGTGTCTCCTTAGCTAACTTAACCCTACTACTTGTTTAATTAACAGGTTATAATGGTTAAGTGTTGTCCATTCACGTTTAACTTTACTACAAGTCAAATTACACTGGTTAAGTATTCTTGTTACTTAACTCTAATCATTCATGCTATATCGGTTAAGTATTTCTAACTACTTAATCCCAACCCATTTGTCAAATCAACTTGTTATCATGGTTAAGAGTTCTAATTTTTTTCTTAACCTCAATCACTTGTCTAACTAACGTATTTCTATGGTTAAGTGTTCTAATTAACTTAACCTCACTCTCTAGTCCAGTTGATCATGTTATAATGGTTAAACATTTGCTTAACCTTACCCACTCCCCTAGTCAACAAATTAAATTGGTTAAGTGTCCAGATTAACTTAACCGTACCTACCAATTTAGTTAATATGTTAAATTTGGTTAAGTATTTATTTAATTGACTTAACCCTATCAATCCTGACTTAGCCTTAATTTATTAACTAAAGCACTAACCACTCACATTAGAGAGGTATCGTTGCGGTTACTGGATGTGCCGGTCGGTTCCGGGCAGGTTTACACCACAACTCAGTCTAACCTCGGGTCAGGCATCTTTCTAAATTCATAACCATCCCGTCCATTGGATCAGTTAGGGATAGCCAGGGAGGGCAGGAAACTTGTATTTTCCAAACCCAAGCCTAGACACTATCCTCTCTGTCACCCTAGAACATTTTGGTGTATGTGATTTGAAGGGATGTCATATATTTTAATTTTAAAACTAATGGTGTAAAGGTTTACACCAATCATGGCCCTAACCCATTTCATGATTTTAGGCCTACCTACTTCATATTTTCTTAGTTTACATATTTTGTCTCTTTCCATTTTATATGTAAATATTTGCGGCCCATTATTCAAATTCATCCTTATTGGGTATAATAACTTATACCACATAAATGTTCTCAAGTCGTTGGCATGTGTCAAACATGCCAACACATATGTTTTATTTTTACCCCAACGTTATTACCCCCCGTTTTATATGTTTGCTATATTATGACATATGTTGGGCTTCAACATTTCAACCCAACTTAGAAACATAAAAAGGGAAAGCCTAGAACATGATATATTATAAGCAGCATAAAAGGGGTGTGTGAACGCATGAACTTGCAACATGACCATTTAATTAACACAAATTAGAAGTGCATGAACTTGCAATATGGCCATTTAATTAACACAAATTAGAGGTGCATGAACTTGCAATATGGCCATTTAATTAACACAAATTAGAGGTGCATGAACTTGCAATATGGCCATTTAATTAACACAAATTAGAGGTGCATGAACTTGCAATATGGCCATTTAACTAACACAAATTAGAGGTGCATGAACTTGCAGTATGGCCATTTAATTAACACAAATTAGAGGTGCATGAACTTGCAGTATGGCCATTTAATTAACAAAAATTAGAGGTGCATGAACTTGCAATATGGCCATTTAATTAACACAAATTAGAGGTGCATGAACTTGCAATATGGCCATTTAATTAACACAAATTAGAGGTGCATGAACTTGCAATATGGCCATTTAATTAACACAAATTCGAGGTGCACGAACTTGCAATATGGCCATTTAATTAACACAAATTAGAGGTGCATGAACTTGCAATATGGCCATTTAATTAACACAAATTAGAGGTGCATGAACTTGCAATATGGCCATTTAATTAACACAAATTAGAGGTGCATGAACTTGCAATATGGCCATTTAATTAACACAAATTAGAGGTGCATGAATTTGCAATATGGCCATTTAATTAACACAAATTAGAGGCTTGTGTACTTGCATTGTAATATCATCTATTTTTGACATAAAACATGAACCTAAACATGAATCATGGGTTTCAATCAAATCACGTAAACTTGCATTCTAGAATATGAATCTACTCAATTAGGTGTCACATATATTATCACATGATTTTGATAACAACATAAGCCTAAAACATATTTTCATTTAGGCATAACACTAAACATAAACTAGTCATGTCCATAAAGTCATTAGGTGTTCACAAAGGTGTTTACTTTTGTCACTAATACAAAAGTATGATTCAACTAGAATTATTCCAACCTAAACTTATATGAATCATGTTACCAAAAAGGGTCAAAGCTACACTTGAAATGATCATAGTCATGTATGTTCAAGGGTCTAAGTTATGTTGACATAATAGTGGATCACATACTTGCATGATTCTCTACTTGGTTGTAACAAACTACCACAAGCATATAAGTGTCACTATGAATCATGTACTTGCAAATACCCAATAGATCTAATATTATCACACCACAACATCTCCAATTCATTTATAATTTGGATCATAGCATCACACAATTAAGAATTATCATCACTACAAATTATGTACAATTCCATTTACATTTTATACAAATCAAGATCCAATTGTTATTCATATCGGAATAGTACTCTACTTACAACGTATGACGAATCTTGTATTCAGGATTCTGAATTCTGAATTCTGAATTCTGAATTTGGTGATGCTATCCTTTGTTGTAGATGTTGTTTTGATTTATTTGTTGTAGCTTTAATCTTTTACTTGTATTAGCTTTGTTGTTCATCTCTTTCAAATGGAGGCTCCCTCTAATTCTCATTCGACAGCATGGCGGCTTCAACTCTTATTTTCATGTGAATATTTAGTTGGAGACCTAAGGTCTTTTATCGAGTTGCATTTTGATTTGAGCCGTCCGATAATGCTAGGGTTAATCAAGGCCATCAATTTCAAAAGAAGCCAATTATGTTCACAATTAAGGACTGTAAATTTCTCCCATTTTAAATTATGTCATAATTACTATGCATGCAAATTACCCCCATTTTGAATTATGCCATAATTACTATGCATGCAAATTACCCCCATTTTGAATTATGCCATAATTACTATTTCAATTACATGTAATTTCATGTTTTAGCATATATATATATATATATATATATATATATATATATTCTACAATGTACACATTTCTCATTTAGGACAAATCCTATATGTAAATAATTCCTAATTTTACTTATGCCATAATTACTCTCTTAATGTACATTATCAACATTTACTATTATTTGTTTATTCATATAAATACGTACACATTAGATACATCCCCCCCCCTTTGCACACTTATTATTATTTTTATATGCATATTAGATACATCCCCTCTTTTACACACTTATTATTATTTTTATATGCATATTAGATACATCCCCTCTTTTACACACTTATTATTATTTTAGCAACCTTAGTGTTATCAGAAAATTCGGGGTGTTAAATTCTCCCCTCCTTTTAGGATTTCGTTCCCGAAATCTTCAAGTTAGGAAGAATGTGTCCTACCATCCAATCACCCATCTACTCAACCATTCAATCATAAGCATTCATTGTCCTTAAAAGATTTCTAATGCTTTCATGTTCATATGCATAGTGTGTGTATATGTCTTTATCTAATGCAAAATCAGGCGGTCTGCTGATTCAGTTGACCTCCTTAATGCAAATCATGTCTGTGCCATGCGTCCAATCATGTATGCAAGCATCCCTAGTCATGTATATACTACATGCGTGCACAGCCATTCATCCATATGCAACGTCCATATGATATTATATCAAGTTCAACCTACAAACAAATGCATATATGTAAATGCAATATGAAAGCGTTCGAACTTGATCTAGTGCCTAATACGTATGCATATGCATCCACGAGCAACCATTTGCAACCACTTGCAAACATTCAACCATAACATGTTTCAAATGCATGTTTACATTCATTGGCTTATGCCTAAAGATCGCAGATGCGACATAGAGGATATACTTTGGAAAGAGAGAAACAACTATGCGTAAAGCTCCTAAACAGAGAAATCAAGGATGCACCCTTAAGAAAAAGGGTATGATGCTAGTATCTAGCCTTCTCGAGCTTTACTCCACTATATCTTAACCAATTTAACTTCACGATTGTGAAGTTCCTAACCTCCATTTCCAAAATAAACAGATGTCAACCAAGTGTATATACTAGGATGATCAGAGATCTCTCCTCCTATCTTATCCATCATGCCATAACTATAAGGGTTGAAAGGTCACTACGCGCTTTTCACAACTATTCATCTCACACGCAAACCATCCTAGTCGAACTCGACATTCCTCAAGTACAAGCCCCAAAGGCCTAAACCAATATCAGACAAGCACCCAAGGAATATCTCCTCCGAATTTGGACGATCTACGTGATATGATATAAATAAACTCGATAGCTATTCTCAAACCCCTACTAACTAGAAATAAATGGGTCATACAACCCACTGGGTTTGAGACAGATTGGGATCTTTCTACTATACAAGTACTAAGGTGCAGAGATCAACTATGGAAGCAAATATGAACAAATGCGAAGCGCTAAAACCGAAGGAAAGAGTACGAACAGAAAAACTAGACTCTTTCCAACAGAAACTTTTACTACCTATCTCTTAGGTATGCTTAGCATGTACTTGCCCTTCTAAAATCTTGTCCCTCGTCCTTGCCCTTGTCCTTAATCATATGCCCTATCATACCCTAGTGAAGATTCTTCCTCTTTTATAATTTCTTCCTCCTTCGTGAGCTAAACCTACATCCATGAATTCCTCATCCTAGGGTTGTGTCCCTTTGCCAAACTCCTCATCCTTTTTCCGTGTAACTATGTTGGCAAATCTCTTGAAAGCTACTTCCATCATACCGAAGACCCTACTAAGCTTGAAAGAAGACTGGCCGTAAGTAGAACAACTACGGCTATACATGGAAGTCGGGCACTACTTCGCCCTTTGATGAGGTTATCTCCCCGAAATCCAGGTGCCCCAGAGACTCAAGAAAGAAGGAGACAAGAATTCAAACAGAGGAAGAGAAGACAATGCGTATGGCTTTGGGGAATATGCCTTTAAAACAAAACTTTTCTTTCGAAAATGCTTCTTTAAAAACCGTTTTGAAAATAATTTTTCAAATCTTTTATCTGATCCGGTAACCTTCAGCTCTGATACCACGTGTAACACCACACGTCCGTTAGTGTCACTCACAAAGGGAATGCACTAACTTCTGTGGAGCATTATGGGTAAAAGATGCAGATAAATTACAAGACAGACAAACATTAAACAGCGGAAAATAAAATTTTGCTTTATTTATAAAATAGTTTGTACAAGATTGCTTTACAATATCAGAGTATCATCTTTCTTTACAAAATAAAGAAGCATAGAAAAATACATTTGTATTCCCCAATATAGCATGAGCCAGCCATAGCAATAGAAAAGAGAATCCAAGCAAAAATTCCACAAATCTTCGAGCTTGGAAAGAGCAGCGGTCCAATCTAACCTGAGCTGTACTATTCCCTCCTCAACTACCTGGGGGGGGGAACGGAAGGAAAGAAGACGAAAGAAAAGTAGAGTCAGACATAAAGCCTGAGTAAGTCTAGTGACTATTCAGTCTATGGATAAGAAAAAGAGCATGATAAGTATAAACTGGAAATGGGAAAGCACCATAAACTAAGTTAAGTTGTCTAGGACCGAATCTACTGTCGTACCCCATACTAATCTCTGCACCACCTAACTAGTGTCCAAACTAGTAATGTTAACGTGATCCCAATTCTGGTTGTTTCGGTTGCCTTCAGGCATACATTTATTATTTATTACCTAGATCTAATCTAGGGTTTCTTATCAAGTGTTTTCTAGCTTCTACTAGATTTTTACGCTATCTGCTGAATGCTTCTTGGATTCGGGTTTGATGCCACCAAGGTCTAACTAGGAATTATGCATCCGATCGAACGATGCCCTTTAGTCTAGGACACACTACCTAGAGTGTTATATGTTCCTAGACTTTTCCCACGCATGTATCGCGAATCGTTATCGCTTGTCTAGATGCACATATCCTGTAATGTGCTACCCGAGTTCCGTTGTCAGGGCTACTCTAGAAATACGGAACTCGGTCGGGAGCTTTCAATATCTGCTAATGCAGATGCTATGGTCTGTTTTTCTAGTGGCTATGGTCCCACTCGACCCCTCCCTCAACTAATGGTAGGCACCCTTGTAAAATGAGAACTGTACGAAGGCCCCTATCTGCCCCACTAATCTATGGCCAACAACACCCCGCAACCACAACTAGATAGCAAGTATGTGGTCCGTATGAGTTCTCCGCCTCCCCGCTTCACGTGTCTCGCTTGACTGAAGATGGTAGGTAGACGACGAGTTGCTATCACAGGGCTACTGTTTTCTCGCCGAATCACGCTGGTCCATCCTAGTCTTTAGGTTTCCATATTTTGCAACCAAGGCATACCCTTGGTTCTTCTAACGCAGACCTTAACCTCTGTGGGCCCACGAGGATCATCTGCAGCCTCACAGAGGGATACCAAGAGTACCCTCACGTCCGCTCGAAGCCTCGGGCTTCGTAACCCAATTCGTTGGAGCCTTCTTTTAAAATTAGATGGACGTCCGCTCCTTCTCGTGTTATACTAAGAATTACTACTTAGTTTTGTTAACTAAGATTTACCACTTAGTTTCTAGAACCGTTGTTTTCTTAACTAAGGTTCTCTACTTAGTCCCTTTTAACTAAGGTTTACTACTTAGTTTTCTTTCTCGTCAAGTTGGTTTGGTTAAGTGTCATTAGTCAATTCAAGTTAACTTAACCCATCCCTTTTGTCATATTAAACTGGTTAAGTGTTATTCCTGTTGACTTAACCCTACCACAACTCAGATTATACTGGTTAAGTGTTGCCTCCTTGTGTTAACTTAACCTCACCATCTGTTTAACAAACCTGTTACAACGGTTAAGTGTCTCCTTAGCTAAATTAACCCTACTACTTGTTTAATTAACAGGTTATAATGGTTAAGTGTTGTCCATTCACGTTTAACTTTACTACAAGTCAAATTACACTGGTTAAGTATTCTTGTTACTTAACTCTAATCATTCATGCTATATCGGTTAAGTATTTCTAACTACTTAATCCCAACCCATTTGTCAAATCAACTTGTTATCATGGTTAAGAGTTCTAATTTTTTTCTTAACCTCAATCACTTGTCTAACTAACGTGTTTCTATGGTTAAGTGTTCTAATTAACTTAACCTCACTCTCTAGTCCAGTTGATCATGTTATAATGGTTAAACATTTGCTTAACCTTAACCACTCCCCTAGTCAACATATTAAATTGGTTAAGTGTCCAGATTAACTTAACCGTACCTACCAATTTAGTTAATATGTTGAATTTGGTTAAGTATTTATTTAATTGACTTAACCCTATCAATCCTGACTTAGCCTTAATTTATTAACTAAAGCACTAACCACTCACATTAGACAGGTATCGTTGCGGTTACTGGATGTGCCGGTCGATTCCGGGCAGGTTTACACCATAACTCAGTCTAACCTCGGGTCAGGCATCTTTCTAAATTCATAACCATCCCGTCCATTGGATCAGTTAGGGATAGCCAGGGAGGGCAGGAAACTTGTATCTTCCAAACCCAAGCCTAGACACTATCCTCTCTGTCACTCTAGAACATTTTGGTGTATGTGATTTGAAGGGATGTCATATATTTTAATTTTAAAACTAATGGTGTAAAGGTTTACAACAATCATGGCCCTAACCCATTTCATGATTTTAGGCCTACCTACATCATATTTTCTTAGTTTACATATTTTGTCTCTTTCCATTTTATATGTAAATAATTGTGGCCCATTATTCAAATTCATCCTTATTGGGTATAATAACTTATACCACATAAATGTTCCCAAGTCGTTGGCATGTGTCAAACATGCCAACACATATGTTTTATTTTTACCCCAATGTTATTACCCCCCGTTTTATATGTTTGCTATATTATGACATATGTTGGGCTTCAACATTTCAACCCAACTTAGAAACATAAAAAGGGAAAGCCTAGAACATGAAATATTATAAGCAGCATAAAAGGGGTGTGTGAACGCATGAACTTGCAACATGACCATTTAATTAACACAAATTAGAGGTGCATGAACTTGTAATATCGCCATTTAATTAACACAAATTAGAGGTGCATGAACTTGCAATATGGCCATTTAATTAACACAAATTAGAGGTGCATGAACTTGCAATATGGCCATTTAATTAACACAAATTAGAGGTGCATGAACTTGCAATATGGCCATTTAATTAACACAAATTAGAGGTGCATGAACTTGAAATATGGCCATTTAATTAACACAAATTAGAGGTGCGTGAACTTGCAATATGGCCATTTAATAAACACAAATTAGAGGTGCATGAACTTGCAATATGGCCATTTAATTAACACAAATTAGAGGTGCGTGAACTTGCAATATGGCCATTTAATTAACACAAATTAGAGGTGCATGAACTTGCAATATGGCCATTTAATTAACACAAATTAGAGGCGCATGAACTTGCAATATGGCCATTTAATTAACACAAATTAGAGGTGCATGAACTTGCAATATGGCCATTTAATTAACACAAATTAGAGGTGCATGAACTTGCAATATGGCCATTTAATTAACACAAATTAGAGGCTTGTGTACTTGCATTGTAATATCATCTATTTTTGACATAAAACATGAACCTAAACATGAATCATGGGTTTCAATCAAATCACGTAAACTTGCATTCTAGAATATGAATCTACTCAATTAGGTGTCACATATATTATCACATGATTTTGATAACAACATAAGCCTAAAACATATTTTCATTTAGGCATAACACTAAACATAAACTAGTCATGTCCATAAAGTCATTAGGTGTTCACAAAGGTGTTTACTTTTGTCACTAATACAAAAGTATGATTCAACTAGAATTATTCCAACCTAAACTTATATGAATCATGTTACCAAAAAGGGTCAAAGCTACACTTGAAATGATCATAGTCATGTATGTTCAAGGGTCTAAGTTATGTTGACATAATAGTGGATCACATACTTGCATGATTCTCAACTTGGTTGTAACAAACTACCACAAGCATATAAGTGTCACTATGAATCATGTACTTGCAAATACCCAATAGATCTAATATTATCACACCACAACATCTCCAATTCATTTATATTTTGGATCATAGCATCACACAATTAAGAATTATCATCACTACAAATTATGTACAATTCCATTTACATTTTATACAAATCAAGATCCAATTGTTATTCATATCGGAATAGCACTCTACTTACAACGTATGACGAATCTTGTATTCAGGATTCTGAATTCTGAATTTGGTGATGCTATCCTTTGTTGTAGATGTTGTTTTGATTTATTTGTTGTAGCTTTAATCTTTTACTTGTATTAGCTTTGTTGTTCATCTCTTTCAAATGGAGGCTCCCTCTAATTCTCATTCGACAGCATGGCGGCTTCAACTCTTATTTTCATGTGAATATTTAGTTGGAGACCTAAGGTCTTTTTATAGAGTTGCATTTTGATTCAAGTCGTCCGATAATGCTAGGGTTAATCAAGGCCATCAATTTCAAAAGAGGCCAATTATGTTCACAATTAAGGATTGTAAATTACTCCCATTTTAAATTATGTCATAATTACTATGCATGCAAATTACTCCCATTTTGAATTATGCCATAATTACTATGCATGCAAATTACCCCCATTTTGAATTATGCCATAATTACTATTTCAATTACATGTAATTTCATGTTTTATCATATATATATATATATATATATATATATATATTCTACAATGTACACATTTCTCATTTAGGACAAATCCTATATGTAAATAATTCCTAATTTTACTTATGCCATAATTACTCTCTTAATGTACATTATCAACATTTACTATTATTTGTTAATTCATATAAATACGTACACATTAGATACATCCCCCCCTTTGCACACTTATTATTATTTTTATATGCATATTAGATACATCCCCTCTTTTACACACTTATTATTATTTTTATATGCATATTAGATACCTCCCTTCTTTTACACACTTATTACTATTTTAGCAACCTTAGTGTTATCATAAAATTCGGGGTGTTACAAAATCCAACCATTGGATCTTTACAAATTTTATATCTTTAGAAAGATCTTTTCAGAACGAATCCAACGGTTCCAGTTTTGGGAAAATCCGACAGTCGGATCTCCCGGTACAATCATTTGAAGATACGATTTCAAAATATGAACTACAGCATCGTTATTCGATTTATTTTAATTATATATATATAATCGATTCTGGCACTGTTTTTCTTCAGATTTGAATCAAACATTCCAGACAATCCAACCGTTGGATCTTTACAAAGTTGGTGTCGTTGGAAAGATATTTCCAAAGCGAACCCAACGGTTTCGGGAAAATCCGATGGTCGGATCTCCCACAATAATCTTTTGAAATCACGATTTCAAAATACGAACTGCAGCTTCATTATTCGATTTATTTTAACTATATATATATATATATATATATATAATCCATTCTTCGATTTCAAAACCATATTCATTTCATATATTTTATAAAAATGATATTTTTATCCAACAGATATTTATTTCAACACATCACTATTTTTAATAATTCATATATATAATAAAAATGTGATTTTTATTGTATGACAATTTATTTCAAAACACGATTATTTTATATACTTTATATAGATGATAAAAATGTGATTTTTATCTTTCAAAGAATTTATTCAATACATGAATTTTATTCAACATATGAATTTTATTCAACACATGAATTTCTATTCAATACATGAATATAGTTGCAACACATGAATATGGTTTCAACACATGAATATAGTTCCAACACATGAAAATAATTCTAACACGTGAATATTATTGAAATTTTCGGCAGCATAACGGCAGGGTAGTTAAAACCGGCACCGTCCCGAGTACGGCTCCTCGTTCTACCTTAAAGCCTCGTAGCTTTTGACAATGGGGATTTCAATATCTAGTTCGTACGCAGACGAATTTTCCCATATACTAATCCTATTGGGATATCAACCACAGACAATCATTTCCAATCAACCGTTCATGATATTCACCAAATTTCACATCAACCAATAATCCAAACAATATCATAACCAATATATATCGTCCATGGTCTGTGGACAAGGGGAGTATATATATATATATACGTATATAACTATATTTCGATTTCATTTCAATATCGTTTCAATTCATTTCAACACATATTTCATTTTTACAATGCATATATAACTTATACATCGAACATACAACTTATACAACGCTTATACATGAGGTGTGCAATGCTTATATAACTCATACATCGACTATATAATTTATACATCGTCGTTTCCATATCGTTTATAAATCAGAAATCTCACATTGGGTTCCACTCCTCTAAAAATAGCAGGAAGCTCAAAAAAAATTCCGGTCTCTTCTAGAATGTAGAAGACGTCGCCACGAGTCCAATGTCTCCGGTTTCACTGGATTTCGACAACATAGCAAAAAGATATGATTTTTAGAAGCTATTCATAGTTTGCGACGGTTTTAAACTGTTGATGCCATTTAAAAAACAAGGTCGTACCTTTCAAAGATGGTCCTAAACTAGGTCTTCGATTTGCATAAAATCCGCGATGCTATAGGGTGATCAGACTTCGCCCCGTTGCAGCGCTTGGAAAGGTGCACCTGCAGGCCCCACGCCGTTGAACTCGCCGGCCACTGGATGGCAGAATCAGGCTCGAAACGGCGAGACTTCCCAGGGTTGAGACTCGACGAAAACACAATGATAACTGAGGAAATTTATATGGATTTGTAGAGGAGGATTAGATCCTCAAAATGGTTCAAGAATTTCGTGATTTCATTGAGTGGTTGAGGAGAAATCGAAGAGAGAAGTTAAGAAGTCTTTTCCGCATTTGATGAGCAGGTTACGGGTTTCAACGATGAAGAGGAAGAAATGTGATTGGCCAGCGCCCTTTTATTTTATTATTTAATTTCAATAAATCCGAAACTACCCCTTACCACATACGAACTCCAATCCAAACCCAACAACTATCGCCCCTAGCTAAATACCCCCATTCCAAACACAATGGAATATGTTTCGTAGACCCATTCGACTATTTCATTCGGTTATTCTTCAAATTCAAATATAAAACATTCAAATTCTGATTTGAATGTACATTTTAATTTGCCGGGGCTACAAATTGATTCTAAAAATTCCCGAAAAATTTATCTGGCTATGTTGGGACGATACGGTCCCAACAAAACTAGTTTCGTTGAATTCTGAGATCGTTTGAAAAATGGTCATTTTCTGGTCGATCCAATCTAACTAAAATCAACCAAACACATTTTCCTTCGCCACGCTTACATGTTAACTTCAAGAATTATGGAATTTGAAATCTAGCAATGATTTGACATCCCGGATCCAACAAAAGTGGTTTCGTCGAAAACAGAGGTCATTTGCAAATTGTCTATTTTCAAGGGCTATATATACTCTATAGCGACCTTTCTGAAAATTCATTTGGCCATAACTTTTGATTCCCGCTATGAAACTTCTATTTTTCAGATTCGTTAGAAAGATATTCATAAACAGATTTAAATATTTTTGGTTTCACTAAAATCCGTTTTATTTTGCGCCCGGTACAGTCAATCAAAGTTTGAATTCAAATTTTGAAACTGCCGCGCCATCTCAGACCTTATTTATAATTAAAAATAATTATATTTATTTTCAAACATCAATTCAAACATACTTTTCATCGTTATTATTTAAAATAATTTATTTCAAATATTTAAAATCTACTAAAATAGCCAAATTAAAAATTTTAAATTGGTTTTGATTTTCCGGGTTGTTACAATCTCCCCCACTTAAAATCTTTTCGTCCCCGAAAAGGAACGAAGCCGAAAGCTGTTTAATTAACCAACTCAACTTTCATTCTGGCTTCCATTCCTCAACTTTTCAGTTTCTAATAATTTTCCAATTCTTCAAAAATTTGGCTAACACCCTAAATTTTCAAATTTTTTTGCCATAACCTCCTTTGTATGGGGAGGGGTTTGGAAATTTATTGGGCCATATTAGGTACTTAATAAATCCTAATAAGCATACACATATTTATAGTAGTATATTCCAGTGTCCACAGGGAAGTGTGTATAGATCATAACTCTAGAGAATAAATTCTCGTCACCCTATAAATGGTTTTTGTGCCTTAATGACCAGAGAGACATGTTTATTGTCATCTCCAGACCTGTGTGGGTTTTTTATTAATCTGGCAATTTACCAATACATTTTATATAGTCCATATCAGTCATCAGTTCGACCTGTAATATATAGTCATCGCCATAAAAGCCTCTCGCTCGTATGGTAAATCTTCATCCTCGTCACACAATCTCCAAATGCTTATGTGGTATATGATGAAGTATGCTATCTTCAAGAAGTATGCCATGTAGTGTAGTTCAAAATTAATTGTTACTATCCTATGGCGACGTTTATTATTACACACATAATAACCAGCACTCCGCATCCAATGACATTCACAGGAGTTGATATAATAATAAAATTGTGCATCCAACTCATTAAGGTTTACCTATTTGTCGGGCACGCAAATAAATTCTTTACTCAACAACTAATGTAATTACCTGTTCAAACATATATAATGTACATGTATATATTTCTAATCAAATCTCTAATCAGTTCAATGTGTGATTTAATCGAGTAAATTTACCATTCATTCTCTTATTGATCTAATTAATTATTATTCGAATAATTTAATTAATCAAATTCTCGACTACGCAACATAAACACCAATCAATTTGTTGATTAACTTTTCAAAAATATACTAATTAGTTCATATACTCTTCTTAAAATAATCAGACTATACAATTAAAAAGTTTACATCCATGAAAAGAAAACAACAACAAAGTAGAGAACAAAATGGAAATGCAAAATATGGTAAATGTACCTTGCACCAGAGTTAATCAGAGATATCCACCCTGCACTTGGGATAGGCTTTCTTAATGCTCTCCTCAGTTTCCCAAGTACAATCTCGCGGATCTCCACTCCATTGCACTTTGACTAAGTGAACCTTCTTGTCCCTCAGCTCTTTGGTTTCTTTGCCAATAATCTTTAGCGGCTCTCTTCTCACAGCCAATTCTGAAGTAATTTATATATCCCATTACGTGGCTTCCTTCACGATCAAATTTGGATCATGAACATGCTTTCGAAGTTGAGATACGTGAAACACATCATGTACTCCAGGAAACCAGTCTGGTAGTTGAACCCTATAAGCGAGAGTTCCAATCCATTCTAGAATAGGAAACGGACCAATAAATTTGGGCGCCAATTTTCCTGTTTTACCAAACCGGATTACTCCTCTCATCGGAGATACCTTCAAATACACGTGGTCGCCCACAGCGAACGATAAATCTCTTCTTCTCTTATCTGCATAGCTCTTCTGCCGGCTTTGAGCGGCTAGTAACTGTTTCTTAATGAAATCGACTTTGTCCGCAGCTTCGCGAATCATATCTGGTCCCAATACAATCCTATTACCAGGTTCAACCCAACAAGCAGGAGATCGGCACGGTCTACCAAGCAATGCTTCGAATGGTGACATGGTCAGGCTCGCTTGGTAGCTGTTGTTGTATGAGAACTTAGCCAAATGCAAATGGTCTTCCCATGATCCACCAAAATCAAGAACACAAGCCCGCAATAAATCCTCTAGTATACGATTCACCCTCTCAGTCTGACTATCTGTCTGAGGATGATAGGCGGTGCTTAGATTCAGCTTTGTCCCCAGTTCTACTTGAAATGCCTCCTAGATTTGCTAGTAAATATTGGATCTCTATCACTAACTATACTGATCGGTACTCCATGTAGCTTAACAATTTCTCTAAAATAAATCTGTGCTAGACTTTGAGCAGTTCTATTGGATCTGACAGGTATAAAATGGGCGGTCTTCGTGAAGCGATCTATGATCACCCAAATATTGCCATTTCTTTTTCTGGTTCTGGGGCAACCCGTCTATGAAATCCATAGAAATGCGTTCCCACTTCCAACCTAGAATATCCAATGGTTGCAACAATCCGGCAAGTTTCTATTGGTTGCTTTTGACTAGTTAGCAAGTAGGACACTTGCCAACATATATTGAAACGTCCCTTTTCATAGCCTTCCACCAAAATGTTCGCTAGAGATCGTTATACATTTTGCTCACACCTGGATGGATACTCAGCTTGGACTTGTGACGTTCGTCTAACACTTCTCTTTTGAGCTCGGGGATGTCCGGAACACAAATCCTTCCTCTCAATCTCAGGATCCCATCGTTATCTATTTGAAAATCTGAGGGTTCGCCTTTCTGAATTCTTTTGATCACACCCTTAATAAAATTATCATCTTTCTGAAGAATAGATATTTTGTCAATCAAGGATGTCGTAATAATAAAACTGGCGATTATTACATTCTTTCTACTTAGTGCATCGGCCACAACATTGGCTTTCCCTGGAGTGTACAAAATCTCAAAATCGTATGCTGCAAGAAATTCTAGCCAACGTTGCTGCCTCAG
This sequence comes from Allium sativum, assembly GCA_030737875.1. Taxonomy (NCBI): domain Eukaryota; kingdom Viridiplantae; phylum Streptophyta; class Magnoliopsida; order Asparagales; family Amaryllidaceae; genus Allium; species Allium sativum. The sequence goes on from CM060920.1 coordinate 347,230,604, forward strand.
ATTCAAGTCTTTCTGGGTGAACAAATACTTTGGCGACTGATGATCCATATATAGCTCGAATTTCTCACCCAAAAGATAGTGATTCCAGATTTTCAAAGCAAATACGATGGCTAACAACTCAAGATCATGAGTAACGTAATTTTTCTCATGCGGTTTCAGCTGACGGCTAGCGTAAGCAACCACTTGACCTCTTTGCATTAATACTGCACCAAGGCCTTCTCTAGAGGCATCTGTCCATACCTTCAAGTCTTGATTGCCATCGATAATCGTTAACACTGGATCCATTGTCAATCTTAATTTTAGCTTCTGAAAAGCCTCGTCACATTTGGGAGTCCACTTGAATCTTGCGTGCTTCTTGGTAAGCTTTGTTAAGGAACTAGATATCTTCGAAAAATCTTTAACGAACTTCCGATAGTAACTAGCCAATCCAAGAAAACTTCGGACTTCTATGGGAGTACTAGGTTGCTTCCAATTTTGAATAGCAGTGATTTTACTGGGATCCACAGAAATTCCCTCTTTTGGTACAACGTGGCCAAGAAACTTGACTTCTTCTTGCCAGAATATACATTTGGAAAGTTTGGCCTTTAAAACATTCCTTCGCAGAATTTCTAACACTTGTTCCAAATGTTTCGCGTGCTCGCTCTCTGACTTAGAGAAGATCAAAATGTCATCAATGAAAACCAGAACAAATTTATTCAAGACTTCTCTGAATACCCTGTTCATCAGATCAACAAAATACGCTGGAGCATTACATAAGCCGAACGACATTACTAACGACTCATAGAATAAATCAGGACCTTTGAATGTTGTCATAGGAACACACTCTTCGGCAATACGAAGCTGACGGAAGCCTATAGCTACGTCCATCCTTGAAAATACTCGTGTGCCATTCAATCGATCTAACAAATCATCAATCCGCGGCAATGGATATTTGTTCTTTAATGTCTGTTTATTCAAGTCACGATAATCCACACATAGTCGAAGAGTACCATCTGACTTTGGGACAAACACCACTGTTGCTCCCCAATCAGAGAAACTAGGCCTGATCAGACCCTTCCATACAAGCTGTCGAGTTTGATTGTCTAATTCTTCTTTCTCCTTTAGATTCATTCTCCGAATAGCGTGCACTACTGGTCTTGCATTCAGAATTAAAGCGATCTTGAAATCAATTTCTCTCTTCGGAGGTAAGCTAACAACATCTTCGAACACATCCTCATAATTCTTGATGACAGGAATATCTTCTGTGGTGTCCGGAATATTCTCTATGACTACAGGGATATTTTCTATTTGAGCAGGAGAAACATCAAGATCTGACCAAAAGTCTTTTCTATCCAAATTCGGACCTTCGCATGGTATGGTTATATAATCCCCTGATTTAATATTTGCCTTAACCACTCTCTCGACGCATTTAACCTCGGCTTCATACTTGGTTAACCAATCCATTCCCAAAATAAGATCAAATTCGGTAAAATTCATGACGATCGAGATGGTAGGAAACCGATATCGGGAAAAAGAGACAGGCAACCCACAAATCCAACTAAGATCGCGAGAACCCCCAACCGGATTGTGGACAGTGATGGGTTCTTTGAGCTTTTTCAAATTCAAATCCAACTTCTTAACTGCATTCCTTGCAATAAAGCTTCGCGACGCGCCTATATCAAATAGTACTTTAATTTGTATATCTTTGACAGTAAGTGTGCCTCCAAAACATCGGGCCTTCCCTGACTAGTTGAGGGTCCTGGAGTTTCTGCAGTGTTATTAACTTGAGCCCCCTTAGTCTCTTTCAAAAGCCAACAATCTCGCTTTATATGACCAACCTGATGACAAAGATTGCACTCTCGGGTCACTTGAAACTTGTTCTTAGATTTAGATTCATCCTTCTTTCATTTGTTCCAAGATTTGCAACTTATCGCCAAATGTTCTTGCCTATTGCAGCTTGAGAATGTGGCACTCATTACTGGTTCTTTCCCAGACCTTGCCCTTTTCCTCTTGGCTTTAGGCCTCCTACTGACCTCAGAATTTGTACTTGCCTCAGGCTGCATACTTGTCTCTGGGCTATCAGTTTCAAACTTCTTTTTGTTACTAGAACTAACTTCCTCTTCCTCATTCAAAAGACCTTTCTTATGGAGATCTTCATACTGATAAACCATGTATATCATTTTAGAAAAAGGAAGCTTCACATGCCTCATTACACTACTTTGGTACTTTCTTTGAAGCCCGTTAATAAACCTCAGATTCTTCCTCTTCAGATTTTGAGTTAGATGCGGGGCAAAATAAGAAAGTTCATTGAATTTCTTATGATATTCTGGAATGGTCATATCTCCTTGTATCAGATAATAGAATTCATCACATAATCGCTCAGTTGCTTCTAGAGGAATAAATCTTTCACTGAAAATCTCTTTAAATCTATCCCATGTAATATTACCTTCTGGTTTATCCTTAATAATCGAATCCCACCAGAATAAAGCTTCTTCTTTGAGTGCCCAAGATGCCAGCAATCTTTTCTGGTCATCATTCAGCTTTAAACATTCAAAGATTTTCTTAGCAGAACGAATCCAAGCTTGTATTTCCATAATGGATTCTTTGCCCAAGAATGGTGATCCCCCAGATTTCGATACCTCTTTACTAGAACTTCAATATCTGGTTCGATATTCCTTTTTCTGTTTCTGCCACTCATTTTTTTTGTACGTCTGCAAATAGCAGTCAAAGTGTCAGGTCAACAGAAAGGATATTGTAAAGCATTGAGACATACACTTGAATGTAGATGCATCTATTGGGGTGTATTTCATTTTGCTATACTCATACCAGGACCTTACTGATCCTATCTGTAATGATTTATTCGTCCAAGAACACTACTGGTTCTATTTCCGACGAGTTCGTTAATATGTTATACTCCTGAGCTAAGATTAACCAAAGCTCTGATACCACGTTGAGATGACCCCGAACCCCCGTACGATGGTGGCAAGGGTAATCTTTGGAATATAACACATAAACAGATAACAGCAGGACAAAAATAAATAAATACACTAGATAATGTACAACAGAATACACTGGATAAATATAAACATCAGAGTTACACAGTATACATGATCATACTTAGTACAAATACAGTTCAGCTTTACATAAAATGTCTATAGCGGAATCAAAACATAATATGTACAACAGGAGTTGAACAACAAAAAAAGAGATAAATGATAGAATCCATCTTCAACTCCAGCTATCCAGAAAGAGCCTGCTAAAACCTGAATACAAGGCTGCCCGTGTAGAAATAAGGCGCCCGAGTTTGCAAGTGAAACAAACTACGAGTCAGTTATGGGACTGGTATGAGAAATCTACTTAACTTACTTTATAATATGGCCAATCTCAAGACCACCCCGCTAACGCGGAACGGGTTTGCTCCATTGGATTGCTGGTGCTTTAAACAAGTAAATCTTTTAAACATCACAATGTTTTTTATAAAAATGAAGCTATTATAAGACTCAGTTCCCATCACACAATGCAACGCCGACCGGAGGATAGAGTTTTACCTTATAATGGCCAAAATAGGCTTGATACGAATAAAACAAAAGAATTTGATATTATTACTAGTGTTTATATGTTTCAAAAACAATTTCAATCATAAATATCAATCATAGACGGCATTAATGCCCCATACCGTTATGTCGCCATATATAGGTATACAATCAAAACCGCACAATGTCGTATTTGGAAATTGTATTTCCGTCATGAACCAAGGAAAAATATAGTCCTTACCGAATTCGAGATGCTCTAGCCCGCCCCTCAGGCAAGTGCGCAGGCAAGCTTTGGATCGTTAGGGTCGGTCCACTCGATGTGGATTATTATGCCTGAACACTGCGTTTCCCCGCCCTTTGGGGCGTAAATGAGTCCTATGACTCCATCGGCTCCACATAGTCACCGATGTATCCGAGGCACCTCGCAATCCAACAACCACACAGGTGAAAATAATATAAATGTCAGGGCCGGTAGGTCACTGACACCACCCTAGCTAGAAGGAAACGCATGTCCTCCCTGAGGTCCGCTCCCGTTTCTGGTTCATACCAAGGTGTGAGGCTCGCGAATTAACGTTATACACAAAGCTATGCCACACAGGCGGTGCTTTGATCTTCTACCACAAGGCTTTGCTTTTCAACAAAAGCCTTGATCACTGCATCTCAGCATGCCACACAGGCAATTCACGCCATGCAACTGACGTCTATCAATCACACAGAATGAAATCCAATGTCAGACACACAGTCCATTTGCAAGTCCGTTCTGGGTCTGAACGAAACCGGAGGCACCTTATTCCTCGTATATCCGGTCGATCTCCAAGTACGTCTGGACGATCACCACTTATTATCTATATCTTGGGATGCCTCCCAATCAAGACATCCGTAATCATCCAAACGAAATGAAGCTCTCCGGTCTTCGACCACCATCTTCATCATCGACTTCTTATCGTCGATCAATTATTTGAAATGAGATTTAACTCGGTCTTTTCAAATAATTCACGTATATTTAGAATTTAAATCAACTCATTTCAATGGTTAAATTATTCGACATCAATAATTATGTTCTTTAATGTAATTTTCACACCAAACACATTCAACCATCAAATATCCAATAAATTGAGTAAATTTGGTTTATTTCCATTCCATATCGTTTATAATATTTTATAACGATTTATCGTTATTTTTATTCATTTAAAAATAGCCAATTCATTCAAACGACGCTTCAGGCCATAACGCGGCCATGGCTCTGTTTTTCTTTAGATTTGATTTACACATATCTGAAAATCCAACCATTGGATCTTTACAAATTTTATATCATTAGAAAGATTTTTTCAAAACGAATCCAACGGTTCTAGTTTTGGGAAAATCCGACGGTCGGATCTCCCGGTACAATCGTTTGAAGTTACGATTTCAAAATACGAACTGCAGCATCGGTATTCGATTTATTTTAATTATATATATATAAATATAATCGATTCTAGCGCTGTTTTTCTTCATATTTGAATTAAACATTCCAGACAATCCAACCATTGGATCTTTACAAAGTTGGTGTCATTGGAAAGATATTTCCAAAGCGAACCCAACAGTTTCGGTTTCGGGAAAATCCGATGGTCGGATCTCCCGCAATAATCGTTTGAAATCACGGTTTCAAAATACGAACTGCAGCTTCGTTATTCGATTTATTTTAATTATATATATATATATATATAATCCATTCTTTGATTTCAAAACCATATTCATTTCATATATTTGATAAAAATGATATTTTTATCCAATATATATTTATTTCAACACACCACTATTTTTAACAATTCATATATATAATAAAAATGTGATTTTCATTGTATGACAATTTATTTCAAAACACGATTATTTTATATACTATATATAGATGATAAAAATGTGATTTTTATTTTTCAAAGAATTTATTTAATACATGAATGTCATTCAACACATGAATTTTATTCAACACATGAATTTCTATTCAATACATGAATATAGCTTCAACACGTGAATATGGTTTCAACACATGAATATAGTTCCAAAACATGAAAATAATTTTAACACGTGAATATTATTGATAATTTCGACAGCATAACGGCAGGGTAGTTAAAACCGACACCGTCTCGAGTACGGCTCCTCGCTCCACCATAAAGCCTCACAACTTTTTATAATGGGGATTTCAATATCTAGTTCGTACACAGACGAATTTTCGCATATACTAATCCTATTGGGATTTCAACCACAAACAATCATTTTCAATCAACCATTCATGATATTCACCAAATTTCACATCAGCCAATAATCCAAACAATATCACAACCAATATATATCGTCCATGGTCTGTGGATGAGGGGAGTGTGTGTGTGTGTATATATATATATATATATATATATATATATATATATATATATACGTATGCAACTATATTTCGATTTCATTTCAACGCATATATCATTTTTACAATGCATATATAACTTATACATCGAACATACAACTTATACAACGTTACACATGAGGTGTACATCGCTAATATAACTCATACATCGACTATATAATTTATAAATCATCGTTTCCATATCGTTTATAAATCAGAAATCTCATATTGGGTTCCACTCCTCCAAAAATAGCAGGAAGCTCAGAAAAATATCAGGTCTCTTCTAGAATGTAGAAGACGTCTCCACGAGTCCAATGTCTCCGGTTTCAATGGATTTTGACAACATAGTAAAAAGCTATGATTTTTAGATGTTATTCATAGTTTGCGACGGTTTTAAACTGTTGAAGCCATTTAAAATAAACAAGGCCGTACCTTTCAAAGATGGTCCTAAAATAGGTCTTTGATTTGCACAAAATCCACGATGCTATAGGGCGATCAGACTTCACCCCGTTACAGCGCTTGGAAAGGCGCACCTGCAGGGCCCACGCCGTTGAACTTGCCGGCCTCTGGGCGATGGAATCAGGCTCGAAACGGCGAGACTTCCCAGGGTTGAGACTCGACGAAAACACAACGATAACTGAGGAACTTTATATGGATTTGTAGAGGAGGATTAGATCTTCAAAATGGTTCAAGAATTTCGTGATTTCATTGAGTGGTTGAGGAGAAATCGAAGAGAGAAGTTAATAAGTCTTTTCCGCCTTTGATGAGCAGGTTACGGGTTTCAACGATGGAGAGGAAGAAATGTGATTGGCCAGCACCCTTTTATTTTATTATTTAATTTAAATAAATCCGAAAATACCCCTTACCACGTACGAACTCCAATCCAAACCCAACGACTGTCGCCCCTAGCTAAATACCCCCATTCCGAACACAATGGAATATGTTTCGTAGGCCCATTTGACTGTTACAGTCGGTTATTCTTCAAATTAAAATATAAAACATTCAAATTCTGATTTGAACGTACATTTTAATTTGCCGGGGCTACATACTGATTCTAAAAATTCCCGAAAAATTTATCTGACTATGTTGGGACGATACGGTCCCAACAAAACTAGTTTCTTCGAATTCTGAGACAGTTTGAAAAATGGCCATTTTCTGGTCGATCCAATCTAACTGAAATCAACTAAACACATTTTCCTTCGCCACGCTCACATATTAACTTCAAAAATTATGGAATTTGAAACCTAGCAATATTTTGGCATCCCGGATCCAACAAAAGTGGTTTCATCGAAAAAGAGGGCGTTTGCAAAATTTCTATTTTCAAGGGCTATATATACTCTATAGCGACCTTTCTAAAAATTCATTTGGCCATAACTTTTGATTCCCGCTATGAAACATCGATTTTTCAGATTCATTAGAAAGATATTCATAAACAGATTTAAATATTTTTTGTTTCACTAAAATCCATTTTATTTTGCGCCCGGTACAGTCAATCAATGTTTGAGTTCAAATTTTGAAACTGCCGTGCCATCTCAAGCCTTGTTTATAATTAAAAATAATTATATTTTTTTCAAACATCGATTCAAACATACTTTTTGTCGCTATTATTTAAAATAATTTATTTTAAATATTTAAAATCTACAAAAATAGCCAAATTAAAATTTTTAAATTGGTTCTGATTTTCCGGGTTGTTACACCTTTTGTCGGGCATTTCACAATATACTCTTCATCCACTTCATCCCATACCTGTTTAAAGTATACATGACCATATCCAATTCATTTCAATCAGTACATTCCCATTTTAACAAAATCCGCTAACCGCCTCTTAAATTCGCTCTTTTTCCTAATGCACTTTCTATTTGAACATATCATATTTGAATATATTTTAATTTGTTAATACGCAATTCGAATTCCATTCCTATCTCGAGTTCCATACTCGATTTTCCAATTTCAATTAACAATTTACATCTCTTCCCAAACTAAGCTGAGTTCGATTGCAATGCTATTAACTAATTCCTTTTGAGATTAGTTAACATTATTTGGTAGTTAAAAATATGATTTTTTATTTTGAAAACCAATTCACTTACTCCAATTTAGTTCGTATTTACTATATAACCCAAATCTAGATTTTTTTAATAGAAAATCGGACTTTTATTCATTAAAAATCCCTTTATTTTATTTAGTAAACCGTTATTGTTCATAAATGATTTCACAACGACTTTTATAAAATTTATTTTGTCATAACTCAAAATCTATAAAACAAAATCCATATTTTTCTCTTTTATTAGAATATCATTATTTACTAAGCCCAAACGTTTCTGGTTTCGTCAAATTTCGACTTATATTCAGTTCTGTATACTCGATTGAAGTTCGAATCGCCAATTTACGAACTACCGCGCTGCGGCGAGTTCATTTTAATTATAATTTAATATATAACGTTTAAACTTCATTATAAAAATAATTCTAACTCCATTTTCAATAAATTGAATCCGTTATCCAAAACTAACTTAACAATTTAGATTTTCCAAAATCTTCGATTATTTTATTCCATATGCACAACCAGTTATATTTAAAACTTAGTTTTCTATATTTAATTCCAATCCCCCTGGGGTTAAGTTTGATATAATCAAATTCCAATAAATTAATTCAACATCCTTTGCCATTACAAACAAATATCATCCCTTGATAATAGTGGAGTCGTTCAAGTTGGGTTATTTTATTTATCTCTCAGACCTTGACCGACAACGTTCTTATCTTGAGATTGATAAAAGCTTGTAATATTAAAACTTGATTAAAATATCACCTTCTATTTCATTAAAAATATTGTTTTATAAGCCATACTTATCTTGGAAAAACGATTGCCCAATTATCTAATGAAATTTACTTCATCACTTTTATAAACACTGTTTCTAAATTATTTTCTGTATATTATATCTTTAAACAAACTTCCAATTCGAACTCCATTTGGAACTTGATCCCTACTTTATATTATTATTATAACTTATAAATATGGCATCGCATCTATTTCATATTTAATTTTTAAAATTTTAGTTCTATTCAATATAATCCCTTTTCAAATTTATCCTTAAATTTTAATTTATAATTTTTTTCAATAAAAATTCCCTTCTTTTATTTATAAACATCGTTTATAAATTTCACTTCTTGTTTTAAATATTAAAACAAGATTCTATTTCAATTTCTATTTGAAATTCAATTTCTGCTTCGGAAAATAAACTTTCCTCTTTTTAAAATCATTAACGAAATTATATTTCTAAATTATCTGATGATAACTTATAATCATCGAATATAAGTTCAACTACTTGTTTTAACAAGATAATGTTTTCCTAGCCAATTCAAAATACAATTTCCAATCTGGAAAAATAAAATATTCCTTTTTAAAATTAAAAATCCCTTTTATAATATTATTAAATATCGATATCTAGGGCCAGTGATATTCAAACATTCAAAACACACCATTTCAAATCGAAGGTTTATAACACATCATATATGATTATATATATGGAAACAAACAATTATAATTTGTTTTCCAACATTCACATATGCCAAAAAACATAAATAATACCAATCCTGCTTCAAGGCAGGATATCGCGATATAGAAGGTTATCCACTCATATATTGGGTGACGATAGGGTCATCCGCTATTGATACTGCGGGCATCCGCTAATGATACTGTGGAAAATATCCAATCACCAATATTATATATATTCAACCACCAAGCCTAAATAACTAATATATATAATAACCAAGATTGATAAACAATTTATAAATGCAACCAAGCAGGCAACAGTTTATTTTTAATGATAAAAATAAATTTTTAAGTGAGATTTACTCACCTTGATTTTCCATTGCCGAATATCCAACTAAATTCCAGATTGTGGCGTCTTACGAATCGACTTGCATGAATTATTTTTGCTCCAATGATTATATATTTTAATTAATGATTCAACGATTATCAATTTGAACTAACTATTAAAACACATAATTATATTAACTATATACTAAATAAATGAGTTATTATTATTATTTTTAAATTCGTAAATTGTATACCTTACTATTAAAGATATATCCGCTCTACCTTTCCACAAACTGCCCCTTATCTTGGCTGATGCATGCGTGCATGCAAGTAATTTGATTTAAGCAACTAGCTAGGTCCACTTTGCACACTAACCATTGTCTATTTTCCAACCAACGTATAAACCTAGATGTTCATACATCATTTTCCTTTGCTTCCATATATCAACCCCAGCTCAAAGGATTTCCGACCAAAGTGAGCCCGAATTTCTACAAAAAAGCCTAGATATTCATTTGAGAAGCAACTGAACTATTCAAATAAATAAAAGAAAATTTATTTAAGATAATTACCTTAAGCATACTAGCTTAACTCCGCCTAAAACATTTTCTTTTCATTTCTCGAACACAATGTCTACATTACTAATAAACGGATTTTAGGTGACACTACACGTCGACCCTTGTTGCTGCTACCATCCAAACTTAAAACAATCATAATGTTTACTTCAATGAACCCTAACAGCTCCCCTACGAACACCAGTTTAGTATTGCATCCCCTGACAGCAACTTTATTGCACAACAATGCCAGTCAATCTTCCACTTGCAAGCCACAATTCCCAAGGCCGTCAAAATCGTCACCTGTTAACCCTCTCTCTCCGATGGTCACCGCTACCCCCAACTAACCAAATCCGAGCTCTTGATCCAAACACCATCCCTCCCAAATCAATACAATCCTAACTGCATCAGTTCCTGTACCACGCTACTCCCATATTTTTTCATACAAACATCACTTACCAGTAAATCACAACACCCTATTCACCTAATCGCACATCACCTCATCAATCCCAAACTAACATCGGCCTTTGCCCCTGAAAGCGCAACACCCCTTCATCAATTGCGAAACCCCTCTTACAATCGCACCACCCGGAAGTACCCAAATCGCCTTTGCAAACCTCAAAATCCAACGCAATCCCCTCGTCAATCCAAATCCATGCATTGACCCTCCATCGCAGCTTCCTATTCGAAACCGCTACAACCCTTCACGAGTGCCTCTGTTATTTAAGCCTCGCTACAGGTTGCATGTATCACGTCCTAACTCCCTCCTGAAATCGAACTCAACATCTCATGATTTATTTCCATCTGATTTCAGAATACGTTTTGATTTCCAAATATTGAAACTTGCCTTCATTTGATTTTGTTTTTCTGAGCAATAATTAGAAATAGATGACTGGGTGCAGTTTTATAGAAGTAGGCGGGAGATAGAACGTACTTCATCATTAAATCATTGTTTCCCTAATATTAAAGATTAGAGACATTATTTTCTACTCGAAGGAAGAATGGTGTGCGCGATGGAATAAGGTAGGAAGGCTTGATTTATAGTATAGGTCAGCTGATGCTATTTTTGATTTGATTTGTTTTTAATTAAATAATTAAAATATCTCACTGTCCTTAATTCGAAATCTCAGACCACTATTTCAACGTAACGACCGACGCTATCAGATTATGGCATTATTCTGAACTCCACGGAACTGATTCTGGAATTCAACTTAACTGTATATAAGAGATAACAATTTAAATTAGTGATTTAAATTAAATTCGATTTAAAATATAAATCGATTCTAACAATTAAATCCATCAATAAGAAACAATTATTATCGCTTATAGTCAAATAGAATTTATATTGATCGACTAAATTATTTCGATCCAGTTTTAACTCAGCATTAAATTATTTGCCATTCTTGTATTACGTCAATTCAATATATCCGGTATTAAATCGTATATTGATTATTAAACCGATAAATCATATATAAAAATCTATTTATTATTCCAAATCAACATTTAAAATAAATTTAAATATTCCATATTAAATGGCTAAAAATTTGGGACGTTGCATTTATACAATTTATACATTCAATAAAAATGATATTTTTATTATTTAAACATTTTATTCAACACTTGAATATTTTATACAGTTCCTTCATTCAATAAACAAAACACGTTCAATTCAATCCAAACAAACAATCATGGTTTGTACAATCAATGGTGTCTGGTGCTGCTAATCACCGTCTACATCCTTGTATATATTTAACTGTAAATAAATTGAGTGAGAAAGAGTTCTCACATTTTCTTTTCTACAAAAAATAAAAGAAAATTTCTACAAAAAAGCCTAGACATTCATTTGATAAGCAACTGAACTATTCATATAAATAAAAGAAAATTTAATTAAGATAATTACCTTAAGTATACTAGCTTAACTCAGCCTAAAACATTTTCTTTTCTTATCTCGAACACAATGTCTACATCACTAATAAACGGATTTTAGGTGACACTACACTTCGACCCTTGTTGCTGCTACCATCCAGACTTAAATCAATCATAATGTTTACCTCAGTGAACCCTAACAGCCCCTCTGAGAACACCAGTTTAGTACTGCGTCCCCTGACAACAACTTTATTTCACAACAGTGCCAGTCGTTCTTCAACTTGCAAGCCACAAATCCTAGGGCCATCAAAATCCTCACCTGCGAACCCTCTCTCTCCGACGGTCACCGCTATCCCCAAATAACCAAATCTGAGCTCCTGATCCAAATACCGCCCCGCCCAAATCAATACAATCCTAACTGCATCATTTAATTTACCATGCTACTCCTATATTTCTTCAAACAAAATCACTTACTAGTAAATCGCAACACTCCATTCACCTAATCGCACATCACCTCATCAATCCCAAACTAACATCGGCCTTTGCCCCTGAAAGCGCAACACCTCTTCATCAAATCGCGACACCCCTCTTACCATCGCACCACCCGGAAGTACCCAAATTTCCTTTTCAAATCTCATAATCCAACGCTATCCCCTCGTCAACCCAAATCCATGCTTTGACCCTCCATCGCAACTTCCAATTCGAAACCATTACAACCATACACGAGAACCTCTGTTGTTCGAGCCTCGCTACTAGTTGCAAGTATCGCGACCTAAATCCCTCCTGAAATCAACCTCAACATCTCGTGATTTGTTTCCATTTGATTCTAGAATACGTTTTGATTTCTAAATATTGAAACTTGCCTTTATTTGATTTTTTTTCTGAGCAATGAGAAATAGAGGGCTGCGTGCAGTTTTATAGAAGGAGGAGGGAGACAGAACGTACTTCATCATTAAATCATTGTTTCCCTGATATTAAAGATTGGAGACATTATTTTCTGCTCGAAGGAAGAATGGTGTGCGCGATGGAATAAGGTAGGAAGGCTTGCTTTATAGTATAGGTCCGCTGATGCTATTTTTTATTTTATTTGACTTTAGTTAAATAGTTAAACTATCTCGCGGTCCTTAACTCCAAATCCCGAACGTCTATTTCAACGTAACAACCAACGCTATCAGATTATGGCATTATTCTGAACTCCACGGAACTGATTCTAGAATTTAACTTGACTGTATATAAGAGATAACAATTTAAATTAACGATTTAAATTAAATTCAATTTAAAATATAAATCGATTCTAACAATTAATACATCAATAAAAAACAATTATTATCGTTTATATTCAAATAGAATTTATATTGATCGACTAAATTATTTCGATCCAGTTTTAACTCAACATTAAATTATTTGTCGTTCTTATATTACGACAATTAAATATATCCGGTATTAAATCATATATTGATTATTAAACCGATAAATCAAATATAAAAATCTATTTATTATTCCAAATCAACATTTAAAATAAATTTAACTATTCCATATTAAATGGCTAAAAATTCGGGATGTTACATTTATACAATTTATACATTCAATAAAAATGATATTTTTATTATTTAAACATTTTATTCAACACTTGAATATTTTATACAGTTCCTTCATTCAATAAACAAACACAGTCAATTCAATCCAAACAAACAATCATGGTTTGTATAATCAATGGTGTCGGGTGCTGCTAAGCACCGTCTACATTCTAGTTTATATATTTAACTGTAAATAAATTGAGTGAGAAAGAGTTCTCACATTGGGATCCACTCCGTCAATCTTTAATTGGAAGGTTCGGATTTAAATCTTCCTTAAATACTAACTGCTTCCGTATTTGACGAAGTTGGTGCTCACGCAAAGCTCTCGACTCCACGATCACAGCGGATCCAATCTCGCGCGATTCCGAGTTCATAGCAAAAGGTTATGGCATCGCAAAGTTTGAACAAATTATACGTCATTAATAAAACTAATTAACTAGTTAATTAATGTTAACAACGTTTTTAATAAAGTTAAAAAGTGTTACCTTCGCTCCATTTTCTCCTGAACCCGCAAATCCATCAGCTCACCTCCGTTGACCTCAAACCGCGCGCCATTGGAGCGACTGGACGTCGATCGAAGCACTGCGCCATGAAGCCGTTCACCTCCTCCACCTTTGTCATCGGCAACGCATCATTTGAGGGCCCCACTATGTTGGACTTTGGGCATGAGCGGCATCCCTTTGGGGGAGCGATTCGCCCTCATTCCATCACCAACGGTGATCATCACCGTTGATCTTCGAGATCCCCTTCAGCTGAGCATATTTCGTTTAGGAAGATTCAGGTATTGATGAACGTGGGAAGAGATCGGAGGGGGGAGATTCTGTGTGATTTCCGCCCTTGATTTCAGGAACTGGCGGCTAGTTATGTTGTAAGCCTAGGGTTTATACTTAGGGTTATATATAATAAATAAAATAATATATTTAATTCTTGAATTTACTTTATTATAACATTTCGCGTCTGAAATCCAAATTAAACTCAATGACTGTCGTCCCTAGCTAAATACCCCCATTCCAGACACAATTGAATATGTTTCATAAGCAAATTTGACTATTTCGGTCAGTTTGTGTTTAAATTAAAATATAGATCAATATATATTGAATTTGAACGTACATTTTAATTTACCAGGGCCACATACAAATTCCAAAAATTACAGAAAAATAAATCTAGCTACGTTTTGACGATATGGTCCTAACAAAATTAATTTTGTCGAATTCGGAGACCATTTAAAAAATGGTCATTTTTTGGTCGATCCAATTCAAACTGAAATTAACAAAAACATGTTTTCTTTTTCCACGCTCACATATTAATTCTAAAAATTATGAAAATTGGAATCTAGCAATAATTTTATATTCCAGATCCAACAAAAGTGGTTTCGTCGAAAACAGAAATGGCTATTTTAAGGCTTATATATTATATTAAATTCCATACGACTATTTTAAATTTTAAACTGGACATAACTTTCGGTTTCCTTTATGAAATCTGGATTTATTTTTCCATTCATTAGAAAGATATAATTAAAAAGATTCCAATATTTCTGCTTTTACTGAAATCTGATTTATTTTGAATCCTGTACATTCAATTGAAATTTGAAATCAAATTTTCAAACTACCGCGCCATTTCAGGCTCGTTTTATAATTAAAATAAATTTATTCGTTTTGACACTGATAAAATAAATTTTTAGTCTTTATTATTTAAAATAAATCATTTTAAATATTCATAATCCATTAAAATAGCTAAAATAAAAATTATAAATTGGTTCTGAAAATCCGGGTTGTTACAATCTCCCCCACTTAATTTCGTCCTCGAAAAGGAACGGAGCTGAAAGTTGTTTGACTAACCAACTCAACTTCCATTCTGGATATCATTCTTCAACTTTTCAGTTTCTAAGAATTTTCAAATTTTTCAAAAATTTGGCTAACACCCTAAATTTTTGAAAACTTTTGCCATAACCTCCTTTGTACGGGGATACCTTTAAAACCGCAACTTTCCACACAGGGCCCTCACCAATCCAAAAGAAAAAAACAAGCGGCTAGCCAATCGGCTAATAAAATCATCAAAACCCAATAAATTAGTAAACATGTACCTATTTGTCGGGCATACAATTTTATTCCTCTTCTTAGCGTCCTTGCTATGACCTACTCAATGTATATGCATGTATATGCATGCAATTCAAAACAATTTTCAATTTAGTTTAATCATTAAATTTTTATTTGGCTTAATGGTTCAAAATTTTAATTAATCAAACAACACAATCAGCAATCAATTAGTTGATTATCGTTTCAAATGCATAACTTCTATATATATATTCAAAAATCCATTTTTGATGCCAAATCAAAACAATAACCCTATCTAAACTTTGGTTCTCACACCATCCAATTGGAATCATATAGATATCCCACTTTCAAAACTCGAACATAAACCCTGATGATGGTGCACCGATCATCAGAATCATCTTTGGGCGACTAGAGTGTGATTCTATATCTATCCAGTATATTTGAAACTTCGAATACACGTTAATTATGCGTATATTCAAAATCTTCATGTACTCAATTGTCCAAATTCAATTTAAAATAAACTAATAAAATACGTATAATAAGGTTTAAATTTTCAAAACAAAATTTGTTTTCATTTTTTTTTTAAAAATAACACTCTTTGAAACTCATTCTAGGATACTACTGATCCCATCTCTAATGAGACATTCTCATTGGATATTATTAATCCAATTTATGATGAATTCTTTCGTTCGGTTCTAATGTGTCTTGTTCTCGAGCTCTGTAAACAAAAGCTCTGATACCAAACTGAAGAGACCCAAACTCGCCCGTACGAGAAAGCTCGGATTATGTTGAGAACACGAAAAATTAGAACACAAACAACAGAACATTGCACTATTATTATAACAATTACATCAGAGTACAAGAATATAACAGAGTATGAATAAATATTGCACATTGGAAAATATCAGAGAATTAAAATTACAATGCAGTGGAAAATCAATACATAACACAACTATAAGAAATACCGGGATACAGAGCGTTCCGAATATAGCTCCAGCTGTAAATCCAGGATCCTGTGAAAATAATATCTGCAAAAACCCAACTACTAGCTGCCCGTGTGGAAAATAGCAGCACCCAGAGTTTAGTTTAAAACAATAAACTCCAGGTTAGTCATGTGACTGGTGTGAGAACTAAAACAGTTATTTAAAACTCTACTTTGAAGTTAGGTATATCACGGGACCTCGCCGTATAACACGGAATGGGTTTACCCCCATGAACAGCAGTGCATAAAAATAAACAGTGTAATGCTTTTTGAAAAATGAAGCTATTATAAGACTCAGGTCCCATCACACAATGCAACGCAAGCCGGAGGGTAGAGTTTTCCCTTATAATAGCCAAACATGCTTGGTACGTTTAAAACAAATCATTTGATACTATTATAAGTGCATAGTGTTTAAAACAACTTCAAATATAAATGTATCAATCATAGATGGAACGGGTACCATATATCATGTCGCCATACTAGTTCTACAACTAAAAGCGAAAAGTCGCATATTGGAAATTGGATTCTATTTATGAACCAAGGCAAGGGATCGTCCTTACCGCTTTGAGACAATCTAGCACCATGTCTTAGGGTCAGCCGCAACTGCACCTTGGATCTTCAGGGCCGGTCAATCGTCGGTGATTAATAATACCTGAACAACAAATTTCCTTGCCCTATGCGGCATAAACCTGGTCAGTATGTCGACCATCATATCCATCGGCCCCGTGATGACCAATATATCCAAGGTACCTCGCTATCCATCAAATAATAAGCAATATCCACATGAGTAAAATGTCTGGGCTCCATACCATGACACCACTCCTAGCTAGAAAGAAACACATGTTCTCCCTGCAGTCCTCTCCCATTTTTGGTTCATACCAAGGTGTGAGGCTCGCGAATTAACGTTATACACAAAGCTATGCCCTTTAAGGTCATGCTTTGATCATCAACCACAAGGCCCTGCTTTTCAACAAAAGCCTTGATCATTTGCATCTTTGCATGCCACACAGGCAATTCACGCCATGCGACTGATGTCTATCGATATATAACCTCTGAGCTAGTACGTCTCAGAGAAGGGTGTTAAGCAAGAGAATAAATTCTCCGCCACTAAACAAATATATATTTAATAGAAATCAGTCAACACAGAATAAAATCCAATTTCAAACACACATCCATTTACTAGTTCGTTCTGAGTCTGAACGAAACTGGAGGCACCTTATTCCTCATCCCATATGTCTAATACAAAAGAGAGGTGCTCGCATATCCGGTCGATCTCCAAGTACGTCTGGATGATCACCACTTATTGTCTTATCTTGGGTGTACAACCCAATTGTAAAGACCCATAACTTCCCCGGTAAGGAAATAACGGATACTTCGAGAACAAGCCACAAAAGAACGCAAACCGAAGAACATTTCATTGCTAATTACAACAATTCCATCAGAATACAAGAATATACAGAGTATAAATCAATATTACACATTCACTAAATATCAGAGATTACAATACATTACATAGCAGCAGAAAAAAAGACAACACACAACTAGAAGTAATACACGGATACAGAGCTTTCCGAGTATCGTTCTAGCTGTAAATCAGGATCCTAAGAATATAAATCTGCAAAACCAAAACTACTAGCTGCCCGTGTCAAAATAAGGGCACCCAAAGTTTAGGTTAAAACAATAAACTCCAGGTCAGTCATGTGACTAGTGTGAGAACTAAAACAGTTATTAATCTTTATTTTTAAAGTTAGATAAATCAAGGGACCACGCCATATAACACGGAACG
This sequence comes from Allium sativum, assembly GCA_030737875.1. Classification (NCBI taxonomy): domain Eukaryota; kingdom Viridiplantae; phylum Streptophyta; class Magnoliopsida; order Asparagales; family Amaryllidaceae; genus Allium; species Allium sativum. Next base: position 347,249,120 of record CM060920.1, read on the forward strand.
AGTTTCCTCCCAAGAACACCAATGCATAAAACAACAGCGCAATGCTAAATAAAGAACAATAAAGCTATTATAAGACCCAGGTCCCATCACACAATGCAACGCAAGCCGGAGGATAGGGTTTTACCTTATAATAGCCAAAGAATGCTTGGTACATTCAAAACAAATCATTTTGATACTATTATAGTGTAGAGTGTATGAAAACAACTTCAAATATAAATGTATCAATCATAGACGGCATAGAATCCTATGCTACTATGTCGCCATACTAGGCTCTACAATCAAAACCGCAAAGTCACGTATTTGGAAACTGGATTTCCATCTATGAACCGAGGCAAAAGATAGTCCTCTACCGATTCGAGACTGTCTAGTTCGAGTCTCAAGAACAGAACGCATCGTCCCTTGGAGCGATAGGGCCGGGCCACCGATGTGGATTAAACTTAAATCCTGAACACTGCGTTTCCCCGCCCTTTGGGGCGTAAATGAGCCACATAGTCACCGATATATCCGAGGCGCCTCGCAACAGCAACAACCACATAAGTCAAACTCGTCAGGACGTGTAAAACCGCTGACGCCACTTCTAACTAGAAAGAAACGCATGTCCTCCCTGAGGTCCTCTCCCGTTTTTGGTTCACACCGGTGTATGAGGCTCGCGAATCAACGCTACACAAAGCTATGCCACATAGGCGGTGCTTTGATCATCAACCACAAGACTTTGCTTTTCAACAGAACCCTTGATCAATTGCCACTTAGGCATGCCACACAGGCAATTCACTCCATGCGTTTGATATCCATCAATATATAACCCCTGAGCTCATACGTCTCAGAGAAGGGCATTAAGCAAGAGAATAAATTCTTCGCCGCTAAACAGATATATATTTAATAGAAATCAATCACACAGACTAAAATCCAATGTCAGACACACAGTCCATTTACAAGTTCGTTCTAGGTCTGAACGAAACCGGAGGCACCTAGTACCTCGCATATCCATCGATCTCCAAGTACGTCTGGACGATCACCAACTGATTCCCTCCTCTTAGGTGTACGATCCAATCAAGATCATCAGTAATTATCCAAACGACGTGAAGACCTCCGGTCTTCAACCACCGTCTTCATCTTCGACTAATCGTCGAATCAGTTATTCAGAATGGGATAAACCCGGTCCTTCTGAATAACCCCCGTATATAATAAACAAGTGTTACAAAAACACAACATACGCCTCATTCCAATTCATCAGTCACTAACCGCAAATTAGCAAGAGAATAATTCCCCAAATATTAACCCCGAAGGCCGAAACCAACATCAGATCAATACCCAGGAAACCATTCTGCTTAGCTAACCTACAGTTAGTTTCTAAATTTCACATTCTTAGGGAAAGGTTCCCATAAATTTTATCAAAGATAAATTTCTTCTTTAATCTTCTTTTGAATATCAATTCAAACCAAATTATGGTTTATCCGAACTAGCCGGGATTAACGAAACTTACCGAAGTAATCATTTGTTTTAATTTCCCAATCCCAACCTATTCATCCCATGGAGTAAAACTGGTAATACTTCATATCTAACACCACGGTGTTATCGGTAAATTCAATTACCATTTCACGTTCAAATCTAATTAAAGATTTAACTATCGCCTGGAGCAAAACTGGTGATACTCCATTCTCGATCTTTTTAATCTAATTAAAGATTCATTAAAACTCCACTTAGTTTTAATCTTTAACTGGGTTAAAGAATCAGTGTCATTTAAAACACGATTCACGATAACCCCAAAATCACATTCCATTCTATCAGCTTAACCGTAAAATAGCAAGTGAGCAATTCCCTAAGTATTAACCCCGAAGGCTGAGACCAACATCAGATCAATACCCAAGAAACCATTCAACTTAACTAATCTCCAGTTAGTTTCTGATTTTCTTAACTCAGTTGGGTCTAAGAACAGTATTATTGAAAAATACCGTTCATGACAACCCAAAATCACATTCCATTAATTATCGGGTTAAAGAACAAGTGTTATTTAAAACACTGTTCACGATAAACCCAAAAATCAATACCAATTCAATTCTAATTAAATATTATTTAATTGGTACACTTCATTAAATCTAAATAAAAAGATTTAATCTTTTTCTCAATGGGCTTAAGAACAGTGTTAATGAAGACATCATTCACAACAAACCCAAATCCCATTTGATATTAAATACAAGGCTCTGAATAGAAAATATATTGGCTTATATTCAATATCAAATTCTACGACCAACAAATATCGTATTGGAAATAACGATATAAATTTATCTTTCAAATTCCCATAACAATATATGTATCATCACGAAATCCAACATCAAAATATTCCAAAGACAATTTCGATTCAAATCCATTCCAATTCAATTATTGGAAATTCTGGTTACTTTTAAAACCATTTCAAATCCAATTTATTTATTTTAAAAATAAATAAACTATTATTCTAGTTCATTTCGATAAAAATCTACTTTTATCTTTTCAAATATGGAGTTTTTCATCCCAATTCTTCACAAATCATTTCTTATGATTTTACACAAATTATTACTATTTTTAATAATTTTATCAAGGCCCGTACAGTCGATTTCCATCAACGGCCATAGAACTGCACTTACAGCGACCTTTTCCAAATTTGATTTGGACATAATTCCAAATCCAACCGTTAGATTTCTAATTTCTAATATCCGTTAGAAAGCTCTTTTCGATACGAACCCAACGGTTTCGGTTTTAGGAGAATCCGACAGTCGGATCTCCCGTAATATCCATTCGAAGTCAATGGTCGAAATTCGCGAACTACCGCAGCGCGGCGTGTTCTATTCAGGCCATTATATATATTATATACATTTCATCGATTTCCTTTTAAAACGTATTTTATAAATCGTTTTAAATTCGTTTTCAAAACGATTTCAACTTCCATCTCAAATTCAAATCAAAATTGAATCTTTCCAATATAATTTCGTTTTAAATTCATTTCAACTCGATTTCAATTCAAATCGATTTCAATTCAAATTGATTTCAATTCAAATCGATTTCAATTCAATTTCAATACGTTTTAAATTCAATTCAAGATGATTTCAATTCTATTTCAATCTAATTCGAATTTCAATTCTTTTCAATTTAATTCGAATTTCAATTCTTTTCAATTTATCAGATTTTTAAATCACTTTCGATATTCATTGTAAAATGAATAAAATCGACAAAATTCCAATTCGTGTTAAAATGGCGTTTAACTACTTAACACGGCTTCATATATTTCTATTTTCAAATATTCTATTTCAAATATTTCCTTTTCAAGTATTCTATTTCAAATATTTATTTTTCAAATATTCAATTTCAAATATTTCTTTTCAAATATTCTATTTCAAATATTTTATTTCAAAACTGGAATGAGGCCCAATCAATTACCATATAATGTTAATTATATGGATTTTCTACAATACATGTATATAATAACTACGATAAATAATCAACCATTGTAACACCCCACGCCCGCTAGGGTCACTCACAAAGGGAATGCCATAGCATCGGTGGAGTATTTTAGTGAATATAGAACAGAAAAATTACACCAAGACAGATATAAACAGTATTTGAAATTTAAAACATCATCTCATAACAGCGGAAATAAACATGTCTGGTTACATCATAAAACCATGATAAAAGTCAAGTACAATATCTGTCAAAATAAAGAAGTACATAATCCCACTCTCTCATACAATAGCCATAAGAAAAGAAAAGATAACTGGATAACTGGAGCTTTACATCTACCCAAGCTCCTCAAGACTGGAAACAGAAATCCGATCAAGCTCTACTACCGCTAGGATCCACCGTAGGACCTGAGGGTTGGGAAAAAAGATAAAAACAACGGGGTCAGACATAAGTCTGAGTGAGTCCTATAACTTTAACAATACAATCATTAAAGTAACCAGAGAAGACATAAACTTGACCTACGGTAATATCTGGGGATGAATGGCTACACTAAGCAGCTTGGTGGACTTAGGATAAACTAAGGTAACCGTTAGGACGCATCTACCCACCCAAGGATGATTACTAACTGCACCACACCAGTCATTCCTACTTAAAGGTTGATCCCTTCCAAAGACTTAGAAAATTTCCCCAGTAGTTTCATGTACCCCTAGCCCACTACATAGGTGCCGTCTGCCCCTATGTCCACTAGGTGTACCCAGTAATTCTTACCCAGTAGTTTCGTGTACCCCTACATAGGTGCCGTCTGCCCCTATCTTCATTAGGTGTACCCACTACTCCCCAAGCGATCGGCTCCCTACCGTAGATACCCGTGTTGGTCCCACAGTGGGGTGTATCACTCCCCTAAAGTGGCTACCCAATACTAACGGTGCACGACTTTATATCTACACGATGCAACAACGGCTTATCTACCAGCCCGGGCCCACACACGCATATGAAACCCGTTGGACTTGCGTTGCCACCGCTAACCCGTTTTGGCCTCTTATAATCAAGCCCAATATGCGTGTCCCGTCACTCGACATGGGTCGAGCCCACAAAGATACGTTTGGGATATTGGTTGAAATGGGCCCCCACAAGCTACCCACTTAAGCTTGTCAATTATCTAGTGTATCCCACTTAACCCTTTAATCATGTTTAATTACATGTTTCCACTTGGTTAAGTATTCTAATCGTATTTTCTATTGCCACCCAAGGCAACCCACTAGATTCCACATGCCACCCAAGGCAACCATAAAATTTCCTCATGCCACCCAAGGCACCCACTTAACCCCTCATGTCCCACTACATGCTACTATGGTTAAGTGTTTCTTAATTAATTAAGACCGTGATCTCCCATAAAGACCTCCCACATTAGACTGGCTGTTATGACCGCCTGGTTAAGCCGGTAGAATCCGGGCAGTCTTACGTCATAACAGAGTCTAACCTCGTGTCTTTACCTTAATCACGTATTTAATTTATGGCTAAGACCTCTCACATTGGGCTGACATTTGTAGCAACTGGTTAAGCCGGTCGGGTCCGGGCAGTTTTACACTACAAATGAGTCCAACCTCGTGTCTTAGTCGATTAATTACACCTAATTAATCACCCCCATATTAATTATCCCTAATTAATATCAAGTTTTCCATAACATGGGTAGACCTAACTCAATAGGTAAATTCCCATGGGGTAGACCTAACTCAATAGGTAAATTCCCACTTATGGTAATTTATTTTTATGGTATGCTTAATCATACCCAATCATTCATTTATTAACTTATTTACCAACCCCATCGTTCCCCACGTAAATCGTTCTCGTTACATGACATAATAAGGGGAAGATCATCACAAATATCATGGGTTTATCATACAACTTTGTCATGGGTTAAGAGGATGTCAACTTGCATATATGAGCATATATTAACCCAACTACATATAACCCAAACTTGCATATTATCATACACATGATTTGCATAACATGTTGCATATGAGCTTGCATATTATCATACACATATCTTGCATAACATGTTGAACTTGCATATAGGCATTCTCATAACTTGCATAACATGTTAAACATGCATTTAAGCATACACATAACTTGCATAAGCATTCACATACTTGCATAAGCATCCACATACTTGCATAAGCATTCACATACTTGCATAACTTGCATATCATGTCATTTAAGCATATACATATCTTGCAAAAGCATTCATATACTCGCATAAGCATGCATAACTTGCATATCACATAAATTTTGCATTTAAACATATACATGACTTGCATAAGCATCCATACACTTGCATAAGCATGCATAACTTGCATATCACTTTCAACTTGCATAACTCACTTTGCTAAACATGCATAATTCTACTTATTAAATATGCATAAATCCCTTATTAAACATGCATATATCAACTTGTTAAACATGCATAAATCAACTTAATAAGCATGCATAAACCAACTTATCAAATATGCATAAACATAGAACAACATAGAGTAACATATCATTATACATGATTCAAACTCACTAATCCGCATTTAAGACCATAGGTCTCATTACACCCAATCTACTTACTTTAACAATTGATGTTAAAGTGATAGAAACTCACCAAACTCAAGATTAGCAACCTTATGAAGTAGAATTAGTTGCTAACTATGAAGATAATGATGATTAAAGATTGATTAGAGAGGAATTAGCTTGCAACTTTCTTCTTAGATTAGTGGAGGCTTCCCTTAGGATTTAATTTGGCGGCATGAGGCCATTATTTCTATTTTTGGTAAGGATTAAGGTAGGTTTAGGGTGTATTTATAGATTAAGAGAGTGTTTTAGGCCCTTGGATTAACCCTAGATTAATTTAGGTCCATTAGATTTAGGAAACCTCTAGAACCAGCCCTCCTAGCCAGCCTGAAACCCAACCTGGTGCAACCTGGTGCACCCAGGTTCACAGAACGGTGCCACCCTGTCGACAGGCAAGTCGACAGGCATGTCGACACCCCTGTCGACAGGCCTGTCGACAGCCCTGTCGACATGGGTTGGGCGGGAAGCTTCCCGCCTGACCCCGCCTGGCCCATTCCAAATCTGAATTTAAATTTAAATTTTAAATTCCTAAATCTGTTTTTTAGCTCTAATTTTTCTGCAAACTTCCTTGGGCCATAACCGGGCCATACGGACTCCGATTTTCGAAAACTCGGACTCTATTTCGCGTATTTTTCCGAGACGAACGCAATAACGCAGCCCGTTACCCCTAATTCCCACATCTGAGATTATTTATCCTGTAATTAGTGAATTTTAGTATTAACTAAAATTCGGGGTGTTACATTCTCCCCTCCTTAAAGGATTTCGTCCCCGAAATCTTTAAGCTAAGAAGAATGCATATCCTACCAACCAAACAACCATCTACTCAAATCATCAACCACGGGCATCCATTGTCCTTAAACAGTTTCTAATGATGTATGAGCATATGCAAACGGTGTGTGTATATGTTCCCTATCTAATGTATGAACATATGCAAACCATGATAGTGCCATGCATCCATTATGTATGCGAGAAAACCCTATCGACACATACAATATCTACATGAGTGCACAATCATTCACCAAAATGCATCATCCATGTGATAACACAACCATTATACATCCATTAATATATTTTCCTACACACAATTTTATGCAATATGCAATATGAAGTGACTGAGCCGATCTAGTGCCTAGAGTGTGTGTATATGCATCCACGAGCAACCACTAGCAAACACTTGCATCCACTTGCATCCATCAACCATAACATGTCTCAAACACATGTTTCAACCATAGGTTTACCCTATCTGAAGGTCAAAGGTACTAACGAGAGGACATACCAAAGATAAGATAAGTACTAGACAAGCGATAAAGGAGAAAGTAAAGACATACCCTCAAAAAGAAATGGGTACAATGAACGCATCTTCGCTTCCGTCTCCCAAGTCGCGTTGCTCTCATCTTCTCCCCATTGCACCTTGACTAGTTGAACCTCTCTGTTTCTCAACTTCCTAGTCTCTGACCCAAGGATACGAGTAGGAGCCCGTCGAATCATCGCATCACGCTCTACCTCTACATCTCTAAGCAAGCTTGGCTCTACCACCTCTGCGGTCTCATGTAAGCACTTCCTCAAATGGGACACATGGAATACATTATGAACACCACTAAGTCTGTCGGGCAACTCCACCCTATATGCCATCCGTCCAATCCTTTCCTTGATAGGAAATGGCCCAACAAACCTCGGTGCTAACTTCCCAACGGATCCGAAGCAAACAACATTTCTCAACGGAGATACCTTAACAAAAACCATGTCCCCAACCTCAAACTCAAGATCCGTCCTTCTCTTGTCCGCATAAGATTTCTGCCTATCCTGCGCTGCTTTCATCCTTCTTCGAATCAAGTCAATCTTCTCAGAAGTCTCCCTAATCATATCAGGCCCAAGCAAGATCTTATCCGTAGATTCCCACCAACATGTAGGTGATCGACAAGGCCTTCCATAGAGAGCTTCGAAAGGAGCCATACCAATACTGGACTGAAAGCTGTTATTATATGCGAACTCCACCAATGGAAGATCCCATGTACCTCCAAAATCTAGGATGCAAAGCCTCAAAAGGTCTTCTAGAACACGATTCACCCTCTCAGTCTGGTCGTCCGTCTGAGGATGATATGCGGTGCTCAGACACAATTGAGTCCCCACTGCTTCTTGCAAACTTCTCCAGAATTCGCTAGTGAAGATAGGATCTCGATCACTTACTATGCTAGAGGGTACCCCATGTAATCGAACTATCTCTCGAAGATATACTGAAGCTAGCCATGGAGCAGTCCTCTTACTCTTCACAGGTATGAAATGGGCGCTTTTAGTAAGTCTATCTACCACCACCCAAATTCCTGTATTACCCTTCCTCGACCTGGGTAACCCGTCAATAAAATCCATCGAGACGCTATCCCACTTCCATTGTGGAACCTCCAATGGGTGAAGCAACCCACCTGGTTTCCTTTGCTCCGCCTTCACTTGCTGGCACACCAAACATCGAGCGACATACTCGGCCACATCTTTCTTCATACCGGCCCAGAAGAAAACCCTCTTCATGTCTTGGTACATCTTGTCCCCACCGGGATGAATGGTCATCCTAGAACGGTGTGCGTCATCAAGAATAGCCTTCCTCAAACCCTCATCTTGCGGTACGCAAAGTCTACCGTCTCTACGCAAGCACCCCCTATCGTCTAGGGTGTACCTACTCAAATGGCTGGACGACTCCCCCCTCATGAGCTTCTCTACTAACTCAACCAACTGTGGGTCGCCCCTCTGTGCTTCTTCAATCCGCCCCAAAAGAGTAGGCCTAACTTCCAAGGAAGCTAGCAAACCGGGTACATAATCAAGGGAAGGTCTGAAATCAAACATCGAGATAAATTCCAAGTTTCGTCGTTCCACGAACAATGGACTCAAGGACAACCTCTTCCTACTCAAGGCGTCCGCCACCACGTTACCCTTGCCAGGGGTATACGCTATCTCGAAATCATAGGATGCTAAAAACTCCATCCACCTTTGCTGTCTCAAGTTTAAATCTTTCTGAGAGAATAAGTACTTCAATGATTTATGGTCAGTGAACAACTCGAATCTCTCACCAAGAAGATAATGGCGCCAAATCTTAAGCGCAAAAACAATAGCGGCCAGCTCTAGATCATGGGTAGGGTAATTTTTCTCATGTGCCCTCAACTGCCTTCCACCATAGGCTATTACCCTCCCTTCTTGCATTAAGACTGCGCCAAGTCCTGTCCCACAGGCATCGGTATAGACAACAAATGGCTTGCTCCCATCTGGCAATACTAAAACTGGAGCGGTGGTTAAAGCTCTCTTTAACCGTCGGAACGCATCATCACAATCTACGTCCCATGTGAAAACAAGATTCTTCTTTGTTAAGCGGGTTAATGGGGCTGATATCTTCGCGAAGTCTTTAATAAACTTCCTATAATAACCCGCCAACCCCAAGAAACTTCTTACTTCGGTAGCATTCTTCGGAACCTTCCAATCCTGAATTGATACTACCTTCGCGGGATCCACAGCTATCCCTTCCTTGGAGACCACGTGCCCCAAGAATCGTACTTCCTTCCTCCAGAAGTTACATTTAGAGAATTTAGCCTTAAGGCTATGTGCTCGAAGAGTCTTCAACACTTCCCCAAGATGTAGGGCATGCTCTTCTTCATTCTTAGAAAATACTAAGATATCATCCACAAAGACCACCACAAATTTATTAAGGAACTCCCTGAACACCCTACTCATCAAATCAACAAAGTATGCAGGGGCGTTCGTCAACCCAAATGGCATCACCAGCCACTCATAGAAACCATCCGGAGTCCTAAAGGCAGTCTTGTCTATGCTATCCTCAGCCACCCTCAACTGATGAAACCCCGTGGCTAAGTCCAACTGAGAAAATACTGAAGCGCCAACCAACTGATCGAAAAGATCATCAATCCTCGGCAATGGGTGTCTATTCTTCTTTGTGAGCTTGTTGAGTTCTCTATAGTCTACACAAAGTCTGAGGGACCCATCTGCCTTCGTAGCAAATACTACTGGAGCACCCCACTCCGATATGCTTCGTCTTATGAACCCCTTCTCAAGCAACTCCCCTACTTGCTTATGGAGTTCCCTCCTCTCACGAGGAGCCATGTGGCGCACTGGTAAAGATACCGGTTTAGCATTATCCACCAAATATATTCGGAAGTCAATCTCCCGCTTCGGAGGTAAGCCCCTCACCTCCTCAAACACATCCGGATATTCCCGGACCACTCTCATAGATTGCAAACTCTCGACCGAAGCGTCAAGTGATTCAAGATAACTTAGCATAACAGAGTCCATGGGATTACAAGAAATCTCGAGAGTGTTACCCAAACGGGTCATGAGCCTAACAACTCTCCTTTCGCAATCAAGAACGGCACCATTACTGGATAACCAGTCCATGCCCAAAATCAACCCATAGCCCGTGAAGCCCAATACAAAAGCATCACATCTAAAATCAATGCTAAGTATAGAAATCTTCAAACCCAAACATATCATGGACAAATAAGTGGAGCCCCCAATTGGGTTTGAAACAACCAAGGGATCATCTACCAGACTGGTGTCTAAGTGCAGTAACTCAACTAATGATGATGAAATAAACGAATGCGATGCGCCTGAATCAAACAATGTACGGACAGGATGGTCAAATAGAAAAACCAGACTTTCAACGGAAATAGTTCTACCTCTCTCCTGAATCGGTGGAACCGCGAGAGCCTGTACTTGCCCCCTAGCCTGACTCGGTGCCATAAGAGCTTGCACCTGTCCTCCTGAGGTAGATCCCGTCCTTTGCCCCTTCTTAGGGCAATCCTTCACTAAATGCCCTGCTTCGCCACAGTGGAAGCAACCGGTCTTCTTCTTCTTGCGACAATCCTTGCTTAGGTGGCCAGGTGTCCCACAATTGAAAAACTTCTTCTTCTTGCCCTTGCCACCGTTGCCTTTCCCACCTTTGCTTTGCTGTTGTTGAGGTCTCTTTTGATCTCCCTTCTTCTCGGGTGCCTTATTAGCATTAGGACCCTTCTCTTCCTCATACATGAGTGCCATGTCAACTAGCTTCTCAAAGGTGGCCCCCATAGGGATGTGAGTCATAGCCAACCCATGCATAGGTTCATTCAAGCCTTTCACAAACCTCAAAGCCTTCTTCTCCAGTGTATTCACCATGTCTAGGCCAAACCTTGCCAATTGATTAAACTTGTTGACATATTCCTTCACCGAAAGATTTCCTTGCTTTAGAGTCAAGAATCTTTCCATATACAAGTTTTCCTCCGCCCTTGAGAGAAACTTTGCCACAAATCTTTGCCTAAAATCCGCCCAAGAGTCAACGGGGCGTTCTCCATTAGTAACTTCCCACCAGAATGAGGCCTCTCCCTTCATTAACCAAGCAGCCAACTTGACTTTCTTCCCTTCTTCCATCTCAAAGATATCTATCAACTCTTCCACCTCTTTAAGCCAATCTCTAGCCTCCACAAAGGTTTCAGATCCTTGAAAAGGTTTCCCTCCCATAGCTTTAAATTCCTTGCAAGTCTTAGCAAAAGTATCCGTGCGAGGAGGAGGGGGAGGAGGAAGATCGGGTGCTACGGTTGGTGGAGGAATATTTGCTGGACCCGCAGTGGTGGCCCTAGCCTCCATCAATCTCCTATACCATACTGGTACCGTCACACCCTCCGGAAGATTAAGATTCTCGGTCATGCTGAAACGAAAAAGGAAAGATTCAAAACGGAGAATTCGAAGGATATAGATATGGCTATTGGGGATTATGCTTTTTCTTTCAAAAACTTTTCTCTTAAAAGACATGTTTTTGAAAATATCTTTTCCAAAAATGTTTTAGAAAAGTAGTTTTCTAAAAATTTTATCTGTTCCGGTAACCTTTGCTCTGATACCACGTGTAACACCCCACGCCCGCTAGGGTCACTCACAAAGGGAATGCCATAGCATCGGTGGAGTATTTTAGTGAATATAGAACAGAAAAATTACACCAAGACAGATATAAACAGTATTTGAAATTTAAAACATCATCTCATAACAGCGGAAATAAACATGTCTGGTTACATCATAAAACCATGATAAAAGTCAAGTACAATATCTGTCAAAATAAAGAAGTACATAATCCCACTCTCTCATACAATAGCCATAAGAAAAGAAAAGATAACTGGATAACTGGAGCTTTACATCTACCCAAGCTCCTCAAGACTGGAAACAGAAATCCGATCAAGCTCTACTACCGCTAGGATCTACCGTAGGACCTGAGGGTTGGGAAAAAAGATAAAAACAACGGGGTCAGACATAAGTCTGAGTGAGTCCTATAACTTTAACAATACAATCATTAAAGTAACCAGAGAAGACATAAACTTGACCTACGGTAATATCTGGGGATGAATGGCTACACTAAGCAGCTTGGTGGACTTAGGATAAACTAAGGTAACCGTCAGGACGCATCTACCCACCCAAGGATGATTACTAACTGCACCACACCAGTCATTCCTACTTAAAGGTTGATCCCTTCCAAAGACTTAGAAAATTTCCCCAGTAGTTTCATGTACCCCTAGCCCACTACATAGGTGTCGTCTGCCCCTATGTCCACTAGGTGTACCCAGTAATTCTTACCCAGTAGTTTCGTGTACCCCTACATAGGTGCCGTCTGCCCCTATCTTCATTAGGTGTACCCACTACTCCCCAAGCGATCGGCTCCCTACCGTAGATACCCGTGCTGGTCCCACAGTGGGGTGTATCACTCCCCTAAAGTGGCTACCCAATACTAACGGTGCACGGCTTTATATCTACACGATGCAACAACGGCTTATCTACCAGCCCGGGCCCACACACGCATATGAAACCCGTTGGACTTGCGTTGCCACCGCTAACCCGTTTTGGCCTCTTATAATCAAGCCCAATATGCGTGTCCCGTCACTCGACATGGGTCGAGCCCACAAAGATACGTTTGGGATATTGGTTGAAATGGGCCCCCACAAGCTACCCACTTAAGCTTGTCAATTATCTAGTGTATCCCACTTAACCCTTTAATCATGTTTAATTACATGTTTCCACTTGATTAAGTATTCTAATCGTATTTTCTATTGCCACCCAAGGCAACCCACTAGATTCCACATGCCACCCAAGGCAACCATAAAATTTCCTCATGCCACCTAAGGCACCCACTTAACCCCTCATGTCCCACTACATGCTACTATGGTTAAGTGTTTCTTAATTAATTAAGACCGTGATCTCCCATAAAGACCTCCCACATTAGACTGGCTGTTATGACCGCCTGGTTAAGCCGGTAGAATCCGGGCAGTCTTACGTCATAACAGAGTCTAACCTCGTGTCTTTACCTTAATCACGTATTTAATTTATGGCTAAGACCTCTCACATTGGGCTGACATTTGTAGCAACTGGTTAAGCCGGTCGGGTCCGGGCAGTTTTACACTACAAATGAGTCCAACCTCGTGTCTTAGTCGATTAATTACACCTAATTAATCACCCCCATATTAATTATCCCTAATTAATATCAAGTTTTCCATAACATGGGTAGACCTAACTCAATAGGTAAATTCCCATGGGGTAGACCTAACTCAATAGGTAAATTCCCACTTATGGTAATTTATTTTTATGGTATGCTTAATCATACCCAATCATTCATTTATTAACTTATTTACCAACCCCATCGTTCCCCACGTAAATCGTTCTCGTTACATGACATAATAAGGGGAAGATCATCACAAATATCATGGGTTTATCATACAACTTTGTCATGGGTTAAGAGGATGTCAACTTGCATATATGAGCATATATTAACCCAACTACATATAACCCAAACTTGCATATTATCATACACATGATTTGCATAACATGTTGCATATGAGCTTGCATATTATCATACACATATCTTGCATAACATGTTGAACTTGCATATAGGCATTCTCATAACTTGCATAACATGTTAAACATGCATTTAAGCATACACATAACTTGCATAAGCATTCACATACTTGCATAAGCATCCACATACTTGCATAAGCATTCACATACTTGCATAACTTGCATATCATGTCATTTAAGCATATACATATCTTGCAAAAGCATTCATATACTCGCATAAGCATGCATAACTTGCATATCACATAAATCTTGCATTTAAACATATACATGACTTGCATAAGCATCCATACACTTGCATAAGCATGCATAACTTGCATATCACTTTCAACTTGCATAACTCACTTTGCTAAACATGCATAATTCTACTTATTAAATATGCATAAATCCACTTATTAAACATGCATATATCAACTTGTTAAACATGCATAAATCAACTTAATAAGCATGCATAAACCAACTTATCAAATATGCATAAACATAGAACAACATAGAGTAACATATCATTATACATGATTCAAACTCACTAATCCGCATTTAAAACCATAGGTCTCATTACACCCAATCTACTTACTTTAACAATTGATGTTAAAGTGATAGAAACTCACCAAACTCAAGATTAGCAACCTTATGAAGTAGAATTAGTTGCTAACTATGAAGATAATGATGATTAAAGATTGATTAGAGAGGAATTAGCTTGCAACTTTCTTCTTAGATTAGTGGAGGCTTCCCTTAGCATTTAATTTGGCGGCATGAGGCCATTATTTCTATTTTTGGTAAGGATTAAGGTAGGTTTAGGGTGTATTTATAGATTAAGAGAGTGTTTTAGGCCCTTGGATTAACCCTAGATTAATTTAGGTCCATTAGATTTAGGAAACCTCTAGAACCAGCCCTCCTAGCCAGCCTGAAACCCAACCTGGTGCAACCTGGTGCACCCAGGTTCATAGAACGGTGCCACCCTGTCGACAGGCAAGTCGACAGGCATGTCGACACCCCTGTCGACAGGCCTGTCGACAGCCCTGTCGACATGGGTTGGGCGGGAAGCTTCCCGCCTGACCCCGCCTGGCCCATTCCAAATCTGAATTTAAATTTAAATTTTAAATTCCTAAATCTGTTTTTTAGCTCTAATTTTTCTGCAAACTTCCTTGGGCCATAACCGGGCCATATGGACTCCGATTTTCGAAAACTCGGACTCTATTTCGCGTATTTTTCCGAGACGAACGCAATAACGCAGCCCGTTACCCCTAATTCCCACATCTGAGATTATTTATCCTGTAATTAGTGAATTTTAGTATTAACTAAAATTCGGGGTGTTACAACCATCATCCAGAGTGCTCCACACAACTGCATAAGCATTAAATATAAATAATTAACGCTTACACAGTCTGTCAACCCATCAATTGTCATACAAATAAACAATCAGGATTAGTGTACGTCAAATATCATCCAAACACCCGTGTGGGGTTTCAAATCAACAAACACATATTTTATTTGTGTCGTTGAGCGATGTATAAAATTTATCATCCCAATCAATATCAGTCAAATCAGTGTATATAAACAAATCGTCCGTTTTGTTTATAAATATTTATTTCATATACACGTTAAAAATTATATTTTTAACTATAAAATATTTTCCACTATTTAATATTTTATTTCATTCCACATCACACAATCAAATTTCACAACACAAACAAGTCATCCATGGTCTGTGGACGACAGGTGTCGGGTGCTGCTAAGCACCGTCTGCATCCTAGTATATATATGTATATATAACTAGAAAAGAAAAGAAAAGTGAGGAGTTCTCACCGATAAGCTAAACCAAACGCCACGACTCTTCATCGTTGGAAATCTTCGTATTTCTCGCCTTTCGTCAATTTCACTGTCCGTAGCCACTACATATATAAAAATCACATTTTTATATTGTTGATATGTATATAAAAATCACAATTTTATATTGTTGCTATGTATATAAAAATCACATTTTTATATTGTTGCTATGTATATAAAAATCCCATTTTTACACCGCTACTATATAGATAAAAATTCTATTTTTACACCGCTACTATATCGATAAAAATTCTATTTTTATATAGCTACTATATCGATAAAAATTCTATTTTTATATAGCTACTATATTGATAAAAATTCTATTTTTATCTTGCTAGTAATATAATAAAAATTATATTTTTATTACTCTACATGAATAAAAATCATATTTTTATATCTCCTACATAATAAAGATCGAATTTTTATTATCTATATAATATAAAAATCGTACTTTTATATTCTCTATCTCATAAAAATCATATCTTTTGTTAAATAAAAATCAAATCTTTCCAAATAAAAACATCAATCTATTTATATTATAAAAATATTTGCTTTTTCTCTTTATAAAAATACCAAAACTGAAAAGGAAAAAAATTAAATAATAAAACAAAAAGACTCACTCGCAAGAAAAGTAAGAAGGACTGTGCATTGGATGTTGTCGGAGCGTCGAGGCAGGCCGGTGGGGCTCGCATTAGCTGGCGGCGGTCTTCTCTTTGGGTGCTAGGGCTTTGGGGAGGGTTTTGATTAAAGAGGGAGAAGATGGGGGTGGCGGTAGAGGCTGTTGGAGGCGGAGGGGCTAGTGGAGGGGGCGGATTCGGGTTTGAGGGGGTTGTGGCTATCGAGGTGGGGCTACTGGCGGCGGGTGGTGTGGGTTGGATTCGAGGAGAGAGGGCGAGGTAGAAGGGGGAAGAGTTACGAGGGGGGTCTCGATCGGAGGGCTCGCCTGAGCTTCGGTGCGTGGGCGGCGGTGCTCCGCCTTAGGGCGGCGGCTTCCCCGATTTTTCTTTTTTTCTTTCTTCTTTTTTTTCCTTTTTCCCAGTTGAATTCGAAATGAACGGGGGGGGGGGGCTTTATATAAAATATTTTTTTTTATTATTAAATTTTTCTAAAAAGCAACTTTTATTTTCGACCTGGAAATCGAACCCACCGACTATCATCCCTAGCTAAATACCCCCATTCCGAACACAATGGGATATGCATCGTTAGCTGATTCGATCGTTTCGATCAGTTTCCGTCAAAATCAAAATATAACTCTATATATTAAATTTGAACGCGCGTTTCAATTTACCGGGGCCACATACGAACTCTAAAAATTCCTAAAAAATATTTTCTAGCTTCGTATTGACGATACGGTCCTAACAAAACTAGTTTCGTCAAATTCCGAGACCGTTGGAAAAATGGCCATTTTCCAGTCGATTAAAATCAACTAAAACTGGTCAAACGCGTCTTCCTTTGCCACGCTCACATATTGATTCGAAAAATTATGAATTTTGAAACCTAGCAATAACTTGACATCACGGATCCAACAAAAGTGGTTTCATCGAAAACCGAGGTCGTTTGCAAAATTTCCATTTTTAAGGGCCAGAATTCAATAGCGACTATTCTGAATTTTCAACTGGACGTAACTTTTTATTCCCGCTATGAAATTTAAATTTTTCGGATTCGTTGGAAAGATATTGTCAAACGGATTTAAATATTTTTGGTTTCACTAAAATCTGGTTTATTTTGCACCCGGTACATTCATTTGAACTTTGAAATCGAATTATCGAACTACCGCGCCATTTTCAATTCCTTTTATAATTATAAATAAATATTTATATTCTATCGACGATCTATATAAATATATACGTTCGAATTCCATTCAAAATAAATTTCTTGTCGATATTATTTAAAATAATTCATTTTAAATATTCAAAATTCACTAAAATCGCCAAAATAAAAATTTTAAATTGGCTAAGATTTCCGGGTTATTATGCCAATCAAGACATCAGTAACATCCAAACAATGTGAAGACCTCTAGTCTTCAACCACCATCTTCATCATCGACATATCGTCGAATCACTTATTCAGAATGGGTATAAACCCGGCCTTTCTGAACAACTCGCTTATATTATAAACAAGTGCTACACAAACACAACATACGCCTCATTCCAATTCAGAATATTCTTTTATTCAAATATTCACATGATTAGGGAAAGGTTCCCATTAGTTTTATCAAAGATAAATTCTTTAAATTTATTCTTTAGTCTTCCTTTGGATATTAATTCAAACTAAATTAAGGTTTATCCAAACTAGTTGGGATTAGCACACCTTACCAAAGTAATCATTTGTTTAATTTCCCAATCCCGACCTATTTATCACATGGAGCACAACTGGTAATACTCCATATCTAACACCACGGTGTTATCTGTAAATTCAATTACCTTTTCATGTTCAAATCTAATTAAATATTTAACTATCGCTTGGAGCAAAACCGGTGATACTCCATTCTCGATCATTTCCCAAATTTGGTAATTTAAATTATCAATTCACATTTCAATATAATTAAAGATTCATTAGAACTCCACTTAGTTTTAATCTTCCCAAAAATCAATACTAATGATTATTTAACTTTGGGAAATCAATCATGCCATACTGACAATCTAAACCGTACCACTGATTTCAACCAATATATAACCTCTAAGCTCGTAAGTCTTAGAGAAGGGTGTTAAGCAAGAGAATAAATTCTTCGCCACCAAACAGATATATATTAAGCAGAGAACAACAAATACATTTCAAAATAAAATGTTGGCCATGTAATCCTATCTTTATCTGGGTTAAAGAACCAATGTCATTTAAAACACAGTTCACGATAAACCCAAAATCACATTCCATTAATTGTGGAATATTCACGGAAAATAGATCAATATATATATATAATCGATATCAATTTTCGAATCCGACTAATAATATAAATTGAATAACAACTAAGCCTTTTAAATTCCATATATATATATATATATATATATATATATATATATATTAACAGTCTTCCTCCACAGAAGCTCACATCGATTATTACCAAATCGAATTCCATTCAATTCCAATTTAACATATTAAATTGGAAAACTTTACTTTGGAAAATTTCCGTTAAATCTTAAAATAAAGATTTATAAATTCCAAATCGCATTTCACTGTAAATCGGGTTAAAGAACAAATGTCTTTAAAAACACAGTTCACAATAAACCCAATTCACATTCCATTTTATTCCAATTATTAAATATAATTGGAAACTCTAATAACCTTAATTAAAAGATTTATTCTTTTCACATAGGGTTCACGAACAGTGTTATTTAAGACACCATTCACGACAAACCCAAAATCCCATTCTTTTATTCAATTCCAATTAAATATTAATTAATTGGAAAACTTCACCAAATCTTAATTTAAAGATTTATTCTTATCTCAACTGGTTTTAAGAACAATGTTATTTAACACACCGTTCACGACAAAAACCAAAATCCAATTTGATATCAAATGCAAGGCTCTGAATAGAAATTATATCGGCTTATATTCGATATCAAATTCTGAAACCAACAAATATCGTTTTGGAAATACTGATATAAATATATCTTCCAAATTTCCATAACAATATCCATATAATCACGGAAACCAATATCGAAATATTCCGAAGATGATTTCCATTCAAATCCATTCCAATTCATATATTGGAAATTCTAGTTATATTAAATCCCATTCTCAATCCAATTTATTTATTTAAAAATAATTGGATTATAATTCCAGTTAATAACTAGTTCACTTCGATAAAAATATAATTTTATCTTTTCAAATATGGAATTTTTCATCCCAACTCTTTCCAAATCATTTATTATTTTATTTTACACAAATTATTAATATTTTTAATAAATTTATTAAGGCCCTTTCAGTCGATTTCCATAAACGGTCATCGAACTGCACTTACAGTGGCCTTTTCCAAATTTTATTTGGACATAATTCCAAATCCAACCGTTAGATTTCAAATCTCTTATATTCATTGGAAATCTCTTTTTGATATGAACCCAATGGTTCCGGTTTAGGAAAATCCGACGGTGACATCTCCCGTAATGTCAATTCAAAGTCAATGGTCAAAATTCACGAATGGTCGCGGCGCGACGCGTTCAATTTAGGCCATTCAATATATATATATATATAATATTACATATATTTTGTCGATTTCCATTTAAAACGTACTTTATAAATCGTTTATAAATTCGTTTTAAAACGATACCCACTTTCATTTCAATTCTAAATCAAAATTGAATACTCCTTATCATTGTAATATTTAAATGATAATATTTTCAAAATATCAAATTTTGAAATATTTCCCTTTTCGATATTCATGGGAAAATTTGAATAAAATCAATATAAATATCATTTGCGTTAAAATGGCGCAAATCTAATCAACATGGCTTCACATATTTCAATATTTTGTGTCCATCCAAAATCGGACATCAAAAGCAGATTTTAATCCTTTTACTGAATATTATTTTAAAATATTCGTTATTTTAAAATATTCGTTCTTTCTGAACTGGAATCAAACACAATAAATTACCATATAATGTTATTTATATAGATTTCAAACAACACATGTATATAACAATAATTATACACAATCAACCATCATTCAGATTGCTATTTACAACTGTATAAGCGTTAAAAATAAATAATTTACACTCATCACAGCCTGTCAACCCATCGATCGACATAGAACTAAATATTGGGATTAGTGTATGTCCAATATCATCCTAATACCCCTGTGAGGTTTTCAAACAACAAATACTGATTATTATTTGTGCAGATGGGCGATATGTAAAATTTATCGTCCCAATCAATATCAGTCAAATGAGTGTACATAAACAAATTGTCCGATTTGTAAATGAATATTTGTTTTCATTTCAGGAGAATTTCATGCCATCCATATATATTAATTCAATTCTTTTATTCAATTCCAATTAAATATTAATTAATTGGAAAACTTCACCAAAACTTAATTTAAAGATTTATTCTTATCTCAACTGGTTTTAAGAACAATGTTAATTAAGACACCGTTCACGACAAAAACCAAAATCCAATTTGATATCAAATACAAGGCTCTGAATAGAAATTATATCAGCTTATATTCGATATCAAATTCTGAAACCAATAAATATCGTTTTGGAAATACCGATATAAATATATCCTCCAAATTTCCATAACAATATTTGTATAATCACGGAAACCAATATCGAAATATTCCGAAGATGATTTCCATTCAAATCCATTCCAATTCATATATTGGAAATTCTAGTTATATTAAATCCCATTCTCAATCCAATTTATTTATTTAAAAATAATTGGATTATAATTCCAGTTAATAACTAGTTCACTTCGATAAAAATATAATTTTATCTTTTCAAATATGGAATTTTTCATCCCAACTCTTTCCAAATCATTTATTATTTTATTCTACACAAATTATTAATATTTAATAAATTTATTAAGGCCCTTTCAGTCGATTTCCATAAATGGTCATCGAATTGCACTTACAGTGGCCTTTTCCAAATTTGATTTGGACATAATTCCAAATCCAACCGTTAGATTTCAAATCTCTTATATTCGTTGGAAAGCTCTTTTTGATACGAACCCAATGGTTCCTGTAATGACCCGAAAATCCAACCAATTTCAGCTGACTAAATAACACAAGTCCAACCCCAAATTGCACTGGAAATTCAAAAAATTAATAGAAAGAAGATAGAAGGTGAGAATAGATAAGATAGAAACTTAGAATAGAAGAAGAAGAAGAAGAAGAAGAAGAAGAACACAACATCAGAGTAACCCGAACCTCACAGCGGAACGAATAACATATAATAGATAACATAACTTGGAAATATAACAGTTATGTATACAATAGCACTTATCATAATACAACACTTACAACACAGCGGAAATAACTATAGCTATATGATCTTGAAGCCTCCTGCTCCAAGCTCTCCAAGTATATCTGTAAAATCCTGAACTACTTGACTGCTCGTACAAATTTAGGCACCCAAGAGTTTAGGGAAAACAACAAAGTAAACTCCGGGTCAGTCATGGGACTGGTGTGAATAAAACAGTTTAAACAGGTATATGAACAAGTAAATGATATCTCATAAGACCACGCCGCAGAACAGAACGGGTTTTCCCTTATGAGAGACCAAAATATATTTATATCAAAAACCTTTTGATATTATAATAATGTCTATGTACAAATAGATATCGACTAGCAGAAACGCTTTCATCTCACGTTCTACGTATATATTATACAATCAAAATCGCAAGCACGTATTGGATAATGGATTACCAACTATGACAAGGTATGGAACCACCTTCCGATCAGTGTACTCTAGGAACGATACACTGGAGTTCAACAAGAACATCTTGTAACTCAGCCACACATGACCGACTACTCATTTTGCTTGAGTGTATCGAATGTACATCACCAACGGTTGGGATCGGCAACCGTTCCCATATATATATATGGGAAAGCATTGATAGATTTAAGAAACAAATGAATATTCTCTAGATAGGTGATTATACACCCTACTTCGGTGCGACCGACTTAGCCATGCTGCCTGCCCGATTTCTGTCATTTACAAAATGATGAGGCTAGAAGTCACACGTTTATCGTCACATCAGATTCACTTTGAATGCCACATTGTTAGATCCATCGAAAATCACTAATTGACGTCTACAACCATACATTACGTGTCAGCTAAAAGAAGTTTCCTTCTCCGCTTCCACTCTTGGTACGGTTGAAGAAATCAATGTACGTGACCTTCCTGGAAATACTCTGTCAGACATTCATCTTCATTCACTTAAAATGTCACATCGTCATACCCGCCAAATCACAAATTGATTTCCTCAAAAATACAACGGGTATACAGCTAAGAGAAACGAATTCCTCCGCCACCAACGTATATACGTTTTAAGAGATCAACATACGCGATTCATTTGATATACTCTGTCAGACCTTCGTCCATACAAGTTGTCCTGGGACTGGACAAACCGAAGGCACTATTCAGTATATCCATCTTAGTCACTGTTATCTAAGACTTATACAACAGCCCTTGCACTTTACTCCGTCTTCAATTATCTTTGGCATAAATGAGTCGCAACGCTTATGCCAATACAGAGTGGTTCTTTGGATAATACTCCAACCGGTCTCTCCATATTAACAACGTTAAAATGGTCAAAACTTCGATAGTTTGTGATTTAACCATCAAAGAAAACAAGGGTGCAAACAACGATATTATTTCCAAATGGAAATTATATCGGTAAATCATCAACATATATCTATATATATATTCACATTGCCTTATTTTCTATGTTTAGAAAATATATGTTATTAACACTGGAAAACGTTTTCCATCTGCTTATTTACAAATCACTACTCTTCCCCAACTATCAGTCCCTGACTGTAAACTAGTATGAGAACAATCCCCTAAGTAGAAATCCCGAAGGCCGAAACCAACATCAGATAGACACTTAGAAAACCATTTAATTTACTAATCTCTAGTCAGTTCTAATTTTACTTAACTCTATTTGATTAACTCTGGTTGATTAACTCTAACTGGTCAACCTTAATTAATTAACTCTAACTGGTTTTACTTGGTTTGACTAACTCCATTTATTAACTTGACTGACTAATTCAACTCGATTAACCTAACTTGATTTACTTATCTCGATTAACTGAACTAATCAATTTGATTAACTCGACTAATTCACTTTGGTTAACTTAACCAATTCACTTAACTAATTCACTTAGTTTAACTTAACTAATTCACTTAATTCCTGTCGAATAAACTATATTCGATAACTCCTCTAACTCTATTCGAATAAACTATATTCGATTAAACTCTAATCGATTAACTCCATCGAATAAACTATATTCGATAACTCCTTCGATTTAACTAATATTCTTTAACTCACTTCGATTAACTAATAATCGATAACTCCTTCGAATAAACTACATTCGATAATCTCCTCTCGAATAAACGATACTCGATAATCTTCCCTTTCGATTTAACAAATCGATAACTCCTTTTCGAATAACTAAATTCGATAAATCCTTTCGATTTAACTAATCGATAACTCCTTTCGATTTAACTAATCGATAACTCCCTTCGATGAAACTAACATCGATACTCCTTTCGATGAAATTAACATCGATTAACTCCTTTCGATGAAACTAATATCGATTAACTCCTTTCGATGAAACGAACATCGATTAATTTAACTCGACGAACTTAACTCAACTCACTTATCTCGATAATCTAACTCAAGAACTTAACTCGATTAACTTATCTCGATAATCTAACTCAAGAACTTAACTCCTATCGAATAACTAATATTCGATTTAACTTCATTCGCTTGACTCTAGATTGCAGCGATCACAATGGTTACACCTGACTCCCTCAGGAAACATCCGACCGCCGTAGGCTATTTACAGCCCTGCGAATTACGCTAGCAGTCGTACGAGATGGCAACTTATCCTGAATAACTCTGTTTGACTAACTCTATCTCAAATAACTATATTTGATAACTTCTACTTCGAATAAGTGGTATTCGATAACTTAACTCGATTATCAACTCGAAAATCTTAACTCGAATCGATTAATTCCAACTGATTAACTTGACATACTGAACTCACTGGTTAACTTGACTTACTTAACTCACTGGTTAACTTGACTTACATAACCCAACTGGTTAACTCTATTGAACTGGTTAACTCTACTGAACTGGTTAACTCTATTCAACTAACTCGACTCGACTAACCCCTTTCGAATAGCATATTCGTTTTACTAACTTTCGAATACCATATTCGATTTACTCCCTTCGAATACCATATTCGATTTAACTCCCTTCGAATACCATATTCGATTTACTTTATTCACTTTATAAAGATTTCCTTTTTAACAACGTTTTATTCATTTGAAAAGATTTACTTTTAAATAACGGTTCTACACTTTAAAAATGATTTCCTTTTTGTAACGTTTCCTTTTCAATTCTATTTGTAAATGGTTTACAAATATTTCCTTTTCAAATTTATTCTGGAAATATTCTAACTCATTAAATTCTCTGAAAAATTCACCATAACCTCCTTTGTAACGGGAGCATCGGGAAAATCCCCAAACCCGCCACACAGGCCTTTCCATTCAAAAAGAAAATGGTTTGTAATTATTTCCTTTTTGATTATCTCCTATTTATAAATATTCCAATTTATAAACATTTCTTATTTATATATATTCCACTTATAAATATCTCTTATTTATAAATATTCCAATTTATAAACATTTCTTATTTATAAATATTCCACTTTATAAATATCTCTTATTTATAAATATCCCAATTTATAAATATTTGGTTTTCAATATCACTTTGAAAATCCCCTTATCAACATCCAGCATGTTATGGTATTCAATCATATCAAATCACGATGTTCAATATTGTCCAAGCACATATAATCGCCCACAGATTTTATATCACATCATATAACAATATATGAAAAACAATAAAATAACTGTTGAGGAATCCAGTCGGATTCCTCTAACCTGTCTCCCTGCATCCACAGATGTTACACAATATGATTATCATCACTTTCAGTTCAATATAAATTATTCTGATAGCAGAATCAATATATAAATGTTTAACGGTTTATATATATGTATATATAACTACATACATATATATATATATATATATATATATATATATATATAATTTTCACTAACTGACTAGCAGTTCAATCAATCAACCAACACACATCAATCAACAGATGATTAACAGTTCTAAAAATACAACATGAAATTATAAACTGTTCAGAGTTAGTGAGATTTACTCACATTTGCAGTTCATCGTTAAAGAACGATGAACTGTTATTTGATTTGAATCAAACAATTAAATTCGCCGTAAATTCAAACGAGCTCCAGTCCACTTCCAGTCAACCTCATTGTGTAGTGCTCGTCCATACAATCCCAACGCAACTTACCGTTCCTCAAACTGATAACGTATGAGAGAGATATTGCTTTTATAAGTTAATACCCATATTTAAAATTTAAAATTAAACTAATTAAAAGTCGAAATGGGCTTTACCCCTAGAATTCACCACAGCCCAATTCAAATCTGGCCCGCACCCATATGTTGCAAACCCAACCCGCTCTCATAAATATCTCTTTACCCCTCCAGTTTCCGTCGATCATCCTTTCAGTAAAACAAATACCCATTTTGACCCCTGTTTGACCGACGTTCTACTCCACCTCGACCATCTATTTCCGGCGCCGCCTTCGCCGTCCAACCCGGCGTCCTGCTCTCCTCCTCATCGCCCCCCAAGGCTCCGCTCGATCCTGATTGTTCAAATCGAACTGGTGCCCTAACTTCGTCCCCTGTGGATCGCACATCACTACCCTCGACCGGAGGCTCTCGAACCACCACTTCCCGCATCGCCTTCCCCCCCTAGTCCATCCGAGCACCCAATTTAGCCTTCGACTTCACCAGCTCTCGGGAACCCAAAAAGGACGATCGATGTTAACTTCCGCATGCCCCAAATTGTGCATCACACGTCTGAAAACTAAGGTGGAATTGAAGAGGAGGGTCTCAGAAGTTCAAATATCCTTGCTTTAAGATTTTAGGAATTTTATACGATTTTATTGTGAATTTTGAGGAGATCGAACTTGATTTTATTTTCTTTGGAAAATGTTTGACGGCGGAATGTTTGATTTCTGAGAAAGTTGAATTAGGTTTAGGGAGTATAGTGGTGTATTTATAGCCCTAACAAATATCTAGATATTTTTATATTAATATTTTATTATTTTTATTTAATCCTTTATATTCATTTCTGATTTCTAAAAATCCGTGTGATCACACACGATACCCAAAAATCACGAAAATTGACATGCCTGCCCGATTTCTGTCATTTACCGGATGATGAGGCAAGAAGTTACGCGTTTATCATCACATCAGATTCACTTTGAATGCCACATTGTCAGATCCATCGAAAATCACTAATTGATGTCTACAACCATACATTATGTGTCAGCTAAAAGAAGTTTCCTTCTCCGCTTCCACTCTTGGTACGGTTGAAGATATCAATGTACGTGACCTTCCTGGAAATACTCTGTCAGACATTCATCTTCATTCACTTAAAATGTCACATCGTCATACCCGCCAAATCACAAATTGATTTCCTCAAAAATACAACGGGTATACAGCTAAGAGAAACGAATTCCTCCGCCACCAACGTATATACGTTTTAAGAGATCAACTTACGCGATTCATTTGATATACTCTGTCAGACCTTCGTCCATACAAGTTGTCCTAGGATTGGACAAACCGAAGGCACTATTCAGTATATCCATCTTAGTCACTATTATCTAAGACTTATACAACAGCCCTTGCACTTTACTCCGTCTTCAATTATCTTTGGCATAAATGAGTCGCAACGCTTATGCCAATACAGAGTGGTTCTTTGGATAATACTCCAACCGGTCTCTCCATATTAACAACGTTAAAATGGTCAAAACTTCGATAGTTTGTGATTTAACCATCAAAGAAAACAAGGGTGCAAACAACGATATTATTTCCAAATGGAAATTATATCGGTAAATCATCAACATATATCTATATATATATTCACATTGCCTTATTTTCTATGTTTAGAAAATATATGTTATTAACACTGGAAAACGTTTTCCATCTGCTTATTTACAAATCACTACTCTTCCCCAACTATCAGTCCCTGACTGTAAACTAGTATGAGAACAATCCCCTAAGTAGAAATCCCGAAGGCCGAAACCAACATCAGATAGACACTTAGAAAACCATTTAATTTACTAATCTCTAGTCAGTTCTAATTTTACTTAACTCTATTTGATTAACTCTGGTTGATTAACTCTAACTGGTCAACCTTAATTAATTAACTCTAACTGGTTTTACTCGGTTTGACTAACTCTATTTATTAACTTGACTGACTAATTCAACTCGATTAACCTAACTTGATTTACTTATCTCGATTAACTGAACTAATCACTTTGATTAGCTCGACTAATTCACTTTGGTTAACTTAACCAATTCACTTAACTAATTCACTTAGTTTAACTTAACTAATTCACTTAATTCCTGTCGAATAAACTATATTCGATAACTCTTCTAACTCTATTCGAATAAACTATATTCGATTAACTCATTTGATTTAACTCTAATCGATTAACTCCATCGAATAAACTATATTCGATAACTCCTTCGATTTAACAAATATTCTATAACTCACTTCGATTAACTAATAATTGATAACTCCTTCGAATAAACTACATTCGATAATCTCCTCTCGAATAAACGATATTCGATAATCTTCCCTTTCGATTTAACAAATCGATAACTCCTTTTCGAATAACTAAATTCGATAACTCCTTTCGATTTAACTAATCGATAACTCCTTTCGACTTAACTAATCGATAACTCCCTTCGATGAAACTAACATCGATACTCCTTTCGATGAAATTAACATCGATTAACTCCTTTCGATGAAACTAACATCGATTAACTCCTTTCGATGAAACTAACATCGATTAATTTAACTCAACGAACTTAACTCGACTCACTTATCTCGATAATCTAACTCGAGAACTTAACTCGATTAACTTATCTCGATAATCTAACTCAAGAACTTAACTCCTATTGAATAACTAATATTCGATTTAACTTCATTCGCTTGACTCTAGATCGCAGCGATCACAATGGTTACGCCTGACTCCCTTAGGAAACATCCGACCGCCGTAGGCTATTTACAGCCCTGCGAATTACGCTAGCAGTCGTACGAGATGGCAACCTATCCTGAATAACTCTGTTTGACTAACTCTATCTCAAATAACTATATTTGATAACTTCTACTTCGAATAAGTGGTATTCGATAACTTAACTCGATTATCAACTCAAAAATCTTAACTCGAATCGATTAACTCCAACTGATTAACTTGACTTACTGAACTCACTGGTTAACTTGACTTACTCAACTCACTGGTTAACTTGACTTACATAACCCAACTGGTTAACTCTATTGAACTTTTTAACTCTACTGAACTGGTTAACTCTATTCAACTAACTCGACTAACCCCTTTCGAATAGCATATTCGTTTTACTAACATTCGAATACCATATTCAATTTACTCCCTTCGAATACCATATTCGATTTAACTCCCTTCGAATACCATATTCGATTTACTTTATTCACTTTATAAAGATTTCCTTTTTAACAACGTTTTATTCATTTGAAAAGATTTACTTTTAAATAACGGCTCTACACTTTAAAAATGATTTCTTTTTTATAACGTTTCCTTTTCAATTCTATTTGTAAATGGTTTACAAATATTTCCTTTTCAAATTTATTCTTGAAATATTCTAACTCCTTAAATTCTCTGAAAAATTCGCCATAACCTCCTTTGTAACGGGAGAATCGGGAAAATCCCCAAACCCGCCACACAGGCCTTTCCATTCAAAAAGAAAATGGTTTGTAATTATTTCCTTTTTGAATATCTCTTATTTATAAATATTCCAATTTATAAACATTTCTTATTTATAAATATTCCACTTATAAATATCTCTTATTTATAAATATTCCAATTTATAAACATTTCTTATTTATAAATATTCCACTTTATAAATATCTCTTATTTATAAATATCCCATTTTATAAATATTCTGTTTTCAATATCACTATGAAAATCCCCTTATCAACATCCTGTATGTTATGGTATTCAATCATATCAAATCACGATGTTCAATATCGTCCAAGCACATATAATCGCCCACAGATTTTATATCACATCATATAACAATATATGAAAAACAATAAAATAACTGTTGAGGAATCCAGTCGGATTCCTCCAACCTGTCTCCCTGCATCCACAGATGTTACACAATATGATTATCATCACTTTCAGTTCAATATAAATTATTCTGATAGCAGAATCAATATATAAATATTTAACGGTTTATATATATGTATATATAACTACATATATATATATATATATATATAATTTTCACTAACTGACTAGCAGTTCAATCAAACAACCAACACACCGCAATCAACAGATGATTAACAGTTCTAAAAGTACAACATGAAATTATAAACTGTTCAGAGTTAGTGAGATTTACTCACATTTGCAGTTCATCGTTAAAGAACGATAAACTGTTATTTGATTTGAATCAAACAATTAAATTTGCCGTAAATTCAAACGAGCTCCAATCCACTTCCAGTCAGCCTCATTGTGTAGTGCTCGTCCATACAATCCCAACGCAACTTACGGTTCCTCAAACTGATAACGTATGAGAGAGATATTGCTTTTATAAGTTAATACCCTTATTTAAAATTTAAAATTAAACTAATTAAAAGTTGAAATGGGCTTTACCCCTAGAATTCACCACAGCCCAATTCAAATCTGGCCCGCACCCGTATGTTGCAAACCCAACCCGCTCTCACAAATATCTCTTTCCCCCTCCAGTTTCCGTCGATCATCCTTTCAGTAAAACAAATACCCATTTTGACCCCTGTTTGACCGACGTTCTACTCCACCTCGACAGTCTATTTCTGGCGCCGCCTTCGCCGTCCAACCCGGCGTCCTGCTCTCCTCCTCATCGCCCACCAAGGCTCCGCTTGATCCTGATTGTTCAAATCGAACTAGTGCCCTAACTTCGTCCCCTGTGGATCGCACATCACTACCCTCGACCGGAGACTCTCGAACCACCACTTCCCGCATCGCCTTCCACCCCCTAGTCCATCCGAGCACCAAATTTAGCCTTCGACTTCACCAGCTCTCGGGAACCCAAAAAGGACGGTCGCTGTTAACTTCCACATGCCCCAAATTGTGCATCGCACGTCTGAAAACTAAGGTGGAATTGAAGAGGTGGGTCTCAGAAGTTCAAATATCCTTGCTTTAAGATTTTAAGAATTTTATACGATTTTATTCTGATTTTAGAAGAGATCGAACTTGATTTTATTTTCTCTGGAAAATGTTTGACGGCGGAATGTTTGATTTCTGAGAAAGTTGAATTAGGTTTAGGGAGTATAGTGGTGTATTTGTAGCCCTAACAAATATCTAGATATTTTTATATTAATATTTTAATATTTTTATTTAGTCCTTTATATTCATTTCTGACTTCTAAAAATCCGTGTGATCACACACGATACCCAAAAATCACGAAAATTGACATGCAACTAGAGTTCGACCTTACGGTCCCAACGAAACTAGTTTCGTCGAATTCCGACTCCGTATGCTCACACATCACATTTTTAACTATCAAAATACTGACTGTTTTACACTCTAAAAATCCGTACGCCCACACAGTGACTCTAAAAATCACGAAACTGGAAATCTAACCACTATTTGACATTGCGGATCCAACAAAATTAGTTTCGCCGAATTCTGAGGTCGTTTACAAAACTGGCTATTTTTAACGCTCTGAATGACCCATTTAAATATATAAACATATTTAAATATAATTATATTAAATATAAATAAATTTATATTATTGTATGTCTTCACATATGATATCGCACAGCTCCAGAATATCATATCAGAATTCACAGCTTGATATTTCAGATTTTAGATTTATCGATATTCAGTTTATATCGAAAATCCTTTTATAACGTAAATAAAGCGTTGCAAATTGTAAAGGAATTCTACAGCGACTTTTCTGAAATTTGATTTGGACGTACATCAAAATCTACACGACGAAATCCCGATTTTTCTCTTCCACTAGAAAGGTATACTCCATCAGCTCCACACGTTTCTTATTTCACAGAAATCCGGCTTAAAACGAATCCTGTACATTCAGTTGAAGTTCAAATCGCCAAATCGCGAACTACAGCGCCTTTTCAAGCTCGATTTTAATTATAATATAATTATACGTTCAAACTGTCGCCGATTGAATATATTCGTCAATATAATTTAACTCTAAGCTGAATTAAATCATAGGGATGACCCAGTTCACAGAATATTGTGATTTCCAATATTTTCGATTATTTCTGAATTAAATATATTATTTAATTTATTATTTTAATTAAATATTCACAGTTATTAAATTCCACGACCATTTAATCCTTTAATTCACCATTTATATAATTAAATAAATCAATTATAATACCTCTGCCAATGCGAGTCATTACATTCTTCCCCACTTAAAATAATTTCGTCCTCGAAATTGCTAAGTTAGAGGACGACCCTATCTATTGGAATTCCTAAGATTTGTTTACCTCTCAACTTCAGTTTCAACTGCACCAATTAATATTGACTAAAGTATTAATTTATTCCGACTAACTAAAATTTCCAAAAATTCTGAAACTTTTCTAACACTTTAAATTTTCGAAAAATTTCGCCAGCACCTCCTTTGTACTAGTCAATAGCTCAAACTCCAACTCGCCTCTCTGGGCTTTCTTCGACCAAAAAGAAAATCAAAACGCCAAACGGCTTGCCAATTCGGCTCATAAATTCCAAACTCATGTAAAATATAAACTTGTACCTTTTTGTTGGGCATATCATTATATCCCTACCATCTGTTATCAACTCGGCATATATAAATGCCATCCCAATCAACTCCAACCAAGTTATTCTTAACACAACCATTCGCTTATTCAAGCCGAATTCCATTTTCAATCTCAAGTTTCATTCATGATTTCCAAATTCTAAGTCCAGCTAAATTTCAAATTCTTGACTTATCCATTCAATTCTATTTAACTTAGTTCAAGTTAAATTTCAATTTATTTTTACCATCTCATTTTATTTAACTTCATAATTTAAATTTAAATTCCAGAACTTAAATTCCTGGGTAAATTTCAAATCAATTTGAAATCATACTGCCAATTCAAAACCTTTGAATTTTCTAAACAACTTGTTTTCTCAAAACAATTCGAATCAAAATCTTTGGTAGTAATCCACCAATTAGAACTCGAAAATCACACCGATGATACTGCGTAGTCATCATCGGAATTATTTTCCAGCGACCCAAGTGATCTCAATACTATATCATTTTCAATACCATTACTAAATACTTCCATTTTGAAAAACATCTCAAAATCTCCCAAGAACTTAAAATTTCCTTATTTTAATTCCAAATCTGATTTAAATTCATATTTAATTCATCTTATTTCATATACTTTACTTATATGAATTCTGATTAGTTATTTATAGCCATTTCAACTGTTATAATCTTACTCGATTATAATCACATCCTATGTATGATAACATATCACATCTCCATACTGT
The DNA here is from genome assembly GCA_030737875.1 of Allium sativum. Classification (NCBI taxonomy): domain Eukaryota; kingdom Viridiplantae; phylum Streptophyta; class Magnoliopsida; order Asparagales; family Amaryllidaceae; genus Allium; species Allium sativum. The sequence continues at coordinate 347,282,170 of CM060920.1, forward strand.
ATCGGTCCATCGTATTCAAGTGTTTATTTACTCCTACCGATACAGTGGATCAAACTGATCGACCAGAACTCATAAACAACTCAACCAATGTATCTCCACAATATAAAACAAATTTTATATCAAATACAAATACGCACTCGTATATATACACTCAAACTCAATCTAGGGTGTTACTAACTCTATCTCTACCGAGTCACGCCACAGAGCCAAGGTAATTCTTAACTTAAGCCCTGATACCAACTGTAATGACCCGAAAATCCGAACCAATTTGAGCTGACTAAATAACACAAGTCCAACCCCAAATTGCACTGGAAATTCAAGAAATTAATAGAAAGAAGATAGAAGGTGAGAAAAGATAAGATAGAAACTTAGAATAGAAGAAGAAGAAGAAGAACACAACATCAGATTAACCCGAACCTCACAGCGGAACGAATAACATATAATAGATAACATAACTTGGAAATATAACAGTTATGTATACAATAGCACTTATCAAAGTACAGCACTTACAACAAAGAAATAACTATAGCTATATGATCTTGAAGCCTCCTGCTCCAAGCTCTCCAAGTATATCTGTAAAATCCTGAACTACTTGACTGCCCGTACAAATTTAGGCACCCAAGAGTTTAGGGAAAACAACAAAGTAAACTCCGGGTCAGTCATGGGACTGGTGTGAATAAAACAGTTTAAACAGGTATATGAACAAGTAAACGATATCTCATAAGACCACGTCGCAGAACGGAACGGGTTTTTCCCTTTTGAGAGTCCAAAATATCTTTATATCAAAAACCTTCTGATATTATAATAATGTCTATGTACAAATAGATATCGACTAGCAGAAACGCTTTCATCTCATGTTCTACATATATAGTATACACTCAAAATCGCAAGCACGTATTGGATAATGGATTTCCAACTATGACAAGGTATGGAACCACCTTCCGATCAATGTACTCTAGGAACGATACACTGGAGTTCAACAAGAACATCTTGTAACTCAGCCACACATGACCGACCACTCATTTCACTTGAGTGTATCGAATGTACATCACCAACGGTTGGGATTAGCAGCCGTTCCCATATATGTATTGGACAACATTGATAGATTTAAGAAACAAATGAATATTCTCTAGAAAGGTGATTATACACCATACTTCGGTGCGGCCGACTTAGCCATCCTGCCTGCCCGATTTCTGTCATTTACCGGATGATGAGGCTAGAAGTTACGCGTTTATCATCACATCAGATTCACTTTGAATGCCACATTGTCAGATCCATCGAAAATCACTAATTGATGTCTACAACCATACATTACGTGTCAACTAAAAGAAGTTTCCTTCTCCGCTTCCACTCTTGGTACGGTTGAAGATATCAATGTACGTGACCTTCCTGGAAATACTCTGTCAGACATTCATCTTCATTCACTTAAAATGTCACATCGTCATACCCGCCAAATCACAAATTGATTTCCTCAAAAATACAATGGGTATACAGCTAAGAGAAACGAATTCCTCCGCCACCAACGTATATACGTTTTAAGAGATCAACTTACGCGATTCATTTGATATACTCTGTCAGACCTTCGTCCATACAAGTTGTCCTGGGACTGGACAAACCGAAGGCACTATTCAGTATATCCATCTTAGTCACTGTTATCTAAGACTTATACAACAGCCCTTGCACTTTACTCCGTCTTCAATTATCTTTGGCATAAATGAGTCGCAACGCTTATGCCAATACAGAGTGGTTCTTTGGATAATACTCCAACCGGTCTCTCCATATTAACAACGTTAAAATGGTCAAAACTTCGATAGTTTGTGATTTAACCATCAAAGAAAACAAGGGTGCAAACAACGATATTATTTCCAAATGGAAATTATATCGGTAAATCATCAACATATATCTATATATATATATTCACATTGCCTTATTTTCTATGTTTAGAAAATATATGTTATTAACACTGGAAAACGTTTTCCATCTGCTTATTTACAAATCACTACTCTTCCCCAACTATCAGTCCCTGACTGTAAACTAGTATGAGAACAATCCCCTAAGTAGAAATCCCGAAGGCCGAAACCAACATCAGATAGACACTTAGAAAACCATTTAATTTACTAATCTCTAGTCAGTTCTAATTTTACTTAACTCTATTTGATTAACTCTGGTTGATTAACTCTAACTGGTCAACCTTAATTAATTAACTCTAACTGGTTTTACTTGGTTTGACTAACTCCATTTATTAACTTGACTGACTAATTAAACTCGATTAACCTAACTTGATTTACTTATCTCGATTAACTGAACTAATCAATTTGATTAACTCGACTAATTCACTTTGGTTAACTTAACCAATTCACTTAACTAATTCACTTAGTTTAACTTAACTAATTCACTTAATTCCTGTCGAATAAACTATATTCGATAACTCCTCTAACTCTATTCGAATAAGCTATATTCGATTAAACTCTAATCGATTAACTCCATCGAATAAACTATATTCGATAACTCCTTCGATTTAACTAATATTCTTTAACTCACTTCGATTAACTAATAATCGATAACTCCTTCGAATAAACTACATTGGATAATCTCCTCTCGAATAAACGATACTCGATAATCTTCCCTTTCAATATAACAAATCGATAACTCCTTTTCGAATAACTAAATTCAATAAATCCTTTCGATTTAACTAATCGATAACTCCTTTCGATTTAACTAATCGATAACTCCCTTCGATGAAACTAACATCGATACTCCTTTCGATGAAATTAACATCGATTAACTCCTTTCGATGAAACTAATATCGATTAACTCCTTTCGATGAAACGAACATCGATTAATTTAACTCGACGAACTTAACTCAACTCACTTATCTCGATAATCTAACTCAAGAACTTAACTCGATTAACTTATCTCGATAATCTAACTCAAGAACTTAACTCCTATCGAATAACTAATATTCGATTTAACTTCATTCGCTTGACTCTAGATTGCAGTGATCACAATGGTTACACCTGACTCCCTCAGGAAACATCCGACCGCCGTAGGCTATTTACAGCCCTGCGAATTACGCTAGCAGTCGTACGAGATGGCAACTTATCCTGAATAACTCTGTTTGACTAACTCTATCTCAAATAACTATATTTGATAATTTCTACTTCGAATAAGTGGTATTCGATAACTTAACTCGATTATCAACTCGAAAATCTTAACTCGAATCGATTAATTCCAACTGATTAACTTGACATACTGAACTCACTGGTTAACTTGACTTACTTAACTCACTGGTTAACTTGACTTACAAAACCCAACTGGTTAACTCTATTGAACTGGTTAACTCTACTGAACTGGTTAACTCTATTCAACTAACTCGACTCGACTAACCCCTTTCGAATAGCATATTCGTTTTACTAACTTTCGAATACCATATTCGATTTACTCCCTTCGAATACCATATTCGATTTAACTCCCTTCGAATACCATATTCGATTTACTTTATTCACTTTATAAAGATTTCCTTTTTAACAACGTTTTATTCATTTGAAAAGATTTACTTTTAAATAACGGTTCTACACTTTAAAAATGATTTCCTTTTTGTAACGTTTCCTTTTCAATTCTATTTGTAAATGGTTTACAAATATTTCCTTTTCAAATTTATTCTGGAAATATTCTAACTCATTAAATTCTCTGAAAAATTCACCATAACCTCCTTTGTAACGGGAGCATCGGGAAAATCCCCAAACCCGCCACACAGGCCTTTCCATTCAAAAAGAAAATGGTTTGTAATTATTTCCTTTTTGATTATCTCCTATTTATAAATATTCCAATTTATAAACATTTCTTATTTATAAATATTCCACTTATAAATATCTCTTATTTATAAATATTCCAATTTATAAACATTTCTTATTTATAAATATTCCACTTTATAAATATCTCTTATTTATAAATATCCCAATTTATAAATATTCTGTTTTCAATATCACTTTGAAAATCCCCTTATCAACATCCAGCATGTTATGGTATTCAATCATATCAAATCACGATGTTCAATATTGTCCAAGCACATATAATCGCCCACAGATTTTATATCACATCATATAACAATATATGAAAAACAATAAAATAACTGTTGAGGAATCCAGTCGGATTCCTCCAACCTGTCTCCCTGCATCCACAGATGTTACACAATATGATTATCATCACTTTCAGTTCAATATAAATTATTCTGATAGCAGAATCAATACATAAATATTTAACGGTTTATATATATGTATATATAACTACATATATATATATATATATATATAATTTTCACTAACTGACTAGCAGTTCAATCAATCAACCAACACACATCAATCAACAGATGATTAACAGTTCTAAAAATACAACATGAAATTATAAACTGTTCAGAGTTAGTGAGATTTACTCACATTTGCAGTTCATCGTTAAAGAACGATGAACTGTTATTTGATTTGAATCAAACAATTAAATTTGCCGTAAATTCAAACGAGCTCCAGTCCACTTCCAGTCAACCTCATTGTGTAGTGCTCGTCCATACAATCCCAACGCAACTTACCGTTCCTCAAACTGATAACGTATGAGAGAGATATTGCTTTTATAAGTTAATACCCATATTTAAAATTTAAAATTAAACTAATTAAAAGTCGAAATGGGCTTTACCCCTAGAATTCACCACAGCCCAATTCAAATCTGGCCCGCACCCGTATGTTGCAAACCCAACCCGCTCTCATGAATATCTCTTTCCCCCTCCAGTTTCCGTCGATCATCCTTTCAGTAAAACAAATACCCATTTTGACCCCTGTTTGACCGGCGTTCTACTCCACCTCGACCATCTATTTCCGGCGCCGCCTGCGCCGTCCAACCCGGCGTCCTGCTCTCCTCCTCATCGCCCCCCAAGGCTCCGCTCGATCCTGATTGTTCAAATCGAACTGGTGCCCTAACTTCGTCCCCTGTGGATCGCACATCACTACCCTCGACCGGAGGCTCTCGAACCACCACTTCCCGCATCGCCTTCCCCCCCTAGTCCATCCGAGTACCCAATTTAGCCTTCGACTTCACCAGCTCTCGGGAACCCAAAAAGGACGATCGATGTTAACTTCCGCATGCCCCAAATTGTGCATCGCACGTCTGAAAACTAAGGTGGAATTGAAGAGGAGGGTCTCAGAAGTTCAAATATCCTTGCTTTAAGATTTTAGGAATTTTATACGATTTTATTCTGATTTTTGAGGAGATCGAACTTGATTTTATTTTCTTTGGAAAATGTTTGACGGCGGAATGTTTGATTTCTGAGAAAGTTGAATTAGGTTTAGGGAGTATAGTGGTGTATTTATAGCCCTAACAAATATCTAGATATTTTTATATTAATATTTTAATATTTTTATTTAATCCTTTATATTCATTTCTGATTTCTAAAAATCCGTGTGATCACACACGATACCCAAAAATCACGAAAATTGACATGCTGCTAGAGTTCGACCTTACGGTCCGAACGAAACTGGTTTCGTCGAATTCCGACTCCGTATGCTCACACAGCGTATTTTTAACTGTCGAAATACCGACTATTTTACACTCTAAAAATCTGTACGGCCACACAGTGACTCTAAAAATCACGAAACTGGAAATCTAACCACTATTTGACATTGCGGATCCAACAAAATTAGTTTCGTCGAATTCTGAGGACGTTTGCAAAACTGGCTATTTTTAACGCTTTTAATGACCCATTTAAATATATAAATATATTTAAATATAATTAAATTAAATATAAATAAATTTATATTATCGTATGTCTTCACATATGATATCGTACAGCTCTAGAATATCATATCAGAATTCACAGCTTGATATTTCAGATTTTAGATTTATCGATATTCAGTTTATATCGAAAATCCTTTTATAACGTAAATAAAGCATTGCAAATTATAAAGGAATTCTACAACGACTTTTCTGAAATTTGATTTGGACGTACATCAAAATCTACACGACGAAATCCCGATTTTTCGCTTCCACTAGAAAGGTATACTCCACCCGCTCCACACGTTACTTGTTTCACAGAAATCCGGCTTAAAACGAATCCTGTACATTCAGTTGAAGTTCAAATCACCAAATCGCGAACTGCAGTGCCTTTTCAAGCTCGATTTTAATTATAATATAATTATACGTTCAAATTGTCGTCGATTGAATATATTCGTCAATATAATTTAACTCTAAGCTGAATTAAATCATAGGGATGACCCAGTTCACAGAATATTGTGATTTCCAATATTTTCGATTATTTCTGAATTAAATATATTATTTAATTTATTATTTTAATTAAATATTCACAGTTATTAAATTCCACAACCATTTAATCCTTTAATTCACCATTTATATAATTAAATAAATCAATTATAATACCTCTGCCAATGCGGGTCATTACAGTTCCGGTTTAGGAAAATCTCTTATCATTTTTATTGGATGTATATATTATATAAAAATATCACATGAATATTTTATATAATTTATACATTAAATAAAAATGATATTTTTATTATTCAAACATTTTATTCAACACATGAATATTTTATATAATTTATACATCCAATAAAAATGAAATTTTTATTATTCAAACATTTTATTCAATAAATGAATAATTTATACATTCAATAAAAATGATATTTTTATTATTCAAACATTTTATTCAAGACATGAATATTTTATACAATTCCTTCATTCAATAAACACAACACAGTCATTTCAATCCAAACAACAATGGTTTGTACAATCAATATTGTTGGGTTATGCTAAGCACCGTCTACATCTTAGTATATATTTAACTATAAATAAATTGAGTGGGAAAGAGTTCTCACATTGGGATCCACTCCGTCTGTCTTTAATTGGATGGTTCAGATTGAAATCCACCATAAATACTAGCCACTTCCAAATTTGACGAGGTTGCTGCTCATCTGAAGCTCTCGATTCCACGATCACAGCGGATCCAGTTTCGCACGATTCGAAGTTGGTAGCAAAAAGTTATGGCCTCGCAAAGTTTAAACAAATTATACGTCATTAATAAAACTAATTAACTAGTTAATTAATGTTAACAACGTTTTTAATAACGATAAAAAAATTACCTTCTCTCCTTTGTCTCCTGAACCGGCAAACCCATCAGATCACCTCTGTTGACCTCGAACCGCGCGCCATTGGAGCAACTGGACGTCGATCGAAGCACGATGCCTTGGAGCCGTTCACCTCCTCCACCTTTGCCATCGGCGGCGCAACATTCGAGGGCCCCACTATCTCGGAATTTGGGCATAAGCATCAGCCATTTGGGGGCGCGATTCGCCCTCAATCTGTCACCAACGGTGATCATCACCGTTGATCTTCGAGATCCCCTTGAGCTGAGCATATTTCGTTTAGGAAGCTTCGGGTATTGATGAACGTGGGAGGAGACCGGAGGGGGGAGAGTTCTGGGCGATTTTCGCCCTTGATTTCAAGAACTGGCGGCTGGTTATGTTGTGAGCCTAGGGTTTATACTTAGGGTTACATATAATAAATAAAATAATATATTTAATTCTAGAAATTACTTTATTATAATATTTCGCGTCTGAACTGCAATTTAAACTCAACGACTGTCGTCCCTAGCTAAACACCCCCATTCCGGACACAAAGAGATATGTTTCGTAAGCCAATTCGACTGTTTTGGTTAGTTTTTCTTTAAATTAAAATATAGATCAATATAAATAGAATTTGAACGTACATTTTAAGTTATCGAGGCCACATATTGACTCCAAAAATTACAGAAAAATAAATCTAGCTATGTTTTGACGATACAGTCCTAACAAAATTAATTTTGTCAAATTTGGAGACTATTTGAAAAATGGTCATTTTCTGGTCGATCCAATTCAAACTGAAATTGATAAAACACGTTTCTTTTGCCATTCTCATATATTAATTCCAAAAATTATGAAAATTGGAATCTAGTGATAATTTGACATTCCGGATCCAACAGAAGTGGTTTCGTCGAAAATGGAGGTTATTTGCAAAATGCCTATTTTTAAGGGCTATATATTATATTAAATTCCATAGCGACTATTTTAAATTTTAAACTGGACATAACTTTCAATTCCCGTTATGAAATCTGGATTTTTTTCCCCATTCGTTAGATAGATATAATTAAATAAATTCCAATATTTCTGGTTTTACTGAAATTCAATTTATTTTGAGTCCGGTACATTCAATTGAAATTTGAAATCAAATTTTCAAACTGCCACGCCATTTCAGGCTCGTTTTATAATTAAAATTAATTTATTCATTTTAACTTTTATAAAATAAATTTTTAGTCGGTATTATTTAAAATAAATCATTTTAAATATTCAAAATCCATTAAAATAGCTAAAATAAAAAATTTAAATTGGTATTTAAAATCCGGGTTGTTACAAATCCCATATTGAATTAAACATGTACCTTTTTGTTGGGCATCTCATATTTATTCTTCACACTTGCTTCCAACCAATAACCTGTTCAATCATATATCTACCCATTCCTATTCGGTCACAATCAATTTAACTTTTTACTTCCAATTTGCCAATTTATCCATTAATTGGTTTTCTTGCTTAACTCGTGATTGTTTGAAACAAACATGTTCAAATATGTATACATTTGCTTATAATGAGTTAAGTTTCTTTTATAACTCAAGTTCATGGTTAAATTTCCGATTCACAAGTCCATTTAAATTTTCACTTGAGTTCTAAGTTCAATTATACTTAATTTGATTTATTTTTCACTCAATTTGTATTTAAGTTTATACAATCCAAGTTTATATTCTCATTTACTATATACACACATATCCATTTCTATTTCAAGGCTCAATTGAATAACATTTTAAGTCATATTCAATTTTTCCTACTCGTCTTGGATTTATTTTAATTCACTTCTCATTCTACTCGATGCATTCAAATTGTATGCATCGAGTTATATTTATATTATCAACATTCAATTTATTTGTGTTTCAGCTTGAATTCACGAATTTTCATTCCATATTGATTTACAATATGGTTTCAGTTCCGGTCCAAAATAGTTTACTTTTCAATTAAATTTCAATACATTCATTTATTTGCAATTTGTTTTCCTTAGCATCCCATACTGATTTTTATTTCAAACATTATTTATTCATCTTTGGTTATACTTAACCATTCCAATAATCTCATTTCAATTATATTCAATCAAGTAATCCAATATCAACAATAATTTAAGAGAACTATTTCTTTTCTATACTAAAATATAGCTTGGGCAAAATTATTTCATTTACCCGCTTTACAAAATGATATTGTATCAGTTTCCAGTTCAAAATTGAACCGATCAAGTGACACAATACAAAACACTTTTATAAAATATACAAATACGCACTCTTATATATATACACATAAACTCAATCTAGGGTATTACTAACCCCATCACTATTGAGTTATGCCACAGAGCCAAGGTTATTCCTAAACCATTGCTCTGACACCACTGTAACGAACCAAAAATTCGATGCTCGAATTTTCGACACAAATACATCTCGTGTCCAAACTCGAGTACCAAAATCCAGAACATTAAAGAAAGAAGTTAGAGGGTGAGATAAGAAAGAAATGTTAGAATAGAAGAATAAAAAGAACTAAACACAATATAAGAGTCTTACATCGCAGAAGAATTAAATATAATGAAGAAATAAATCTTATTGAAAACTTGAAATAATACTTATAATTTTTCAGTGTACAGCGGACATTCAATTCATTTGGATAGTTATAACAGTCTGTCCTCATTTACAACACACAACAAAATACTATATATATATCATACAATTGATCTCCTCCAGCTTGTCTCCTGAAATCCATATCATCTTACTCGGAACCTGAACAACTCGGTCTGACCCATACGGGTCTGACCCGAGCATTACAAATGCCACAGGTCAGTTTGGTGTACTAGCGTGAGAAAAACCCACTAAATTATTGGTATCAACCAACTTGATTTAAAGTTAAAAATCATTTCGAAAGAAAAGGATTATCGTAAGATCAATCCACACATAAACACAAATGGTTTTTACCTTACAATAACCCAAAACATTTTTGAAATCCATATCTTTTCTGATATTATAATAGTGCCTAAATACAAATAAATATCAATCTAGCATAACGCTTGCATCTCACACTCTACATATATAGTATACAATCAAAACCGCGGGCGCTTATTGGAGATTAGATTCCGACTATGACAAGGTATGGGACCACCGGCCTATAGTGTATCTCTAGAGGGGAAGACACTGGGTTTAACAAGAACGTCTTGCCATCCTGCCCACACATGACCGACCATTCATTTCTCTTGAGTGTACCGAATATATTTTCACCTATGGTTGCTAGTAACATAACCATTCCCGGGAGAACAGAAGTGAAAAGAAGAATAAAAATGAATATTATCTAGATTGTGACAATACACCCTATTGGGTGCGACCCACATAGCCATGCTGCCTGCCCAATTTTTGTCATTTCCCGGTTGTGAGGCTTGAGGTTTAAAATTTATCTTTTCAGATCATCTGGCCATCGTTTACTTTGATGCCACATCGTCAGTTCCGCTAGATATTACTAATTGATGTCCATAAAAATGTTCTAGTGTTAAGCTAAGAGAAGTGCCCCTCTCTGCCATCAACCAAAATACATTTGAGGAGATCAACGTACGTGGTCCTTTGGAAATACTCTGTTAGACATTCGTCCATACAAGTTGTCCTGGGACTAGACAAACCTAAGGAACTCTCCTACCGCATCCTAGGAATCACCCTATGGATCAGTAGCTAGTAGTCCTTGCATTCTGTCGATTTCAATCACGACAGGATCACTATTAGAATTTCTCCGGGCACGACTCCAAAGACTCCGACACGTAGTCCTTTCGCTTTTGAAGATCCACGGTCTTCAGTGCTCCAATTTTAATCAGCATCTTTCATGTTACGTATTAGTTGGTTCGGAATGGTTTTCGAATAAATTCGATCCCGGTCTTTCCGTACCAACAATCATATTAGGCCAAATTTGATGGTCGGTTATTTAACTATCAAATAAAACAACCATTCATCCATAAAAGAAATTTTGAATTCACTGTTTTAATATTCTTCATCACTTTATCCTTTTTTGATTAATCGTTCGTTAATTCCAAACTTCTCCATTTTTCCAATAATTGGAATACTCATTTCTTTTCTTATATATTTATATATATAAGCATATTCAAAAGCTCCTTTCATTTTAAAATCCCTTTTAGCACGTATTTCTCATCTCTATCATTATTCTCTAACCGTAAACTAGTAAGAGAATAATTCTCTAAGTGTCAACCCCGAAGGCCGAAACCAACATTAGCTCGGCACATAGAAAATCATTTAACTCACTAATCTCCAGTCAGTTTCTATTTCCCTTAACTTCATTTCTTAATTTCTAAGAATAAAAATTCCAGTTATTCATTATCACTTCAAACGAAATATTTATCCCAACTTATAACCATTTCAAATACTTTATTTACAAATATGATTTTCAAACCATATTGCTACTACAAGTATCAAATATTCCATTTAAAGATATGGTTTTGAAAAATGATTTTGATAAATATTTATTTATTTCTAAACTGGAGCAGGGATTTTATTATAACGATATCATTTCATTAATCAACTCAAATTTTGGATTAACCTTTGTAAAACCAAGTTCTATACGAATAATATTTATAAACGTCTTTATATGTTTTTACAACTCAATTCAGCTTTATTTAAATGAACTGCATTATATATCAAAATATACTTATATAAGTATCATTTGTAAATTCTCACTATTCATAATTTTTACTATAAATCTAATATAATATTCTTTAATACAATCTATATTATTATCCAATTTTGTTCGACTTGAATTCCATTAGAATTTATAAATTTAAAACAAGTCTTTACTTCTAACAGTTCTCATTTGCAAAGTATTTGCTTTTCCCTTATTTGTCTCAACCTTTAACGTATTTCTTAATATAAGTCTATACTTGACTTATTTGGTCAATCTGAATTCATACTTGCAAATTTCAGGTATCATTTCTATTTATAACTTCTATTGAGTTCTTTTATAAAATCTCCTTCATATTTCCCTTTGCAAATTGGCAAATTTTAATCCCTTTCACATGTTAGTTTCAAAACACATTCCTACCTTCCTTTCCAAGCCACGCTTAAATTACAATTTTCTCAAATACTTCAAAATGATGGCTTTCGCTTCTTTATAACTGTCACTAATAAAATCACCCCCTTATCTCATTTGTTCAGACAAATTTTTACTTTTAAATTACACTTATAATTTGGATCTTTAAAGGAGCATTTCTTTTTAAAAATAAATATTTTCCCTTAGGCTCTTACTAGTTATTATTTCATGTAAATTTTTACTATTTATTTAGAAATTTTACTCAGGATATCTTTTAAAACAATATAAATATAAATCAAATACTATATAAAACTTCACTAAAACTTACTTCAAAACTATTCTGGTTATATCCCAATTAAACCCTATCTCTTGTTTTAAAATACATGATTAAGGATCGAATCCTTATAACTCATCTCACCAAGCCATTTAAATTCAATTCGGGTTTCTATTTTAATTTCCATTTTCAGCTTCACATTTCTAATATTACATTCATTTCATAAATCATTTTATGGTTTACAACTTTATTACTTGTTTCCATAACTACACTTTCTTACGGTACTTTCAAATAACTTATTTTGAAATATCTACGTCAAAGTCTTTGATTTTTTGAAATATAATTCACTAGAATTCTAAGGAGAATTCTATTTAAACAACCATATATAATATTGTTAATATATATGTACATTCATTTACTATTCGATTTCCATTCCTTTTGCAAATTTCACACAAATTTACATTTTTCTTGAATCCTCTAATAAAAATAATTCCACTCCTTAAAAAGTTGCTGATAAAATCGCCTTTTCAAAATATTTGGTTTAAACAAATATTTACTATTAAATTCTATTTATAATTCGGATTTCAAATAAACATTTCAAATCTGAAGATAAATATTTTCTTTAAATTCTTTTCATATTTCAATTTTTATTTTGAAACCCATATATTATTTAAGGTATTCAAAACATCCACAATCAAGGTCTAGCTCTATTTACACATCCAAACATTCCACAAAATATATCATGGGTTATGGATCATATCAGCATATCTATGAAAATAAATAACCATAAATTATAAATATTGAGGGATCCAGCTGGTTCCCTCCAACCTATTTTTTTTTCCTGCATCCACAGATGTTAGTCAACAATAATAATACCCATCCCACTTCGAGGCAGGATATCGTGTATAGAAGGTCATCCGCTATATATATTGTGGGGCGCATAGGGAAATCATCCGCTAATGATACTACGGGCATCCGCTAATGGTACTGCGGGAAATCCAATCACCAATATTATTATTATATGTTATTATTATACATTATTATCACTTTATATCAATCAATTTAGCAACCAGCAAGCAATAAAATAAATTTGAACTACTAAAAATAGTTCCTAATAATTAACTGAGTGAGTTAACTCACCTCGGGTTTCCATTTCTGAATATCTCGTTTAATTTCCATATCGACTCAACACTTCAACTACTTGGATCGTCATGAATTAATTTATTCCTTGGATTATAAGTTTTTATTTATCGATTAAATACCATATAAATTTTAAACTAATAAATTAATTGTTCTATATATTTAAATTTTGTCAAAAGTATACCTTACGGCTTCGACTTCATTGACTACCATTAGCTCCATAGGTTGCACCATCCCACTTCTACAGTTTGCCAAACATCTTGTAGTAAAATATCATTCCTTTTTACCAGCACAAAACCACTGTCTCACTCATGCTAAATCACCTAATGACTTCAATACCATTGCCAGAAATATTATCTTGGTTAGTATGCCACCTCCTAACCATATCACCATCCGTCCACCCTTCTACAAACTGAACACCACTCCTCAGTCTCAAAACATCAATTTCAACCATACTGTTCATACATGCCACTATAGTCCCGTTCATCCTAAAAAAATGCAGACTGAACTTCAGATCTTCCACTGCCAAATCCCACTTCAACTTCCAAACCATCCATACATTCATGTCGCCCTTCAATTCACCCCCCAAACACCTACTGTTGAACTCCCATCAACGCACTGCAATAATCAGATATCAACCCACTGCAGAAATCAAAAATATTGTTGTACTTCTAAATGTACAAGTCCAACATTTTCCTATAAACCGCTTCAGTTCAACATACATACCTTCGAACTTTACTCATCTCGTAAACTGACGTTGGTCCCCTCCAAATCGCAGTGACCATTCCTCCCCCTTCCGCAATAAAATCATCGCTTCCATAGTTGTTGGTGCCTCTAGATGTGTCAAACTCCATAGGAACTGGTGGTTTCCTTCGCAAAAGTTTGATCTCGAACTCCTATTTTTTACGTGGGTTTTAAATCGCATTCGATCCCCCTTTTTCATTTCAAAACGTTGGTATTCGATTTCACGGTGTCGAACTTTAGACGGATTTTGGTTTCACATTGCGATTTTGATTTAAATCCCCCTTTTTTTAGATTGTATTTCGCAATTTTTTCATAATGAAGAAGAAAGAAGAGGAAGCGGGTTTGAATTGCTTTCGAATTTGATTTCTAGAATGGTAGAAGAAGAAAAAAAATGGAAAGAAGGAAGTGGATTGATTTGAGGATGCAGAATAACAAACACGATGGATTCAATTTATAGGCAAAGGAGAGGCGAATAGAAATGATGTCAAATTCATAGGGTATAGGTAGATTAGGGATGCAGTGTACCATCACTAAAAGCTTTGCGGAGAAGGAAATGTTAAGACGTGAAAGTTGAAAGGAGAAGACGCTGAAAATTCATAGAATAGCCTACGCTATAAAAATTTACGTCATCCCCTATATTAGGATTTTTATTTTAGTTTAATTTAATTATTAACTGCGGTGATTTAAATTAAAATGTCCTATGGTTCAGAACTCCTATTTGAGCGTAACGAACGACATTTCTAGGGTACCACCACCATTCTGAATACACTGGAACAGTTTCAACGGTCTAATTCGGCCATATACGGAAGATATTAAATTGAACTGATGATTTAACATTAAATTCGATTAAAATATAAATCGACTAAAATAACAAATAAATTACTATTATCATATATATACAAAAACTGAATTTACATAAAATTCCCAGAATAAAACTATATGAGTTTTAAACATGATATCCATGTTAAACCAATACTCTATTGATTTAAATCGATTTATTTCATTAAATAAATCGTTACGGTTTGCAAAAGATTTCACAGCGACTATTTGAAATTTTGGTTTGGCCATAACTCTCAATATAAAATATGAAATTCTAAATTTTCTATTTCATTAGAAAATTATAGTTCAACAGATTCAAATATTTCTTATTTTAATGAATTCTGATTTATAATGGATCTGGTACACTCAATTGAAGTTCAAAACTCCTATTACGAACTACCTCGCCACTTCGAGCTCGTTTACATTTAACATATATATTTATACGTTTCAAACTTCGTTTTAATTAATATAAAATTCCATTTATATTACGATTTTAATATATAAACTAGTTTAAATATTTAAACACAAATCTATAAAAATGCGGGACGTTACAGTAAACCTCTCGAAATAGCTACCGACAACCTCGAAGAAAGAACCATCAGCACATGCCTAAGAAGAAAATGAGTCCTTCCCTATATGCCTAATACTTGGCACTTTGAAATCCTATATATATAGGATGGTCTATTTAGCTCTTTTCCTTTTCAATAGAATAAACCCAGCTTTCTCAGTTCGTTCAAAATCTTATACAAATAGAAATCAAACTCTCTAAAATAATTAGTAATATATATAGGATCACAAAGGAATGGGCTTCAGTTTTGGACCACTTCCATGCAATTTGATCAACGTTAAGGAGTTCGACATTTACTACAGTAAAGTAGAGTTCAATATTCTGGAAGTATGTTTCGTTCACACCTGGTTTGAGATAGCCATGAAGCCAAGATTTGACTCTGGAGTTCAGGTTGAGTATGAAGAGGACGGAGGAAGTAGAATGGAGCAATGATGGTGGTGTATACAAACCACGCATGGGAAGTGGCTTTACTGTTCCGTAAGGTGAAGCCGAGTCCTCATTTTTGAGGGGAGAGCGCCCAGTGTCAGTGAAGTGGATTCAGGGTAGTGACTGGGTTGGTTGAGCAGTTGCCATGCATTTGTAGAGTGGGATGTTCCCGTGATAATGATTTAAGGAGGGATGTGAACACGTTGGTCTGTGCGTAAGTGGCGATGAGAAGTGGGACTATTGACATGGATTGGATGGTGATGAACTCATGGGTTTCGAGGAAGAATGAGGTAATGATAAAGACGGTTTAGCCATTGGAATTATTATGGGTACGGTTTGTATATTGAAGGAAGGAGAGCTGTTAGTGGTGGGATGATACAGTGCGGGTTTTGCTACTGGGAGCGAAATGTTTTGTGAAGGAAGAGGAGCTACAGGGGATTATTTGGAGGGATGGGGTGCGACTTAGGGAAGGAACAGAGCATATTGTTATTTCTTGGAAGAGAGGACAATGTGAGATGCGGTATGGGTATTTGGGTAATGGGCCAAAGATTTAAAAAGAAAAGCCCAAGTACTTTAAAAAAGAAAATAAAAATAAAAAAAGCATATTGAAGAGCAGTGTTGTATCAGAGAATGGGACGGGAATGTGTGTTTGTGGAAGATGGTGAAGGCCTGTTGGTAGCGGGTTAGTGAGATAATGGGCTGATTCAAAGGGTAAAGCCCAAAAACAAAATCTATTAAGTTCAATTTATAAATTTTAATAGTGTATTAACTTTAAATAATCGTATCTTACATGTACGTTATTAAAATTCAACGAAACAGGATCCGTCAGGATCGTATGATCGTAGGCTGCACAATGGAACTGGTTTGGAACCATTTGAAGCACATTACAATTTATGGTTAAATTTAATGCCTGATTCAAATCAACGAACGTTAATCGTTATTTAGCGATTAACGAACAATGTGAGTAATCTCACTAACTCTGTCCAGTTTTATAATTTTATAAATGTTATTTAATATTGATAAAAATGTTTGAATGTTGTGTGCGATGACTGTTTGGATGAATTGGTTAAAATAATACGTATAGTTAATTGTACAAGTCAATTGTTGAATATGGATTCTATTTATTATTTATTTCATATTAATATAAAACAAATGTTGATTAACATTTGTGGATGCAGGGAAACATGTTAGAGGAATCCGACTGGATTCCTCAACAATTATTGTTGTTTTTCATATATTGTATTATATAATGTGATAAGTAATCCGTGTATGATTATTGAGTGTTGGGATGTTAAATAACATTGACCCGAAAATATTTCGTGTTTAAATGCAAAAAAATATATTTGAATATATTGGAAAAGAATTTGGGATTATTAAAAAGGAAAAATCTATTTTTAAAATAGAAAAGGAATTTCGATTGGGCTAAAATAAAATAACATGTTTTAATCATATTCAAACAAGTGAATTGATTTATAAACGATGCTTATAAATAATATTATTTATTTATTATTAAATAAATTGTGGATTAGTTGAAAAGTAAACAATGAATTTATTTCGATGTTCGAAATGTAAATAGAATTGAATAAATCCATAAAGAATTATAATTAGAGTTCAACTATGTCATGTGATATAAAATAAATTATTTTTAGGAATTATATATTATAAAATTTAGTATTTTTCGAGACAGTTAATATTTGATTTAAATAGTTGAAAATCAAAAATGTATTCGAGATGTTGTTTTTTAACTCATAAACGAAGTTTATGAAATGAAATATAAAGTATGAATTTATAAAAAGAACTAGATAGATGGGATTTTAAACTGTAATGGAAATATCGATTTAAATCAAGGTTAGATTTAATAAAATGAGTTTTGTTTTTTGGAAAGAAATAATATTCACATTTTAAAAGTGAATAATGATTTAAAAGCAAACGTTTTGAAGATTTAGATGGAGTTAAGGAAAGTAGAAATTGACTGGAGACTAGTTAAGTTGAACGACTTTCTGGGTATTGATTGGTTTCGTCCTTCGTGGTTAATACTTAGGGAGTTATTCCCTTACTAATTTATAGGTAGGGACTGATGGACATGGAAGGATAGTGATGGGTAAATAAGATATGGAAATGTTTTTTTTCACTAATAACAACGTATATTTTCGAAATAGGGGAAATAAAGAGTTGTGAATATATGGAAACGTTTTCCAAGAAAATCGTGAGAAGTAAACTAGGTTATAAGAAATAAATGGGAAATTGGGAAATGATATGACGATTGATCGGTAAGATTTCCATTTGGGAATACGACCGTTGTTTGTACACATGTTTTCCTTTGATAGTTAAATCATTGACTATTAAAGTTTTTGATCATTTCCGTTGTCAATACGAAGAGACTAGGATCAGATTCATTACCTGAAAACCACTCTGTATGGGCATTATCGTTTCGAATCAAATAGATCGAAGAAAATTGAAGACAGAGTTTGTACAAAGGTTATTCTGGCGATCTTAGGTATAAATTTCCTAAGATGGATTACAAAATAATTCCTTCGGGTTGTCCTGTCCCAGGACAACTTAAATGGACGAATGTCTGATAGAGTATATTTGGTAGATCGCGTTAGTTGATCATTTCAAACGTATTTACGTTGGTGGCGGAGGAATTCGTTTCTCTTAGCTTATACCAATGGTATTTTTGGGGAAATCAATTTGTGATTTGATGGGTATGATGATGTGACATTCAAAGTAAATAAAGGAGTGATATGTTAAAAGATACGTTATGACCTTAAGCCTCATCAATTGGGAAATGACAAAAATCGGACAGGCACCATGGCAAAGTGGGTTGCATCTAATTAGGGTATATTGTCACCATCTAGAGAATATTCATATTTGCTACTTCTTTGGGTTTTGTATCTCCCGGGAACGGTTATGTTGGTATACCAACCGTAAGGTGACAATATATTCGGAACATTCAAGGGAAATGAATGGTCGGTCATGTGTGGCTGAGTTATAAGATGTTCTTGTTGGACTCCAGTGTATCGCTTCTAGAGTACATTGATTGGAAGGTGGTTCCATACCTTGTCATAGTTGGAAATCCATTCCCCAATAGGAGCCCGTGGTTTTTGATTGTATATTATATATGTAGAGCTTGACATGAAAGCGTTCTGCTAGATTTCTAATTAGTTGTATTAGACACTATTATAATATCAGAATAATATTATTTTCAAAAGAAAATGTTTTGGGTTATTGTAAGGTAAAAACCAACCGTGTTTATGTGTGGATCGGTCTTACGATTATCATTGCTTTTAAAAGGATTTGGAAAAATCGAACCAAATGGTTGGAGTTTACTCACACTAGTCACATGACTGACCCAGAGTTTATTTTGTTTTGTTTTCCCTAAACTCTTGGGTGCCCAAATTTGTGCGGGCAGTCAAGTAGTCGGCATTTCCCCTATATACTTGGAGGAGCTCGGAGCAAGAGGCTTCAGATTTAGATATATATAGAGTTTATTTCCGCTGTGATGTTACGTGATAATGGTATGTATATACAGTTACCAGTTTGTATTTCCAAAGTTGTTATATAATATATTTGTTCGTTCCGCTATAAGATTCGTATTTACTCTGTTGTGTTCTTCTTCTTATATTCTGATTTTCTATCTTTTCATTTCTCACCCTCTATCTTCTTTCTATTAATGATCTGGTATTTCCGATATTTGAATAGTCGACATGGTGTTTATGTTGATTTTCAAGGTCGAAGATTCTCGGGTAGTTACAGTGGTATCAGAGCGAGATTAAGTGATTACCTTGGCTCTGTGGCGTGACTCAGTAGAGATGGGGTTAGTAATATCCTAGATTGAGTTTGAGTGTACATATACGAGAGAGATTACTTGTAGACTAAATAAAAATGGTTTTATATTGTGGGGATTTATTGGTTGAGTGACTTATAAATTCTAGTTGACAGTAGGGCACCACAAGGTCTATAGGGGTTTCTAAACACTCGAATACAGTAAACCGACACAGTATGTTTGGAGAATAGTAAATGAAATAATTTTACCTAAATTATTTGTTATATATTAGAATTATTTTAATATATTGGATGTGTTGGTTATTTTTATAATCAAATAAGATTATAAATTGAAATGGTTATAAATAACCAAATCAGAATTTGTATAAGAGTAATATATTGAACTAGATGGTTTAAATCTGAATTTAAAATAGAATTTGGAAGTAAAATCATAGAAACTGGGAAAGGTGTTTGAAATTGGATTTTAAATATAAGGAAATTTTAAGATCCTGGGTGATTTAAAAATGTTTTTCAGATATTGTAAAAGGTATTTTGAATTGATTTCAAAATGGCGGTATTTAAGAATATATTTTGAAGTAATATAGTATTGAACTTACTTCGATCACTGGGAAATAACCCTGATGATGTTGGCCACCTCATCAATGTTCATTTTTGAGTTTCTAAGTGACGTATTACTACCAAAGATTTTGTTTTTAGAAAAATAGTTGTTTAGAAATTCAAATGTTTTGAATTTTTATTATTATATATGATTTTAAACTAATTTGAAATAAAAAAAACTAGGAATTTGAATTCTGAAATTTGAATTTAATTTATGAAGATTTAAATGGTAAAGTGAATAAATTGAAATTTAACTTAAACTAAGTTAAATAAATTTGGATTGGATTAGAGATAATCTGGAATGGAATTAGATTATTGAGTTAGAATTTGAAATCGAGAATGGAGTTTGAGTTTGAAATGGAATTCAGTCTGGATATAAGAGATTGATTGGTTGGAGGTGAGTAGAGTAGATATTAATTGGGAACATATTGGTATATGCTGAAATGGGCAGCAAATAGAAGAAATAGATTTGAAGGCCCGACAAAAAGGTACAAGTTTATATTAGATTGAGTTTTAGATTTTTATGAGCCTATTTGGCATGCCGTTTGGCGGTTTGATTTTCTTTTGAATTGGATATGTCCCAGAGAGGCGAGTTGTAGCAGTACAGATTGAGCCGTAAAAAGGAGAAGCTGGCAAATTTTTTTTGGAATTTAAGGTGTTAGAAAATTTTCAGGATTTTTAAAAATTTCCGTTAATGGAATAAATAAATATTTTAATTAAAATTAAATTGGTTCAGTTGAAATAGAAGTTAAGAAGTAAAATAATCAATTTTAATCTAGTTAATAGTGATTGTAGCATTTTTCCGACCTAAAAAATTTTGGAGACGAAATTCTTTTAAGGGGGAAGTAATGTAATGATCCATATTTTTAACAATATAATAATTAATTTATTTAATTATTTAAATAATGGTTTTGTAATTTAATTGGCTTAATGTAAATAATTCTAATTTATATTTATTTAATATAAATAGTGGATTAATAATTTTAATTCAGGAATGGTCGAAATTAGTTGATTTTGCAACACTGCGTAAACTGGTAATATATGATATTTAATCGAATTTGAATTCGAATCAAAATAACGAATATATTATTTAAACGACAGTTGAACGTATTAATAATAATATAAATTATAATCGAGCTCGTAATGTTGCGGCAGTTCATAATATTTCGATTTGAATTTAAACTGAGTATACATGATTCGTTATAAGTCGGATTTTTATGAAACAAGAAATGTTGAAATCTATAGAGCTATATTTTTCTAATGGAAGTGAAAAATCTATTTTTCAGCATATAGATTATAAGTTATGTCCAAATCAAATTTTCAAATAGTCGCCATGGAATTGTTTATAAACCATAATGATATGTTTATTTTTAATTAAATATTGGCTTCAAATTTATACAAGATTTTTGAGACATATATTTAATTTAATCTATAGAATTTCTTGTAATTTTTATTTTGAAAAATAAGCAACTTTTTATTTGAAGTATTTTACACCCTAAATCAATAGTTTGAGAGTTCACAAAATAAGCCAACTTGTCTATATTATTATATTTTTGGCATCGTGACTCATTACTCAACCTAACGATATTTTTAGTTTTGTCGATAATGGTCCACAACATGATGGGTACATTATTGCTTATCTATAAAGTAATTAACAGTTTGATTTATATATATTTCTTTTGTCTATACCCATCAACTTCTCTCTTTTCACCCTGCATACAAACTTAGCAATTAAGTATAGACGAACTTTTACCTGTACATTGCTAGACACTGAGAACCAAACTTAGCAATTAAGTAAACCTCCCAAAACAATTGTTGTCAACCTTGAAGAAAGCACCATCAGCACATTCCTAAGAAGAAAATGAGTCCTTCCCTATATGCCTAATATTTGGCACCTAAGTTTTGAAATCCTATATATACAGGGTGCTTTGCTTATCTCTTTTCCTTTTCAATAGGACATACCAAACTTTCTCAGCTTGTTAGAAATCTAATACAAATAGAAACCAAAATCTATAAAATAATTAGTAATATATATATAGGATCACAAAGGAACGAGCTTCAGTTTTGGTCCACTTCCATGCAACTTGATCAACGTTAAGGAGTTCAGAATTTACTACAGTAAAGTAGAGTTCAATATTCTGGAAGTATGTTTCGTTCACACCTGGTTCGAGACAAGCGTGAAGCTAAGATCAGATTCTGTAGTTCAGGTTAAGTATGAAGAGGATGGAGGAAGTAGAATGGAGCAATGATGGTGATGTATACTAACCATGCATGGAAAGTGGTTTTACTGTTCTGTAGGGTGAAGATGAGTCCGCATTTTTGAGGGGGAGCACGCAGTGTTAGTGAGGCGTATTTAGGGTAGTGACTGGGTTGGTTGAGCAGTTGCCATGCATTTGTTGAGTGGGATGTCCACGTGATAATGATTGAAGGAGGGACATGAACATGGTGGTCTGTGCGTAAGTGGCAGTGAGAAGTGGGACTATTGACGCGAATTGGATGGTGACGAACTCGCGTGGTTTGAGGAAGAATGAGGTGATGATAAAGATAGTTTGGCCATTGGAATTATACTGGGTACGGTTTGTATATTGAAGGGAGGAGAGCTGTTAGTAGTGGGATGATACAGTGCAGGTTTTGATACTGGGAGCGAAATGTTTCGTGGAGGGAGAGGAGCTACAGGGGATTATTTGGAGGGATGGGGGTGCGACTTAGTGAAGGAACGGAGCATGTTGTTATTTCATTGGAAGAGAGAACACTGTCAGATGAGGTATGGGTATTTGGGTGATGGGCCAAAGATTTAAAAAGTAAAGCCCAAGTACTTTAAAAAAAAGCATATTAAAGAGTAGTGTTGTATCAGAGAAGGGGACGGGAACATGTGTTTGTGGAAGATGGTGAAGGCCTGTTAGTAGCAGGTTGGTGAGATAATGGGTTGATTTAAAGGGTTAAGCCCAAAAACAAATTCTATTAAGTTTAATTTATAAATTTTATTAGTGTATTAACTTTGAATAATCGTATCGTACTCATATGTTATTGAAATTCAACGAAACAGGATCTGTCGGGAATGTATGATCGCAGACTACACAATGGAATTGATTTGGAACCATTTGGAGCACGTTACAATTTATGGCGAAATTAAATGCCTGATTCAAATCAGTGGACGTTAATCATTATTTAACAATTAACGAACAATGTGAGTAATCTCAATAACTCTGTCCAGTTTTATAATTTTATAAACGTTATTTAATATTGATAAAAATGATTGAATGATGTGTGTGATGGCTGTTTGGATGAATTGGTTAAAATAATACGTATAGTTATTTATACAAGTCATTAGTTAAATCTGGATTCTATTTATTATTTATTTCATATTAATATGAAATAAATGTTGATTAACATCTGTGGATGCATGAAAACAGGCTAGAGGATTCCAACTGGATTCCTCAACAATTATTGTTGTTTTTTATATATTGTATTATATGATGTGGTAAATAAACCGTGATTGATTATTGAGTGTTGGGATGTTAAATAACATTGATCCGAAAATATTTGGTATTTAAATGCCGAAAAATATATTCAAATATAATGGAAAAGAACTTGGAATTGTTAAAAGGGAAAAATCTATTTTTAAATTAGAATTGGAATTTCGATTGGACTAAAATAAAATAACTTGTTTTAATTGTATTCAAACAAGTGAATTGATTTATAAATGATGTTTATAAATAATATTATTTATATATTATTATTAAATAAATTGGGGATTTGTTGAAAAGTAAACAATGAATATATTTTATGTTTGAATTGTAAATAGAATTGAATAAATCCAAAAAGATTTTAATTAAAATTCAACTATGTTAAGTGACATAAAATAAATTATTTTTAGGAATCATATATTATAAAATTTAGGATTTTTCGAGATAGTTAATATTTGATTTAAATAGTTGAAAATAAAATATGTATTCGATATGTTTTTATAACTCATAAACGAAGTTTATGAATTGAAATATAAAGTATGAATTTATGAAAAGAACTAGATAGATGGGATTTTAAACTGTAATGGAAATATTAATTTAAATCAAGATTTGATTTAATAAAGTGAATTTTGTTTTTCTGTAAAGAAATAATATTCACATTTTAAAAGTGAATAATGATTTAAAAGCAAACAGTTTGCAGATTCAGATGGAGTTAAGGAAATTAGAAACTGACTGGAGACTAGTTAAGTTGAACGGCTTTCTGGGTATTGATCTGATGTTGGTTTCGACCTTTAGGGTTAATACTTAGGGATTTGTTCCCTTACTAATTTACAGTTAGGGACTGATGGACATGGAATGATAGTGATGGGTAAATAAGATATGGAAATGTTTTTTTCCAGTAATAATAACGTATATTTTCGAAATAGGGGAAATAAAGAGTTGTGAATATATGGAAACATTTTCCAAGAAAATCGTGAGAAGTAAAACAGGTTATAAGAAATAAATGGGAAATTGGGAAATGATATGACGATTGATCAGTAAGATTTCCATTTGGGAATACGACCATTATTTGTACACATGTTTTCCTTTGATAGTTATATCACAGACTATCAAAGTTTTTGACCATTTTCGTTGTCAATACAGAGAGACTGGGATCAGATCCATTACCTGAAAACCACTCTGTATGGGCATTATCGTTTCGAATCAAATAGATCGAAGAAAATTGAAGACAGAGTTTATACAAGGGTTATTCTGGCGATCTAAGGTAGAAGTTGCCTAAGATGGATTTACAGAATAATTCCTTCGGGTTGTCTAGTCCCAGGACAACTTAAATGGACGAATGTCTAACAGAGTATATTTGGTAGATCGC
Organism: Allium sativum; assembly: GCA_030737875.1. Lineage (NCBI taxonomy): Eukaryota > Viridiplantae > Streptophyta > Magnoliopsida > Asparagales > Amaryllidaceae > Allium > Allium sativum. The sequence goes on from CM060920.1 coordinate 347,307,554, forward strand.
GTAAGTTGATCATTTCAAACGTATTTACGTTGGTGGCGGAGGAATTCATTTCTCTTAGCTTATACCCATGGTATTTTTGGGGAAATCAATTTGTGATTTAACGGGAATGATGATGTGACATTCAAAGTAAATAAAGGAGTGATGTGTTAAAAGATACTTTATGACCTCAAGCCTCATCAACTGGGAAATGCCAGAAATCGGACAGGCACCATGGCAAAGTGGGTCTCATCCAATTAGGGTATATTGTCACCATCTAGAGAATATTCATATTTGCTACTTCTTTGGGTTTTGTATCTCCCGGGAATGGTTATGTTGGTATACCAACTGTAAGGTGACAATATATTCGGAACATTCAAGCGAAATGAATGGTCGGTCATGTGTGGCTAAGTTACAAGATGTTCTTGTTGAACTCCAGTGTATCGCTTCTAGAGTACACTGATTGGAAGATGGTTCCATACCTTGTCATAGTTGGAAATCCATTCCCCAATAGGAGCCCGCAATTTTTGATTGTATATTATATATGTAGAGTGTGAGATGAAAGCGTTCTGCTAGATTTCCAATTAGTTGTATTAGACACTATTATAATATCAGAATAATATTGTGTTCAAAAGAAAATGTTTTGGGTTATCGTGAGGTAAAGACCATCCATGTTTATGTGTGGATCGGTCTTACGATTATCATTGCTTTTAAAAGGATTTGGAAAAATCAAACCAAATGGTTGCAATTTACTCACACCAATCACATGACTGACCCAATGTTTATTTTGTTCTATTTTCTCTAAACTCTTGGGTGCCCAAATTTGTCCGGGCAGTCAAGTAGTTGGGATTTCTCAGATATACTTGGAGGAGCTCGGAGCAGGAGGCTTCAGAGTAAGATATATATTGAGTTTATTTCTGCTGTGATGTTATGTGATAATGGTATGTATATACAGTTACCAGTTTGTATTTCCAAAGTTGTTATATAATATATATTTTTGTTCCGCCGCGAGATTTGTATTTACTCTGTTGTGTTCTTCTTCTTCTATTCTAATTTTCTATCTTTCTATTTCTCACCCTCTATCTTCTTTCTATTAATGATCTCAAATTTCTGTTACTTGAATAGTCGACATGATGTTTATGTTGATTTTCAAGGTTGAAGATTCTCGGGTCATTACATCCGGTCTTCAACCACCGTCTTCATATTTGACTTTTAATCCTCGTAAAAATTATTCGAAATGGGTTAAACTCGGTCTTTCCAAATAACTCACACATATTTATAATTAAGTGATATAAAAACACATCAAACACCTTATTCCAATCCAGAATATTCTTTTATTCTAATATTCACATCTTTGGGGAAAGGTTCCCATTAATTTTATCAAAGATTTACATTATTTAAACCTTTGTTTAATCTTCCTTTGGATATCATTTCAAATGATTTCATTATATCTTTTCACAACATAAACCAAATTAAGGTTTATAAAACTAGTCGGGGTTATCAAGTTTCACCGAAGTAATCATTTGCTTTATTATTCCCAATCCCAACCTATTCATCCCATAAAGCAAAATTGGTGGTACTCCATATTTAACTCCCATAGTGTTATTGGTAAATGTGATTACCACTTAGCGTTCCAAATCTAATTAAAGATTTATCTATCGCATAGAGTAAAACTGGTGGTACTCTATCTCGAATATTTCACTGATTTGGTAAATTTAATTACCTATTTTTACATTTCAATCTAGTTAAAGATTCATTGAAACTATAGTTCAGTTTTAATCTCAAAAATCATTACTTAATGATTGTTCAACCTTTGGAAATAATCTAGTCTTTAGCTCGGGTAAAGAACAAATTTCATGTAAAAATACCGTTTATAATAAACCCAAAATCATCTTCCATTAAATATGGAATCTTCACGGAAATCTGAACAATTTATAATTGATATAAATTTCCGTATCTGACCAATACTATAAGTAGAAAAACAGCATGGCCTTTTAAATTCCATAAATAATAAACGCCTTCCTTTCCAAAAACTCATCTCAATTATTATTGATTGTATTCCATTCAATTACAATTTAATTAAATAGATTGGGAAACTTCTCTAAACCACAATTAAAAGATTTATCCCTTTTATAGTTGGGTTTTAAGAACAGTATTATTTAAGATACCATTCATGACAAACCCAAAATCTAATTTGATATTAAACATAAGCTTTGAATGGAAATTATATCTACTTACATTCAATAACCAAATTATGAAAATAATAAATATCGTTTTGGAATAACAATATCAATATCTTCCAAATTCCTCAACGATATCCATATAATTACAGAACCTAATATTGAAAATATCTGAAAATAATTTCCATTCAAATCCATTCCAATTTATATGTTAGAAACTTCTGCATATTTTAAAACCACTTACAAATCCAATTTATTAATATGAAATCATTGGTTTATTATTCTAGTTGTAAACTAGTTCATTCAGATAAAAATATCTTTTATCTTTTCAAATATGGAATATTTCATACAAAAAATTTCCAAATCAATTTATTATGATTTTACATAATTTATTCATATTTTTAATAATTTTATTAAGTCCCTTACAGTTGGTTTCCAATATCAGCCACCGAATTACATCAATAGCGACCTTTTACAAAACTGATTTGGACTTAAATTAAAATCAAACCATTGGATTTCAAAAATTATCATTTTATTGGAAAGCTCATTTCATTACGGTTCCAACGGTTCCAAGTTCAAGAGAATCCGACGGTCGAAGCTCCCGGTACATCAACTCAAATTTACAGGGTTACGTTCGCGAATTGTCGCTGCGCGACGCATTCTATTCAAGCCCGAATTCAATTATAATTTTAATTAAAAATTGAAATGCTTCAAAACCATTATTACAAATTATATATAATATATATATCCATCTTTGAAAACTCATTTCAGTCGTTTATCTTTTAAATTGCACATTTCACTGTTCAGTCAATTTAAATATTTTTGTGTCCATCCAAAATCAAACATCAAAACCAAATTTTAACATTTTGTGTCCATCCAAATTGTCAAAACCAAATTTTAATTGTTAACTGAATATTATATTAAAATATTCATTTTATTTCGGATTGAAATGAGATTCAATCAATTACCATATAATTTCAGTTATATGGATTTCATACATCACATGTGTTCAACAATAGTTATAAACAACTACTAAATATCCAATTCACATCCAAAGTGCACTTACATCCATATAAGTCTTAAATAATTATTTAACGCTTATATTGGTCTTTCAACCAATCGACTAACATTCAATCAAAACACATGGGATTAGTGTAAATCAATTATCATCCCAATACCCGTGTGGGGTTTTCAACCAACAAATAATTATTTATTTATTTATTCCATCTAATCGATATTATTTAAATGGTTGAACATAAACTAGCCGTTCGACTTGTAAATGGATTTTTGATCCAATTTCAACTACCATAAACAATTTAACATCATTTTAACATGTTACTTATTTCAAATTCACATTCACAGCAAAACATAAATAATCATCCAATGTAATGTAAGGTGCCACAAAGTGTCCATCTAGATTGTTTGAAATACGAGTGTCATATATTCAAACAACTCTTTTAATAACAACTAAACTTAGTGAATAGTTCATGTGTTAAACTCAACGGAGATTGCATATAATTGATAAAAACCCCATAGTCCATTAATATGTTTTCAGTTATAAAAATAATTAATTGTACGAAATATTACAGTGAAAGAGTTCTCACCGAGATTTTTGATCGTTATAATAACAATCGCTTTTGAGTTAAATTAAATGCGAGTTTAATTTAACCCAAATTCCCAACTAGCTCCAAATTTGACCAATTAATTTTGTTACAAAGTTCTCGTCGATACGGTTCCAACGCATCTTGAATCGCTGAATTTTGAGCTCGTATGAAAAAGTTATGCATTTTACAAGTTCGCATATATACGTTAACCAAACAATTTAGCAACAAATCTTTGATTTTACCCAACTAATTAACAAATTAAATTTAAATAACTCTCACCCCAAGCATCAAACAACCATACACTTCACTATCGGCGCTCCACGCGCTTGTTACGAGCCAAAGATCTCACCTTTTGAACCCGAATCAACACCAAATCGCTCATCACAAACACTTGGGTTCTAAATTATAAAGCTAGCATTGTTATGGGCTTGTGGGGCCCATTAGGCTGATGTGCACCATGGCACAGTGAATATGCTGACATGGCAGGGCTGTAGGGGGTGATGTGGAAAGTATGGTCCACGTAGAGGAGGTTTGTGGTGTTCAGAGGTGGTTTAGGGTGTAAAGGAGCTACATTTAGCTAAATTGAAGAGATCTATATGATTTCAAGAGGGAGGAGGGGCCCACGGCTTTGTTGGCTTGGTGCAGGCATGCTGATGATGTAGCACAGCAGCAGGGAGGGTGGCGCAACCCCTAGGTGGCGGCGGTTGGTGGCGAAAGGAGGAGGAATGGAAGAGGATGCCATCGTTTTGTTTTCTAGGTTTTAAACCTTAGTTTGCAAAATGGAAGAACACTTCACTTAACTAAACTCTAATTAGGAACCAATCACTTCATTGAAGCATCATTCAGGGAGAGCATGACATATGGAGGAGGGAGGTGCTTGTGTGTCTAATTTTGATTAGCTACACACTATTCACGAGTTGACTAGTTTGGTCAATGTATTAATTCTACGTTGCAAACTTCGTTCTAGTCTCACGGCCACACGTTAACTTCAAAATTTACGAAATATGAAATCTCGCTATGTTATGGAATTATGGTTCCAACGAATCTAACCGCGTCGAATTTGGAGACCATTGGAAAAATGACCTCATTTTCAGCTTAAACTGAAAGCTGACTGAATTTTCAACTTACATTTATGTGTCGTTCTCTCACATACGAACTCCGTTGGACTTGAAATTTTGGATTCCACTATATTTCGATATTCCAGATCCAGTAAAAGTGGTTTCATCGAATTCCGAGTCTTAAAAAGGGTCCTTTCTCAAGTGATTGATATAGCTTTAAAATATCAATTTTCAAAATTTGAGTTTTTAAGTTGATTTATAGATTTTAATGACCTTGTTTTAAGTCAAATAAAACATTAAAAAAAATTAAAATTATTCTCAGATTTTATCGAGCAATAATTACCAATTTATGTCTAAAATTCATTAAATAGATTAAATTTAAATTTAAAATTGGTTCCAAAATTCTGTGTTGTTGCAATTCCTGATTCAAAGCTAGTTGTTTAAAATATAATTTCTTAAGTATAAAAACATATAAACTATTATTTAAACATATAATATAAAAACCATATATATGATATAAAACTATATAATTATAAACATATGTAATATAATTGCTCAATTTTAGAATATATATAAAATATATAAGAAACTTATCTATTTGAAATCATAAGTAAAAACCTTTAGATGATTTAAAATCATTTTGAAAAGAGTTTGAATAATTTGGAAAATAATTTGCAAAAGATAATTTGAAAACAGAATTTTGAGAGTGCTAACTAGATTTTTACATACTAACTAGACTCTATTACTTTGATAATATTGAAATCTTGATACTCATGAGTCTTGAATCTTCTTTGAAATCTTGAACTTCTAAAAACTCTTAACTGTACAGTCTTCAGTATTTACTTCTTGCATATAAATCCTATACATATATATTCTGGATAAAGATGTTAGTACATATTTTATAATCAATAATGTTAACAAGGTTGTTATTATCAAAATTCCATTCTCCAACAATCTCCCCCTTTTTGATGATGACAACCTTGGTTTATAAAATATTCATACCTGATATTACTACCTATCGAATTGATTCTTCGAATACTCCCCTTTCATCATGAATCCTTTATAACTCCCCCTTAAACTATACCTATTCTATCTATACCTATACCTGTTTATCTATTCTATTTATACCTATAGATATTTTATAATTTCTCCCACTTTGTCATCAACAAAAAGTACATCTAACTACAATCCCCCTAAATTTAAACCAATAATGATCCTAGTACTAATCCAAAGTATAACCTTTTAAACTTATAATAATAAATTTATAAATTTAGAACTCTTCCTAATTCTATGGAAATTCTAAATAAACTATAGTATAAACAAGCAATTTAAACAATATTTCCAAGCAATTTAATCAATATTTATAAGCAATCATTGTATGTAGCAAACCAATTAATACAAGTCAAATCCAATCAAATAATATGTGCAAGTTTTCATACAAAGCATATCAAATCAAACAAATTCATACATCTCTTGGAACTTCCACCCATCCATCTCCACCGAAGATTGTATCCTTTTTTATGACTTTCCTGTCTTCGTTTCTTTGGTGAGAGGTGCTCCAGTGATGTTATTATCTTCATCTATGGAAGGAGAAGATATCATCCAATGAATATCATTAAAGTGTTTTTCTTGTTGTTCAATCTATCTGACTTAATTCTAGATGACGCAGATTGCGAAGGATTATAGATATGATATTCTTGAAACAATTGAGAGTTTCTTCAAGATTTTCACTTAGATTGTAAATAGGATTAGCCATTATTTGATTATTTAGAGAATGGGTGATTAGAGAAGAAGTAGAGAATTAAAATGGAGTACTTCTAGAAGAAAAAGGTATTTATAGAGTCTGGAATTCGTTTAAAATGAAGAGACATAAGGTAGTTATTTAAAAATTCAAATTTGAAAATATTTGAATTTCTGACAGTTATATGTCGACATGTACAAATATGCATGTCGACATACCCATGTGTCTTTTGGGTAATTTTGAATTTCTACACAATTTTGAGTTATTTCTTACTATATTATATTGTTTTACTTAATTTTAATGTTTTTACAGATATTAAAGATCAATTGTAACAGCTAACAAGATCATTCATTACTATTAGAGAGGAAATACATTCAAAAGATATAAGATACGAGATATGAAATACGAAAAGGAAATACAAGCTAATTAATATGAAATGATTACATAAGCTAGTAAACCTAGATTTCAATGGATGAAGATGAAGAAGATGAGAATCCAAGTTTTCTTCCAACTTTTCTGAAAAACTTGTTTATTTTAGAAGACATTTGGTTGAGTGTCTTCTTGATTTTCTTTTGGTTCTTGGCTAGCTTGACTTGATTCCAGAAAATTACTTCTTTGGTCATTGTAACACCCCACGTCCATTAGTGTCACTCACTAAGGGAATGCATTAACTTTCATGGAGTATTATAAGAGTATAGAACAGAATATAACAAGACAGATATATAAAATGATACTTAAGAAAATTCAAAATTTATTCATTGCAGCGGAAAAAGCAAAACATGTTGGGTTACAACATCAAAACCAATAACTAGAGTCAAATACACAAATATCCATCTTGTACAAAATTATTATCAGAGTACATAAAAGTAAAACCATAATCCCACTCCAAATAGCAATAATGGAAAAGAGATAAAGCTGAGCATTACTTTCGACACTTCCAAGCACTTCAAGAAGAAAGGAATCCAAGTCAAGCTTCACTATTCCCACCCTGAGGATTGGGGGGGGGGGGAGGAAGAAAGAAAAGAGGCGAAACAAAAAGGGGTCAGACATACGTCTGGCGAGTCTAGTGACTTTAACAATATAATTAGTAAAGTAATAGGATAAGAACATAAACTGGATATAAGAGATGACTGTAACATAAGCAGATATGAAAAGGTAACATGATGAACAAGATGTAGAGTTGACTACGCTTCTAATCACTATAAGATAATCCCTACACCGCACCAATGCTAATTACACCGCACCATTACTAGTCCCATACTGAAAGTTGATCCCTCTTACTAAACATAGTAATAATAATATGATGCTAGTTTTGTGCACTCCTACCTGCTGTCAAAAGTGCCGCCTGCTCCTATCTCCGCTAGTTGTACCCACTATCCTTCTTGTTCGATTATGTAATCCTAGCTGCTCTCGTAGGTTCCCCACTTGCGCCTACCACCACTGGTTGTGCCCTCCCTACTAATCATAATAATGGTAGCTTCGTATACTCCTAGCTGCTGTCATAGGTGTCGCCTGCTCCTATCTCCACTAGTTGTACCCACTACCTCCCCATTTGATCGGCTCCCTAACTCGTAGATACCCGTGCTGGTCCCACAGTAGGGTGTATCACTCCCTAAAGTGGCAAATCGATACTACTGAAATGCACGACTTATACCTACATGATGCAACAGCGTCTTACCTACTAGCCCGGACCCACACACGCACATGACTCCATTGGACTTGCACTGCCATCGCTAACTCTTTATTGACCTCTTACAAGCAAACCAGTAAGCATGTCCCGTCCTCGACCTGGTTCGAGCTCACATAGATACTAAAATGGGTTACTGGTTGAAAAGGGTCCACCCAATTGACACAAGCTTCCCTCCTAAGCTTGTTCCCCATTAGGAATTCTCACGTAGCCCCTCTTTATTTCTATGTCTAATCACATGTTTCTCCTTGGTTAAGTGCTTCTAGTTGTATTTCACATGTCACCCATGTTACCCACTTAACCCCCATGTCTTACTACATGTCTTATCTTGGTTAAGTGTTTATTGTTTATGTTATACATGCTGCCTATGCAATACATGCTTCCCAAGTCACGGACTTAACCCTTATTCTGTTCCCATGTCTTCCCACAAATCTTATCTTGGTTAAGTGTTTTTAATTGTGTTTCACATGCTATCCATGTCACCCACTTAACCCCTTTACTATTCCCATGCACATGTCTTAGCTTTGTTAAGTGCTTCAATTATGTTTCACATGCTATCCATGTTACCCACTTAACCCTTTATCATCCTCATGTCTAATCACATGTCTTATCTTGGTCAAGTGTCCATTAATTTATTATAACCGCAATCTTGCAAGACCTCCCACATTAGATTACCGTTTTGTGGTTGCTGGATTTGCCAGGCGGTTCCGGGAAGTCTTATACTGTAATTCGAATCTAACCTCGTGTCTTTGCATTATTACGCATTTAATTTCTGCCTTTGACCTCTCACATTAGACTGTCGTTTGCGATTGTCGGGCGGTTCCGGGCAGACTTCTACTACAAACCAAGTCTAACCTCGTGTCTTAGGCGTTCATAATCTCTTTCTTGATCCGAGTCCCAACTTTAAATCTTGGATTAAATTATATCCCAATTACCCATAATTTCCAATCTAAATTATGTTCATAACTTTAGTCCAAATTAGGCTTATAATCTTATATATACATGTTGTGCCAAATTAATCCCAAATCAAATTGCGTTCATTGTTATTAACAATTTATGCCAAATCTCATGTATACAAATTATATCCAATTATGCCCACATCCAACTTATGCCAAATCTCATGTATACAAGTTATACATAATTATGCCCCAAATCAACTACGTGATTAGAAATCAATTTATGCCCAATTACATATTATTCAATATTTTCCCAAACTTTTCCCAATCGTTCAAATGTTATTCGTACACAAATCTCACATAATATGTTAGGCCCGAAGTTAGCCTAATCTCATAAAAAGAAAAAGGAAAAGGAGCAGGGAAGAGAATCATAACATCAAAACTAGCATAAACATAATAACATGCATATGAACATAAATAGGCATGTAATGATAAAATAGATCAGAAAGACATATGACAGGTTTATGGATATGAATCAAAAAGGTGACAACTTGCAAACTTGATAAGATTCATTACAAACATACACATTAAATCCAATTTAAAACTTATCACAATCACTTTTAATTTAATTATCTTGTGAAAGTGAAATAGACTCACAGCGATAGGATTAAGGATAGAGATAGTTTTGAATTTTGATTTCTGAAGTTGATTAGCTAAATCGTTGATGTAGACTTTGATCTTTATCTTCCAACTTGAATTTGATTAACTATGGTGAAGGCTAGGTTAATTTAGTTTTGAGCAGCATGGAGGCGCCATAGATTTGTGTAATGAAATTAGGGTAGGTTTAGGGCTCTTTTATAGATGTTCTAGGTGTATTAGGGCCTTTAGATTAGGTTAGGATCCATCTAAACCAGAAAACCACATCACTCAGCCAATTAGAGAACGCCACATAAGCCCTAATTCTCCAAAATTCGTCACTGCCCAGATCTGGCCAATGGGGTCGACCCTGATAGCGGGTCAACACCTATGTCGACACCTATGTCGACTCCCCTAGGGGGGTGACACCCTAGAGCGGGATAATTCCCGCCCATCCCGCTTCTTGCTGATTTGAATTATTATTTTAATTCTGGTTTGAACTGAAATATTCTAAGCTCCATAACTTCTTCATACTGTATCCGTTTTACGCAAACTCGGACTCTATCTCAAGCAGAATTCCAAGACGAACGCAATGGCGTAACCCGTTTCCCTTTATTCTAAAAATTAAGTATTCTTTAATTTGTCAATTTTAATATTATAAAATTACGGGGTGTTACATTCTCCCCACCTTAAAGGATTTCGTCCCCAAAATCTTCAAGTTAAGAAGAATGTATCCTACCATCCAAACATCCATCTACTCATCCATCATCCACAAGCATCCATTGTCCTTAAAAGATTTCTCATGCTATATGAACATATGCAAAAGTGTGTGTATATGTTCCTTATCTAATGCAAAGTTCAGGCGGTCTACTGATTCAGTTGACCTCCTTAATGCAAAATATGATAGTGTCGTGTGTCCATTATGTATGCAATTATTCCTAATGCACTTTATAACTTCTATATGGGTGCACAGTCATTCACTCAAACGCAACATCCACATGATAACACATCAAATTTCAATCAATAAACAAATATATGCAATATGCCGTATGAAAGTGACTGAGCCGATCTTAGTGCCTAAAGTGTATGTAAATGCTTCCACAAGCAACCACTTGCATCCACTAAACATAACATGTTTCAAACACATATTTACAACCATAAGATTCTCTACCTAAAGATCGAAGATATAATCGAGAGGATACACTAAACGATAGAACAAGTTTAAACAAAGCGGTAGAAAAAGGAGAAATTAAGAACATACCCTCAAAAAGGAAAGGGTATGATGCACGTATCTTATCTTCTGTTTCACAAGTCGCGTCTCCTTGATCATCTCCCCATTGCACTTTAACTAACTTGACCTCTCGGTTGCATAACTTCTTGACCTCCGATCCAAGTATGCATGTAGGAGCTCGTCTAATCGTGGCATCTCGCTCTACTTCCACTTCTCTAAGCATGCTCGGCTCTACTAATTCCGCAATATCATGTAAAAACTTCCTCAAATGCGACATATGAAACACGTCATGCACACCACTAAGCTTCTCGGGCAACTTCACTCTATAGGCCATCTGTCCAATTCGCTCTGTAATGGGGAATGGCCCTACGAACCTTGGTGCCAATTTCACTACAGCTCCAAAGCGAACTACATTCCTCAACGGTGATACTTCAATAAAGACCATGTCTCCAACATCAAACTTAAGATCGGTCCTTCTCTTATCAGCATATGACTTTTGTCGGTCCTGTGCCGTCTTCATGCGTCTTCGAATCAAGTCTATCTTCTCTGAAGTTTCCCTAATCATCTCGGGCCCAAGAAAAATCTTATCCGTAGGTTCCCACCAACAAGTAGGTGATCTTTCTATAATAGCCCTCCAAACCAAGAAAATTTCTTACTTCTGTTGCATTCTTAGGAATCTTCCAATCTTAGATTGCCACTACCTTCGCGGGATCCACAGCTATCCCTTCCTTAGAGACCACGTGCGCTAAGAACCTCACTTCCTTCCTCCAAAAATGACATTTAGAGAACTCAGCTTTGAGTTGATGTGCTCAAAGAGTCTCAAATACTTCCCTCAGATGTTGGGCATGCTCTTCCTCGCTCCTGGAGTATATCGAAATATCATCCACAAAGACCACCACGAACTTGTTTAGAAACTCCCTAAACACCCTACTCATCAGGTCTACAAAATATGCGGGTGCATTTGTCAAACCAAAAGGCATGACTAACCATTGAAAGAAACCGTCGGGAGTCCTAAAAGCAGTCTTATCTATCTATCCTCAGCTACTATCAACTGATGAAATCCTGTAGCTAATTCCAACAGCGAGAAAACCGAAGCACCAACCAACTGATAAAACAATTCATCTATTCTCGGTAATGGGTACCTATTTTTCTTTATGAGTTTATTTAGCTCCATATAGTCCACACAAAAACTAAGCGAACCATCCGCCTTAGTAGCAAAAACAACTGGAGCACCCCATTCCGAAATACTTCTACTTATGAACCCTTTCTCAAGAAACTCTTTCACTTGTTTACTAAGCTCCCTCCTTTCTCTTGGAGCCATGTGGCACACTGGCAATGCAACTGGCTTTGCATTGTCCACCAAGTATATACGGAAATCTATCTCGCGTTTTGGAGGTAAGTGCCTAACCTCCTCAAAGACATCTGCATACTCACGGACTACTCGAACAGATTGCAAATCATCAATAGATGTGTCAAGAGATTCTAGGTAGCTAAGCATAACCGAACCCTTTGGATCGCATGAGATATCGAGAGTATTATCCAAACTAGTCAATAGTATAACTACCATCTTCTCACAGTCGATAATGGCACCACACCTGGTTAGCCAATCCATTCCTAGAATCAACCCATAGCCTGTGAAGCCAAGCACATAAGCATTGCATTTGAACTCAACGCCATACACATATATTCTTAAATCCCGACATAACATAGAATGATGAGTCGTACCCCCAATAGGATTTGAGATTACAATGGGATCCATAACTAGACTAGCATTTTGGTGCAGTGTTTCAACTAACGAAGCAGATACAAACGAAAGTGAAGTGCCAGAATCAAACAAAATTCGAACAGGATGATCAAAAAGGAAAATCAAACTTTCAACAGAAATGTTTCTACCTCTCTCTTATCCTGGTGCCATGAGAGCATGAACCTGCCCTCCAGAATTAGATCTTGTCCTTTGTCCTTTCCCTTGTCCTTACCTCCTTGGGCAGTCTTTAATCATAAGTCCCGCCTCACCACATTGGAAGCAACCCGTCTTCTTCTTACAGTCCTTGCTTAAGTGGCCTGGTGTTCCACAATTAAAACATCTTTTCTTCCCTTGGCCCTTGTTATCCTTACCACCTTTCTTTTGTTGTTGTTATGCTTTCTTTGGATCCACTTTCTTATCCTGTGACTTAACTACATTAGCACCTTTCTCTTCTTCATGCATCAGCGCCATGTCAACAAGTTTCTCGAAAGTAGCCCCCATAGGAATGTGGGACATAGCCAGCCCGTGTAATGGTTCATTCAGACCCCTGACAAATCTCAAAGCCTTCTTATGTGGTGTATTAACTAATTCCATACCAAATCTTACTAACTGGTTAAACTTGTTAACATACTCCTTCATAGACAAACTTCCTTTGTGACGGCCCATCCCGCACCAACCGACATTTACTCCAAAGGTGCGCTGTACACATGTCCAGTTAGCACGGAACGGGTCGTCAGAAGGAAAGGAAAGAAGGAAATGAACTAACAAGGAACCTGTAAAATGTCTCACAGCGCATAGGATAAAATATAATAATAACATACTTGACATAAACAGGTGAGACAGTGCATAAGCTGAAACAACTAACATAGCAGCGGAAAATGTAGGTACAGCTTATGATCCAAAGTTAAACATTATTACAACATTTCAAACTGTCTCAAAGCAAAAGCAAGACAAAGGAGGCACACTACTAATGCCCAAGTAGCGACCACCAACGACATAGGGAGAATATATATATATCATACGTGGAAGCCTCTTGCCCGCCTCCGAATCAGCTACTCGCGCATCACCAGCTAACCTGTCTCTAGTCTGCTCGTGTGAGCACCCAGAGTAATAAGAGGAGACATAAAACTCTGGGTCAGACATAAAGCCTGGTATGAGCGATAAGCATCTAAACAGAACGATAACAGGTAGACTAAAACATACCTGAACCTGGACCTACAACCAAAGAGTTAGCACTACATACTGTACAACACTCTAAGGTGCCATATCAAATGGTGCAAAGATACGGAGGTGGGGGTGTGCATGTCATAGTGATGGAAAACAATCAAGCATAGCAACCATCCTCACATCTCTCACTCAATGCGTAAAGCATACGATATTCACCACTTCGATCACCCAACATACCTTGTTACGATCACTTTGCCCCATGAAGTCATAAATGGCTTCACTGCACTGATAACGTAGCCACTATTCCTTTGCTATGTCCACTTGTCCCATGGAGTTGTTCACCCCATCTGCGCTGGCTCATAGCCTTACCAACCCTTTACTATGTCCACTTGCCCCATGGAGTTATTCACCCCATCTGCGCTGGCTCATAGTCTTACCAATCCTTTACTATGTCCACTTGCCCCATGGAGTTATTCACCCCATCTACGCTGGCCCATAGTCTTACTACGCATCACTTTGCCCCTCAAGCCATAATGACTCTACTGCACTGATAACGTAGTCTTGCTACCATCACCTTGCCCCCCGAGTCATAATGACTCTACTGCACTGATAAGTAGCCCATCATCCATTTTTAGTGGTGAATCGAAGTTATGAATGTCGACGACTCCTTAGCAAACATCCCGCAGCAAAGTCCAACCATGAAGTGAACTCATCGGTTCCCAATTGGATCCTAAGCTCTAACTTCCCATATTGGACTACCTTTGCATCTCGGGTTATTGGTCAATACTGGGTCGGGTCGGGTTTCACTGCTTGCCATCGGTTCGGGTCGGGTCCCCTACGTTGCGTCGGATCATGGTCTTCCTCTGGTAACGGTTCGGTTCGGGTTCACTCCATCTCGTCGGTTCGGGTAGGGTGTCCCACTTCAGGTCGGGCCGGGTTGCCATCTCCCCTCTAGTTCGTGCTCCTGCTCCGATCAGCTCCCTCGTTCTTCATATACTCTGATCTGATCCCCCTCTTTTAGCCGATCCGATCCCAGTTCAATTAGCATGGCCTTCCTTTTTGCCATGTTTCTCAGGTGTCAAGTTCCGATCCGATCGAATCCCTTGCCCAGTTCAACTTATCCGATCCAAGCCCCCATATCCGATCCGATCCGAAAACTTGCACTATTTCCTGAAACTTTCCAGCAAGTGTTTTACGCCATTCGACGACGTTTTCGACCATTCTAACTATTGAAATCAATGACAAAGCATATCATACAGTCATAGCAACATGCATAATCAACCACAAACATCAAAACATCAATATGATAGGTTAAAATGGATCAAACATACCCAAAACCCCATATTTCTCCTTAAGCATGTTTAGGTGAAACTAATGATAGGATTAGCAAAACTTAACCAAATTAACCCAAATTCATATCATAGGTCTAAAACGTCATTTAAGAATTTATGAACATTTTTCCAGAATTTTATCATGTTTAAATTCACTAATTAACACTAATTACCCTCAATTAGCCATAATTAGTGAGGAACTATGCAAATCACTCACCTTAGCCACAAACAATCTAAGATCTGAAATAAATCTCTGATTTGATGCAAATCCCAATGCTAAACTGCAGCACCAATGTTGATTTGGTGTAGATCTCCCTTGATTTGATGTTGCTAAGCTTAATCCTTGATCAAAAGATGATTTGGAGGTGATTTAGAAGTTGGAGGCCATTTTTAGGGTTTCTTGGAGATAAGTGGAGGCTAGAAAACTGAAATGGAGTAATTCTCTAACTCATTTCAGCCTCCCCACAACCCTAATCCCGTAATGGGTTATGGACCTATTCACTAATCCCCCTATTTGGCCCGGTTAAGCAGTTTTTCACCTTCCAAACCTTATTTCAGCCATATCTCCCAAACGGTAAGTCAGTTTGACTAATATGACCACTCTACGGAAAGGTAAACCATCAAACGAATCTAATGGAAGTGGTTTCAGGTCAAAATTCCTTGCCAATCAAAAGTTATGGCCAAAACAGTACCAACTAGGGGTAAAATGGTCTTTTAAAAATCAGGAAAAATCGTGAACATGAGAAATGACTCTAATAGATGTTTGCTAAAGTTACATGACCATACGACTTCATATGGGAAAGAAATAAATATTCTACGATCCTCCGATGCGTAGAATGCGGGTTGTTACATTCTCCCCCCCCCCCCCCCCCTTAAGAAATTTCTCCCCCGAAATTCCTCAATCAAAACACACAAAGGGTCCCGCATGCCTATCAACCATACAACAACAATCAAACATGCAAAACAAGCAAGATAAGTCTATCCTAGCATGCGGAATAACTAAATTACGAAGTAGATCTTACCAGGCAAAGAGTTCTGGATACGCCTTCCTAATGCTCTCCTCTGTCTCCCAGGTACAGTCATTCTCGTTCTCGCCCCACTGAACCTTGACTAGCTTCACCGCCTTCCTTCGAAGTTGTTTCGTATCGTGCCCCACAATACGAATCGGCTTGCGGTTCCCAACCGCCTCGGGTTCTACTTCGAAGTCCTCTAACTGATCAGGTGAAATAGTCATATCTGAGTCGTGAACGAACATCCTTAGTTGGGAAACATGAAATACGTTGTGAACTCCCTCCATCTTCTCTGGTATGCCAACTTTATACGCCAAATTCCCGACTAATTCAAGAACAGGGAATGGGCCAACAAATCTTGGTGCTAACTTGCCTCTCCTACCAAATCGTATCACGCTCTTTAACGGAGAAATCTTAACAAACACCAAGTCACCAACGGAGAATTTTAAGTCTTTTCTCCTCTTATCATCATAACTCTTCTGCCTATCTTGGGCAGCCTTCATTCGTTGTTGAATGGTCTTAATCTTACCTGAAGTTTCCCTCACCACATCTGGTCCAAGCATAAACTTCTCGCCAGTCTCTATCCAACATGATGGTGAGTTGCACGGTCTCCCGTACAAAGCCTCATATGGAGCCATACCGATACTGGATTGGTAGCTATTATTATATGCAAACTCTACTAGATGCAAATGGTCATCCCATGATCCACCAAAATCCAATATACAAGCTCTCAAGAGATCTTCCAATGTACGATTCACCCTCTCCTTCTGACCGTCGGTCCGAGGATGATATGCGGTACTGAGATGTAATTCTGACACTAGAGTCTCTTGTAAGCTCTTCCAAAACCCACTAGTGAACAACAGGTCTCGGTCACTCACAATGCTTTTAGGTACTCTATGAAATCTCACTACCCACTTCATATGCAATTCTGCCAACTTGGCTGCCGTTCTGGTCGATTTGACTGGTATAAATCTTGCACTCTTATTCAATCGATCCACAATTACCCAAATGCTATCATGTCCCAATCTAGTCCTTGGTAAACCATCGATGAAATCCATCGAGACTTGCTCCCATTTCCATTCGGGAATTTCTAATGGTTGCAATAAACCACTAGGCTTCTTTTGCTCAGCTTTAACTAGCTGGCAATTCATGCATTTGGATATAAACTTCCCAACGTCTCTTTTCATCCCATCCCAGTAGTAAATCTGCTTCATGTCTCGATACATCTTATTACCACTGGGATGTATAGTCAGTTTTGAGTGATGACACTCTCTAAGCACTTCATCTCTCAAACCATTCACATTGGGTACAACTAGTCTTCCATTCTTTCTAAGCCATCCATCACGATCAAGCCCACACACATTCATCTCCTCACCGTCGATGTTCATCTCTAAATTGGAGATGATTTCCAATAGATTAGGATCGTCCCTCTGGCTGGAACCAATCCTCTCTATCAAAATGGGTCTGATCGCCAAACTAGCTAGCATGACTGGATCCAATTCGCACTTTGGTCTGAAATCAAACCCTGCGATATACTCCAGTTGCTTCCATTCAAGAAACATTGCCCCTAAACTGGCATGTCTCCTACTCAAGGCATCGGCTACCGAATTACCTTTCCTAGGTGTATATGCGATATCAAAATCGTACGATGCCAAGAACTCTAACCATCTCTGCTGACGGAGATTCAGATCCTTCTGGAAGAAGAGATACTTTAACGATTTATGATCGGTGAACAACTCAAATCTTTCTCCTAAGAGATAGTGTCTCTACATCTTCAACGCAAACACGATTGTTGCTAATTCCAAATCATGGGTAGGAATCTTCTTCTCATGCGGCTTTAGCTGTCGACTAGCATAAGCTACAACCCTACCTCCTTGCATTAATACAGCACCTAGTCCGGTACCACAAGCATCCGTGTATACCGTCATCTCTTCATTCCCCTTAGGAATGACTAATACTGGCGCACGCGTCAACTTCTCTTTTAGACTCTTGAATGCATTCTCACACACTCCGTCTCAGACGAAGAACTGATTCTTCTTAGTCAATTGAGTCAACGGTGCTGCTATCTTGGAGAAGTCCTGGATAAACTTACGATAATATCCATCTAATCCCAAGAAACTTCTTACATCTGTTACATTCTTGGGTGTAGGCCAATTCTGTATCGTAGCCACCTTCGCAGGGTCCACGACAATACCACTCTCTGAAACAACATGACTCAAGAATCTCACTTCCCTTATCCAAAAGTGACACTTAGAAAATTTCGCTTTCAATTGGTGTTTCCTCAACACCTCCATCACTATCCTCAAGTGTCCCTTGTGTTCCTCCTCTGTCCTTGAGTAAACAAGGATATCGTCTACGAACACAAGAACAAACTTATTCAACTGATCTCTGAATACTCGATTCATAAGATCCACAAAGTAGGTCGGTGCATTGGTCAACCCGAATGGCATGACCAACCACTCATAAAATCCAGACGGCGTCCTAAATGTCGTTTTCGGAACACTCTCATCCGCTACTCATAGCTGATGAAATCCTGTCGCGAGGTCCAACTGGGAGAACACTCTTGCTCCTTCCAGTTGATCAAACAAATCATCTATCCGCGGTAGAGGATATTTATTCTTCCTCGTTACCTTATTCAACTCGCGATAGTCCACACACAAACGAAGGGAACCATCTGCCTTAGTGGCAAACATAGCTGGTGCTCCCCACTCGGAGACACTCCTTCTAATAAATCCCTTCTTCAAAAGATTTCTGACTTGCACCCCGAGCTCTCACTGCTCCCTTGGTGCCATACGACGAATTGGCATCACTATAGGTCTGGCATCTTTCACTAAATCAATACGGAACTCAATCTCTCGGTGTGGTGGAAGCCCGGTCACCTCCTCGAAGACGTCCGGATACTGGCCAACCACCGGCACATCTGACAGCTCATCCTGCGGGATGTCGAGGGAATTTACAAAACTAACCATAACCCCATCACTAGGTAGACTACCAAACACTACCCTCCGCCCATCATCCGCCCTAACTGTCACCAAAAAGCGCTCACAGTCTACCACCACCCCGTATCTTTGGAGTCAATCGACTCCCAATATAATGCCATACCCAGTAAAGCCCAAAACAAAGCAATCACAAACAAACATACATCCATGACTCGATAAGACCAAATTCCTGCAAATCATACTAAAGCTAGTCGAACTACCAATCGGGTTCGTCATAACCAACGGTCTATCGACTATCTCGGGTTCCAGTCCCAACCTATCTACCAGGTCACTAGATATGAAGGAACGGGAAGCCCCAGTATCAAACAAAACTCGAACTGGTACATCATAAATAGAAAGCATACCTTGAATAACAACATTCTTTCCTTTCTCCGCTGCAGTTGGGGCATTCGACGAAGAAGGAACAACATCAATAGCATATGCTTTCACAATCTGCTTCTCCTTAAGAGGTTGCGGACACTTATCCTTAAAATGTCCCACTTGACCACAGTTGAAGTACTTCGTATCTGCTGTCTTGGCCCGACAATCTTTGGCATAATGGCCCTTCTTACCACAGCTGAAGCACTCAACATCTTTCTTGTTCTTTATCTGGCCACCCTTAAATTGGTCCTGCTTCCTCATATTCTGAGAGTTATTCTTGCCTCCACCGCCTGCTTGCGGCTTTTGCCCTTCTGCAGATGCTACCTCAGTCTTTGACTTAGGGTAAAGACTCTCTGATCTCAAAGCTTTCCCCACAATCGATTCAAAAGTCTCATCGATGTGGTTGATAAGCCTTTCCCCCAAGTATCCATCCAAACCAGTAATGAACTTCTCATTCTTCTTCTCAGGAGTATCGATAAGAGATAGCCCATACTTCGACAAGGTATCGAACTCAACAATATAGTCAGAAACTGCCCTACCACTCTGCTTGAGTTCCAAGAATCTCTTGAACAACACTGACTTCTGGGCAGCTGGAATGAACTTCTCGCTAAAGCGAGCCTTGAACTGATCCCAAGTAACCTGATCTTCTGGAGTAGCTGTTCTAATGGCATTCCACCAATTCATCGCTCGCCCTTGCAGCTGACGAGACGCTAGCCTTCTCTTCATCGCATCCTCAAGACCCAAGTCGTCGAAGATACGATCACAGCTATCCATCCAATCTTGAACATGTGTGGCCGACTCCGTCCCGTGGAACGGCTTCCCACCAAGGTTAGTGTAATCCTTGCACAACTTGGCGAAATCGACCCTAGGCGCCTGCACTACTGGGCCAACACCAACTCCGGGATTGGGAACTGCCCCTTGCACTTCTCTAAGCATGTCTCTCATGAGGTCAGTAAACATCGCCCTCATGTTAGCAGCATTCCCATGGTTGGTCCCTCTACCAGCACCCCTCGTGTCTCGACTCATCGTCAATCTGAAAAAGGGAAACGATTAACGACCTCATAGTGGTGCTAGTGTAGTATGACTTAATTCTTTTACTACTAATAATATATACATATATAGCCTTGAAAACCAAAGTAATCACAAATACGTGCTCTCGTATACGTATTATCTCTCCCTAGTGTCTTTCCCTAGGTTAACTACGCAACCTAGAGCTCTGATACCAAATGTGACGACCCACCCCGCACCAGCCGACATTTACTCCAACGGTGCGCTGTACACATGTCCAGTTAGCACAGAACGGGTCGTCAGAAGGAAAGGAAAGAAGGAAATGAACTAACAAGGAACCCGTAAAATGTCTCACAGCGCATAGGATAAAATATAATAATAACATACTTGACATAAACAGGTGAGACAGTGCATAAGCTGAAACAACTAACATAGCAGCGGAAAATGTAAGTACAGCTTATGATCCAAAGTTAAACATTATTACAACATTTAAAACTGTCTCAAAGCAAAAGAAAGATAAAGGAGGCACACTACTAATGCCCAAGTAGCGACCACCAACGACACAGGGAGAATATATATATCATACGTGGAAGCCTCCTGCCCGCCTCCGAATCAGCTACTCGCGCATCACCAGCTAACCTGTCTCTAGTCCGCTCGTGTAAGCACCCAGAGTAATAAGAGGAGACATAAAACTCTGGGTCAGACATAAAGCCTGGTATGAGCGATAAGCATCTAAACAGAACGATAACAAGTAGACTAAAACATACCTGAACCTGGACCTGCAACCAAAGAGTTAGCACTACATACTGTACAACACTCTAAGGTGCCATATCAAATGGTGCAAAGATACGGAGGTGGGGGTGTGCATGTCATAGTGATGGCAAACAATCAAGCATAGCAACCATCCTCACATCTCTCACTCAGTGCGTAAAGCGTACGATATTCACCACTTCGATCACCCAACATACCTTTCTACGATCACTTTGCCCCCATGAAGTCATAAATGGCTTCAATGCACTGATAACGTAGCCACTAATCCTTTGCTATGTCCACTTGCCCCATGGAGTTGTTCACCCCATCTGCGCTGGCTCATAGCCTTACCTATCCTTTACTATGTCCACTTGCCCCATGGAGTTATTCACCTCATCTGTGCTGGCTCATAGTCTTACCAATCCTTTACTATGTCCACTTGCCCAATGGAGTTATTCACCCCATCTGCGCTGGCTCATAGTCTTACTACGCACCACTTTGCCCCTCAAGTCATAATGACTCTACTGCACTGATAACGTAGTCTTGCTACCATCACCTTGCCCCTCGAGTCATAATGAGTCTACTGCACTGATAAGTAGCCCATCATCCATTTTTAGTGGTGAATCGAAGTTATGAACGTCGATGACTCCTTAGCACTCGTCCCACAGCAAAGTCCAACCATGAAGTGAACTCATCGGTTCCCAATTGGATCCTGAGCTCTAACTTCCCATATTGGACTACCTTTGCATCTCGGGTTATTGGTCAATACTGGGCCGGGTCGGGTTTCGCTGCTAGCCATCGGTTCGGGTCGGGTCCCCTACGTTGCGTCGGATCATGGTCTTCCTCTGGTAACGGTTCGGTTCGGGTTCACTCAATCTCGTCGGTTCGGGTCGGGTGTCCCACTTCAGGTCGGGTCAGGTTGCCAACTCCCCTCCAGTTCGTGCTCCCGCTCCGATCAGCTCCCTCGTTCTTCATATGCTCCGATCCGATCTCCCCTCTTTTAGCCGATCCGATCCTAGTTCAATTAGCATGGCCTTCCTTTTTGCTAGGTTTCTCAGGTGTCAAGTTCCGATCCGATCGAATCCCTTGCCTAGTTCAACTTATCCGATCCGAGCCCCCATATCCGATCTGATCCGAAAACCTGCACTGTTTCCTGAAACTTTCCAGCAAGTGTTTTACGCCATTCGACGACGTTTTCGACCATTCTAACTATTGAAATCAATGACAAAGCATATCATACAGTCATAGCAACATGCATAATCAACCACAAACATCAAAACATCAATATGATAGGTTAAAATGGATCAAACATACCCAAAACCCCATATTTCTCCTTAAGCATGTTTAGGTGAAACTAATGATAGGATTAGCAAAACTTAACCAAATTAACCCAAATTCATATCATAGGTCTAAAACGTCATTTAAGAATTTATGAAAATTTTTCCAGAATTTTATCATGTTTAAATTCACTAATTAACACAAATTACCCTCAATTAGCCATAATTAGTGAGGAACTATGCAAATCACTCACCTTAGCCACAAACAATCTAAGATCTGAAATAAATCTCTGATTTGATGCAAATCCCAATGCTAAACTGCAGCTCCAATGTTGATTTGGTGTAGATCTGAGACGACCCGAAATCCCGTTCTCACGGAAACAAGGGTTATCTTTTTGGAATATAACACAGAAACAGATAATAGCAGAACAGAATTAAATAAATACACCAGATAATGAACAATAGAATATACTGGATAAAAGTAATCATCAGAGTTACACAGTATACAGGATCTTACTTAGTACAAATACAGTTCAGCTATACATAAATGTCTACAGCGGAAATAAACAAAATATGTACAATAGGAGCTGAGCAGCATAAAAAGAAATAAATGATAGAATCCATCTTCAGCTCCAGCTATCCAGAAAAAGAACCAGCTAAACCTGAATACAAGGCTGCCCGTGTAGAAAAAGGGGCACCCGAGTTTGAAAGTGAAACAAACTACGAGTCAGTCATGGGACTGGTATGAGAAATCCACTCAACACATATATAATTGGCTAATCACAGGACCACGCCACTTTCGTGGAACGGGTTTACTCCATTGGATTGCCAGTGCTTTAAAACAAATCTTTCTTTTAAACATCGCTATGCTTTTTATAAAAATGAAGCCGCTATAAGACTCAGTTCCCATCACACAATGCAAGGCAAACCGGAGGATAGAGTTTTTACCTTATAACGGCCAAATATGCTTGATACGAATAAAACAAAGGCATTTGATATTATTGCTAGTGTTTATATGTTTTGAAAACTATTTCAAATCATAACTATCAATCATAGACGGCATTAATGCCCCATACCACTATGTCGCCATATATAGGTATACAATCAAAACCGCACGATGTCGTATTTGGAAATTGGATTTCCGTCATGAACTAAGGCAAAAGATAGTCCTTACCGAATTCGAGACAATCTAGCCTACCATGTCTCAGGATCAGAGCTCGAGTGACCCTAGGAGCGAAAGGGCCGGTCCACCGATGTGGATTAAAATGCCTGAGCAATACGTTTCCCCGCCCTTTGGGGCGCAAACGAGCCAACGAATGACTCCATCGGACCCGGATCGTCCGATCAAACCGAGGCGCCTCGCAACAGCAACAACCACTTAGGTGAAAAGTATATAAATGTCAGGGCTGGTAGTTCACTGACACCACCCTAGCTAGAAAGAAACGCATGCCCTCCCTGAGGTCCTTCCTCCCGTTTCTGGTTCATACCTGGGTGTGAGGCTCGCGAATTCACGTTATACACAAAGCTACGCCACACAGGTGGTGCTTTGATCATCACCACAAGACTTTGCTTTTCAACAGAAGCCCTGATCACTGCATCTTAGCATGCTACACAGGCAATTCACGCCATGCGACTGATGTCCATCAATATACAACCTCTGAGCTCGTGCGTCTCAGAGAAGGGCGTTAAGCAAAAGAATAAATTCTCCGCCGCCAAACAGATGTATATTTGACAGAGATCAATCAACACAGAATAAAATCCAATGTCA
Organism: Allium sativum; assembly: GCA_030737875.1. NCBI lineage: Eukaryota > Viridiplantae > Streptophyta > Magnoliopsida > Asparagales > Amaryllidaceae > Allium > Allium sativum. The sequence continues at coordinate 347,331,977 of CM060920.1, forward strand.
GACACACAGTCCATTTACAAGTCCGTTCTGGGTCTGAACGAAACCGGAGGCACTAAATACCTCGCAAACCCATCGATCACCACGTACGTCTGGACGATCACCACTCATTATCCATATTTCGGGATGCCTCCCAATCAGGACCTCGGTTACCATCCAAACGAGGTGAAGATCTCCGGTCTTTGACCACCGTCTTTATCTTCGACTTTCAATCATCGGTCAATTATTTGAAATGAGAATTAACTCAGCCTTCTCAAATAATTCACGTATATTTAGAATTTCAATCCAATTTATTTCAATGGTTAAATTATTCGACAACACCAATTTTGTTCTTTAATGTAATTTTCACACCAAACACATTCAACCATCAAACACAACATAAATCGAGCAAATTCAGTTTATTTCCACTCCATATTGTTTATGGTATTTTATAACGATTTATCGCTATTTTTATTTATTTTAAAATAGCTGATTTATTCAAAACGACGCTTCGGGCCATAAAGCGGCCGTGGCGCTGTTTTTCTTCAGATTTGATTTACACATATCTGAAAATCTAACCGTTGGATCTTCACAAAATTTACATCATTAGAAAGGTTTTTTCAAAACGAATCCAACGGTTCCAGTTTCGGGAAAATCCGACGGTCGGATCTCCCGGTACAATCGTTTGAATTTTCGATTTCAAATTACGAACTGCAGCGTCGTTATTCGATTAAATATATAATTATATTTATATATATAAATATAATCGCTTCTGGCGCTGTTTTTCTTCAGATTTGAATTAAACATTCCAGATAATCCAACCGTTGGATTTTTGCAAGGTTGGTGCCGTTGGGAAGATATTTCCAAGGCGAACCCGACGGTTGAGGTTTCGGGAAAATCCAATGGTCGGATTCCCCGTACTAGTTGTTTGAAATCACGGTTTCGAAATGCGAACTGCACGGCCACGTTTCGTTTTAATTTTATTTATATTTATATAATTATATAAATATAGTTCATTCAATGATTTCAATATCGTTTTCACTTCAAATATTTTACTAACGCCTTAAATTTTTGGAAAATTTCGCCATAACCTCCCCTGCACCTGGAGCATCGGGAAATCGCAAATAGCTTTCACGGTCCTTCTAATCTCAAAAAGAAAAAGAAAAAGCCAAGCGGCTAGCCAACAGGCTCATAAAATCATCACCCAAACAAAACAGTAAATGTGTACCTATTTGTCGGGCATAAAATTTTATTCCTCTTCTCTAGCCCCTTTGCTATAACCTGTTCAATGTATATGCATGTACATATATATAAAGTTCTTATCATTTATCATTTTCTATTCGACTTCATATTTGATTTCTATTTGGTTTAAAAACACCATTCATTCTAATGTTACATAAATAGGTGCAAATCATTTCATTAGCTAATTAATGAATATTTCAACTCATATGTGTTTATTTTGAACAAGTGGCTATTTTTAACACTTCACATTCCAACGATTTATGCATACAATAAAAATGTGATTTTTATTGTAAAAAAATTCATTTCAAAACACTATTTTTCTATATAGTTCATATAGGTGACAAAATAGGATTTTATATATAGATAAAAGGTGATTTTTTATTATCAAACAATTTATTTCAAAATATGAATACCATTCAACACATGAATTTCTAATCAACGAATGAATATCAATTCAACACATGAATGTTTTCTATAGTTTCTATATATAGATAAAAATGTGATTTTTATTATCAAACAATTTATTTCAAAATATGAATGCCATTCAACACATGAATTTCTAATCAACGAATGAATATCAATTCAACATATGAATGTTTTCTATAGTTTCTATATATAGATAAAAATGTGATTTTTATTATCAAACAATTTATTTCAAAATATGAATACCATTCAACACATGAATTTCTAATCAACGAATGAATATCAATTCAACACATGAATGTTTTCTATAGTTTCTATATATAGATAAAAATGTGATTTTTATTATCAAACAATTTATTTCAAAATATGAATACCATTCAACACATGAATTTCTAATCAACGAATGAATATCAATTCAACACATGAATGTTTTCTATACAATGAATAAATATAGTTTAAGCATATGAAAATAATTCAAACACACGAATATTATTCAAAATTTCGGCAGCATAACGGCAGGGTAGTTAAAACCGGGACCGTCCCTAGTACGGCTCCTCGCTCTACCTTAAAACCTCGCGGTTTTTGACAATGGGGATCATGCATCTAGTTCGCACGCAGGCGGCATGTATATATTTATTTCATTTCCACAAACTAATCCTATGTGGTTTCAACCAAATATTTCTCAACCACAAATGGGTATTTTTCAACCACAATCAACCAATATCAATCACAAACAATCCCAAACAATCATTCGCTATCAATCAATTTTCACAACAATTTCAACCAATAAATATCGTCCATGGTTTGTGGACGAGGGGCGTATATATATATATATATATATATATATATATTTATATATTTATATATAGCAATTCACTTTTATTTCAACACATATATATATAGCTAGGAAAAGAAATGGAAGAGTGAGAAATTCTCACCAATAGCTATCCAATACTACGACTCTTCCTTTAGAGAAATCTTCGCCAATCTCGCCTTTCGTCGTTTTCGTTGCCAGTATTCTCTACATATGTAAAAATCGAATTTTTACTTCGTTATTCAATATATAAAAATTGCATTTCAAAAATATAGATTCCGCCTTTTCAAAAATAAAGATTATATTTTTAATATTCCTATGATGTAAAAATTATATTTTTATTACTTTAAAAATATAAAAATCATATCTTACTTCTTCTACTTAATAAAAATTCCGTCTTTTCTATTTTAAAAACATAATCTTTTCTATCCAAGTTCAAATCCTTTTCTATTTAAAGTTCAAATCTTTTCCTATTTAAAGTTTAAATCTTTTCCTTTTTAAAATTCAAATCTTCTTCTTTTTAAAGTTTAAACCTTTTTCTTTTTAAAGTTTAAACCTTTTTCTTTTTAAAGTTTAAACCTTTTTCAAAAGTCAGAATTAAATCTTTTCAAAAATCAGTTTTAAATCTTTTCAAAAATCAGTTTTAAATCTTTTCAAAAAATTAGTTTTAAATCTTTTCAAAAATCAGTTTTAAATCCTTTCAAAAATCAGTTTTAAATCTTTCAAAAAATCTGTTTTAAAACCTTTCAGAAATCTGTTTTAAAACCCTTTCAAAAATCTGTTTTAAAACCTTTCAGAAATCTGTTTTAAAACCCTTTTATTAAAAATCATAATATTTCAGAATTAAAATAAATTAAAACAAAAACAACTTACATTGATTTGTTAAGGAGGAGGGGGTCATCAGGGTCGGCGGTAGGAGGCGGAGCAGGCGAAGCGGAGGGGCATGGCGGTCGTGGGTGGTCTTCTGTGGTGGTGGCGTCGATGCTTCAGGGGGGCTCGCGATGCTTCAGGGGGGGGGGGGGGGGCTCGGATGCGTCGCGAGGGGGAGGAGCGGGATCGGCAGCGTGGTGGGGGTTCGGCGGTCGTGGGTTGTCAGGGCGGTGTCGTCGATTGTTTTAGGGTTTTTTTTTCCTTTTATTGGTTTGAAATTGAAATGAACGGGGGGGGGGGGGGGGGGGGGAGGGGCAGAAAGAAAGATAAAGGGAGGGAATTAAATTTTTTTTTTATTATTTAATTATTTAATTTTGCAAAAAGGTTGACTTTTACATACGACCTCGGAACGAGGCCTACCGCCTGTCATCCCTAGCGTTTCACCCCCATTCCGAACACAATGGGATATGTATCGCAAGCTGATTTGATCGTTACAATCAGTTTCCGTTGAATTTACATTTAAATCACTATATTGAATTTTAAACGTACATTTCAAATTACCGGGGTCACATACTAACTAGAAAAATTCCAGAAAAATATTTTCTAGCTTCGTATTGACGATACGGTCCTAACAAAACTAGTTTCGTCGAATTCTGAGACCGTTTGAAAAATGGTCAATTTCCAGTCGATTAAAATCAACTGAAACTGGTCAAACGCGTTTTCCCTTGCCACGCTCACATATTGATTCGAAAAATTATGAAATTTGAAACCTAGCAATAACTTCACATTCCGGACCCGACAAAAGTGGTTTCGTCGAAATCCGAGGTCGTATGCAAAATGTCCATTTTTAAGGGACTGAATTCCATAGCGACTATTCAGAATTTTCAACTGGACATATCTTTTGATTCCCGCTATGAAATTTCGATTTGTCAGATTCGTTGGAAAGATATCCTCAATTAGATCCTAATGTTTCTGGTTTCACTAAAATCCGGATTGTTTTGCACCCGGTATATTCAATTGAAGTTTGAAATCGAATTATCGAACTACCGCGCCATTTTCAATTCTATATATAATTATAATTAATTATATTCGTTTTCAATTGTCGATTCAAACTCAGTTTTCATCGCCATTATTTAAAATATTTATTTTAAATATTTAAAATCCATTATTTTAGACAATTTAAATTTTTTAAATTGGTTCAGATTTTCTGGTTCGTTACAATATCTCCCTTGATTTGATGTTGCTAAGCTTAATCCTTGATCAAAAGATGATTTGGAGGTAATTTAGTGGTTAGAGGCCATTTTTAGGGTTTCTTGGAGATAAGTGGAGGCTAGAAAACTGAAATGGAGTGGTTCTCCAAACTCATTTCAGCCTCCCCATAACCCTAATCCCGAAATGGGTTATGGGCCTATTCACTAATCCCCCTATTTGGCCCGATTAAGCAGTTTTCACCTTCCAAACATTATTTCAGCCATATCTCCCAAATGGTAAGTCCGTTTGACTATTATGACCACTATACGGAAAGGTAAACCATCAAACGAATCCAGTGGATGTGGTTTCAGGTCAAAATTCCTTTCCAATCAAAAGTTATGGCCAAAACAGTACCAACTAGGGGTAAAATGTTCTTTTAAAAATCGGGAAAAATCATGAACATGGGAAATGACTCTAATAGATGTTTCCTAAAGTTATATGATCATACGAATTCATATGGGAAATAAATAAATATCCTACGATCCTCCGATGCGTAGAATGTGGGTTGTTACATCCTTGTTTCAAAGCCAAGAACCTCTCCTTGTATAAACTCTCCTCTACTTGTGAAAGAAATTTCTGCTCGAACCTTTGTCTAAAATCCACCCACATCTCCATTGGACGTCCTCCATTAGTTACTTCCCACCAAAAGGAAGCTTCGTCCTTCATCAACCAAGCAGCTAGCTGAACCTTCCTTCCATCGTCTACCTCAAAGATACCAAAAAAGTGTTAGAGTTTGTGCCCTAGAGGAAATTCATTTGATGAGACTGATAACACTGTTGATGTTATTATTTTATTTGGAACAAAATATTATTCTATTATATTGTATTTACTGCGTAATATAAATAATAATATAATAGAAGTCCTTAGAATAATAATACGGAATTATATAGTTTAAGTAAGACTGAACTTGAGATTATATAACGTGATAAGTATAATAATTCTTAAATGCCCCTAGTCTAGTTTTATTGTTAACATAGGACAACAATGAAACATTAAGACTAGTATGTTGATTGACTGATGATCATATCTCATTGATCATTAATATATGTGATATTATTGTCAAAACATAAATACATATTGGAGAATATCGTATTGGGCTGACCCACCATGAGATAACTACATGGAATATAATTAACAGTATTATAAGTTATTCTCATAGTGACAGGAAATGTAATGGTCCTCAGACCTGAAATCATTATAATTTTATTCGAGGATATTTGTGTTTTGATATAATTTAAAGTTATTCGTAACAGATTAATGATAACGGTGATTATTGGATGCATCTCGAGTCGAATGAAAATTATGAATGATCTAGATGGAATTTAACCCTGCGATATATTCGTAGTGATATCAATGGGCTTCTAGATTGAGTGAGACTGTGAAATGCATGGCCGTGCTCAAATATTGATTTGTTTTGAACAGTCTACTCATCGATCAAGATAAACGGATTATATTATAAAGAGGATGATACGATCCATGTCTCGAGTTTAATCCAGGATATATTGGTTAAAAGGATTATATTACATTGATACACTGGTCACAGAAAAGGCTGTATCGAATCGATCATCTTATTATAACTTGGGTAACAGCGATGTGTTGCTAGATACCGCTCACTGTTTATAATTTAAATACGATATAAATTATTGCCAACGTTATAGTAACATATAGGGTCACACAATAGAACGGTTAAAGAAGAAATAATTTTAGGCAAATAAAATATCAAGATGTTGATATTTTATTTGAGTTGGAATGTGTATTTGGGTAAGTTCCTAATTTTAAGGACAACATTGGTTGAGAAGAGGGTTATTCCTTCTTTAAAAGGTTGGACCAATATGATTTTGAAAAGATAAGATCCGACCCATTCTTTTAACCCCAAAAACAAAACTTCAAAACCCTAGAATCAAAAATGGCAGCTAGCACCGCAAATCATCTCCTTTCTTTCTTTGATTCGTACGACAATCAAAGAGATAATCGTTCGTGGATCACATCTAGAGGCGGTGGCTTCTCCAGTCACGCTTGGATTCGATTCAACCTAGATCCGCTTTGAATTCCTGAATCATTGCAAACCCCAAATCGGTATGATTTCTTCCTTTTCGATTTACAAATTTATAGAATAAATCCTGTTACTTTGGTTGAAATTTCACTTATATGATGAGAAATCGAATCAAAATTTCCTTCAATGGTATCAGAGAAAGGTCGTATTCTCATAAATTTGTAGGTTGAGTTAAAATTAGGGTTTATTGTTTAATAATCTCAAATTAAAAACCGATTTGTATTAGAGATACATCTTTAGATGAAATTGTTTCATCATATAAGATTTATAATATTTCTACGTGAATACTGATTTAGTAATCTTATGATACCCTTTTGATTCTTAATATTAAAATCCTTGAAATTGCAGTTTTAAGAATCCATAATCGAAATTATTAAAAACATGGATTTATGTTGGTTAAATCTGATTTTAACTAATTTTCAGTTGTGATTACAATATTTGATATTCCTGGAATCATATTGATAAGTCAAAAACTAGTTTTGATTGATCAAAAAAAGAAGAAGTCATTTTGGTACTTTGAAGATTTGTTTGGTCACTGTAATGATTTGATCTTTGTATTATGAACACAAAAGTCAGTAACTAGTGGTTTTAAAACAAGAATTCCAGATTTTTTTTATAAACAGAATACTGTTCTGTTATGTAATCTGAATGAATCATAAATTAATATTTGATGTTAATAATGATATTTGGATTGCCAATTTATTAAAATCTGGATCTTTGTGTTTAATCACTGCTGCAAAATGGTTTTAGGTAGAACAAGTTCGATCTGTTTTGGGTATATTAGTTAACATTGTTAGAACCTGTTGCATATATGTAAATGCAATAATGAAATTAGAATCAAATACAAATTTATTTCTAATATAAGATTGCTTAACTTTGACGTGGATTAATATGAGATATTAATTCTTGTATAGATACTAATTCATCCTTGAATGATATACAGTAAACATGTAGATTGGTCTATTATATACATCGTTTAGGTTGCTGTATGGATCTATGTGCATGCATAAACGCTTTAAATCTACAATCGATATGTTTTGATTGACTTGAAGATGAATTTAGTGTCTGAGTTATTATCATTTTAATTACCATAATGGATGCTTATAATTCTGATCTGAAATTTATCATGCCATTATACATATTAAATAGTTTATTGTATAAAGTAGTTTTGGAATCCCACAAATGATATATATATATGAATTCAGATGAAATTTGTATAAATTGGTTATACAAAATATATGTTCATAAATGTATGAACGTATTTTCAAGTATATAGATAAACATGAACTAATAATTGCATCTGTATGCAATTATACATGAATGTTCTATAATCTTTACATGTTTGGAACATGATCAAATACCTGATTTCAATAAAAGTGGAATATTACAGGAATTTGATTCTGACTTGAAATGTTTTCCAGACTAAACGAATTATGTTTTGTGTTTTAAAATCTGAATGATATAGTGAATTAATATATGATATTGGTTCTCTCCTAATTCCATTGTCACCTGTCATAGTTGATAACTGTGCTCTTGAATCTGATTTTGATATTCATCTTTGGGTGAATTAATTTAAATGCTCGTATTTATAAAAAACCCAGATAGATAATTAAATCAAAGTGTTTGATTGGAACAACATACCTGGTTAGCTGTTTTATTAATATTTGACCCATATCAATAAGGTAGGACAATACCTTTTAAAATCTAACCTGTAAGTTAAAAAAAACATGATCTGGAATTGTTTGAAAAACCATTTGAATATGGTATACATGATACTAATTTATCTAGCTACAATACCATGATATCTGAATCAAAAACTGTTTTGTTTAAACACATATTAATATCAGATATTAATTGTGTTTGTACATTACATGATTTCAGATTTTTTTATGTCGATGAACAATGCTAATATAAATGATCAAAACTTGTTTGATTCATGTATTAAAGTCATGACCCTGTCATTTGTGAAAGGAAATCAAATTTACTGATTGCCAATTAGCAATGCCTTTTTCAATCATATTTGATTTATTGAAATCAATTTTAAGAAAATTACACAGGACAACATTTTCTGATTTTAATCTTTATATCAAAAATAAAATAAAATCAGGACACCTGACTTTAAATTTTGATATTATATTGAAATAGTTTGTCCAATTGTTGAACATAAATTTGAAGATCCATATACAATACATTGACAATAACAAGAATTAGTTCATGTTATAACAAATGTACGGAGTTTTGCTATTCTATAAACTTTTGTATATGATATAATTTTAACTGTATGCATTGACACAAATTTATTTGATATGTTATGAAAATGCATATGGACTTTAATAAACTGAATCAATATGTCTGGAACCATGGTACAAACTAGATTTATGTTTTAACAAGTATGACTTATTTTAAATGTTGTTTTCTACCTCGCAAACATTGATTACAACAGATTTTTTTAGAACATATATTAATATGTGATTGGATCATATAATTTATGTTAGAACAAGTGAGTCATATTATTTAAACACCTTGAAAGTGTGTTAATGGTTTTATAACTAAGATTGGAATTTCAGCCTGAAACGTGTTTTAATAATTCTGATTAGTTAGTTTTAATTAAAATCATGTCTGATATAATTTTCTACTACATACTGTATTGACTCTTGTAAGTAGAATTAATTATATGACACTTGTCTACAATGATTTGATTGTAAATCTCATATATATATATATATTGACTTAGTGTCTTAGTCTTTCTTTTAGACACTGAGTCGTAGAATTTGCTAGTTATACTTTATTTTATTGTAACTATTGCCTCACATATATAGCTGTACTGATATGTGAGTATATACAACACATTAGCTACAGATGCATCCCTTTTAAATTTCAGATGAACAGAAATGTGAAATAATTGATTTCATCTTATTAATTCTATGTGATCACATACTAGTTCGTCTATGGTTGCAAATTTCATGTATGACATGGATGATTAAATTTGCATAATTGTACTAATTACATTTTTCAAGATTTAATTATAATTATGCAGGTCAAATGTGCATATTGATGTACAGATGCTTGGGCTTGGATCAGTTCAATGTTGATACTCTGCTTAAACAAGCAAATGTGCATAATGATGCATCTTAAGATGCAAAACGTTTTGCAATTTACAAAAGACCTGTATGTGTGTGACACAATTTATATATAGTTTTGTATATATATATATATATATATATATATATATATATATATATATATATATATATGTGTGTGTGTGTGTGTGTGTGTGTGTGTGTATGACACATTCTTACAGAACTGAATGTAAATATATAAATGAATGTAAGAGTATAAATCTTGTTTGTAAGTTTATTTGCGAAGGTATGTATGTTCAATACATAGATGTTGTATGATTTATACACTGTGTACTTATCAGATTATATTGATATGTCATTGCAAACATGCATTTATACATATTAAATTGTCTGATGGTCCTAATGTTAGCATGGGCTTTGAAATATGTTTTAAACGGCCTATATACTACTTATTGTTATTATTTAACACTTGTCGTTGAAATATTTATGATTATGAAATTAAATATGCATCCGGTAAGACGATACACTTCATCCAGTTAAATGGCTAGTGTCCTAAGCATTTATGGGCTAATCATTCATATGTATGTCTTTAACTATATATATATTGGCTGTGTGATACATCAGTAACGTTTGGAATAAATTGGGAATAGGAACATCAAGTTTTGCACTCTATATGTGTTACACCATTTTAAAATGGTATATAGATATAATGATATATTTATTTAAAATCAGAGTACAAGTTTGTTGTACGTAAGATATATATGATTGCGTTCATATGCAACATATATTTAATATAATACTATATATGTAAATAACTCTGATATTGTTCGCAACTACGAGTTATAAATTCCCTTTAAAGCAAATTTTATTATATTAAGTAGTGGTGAAGTCTTCTAATGATACACTCATCAATGTCCAGAATGACTGGATGTAGGTAATGCCAAAGCATTGTGCATCCTTTTATTTTGGTTATATGCGACGGAGTAAAAGTGATACTTGAATTGTATTATTGGGTCTGACTTAACTAAGCTGCATAATAAGATTATGGCTTTGAGACAATAGCATGAATTATTCTATATTTTGAGCAAATGAATAATACCGAACAAAATGTTCATCATGCGATCCAAGAATTATATACACGATATAATTGACATAAGATGTCTACCTAAAAGGTTGTATTTTGGGGATTTGCTAAAGCAAAGTCAAAACATGATTAGATATGGATCTTGGAACACCATTATATGTATATAAATAAAGGGATGTTAATTTGAATGGGAGCATATTTTAGTTTAAATTACACATTTATGTTAATATTAAATTTTGATTGTCAAAGTTTATATTAAATAAATATTAAAGAATCAGATTTCATTTATTATCTACTGTAGATATTAAATAATAAATAATTCTGATAATTTAAATCAATCCTTAAAGAGGATAAATTGAATTAAATCAAATTTCTTGACTGCCATTGAAATTTGAGGATTGTCCTCAAACAATTAAAATGTAACTGTTGTAACAAAAATAGAGGATCTAAAATAAAAGTTAAAGTGTGACTTCAACTGAATAAGATATAAATGTTATAATAATCTACTTATATATTTCTAGTATTAGATACTAGATATAAATCAAATAAATGTATGTTGATTTAAAGAAATTGTAGAATAAGTAGAAATCTGATAAAATGACAAGTGGACTTACGATTGGAAATGAAGCATATGTTGTTTGATTACCCATAGAAAGTTGATTCTTGTTGATTATACAGGCTTAATTAAATAAATAAAATAATTGTTATAATGAAATTCCACTTAAGATAAATGTTATAATAGATCATGTTTAGACAAGTTTGAATTTCATTTGTAATAAAAAGGAACAATTGGTATTCATTTTATTTAAATGAAATATCATATGGAATTTCACAAATAGTTAATGATCTTTGTAAATCCTTAACTATTATGTACTTGACATTAAAAATGAGTGGATTAAATTTAGTGATTTAAATTCAATATACCTTTAGTATTATCGGTTGACCCAGTAAACAAGAAAGTATATCAAAACTCCATAATGATGGAATTTTGAGATCATTTGGTTATGAATTATATGAGGAATACAGATCTTGTTTATTAGGCAATATAACTGAATCACCTTTCACTTGACATAGTGAATGAGTGATAAGTATTGGGTCCCGTACATAATGATGTATATGGAGCAATGAATACAAAAACTAGAGGTAGGTTTTATCATTTCATTAGATTTACTGATGATATCAGTAGATAAAGATACGTGTATCTTATGAAACACATATTAGAATCCTTTGAAAAGTTCTAGGAATTCAAAGTGGAGATAGAAACCAATTTTTGATAGAAAATAAATTCTCTTCGAACAGGTCAAAGAGAATGTTTAAGCCAATTAATTAATGACTGTCCATATAAGTTTGAAATTGTTTCATAACTTACTCCATCTAGAAGACCATATTGGAATGGTGTGTCTGAAAGGAGTAATCACACCTTATAAGATATGGTACGACCAAATAAGTCATATTGATCTTCTAATTAATTAAATTTAGAACAATTGCGTTTGATCCTACTAAAATGATTTTAGAGACGCTATATAAGATATGGACTAGGAAATGTCCTAGTGTGTCTAATGCGAAGATTTGGGATGCAAAGACGTTTATTAAACGTCCTTCTTCTGATAAGATTGGATCCAAATCAAATAATCATTTTGTGGAATATCTAAAAGAACCAAGTGGATATTATTTCTATATATCCTCTGAGAATAAAAAATTTATTGCTCGAATTGGTATCCTTAATAAATAAAAAAAGAGCCAGCCTCTAAGATACCATGGGAATGAAATAGAATTCAAAACGTTTCGAAACCACAAAATGCCACTGAATCTTGTATAGACAAGAAATTGAGTGGGAGTGATACAATAATTCAAATATTATTTGACAACACATTAATAATTGCAGATAATGTTAGTTTAAAAAACAAGAAATAAATACTGATTCTAAGAAAGAAAATGTTTGTATTAAGAAGTTCATGATTGAACTTAATTCATTGTTGATCGAATGATACACATTGCGATAACAATATGGTTGTTGCTCAGGCCTAAAACATTAAACTCATCAGTCCAAACGTATATTTTAAGAAATATAATTCTTATGTGAAGTTCTTCACAGAAGAAATAAACATATCTGCAAAGTTACAAAAGTTGTAATGTTGCAGACCCACTAAATTAAACTCTGTCGTAGCAGAAGTTTAATAATCACACTAGTTTCATAAGTATAAGATACATAAATGATTGACTCTAGTGCAAGCGGGAGATTGTTAGAGTTTGTGCCCTAGAGGTAATTCATTTGATGAGACTGATAACACTGTTGATGTTATTATTTTATTTGGAATAAAATATTATTATATTATATTGTATTTACTGCGTAATATAAATAATAATATAATAGAAGTCCTTAGAATAATAATACGAAATTATATAGTTCGAGTAAGACTGAGCTTGAGATTTTAAAATGTGATAAGTATTATAATTCTTAAATGCCCCTAGTCGAGTTTTATTGTTAACATAGGACAACATTGAAACGTTAAGACTAGTATGTTGATTGACTGATGATCATATCTCATTGATCATTAATATATGTGATATTATTGTCAAAACATAAATACATATTGGAGAATATCGTATTGGGCTGACCCACCATGAGATAACTACATGGAATATAATTAACAGTATCATAAGTTATTCTCATAGTGATAGTGATGTAATGGTCCTCAGACCTGAAATCATTATAATTTTATTCGAGGATATTTGTGTTTTGATATCATCTAAAGTTATTCGTAACAGATTAATGATAATGGTGATTATTGGATGCATCTCAAGTCGAATGAAAATTATGAATGATCTAGATGGAATTTAACCCTGCGATATATTCGTAGTGATATCCATGGGCCTCTTAATTGAGTGAGACTGTGAAATGCATGGCTGTGCTCAAATATTGATTTGTTTTGAACAGTCTACTCATCGATCAAGATAAACGGATTATATTATAAAGAGGATGATACGATCCATGTCTCGAGTTTAATCCAGGATATATTGGTTAAAAGGATTATATTACATTGATACAGTGGTCACAGAAATGGCTGTATCGAATCGATCATCTTATTATAACTTGGGTAACAGCGGTGTGTTGCTAGATACCGCTCACTGTTTATAATTTAAATATGATATAAATTATTGCTAACGTTATAGTAACCTATAGGGTCACACAATAGAACGGTTAAAGGAGAAATAATTTTAGGCAAATAAAATATCAAGATGTTGATATTTTATTTGAGTTGGAACGTGTATTTCGGTAAGTTCCTAATTTTAAGGACAACATTGGTTGAGAAGAGGGTTATTCCTTCTTTAAAAGGTTGGATCAATATGATTTTGAAAAGATAAAACCAGACCCAAAGTTTTAACCCCGAAAACGAAACTTCAAAACCCTAGAATCAAAAATGGTGACTAGCACCGCAAATCATCTCGTTTCTTTCTTTGATTCGTATGACAATCAAAGAGATAATCATTCGTGGATCACCTCTAGAGGCGGTGGCTTCTCCAGCCACGCTTGGATTCGATTCAACCTAGATCCGCTTTGAATTCCTGAATCATCGCAAACCCCAAATCGGTATGATTTCTTCCTTTTCGATTTACAAATTTATAGAATAAATCCTGTTACTTTGGTTGAAATTCCACTTATATGATGAGAAATCGAACCAAAATTTCCTTTAAAAGGTCCTCCACTTCCTTGAGCCAATTTCTAGCCTCGACAAACGTCTCAGTCCCGTGAAATGGTTTTCTGCCCATCATACAGAAGTCTTTGCATATCTTTGAAAAATCATCTACACGAGGAGGGGGAGGAGGAGCGGCTGCAGCTGGGGGAGGAGGAACGTCTTCTGGGCCTGCGGTGGTAGCCGTAACCTCCAGATACCTATTGAACCATTCAGGTATCTGTACGCCCTCTGGAAGACTAAGATCCCAAGACATGCTGAAACAAAAGAAAAAGTGATTCAAAATAGAGAATCGAGAGATAGATATATGGCTTTGGGGATTATGTTTTCCAAAATAAACTTTCCTTTTGAAAATACTTCCTTTTAAAACCTTTTTGAAAATAGTTTTCAAAAACTTTTATCTAATCTAGTAGCCTTCAGCTCTGATACCACGTGTAACACCCCACATCCATTAATTCCACTCATTAAGGGAATGCATTAACTTTCATGGAGTATTATGAGAGTATAGAACAGAATATCACATGACAGATATATAAAATGGTACTTAAGACAATTCAAAATTTATTCATTGCAGCGGAAAAAGCAAAACATGTTTGGTTACAACATCAAAACCAAATACTAGAGTCAAGTACACAAATATCCATCTTGTACAAAATTATTATCAGAGTACATAAACGTAAAACCATAATCCCACTCCAAATAGCCATAATGGAAAAGTGATAAAGCTGAGCATTACTTTTGACACTTCCAAGCACTTCAAGAAGAAAGAAATCCAAGTCAAGCTTCACTATTCCCACCCTGAGGACCTTAGGGGGGGGGGGGAGAAAGAAAAGAGGCAAAACAAAAAGGGGGCAGATATACGTCTAGCGAGTCTAGTGACTTTGACAATATAATTAGTAAAGTAACGGGATAAGAACATAAATTGGATATAAGAGATGAATGTAATATAAGCATATATGACAAGGTAACACGATGAACAAGATGTAGAGTTGACTGTGCTTCTAATCACTATAAGATAATCCCTACACCGCACCAATGCTAATTACACTACACCATTACTAGTCCCATACTGAAAGTTGATCCCTCTTACTAAACATAGTAATAATAATATGATGGTAGTTTCGTGTACTCCTAGTTGCTGTCATCGGTGCCGCTTTCTCCTATCTCCGCTAGTTGTACCCACTGTCCTTCTTGTTCAATTATGTACTCCTAGCTGCTCTCGTAGGTGCCCCACTTGCTCCTACCACCACTAGTTGTACCCTCCCCACTAATCATAATAATTGTAGCTTCATGTGCTCCTAGCTGTTGTCATAGTTCCCGCCTGCTCCAATCTCCACTAGTTGTACCCACTACCTCTCCATTCGATTGGCTCCCTAACTTGTAGATACCCTTGCTGGTCCCACAGTAAGGTGTATCACTCCCTAAAGTGGCAACCCGATACTACTGAAATGCATGGCTTATACCTACATGATGCAACAACGTCTTATCTACTAGCCCAGACCCACGCACGAACATGACTCCGTTGGACTTGCACTTCCATCGCTAACTCTTTATTGACCTCTTACAATCAAACCAGTAAGCATGTCCCGTCCTCGACCTGGTTCGAGCTCACATAGATACAAAAATGAGTTACTGGTTGAAAAGGGTCCACCCACTTGACACAAGCTTCCCTCCTAAGCTTGGTCGCCACTAGGAATTCCCACTTAACCCCACTTTATTCCCATGTCTAATCACATGTTTCACCTTGGTTAAGTGCTTCTAGTTGTATTTCACATGTCACCAATGTTACCACTTAACCCCCATGTCTTACTACATGTCTTATTTTGGTTAAGTGTTTACTGTTTATGTTATACATGTTGCCTATGCAATACATGCTTCCCAAGTCACGCACTTAACCCTTTTTCTGTTCCCATGTCTTCCCACATGTCTTATCTTGGTTTAATGTTTTTAATTGTGTTTCACATGCTATCCATGTCACCCACTTTACCCCTTTATTAGTCCCATGTCTTACTACATGTCTCAGCTTGTTTAAGTGCTTCAATTATGTTTCACATGCTACCCATGTTACCCACTTAACCCTTTATCATCCTCATGTCTAATCACATGTCTTATCTTAGTTAAGTGTTCATTAATTTATTATAACCGCAATCTTGTAAGACTTCCCACATTAGATTACCATTTTACGGTTGCTGGATTTACCGGGCAGTTCCGGGCAGGCTTATACCGCAATCTGAATCTAACATCGTGTCTTTGCATTATTACACATTTAATTTCTACCTTTGACCTCTCACATTAGATTGTCGTTTGCGATTGTCGGGCGGTTCCGGGAAGACTTCTACTACAAAACAAGTCTAACCTCGTGTCTTAGGCGTTCATAATCTCTTTCTTGATCTGAGTCCCAACTTTAAATCTTGGATTAAATTATATCCCAGTTACCCATAATTTCCAATATAAATTATGTTCATAACTTTAATCCAAATTAGACCTATAATCTTATATATATATATATACATGTTATGCCTAATTAATCCCATATCAAATTGCGTTCATTGTTACTGACAATTTATGCCAAACCTCATGTATACAAATTATATCCAATTATGCCCACATCCAACTTATGCCAAATCTCATGTATACAAGTTATACATAATTATGCCCCAAATCAACTACGTGATTACAAATCAATTTATGCCAAATTACATATTATTCAATATTTCCCAAACTTTTCCCAATCATACAAACGTTATTCGTACAAAAATCTCATGTAATATGTTAGGCCCGAAGTTAGCCTAATCTCATAAAAAGAAAAAGGAAAAGGAGCAAGGAAGAGAATCATAACATCAAAACTAGTATAAACATAAGAACATGCATATGAACATAAACAAGCATGTAATGATAAAATAGATCAGAATGGCATATGACCGGTTTATGGATATGAATCAAAAAGGTGACAACTTGCAAACTTGATAAGATTCATTACAGACATACACATTAAATCCAATTTGCAACTTATCACAATCACTTTTAATTTAATTATCTTGTGAAAGTGACATAGACTCATAGCGATAGGATTAAGGATAGAGAATAGTTCTTAATTCTGATTTCTGAAGTTGATTAGCTAAACTGTTGATGTAGACTTTGATCTTTATCTTCCAACTTAAATTTGATTTTCTATGGTAGAGGCTAGGTTAATTTAGTTTTGAGCAGCATGGAGGTGCCATAGATTTGTGTAATGAAATTAGGGTTAGGTTTAAGGCTCTTTTATAGATGTTCTAGGTGTATTAGGGCATTTAGATTAGGTTAGGGTCCATCTAAACCATCCAAACCAGAAAACCACATCACTTAACCAATTAGAGAACGCCATATAAGCCCTAATTCTCCAAAATTCGTCACTGCCTATATCTGGCCGATGGGGTCGGCACTTACAGGGGGGTCGACACCTACGTCGACACCCCTATAGGGGGGTTGACACTTATGTCGACTCCCCTAGGGGGTCGACACCCTAGGGCGGGATAATTCCCGCCAATCCCGCTTCTTGCTGATTTGAATTTCGAATTTGATTTTAATTATTATTTCAATTCTGGTTTAAACTGAAATCTTCTAAGCTCCATAACTTCTTCATACTGTATTCGTTTTACGCAAACTCGGACTCTATCTCAAGAAGAATTCAGAGATGAACACAATGGCGTAACCCTTTCCCTTTCGTCTAAAAATTAAGTATTCTTTAATTTGTCAATTTTAATATTATAAAATTACGGGGTGTTACAGTTATGGCTTTAGTACATGTTGGACATACTATACTTTCCATGGAGTATCTTCTTCATCGGTTTCCATAGGATTTTCTTCTAGTTCTATTCTAACTTGTTTTTTGGCATATAACTCATAGGGGTTTGAAAGTGATTGGAATTTGCATAAGAGATATATTTCCGGAGTTAGAAAACTTTCTAGGGACAAATTCCTTTCCTTTGAAATCCACTCCAAAATATTAAAAGATTTTGGCAAGGTACATTCCATGATAAATAGTGTTTTCTTTTGTAGACATTTTCCTTTGGTTTAAATTCTCTCAAAATTACTTCAGCCCAATTAATATCATAAGTGCAAAAGATGGCAAAAAGGCCTTTTTGGACCTTGAAAGTGGGATTCTTAAAATTTCTGGAACGAGGAGTGAGAGTATGTTTAAGGAGGAGGTTAAGAATTCTTGTTATTGGGTGGAAAATGCGATTCTTGAGTTCTATATGTTCATCTCTTTCAAAAATGTGATGAAACGTTTCGAAATCATGTTCATCAATTTGAAAATCCAAAAAATATGAGCCCGTTTTCTTACAATTTAAAATGGTTCCCTAAACAACACTATTCAAAATAATTTGTGTGTCTTTCACAATACTCCAAACTTGATTTTCATTTCTTCGAAAAATCCATGATTCAAATTTGTATAAAACATTTAGATAAGATTTGGATAACATACTTCGTCGTTATCCCAAGAATCAATCAAACTTAAAACTTCATTTTGATGAAAAAGAGTAGGAAGATCATAAGAAGCAAAATCTTCAAAGATAGCGAATGTTTCCGTATTGAATTTTCCATTCGTAACATAGTCAGTGTACGCTTGGATAGCCTCCGGGTTGTTATAGAGATAACCTTTGAGAGTCTTGGTGAGTTTCATGGTTTTTGGGTTAGTATAGGAAGCCATTAGAGAATAGTTTTAAAGAATATAGGATGAAGAAAATAATTTTGAATTTTGAATGAAAGGTTGAGAGAATAGTAATGAATAGATGATTAAATAGAGAGTAAATGGGCACATCTTTCTGAGTAGAAGGACACCTTTTCAGAACTTGGGAATTGATGAAAAGATGGAGGGAAGTTTGAAAGTTTAAACTTTTGAAATTAAAAATTTTAATTTCAATTTTTGGTGTATATGTCGACATATATGTGACAATTCGAAAAATTCAAGTGCCCTATTGACTTTGTTTATATTATTCTTTATTCTTTGTTTAATTATTCCTGATATGATATTAATCTTAAAAAACATGTTAAGATTAATTTTTATTATTATATTTATTATTTATTATTATTTTTTCTAATAACCCGCAATTTTGGAACCATTTTAAATTTATTTTTAATTGATTTTAATGGAAATAAATATTTTATATGATGTATTTTAAGAACAAACGACCTAAAATTTTATTTTAAGACGAAGTTTGAGTGTATAAATTTATAATTTAATTAAAACGAGCTCGTAATGGCGTGGCAGTTTGAAAATTTAATATTAAACTTTAAATAAGTTTATAGAATTCAGCATAAATCAAAATTTGATGAAACAAGAAATGTTAGGATCTAATTAATTTAAACGCGTGTTGTAAATTTAGTGGAATTTAATAAGCTGGTTAAAAAGCCATTTTTCAAACAGTCTCCAAATTCGACAAAATTAGTTTTGTTAGAACCATATTTGTTAAACATAGCGAGACTTCAAATTTTATAATTTTTGGAGTCAGTATGTAGTCATGGTAAATCAGTTTCAATATTTAATGTAATATTGATTTATATTTTAATTTTAATAAAAACTGATCGGAACTATCGAATCAGCTGACAAAAGATATTCCATTGTGCACGGAATGAGGGTATTTGGTTACGAATGTCATTCGTTGGGATTCATTTAAAGTTCAGAGCATTATATGTGATATTGGAATTAAATAATATATATATATATATATATGTTATCTCTAACACCCTAATCCATTGTTTTCTTCAGTCACTTCCTCCTTCAATGGAAGACCAGAAATTTTTGAACCTTTCTCCCTCGATTTCTCCAAATCCATTCTTTGATTTTAAAAACTCTCAACATGAAAAACCTTCAGCTCGTCGAGCCCTAGATATCCATCGACTATGAATTGTTTTCGTTCAATGTAGGGGCCGATTTCATGCTTTAACCTGCCATTATTCGAGGGGAAATTGCGAGCACCTGGGCCCACGGAGTTGGGCATGGGTGGAGACGTAGGAGGGTGGAAGGTTGTCGATCGGCGTGGCAGTCGTAGATGGTGCTCCGATGTCTCGATTTTTGTGCATGGTGGAACCCTAAATTTCGTAGATGGGTTTGTGTGGTTTTGGAAGCAAACGAAGGAGAGAGTGATTAGGAAGAAGATTAGTGAAATATTAGGTTAATTATTTAATTAACTATTTAGTTAATGACTTATTTAGTTATTCAACATTAAAATATTGTAACTTTTTCATACAACATCAGAATTCGGCAAAACTAGATGCGTTGAAATCATCTTGACGAGCTCTACAATATGGAGCTGACTGGGAGGAATTTGGAGATAGTTGAGATTTTTGGTCAAATTAAACGTCTAGTTTAATTTGATTGAAACAATCGTTATTTAACGATTTTAGAAACCGATCATTATGAGAACTCTCTCACTCAAATATTTTGTACAGTTATCTATTTTTATAACTGGAAATATATTGATTTCCTACTCTAATTTTTATTAAATTAATTATCATAAATTGTACATGATGCCTGGTAGTTCACATCATAGTTGTTTGCAAACCCATGGATGAATGGATGACTATTTATGTTTTGATTTGAATGTGATTTTGAAATAATTAACGTGTTAAGAAAAACATTAGATTATTTATGGTAGTTGAAACTGGATATAAATATCCATTTATAATTTAAACGGTGAATTTATTATCAATTGCTCAAATATAATTGGTTGGACCGAAAACCAATTTTGAACTAAAGACTAATTTTGAATTGAATAAATAATTTATTAATTGATTATTTATTGATTGAAAACCCCACAAGGGTATTTTGATGATATTTGATTTACACTAATCCCAAGTATTTAGATTGAATGTTAATCGATTGATTGACAGGCCGATTTAAATAATTATTTAAGGCTTATATGGATGTAAGTGCACTTTGGATGTGAATTGAATGTTTAATAGTTGTTTATAAATATTGTTTAATATATGAGATGTATGAACTCTATATATCTGAAATTATATTGTAATTGATCGAATCTCATTTCAGTCCGAAATAAAATGAATGTTTTAATATAATATTCAGTTAACAGTTGAAGTTTGGTTTTGATGTCCGATTTTGGATGGACACAGAAATATTAAAATTGACTGAATAGTGAAATGTGCAATTTTAAAGACAAACGAGTTTTCAAAGATGATCATATGTATTTTATATAATATATCAAACAGGTTTTGAAGCATTTCGATTTATAATTAAAATTTATAAATCGAATTCGGGCATGAATAGAATGCGTCGCACAATGACAGATCGCGAAAGTCAACCTATAACTTTGAATTGACATAACGGGAGATCCGACCTTCAGATTCCCCTGAAACCAGAACCATTAGAACCGTAATGAAATGAGATTTCCGATAAAATGACACTACAACAAAAATACCATATTATAACTTTAATTTTACAACTTTCACAAAATGACAGTTGTTGTGACGACCCGCAGCTTCCCCGTTTAGGAAAGCGTCGGATAGTTCGAGAACAACCCACAACATAACTCATACAGAAGAACATTTCATTGTATATTACAACAATGCATCAGATTACAAGAATATACAGAGTATAAATGAATATTACACAGATATAACAGAGATTTAAATTACATTTAAATACATAGCAGCGGAAAATAATACAATACACAACTAGAAGAGATATACGGATACAAAGCTTTCCGGATATCATTCCAGCTGTAAACCAGGATCCTGTGAATATAAATCTGCAAAACCAAAACTACTAGCTGCCCGTGTCAAAATAGGGGCACCCAAAGTTTAGGTTAAAACAATAAACTCCAGGTCAGTCATGTGACTGGTGTGAGAACTAAAACAGTTAATCTTTATTTTTAAAGTTAGGTAAATCAAGGGACCACGCCGTATAACACGGAACGGGTTTCCTCCCAAGAATACCAGTGCATAAAACCAACAGCGCAATGCTAAATAAAGAAAAATGAAGCTGTTATAAGACCCAGGTCCCATCACACAATGCAACGCAGCCGAGGATAGGGTTTTCCCTTATAACAGCCAAAGAATGCTTGATACGTTTAAAACAAATCATTTGATACTATTATAAGTGCATAGTGTATAAAACACTTCAAATCATAAGTATCAATCATAGGCGGCATGAACGGCCCATAACACTATGTCGCCATATATAAGTTTACAATCAAAACCGCAAATGTCGTATTGGAAGTTGGGTTATCATTTATGGTATGAACCGAGGCTAGGGGCAAGATCCTCTACCGATTCAAGACTGTCTAGTCCGAGCCTCAGGATCAGAGCTCGAGTGACCCTTGGATCGTCAGGGCCGGTCCACCGATGTGGATTAAAATGCCTGAACATGCGTCTCCCCACCCTTTGGGGCGTAAGCCTGGCCCGTCAGCCGACCAGAAGCATCGGCCGAAACCGATATCACGAGGCGCCTCGCTTTTCAGCAAGTAATAATAAGTAACATCCACATGAGTCAAACTCGTCAGCCAGTTCAAGCACTGACGCCACTCATAACTAGAAAGAAACGCATGCCCTCCCTGAGGTCCGTCTCCCGTTTTTGTTTCATACCGGGTGTGATACTCGCGAATCAACGTTACACAAAGCTACGCCACAAAGGCCGTGCTTCGATCATCAACCACAAGACTTTGCTTTTCAACAGAAGCCTTGATCAATTGCCACTTAGGCGTGCCACACAGGCAATTCACTCCATGCGTTTGATATCCATCAATATATAACCCCTGAGCTCGTACGTCTCAGAGAAGGGCGTTAGGCAAGAGAATAAATTCTCCGCCGCCAAACAGATATATATTTAATAGAGATCAATCACACGGACTAAAATCCAATGTCAGACACACAGTCCATTTACAAGTCCGTTCTGGGTCTGAACGAAACCGGAGGCACCTAGTACCCCGCATATCCATCGATCTCCAAGTACGTCTGGACGATCACTAACTGTTTCCATCTTCTTGGGTGTACAGCCCAATCAAGATCATCAGTAATTACCCAAACGACGTGAAGACCTCCGGTCTTCGACCATCGTCTTCATCTTCGACTTATCGTCGTATCAGTTATTCAGAATGGGATAAACCCGGTCTTTCCGAATAACTCGCGTATATTTTAAATAAGTGTTACACAAACACAACATACGCCTCATTCCAATTCATTAGTCACTAACCGTAAATTAATCAAGAGAATAATTTCCCAAATATTAACCCCGAAGGCCGAAACCAACATCAGATCAATATCCAGAAAACCATTCTGCTTGGCTAACCGACAGTTAGTTTCTAAATTTCACATTCATAGGGAAAGATTCCCATTAATTTTATCAAAGATAAATTCCTTGAATTTATTCTTTAATCCATTTTTGAATATCAATTCAAACTAGTCGGGATTAGCGAACCTTACCGAAGTAATCATTTGTTTTAATTTCCCAATCCCAACCTATTCATCCCATGAAGTAAAACTAGTAATACTTCATATCTAACACCACAGTGTTATCGGTAAATTCAATTACCATTTCACGTTCAAATCTAATTAAAGATTTAACTATCGCCTGGAGCAAAACTGGTGATACTCCATTTTCGACCATTTCAATCTAATTAAAGATTCATTAAAACTCCACTTAGTTTTAATCTTCGACTGGGTTAAAGAATCAGTGTTATTTAAAACACTGTTCACGATAAACCCAAAATCACATTCATTAATCATCGGGTTAAAGAACGAGTGTTATTTAAAACACTGTCCACGATAAACCCAAAAATCAATATCGATTCTATTCCAATTAAATATTATTTAATTGGTAAACTTCATTAAATCTAAATAAAAAGATTTAATCTTTTCTCAACTGGGTTCAAGAACAGTGTTAGTGAAGACACCATTCACGACAAACCCAAATCACATTCGATATTCAATACAAGGCTCTGAATAGAAAATATATCGGCTTATATTCAATATCGAATTCTACGACTAACAAATGTCGTATTGGAAATAACGATATAAATATATATCTTTCAAATTTCCATAACCACACCTGTATAATCACGAATTCCAACATCGAAATATTCCAAAGACAATTTCGATTCAAATCCACTCCAATGCAATCATTGGAAATTTTGGTTATTTTTAAAACCCTTTTCGAATTCAATTTATTTATTTAAAAATAAATAGAATTATATTTCTAGTTCAAAACTAGTTCATTTCGATAAAAACCTATTTTTATCTTTTCAAATATGGAGTTTTTCATCCCAAATCTTCACAAATCATTTCTTATGATTTTACACAAATTATTGCTATTTTTAATAATTTTATCAAGGCCCGTACAGTCGATTTCCATCAATGGCCATCGAACTGCACTTACAGCGACCTTTTTCGAATTTGATTTGGACGTATCTCCAAATCCAACCGTTAGATTTCAAATTTCTAACATTCATTAGAAAGCTCTTTTCGATACGAACCCAACGGTTCCGGTTTTAGGAGAATCCGACGGTCGGATCTCCCGTAATGTCCGTTTGAAATAAATGGTCGAAATTCGCGAACTGCCGCGGCGCGGCGCGTTCTATTCAGGCCATTATATTATATATAATATATATAATATATATTTCGTCGATTTTCTATTCAAAACGAATTATATAAATAGTTTTAAAATTCGTTTCAAAATCTATTTCAACTTCCATTTCAATTCAAAGTAAAATTGAATTCTTCTTTATAAATTCGTTTCAAAATTCATTTCTATTCAATTCAAATTTCAATTCAATTTGAATTCATTTCAATTCACTTTAAATTCATTTCGAAATCGTTTTCAATTCAATTCATTTCGAAATCGTTTTCAATTCAATTCATTTCGAAATCGTTTTCAATTCAATTCATTTTGAAATCGTTTTCAATTCAATTCATTTTGAAATCGTTTTCAATTCAATTCATTTTGAAATCGTTTTCAATTCAATTCATTTCGAAATCGTTTTCAATTCAATTCATTTTGAAATCGTTTTCAATTTAATTCATTTCGAAATCGTTTTCAATTCAATTCATTTCGAAATCGTTTTCAATTTAATTCATTTCAAAATATTCGATTTCGAAATCACTTTTCAATATTCATTTCATTTTGAAATCGTTTTCAATTCAATTCATTTTGAAATCGCTTTTCAATATTCAATTTAAAATGAATAAAATCGATATAAATATCGTTCACGTCAAAATGGCGTCAATCTAATCAACACGGCTTCATAAATTTCTATTTTCAAATATTCTATTTCGAATATTTCTTTTTCAAAATAGTTGTTATTATCAAAATATTTCGTTCAACACATGACCAATCTCAATGAATGAGTACTGTCAACACATGAACTTTTATTTTATAATATTCTTTATTTTTCAAATTGGAATGAGGCCCAATCAATTACCATATAAAGTTAATTATATGGATTTTCATACAACACATGTATATAATAACATTGAAAATAATCAACCATCAACCAAAGTGCACTACACTGTAAAAGCATCAAATATAGATATTCAACGCTTATAACAGCCTGTCAATCTATCGATCGACATATTTAATCAATCAGGATGAGTGAACTTCAAATTTCATCCCAACACCCGTGTGGGGTTTCAAACAATCGAACACATATTTTATTTGTGCAATTGGGCGATGTGTAAAATTTATCGACCCAATCAATGTCCTTCAAATAGGTGTACATAAACAAACCGTCCGGTTTGTAAATGAATATTTATTTATTCACATTCACGTCAAAAATTATATTTTAACGATAAAACATTTTATTTCAACCTATGAATTTCTATTCAATTCATTCTTTAAATAAAATGATATTTTTATTTTTTCTAACTTATTTTAGAAAATTTCGGCGGCATAACGGCACGATACTAGAAACGGGACAAGGCCTAGCCTTATCCCTAGTCTAGTGAAGGCCCACGCCATTCACAAATCAATTTCAATCAATTTCCAATTCAACCATACCAATAAATCAATCACCCAACATTCAACTAAACAAACAAGTCCATGGTCTGTGGACGGGTGTCGGGTGCTTCTAATAAGCACCGTCTGCATCCTAGTATATATATATATATATATAACTAGAAAAATTAAATTGAAAGGTGAGAAATTCTCACCGATAGCTATCCTAGCTCCACGGCTCTTCATTTGCAGAAGTCTTCGTCGTTTCGCCCTTTTGTCACCTTCGTTGCTGCTTTCACTACATACGTAAAAATCACATTTTTACTTCGCTATTCAATATATAAAAATCATATTTTTACTTCGATGTTCAATATATAAAAAATCATATTTTTACTTCGATGTTCAATATATAAAAATTCTATTTTTCTATCGAAGTTCAATATATAAAAATTCTGTTTTTCTATCGAAGTTCAATATATAAAAATTCTATTTTTCTATCGAAGTTCAATATATAAAAATCGAGTTTTGACGTCGCTATTCAATATATCAAAATCGAGTTTTTTTTACTTCGACTTTCAATATCTAAAAATCTGATTTTTACTTCTTAAAGTTCAAATCTCCTTCTATTTTAAATCTTAACATAAATTAGTTTATAAATCATTTTAAAATCAGTTTTTAATACTTTTAAAAATTTCAGTTTTATACTTTATAAAAATTTCAGTTTTATACTTTATAAAAATTTCAGTTTTAAACTTTATAAAAATTTCAGTTTTTATACTTTTAAACATTTCAGTTTTTAAACTTTAAAATAATCAGTTTTTAAAACAAAAATAAACAGTTTTTAAAACAAAAATAAACAGTTTTTAAAACAAAAATAAACAATTTTTAAAACAAAAATAAACAGTTTTTAAAACAAAAATAAAATAATCAGTTTTTAAAACAAAAATAATCAGTTGAAAGAAAAGAAAAAAAAAAGGACTTACAGGGGGGGTTCACGTGGCCGAGGAGGAGGGGAAGGAAGAGCTCTGGCGCGGCGTCAGTCCAGGGGAGGGGTGCAGGTGGCGCGGGAGGCCAATGGGGTGGCGGTATGTCGGGTTTTGGGTTGTTGGGGTTTGGGGGACCGAATTAACGAAGATCGAGAGAGGAGCGAGATGGGAAGGGGATGGTGGTGGTGTGGTGGTCGGAGCAGGTGCTGGCGGCGCTCCGATGGGAGGCGCGGTGGGGGTGAACGGAGGTAGGGTTTCGTCTCGATTCGATTTTTTTTTCTAATCTGAACTGAAATAGAAACGGGGGGGGGGGGGGGGGCCAGAACGAAGATAAAGGGGGGGGGGGGAAGAAAAGTTTTATTATTATTATTATTATTTAATTATTTTAAATTTTACTTTATAAAGCAACTTTTATTTTCGACCTCAAAACGAGGCCCACCGCCTGTCGTCCATAGCGTTCTACCCCCATTCCGAACACAATGGGATATGCCACGTAGGCTGATTCGACTGTTTGAATCAGTTTCTGTTAAATTTACACTTAAATCGCTATATTGAATTTTAAACGTACATTTCAAATTACTGGGGCCACATACTAACTAGAAAAATTCCCAAAAAATATTTTCTAGCTTCGTATTGACGATACGGTCCTAACAAAACTAGTTTCGTCGAATTCTGAGACCGATAGAAAAATGGCCAATTTCCAGTCGATTAAAATCAACTGAAACTGGTCAAACGCGTTTTCCTTTGCCACGCTCACATAATGATTCGAAAAATTATGGAATTTGAAATCTAGCAATAACTCGACATCACGGACCCAACAAAACTGGTTTCGTCGAGATCCGAGATCATTTGCAAAATTGCTATTTTTAAGGGCCTTATATATATAAAAATATATATAAATTCCATAGCGACTATTTCTAATTTTAAACTGGACATATCTTATCATTTCTAAGATGAAATCTCAGTTTGTTAACTTCGTTACAAAGATATAGTTATACAGATTCAAATATTTCTTGTTTCGTTCAATTCTGACTTATATTGAATTCTGTATATTCATTTGAAATTAGAAATCGAATTTTCGAACTACCGCGCCATTTTCAATTCCTTTTATAATTATATATAATTATTATATATTCTAACGACGACGTATATAATATATACGTCGAATTCTATATTGAAAATAAATTTCACGTCGATATTATTTAAAATAATCTATTTTAAATATCAAAATTCGCTAAAATTGCCAAAATAAAAATTTTAAACTGGCTCAGATTTTCGGGTTGTTACAATCTCCCCCACTTAAAACTTTTCGTCTCCGAAAAGGAACAAAGTCGAAAGTAGTTTGATTAATCAACTCTACGCTCGATCTGGCTTCCATTCTCCAACTCTTTAGTTTCTGAGAATTTTCAAAATTTCAAAATTTTGACTAACACCCTAAATTTTCGAAAAATTTCGCCATAACCTCCCCTGCACCGGGAGCATCGGGGAATTTCAAATAGCTTCCCCGGTCCTTCAGATCTCAAAAAGAAAAAGAAAAAGCCAAGCGGCTAGCCAATAGGCTCATAAAATCATCATCACCCAAACAAAACAGTAAATTATGTAGTAAACATGTACTATTTGTCGGGCAAACAAATTTTATTCTCTGCTCTAGCCTCCTTGCTATGACCTGTTCAATGATATACATATATATGCAAGCAGATGCGACCAATTTTCAATACAATTCAATATTTGATTCAATTAGGCATAATAGTTCAAAATTAGCAAACAATTAAACAAACAACACAAACATCAATCAATTATTGAATTAGAGTTTCAAATTCATAATTTTAATACATATACAAAAATCATGTTCTTGATGCCAAATCACAACAATAGGCCCTATCTAATTTTGGTTCTCACACCAGTCAATAGGAAGCATATAAATATCACACCTTCGACTCTTGAATATTAATTCTGATGATGTAGCTACAATCATCAGAATCACCTTCGGGCGACTAGAGTGTGAATCTATATCTATCCAATATATTAAAACTTCGAATACACGCGGATCAGACGTATACGCAAAATCTTTATATACTGGACTGTCCAACTCAATATAAATAGATAATCAGATACGAATAATTGATTTAAATTTTCAAAACAAAAATTTGTTTTCATTTTCAAAAATATACTCTTCACACTCGTTCTAGGATACTACTGATCCCATCTCTAACGAGTCATTCCCTTGGATATTACTAATCCAATATCTGATGAATTCTTTCATATGGTTCTAATGTGTCTTGTTCTCGAGCTCTGTAAACCAAAGCTCTGATACCAACTGTGACGACCCGCAGCTTCCCCGTTTAGGAAAGCGTCGGATAGTTCGAGAACAACCCACAACATAACTCATACAGAAGAACATTTCATTGTATATTACAACAATGCATCAGATTACAAGAATATACAGAGTATAAATGAATATTACACAGATATAACAGAGATTTAAATTACATTTAAATACATAGCAGCGGAAAATAATACAATACACAACTAGAAGAGATATACGGATACAAAGCTTTCCGGATATCATTCCAGCTGTAAACCAGGATCCTGTGAATATAAATCTGCAAAACCAAAACTACTAGCTGCCCGTGTCAAAATAGGGGCACCCAAAGTTTAGGTTAAAACAATAAACTCCAGGTCAGTCATGTGACTGGTGTGAGAACTAAAACAGTTAATCTTTATTTTTAAAGTTAGGTAAATCAAGGGACCACGCCGTATAACACGGAACGGGTTTCCTCCCAAGAATACCAGTGCATAAAACCAACAGCGCAATGCTAAATAAAGAAAAATGAAGCTGTTATAAGACCCAGGTCCCATCACACAATGCAACGCAGCCGAGGATAGGGTTTTCCCTTATAACAGCCAAAGAATGCTTGATACGTTTAAAACAAATCATTTGATACTATTATAAGTGCATAGTGTATAAAACACTTCAAATCATAAGTATCAATCATAGGCGGCATGAACGGCCCATAACACTATGTCGCCATATATAAGTTTACAATCAAAACCGCAAATGTCGTATTGGAAGTTGGGTTATCATTTATGGTATGAACCGAGGCTAGGGGCAAGATCCTCTACCGATTCGAGACTGTCTAGTCCGAGCCTCAGGATCAGAGCTCGAGTGACCCTTGGATCGTCAGGGCCGGTCCACCGATGTGGATTAAAATGCCTGAACATGCGTCTCCCCACCCTTTGGGGCGTAAGCCTGGCCCGTCAGCCGACCAGAAGCATCGGCCGAAACCGATATCACGAGGCGCCTCGCTTTTCAGCAAGTAATAATAAGTAACATCCACATGAGTCAAACTCGTCAGCCAGTTCAAGCACTGACGCCACTCATAACTAGAAAGAAACGCATGCCCTCCCTGAGGTCCGTCTCCCGTTTTTGTTTCATACCGGGTGTGATACTCGCGAATCAACGTTACACAAAGCTACGCCACAAAGGCCGTGCTTCGATCATCAACCACAAGACTTTGCTTTTCAACAGAAGCCTTGATCAATTGCCACTTAGGCATGCCACACAGGCAATTCACTCCATGCGTTTGATATCCATCAATATATAACCCCTGAGCTCGTACGTCTCAGAGAAGGGCGTTAGGCAAGAGAATAAATTCTCCGCCGCCAAACAGATATATATTTAATAGAGATCAATCAAACGGACTAAAATCCAATGTCAGACATACAGTCCATTTACAAGTCCGTTCTGGGTCTGAACGAAACCGGAGGCACCTAGTACCCCGCATATCCATCGATCTCCAAGTACGTCTGGACGATCACTAACTGTTTCCATCTTCTTGGGTGTACAGCCCAATCAAGATCATCAGTAATTACCCAAACGACGTGAAGACCTCCGGTCTTCGACCATCGTCTTCATCTTCGACTTATCGTCGTATCAGTTATTCAGAATGGGATAAACCCGGTCTTTCCGAATAACTCGCGTATATTTTAAATAAGTGTTACACAAACACAACATACGCCTCATTCCAATTCATTAGTCACTAACCGTAAATTAATCAAGAGAATAATTTCCCAAATATTAACCCCGAAGGCCGAAACCAACATCAGATCAATATCCAGAAAACCATTCTGCTTGGCTAACCGACAGTTAGTTTCTAAATTTCACATTCATAGGGAAAGATTCCCATTAATTTTATCAAAGATAAATTCCTTGAATTTATTCTTTAATCCATTTTTGAATATCAATTCAAACTAGTCGGGATTAGCGAACCTTACCGAAGTAATCATTTGTTTTAATTTCCCAATCCCAACCTATTCATCCCATGAAGTAAAACTAGTAATACTTCATATCTAACACCACAGTGTTATCGGTAAATTCAATTACCATTTCACGTTCAAATCTAATTAAAGATTTAACTATCGCCTGGAGCAAAACTGGTGATACTCCATTTTCGACCATTTCAATCTAATTAAAGATTCATTAAAACTCCACTTAGTTTTAATCTTCGACTGGGTTAAAGAATCAGTGTTATTTAAAACACTGTTCACGATAAACCCAAAATCACATTCATTAATCATCGGGTTAAAGAACGAGTGTTATTTAAAACACTGTCCACGATAAACCCAAAAATCAATATCGATTCTATTCCAATTAAATATTATTTAATTGGTAAACTTCATTAAATCTAAATAAAAAGATTTAATCTTTTCTCAACTGGGTTCAAGAACAGTGTTAGTGAAGACACCATTCACGACAAACCCAAATCACATTCGATATTCAATACAAGGCTCTGAATAGAAAATATATCGGCTTATATTCAATATCGAATTCTACGACTAACAAATGTCGTATTGGAAATAACGATATAAATATATACAGTGAAATGTTCTTCTGTATGCGTTCTGTTTTGTCCTGTTCTCAAAACGATAGGGCGTTTCGAACGGCCTGGATCGGTTTAGCGACTGGTTCGGACCGAGCGAAATTCCTTGCCGTCACAGTTGTAAAAAAGGATTTTCGCAATTGTGTTTTCTGAAAGTTGTAATAAATATATTTTAACTAGTTTTTTGTTTTACAAGTTGTAATTTATGTCTATTACAACTTGTCTTTTATGACACTTACAATACATACCTAATTTTACAACTCTTGTATTAACATTTAAGAATAATAATTAATATTCAATAATAACTTTATAAATTTATAATAATTATTAATTACTACTAAATAATTAATAAATTGAAGTTATTTTTAAAAAATTACTGTTAAGTATTTAATAGTTAATATCTAGTAATATGTATATAATAATTAAGATTCAATAATAACTAAGAAGAAATAACTGGTAGTTAAATAATAATAATTAAATATTATCTTATAATAATTAATAACTGCCCATGAATAATAAAATAAATAGTTAATTTGAAAAATGAAATAATTTTTGTTAACAATTAGTAATTAATAATTAATAGTTAAACAATAACTAATTGATTAATAATCAATAAGTAAGTATTAAATGCATAATTTAATTTATAATTAATTGATAATTCGCTATAAATGCTAGTAATTAATACTTAATAATAAAATTTTATAATACGTAAAAGTGGTTACAAGTTAAAATTCAGTGTTTACTAATAATTATAGTAATATCTGAACAAAATAGTACGAAATAACTTGCCATGTTTGATCTGAATGGCATGTAACGCACCATGCTAGGGGCTAAAGAAATGCAAATTTCGTTGGCTTTAAAGAACGAAATTTCTTAGCTCCAAAACGAAATTTTCGGATGTAATAACGTAGTCCTCTCTCTCTTATTACCTCACAAATTCGACCTCCAGCCTCCAGACGTTCTTCTTCCAAACCCTAATCCAAATTCGAGATTTGTTAAAATATCCAAACCCGAAACCCACTAAAATTATCCAGACCTAATCCAATAGAGTAAAGCTTGACTTTTCATGATTTTTTTTGAAGAGGAGACGCTGCTTCCTTTTTACGTCCAGAGGTGAATTCCCTATCGGGTCCGCGGTGTATCCAGTTCGAAGTAGCTGAATCTAAGCTATTTGGTTGAGGTTTCGGATGAAAACCTCGGTATCCAGTTCGAAGACGCTACTTCCATTTGGTACTTTTTTCCTTTTTCATTTTTTTGTAGGTTCTATTTGGTTTGATATGATGATATTTATTCTGTTTGCTTCACAAACAGTGTCATACCATGGATCTTTAAACATTCTTTTACACTAAATGAACTGAAAATGTTCATTTACAACCTATGTAAACTTTGTTTTGATCATGTTTCGATGTTCTTTTAGATTTTAAACAAAGGAATTAGATGATAGATTTGTATTTACCAAACTCTGCTTTGCTCATGTTTTGATTTTCTTAATTACTATAATAGTAGGTAAGGATTGGATGATATATTTGGATAGTTTTGGGATAAGCAGGATGTGATAGTGAGTGTAATAGTGCAATACAATTGCATGGTGGTTTGGTTCAAATCTAGAAATGATGGCAGGATGAAGTTCATGAAGTATTGGTTTTTGATGAGTGATTATGGGATGGTGATATGAGTTTGCTAAAGTGCGGTATGAGGATGTTGAAGAAGCAGTGCTGCTACGTTCTGTATGGTGGAGAGGGTAATCTGGGTAATTGGGATTTGAGGAGGATGTTTATATATTGTATTCATCTGGTGAAGTGGTTGGAGTTTTTGGTTTATTTTGGTTTAGGGATGGTGAAGGAGAGGAAGCAGTAAATGGTGTTCAGGGGTAGTGATTGGGGTTTGGATTGGAATTCTCTTGATCGGTGAAGATTGCAAAATATAAATCCATAATATAATTCATATTAGAATTATTGAATGATAAATTAGTTATCTAATAACAAGCCTTTCTGTATTTTGGGATTTTGTCCATCTAAGTGACATGCTACAAACAAGCGTAGTCTGCCGACTCTAAAGGCATCTAAGCAATCTGATAATTTTTCAATTCTGTTCTATAAATGAGCAATGTGATACGAAGAGTTAATGATGCTAGACAAAGTCTCAGTGCATCTATTAGAAATGCAATGAGAGAATACGATGAATAAAATTTTGTGGAGCACTAGTTCTGAAATGACAGTTTTTGCATCGTTTGATTTTGCGGAGTCAGTATTATTAATTTGTATACCGCTGAAACCTCTAATTGATTGTTATCTGAACTATTCATTATAATAGATTAGATTGGACTATTCTTAATAGTGTACAAAACTTAATAATTAGTTAATTAAATGGCTTTTTATTGTGCCTTTTTGGCATAAATATGGTTCAGTCTGAATTAATTAATGATGTTATTTGAACTTTGAAGCATTCTGGCACTACTGCTACTGCTCATCCTATGAAATGGACTTCACCTTTTATTACTAAATGTAACACCCCTCTCGAAAATCTAACACAAAGATCTTTTAGCATAGTGGTTAGTGTGTGGTGTTGCTTTACGGGAGGTCGGGGGTTTGAATCCCATGGGTGTCACATTTGGTATCAGAGCCTATACCCAGCCGGAATTGTGCGTGTAATGCTGCGGATGTCAGTCAGTGTGGTACTGATGCGGTTACATGCAACACGCCTAGGTGGTGAGTGATGTGAGACAACGAGGACGTTGGGATCTTTAAGGGGGGTAGTCTGTAACACCCCTCTCGAAAAGCTATAACAAAGTTCTTTTAGCACAGTGGTTAGTGTGTGGTGTAGCTTTGCGTGAGGTCGGAGGTTCAAATCCCATGGGTGTCACACTAAATGTCATATTATTATGAATTTTCATCTTTGTGAACTATGATGTAATTCTATCTGGTAGAATAGGCTGCATTTAGTGATGTTGAAACACCCCACCTCCATTGAGGTCACTCACAAAGGGAATGCCTTAACTTCGGTGGAGGTTTATAAGTAAAAGTCACAGATAAAACACAAGACAGATATAAACACGTATGTATGAGCAGTGGAAAACAAACAGACTTTCATTTCATAAATATGTGTTCATACAAAACATTTCCATAGTTGTCTCATAATACCTTCCAAAATATTACATTATCATTTTTGTCTTGATTATTAAATTAAGAAGCATAAAACATAATAAAAGCTGCATAAATCCCCATAGAACGTGTCCAAAAGCCATAGCCAAGGAAAGAGAGTCCAAACCATACATCTACTATCTTGAACCTTGAAAAGAGTCTGACTAAGCTAGGTTGTTTCCTCCTTGTGGACCTTGGGGGGGGGGAACGGAAGAAAAGAAGACGAAGGAAAAATAGAGTCAGACATAAAGCCTGGTAAGTCTAGTGACTCTTCAGTATGAGAATAAGAAAAAGGGCATGATAGGTATAAACTAGAAATAGGAAAGTATCATAAACTAAGATAAAGCAGTTTGAACCGAATATACTATCACACCCCACACTGTATCTCTGCACCTACTTGCATTGTCTCAACTGGCACCCCATGATCGGGGTGAAGTGATCCCCTTTCTAAAGATCGGCTCCTACTCGCAAAATCGTATGTGTCATACGGCCCCCAATGATTGTAGACACATATGCTGGTCCCACCATGGGGTGTATCAAGTCCCATGGTGGCGGCCCGACACAATCCTAGAATGCATAGGTTATACTACCGGTACCCAGTGCCCCGTTTGTCTGCTCCGCAGTGTGTGCACGCCCGCAATCCGTTATAACCCACACTGCTGCACCAACCGCTGTCACTTTTGACCGCTTACAATCAGCCCAGTAATCGTGCCCCACCCTGCCTACTTTCAGGGTACCATGATACCTAATTGGGTTACTGCTGAAATGGGTCCCCGTTACTAGGGTTTTCTAGTCAAGCATGTTAAGTGGTTAAGTGTCTGTATTTACCTAACCTCACCCATCAGTTTAATTAACATGTTGAACTGGTTAAGTGTTTTAGTGAACTTAACCCTACCATCCTGACTTGTCTGTCCTTATCTTTTTAAAGCACCGACCACTCACATTAGACAGGTATTGTTACGGTTACTGGATGTGTCGGTCGGTTCCGGGC
The DNA here is from genome assembly GCA_030737875.1 of Allium sativum. Classification (NCBI taxonomy): domain Eukaryota; kingdom Viridiplantae; phylum Streptophyta; class Magnoliopsida; order Asparagales; family Amaryllidaceae; genus Allium; species Allium sativum. The sequence continues at coordinate 347,368,388 of CM060920.1, forward strand.
AGGTTTACACCGTAACTCAGTCTAACCTTGGGTCCTTATTGGGCTCAATGCTTAACCTCTCACATTGGATAGGTATTTTTGTGATTACTGGACAGCCGGGCGGGTCCGGGCAGGTTTACATCACAACTCAATCCAACCTCGGGTTAAGCATATACTCGTATTTTCTAAATTTACATATTTGTCTTTATTACTTGTTATATGTAAATTTGTTAACAATTAAATGTTGTGGCCTACTTTCCAAGTTCATCATTTTTGGTATAAGAATTTTATACCATTTAAGTGCCACCAATTATTGGCATGTGCCAAACATGCCAATACATATATTTTCACCAATTTATGTCAAGTTTCCTATAATTACCAATTTTTTCCAACGTTACCCCGTCTAAATATTAGGCTAACAATCTTAGCCTAATTTTTCGTCCGCATGATTTTTTTAACATATAATATTAGGCTAAAAACTTAGCCTAATTTAGCGTACACAAAATTGGCATAAAGAAATTCATTAACATAAACATGACATAGGTGTAAACTTGGCATTATCGGCATAGTCAATATGAACATCATAGGTGTGAACTTGCAACATAGGCTAAATCAACTTACATATATGTGAATTTGCAACATAGGCTAAATCAACTTACATATATGTGAATTTGCAACGTAGGCTAAATCAACTTACATATATGTGAATTTGTAACATAGGCTAAATAAACTTACATATATGTGAACTTGCAACATAGGCTTAATCAACTTATCTATATGTGAACTTGCATTGAAATAGGGATCTAACTAAATAGGTGTCACATGAATTAGCATATGATTTAGACAACATAAGCCTAAACATGTTTAGATCTAGGCATAACATCGAACATCACTATCATATGACAAGAATATGACATGTCCATAAAGTATGTATAATTTTATCACATGTGTGAACTAGATCCAATCATATGTCCAATTATAACATGAAACATGTATTAAAATGGATCTTAGCATGGATCCAATTATGAATTTGCAACTTTTGTATAAACATATGAGCATGTATATGAACTTAATCATTTAGGCATAGAGGTTTAGCATAAAGTATATACTTGAGATCTTGATCACATACAACCTATATAATCACATAAACATATAGGTGTAGACATGAACCAAATAACTTGTATGTGAATTTGAATAGATCCAACATCAACTAGATTAATCCACAAAAATTCTAATAGATCCAACATCAAGTCAATTATACCACAAACATCCAATACCATTCCCAACACAATCACTGCAACATGTAACACCCTGGGTATTCTATAACTGTGAAATTCACAAATTAAAGCATAACTAATTTGAAATCAAAGAATTAAGGGAAACGGGATATGCCATTGCGTTCGTCTCGGAATTCTGCTTGAGATAGAGTCTGAGTTTGTGTAAAATGGATATCGTATGAAGAAGATATGGACGAACGAAGTTGGGCGAAAAACCAGAAAACGGGTCAGAATGCACTGGCGCACTTGGGAAGTGCGCCAGAACAAAAATTAACTGGCGCACTTGGGAAGTGCGCCAGTACATTTTTAGCCTGGCGCACCTGCCAAGTGCGCCCAGGTCAGAATGTACTGGCTGGTCAGGTCTTGGCTGGCCTAGTCTGTGTTTGGTCGATTTTCTGAGCCTTGCCTTGTCACTAGGGCTAGGTGTCAGCTCCTGATTGGCCTCTCCTTCAAACGAACGGCTATTATTGAATCAAGCTCCATCGACGGTCTAAATCAACTTACAAACATTATAAAAAGGACCTAAGACCTAGCCTAAATCATACTATTTCATTTTAGCCTCAGGCCGCCGCCATTAAGCCTAGAGCTCTGAATTAAAAATACAAAGAACAAAATTATAGAAGACGAAGGATGATTCTTGAAGGCTACAACTAGAAGCTACAACAACTACGACGCTTTAGACAACAAATTTGGGGCTATTTGATTTGGGATTTTTATTTGGATTATTTGCTTCATATTGTAAGTTATATGTCACTTTTTAGGCAAAAACGCTAAAACAATATGGACATGCCATGAATTGAAATCAGACTTAGGAACTATTGTTAATCCATGTTTATATTGTTTAATTTTGAATTATAATTTGGGAATATTGCTATGGCAACGTTGCAAGTTAAACTTGTCATGATTTTGATGTTGTTATGAATCACATGGGTTTAATTGTAAGGCAAGTTGGACTAATACATGTCCATGGAATCACTATGTTTATTAAAATCCTTATGTTGGTAAAACCATGCCTATGATGCTAATTAAACCATGTCTATGACTGTTGATGGAACTATGCCTGTGATGTTAATATACCTATCATGATTAATGAAAAATTGGGAATTGCTAGGTTATGATGAAAAGTTAGAATCATTCTGTTTATAATGTTAGATGAGAATCATTATGTTAAAAATTCTGAATTGGAATCATTATGTTTATGATGTTAGATGAGAATCATTATGTTAAAAATGCTAAATTGGAATCATTATGTCTACGATGTTAGATGAGAATCATTATGTTAAAAATGCTAAATTGGAATCATTATGTCTATGATGTTAGATGAGAATCATTATGTTAAAAATGCTGAATTGGGATCCACTATGCCTATTAGGATTACCATGCCTTTAACGTTTCATGTTTGTAATAAAATAATTATTATGCCCGCAATAATTATTATGTCTATGATGAAATCATCATGTTAAACTAAGTTGGAACCATTACTATGCCAAGTTATCATGCTAGTATTGAAACCATGTGATATGTTATTGCCTGTATATTATGCAAGTGATGTTGGAATTTTCACATATGCCTATCACATGTTTGGTGTTATTCCCCTTTATCTCTTGAATTGTTTATGCTTGTGAACGAAGTACGTTTATATACGTTGGGGATACGATTGGGTAGAATAGGCAAAACTTGAATTGATTATAATCATAAACCGTGAAATTTGGCATAAGTAGAACATGAAATATGGCACGAAAACTTGACTTGAACATGCCATAACTTGACTTAAAACATGCCTTAGTTGGGCACGAAATTGACATATGAACATGTTATGGAAATAGCACGAATCTGCTAAGAACATGGGCATGACTTTAGAAAACAAGAAAGTGGCCAACTCGAGGTTGTGTTGAGTTTGTAGTGTAAATCTGCCCGGAACCGCCCGGCAAATCCAGTTGCTACAAACAATAGGATCCAATGTGGGTAGTTGGTCACATCGCGCTTGTAACCCGAGGTTAGGTTGAGTTCGTAGCGTAAACCTTCCCAGAACCGCCCGGCAAATCCAGTGGCTACGAACAACAGGATCCAATGTGAGTGGTTCGGTGCATTAACGAATCAATTAATGCCAATTAGGGTTAAGTCATGAACATGAAAAGACAACTTAACCAACTTGAACACGATTTGTAGGGCTAAGTCATGAACTTGAAAACGACAACACTTAGCCAACTTGACATGACACGTAGGCGGGTTAAGTCGCGAACTGAAATGATATACTTAACCATCTTGACATGACTAGACTGGAAAAGGATTAAGTCACGAATTACATGACTTAATATGTTAGGCGTGTTAGGACACGAATTACATGACCTAATCTATTAGGCGAAACCCTAGACACGAACCTTTTCAGCAGTAACCCTCTAGATGTATCAAGGTGCCCTGGGGCTAGGCCGGGTGGGGCACGATTACTGGGCTGATTGTAAGAGGTGAATGACGGCAGTGGGTTACGCCAGTGTAGGTTCGGTGGACTACGGTCGTGCACGTATCCGGGGCAGACACTGGGTATCCGTAATTTATCTATGCATTTTGAATCGTGTCAGTGGTTGACACCCTAGGGCTGATACACCCGAAGGTGGACCCAGCACAGGTGACTACATTCGTGATTAGCCTATGACACGGACACTTGACGAGCTAGAACTTGTAGGGAGCCGATCGACTAGATAAGCGTTCCGTCGGACCCCGTACTTGGGTCAGACCCCGTTTCAGGGTCATTTCATGATATTGGGCCATGGGATTTATTTCGTGATTAACTTGTGACCTGGGCTTAGTATACTAGTACAGTCGAGGCAACGAATCTTGAACATGCGATGCTTTATTTGACTTGTCTTGACTTATCATGATCACCTTAGTCTATCTTTTCCACCTTGACATCATTCTTGAGTTTAGTTCCAGTTCATACATGACATGTTGTTTTAACTGTTTTTACACTGAAAGTCACTAGGACTTACTCAGTCTTTATGACTGACCCTTTTCCTTTCGCCTCTTTTTCTTTCGTCGCCCCCCTCCCCCCCTCCCCCCCCCCCCCCCCCGCCAGGTTCTCAGGGAGGGAATACCGCAGCTTGACCAGTTTTCACATCCAGCTTGAAGAGAAAGAATGTATTGCTTGGACTCTTCCATTTTGGACTATGGCTTTGGACAGCAATTAGGGGACTTTTGCAGTTTATTTATGTTTTCTTCATGCTTCTTTGAATAATGTACTCAAGACAGTTATGATTTTGGGAAGTATTGTAAGACAATTATGGCATGGTTTGTGTAACACGTATTTTGATGAAATAAAAGTTGTTGTTTTCCGCTGTTCAAAAATATGTGTTATTATATCTGTCTTGTATATCTGTGACTTATACTTATAAACCTCCACCAAAATTAGGGCATTCCCTTTGAGAGTGACCCTAACGGAGGTGGGGTGTTTCACTTGGTATCAGAGCATAGGTTTACCAGATAAGATAAAAAGTTTTGAAAATTTATTTTCAAAAAGAAAATTTAAAGAAGCATTTTTAAAAGATACAATGTTATTTTATTTTAAAAAGGCAAAATCCCCCAAAGCCATAGGTACTATCTCTTATCCTTCGTTTTGAATCTATCCTTTTGTTTCAGCATGTCCGAAGAACTTAATTTGCCAGAGGGTGTACCGATACCTGGTTGGTTTAGACGATTCTTATAAGAAAGGGCCACTCAACCAGGCCCTGACATTCCTCCTCCCCCAACTGTAGGAAATCATCCAGCTGCAGCAGCACCTCTTCCTCCACCTCCTCCGCGGGGAAATACCTTTGCTAAGATATGTAAAGATTTTAAGGCTGTGGGAGGAAAGGACTTTCATGGAACTGAGTCCTTCGTGGCAGCTAGGAATTGGTTAAAGGAAACCGAGGACTTATTCGTCATCTTTGAGGTAGAAGATAGGCAGAAGGTACAACTGGCAGTGTGGCTACTAAAAGGTGAGGCTTCCTACTGGTGGGAAGTCACTAATGCAGAAAGACCAGTGGAAACATGAGAGGACTTTAGGGCAAGGTTTGAGGCTAAATTTCTCTCAGAAGCTGAAAGGAGTCTTCAGTTGGAAAAATTCTTATTTCTTAAGCAAGGGAATATGACAGTCAAAGAGTATGTTAATCAATTCGATTAGCTGGCTAGGTTCGGACTGGACCTAGTCAACACCCCGCACAAGAAGGCTCTCCGCTTTGTCAAAGGTTTGAATGAGCCATTACACAGTTTGGCCATGACCCATATACCCATGGGAGCTACGTATGAAAGGTTGGTACAGATGGCATTGCTGAACGAAGAAGATAAGGGCAAGAAGGAGGCAGAGGCAGAAAACTCTCAAGGGAAGAAAGAGGTCAAGGCCAACGATTCTCAGAATAAGAAGGTAGACTCCGAGAAAGGAGGCAAGAACAACAACTCACGTGATAAAAGGAAATGCAATTACTATGGTACGGAAGGGCACATAGCCAAGGATTGTAGAAAGAGGAAGAGAAAGCAAGGTGAATGTTTTCATTGTGGGAAGACTGGACACATCAGCAAAGACTGCCCTAAGAAGCACACCGGACCTTCTGGCGGTACATCGTTAACTTCTCCTAGATGCTTTGTTTTATCTTGTTTCTCTCCTCAATCCTATCTTGAGAACCATAGGTAGAATCTTTTTGGATGTAAACATGTAATTGAAACATGTTATGATTGAAAAATGGTTGCAAGTGGTCGCAAGTGGTTGCTCGTGGATGCATGAATACACATTAGACACTAGATCGGCTCAGACACATTTTCATGTTGCATATGCATAAATGTATTTATTCGTATATGGATGAAGTTTAGTGTGTTGTCATATGGATGTTGCATTTGTATGAATGATTGTGCACTCATGTAGAATCATGAATAGGAGAATTTGCATACATAACGGATTCATGACACTTACATAATTTGCATTAAGGAGGTCAACTGAATCAATAGACCGACTGATTTTGCATTAGATAAGTACATGTACACACACACTTCGCATATGATCATAAAGAATTAGAAGTCTTTTAAGGACAATGGATGCTCGTGTTTGATGGATGAGTAGATGGATGTTTGGATGTTAAGATATACATTCTTCCTAACTTGAAGATTTCGGGGACGAAATCCTTTTAAGTGGGGGAGAATGTAACACCCCGGGTATTCTATAACTGTGAAATTCACAAATTAAAGTATAACTAATTTGAAATCAAAGAATTAAGGGAAACGGGATACGCCATTGAGTTCGTCTCGGAATTCTGCTTGAGATAGAGTCCGAGTTTGCGTAAAACGGATATCGTATGAAGAAGATATGGACGAACGAAGTTGGGTGAAAAACCAGAAAACGGGTCAGAATGCACTGGCGCACTTGGGAAGTGCGCCAAAACAAAATGAACTGGCGCACTTGGGAAGTGCACCAGTACATTTTTAGCCTGGCGCACCTGCCAAGTGCGCCCAGGTCAGAATGTACTGGCTGGTCAGGTCTTGGCTGGCCTGGTCTGTGTTTGGTCGATTTTCTGAGCCTTGCCTTGTCACTAGGGCTAGGTGTCAGCTCCTGATTGGCCTCTCCTTCAAACGAACGGCTATTATTGAATCAAGCTCCATCAACGGTCTAAATCAACTTACAAACATTATAAAAAGGACCTAAGACCTAGCCTAAATCATACTATTTCATTTTAGCCTCAGGCCGCCGCCATTAAATCTAGAGCTCTGAATTAAAAATACAAAGAACAAAATTATAGAAGACGAAGGATGATTCTTGAAGGCTACAACTAGAAGCTACAACAACTACGATGCTTTAGACAACAAATTTGGGGCTATTTGATTTGGGATTTTTATTTGGATTATTTGCTTCATATTGTAAGTTCTATGTCACTTTTTAGGCAAAAACGCTAAAACAATATGGACATGCCATGAATTGAAATCAGACTTAGGAACTATTGTTAATCCATGTTTATATTGTTTAATTTTGAATTATAATTTGGGAATATTGCTATGGCAACGTTGCAAGTTAAACTTGTCATGATTTTGATGTTGTTATGAATCACTTGGGTTTAATTGTAAGGCAAGTTGGACTAATACATGTCCATGGAATCACTATGTTTATTGAAATCCTTATGTTGGTAAAACCATGCCTATGATGCTAATTAAACCATGTCTATGACTGTTGATGGAACTATGCCTGTGATGTTAATATACCTATCATGATTAATGAAAAATTGGGAATTGCTAGGTTATGATGAAAAGTTAGAATCATTCTGTTTATAATGTTAGATGAGAATCATTATGTTAAAAATGCTGAATTGGAATCATTATGTTTATGATGTTAGACGAGAATCATTATGTTAAAAATGCTAAATTGGAATCATTATGTCTACGATGTTAGATGAGAATCATTATGTTAAAAATGCTAAATTGGAATCATTATGTCTATGATGTTAGATGAGAATCATTATGTTAAAAATGCTGAATTGGAATCCACTATGCCTATTAGGATTACCATGCCTTTAACGTTTCATGTTTATAATAAAATAATTATTATTCCCGCAATAATTATTATGCCTATGATGAAATCATCATGTTAAACTAAGTTGGAACCATTACTATGCCAAGTTATCATGCTAGTATTGAAACCATGTGATATGTTATAGCCTGTATATTATGCAAGTGATGTTGGAATTTTCACATATGCCTATCACATGTTTGGTGTTATTCCCCTTTATCTCTTGAATTGTTTATGCTTGTGAACGAAGTACGTTTATATACGTTGGGGATATGATTGGGTAGAATAGGCAAAACTTGAATTGATTATAATCATAGACCGTGAAATTTGGCATAAGTAGAACATGAAATATGGCACGAAAACTTGACTTGAACATGCCATAACTTGACTTAAAACATGCCTTAGTTGGGCACGAAATTGACATATGAATATGCTATGGAAATAGCACGAATCTGCTAAGAACATGGGGATGACTTTAGAAAACAAGAAAGTGGCCAACTCGAGGTTGGGTTCAGTTTGTAGTGTAAATCTGCCCGGAACCGCCCGGCAAATCCAGTTGCTACAAACAATAGGATCCAATGTGGGTAGTTGGTCACATCGCGCTTGTAACCCGAGGTTGGGTTGAGTTCGTAGCGTAAACCTGCCCGGAACCGCCCGGCAAATCCAGTGGCTACGAACAACAGGATCCAATGTGAGTGGTTCGGTGCATTAACGAATCAATTAATGCCAATTAGGGTTAAGTCATGAACATGAAAAGACAACTTAACCAACTTGGACACGATTTGTAGGGCTAAGTCATGAACTCGAAAACGACAACACTTAGCCAACTTGACATGACATGTAGGCGGGTTAAGTCGCGAACTGAAATGATATACTTAACCATCTTGACATGACTAGACTGGAAAAGGATTAAGTCACGAATTACATGACTTAATCTGTTAGGCGGGTTAGGTCACGAATTACATGACCTAATCTATTAGGAGAAACCCAAGACATGACCCTTTTCAGCAGTAACCCTCTAGATGTATCAAGGTACCCTGGGACTAGACCGGGTGGGGCACGATTACTGGGCTGATTGTAAGAGGTGAACGACGGCAGTGGGGTACGCCAGTGTAAGTTCGGTGGACTACGGTCGTGCACGTATCCGGGGCAGACACTGGGTATCCGTAGATTTATCTGTGCATCCTGAATCGTGTCAGAGGTTGACACCCTAGGGCTGATACACCCGAATGTGGACCCAACACAGGTGACTACATTCGTGATTAGCCGTATGACACAGACACTTGACGAGCTAGAACTTGTAGGGAGCCGATCGACTAGATAAGCGTTCCGTAGGACCCCCTACTTGGGTCAGACCCCGTTTCAGGGTCATTTCATGATATTGGGCCATGGGATTTATTTCGTGATTAACTTGTGACCTGGGCTTAGTATACTAGTACAGTCGAGGCAACGAATCTTGAACATGCGATGCTTTATTTGACTTGTCTTGACTTATCATGATCACCTTAGTCTATCTTGTCCACCTTGACATCATTCTTGAGTTTAGTTCCAGTTCATACATGACATGTTGTTTTAACCGTTTTTACACTGAAAGTCACTAGGACTTACTCAGTCTTTATGACTGACCCTTTTCCTTTCGCCTCTTTTTCTTTCGTCCCCGCCCCCCCCCCCCCCCCCCCCCACCAGGTTCTCAGGGAGGGAATACCGCAGCTTGACCAGTTTTCACATCCAGCTTGAAGAGAAAGAATGTATTGCTTGGACCTCTTCCGTTTTGGACTATGGCTTTGGACAACAATTTGGGGACTTTTGCAGTTTATTTATGTTTTCTTCATGCTTCTTTAAATAATCTAATCAAGACAGTTATGATTTTGGGAAGTATTGTAAGACAATTATGGCATGGTTTGTGTAACAGGTATTTTGATGAAATAAAAGTTGTTGTTTTCCGCTGTTCAAAATTATGTGTTATTATATCTGTCTTGTATATCTATGACTTATACTTATAAACCTCCACCAAAATTAGGGCATTCCCTTTGAGAGTGACCCTAACGGAGGTGGGGTGTTTCACAACACATAGATATGAATTAACATCGTCGTTATACAATGGCACAATTCCATTACCATTTTACATCGAATCAAATCTTAATTTTTTTCCCATCGAAAAAATCACTATACTTACAACAAACGACGAACTTGAATTCTGGATTCTGAGTTCTGAATTTGCAATGCTTTCCTTTGGGTAGATAAACGTTGTTTGATTCTTGTTTTTACTTTAGTTTTGCTCGTCTCTAAGCTTTCTTCATGTGGAGGCTACTCTTGGCTTCCTTCCAGCAGCATGATGGCTCTAGCTCTATTTTATTTGTGTGAATTTAGGTTGGAGACTAAGGTTGTTTATATAGAATTTCAAACTAATTAGAGCCGTCGATGAAGCTAGAGTTAATCAAGGCCATCCGTCTCAAGAGAAGCCAATCAGAGAGTGACAAATCAGCACTAGTGACATAGCCGAGCCCTAGATACCGAGCCAGGACCAGACCAAGCAGGTCAGGTCGGCCAAGCAGGTCGACCCCCTGGTCGACCTAGGTCCTGGGAGGGATATTTCCCGCCCAGCCCAGTTCTGGTCCAGTTTTGAATTTTGAACATGTTTTCGGGCTTATTGAATTTTAAATCGAATTCTGAAACTTCCGGAGATCATAACTCCTTCATGCGGAGTCCGATTTACGCAAACTCGGACTATCTCAAGAAGAATTCCGAGACGAACGCAATGGCGTAATCCATTTCCATTAATTATATCATTTATAATTAATTATACTTTAATTTGTAAATTTACTATTAATAGAAAATTCGGGGTGTTACATTCTCCCCTCCTTAAAGGGTTTCATCCCCGAAATCTTCAAGTCTAGAAGAACGTATATCCTAACATCCAATCGTCCGTCTACTCAACCAACCAACACAGGCGTCCATTGTCCTTAAAAGACTTCTAATGCTTCATGATCATATGCATAGTGTATGTATATGTCCTTATTTAATGCAAAAATTAGGGGTCTACTGATTCAGTTGACCTCCTTAATGTGAATCATGTAAGTGCCATGAATCCATTATGTATGCAAATTTTCCTACTCATAATTCTACATGAGTGTGCAATCATTCATACAAATGCGACATCCATATAACAACATCAAGTTTCAACCACATACAAATATGAATACATATATGCATATGCAATATGAAGTGACTGAGCCGATCTAAAACCTAGGTTGTGTGTGTATATGCATCCACGAGCAACCACTAGCAACCACTTGCAACCACTTGCAGCCATCAATCATAACATGTTTCAATTACATGTTTACATCCAAAGGGGTTTCTACCTAAGGATAAAGGATAATATCGAGGAGATATACCTAAAAAGATAGATACAAGCACAACTTAAGGACAAAAGAGAGATCAAAGATGTACCCTAAAAAAGAAAAGGGTAGGCCGCGCGTATTCTGTCCTCAGTTTCCCAAGTTGCGCCTTCCTCGGCGTCGCTTCACTGAACTTTGACAAGCTTGACTTCGCGGTTGCATAGCTTTTTCTCTTCAGTTCCTAAGATGCAGGTTGGAACTCTCCTCATAGTTGCTTCGCGTTCCACTTCGGCTTCTTCTAGAATGCTTGGCTCCATCACTTCCGCAGATTCATGTTGACATTTCCGGAGATGAGAAATGTTAAAGACATTGTGAATTCCAGCCAACCTTTCGGGCAGCTCTACTCTATAAGCCATCTTCCCAATTTTCTCGATGATAGGGAACAGTCCTACAAATCTTGTTGCTAGCTTTCCTGCGGATCCAAAGCGAACGACGTTCCTTAAGGGAGATACCTTAAGGAAAACCCTGTCCCCAACCTTAAACTCAAGGTCGGTCCTTCTTTTGTCTGCGTAGGATTTCTATCTATCTTGGGAAGTCTTCATTCCACTTCGTATGAAGTCCACTTTTTCTGAAGTCTCTCTAATCATGTCTGGAACAAGTATAAGCTTGTCTGTAGACTCCCACCAACAAGTTGGTGACCGACACGGTCTTCCATACAAAGCTTCGAAGGGCGCCATGCCGATGATGGCTTGGTAGCTGTTGTTGTAGGCAAATTCCACCAAAGGAAGATGATCCTCCCATGTCCCTCCAAAGTCAAGAACGCACAGTCTCAGAAAATCTTCTAATACTCTGTTCACCCTTTCCGGCTGACCATCAGTTTGGGGGTGATAGGTCGTGCTCAAGCATAACTGTGTGCCTACAGCTTCTTGCAGACTTCGCCAAAATTCGCTTGTAAAGATAGGATCTCGGTCACTCACTATGCTGGAGGGTATTCCATGGAGTCGAACTATTTCCTAGAGATAAAGAGAAGCTAGAGACGAGGCAGTCCTTCTACTCTTGATAGGTATAAAGTGGGCGCTTTTTGTGAGCCTATCCACTATTACCCAAATGCTAGTATTTCCCCTTCTTGACCTAGGAAACCCATCAATGAAGTCCATTGAAATGCTATCCCACTTCCATTGCGGGACTTCTAGAGGATGATGCAGTCCTCCAGGATTCTTTTGTTCCGCCTTGACCTGTTGGCAAATCATGCACTTAGGAACGAAATCTGCCACATCCTTTTTCATGCCACTCCAAAAGAAAACTCACTTTACGTCTTTGTACATCTTGTCTCCACCTGGGTGTATTGTCATCTTGGAATGGTGTGCTTCCTCGAGAACCATTTTTACTAAATCCCTTGCTTGTGGGACGCATAGTCTTCCATCCCGCCTTAGCCAACCCTTATCATCGATGGAGTACCTATTGAGGTGACTGGAAGTTTCACCCCTAATTAGTTTATCAATCACATCCACAAGCTGAGGGTCTTCACGTTGTGCGGCCCCTATTGAGTTTAAAAGGGAGGGCCGTACTTCTAGTGATGCCAACAAACCAGGTACAAAATCAGAGGAGGGCCTAAAGTCAAAACTGGCTATATACTCCAAGCTTTGCCTTTCTAAAAAGAGAGGGCTTAAGGTCAGCTTCTTTCTACTCAAGGCGTATGCTACTATGTTGCCCTTGCCAGGAGTATAAGAAATCTCAAAATCATACGAGGCAAGGAACTCGATCCACCTTTGTTGCCTCAAGTTAAGATCTTTCTACGAGAAAAGATACTTCAATGATTTATGGTCAGTATATAATTCGAACTTCTCACCTAGGAGATAATGACGCCAAGACTTAAGCGCAAAAACGATGGCGGCTAACTCAAGATCGTGGGTTGGGTAGTTCTTTTCATGAACTTTCAATTATCTTCCACCATAAGCTACTACCTTCCCTTCTTGCATCAGAACAGTGCCTAGTCCCATTCCACAAGCATCCGTGTATATTGTGAACATCTTGCTTCCATCAGGAAAAATCAGAACTGGGGCTATTGTAAGAGCCCTTTTTAAGCGTTGGAAAGCAATATCACAATCCAAATCCCAAGAGAATGCTAGATTCTTCTTTGTTAGCCTTGTGAGTGGAGCTGAGATTTTCGCAAAATCTCTAATGAACTTCCGGTAAAAACCGGCTAGCCCAAGAATGCTTCGGACTTCGGTTGCATTTCTTGGTGTCTTCCAATCTTGCACTACCACCACTTTTGCGGGGTCCACAGCTAACCCCTCTTCGGACACTACATGTCCAAGAAACCTTACTTCTTCTCTCCAAAAGTGGAACTTGGAGAATATGGCTTTTAGCTGATGAACTTGAAGAGTTTCCATGATCTCCTTCAGATGCCGAGCATGTTCTTCCTCGTTCTTTGAGAAGATCAAAATATCATCTACGAAGACAACCACAAACTTGTTGAGGAATTCTCTGAACTCCCTGCTCATTAGGTCCACGAAATAAGCGGGTGCGTTTGTCAAACCGAAAGGCATGACAAGCCACTCGAAGAAACCGTCTGGGGTTCTGAACGCCGTCTTATCAATGCTATCTTCAGCTACCCTTAGCTGATGGAGCCCAGTAGCAAGTTCAAGTTGGGAGAAGACCGACGCACCTACAAGCTGATCAAACAAATCGTCTATTCAAGGAAGCGGGTGTCTATTCTTTTTAGTCAGCTTGTTTAGCTCTCTATAGTCCACACAAAGACATAGTGAGCCATCTGCTTTGGTCGCGAACACCACTGGAGCACTCCATTCCGAGATACTCTGCCTTATAAACCCCTTCTTGAGAAGCTCCTTAACTTGCTTACTGAGCTCCTTTCTATCCTTTAGAGCCATGTGTCTGACAGGTAAAGCTACGGGCTTTGCATTATTAATAAGATATATGCGGAAGTCTATTTCCTGCCTCGGAGGTAAGCCCTTTACCTCTTCAAAGACATCCAGATATTCACAAACAACTCTAACCGACCGCAAGTTCTCAACAGAAGCATCAAGCGACTCTAGATAACTAAGCATAACAACATGCAAGGGATTACAAAAAATTTCTAGAGTGTTACCGAGCCGAGTCAAGAGTCTAAACACTCTTTTCTCACAATCAAGAATGGCAGCATTACTGGATAATCAGTCCATGCCTAAGCTCAGTCCATATCCCGAGAAGCCCAAAACAAAGGCACTACATCTAAACTCAACACTTAGAATAGAGATTTTCAAATCCAAATAAACCATTGATGTAACACCCCGTATTTCTGTTAACACTATAGTAACAAATTAAAGAGTAACTAATCCCAGACGTGAGAATTAAGGGAATTGGGTTGTGCCATTGTGTTCGTCTCGGAATTCTAGTTGAGATAGAGTCCGAGTTTGCGTGAATTGGACATCGTATGAAGAAGTTATGGCCATCGCAAGTTTTAGAAAATTCAAAACAGATTTCAGAAAATTCAAATTTCGGAGTCAGACAGGCTAGGAAGGAAAATTCCCGCCAGGGCTAGGTCGACCATAGGGTCGACCAGGTCGACCATAGGGTCGACCAGGTCGACCTGGGGGTCGACCTGCCCCCCCTGGGCAGATTTGTTTTGTGAACAGTTGATGACTAGATGCTGACTCATTAGGGTTTCTGCTATGCTCTGGTTGGCTGGGATTAATTCTGGGTTGATTGGATGGCTTAAACTAATCCTAAACTCTATAAAAACACCTCTAGACTCAAACCCTAAAATCAAAACAAAATTAGATTCATGGCCTCCATGCCGTCACCTAGCAACTCAACATATCCGCCACCATTTAGAGAGGAAGAAAGCTAATCTAATTCAATCCTTTTCAACTTTAACAACGAATCTTCTTAAAGGGAAAGCTATTACAACTTCAGAAATCAGAATTCAGAACTCAAGACTTCCTTTGAGTTGTGAGTTCGATAATTTTAATAAAATAATTAGCAAATTAATTGGATTATGTTATGATGTGGATTATTTGGACATGATGTGAATTATTGACTGCATGTTATAATTATGTTGTAAAATTGTGATGAATTCTATGATGTTATGTTGTGATCATCTATTGTAAAGTTATGATGCTATCATCCATGTTGTAATTCTATGGTTGGCTTACGTATAATCAAATCGCCATGTTGTTCATATGCTAGTTTGGGTATGTTGATTCATATGATAAATCACAGTATGTATGCAAGTTTAGATTTTTATTAAAACATGAATCATATGCAAGTTGGGGATAATTATATGTATGACCTTATATGCTTCATGACATCTATTTTAGATCTAAAGTTAGGCTATGACATGTGTGAGTTATATGCCAAATTCTACATGCTAGTTTACATGTTTAGATGTAAGTTTATACCATTGTTATTTTGCATAAATCACATATGCAAGTTTTTATGAATACATGTGTTTGAGTTTGAATCATGTTATGCAAGTTTGTGGTTATTGCCTATGCAAGTTTACACCTTTAGATGTAGATCTATGACATACATGATTTATGCAAGTTTGTGACCATTATCTCAACAAGTTTACACCTTTAGATTTGGGTCTATGACATATGTAGTTTTATGCAAGTTGTAACTTTGGCCTATGCAAGTTTTAGGTGTAGAACATTATTCACACATGCAAGTTCACCCCTATGTTTAGATCTAGTTTTAATTATATGTATGTTGTGAGGTTTTCTTTTTATTCCATGAGTTAGACTATTCGAGTCTAACGTATATTTTAAGTTAAACGAACGAACGTACAACGTGGGGTAAAGGGGATAATATTAAAAAGATTTAATTGGCATAAATGCCTTAAAAGGCATAAAATAAATTTGTGATGAAAATTGGTATGATTTTACATACCATAAATAGATGGACATAATTGAGTCAATTATGGCCATAGTTAAATTTGGAATTAATTGATAATTTGAATAGGGAAAGTAATTCAAATTGGGGAAGGATTAATTAGGTGTAATTAATCGTTCAAGACACGTGGTTAGGCTCGTTTGTGGTGTAAGACTGCCCGGACCCGCCCGGCAAATCCAGCTGCCACAAATGCCAGTCTAATGTGAGAGGTCTTAGGCACAAATTAAATGTGTAACAATTGTAAAGACATGAGGTTAGGCTCGTTTGTGGTGTAAGGCTGCCCGGACCCGCCCGACAAATCCAGCTGCCACAAATGCCAGTCTAATGTGAGAGGTCTTTATGAGGTTACGGTCTTAATGAATTAAGAAACACTTAACCAGATAAACATGTAGTATGACATGAGGGGGTTAAGTGGGAGCCTTGGGTGGCATGTGGAATCTAGTGGGTGCCTTGGGTGGCATTGAAAATACGATTAGAAACACTTAACCAAAATT
Source organism: Allium sativum (assembly GCA_030737875.1). Taxonomy (NCBI): domain Eukaryota; kingdom Viridiplantae; phylum Streptophyta; class Magnoliopsida; order Asparagales; family Amaryllidaceae; genus Allium; species Allium sativum. The sequence continues at coordinate 347,384,889 of CM060920.1, forward strand.
GAAACATGTAAGTGAACATGAATAAGAAGTGGGTTAAGTGGGATGTACTAGAGGGGACCAAGCTTAGGTGGATAGCTTGTGTCAAGTAATGGGTGCCCGTTTCAACTAGTAACCCATACGTATCTTTGTGAGCTCAACCCAAGTCGAGGATGGGACACGCATACTGGGCTTGACTGTAAGAGGCCAAACTGGGTTAGCGGTGGCAACGCAAGTCCAACGGGTTCATATGTGTGTGTGGACCTGGGCTGGTAGGTAAGACGTTGTTGCATCATGTAGGTACAAGTCGTGCATTATTTATGGTATCGGGTTGCCACTTTGGGGAGTGATACACCCCAGTGTGGGGCCAGCACGGGTATCTACGAGTTAGGGAGCCGATCGCATGGGGGTAGTGGGTACACCTAGTGGAGATGGGCGCAGGCAACACCTATGAAGGCAGCTAGGGGTGCACGAAACTACCATTATCATTATTTTAATTCTGTAGGCGGGATCAACCTTAGGGTGACTAGTGGTGGTGCAGTACAGTATAGTAGTGGTGGTGCAGTATTGCAATTATCCTATAGTGTTGGTGTAGTTTAGTAATTATCTTATAGTGGTTTAGGTGCGCTTTAACGATATCCTTGTTCGTCTTGTTTCTTTGTTTACTCTGCCATACCCAATGGTTCTTGGTCATTTCCTTTTTTTCTAACTCATGTATTAGCCTAGTTACTTTGGTAATTATATTGTTAAAGTTATCGCACTCGCCAGACTTTATATCTGATCCCCCTTTGTTTCATCCTCTTTTCCTTCTCCCCCCCCCCCCCCCCCCCAAGGTGCTCAGGTTGGAACTAGCACCAGTGGAGCTTGATTTTGGACTGTTGTTTCTCTGCTTTTAGAAGATTGCTTGGATCGCTGAATTAAAGTTCAGCTTCTCTTATATTTATGGCTGTTTTGTATTGGGGATTATGTCTTTCAATTTATGTACTTTGGTAGTCAAGATGGATATTATGTACGTTGACTCTGGTTTTTGATGATGTAATCAAACATATGTGTTTTCCGCTGCAATGAAATAAAGTTTTAAAGTTTTAGTACTGTTTATATCTGTCTTGTTGTTAAATTTCTGTTCTATACTTACTTAAAAATGCTCCATGGAAGTTAATGCATTCCCTTTGTGAGTGACATTAATGGACGTGGGGTGTTACACGTGGTATCAGAGCTGAAGGTTACCAGAACAGATATGGATTTTGAAAAACTATTTTTGAAAACCAACTTTTATAAAGAAGTACCTTCAAAAGTATGTTTTAAGGAAAGTATTTTCAAGAGAAAAACTTATTTTAGAAAGCATAACCCCAAGAGCCATATATCTTTCCTTCGGTTCTTTTGCATTGAATCTTTCCTTTTTCGTTTCAGCATGTCTGAAGCATCTGAGATACCAGAGGGTGTTCATGTACCCGGTTGGTTTCGTCAATATCTCGAGGCTAGGGCCGCCACCATAGGTCCAGCAAATACTCCTCCTCCTCCTCACGTCGATACTTTTGCAAAGATATGTAAGGACTTTCAGGAAATGGGTGGAAAACCTTTTCACGGGATGGAGACATTTGTTGAAGCTCGAAATTGGCTGAAGGAGGTGGAAGAATTGTTTGGAATCTTTGAAGTGGAAGATGGAAGGAAGGTCTAGTTGGCTGCCTGGCTAATGAAGTATGAGGTGTCGTTTTGGTCGAAGGTCACTAATGGGGGACGTCCAGTCGATACATGGCCAGATTTTAGGCAGAAGTTTGAGGTGAAGTTTCTCTCACGGGCTGAAGAGAATCTATACATGGAAAGGTTTTTGGCGCTGAAGCAAGGGAATCTATCGGTGAAAGAATACGTCAACAAGTTCAACCAGTTGGCGAGATTTTGGCTTGGACTTGGTGAACACTCCAGAAAAGAAGGCCCGGAGATTTGTTAAGGGTTTAAACGAGCCACTTCATGGGTTAGCTATGACCCACATCCCTATGGGGGCTACCTTTGAAAGACTAGCTGACATGGCGCTTATGCATGAAGAGGAGAAGGGCGCCAATGCTAATAAGGCACCCGAGAAGAAAGGGGATCAAAAGAAGCCGCAACAGCAACAACAAAACAAGAAAGGTGGCAAAGGCAACAATGCTGAGGGAAAGAAAAGATGCTATAACTGTGGGTCACCATGCCATTTAAGCAAAGATTGTGGGAAGAAAAAGAATACCGGTTGTTTCCACTGTGGCGAAGCGGGACATATGATTAAGGACTGCCCAAGGAAAGGGCAGAGGGCAGGGTCTACCTCGGGAGGATAGGTGCAGGCTCTTATGGCACCAGGGAAGGCAAGGGGACAAGTTCAGGCTCTCGTGGTCCCACCGCTGCAAGAACGAGGTAGAGCAATTTCCGTTGAAAGTTTAGTTTTTCTGTTTGATCATCATGTCCGTACTTTATTCGATTTTGGCGCATCACATTCGTTTATTTCTACATCATTAGTTGAAACACCGCACCTTGATACTAGTCTAGTTACTGATCCCTTAGTAGTCTCAAATCCTATCGGTGGTTCGGCTCATCTTTCTATGATTTGTCGGGATTTGAGAATGTTTATCTTGGGCGTTGAGTTTGAATGCAACGCCTTTGTTCTTGGCTTCATGGGCTACGATTTAATTCTAGGTATGGATTGGCTAATTAGATATGGGGCCATCCTAGATTGTGAAAGAAGGGTAGTTAGATTGTTGACTCGTTTTGGAAAGACCCTTGATATTTCTTGTGACCCTAGGGGTCCAGTAATGCTTAGCTACCTAAAATCCCTTGACGCATCCAATGATGATTTACATTTTGTTCCCATAGTCCGTGAATATGTTGATGTCTTCGATGAGGTGAGGGGTTTACCCCCAAAACGTGAAATAGACTTTCGAATATATCTAGTAGATAATGCAAAGCCAGTTGCATTGCCAGTGCGCCACATGGCTCCAAGAGAGAGAAGAGAACTCAGTAAGCAAGTGAAGGAATTGCTTGAGAAGGGGTTCATATGACGTAGTATATCAGAGTGGGGTGCTCCAGTAGTATTTGCTACGAAGGCAGATGGGTCCCTTAGACTTTGTGTGGACTATAGAGAACTTAAGAAGCTTACTAAGAAGAATAGACACCCACTGCCAAGGATTGACGATCTCTTCGATCAGTTAGTTGGCACCTCAGTGTTCTCGCAGTTGGACTTAGCCACTGGTTATCATCAGTTGAGAGTGGCTGAGGATAGCATAGACAAGACTGCCTTTAGGACTCCAGACGGCTTCTTCGAGTGGCTTGTGATGCCCTTCGGTTTGACAAGCGCCCCCGCATACTTTGTTGATTTGATGAGTAGCGTGTTTAGGAAGTACCTTAATAAATTTGTGGTAGTCCTTGTGGACGATATCTTGATCTTTTCTAAGAACGAGGAAGAGCATGCCCTACATCTTATGGAAGTGTTGGAGACTCTTCGAGTGCATAGCCTTAAAGCTAAATTTTCTAAATGTCACTTTTGGAGGAAGGAAGTGCGATTCTTAGGGCACGTGCTTTCCAAAGAAGGGTTAGCCGTGGATCCCGCGAAGGTAGTGGCCATCCAAGATTGGAAGGTTCCTAAAAATGCTACCGAGGTGAGGAGTTTCTTAGGGATGACAGGCTACTATAGGAAGTTTATCAAAGACTTCGCAAAAATATCAGCCCCATTAACACGCTTGACGAAGAAGAACTTAGTTTTCACATGGGACGTAGATTGTGATGATGCGTTCCAACGTTTAAAGAGAGCTTTGACCACAGCCCCAGTCTTAGTGTTGCCAGATGGGAGTAAGCCATTTACCGTTTATACCGATGCTTGTGGACAGGACTAGGTGCAGTCTTAATGCAACAGGGAAGGGTAATAGCCTATGGTGGAAGGTAGTTGAGAGTGCATGAGAGAAATTACCCTACACATGACCTAGAGTTGGCCACTATTGTTTTCGCGCTTAAGTCTTGGCGTCATTATCTCCTTGGCGAAAAATTCGAATTATTCACTGACCACAAATCGCTAAAATACTTATTCTCTCAGAAGGACTTGAACTCAAGGCAGCAAAGGTGGATGGAATTCTTAGCATCCTACGACTTCGAGATAGCATATACCCCTGGCAAGGGTAACGTGGTGGAAGACGCCTTAAGTAGAAAAAGATAGTCCTTGAGTCTGTTGTTTGTTGAGCGGCGAAGCTTAGAGTTCATCTCTACGTTTGACTTTAGACCCTCCGTTGACTTTGTACCCAGTTTGCTAGCATCCTTAGAGGTCAGACCTACGCTTTTGGGACGGATTGGTGAGGCACAGCGAGACGACCCACAGTTGGTTGAGTTAGTAGAAAAGCTCAAGAGAGGGAATTATCGAGCCATCTCAGTAGGTATACTCTAGATGATAAGGGTTGGTTACGTAGGGACGGTAAACTTTGTGTACCAAAAGACGAGAATTTGAGGAAGACCATTCTTGATGATGCACATCGTTCGAAGATGACCATCCATCCCAGCGGGGACAAGATGTACATGGGCATGAGACGAGTTTACTTTTGGGACGGTACGAATAGGGATGTGGTAGAGTTTGTCGCTAGATGCTTGGTGTGCCAACAAGTAAAAGAAGAGAAAAAGAAGCCCGGTGGATTGCTTCACCCATTGGAGGTCCCACAATGGAAGTGGGAAAGTGTCTCGATGGACTTTGTTGACGGGTTACCAAGATCGAGGAAGGGTAATACGGGGATTTGGGTCATAGTAGATAGACTTACTAAGAGCGCCCATTTCATTCCCGTGAAGAGTAAGTGTAATGACCCGAAAATCCGGTCCAATTTGAGCTGACCAAAAACACAAGTCCAACCCCAATTTAAACTAGAAATTCAAGAAACTAATAGAAAGAAGATAGAGGGCGAGGATAGATAAGGTAGAACTTATAGAATAGAAGAAGAAGAAGAACATCATCATCAGAGTAAACACGAATCTCACAGCGGAACGAATAAAATATAACATACTTTTGAAATACAAACAGTATATGTATACAATAACATTGCAGAGTACAACCTTACAACATAGCGGAAATAACTATAGCTATATGATCCTGAAGCCTCCTGCTCCAAGCTCTTCCAGTATATCTGTAAATCCCGACTACTTGACTGCCCGTACAAATTTAGGCACCCAAGAGTTTAGGGAAACAAAACAAATAAACTCCTGGTCAGTCATGGACTGGTGTGAGTAAACTCAAATCATTTTAACAGGTATATGATATCTCATAAGACCACGCCGTGAATACGGAACGGGTTTTTCCCTTATGAGAATCCAACATCTTTGAAAAGCATTATCACTGATATTATAATAATGTCTAAATACAATTAGATATCAATCTAACAGAAACGCTTTCATCTCACGTTCTACATATATAGTATACAATCAAAACCGCGGGTGCGTATTGGATGATTGGATTTCCAACTATGACAAGGTATGGAACCACCTTCCGATCAGTGTACTCTAGGAACGATACACTGGAGTTCAACAAGAACATCTTGTAACTCAGCCACACATGACCGACCACTCATTTCGCTTGAGTGTATCGAATGTACATCACCAACGGTTGGGATCAGCAACCGTTCCTGTAAATATATATGGGACAACATTGATAGATTAAAAGAAGCAAATGAATATTCTCTAGATAGGTGATTATACACCCTACTTCGGTGCGACCGACTTAGCCATGCTGCCTGCCCGATTTCTGTCATTTACCAGATGTGAGGCTAGAAGCTACGCTTACTTTCCATTCATTGATAACACGATCACTTTGAATGCCACATTATCAGATCCGTTAATCATTAGTTGGATCTGAACAAATAGATTCTGGATATTATGCGAAGGGAATAAATCCGTTGCAACCATATACGTTCGTTCTGGGACTGAACGAAACCGAAGGCACTATTCTGTAAACAGGACAGCCCTTGCTTAACACCGTCTTCAATTATCTTCATCGTATTTGATCATAACGCTTATGTCAATACGGAGTGGTTCTTTGGATAATAATCCAACCGGTCTCTCCATATTAACAACGTAAAATAGTCAAAACTTCGATAGTCTGTGATTTAACTATCAAATGAAAACATGTCGGTGTACAAACAACGATCTTAATTCCAAATGGAATTATCGATCCAATCATCAATCATGTATATATATATTCATATTTCCTTATTTTCTAAAACTAGAAAATATACATTTCAATATTGGAAAACATTTCCAATCTTCATTTACGCATCACTATCATTCCAAAACTATTAGTCCCTAACTGTAAACTAGTAAGAGAACAATTCTCTAAGTATAAACCCCGAAGGCCGAAACCAACATCAGATCAACACTCAGAAAAAATATTCAACTTACCAATCTCTAGTCAGTTTCTAATATTGTTTAACTCTATTTGATTTACTCTTAATCGAATACTATAAGTCGATTAACTATATTGATTTAACTCTATCGAATAACTAAATTCGATAAACTCCTTTTGATTAACTTGTATTCGGTTACTAAATTCGATTAGCTAATATTAGACTATTCTTATTCGATTAACTAATATTAGACTAACTCAAATCAGGTTATTTCTAATTGAATGACTAATATTCAATTTCTCTATTTCGATTATCTCTTTTATATCTCATCAATTTCCTTTTTATAACGTTTATTTTTCGTTACAACTATTTCCTATTTACAACTTTTATTTACCGTTACAAAACTTCTATTTACCGTTACAAATATTTCCTATTTACAACTTCTATTTACCGTTATAAATATTTCCTATTTACAACTTCTATTTACCGTTACAAATATTTCCTATTTACAACTTCTATTTACCGTTACAAATATTTCCTATTTACAACGGTTTATTATCTTCTAAATAAATATTTCTTATTTCTATTTATTTTCTAAATAAATATTCTCCTTTTTAATTCTATTTATTTTCTAAATAAATATCCCTTTTATAAAACTCTATTTGTTTTATAAATAATTTCCTTTTATAAAACCGTGTTCGATTTATAAATAATTTCCTTTATTTCAATATACATTGAAATATTCCTTTTTACAACTCAGGGTTTCTTATGATATTCAAAATATCAAACAACGATGATCAATATCGTTCTAACATCCATAATCAATAACAGAATATAAATCACAATATATGAAAACAGTAAAATAATTGTTGAGGAACCCAGTCGGATTCCTCCAATCTGTCTCCCTGCATCCACAGATGTTACACAGTATAATATATATCATATTTCATTTTGAAATGAAATATCCTGCTGTACAGAACCATATTTGATTAACAGTACATAGATTAACTATAACTACGTTTTCAATCAAATCTATTTAACAGTCCAGTTTAACAATTAATATACAGCAGTCAACAAAATAAAGTACAATTTATATTAAAATATAAATTGAGGAGAGTTAGTGAGTTTTACTCACATTGCGCGTTAATCATTAAAAAACGGTTTGCGAATGTCGATTCTGATCCTACAATTTATTTCATCATAATTTGTAACGAGCTTCGATTCACTCCCAGTCAGTACCATTACGTAGCCGTTGTCCATGCGATCCCAACGGATCTTGTCTCGTCAATTTCCATTCGATCAAGGCCCATAAGAATTTCACTCGACAACAACTACACTCCTCAATTTCGTCCTCTCGCTTCTGAACAATTCACATAAGCAAGAAAGTCCTTTGCCACTTACTTCCACTTCTCTTACCTCGCTTTTCTCCCTACTAATATTGTAACTAAATACACAATACATATTCTCTTCCAATGCTCATCAATTTCATCACCAACAGAACAAACTTGTCGGTTTCCTGTCGAACGTGTTGGACATCAGCTCCTCCACATCTTTGAATCCAACCTGTGCATCATTCCCTCAATGAATTTCATAATCAAGAGCACCACACATTAATTCAAACGTCTTTTAGCTTACATTAGATTTATTTCGGGCCTTAACAAATAAATCAGGTCCATCCTCTTTCGTGAAAACCCCTAGCCCAACTATCCTTTCTCTCCTCCCTGTTTCCTTATGAATCCCGCACCAGTATTAAACCTGAAAGCTTCAACTCCCAGGTCCCTATTTTCCTAAAACAAGTGTAACTTCTTTAATAACTTAAACATTAACACATTATGTAATAACCTTAATGACTAATTACCTCCTGTTAATAAAACACTCATCATCTTTCCCAAACTGTCGAACTCTATAAAAGTCACCACAACCATTCTCGCCTCCTTGATCCTCAATAACTCCATCATCACTTCACACATTCAAAATTTGAAATCACCGAACTTTCCCTCTTCTGTTTCGTTACCAGGAACCTGCGCTCCCTCTTCCATCACCCTACCAACTGGCACGTACCCTTTCTCTCGCATGAATTCCAACTTCACCCATCAACTTTCACGAGTCAGCAAAACATCCTGTTTCTCAGCTCTGTCTTCCTGAACGAAGAAAACAAACAACGCCTTTGTTCACCTCGGATGCTTCACTGAATCGAACAAAAATCTCCACCGACTAACTCAAAACAACCAACAGAACTCGAATTGAAGCCTCACATACTCGAATTGATCTGTTAATAAATCGAAATCCCAAGCCCTAGCTTTTACTGTAAACTCGACTTCGCCAAGACATATATCGCGCCTTCCAGATCTGATACCGAATCGAAGAGAATAGGACCAGGAATTCATTCATATAAGCTTAGGGATTTATAGTATTTTCTTTGAATTGATTTGATTTCAAAGCCGCGATATTTATTTTGAGGATGGATAATGACGGCGGGTTTTTACCAGAGGAAAAGTTGAACTAGGTCTTAAGGGATTGTTAAGGGGGGTATTATATAGGGTGGTTCCAGCATTGTTGGCCCAAGAGTAGCCCTTTCATTTCGATCCAATACATTTAACGAGTGACGTGCTGTTTTACATTGAAGTTGTGGTTGAGAGAATTTGGAAACGTGGCTTGTTTGTGATCAGAGATTAGTTAGGATATTTTTAATTAAAAGTTTTACATACCCTATTACGTAAAATTCTGCCTACGTATGAACAGAAATAAAAACACCATCATGACGAGCGAGGTGTCCCGACTCCAGAAATATAATAATAACGGTAGGTTAACTCATATTTTGAAACCACCTAATGTTGACTACAGGGTGCAAAATACTCCAAATAAAAGTTGCTTATTTAATTAATTAAAAATTACAATAAAATTCTAAAAATTAAATTATCACTATTTCCCAAAAGAACCTTGTCTAGATTCAAACCCGATATCTAGTTATTTTGAATAAACCGTTACGGTCGATAAACGAATCTATAAAGACTATTTTAAAATTTGATTTGGACATATCTAAAAATCTATGCGACGAAATCCTGATTTTTCTCTCCCACTAGAAAGATATAATCCACCAGCTCCACACGTTTCTTGTTTCACAGAAATCCGATTTAAAACGAATCCTGTACATTCAGTTGAAGTTCGAATCGCCAAACAGCGAACTTCCACGCCATTTCAAGCTTGATTTTAATTATAATATAATTATACATTCTAACATCGTCGATTAAATAATATATTACTTGTTTTAAATAATTAAATAAGTTAATTATTTCACCGACAAATACCCGGGTCATTACAGTAAGAGGACTACTCCATGGTTAGCCTTCGTATACATTCGAGAGATAGTTCGTTTGCACGGTGTTCCTTCTAGCATAGTGAGAGACCGCGATCCTATCTTCACTAGCGAATTTTGGAAAAGCTTGCAAGAGGCGGTAGGGACTCAGTTATGTTTGAGCACCGCATATCATCCTCAGACGGACGACCAGACCGAGAGGGTGAATCGTATTCTAGAGGACTTATTGAGATTGTGTGTCTTAGACTTCGGAGGTACATGGGAGGAACATCTTCCGTTGGTAGAGTTTGCATATAATAACAGCTTTCAGTCTAGCATTGGCATGGCACTGTTCGAGGCTCTTTATAGACGGCCGTGTCGTTCGCCTACATGTTGGTGGGAGTCTACAGACAAGATCTTGCTTGGACCCGATATGATTAGAGAGACTTTGGAAAAGATAGATTTGATTCGAAGGAGGATGAAGATGGCGCAAGATAGGCAGAAATCTTATGCGAACAAGAGGAGGTCAGATATCGAGTATGATATTGGGGACATGGTCTTTGTCAAGGTGTCTCCATTACGGAACGTTGTTCGCTTTGGGTCCGTTGGGAAGTTAGCACCAAGGTTCGTAGGGTTGTTTCCTATTAAGGAAAGGATTGGGCAGATGGCGTATAGAGTGGAGTTGCCCGAGAGACTTAGTGGTGTACACGATGTATTCCATGTATCACATTTGAGGAAGTGCTTGCACGAGACCGCGGAAGTGGTAGAGCCGAGCTTGCTTAGAGAGGTGGAGATAGAGCGTGATGCGACGATTCGACGAGCTCCTATGCGCATTCTTGGGTCGGAGATTAAGAAGTTGAGGAATCGAGAGGTCAAGCTAGTCGAAGTGCAATGGGGAGATGATGAGAGCAACGCTACTTGGGAGACGGAAGAGAAGATGCGTTCATTGTACCCTTTTATTTTCGAGGGTATGTCTTTTTATTTCTCCTTTATCGCTTAGCTTGTACTTATCTTATCTTTAGTATGTCCTCTCGCTAGTATCTTTGACCTTTAGATTGAGTAGTCCTATGGTTGAAGCATGTGTTTGAGACATGTTATGTATGATGGATGCACGTGGAAGCAAGTGTTTGCTAGTGGTTGCTCGTGGATGCATATACACACACTTTAGGCACTAGATCGGCTCAGTCACTTCAAATTGCATATTGCATATAAATGTGTGTACATATTTAAGTAATGGATGTATAATGATTATACTATCATATGGATGTTGCATTTTGGTGAATGGTTGTGCACACATGTAGAAGTAGTAGGTGTCGATAAGGTTCTTTCGCATACATAATGGACGCATGGCACTATCATGGTTTGCATTAAGGAGGTCAACTGAATCAGTAGACCGCCTGATTTTGCATTAGATAGAGAACATATACACACACTTCTTGCATATGTTCATACAGCATTAGGAATTTAATAAGGACAATGGATGCATGTGTTTGATGGTCGAGTAGATGGTTGATTGGATGTTAGGATATGTATTCTCCTTAACTTGGAGATTTCGAGGGCGAAATTCTTTAAGGAGGGGAGAATGTAACACCCCGTATTTCTGTTAACAACATAGTAACAAATTAAAGAATAACTAATCCCAGACGTGAGAATTAAGGGAAACGGGTTGCGGCATTGTGTTCGTATCGGCATTCTGGTTGAGATAGAGTCCGAGTTTGTGTGAATTGGACTTCGAATGAAGAAGTTATGGCCATCGGAAGTTTCAGAAAATTCAAAACAGATTTCAGAAAAATCAAATTTCGGAGTCAGACAGGCTAGGCGGGAAAATTCCCGCCAGGCCCAGGTCGACCATAGGGTCAACCTGGGGGTCGACCTGTCCTGACCAGGTTGACCATAAGGTCAACCTGCCCCTCCCACCCCCCCCCCACGGGCAGATTTGTTTTGTGACCGGTTGATGACTAGATGCTAACTCATTAGGGTTTCTGATATGCTCTGGTTGGCTTGGATTAATTCTGGGTTGATCAGACGGCTTAAACTAATCCTAAACTCTATAAAAACACCTCTAGACTCAAACCCTAAAATCAAAACAAAATTAGATTCATGGGCTCCATGCCGTCACCTAGCAACTCAGCATAGCCGCCGCCATTTAGAGAGGAAGAAAGCTAATCTAATTCAATCCTTTTCAACTTTAACAACGAACCTTCTTCAAGGGAAAGCTATTACAACTTCAGAAATCAGAATTCAGAACTCAAGACTTCCTTTGAGTTGTGAGTTCGATAATTTTAATAAAATAATTAGCAAATTAATTGGATCATGTTATGATGTGGATTATTTGGACATGATGTGAATTATTGACCGCATGTTATAATTATGTTGTAAAATTGTGATGAATTCTATGATGTTATGTTGTGATCATCTATTGTAAAGTTATGATGCTATCATCCATGTTGTAATTCTATGGTTGGCTTACGTATAATCAAATCACCATGTTGTTCATATGCTAGTTTGGATATGTTGATTCATATGATAAATCATAGTATGTATGCAAGTTTAGATTTTTATTAAGACATGAATCATATGCAAGTTGGGGAAAATTATATGTATGACCTTATATGCTTCATGACATCTATTTTAGATCTAAAGTTAGGCTATGACATGTGTGAGTTATATGCCAAATTCTACATGCTAGTTTACATGTTTAGATGTAAGTTTATACCATTGTTATGTTGCATAAATCACATATGCAAGTTTGTATGAATACATGTGTCTGAGTATGAATCATGTTATGCAAGTTTGTGGTTATTGCCTATGCAAGTTTACACCTTTAGATGTAGATCTATGACATACATGATTTATGCAAGTTTGTGACCATTATCTCAACAAGTTTACACCTTTATATTTGGGTCTATGACATATGTAGTTTTATGCAAGTTGTAACTTTGGCCTATGCAAGTTTTAGGTGTAGAACATCATTCACACAAGCAAGTTTACCCCTATGTTTAGATCTAGTTTTAATTATATGTATGTTGTGATGTTTTCTCTTTATTCCATGAGTTAGACTATTCGAGTCTAACGTATATTTTATGTTAAACGAACGAACGTACAACGTGGGGTAAAGGGGATAATATTAAAAAGATTTAATTGGCATAAATGCCTTAAAAGGCATAAACTAAATTTGTGATGAAAATTGGTATGATTTTACATACCATAAATAGATGGACATAATTGACTCAATTATGGCCATAATTAAATTTGGAATTAGTTGATAATTTGAATAGGGAAAGTAATTCAAATTGGGGAAGGATTAATTAGGTGTAATTAATCGTCTAAGACACGAGGTTAGGCTCGTTTGTGGTGTAAGACTGCCCGGACCCGCTCGGCAAATCCAGCTGCCACAAATGTCAGTCTAATGTGAGAGGTCTTAGGCATAAATTAAATATGTAACAATTTTAAAGACACGAGGTTAGGCTCGTTTGTGGTGTAAGACTGCCCGGACCCGCCCAACAAATCCAGCTGCCACAAATGCCTGTCTAATGTGAGAGGTCTTTATGAGGTTACGGTCTTAATGAATTAAGAAACACTTAACCAAATAAACATGTAGTGGGACATGAGGGGGTTAAGTGGGTGCCTTGGGTGGCATGTGGAATCTAGTGGGTGCCTTGGGTGGCATTGGAAATACGATTAGAAACACTTAACCAAAATTGAAACATGTAAGTGATCATGAATAAGAAGTGGGTTAAGTGGGATGTACTAGAGGGGACCAAGCTTAGGTGGATAGCTTGTGTCAAGTAATGGGGGCCCGTTTCAACCAGTAACCCATACATATCTTTGTGAGCTCGACCCAAGTCGAGGACGGGACACACATACTGGGCTTGACTGTAAGAGGCCAAACCGGGTTAGCGGTGGCAACGCAAGTCCAGCGGGTTCGTATGCGTGTGTGGACCCGGGCTGGTAGGTAAGACATTGTTGCATCGTGTAGGTATAAGCCGTGCATTATTTGTGGTATCGGGTTGCCACTTCGGGGAGTGATACACACCACTGTGGGGCCAGCACGGGTATCTACGAGTTAGGGAACCGATCGCATGGGGGTAGTGGGTACACCTAGTGGAGATAGAGGCAGGCGGCACCTATGAAGGTAGCTAGGGGTACACGAAACTACCATTATGATTATTTTAATACTGTAGGCGGGATCAACCTTAGGGTGACTAGTGGTGGTGCAATACAATATAGTAGTGGTGGTACAGTATAGCAATTATCCTATAGTGTTGGTGTAGTTTAGTAATTATCTTATAGTGGTTTAGGTGCGCTTTAACGGTATCATTGTTCATCTTGTTTCTTTGTTTACTCTGCCATACCCAATGGTTCTTGGTCATTTCCTTTTTTTCTAACTCATGTATTAGCCTAGTTACTTTGGTAATTATATTGTTAAAGTTATCTCACTCGCCAGACTTTATGTCTGACCCCCCTTTGTTTCCCCCTCTTTTCTTTCTCCCCCCTCCCCAGGTGCTCAGGTTGGAACTAGCACCATTGGAGCTTGATTTTGGACTGCTTTTTCTCTGCTTTTAGAAGATTGCTTGGATCGCTGAAGTAAAGTTCCGCTTCTCTTTTATTTATGGTTATTTTGTATTGGGGATTATGTCTTTCAATTTATGTACTTTGGTAGTCAAGATGGATATTATGTACTTTGACTCTGGTTTTTGATGATGTAATCAAAAATATGTGTTTTCCGCTGTAATGAAATAAAGTTTTAAAGTTTTAGTACTGTTTATATCTGTCTTGTTGTTAAGTTTATGTTCTATACTTACTTTAAAATGCTCCATGGAAGTTAATGCATTCCCTTTGTGAGTGACATTAATGGACGTAGGGTGTTACAATTGACAATTAAGCTGAGCCCCCAATTGGATTTGAAACAACCAAGGGATCTTCTACCATATTAGTGTCTAGGTGCAGAGATTCTACTAAAGCAGATGAAATAAAGGAGTGTGATGCACCAGAAACAAAGAGAGTGCGAACTGGATGATCATAGAGATAAACTAAGCTTTCTACAGAAATATTTCTACCTCGTTCCTGCGGAGGTGCCACCAGCGCGTGAACCTGTCCCCCTGAAGTGGATCCAGTTCTTTGTCCCTACCCCCCGCTTCTTTGGGCAGTCCTTAGCCATGTGTCCAGTCTCGCCGCAATGGAAACAGCCACCATTCATCTTCGCCTTCTTCTTTCGGCAGTCTTTCACTATATGTCCAACAATGCCACAGAAATTACACTTTCTTTTTTCACAGGGTTTGTTGTTCTTCCTGCCTTTGTTTGAAACATCCTTCTTGTTATGTGATCCTTCCCCCTTATTGTCTTGAGGCACTTCTGGTTTTTCCCCTTTTTTGCCTTTTTCTTCCTCGTGTAGTAGCGCCATGTCCACCAAGCTTTCATAAGTCGCCCCCATGGGTGTATGGGTCATAGCAAGGCTGTGTAGAGGTTCATTCAGACCTTTGACGAAGCGAAGTGCCTTCTTGTGTTGGGTGTTTACTAAATCCAGCCTAAATCTGGCCAGCTGATTAAACTGATTGACATACTCCATGATCGTCATACTCCCTTGTTTAAGAGTTAGGAATTTCTCCATCTGCAGGCTTCTTTCATCTTGGGAGAGGAATTTCTTCTCAATCCTCATCCTGAAATCTTCACAAGTTTCCACTGGCCTCTCAGCATGAGTAACTTCCCACCAATAGGAAGCTTCATCTTTAAGCAACCACACTGCTAGCTGTATCTTTTGCCTGTCGTCAACTTCGAAGATGACGAACAAATCTTCGGTCTCCTTCAGCCAGTTTCTTGCTACCACAAAGGATTCAGTTCCATAAAAGTCCTTTCCACCCATTGCCTTGAAGTCTCTACATGTCTTAGCGAAAGTATTTCCATGAGGAGGAGGAGGAATCGTTGCCACTATGGGAGGAGGAATGTCTTCTGGGCCCGCACCATTGGCCCTAGCCTCTAGGAACCTTCGAAACCAGCCAAGTATCGGTACTCCTTCTAGATGGTTAAGATCTCCAGACATGCTGAAACAAAAAGGAAAGATTCAAGACAAAGGATAGAGAGATAGTGCGTATGGCTTTGGGGGACTATGCCTTTTAAAAACAATGCTTTTCCTTGAAAAAATATGCTTCTTTAAACTTCTTTTTTGAAAATAGTTTCAAAAACCTTTATCTAATCTGGAAAATCTGGGCTCTGATACCAAGTGAAACACCCCACCTCCATTGAGGTCACACACAAAGGGAATTCCTTAACTTCGGTGGAGGTTTATAAGTAAAAGTCACAAATAAAACACAAGACAGATATAAACACGTATGTATAAGAAGCGAAAAACAAACAGACTTTCATTTCCTAAATACGTGTTCATAAAAAACATTTCCATATTTGTCTCATAATAACTTCCAAAACATTACATCATCATTTCTGTCTTTATTATTAAATAAAGAAGCATAAAACATAATAAAAGCTGCATAAATCCCCTTAGAACGTGTCCAAAAGCCATAACCAAGAAAAGAGAGTCCAAACCATACATCTACTATCTTGAAGCTTACAAAGAGTCTGACTAAGCTGGGTTGTTTCCTCCCTGTGGACCTAGGGGATAGGGGGAAACGGAAGAAAACAAGACAAAAGAAAAATAGAGTCAGACATAAAGCCTAGTAAGTCTAGTGACTCTTCACTATGAGAATAAGAAAAAGGGCATGATAGGTATAATCTGGAAATAGGAAAGTATCATAAACTAAGATAAAGCAGTTTGAACCAAATATACTATCGCACCCCACACTATATCTCTACACCTACTTGCATTGTCTCAACTGGCACCCCATGATCGGGGTGAAGTGATCCCCTTTCTAAAGATCGGCTCCTACTCGCAAAATCATATGTGTCATACGGCCCCCAATGATTGTAGACACTTATGCTGGTCCCACCATGGGGTGTATCAAGTCCCATGGTGGCGGCCCGACACAATCCTAGAATGCATAGGTTATACTACTGGTGCCCAGTGCCCTGTTTGTCTGCTCCGAAGTGTGTGCACACCCGCACTCCGTTAGAACCTACACTGCTGCACCAACCACCGTCGCTTTTGACCGCTTACAATCAGCCCAATAATCGTGCCCCACCCTGCCTAGTTTCTGGGTACCATGATACCTAATTGGGTTATTGCTGAAATGGGTCCCCGTTAATAGGGTTTTCTAGTAAAACATGTTAAGTGGTTAAGTGTCTATATTTACCTAACCCCACCCATCAGTTTAATTAACATGTTGAATTGGTTAAGAGTTTTAGTTAACTTAACCCTACCATCCTGACTTGTCTGTCCTTAGCTTTTTAAAGTACCGACCACTCACATTAGACAGGTATTGTTACGGTTACTGGATGTGCTGGTCGGTTCCAGGTAGGTTTACACCGTAACTCAGTTTAACCTCGGGTCCTTATTGCGCTCAATGCTTAACCTCTCACATTGGATAGGTATTGTTGTGATTACTGGACAGCCGGGCGGGTCCGGGCAGGTTTACGTCACAACTCAATCCAACCTCGGGATAAGCATACTCGTATTTTCTAAATTTACATATTTGTCTTTATTACTTGTTATATGTAAATTTGTTAACAACTAAATGTTATGGCCCACTTTCCAAGTTCATCATTTTTGGTATAAGAATTTTATACCATTTAAGTGCCACTAATTATTGGCATGTGCCAAACATGCAAATACATATATTTTCACCAGTTTATGTCAAGTTTCCTATAATTACCAATTTTTCCCAACGTTACCCCGTCTAAATATTAGGCTAACAATCTTAGCCTAATTTTTCATCTGCATGATTTTTTTAACATATAATATTAGGCTAAAAACTTAGCCTATTTTAGCGTACACAAAATTGGCATAAAGAAATTCATTAACATAAACATGACATAGGTGTAAACTTGGCATTATCGGCATAGTCAATATGAACATCATAGGAGTGAACTTGCAACATAGGCTAAATCAACTTACATATATGTGAATTTGCAACATAGGCTAAATCAACTTACATATATGTGAATTTGCAACATAGGCTAAATCAACTTACATATATGTGAATTTGTATCATAGGCTAAATCAACTTACATATATGTGAACTTGCAACATAGGCTAAATCAACTTATCTATATGTGAACTTGCATTGAAATAGGGATCTAACTAAATAGGTGTCACATGAATTAGCATATGATTTAGACAACATAAGCCTAAACATGTTTAGATCTAGGCATAACATCGAACATCACTATCATATGACAAGAATATAACATGTCCATAAAGTATGTATAATTTTATCACATTTGTGAACTAGATCCAATCATATGTCCAATTATAATATGAAACATGTATTAAAGTGGATCTTGGCATGGATCCAATTATGAACTTGCAACTTCTGTATAAACTTATGTGCATGTATATGAACTTAATCATTTAGGCATAGAGGTTTAGCATAGAGTATATACTTGAGATCTTAATCACATACAACCTATATAATCACATAAACATATAGGTGTAGATATGAACCAAATAATTTGTATGTGAATTTGAATAGATCCAACATCAACTAGATTAATCCACAAACATTCTAATGAATCCAACATCAAGTCAATTATACCACAAACATGCAATACCATTCCCAACACAATCATTGCAACACATAGATATGAATTAACATCGTCGTTATACAATAGCACAATTCCATTTCCATTTTACATCGAATCAAATCTTAATTTTATTCCCATCGGAAAAATCACTATACTTACAACAAACGACGAACTTGAATTATGGATTATGAGTTCTGAATTTGCAATGCTTTCCTTTGGGTAGATAAACATTGTTTGATTCTTGTTTTTACTTTAGTTTTGTTCTTCTCTAAGCTTTCTTCAAGTGGAGGCTACTATTGGCTTCCTTCCAGCAGCATGACGACTCTAGCTCTATTTTATTTGTGTGAATTTAGGTTGGAGACTAAGGTTGTTTATATGGAATTTCAAACTAATTAGAGCCGTCGATGAAGCTAGAGTTAATCAAGGCCATCTGTCTCAAGAGAAGCCAATCAGAGAGTGACAAATCAGCCCTAGTGACACAGCCGAGCCCCAAAAACCGAGCCAGGACCAGACCAAGCAGGTCAGGTCGACTAAGCAGGTCGACCCCCAGGTTGACTACATTATCGACCTGGGTACCCAGGTCGACTCCCAGGTCGACCCCCTGGTCAACCTGGCTCCTGGGCGGGAAAATTCCTGCCCAGCCCAGTTCTGGTCCAGTTTTGAATTATGAACATGTTTTCGGGCTGTTTGAATTTTAAATCGAATTCTGAAACTTCCGGAGGTCATAACTCCATCATACGGAGTCCATTTTACGCCAACTCGGACTCTATCTCAAGCAGAATTCCGAGACAAACGCAATGGCGTAATCCGTTTCCCTTAATTCTACCATTTAGAATTAATTATACTTTAATTTGTAAATTTACTGTTAAAAGAAAATTCGGGGTGTTACAGATGTAGTTTCAATGTTTTTAATTTCTTCTTTCTAATAAAAGACATTTGAAGCATTCTATAGAATATGATGCATTTTTAATGCTGTTTTGAATTTCAAATCTATTTTAGATTACAAATGATTTTGAGTGGAGTTTCGAGGTACAATGATATGTTCTCCCTCTTCTTACTGTGGGATTGGGATGTTAGAGTCTTGGAGATAAAGAAGCAAATTTATGAAGATCAATTGTCCTATATTAACATACATAAAATTATATAACAGGTAACTGGATTGGATGTTGGGGCAAAAAGGCTCGGTGTGTGTCAGTATGTATGTATATTTATGTGAAAGTTTGTATGTAACTAAGTGTATTGAGTGATTAGTCTGTGGTGAGGAATGTATGTATGTGATTGATTGTATTATGTAACAGCGGTTTGTGCAATAGTGGATCAGAAAGTTGTACTAATTCAAATATTGAAATAAAATATTTAATTGAATAAAATAACTGTTTGAGTATCAAATTTTGTGCAGTAGCATTTTATTTAATATAAATATTTATTTTTATATGAAATGTAATGTATAATGAAACAAAAATCATATTCTTATAATCAATAGTCACAATTGTGCATAACAGTTGTAATAACACTTACTACAACGGTGCATAACAATTGTAATAACTTTTACTACAACCTTGCAAAACAGTTGCAATAGCTTTTACTACAACGATGCAAAACAGTTGTAATAACTTTTAGTCTATTACATCTTGTTAATATACGACAGTGGAATCACCATTGTAAAAAGCCTTTTACAGCTATTTTCCACCGTTGTAATATAATGATTGTTGTAGTGTGAGAATTTTTGAAATCTAACGGTTCGATTTTTAAATATGTCTAAATCAGTTTTGGAAAATGTTGTTATGGATGCAGTTCGGTGGCCCATATTGGAAACCGACTCTAAATGCCTTAATAAAATTATTAAAAATATAAATAAATTATGTAAAATCATAATAAATGATTTAGAGAGATTTTGGATGAAATATTCCATATTTGAAAAGATAGAAGATATTTTTATCTGAATGAACTAGTTAACAACTAGAATAGTAATTCAATGATTTTAAATTAATAAATTGGATAGTAAATGGTTAAACAAAACCAGAAGTTTCCAATATATACGTTGGAATGGATTTGAATGAAAATTATCTTTGGATATTTTCGATATTGGATTCCGTGATTATACAGATATCGTTGAGGAATTTGAAAGATACTGATATCGTTATTCCAAAATGATATCTATTGGTTTCGGGATTTGATATTGAATGAAGGTCGATATGATTTCCATTTAAAACTCTATATTTAATATCAAATTGGATTTGGGTTCGTTGCAAATGATTGCTTAAATTCCACTATTCTTAAACCCTATTGAAATGTAAGTTATAGAAGAAATCTTTTAATCAAGATTTAATAAAGTTTTCAAGTTTATTCAATTAAATTGGCATTGAATGGAATTCGATTCATAATAATCGAAATGAGAATATGTAAAGGAAGGCTTTTACTATCAATGGAATTTAAAAGGTTTCGCCGTTATTTCGTTTATAGTACTACTCCGATACAGAAAAAAAATTCAATTATAAATTGTTCACATTTCCGTGAAGATTCCATATAAAATGGACGATGATTTTGGGTTTATTGTGAATGATGTTTTTACATGACATTTGTTCTTTAACCCAAGTAAAGATAAGATTCATTTCCGAAGATTGAATAATCATTAAGTAATGATTTTTGGGATTAAAACTAAGTTGGAATTTTAATGAATCTTTAATTAGATTGAACTATAAAAGATGTAATTAAATCTACAAAATTCGAGAATTGATCAAAATGGAGTACCACAAGTTTTACTCCATACGACAGTTAAATCTTTAATTAGATTTGAAACGTTAAGTGGTAATTAAGTTTACCGATAACACTATGGTTTTCAACACGGAATACCACCCATTTTTCTCATGGGATGAATAGGTTGGGATAGGGTTAAATGAAATAAATGATTACTTCGGTAAGACTTGATAATCCTGAATAGTTATAAACCTTAATTTAGTTTAAGTTGTGAAAATATATAATAAAACCATTTGAAATGATATCCAAAAGAAGATTTAAACAAAAGTTTAAATGAGATAATATTTGATAAAATTAATGGGAACCTTTCCGAGAGTTATGAATATTTGAATAAAAGAATATTCTAGATTGGAATGAGGCATATGATGTGTTTTGTATATCACTCGATTATAAGATGCGCAAGTTATTCGGAAAGACCTGGTTGAACCCATTCTGAATAATTGTTACGACGATTAAAAGTCGATGATATTGAAGACGGTGTAAAACCGACAATCGTCTCATCGAATGGATTACTGTTGATGCCCTTGATTGGAGTTACTACCTTGAAGGGGTTATATTGGTAGTTGTTCGAACGTACTTGTTGATTTTCTAGATACGCGAGAGCCTCCCTCCTGTATTGGACATATGGGATGAGGAATAAGGTGCCTCCGGTTTCGTTCAGACCCGGAACAGACTTGTGAATGGATTATGTGTATGACGTTGAATTTCATTACATATTGACTGATTTCTATTAAATATATACATGTTTGGTGGTGGAGAATTTATTCTCTTGCTTAACACCCTTCTCTAAGACGTACAAGCTTAGAGGTTATATGTAACGAAAAGGAATTTCGCTCGATCCGAATCAGTCGCTAAACCGATCAAGACCGTTCGAAACGCCTGATTGTTTCGAGAACACGACAAAATAGAACGCAGACGGAAGAACATTTCATTGTATATTACAACAATTCCATCAGAATACAAGAATATACCAAGTATAAATGAATATTACACAGAAAATATATTCTAAAATATCAGAGATTACAATACATTACATAGCAGTGGAAATTAATACAATACACAACTAGAAGTAATACACGGATACAAAGCTTTCCAAGTATCGTTCCAGCTGTAAACCAGGATCCTGTGAATATAAATCTGCAAAACCAAAACTACTAGCTGCCCGTTTCGAAAATAAGGGCACCTAGAGTTTAGGTTAAATCAATAAACTCCAGGTCAGTCATGGGACTGGTGTGAGAACTAAAACAGTTATTAATCTTTATTTTAAAGTTAGGTAAATCAAGGGACCACGCCATATAACATGGAATGGGTTTCCTCCCAAGAATACCAGTGCATAAAACAACAGCGCAATGCTAAATAAAGAAAAATGAAGCTATTATAAGACCCAGGTCCCATCACACAATGCAACGCAAGCCGGAGGATAGGATTTTTACCTTATAATAGCCAAGAATATTTGGTACGTGAAATTTCATCTTTTAATATTACTATAAGTGTATAGTGTCAAAACAATATCAAATCATAAGTATCAATCATAGATGGCATAAGCGCCCCATCCCACTATGTCGCCATACTAGGCTCTACAAATAAAACCGCATAGTTATATATTTGGAAATTGGATTACCATCCGCGAACCGAGGCAAAAGATAGTCCTCACCGATTCGAGACTCTCTAGCCCGAGCCTCAGGATCAAAGCTCGAGTGACCCTAGGAGCGACAGGGCCGGTCCACCGATGTGGATTAAAATTCCTGAACACTGCGTTTCCCCACCCTTTGGGGCGTAAATGAGCCAACGAATGACTCCATCGGCTTCACATTGTCACCGATATATCCGATGCGCCTCACAACAGCAACAACCACATAAGTCAAACTCGTCAAGGTGTGTAAAACCACTGACGCCACGTCTAACTAGAAGGAAACGCATGC
The DNA here is from genome assembly GCA_030737875.1 of Allium sativum. Classification (NCBI taxonomy): domain Eukaryota; kingdom Viridiplantae; phylum Streptophyta; class Magnoliopsida; order Asparagales; family Amaryllidaceae; genus Allium; species Allium sativum. The sequence goes on from CM060920.1 coordinate 347,407,808, forward strand.
CCTCCTTGAGGTCCTCTCCCGTTTTTGGTTCACAACCGGGGTGTGAGGCTCGCGAATTCACGTTACACAAAGCTATGCCACACAGGTCGTGCTTTGATCATCAACCACAAGACTTTGCTTTTCAACAGAAGCCTTGATCATTAGCCACTTAGGCATGCCACACAGGCAATTCACTCCGTGCATTTGATATCCATCAATATATAACCCTTGAGCTCGTAAATCTCAGAGAAGGGCGTTAAGCAAGAGAATCCGCCGCCAAACAGATATATATTTAATAGAAATCAATCGCACAGACTAAAATCCAATGTCAGACACACAGTCCATTTACAAGTTCGTTCTGGGTCTGAACGAAACCGGAGGCACCTTGTACCTCGCATATCCATCGATCTCCAAGTACGTCTGGACGAGCACCAACTGATTCTCTCCTCTTGGGTGTACGGCCCAATCAAGATCATCGGTATCCACCCAAACGACGTGAAGACCTCCGGTCTTCAACCACCGTCTTCACCTTCGGCTTATCGTCGTATCAGTTATTCAGAATGGGATAAACCCGGTCTTTCCGAATAATTCGCGTATATAATAAACAAGTGTTACACAAACACAACATACGCCTCATTCCAATTCAGAATATTCTTTTATTCAAATATTCTTATACTTTGGGAAAGGTTCCCAATAATTATATCAAAGATAAATTCTTTAAATTTATTCTTTAATCTTCTTTGAATATCAATTCAAACTAGTCGGGATTAGCGAACTACACCGGAGTAATCATTTATTTTATTTCCCAATCCCCACCTATTCATCCCATGAAGTAAAACTGGTCATACTTCATATCTAACACCACAGCGTTATCGGTAAATTCAATTACCATTTCACGTTCAAATCTAAGATTTAACTATCGCCTGGAGCAAAACTAGTGATACTCCCTTCTCGATCTTTTCAATCTAATTAAAGATTCATTAAAACTCCACTTAGTTTTAATCTTTAACTGGGTTAAAGAATCAGGGTCATTTAAAATACGGTTCACGATAAACCAAAAATCACATTCCATTAATTATTAGGTTAAAGAACAAGTGTTATTTAAAACACTATTCACGATAAACCCAAAAATCAATACCAATTCGATTCCAATTAAATATTATTTAATTGGCACAATTCATTAAATCTAAATAAAAAGATTTAATTTTTTTTCTCAACTGGGCTTAAGAATAGTGTTAATGAAGACACCATTCACGACAAACCCAAATCACATTTGATATTAAATACAAGGCTCTGAATAGAAAATATATCGGCTTATATTCAATATCAAATTCTACGACCAACAAATATCGTATTGGAAATAACGATATAAATATATCTTTCAAATTCCCATAACAATACTTGTATCGTCACGAAATCCAACATCGAAATATTCCAAAGACAATTTCGATTCAAATCCATTCCAACTCAATTATTGGAAATTCTGGTTACTTTTAAAACCATTTCAAATCCACTTTATTTATTTTAAAAATAAATAGAATTATAATTCTAGTTCAAAACTAGTTCATTTCGATAAAAATCTATTTTTATCTTTTCAAATATGGAGTTTTTCATCCCAATTCTTCACAAATCATTTCTTATGATTTTACACTAATTATTACTATTTTTAATAATTTTTTCAAGGCCTGTACAGTCGATTTCCATCAACGGCAATCGAACTGCACTTACAGCGACCTTTTTCAAATTTGATTTGGACATAATTCCAAATCCAACAGTTAGATTTCAAATCTCTAATATTCGTTAGAAAACTCTTTTCGATACAAACCCAATGGTTCCGGTTTTAGGAGAATCCGACGGTCGGATCTCCCGCAATATCGATTCGAAGTCAATGGTCAAAATTCACGAACTGCCGTGGCGCGGCGCGTTCTATTCAGGCCAATATATATATATATATATATATATATATATATATATATATATATATATATATATATATTCGTCGATTTCCTTTCAAAACGTATTTTATAAACCGTTTTAAATTCGTTTTCAAAACGATTTCAACTTCAAATTCAAATCGAAATTGAATTTTCCCTTACAAATTCGCTTTAAATTCATTTCAAATTGATTTCAATTCAAATCAATTTTTAATTCAATTTCAGTTCTTTTTCAATTTAATTTGAATTTCAAATTAATTCAATTTCAATTCGAATTCATTTCTATTCAATTTCAATTCGAATTCAATTCTATTCAATTTCAATTCGAATTCAATTCTATTCAATTTCAATTCAATTCATTTCTATTCAATTTCAATTCGAATTCATTTCTATTCATTTTCAATTCGAATTCAATTCTATTCAATTTCAATTTGAATTCAATTCTATTCAATTTCAATTCAATTCGAATTTCAATTGATTTCAAAATTTCAGATTTTGAAATCACTTTCGATATTCATTGTAAAATGAATAAAATCGATATAAATATCGTTCACGTCAAAATGGCGTCAATCTAATCAACACGACTTCATATATTTCTATTTTCAAATATTCTATTTCAAATATTTCTTTTTCAAATATTTCTATTCAAATATTTCTTTTCAAATATTTCTTATTTCAAATATTTCTATTCAAATATTTCTTATTTCAAATATTTCTATTTCAAATATTTCTATTTCAAATATTTCTTTTTCAAATATTTCTTATTTCAAATATTTCTATTCAAATATTGGAATGAGGCCCAATCAATTACCATAAATTTTATTTCTATGGATTTCCATACAATGCATGTATATATCAACAATGACAAATAATCAACCATCATCCAAAGTGCATTCACTGTATAAGCATCAAATATAAATATTTAACGCTTATAACAGTCTGTCAATCAATTGATCGACATACAACTAATATTGGGATTAGTGTATGTCATATATCATCCCAATACCCGTGTGGGGTTTCAAACAATCAAACACAGATTTTATTTGTGCAGTTGGGCGATGTGTAAAATTTATCGTCCCAATCAATATCAATCAAATCAGTGTATATAAACAAATCTCCGATTTGTTTATAAATATTTATTCACATTCATGTTAAAAATTATATTTTCAACTATAAAATATTTTTAACTACATAAATATTTTATTTCATTTCACATCACATTACATAATCAACTACACATCAAAATCAAACAAACAAGCATACAAGCCGTCCATGGTCTGTGGACGACGGGTGTCGGGTGCTACTAAACACCGTCTGCATCCTAGTATATATTTTAACTAGAAAAATTAAATTAAAAGGTGAGAAGTTCTCACAGAGGGTTCCACTCCGCTGTGCTTTGCTTCTGAACTGCCGAACTGTCTGAATTCCTTTTTGAAATTCCAATGCAGTCCTTTTCACGCTGTTCAAATAAAAATTATATTTTTACTACTTCATTCAATAAATACAAATCATATTTTTATTCCTTCTTCATATATTCTTACAACGCTTCATTCTATATAAAAATTACATTTTTATATTGCTTCTTATATAAAAATCAGATTTTGACCATCGCTATATATATATATATATATATATATATAATCTTTATCATCTTTTAAAAATCTAATCTTTACTTTTATAAAAATCATATATTTTTAATATCTATATTATATAAAAATCGTATTTTTATTTCTACTTCATACAAGGAAAAATTATATTTTTACAACGCCACTTTCTATATAAAAAGATTATATTTTTATTACTCTACATGAATAAAAATCATATTTTTAATATGCCACTAGCATAAAAATTATATTTTTAACCTTTCTACATTATAAAAATTATATTTTTAATATGCTACTTATATAAAAATTATATTTTTAATATGCTACTTATATAAAAATTATATTTTTATATAATTAAAAAAATCACTTCTTGCTTCTTTAAAAACCATATCTCTACTTCATATGCAAATTCAAACCTTTCTACTTTAAAAAAATTCAGATTTTATTTGCAAAAATAAATTAAACAAAACAAAATAAATTAAACAACTTACAGCTCTTAGAAGAAAAAAGGGGGGTTGTTTCAGCGCTGGAGGAGGGTGATGCTTGCTGAGGTGGCGCCGGAGCTTTATGGGAGGGTCGTGGATGATCGGAGGCGAGACGCGGTGGCTCAGTGGGTGCGGTGGGTTCTTAGGGCGACTAGGGTTTGCGGGGAATTGGGCGACGATTCAAATCAGAAGAGAGGGGGGAAGCGGGGACGTCGATCGAGACGGGGGTGGGGGGGGGGTCGGAGGAGGAGTTGCTGGAGATGGGGGAGAAGCACACTCGACGGCGCGATGGTCGGTGCGGCCCGGCGCGAGATCGACTGTCGCCCCCTTTTTTTCCTTTTGATTTGGTCAACGAGAATAATAGGGGGGCATATGTATATAGTTCAATTAATTTATTAATTTATTTCCTCCAAAAAGCAACTTTTACCTTCGACCTCTAAACGAGACCCACTGCCTGTCGTCCATAGCTAATTACCCTCATTCCAAACACAATGGGATATGTATCGTAAGCTGATTCGATCGTTTCGATCAGTTTTCGTCAAAATCAACATATAACTCTATATATTGAATTTGAACGCACATTTCACTTTACCGGGGCCACATACTAACTCAAAAAATTCCAGAAAAATATTTTCTAGCTTCGTATTGAAGATACGGTCCTAACAAAACTAGTTTCGTCAAATTCTAAGACCGTTTGAAAAATGGCCATTTTCCAGTCGATTAAAATCAACTAAAACTGGTCAAACGCGTTTTCCTTTGCCACGCTCACATACTGATTCGAAAAATTATGAAATTTGGAATCTAGCAATAACTTGACATCACGGATCCAACAAAAGTGGTTTCGTCGAAAACCGACGTCATTTGCAAAATTCCCATTTTTAAGGGCTAGAATTCCATAGCGACTATTCTAAATTTTCAACTGGACATATCTTTTGATTCCCGCTATGAAACTTCGATTTTTCAAATTCGTTGGAAAGATATTCACAAATAGATTCTAATATTTCTAGTTTCACTAAAATCCGGTTTATTTTGCACCCGGTATGTTCATTTGAATTTTGAAATCGAATTATCGAACTACCACGTCATTTTCAATTCCTTTTATAATTATAAATAATTATTTATATTCTAACGACGACCGATATAAATATATACGTTCTAATTATATTAAAAATAAATTTCTCGTCGATATTATTTATAATAAATCATTTTAAATATTCAAAATTCACTAAAATTGCCAAAATAAAAATTTTAAATTGGCACAGATTTCCGGGTTATTACAATTTCCCCCACTTAAAACTTTTCATCCCCGAAAAGGAACGAAGCCGAAAGTTGTTTCACAAATCAACTCAACTTTCGTTATTTTCTCTACGGCTTATGTTCTTCAACTTTTCAGTTTCTAAGAACTTTTCAAATTTTTCAAAAATTTGGCTAACACCCTAAATTTTCGAAAAATTTCGCCATAACCTCCCCTGCACCGGGGACTTTGGGATATTTCATATAGCCTCCCATGGCCTTCTTCAATCCAAAAGAAAAGGAAAAAGCCAAGCGGTTAGCCAATCGGCTCAAAAAATCATCATCATCCAAACAAAACAGTAAATTATGGTAAACATGTATCTATTTGTCGGGCAAACAATTTTATTCTTCTGCTCTAGCCTCCTTGCTATGACCTGTTCAGTGTAAGTACATGCATATGCAAGCAAATGCGACTAATTTTCAATATAACTCACTATTTGATTAATTTGGCTAAAGGTTCAAATTTTAATTAATCAACCAATAATCAAACAACACAACCATCAATCCATTTGTTGATTAGCTTTTCAAATTCATAACTTTGATATATAGTCAAAAATCACATTTTTGATGCCAAATCACAACAATAAGCCCTATCTAATTTTGGTTCTCACACTAGTCTAATGGAAATATATAGAAATCCCACTTTCGAAACTCGAACAAAAACACTGATGATGAGATCTCAATCATCAGTATCTTCTCCGGGCGACTAAAGTGTGATTCTATATCTATCCAGTATATTAAAACTTCGAATACCCGTGGATCAGACGTATATGCAAAATCTATATATACTGGATTGTCCAAATTCAATATAAATAATTATTCAACTACATATAAAACGATTTAAATTTTCAAAACAAAATTTGTTTTCACTTTAAAGATATACTCTTCACACCCGTTCAAGAATACTACTAATCCCATCTCTAACGAGTCATTTTCATTGGATATTACTAATCCAATTTTTGATGAATTCTTTCGTATGGTTCTAATGTGTCTTGTTCTCTAAGCTTTGTAAACCAAAGATCTAATACCACTGTAACGAAAAGGAATTTCGCTCGATCCGAATCAGTCGCTAAACCGATCAGGACCGTTCGAAACGCCTGATTGTTTCGAGAACACGACAAATTAGAACGCAGACGGAAGAAAATTTCATTGTATATTACAACAATTACATCCGAATACAAGAATATACAGAGTATAAATGAATATTACACAGAAAATACATTCTAAAATATCAGAGATTACAATAGATTACATAGCAGCGGAAAATAATACAATACACAACTAGAAGTAATACGCGGATACAAAGCTTTCCGAGTATCGTTCTAGCTGTAAACCAGGATCCAGTGAATATAAATCTGCAAAACCAAAACTACTAGCTGCCCATGTCGAAAATAAGGGCACCCAGAGTTTAGGTTAAAACAATAAACTCCAGGTCAGTCATGGGACTGGTGTGAGAACTAAAATAGTTATTAATCTTTATTTTAAAGTTAGGTAAATCAAGGGAACACGCCGTATAAAACGGAACGGGTTTCCTTCCAAGAATACCAGTGCATAAAACAACAGCGCAATGCTAAATAAAGAAAAATGAAGCTATTATAAGACCCATGTCCCATCACACAAAGCAACGCAAGCCGGAGGATAGGGTTTTACCTTATAATAGCCAAGAATGCTTGGTACGTGAAATTTCATCTTTTAATATTACTATAAGTGTATAGTGTCAAAACAATTTCAAATCATAAGTATCAATCATAGACGGCATAAGCGCCCCATCCCACTATGTCGCCATAATAGTCTCTACAAATAAAACCACACAGTGACGTATTTGGAAATTGGATTTCCATCTGCGAACCGAGGCAAAAGATAGTCCTCACTGATTCGAGACTCTCTAGGCCGAGCCTCAGGATCAGAGATCGAGTGACCCTAGGAGCGACAAGGCCGGTCCACCGATGTGGATTAAAATTCCTGAACACTGCGTTTCCCCACCCTTTGGGGCGTAAATGAACCAACGAATGACTCCATCGGCTTCACATTGTCACCGATATATCCGATGCGCCTCACAACAGCAACAACCACATAAGTCAAACTCGTCAGGTCGTATAAAACTACTGACGCCACTTCTAACTAGAAGGAAACGCATGCCCTCCCTGAGGTCCTCTCCCGTTTTTGGTTCACAACCGGGGTGTGAGGCTCGCGAATTCACGTTACACAAAGCTATGCCACACAGGCCGTGCTTTGATCATCAACCACAAGACTTTGCTTTTCAACAGAAGTCTTGTTCATTTGCCACTTAGGCATGCCACACAGGCAATTCACTCCATGCGTTTGATATCCATCAATGTATAACCCCTGAGCTCGTATGTCTCAGAGAAGGGCGTTAAGCAAGAGAATAAATTCTCCGCCGCCAAACAGATATATATTTAATAGAAATCAATCACACAGACTAAAATCCAATGTCAGACACACTCCATTTACAAGTTCGTTCTGGGTCTGAACGAAACCGGAGGCACCTTGTACCTCGCATATCCATCGATCTCCAAGTACGTCTGGACGATCACCAACTGATTCTCTCCTCTTGGGTGTACGGACCAATCAAGATCATCAGTAACCACCCAAATGACGTGAAGACCTCCGGTCTTCAACCACCTTCTTCACCTTCGACTTATCGTCGTATCAGTTATTCAGATTGGGATAAACCCGGTCTTTCCGAATAACTCGCGTATATAATAAACAAGTTTTACACAAACACAACATACGCCTCATTCCAATTCAGAATATTCTTTTATTCATATATTCTTATACTTTGGGAAAGGTTCCCATTAATTATATCAAAGATAAATTCTTTAAATTTATTCTTTAATCTTCTTTGAATATCAATTCAAACTAGTCGGGATTAGCGAACTACACCGGAGTAATCATTTATTTTATTTCCCAATCCCCACCTATTTATCCCATGAAGTAAAACTGGTCATACTTCATATCTAACACCACAGCGATATCGGTAAATTCAATTACCATTTCACATTCAAATCTAATTAAAGATTTAACTATCGCTTGGAGCAAAACTGGTGATACTCCCTTCTCGATCTTTTCAATCTAATTAAAGATTCGTTAAAACTCCACTTTGTTTTAATCTTTAACTGGGTTAAAGAATCAGGGTCATTTAAAACACGGTTCACAATAAACCCAAAATCACATTCCATTAATTATCGGGTTAAAGAACAAGTTTTATTTAAAACATTGTTCACGATAAACCCAAAAATCAATACCAATTCGATTCCAATTAAATATTATTTAATTGGCACACTTCAATTAAACTAAATAAAAAGATTTTTTTTCTCAACTGGGCGTAAGAATAGTGTTAATGAAGACACCATTCACGACAAACCCAAATCACATTTTATATTAAATACAAGGCTCTGAATAGAAAATATATCGGCTTATATTTAATGTCAAATTCTACGACCAATAAATATCGTATTGGAAATAACGATATAAATATATCTTTCAAATTCCCATAACAATACATGTATCGTCACGAAATCCAACATCGAAATATTCCAAAGACAATTTCGATTCAAATTCATTCCAACACAATTATTGGAAATTCTGGTTACTTTTAAAACCATTTCAAATCCACTTTATTTATTTTAAAAATAAATAGAATTATAATTCTAGTTCAAAACTAGTTCATTTCGATAAAAAATTATTTTTATCTTTTCAAATATGGAGTTTTTCATCCCATTTCTTCACAAATCGTTTCTTATGATTTTACACAAATTATTACTATTTGTAATAATTTTATCAAGGCCTGTACAGTCGATTTCCATCAACGACCATCGAACTGCAATTACAACGACCTTTTTCAAATTTGATTTGGACATAATTCCAAATCCAACCATTAGATTTCAAATCTCTAATATTCGTTAGAAAGCTCTTTTCGATACGAACCCAATGGTTCCGGTTTTAGGAGAATCCGATGGTCGGATCTCCCGCAATATCCATTGGAAGTCAATGGTCGAAATTCACGAACTGCTGCGGCGCGGCGCATTCTATTCAGGCCATTATATATATAATATATGTATATATATTTCGTCGATTTCCTTTCAAAACGTATTTTATAATTCGTTTTAAATTCGTTTTCAAAATGATTTCAACTTCTATTTCAAATTCAAATCAAAATTGAATTTTCCCTTACAAATTCGCTCTAAATTCATTTCAAATTGATTTCAATTCAAATCGATTTTTAATTCGATTTCAGTTCGTTTTCAATTCAATTTGAATTTCAAATTAATTCAATTTCAATTCGAATTCATTTCTATTCAATTTCAATTCGAATTCAATTCTATTCAATTTCAATTCGAATTCAATTCAATTCATTTCTATTCAATTTCAATTCGAATTCATTTCTATTCAATTTCAATTCGAATTCAATTCTATTCAATTTCAATTCGAATTCATTTCTATTCAATTTCAATTCGAATTCAATTCAATTTCAATTCGAATTCAATTCTATTCAATTTCAATTCGAATTCAATTCTATTCAATTTCAATTCAATTCGAATTTCAATTCATTTCAAAATTTCAGATTTTGAAATCGCATTCGATATTCATTGTAAAATGAATAAAATCGATATAAATATCATTTACGTCAAAATGGCGTCAATCTAATCAACACGACTTCATATATTTCTATTTTCAAATATTCTATTTCAAATATTTCTTTTTTAAATATTTCTATTCAAATATTTCTTTTCAAATATTTCTTATTTCAAATATTTCTATTCAAATATTTCTTATTTCAAATATTTCTATTTCAAATATTTCTTTTTCAAATATTTCTTATTTCAAATATTTCTATTCAAATATTGGAATGAGGCCCAATCAATTACCATAGATTTTATTTTTATGGATTTCCATACAACGCATGTATATATCAACAATGACAAATAATCAACCATCATCCAAAGTGCATTCTACACTGTATAAGCATCAAATATAAATATTTAACGCTTATAACAGTCTGTCAATCAATCGATCGACATACAACTAATTATTGGGATTAGTGTATGTCATATATCATCCCAATACCCGTGTGGGGTTTCAAACAATCAAACACAGATTTTATTTGTGCAATTGGACGATGTGTAAAATTTATCATCCCAATCAATATCAACCAAATCAGTGTATATAAACAAATCTCCGATTTGTTTATAAACATTTTTTCACATTCATGTTAAAAATTATATTTTCAACTATAAAATATTTTTAACTACATAAATATTTTATTTCATTTCATGTAACAACCCGTATTCTACGCATCATGGGATCGTAGAATATTTATTTCTTTCACATATGAAGTCGTATGGTCATGTAACTTTGGGAGACGACTATTGGGGTCATTTCCCATGTTCATGATTTTTGTCGATTTTTAAATGACCGTTTTGCCCCTAGTTGGTACTGTTTTGGCCAAAACTTTTGACTGGAAAGGAATTTTGACCTGAAACAACTTCCATTGGATTCGAATGATGGTTTCTCTTTCCGTAGAGTGGTTACATTAGCCAAACGAACTTACCGTTTGGGAGATATGGCTGAATTAAGGTTTAAAGGGTTATTTTCAGCTAATTGGGCTTAACCGGGTGATTAGCAACTAGGCCCAATGGGGGATTTCGGGTTTAGAGGTATTTGAGGGCTGCTAGGGTTTAGAAAACGATTCTTCATTCATTTTCCAGCCGCCACAAACCTCCTTTGAGCTCTAGCCATGGCCTCCAACACCCAAATCACCTTCTAATCACTTTCTAATCAAGTTTTGGCCTAATCTACATCAAATCAAGGCAAATCAACGTCAAATTTGGGATAGAGCTGCTAGAACACGTAGGGATTGGATACAAATCAGAGGACATTTCAGATCTATAGTTTAATTTGTGGCAAAGGTGAGTGATTTGCATTGTTTTTCACTAATTACGGCTAATTATGGTAATTAGCGAAGATTAGAGAAATTATGGCTCAGAAAATTCTAGAAAAATTCCTAAAATTCTAAAACACCATTTTATGCCTCTGATATGAATTTGGGTTAATTTCGACTAATTTTGCAAATCCCGGAATTTGGGGGATTAAGGCGTAATTAGTGATAATTAGCGAATTTATGCATGTTAAAAATCTGGAAAAATGTTCAGAAATTCTGAAATATTGTTTTAGACCTCTGTTAGAAGTTTGGTTCAATTTGGTTAAGATTTGCTAACCTTATTGTTAGATTTGCTTAAGTATGCTTAAGGGAAAATATGGGGTATTGGCTATGTTTGATCCATTTTACATGCTATGATTTATGTTTTGGTGTTTGTGGTCGACACTATATGTTGCTATGACTGTATGGTATGCTTTGTGATTGTTTAGAAGTGTTAGTTTGGTCAAAAACGCCGTCGAATGGCGAAAAACAGTCGCTGGAACGAAGTGCAGGAAGTACCCCGAACCGGATCGCCCCTACCCCATGCGAATCGATCCGATTGAAGCTCACGCCACGAGACGACCCGATCCGCTCCACTTCGAAGGTCACGATCCGACCTGACGTCACGAGCCACTCCAAGCTCGACCGATGCCACGAATGGGTGAAGCACGATCCGATGATGGCGATCCGACCATTCGCGAAGGAGGACTGCGAACCGAACCGAAGGGGAATGGTGACCACGAGTGCATCGCGGCCCGACCCGATGCAGCAGGCGCGATCCGAATGAGCTGACGAATGGTGCGATCCGACCCGAGCTGACGTAACAGGCACGACCCGATCCGAGCGAAGACAATGACCACGATCCGCGAGTCGAGCTGATGCGAGGGGGCGAGTCACGAACCGAACCAGGAGGTCGCGAACTGAATGAAGACCGATCCGGAGGAGATGCTGACCAAAACCCAAGATGCAAAGGTAGTCCAAATGGAAGTTAGAGCTCAGGATCCCGGACCCAGTTGGGAAACAATGAGTTCACTTCATGATTGGGCTTTGCTGCGGGACGTGTGCAAAGGGGTTGTCGGTATTCATAACTTTGGTCCACCACTGAGAGATGGATAGTGGGCTTGTAGTGATAGTTACACGGGATTGGATTCCGTCATGGCCCAAAGGATTAGAGGACCAAAGTAGTGGATATCGTACGCTTTACGCACTGAGTGAGGGATGTGAGGATGATTGTTATGTTTGATTGTTTGACATCACTATGACATGCACACCCCCACCCCCGTTATCTTTACACCATTTGAAAGGGCACCTTAGAGTGTTGTACAGTATGTAGTGCTAACTCTTTGGTTGCAGGTCCAGGTTCAGGTATGATTGGATTATACCTGTTATTATTTTGTTTAGATGCTTATCGCTCATACCAGGCTTTATGTATGACCCAGAGTTTTATGTCTCCTCTTATTACTCTGGGTGCTCACACGAGCAGACTAGAGACAGGTTATGGTTAGCTGGTGATGCGCGAGTAGCTGATTCGGAGGCGAGCAGGAGGCTTCCACGTATGATATATAGATATTCTCCCTGTGTCGTTGGTGGTCGCTACTTGGGCATTAGTAGTGTACCTCCTTTATCTTGCTTTTGCTTTGAGACAGTTTGAAAATTTGTAATAAGCTATATTTTGGATTTCCACTGCTATGATGCTCAGTTCTGGTTTTTAGCTTATGCACTGTCTCTCCTGTTTATGTCAAGTTTGTTATTATTATATTTTGTTCTACGCGCTGTGAGACATATTACAGGTTCCTTGATTAGCCCATTCTCTTCTTTCTTTTACTTCTGGCGACCGTCCCGTGCTAACTGGATCTGTGTACAGCGCACTTTTGGAGAAAATGTCGGTTGGTGCGGGGTGGGCCGTCACACTTGGTATCAGAGCCAGGTTGCGTAGTTAACCTATGGAAAGACACTAGGGAGAGATAGTACGTATATGAGAGCGCGTATTTGTGATCACTTTGGTTTTCAAAAGATATATATATATATATACTATTGGTAGTATAAGAATGAAGTTGTACTGCACTAGCACCACTATGGGGTCGTTAATCGTTTCCCCTTTTACAGATTAACGATGAGCCGATATCCTAGAGGTGCTGGTAGAGGGACCAACCATGGGAATGCTCCTGACATGAGGACAATGTTCACTAACTTCATGAGAGACATGCTTAGAGATGTTCAGGGAGCAGTTCCCAATCCCGGAAATGGTGGTGATCCAGTAGTGCAGGCGCCTAGGGTCGATTTCGCCAAGTTGTGCAAGGATTACACTAACCTTGGTGGGAAGCCGTTCCACGGAACGGAGTCGGCCACAGATGTTCAGGATTGGTTGGATAGCTGTGATCGTATCTTCGACGACTTGGGTCTTGAGGATGCGATGAAGAGAAGGCTAGCGTCTCGTCAGCTGCAAGGGCGAGCGATGAATTGGTGGAATGCCATTAGAACAGCTACTCCAGAAGATCAAGTTACTTGGGATCAGTTTAAGACTCGCTTTTGTGATAAGTTTATTCCAGCTGCTCATAAATCGGAACTGTTCAGGAAGTTCTTGGAGCTTAAGCAGAATGGTAGAGCAGTCTCGGAGTATATCGCTGAATTCGACACTTTATCGAAATATGGATGGTCCCTTATCGATACAGTCGAAAAGAAGAACGAGAAGTTCATAACCTGCTTGGATGGGTACTTGGGGGAAAGACTTATAAACCATATCGATGAGACGTTCGAGTCTATTGTAGGAAAGGCATTAAGGTCAGAGAGCATTTTCCCTAAGTCGAAGGCCGAAGTTGCTACGGCATCTGCAGAGGAGCCAAAGCCGCAAGTAGGCGGTGAAGGCAAGAAGAATTCTCAGAACAAGAGGAAGCAGAACCCGACCATGGATGGTCAGAATAAGAAAAATAAGAAAGATGGCGAATGCTTTAGTTGTGGCAAGAAGGGCCATTACGCCAGAGATTGTCGAGAAAAGCCTGGGGAAAGGAAGTGCTTTAACTGCGGCCAGGCGGGACATCACAAGGATGATTGCCCACAACCTCCTAGGGAGAAGCAGATTGTGAAAGCGTATGCTATCAACGCTGTTCCTTCTTCGTCAAATGCCCCCAACTGCGGCGCAGAAGGAAAAAGGTGTCGTTATTCGAGGTATGCTTTCTATTCAAGATGTTTTGATCGGGTTTTGTTTGACAAACCTGAGTTAGTCGATAGACCTTTAGTAGTGATGAACCCGATTGGTGGTTCGACTAGTTTTGGCATGATTTGTTAATGTGGTCTTATCGAGTCATGTATGTATGTTCCCTTGTGATTGCTTTGTTTTGGGCCTTACTGGGTTTAGCATTATTTTGGGGAGTCGATCTACTCCAAAGGAATAGGGTGGTATTAGGTACCTACCTAGTGATGGCAAGGGTAACTGGAGTTAAGGAAGCTAAGAGGTAATCGTTGTAATAAGTTCTAGTTGTCTCTGGGAGGAATATGAGTACTCCAGTGCTAGATTGTTTTGCTAGTATCACCTCACGTGGGTTGTCCGAACTCGGTGGAGATGTTCCTTGGGTGCTTGTCTGATATTGGTTTAGGCCTTTGGGGCTTGTGCTTGGGGAATGTCGATTTCGACTAGGATGGTTCACGTGAGGGGTAAATAGTTGTTGTGATTTTTCATTGGATGATATCTTGGTTCACTCGAGGAGTGATGGGCAGACGGAACATGATAAGACTGTTCAACGGTATAGACTGCCTAGAGTTAGACTCGATAGGGTTATGAACTTGCTCGAGTGGGACTCGGGAAGGATGCAGAGTAATGGATTGGTTAGGACCCTATGTTGATGTTCTTTTTGAAAGAATAGGATGTGTTCGTTGATCATGGAAGGTACAACGAAGATTAGGATGATTCAAGTTAGACTTGAACTCGTAAAAGAAAAATGGGGCGAGTTCGTTAGTCATGGTGATATAACGAATATGGAAATACTTCACATTAGATTTGAAGTATGTTTGGAACATTGTGGGAAGCTCGTTGATCTTGGAGATTCAGCGAACATAGGAGAGTTTCACGTTGGACTTGGACTCGTAGGTAGAGTACCTAGATTCACTAGGTGGGTCTAGTTTACCTTTGGAAGGTGAATGTACGTTGGACGTGCAGTACGAGATTCATTGGATGAGTCTAGTTTATCTCTGGGAGATTGACTCGAGTTAGACTCGAGAAGGCTGTAAGGAATTGGATTCAGCTCGAGTTGGACTCGAGAGGGCAGCAAGATAATGGATAGACTTGGGTTGGACTCAAGTATTTTAGGAGGACTAAAAGCAGGGGTATCTGGGGACGCCCGTTACCTTGGATCCGTTGGACGTGATCTAGTTATCCTTGGAGGATAAACGTACGTTGGACGTACGGTAGTCCGATTGGAGGCTGGGCTTCCATTAGTTTAATTATCCTTGGAGGATAAACGTGCGTTGGACGTACGATAGTTAGTAGGGAGGCCGGGCTTCCATTGGCCTGGGATTGGTTGGACCAGTCAAGTAGGCATCGGTGTATGTATGGGGGCTGGGCTTCCATTAGTTATTGATGTTGGTTGGACCAGACATACTAGAATCGACATATTGGGATTGGTTGGACCAATCATGTAGGTGTCGATGTGTTTATGACTTTAGCAGGTGATAGATAGGATTTGTTTGATGGATGTTATGGTTGCTATGTTTGTTCCTATCTTTCTTCTCTTGAGTAGACTATCACCTGTAGGGTTCCAGCGATGGGGAACAAAGTGATTGTAGTAGGACTATGAGCCAGTGCAGTAGAGTCATCATGACTCGAGGGGCAAAGTGGACATAGTAAAGGATTAGTAAGGCTATGAGCCAGTGCAGTGGAGTTGTTATGACTTCATGGGGCAGAGTGGACATAGCAAAGGACTAGTGACTATGGATCAGTGCAGTGGAGTCGCCATGACTCCATGGGGCAGAGTGATCATAGTAAAGGATTTGGGTGTAGTACTAGTTGCATTGAGTAGGAGACATGCCAGTTTAGGGGTTTCGTTTCTAGGATGGAAGCAACTAGAGTATGTCACAGGATATGATTTCAGACCCAAGACTGAATTGGATTCAGAAACGCTAGTAAGCTTGACGATTAGATCGATTTTGATTGAGAGGATTGTTTCCAGTTAGAAGGACGATCCTAATCTATTGGGAACCATCTCTAGGGTAGAGATGGGTATTCGATGGAAAGAGAATGATCAGGTAAGGATTTGATCGAGAAGGGTGGCTTCGAAAGAATAAGGGACTAGTTGTACCCAACGTAGATGGACCGAGAGGTGAAGTGCTTAGAGCATATCATCACTCGAAATTGATTATACATCCCAGTGGTAACAAGATGTATTGAAACATAGAGCAGATATACTACTGGGAAGGGATAAAGATAGGCAGAAGGCTTATCTCGATAAGAGACGAAGAAATTTGGAATTCTTCGTTAATGACTTGGTGTTCGTCGAGATCTCTCCATAGAGAATGTGATTCGGATTGGTTGGAGAGGTAGGTTAGCACCAAGATTTGTTGGCCCATTCCCAGTCCTCGAGCAAGTTGGGAATTTGGCGTATGAAGTAGAGCTACCTGATAAGATGGCGGGAGTTCACAACGTATTTCATGTTTCCCAGTTAAGGAAGATTGTGCAAGACCCTAATGTGACTATTTCACCTGATCAGTTGGACGATAGCGAGGTTGAACCCGAGGCGGTTGAGAACCGCAAGTCTATGCGTATTGTTGGGAACGATACGAAGCAGCTTCGAAGGAAGGCGGTGAAACTAGTCAAAGTCCAGTGGGGTGAGAATGTAAAAAGACTGTACTTGGGAAACAGGGGAGGATATAAGGAAGAAGTATCCAGAACTCTTTGCCTAGTAAGGTCTTGGTAGTGATAGTTTCTTCCCTTGTTAGTAAACCGCATGTTAGGATAGACTTGTTTTGCATGTTGATTGTTGTTTTATGGTTGATAGGCATGCGGGACCCTTTGTGTGTTTTGGTTAGGGAATTTCGGGGGCGAAATTTCTTAAGGGGGGGAGATTGTAACAACCCGTATTCTACGCATCATGGGATCGTAGAATATTTATTTCTTTCACATATGAAGTCATATGGTCATGTAACTTTGGGAGACGACTATTGGGATCATTTCCCATGTTCATGATTTTTGTCGATTTTTAAATGACCGTTTTGCCCCTAGTTGGTACTGTTTTGACCATAACTTTTGACTGGAAAGGAATTTTGACCTGAAATCACTTCCATTGGATTCGAATGATGGTTTCTCTTTCCGTAGAGTGGTTACATTAGCCAAACGGACTT
The DNA here is from genome assembly GCA_030737875.1 of Allium sativum. Classification (NCBI taxonomy): domain Eukaryota; kingdom Viridiplantae; phylum Streptophyta; class Magnoliopsida; order Asparagales; family Amaryllidaceae; genus Allium; species Allium sativum. The sequence continues at coordinate 347,425,374 of CM060920.1, forward strand.
ACCATTTGGGAAATATGGCTGAATTAAGGTTTAAAGGGTTATTTTCAGCTAATTGGGCTTAATCGGGTGATTAGCAACTAGGCCCAATGGGGGATTTCGGGTTTAGAGGTATTTGAGGGCTGCTAGGGTTTAGAAAACGATTCTTCATTCATTTTCCAGCCGCCACAAACCTCCTTTGAGCTCTAGCCATGGCCTCCAACACCCAAATCACCTTCGAATCACTTTCTAATCAAGTTTTGGCCTAATCTACATCAAATCAAGGCAAATCAACGTCAAATTTGGGATAGAGCTGCTGGAACACGTAGGGCTTGGATCCAAATCAGAGGACATTTCAGATCTATAGTTTAATTTGTGGCAAAGGTGAGTGATTTGCATTGTTTTTCACTAATTACGGCTAATTATGGTAATTAGCGAAGATTAGCGAAATTATGGCTCAGAAAATTCTAGAAAAATTCCTAAAATTCTAAAACTCTAAAACACCATTTTATGCCTCTGATATGAATTTGGGTTAATTTCGACTAATTTTGCAAATCCCGGAATTTGGGGGATTAAGGGGTAATTAGTGATAATTAGCGAATTTATGCATGTTAAAAATCTGGAAAAATGTTCAGAAATTCTGAAATATTATTTTAGACCTCTGTTAGAAGTTTGGTTCAATTTGGTTAAGATTTGCTAACCTTATTGTTAGATTTGCTTAAGTATGCTTAAAGGAAAATATGGGGTATTGGCTATGTTTGATCCATTTTACATGCTATGATTTATGTTTTGGTGTTTGTGGTCGACACTATATGTTGCTATGACTGTATGGTATGCTTTGTGATTGTTTAGAAGTGTTAGTTTGGTCAAAAACGCCGTCGAATGGCGAAAAACAGTCGCTGGAACGAAGTGCAGGAAGTACCCCGAACTGGATCGCCCCTACCCCATGCGAACCGATCCGATTGAAGCTCGCGCCACGAGACGACCCGATCCGCTCCACTTCGAAGGTCACGATCCGACCTGACGTCACGAGCCACTCCAAGCTCGACCGATGCCACGAATGGGTGAAGCACGATCCGATGATGGCGATCCGACCATTCGCGAAGGAGGACTGCGAACCGAACCGAAGGGGAATGGTGACCACGAGTGCATCGCGACCCGACCCGATGCAGCAGGCGCGATCCGAATGAGCTGACGAATGGTGCGATCCGACCCGAGCTGACGTAACAGGCACGACCCGATCCGAGCGAAGACAATGACCACGATCCGCGAGTCGAGCTGATGCGAGGGGGCGAGTCACGAACCGAACCAGGAGGTCGCGAACTGAATGAAGACCGATCCGGAGGAGATGCTGACCAAAACCCGAGATGAAAAGGTAGTCCAAATGGAAGTTAGAGCTCAGGATCCCGGACCCAGTTGGGAACCAATAAGTTCACTTCATGATTGGGCTTTGCTGCGGGACGTGTGCAAAGGGGTTGTCGGTATTCATAACTTTGGTCCACCACTGAGAGATGGATAGTGGGCTTGTAGTGATAGTTACACGGGATTGGATTCCGTCATGGCCCAAAGGATTAGAGGACCAAAGTAGTGGATATCGTACGCTTTACGCACTGAGTGAGGGATGTGAGGATGATTGTTATGTTTGATTGTTTGACATCACTATGACATGCACACCCCCACCCCCGTTATCTTTACACCATTTGAAAGGGCACCTTAGAGTGTTGTACAGTATGTAGTGCTAACTCTTTGGTTGCAGGTCCAGGTTCAGGTATGATTGGATTATACCTGTTATTATTTTGTTTAGATGCTTATCGCTCATACCAGGCTTTATGTCTGACCCAGAGTTTTATGTCTCCTCTTATTACTCTGGGTGCTCACACGAGCAGACTAGAGACAGGTTATGGTTAGCTGGTGATGCGCGAGTAGCTGATTCAGAGGCGAGAAGGAGGCTTCCACGTATGATATATAGATATTCTCCCTGTGTCGTTGGTGGTCGCTACTTGGGCATTAGTAGTGTACCTCCTTTATCTTTCTTTTGCTTTGAGACAGTTTGAAAAATTGTAATAAGCTATATTTTGGATTTCCGCTGCTATGATGCTCAGTTCTGGTTTTTAGCTTATGCACTGTCTCTCCTGTTTATGTCAAGTATGTTATTATTATATTTTGTTCTATGCGCTGTGAGACATATTACAGGTTCCTTGATTAGCCCATTCTCTTCTTTCTTTTCCTTCTGGCGACCGTCCCGTGCTAACTGGATCTGTGTACAGTGCACTTTTGGAGAAAATGTCGGTTGGTGCGGGGCGGGCCGTCACATTTCACATCACATCACACAATCAACTACACATCAAAATCAAACAAAGAAGCATACAAGCCGTCCATGGTCTGTGGACGATGGGTGTTGGGTGCTACTAAACACCGTTTGCATCCTAGTATATATTTTAACTAGAAAAATTAAATTAAAAGGTGAGAAGTTCTCACAGAGGGTTCCACTCCGCCGTGCTTTGCTTCTGAACTGTCGAACTGTCTGAATTCCTTTTAAAATTCCAATGCAATCCTTTTCACGCTGTTCAATTAAAAATTATATTTTTATTACTTCATTCAATAAATAAAAATCATATTTTTATTCCTTCATATATTCTTACAACGCTTCATTCTATATAAAAATTACATTTTTATATTGCTTCTTATATAAAAATCAGATTTTGACCATCGCTATATATATATATATATATATATATATATATAAATCTAATCTTTATCATCGTTTAAAAACCAAATCTTTACTTTTATAAAAATCATATTTTTAATATCTATATTATATAAAAATCGTATTTTTATTTCTACTTCATACAAGGAAAAATTATATTTTTACAACGCCACTTTTTATATAAAAAGATTATATTTTTATTACTCTACATGAATAAAAATCATATTTTTAATATGCCACTAGCATAAAAAAAATATTTTTAACCTTTCTACATTATAAAAATTATATTTTTAACCTTTCTACATTATAAAATTTATATTTTTAACCTTTCTACATTATAAAATTATATTTTTAATATGCTACTTATATAAAAATTATATTTTTAATATGCTACTTATATAAAAATTATATTTTTATATAATTAAAAAAAATCACTTCTTGCTTCTTTAAAAACCATATCTCTACTTCATATGCAAATTCAAACCTTTCTACTTTAAAAAAATTCAGATTTTATTTGCAAAAATAAATTAAACAAAACAAAATAAATTAAAGAACTTATAGCTCTTAGAAGAAAAAAGGGGGGATGTTTCAGCGCTGGAGGAGGGTGGTGCTTGCTGAGGTGGCGCCGGAGCTTCACGGGGGGTCGTGGATGATCGGAGGCGAGACGCGATGGCTCAGTGGGTGCGGTGGGTTCTCAGGGCGACTAGGGTTTGCGGGGGATTGGGTGACGGTTCAAATCAGAAGAGAAAGGGGAAGTGGGGACGTCGATCGAGACGGGGGGGGGGGGGGGGGGTCGGAGGAGGAGTTGCCGGAGATGGGGGAGAAGCGCGCTCGACGGCGCGATGGTCGGTGCGGCCCGGCGCGAGATCGACTGTCGCCCCCCTTTTTTTCCTTTTGATTTGGTCTACGAGAATAATAGGGGGCATATGTATATAGTTCAATTAATTTATTATTTTATTTTCCTCCAAAAAGCAACTTTTACCTTCGACCTCTAAACGAGACCCACCGCCTGTCGTCCATAACTAATTACCCTCATTCCGAACACAATAGGATATGTATCGTAAGTTGATTCGATCGTTTCGATCAGTTTCCATCAAAATCAACATATAACTCTATATATTGAATTTGAACACACATTTAACTTTGTCGGGGCCACATACTAACTCGAAAAATTCCAAAAAAATAATTTCTAGCTTCGTATTGACGATACGGTCCTAACAAAACTAGTTTCGTCAAATTCTGAGACCGTTTGAAAAATGGTCATTTTCCAGTCGATTAAAATCAACTGAAACTGGTCAAACGCGTTTTCATTTGCCACGCTCACATATTGATTCGAAAAATTATGAAATTTGGAATCAAGCAATAACGTGACATCACGGATCCAACAAAAGTGGTTTTGTCGAAAACCGAGGTCATTTGCAAAATTCCCATTTTTAAGGGCTAGAATTCCATAACGACTATTCTAAATTTTCAACTGGACATATCTTTTGATTCTCGCTATGAAACTTTGATTTTTCAGATTCGTTGGAAAGATATTCACAAATAGATTCTAATATTTTTGGTTTCACTAAAATCCGGTTTATTTTGCACCCGGTATGTTCATTTGAATTTTGAAATTGAATTATCGAACTACCGCGTCATTTTCAATTCCTTTTATAATTATAAATAATTATTTATATTCTAACGACGACCGATATAAATATATACATTGTAATTATATTAAAAATAAATTTCTCGTCGATATTATTTAAAATAAATCAATTTAAATATTCAAAATTCACTAAAATTGCCAAAGTAAAAATTTTAAATTGGCACATATTTCCGGGTTATTACATTATATATTGGTGGACATCAGTCATATGGTATGGATTGTCAATGTGGCATACTGAGATATAGTGATCAAAGATTTTGTTGAAAAAAGAGCTTTGTGGATGATGATCAAAGCATGGCTTAATATACTGTAGCTTTGTGTGTAAGGTTAATTCGCGAGCTTCACGCCCGATATAAGTCAAAAAAAGGGGATTAGGGACACCAAAGAGAGCATGTGTTTCTTTCTAGCCATGGGTGATGTCATGGTATGGAGCCAAGACATTTTCACTTATGTGAATAATGGATTGCGAGGCACCTCGGATATGATTGGTCGACCTACTGAATAGGTGGCTGGTCTAATATGATCGGGAAATGTATTGTTTGGGAATAACTAATCCACAACCGTTAGGTGTGGACCGGACCTGCAAGATCCAGGGGTTGCCCATAGGTGTGATCTCGGACATCTTGCTAGAGGTGATCCGAATCGAAAGGAGCCATCCCTAACCTTTACTCATGATGGAAACCCAACTTCCATACAACATTTTATGGTTTTGGTTGTATACTATCGGCGACATAGTAGGATGGGGTACTATGCCATTTATTATTGATACATTTATATTTGAAGTTGTTTCATACACTATGCACTTATAATAATATCAAAAATATATTTTTAAAAGCGTATCAATCATGTTTGGCTATTATAAGGTAAAACTATATCCTCCGGCTTGCGTTGCATAGTGTGACGGGACTTGAGTCTTATAATAGCTTCATTTTTCAAAAAACATTGCGTTGTTTTTATTTTAAACTGATATTCATGATGAGTAAACCCGTTCTGTGTCATACGGTGTGGTTTAATGATCTTTCCCACTTTTAAAGTAAGTTTTAATAACTGTTTTAAAGTCTCACACAATTCAATGACTAACCTGGAGTTTGTTGTTTTCGCCTAAACTATGGATGCCCATATTTTCCACACGGACTACTGGTAGTTTTAGTTTTGCAGATTTTTATTTAGCAAAATCCTGGTTTACAGCTGGAGATATATTCGGAAAGCTTTTTATCTGCGTATTTCTTTCAGTTATGCTAGTTGATGTATTTCCGCTGTGTATTATATTTATACATTTTTATTTTCGCTGCTATGTAATTTATTCTATGATATTTATTTTACGTTGTGTACCTATTGTATGTACTCTAATATATTCTATACTCTGAAGTAATATTGTTGTAGTATCAAAGAAAAGTTCTATTTTTTTGTGTTATGATGCATTGTGTCTCATATTATCCGCATTCTCGTTCGGTTTAGGCCGGCCGGGGACTTTGGGTCTTGATAGGTGGTATCAGAGCTTTGGTTTACAAAGCTCGAGAACAAGACATATTAGAACCAAATAAAAGAATTCATTAGAGATAGGATTAGCAATATCCTTCAAGAATACTCACTAGAGATGGGATCAGTAGCATCCTAGAATGAGAAACTCATTATAGATGGGGTTAGTAATGCCCTAGAATGAGTAGAGAGTGCTAGGTTTATAAGTAACATATTTTTGTTTATTATATATATATATATATATTATTTTCAATTATATTTTATATATAAAGAAAATGTATATTTAGAAAAAAATATGGATAACCTATCTAACTATTTTATAATAAAATTTTGAGTATATTATTTGATGTCGAGGTTGGACTATCGAGTATAAGAAGATTTTGCATATACGCCTAGCTACCATATATCCAAAGTATTGAATACATTTGATTGATATAGAAGATTCTGTTGATGATCTAGCCATCATTAATGTTTATTTTCGAGTTTTGAATGGGATGACTATATAATCCCAATTGAAACATCGAAGTATACTTAAACTAATTTTAAGTAAGTATTTGGAAATGGTTAGAGCTTTAAAATTTAACTAACACATGTTAAATTGAATGAAAACAAAAGTGAATCAATCAAATTAAAATTTAACTCAAGTAAAGTTAAATAAGGTTGGTATAATAAAACCAATATGACTATAGAAGATAAATATAGCCAAATCAAATTTAATGTTGAATTAACTTGAAATTAGTTGGAACTGGATATATATATACAGATATTTCTTTGACAGATTATTGTATGCAAGCAAATAAGAGGAATAAAATTGCATTCCTGACACAAAGGTGCATATTTACTATATTGATTGGGCTTGATGATTTTATGAGCTGATTGGCTTTTTGATTTTATTTTGATCAGAGAGAGCCTGTGAGGAAAGTTGTGTTGTACCGGTCAACCCGTACAAAAGAGGTTATGGCGATTTTTTTTGAAAATTTAAGGCGTCAGCTAAATTTTGAGAAATTTGAAGGTTCTTAGAAACTGAAAAGTTGAAGAACTCAAGCCAAAATGAAAGTTGAGTTAGTTAATTAATCTACTTTCGGCTCCGTTCCTTTTCGAGGACGAAAAGTTTTTAAGTGGGGGAGATTGTAACAACCTGCAATTTTGGAACAAATTTAAAATTTATTTTAATGAAAATTAAATATTTTATATGATTTATTTTAAGAATAAACGACTTAAAATTTTATTTTAAGGCGAAGTTTGTGCGTATAAATTTATACGTTAATTTAATTGAGCTCGTAATGGCATGGCAGTTTGAAAATTTAATTTTAAACTTTAAATGAGTATACAGGATTCAATATAAATCAGAATTTGTTGAAACAAGAAATGTTAGGATCTGATTAATTATATCTTTCAAACGAATGTAAGAAATTGAGACTTCGTATTATAAATTTTATGTTATGTCCAAATTAAAATTTCAAATAGTCATTATGAAGTCACTTATAAAATATAACGATTTATTAAACTAAACAAAAGGATTTTCATGTAAATTGAACACTGTTTAATTAGAAAATGGTAATATCGAGTTATAAACTCAAGTATGATTATTTAACAAACATATAATATTTATTTAGATCTATGTGATAATAATATTTATTTATTATTAATTTGAATAATATTATAATGATATTATATAGCCCTTAAAAATAGCCATTTTGCAAACGACCTTCGTTTCCGACGAAACTAATTTTGTTGGATCCGGAATGTCAAATTATGTCAGATTTAAAATTTCAAGTCAATTGGACTTCATATGTTACCACAGTAAATTTGAACGCGTGTTGTAAATTCAGTTTAATTTACTAAGATACTTAAAAAGCAATTTTGAAAATAGTCTCCAAATTCGATGAAATTAGTTTTGTTAGAACCGTATTTGTAAAACATAGCGAGATTTCAAATTTCAAAATTTTTGGAGTTAGTATGTAGCCGTGGTAAATTAAAATATACGTTAAATTTTAATATTTAACGTTATATTGAATTATATTTTAATTTTAATAAAAACTGATCGAAATAGTCAAATCAGCTTACGAAACATATTCAATTGTGTTTGGAATGAGGGTATTTAGTTAGGTACGTAAGTCGTTGGGATTCGTTTGGAGTTCGGAGCATTAAACAAGTAAATTTTGGAATTAAATAATATATATAATATCTCTAAAACCCAAATCGATTATTTTCATGAGCCGCCACCACCTTCAATGGAAGGCCAGAAATTTTCGAACCTTTCTCCCTCGATTTTCCTAAATCCATTCATCGATTATAAAAACTCTCAGCATGAAAAACTGTTAGCTCGTCAAGCTCTAGAAATCCAACGACTATGATTTGTTTTCATTCAACGTAGGGGCCGATTTCATGCTTTAAACCGCCATCGTTCGAGGGGAAATCGCGAGCACCTAGGTCCACCGAGTTGGACGTGGGTGGTGGCACAGGAGCATGGAAGGTTGGCGGTCGGCGTGGCGGTCATGGATGGTGCTCCGACATCTCTATTTTTGTGCGTGATGGAATTTTAAATTTGGAAGATGGGTTCGTGCAGTTCTGGAAGCAAATGATGGAGAGAGTGATTGGGAATAAGATTAGTGAAATATTAGGTTAATTATTTAGTTAACGACTTATTTAGTCATACAATGTTTAAAATATTGTAACTTTTTCATACCACATCAGAATTCGACAAAACTAGATGCGTTGAAATCGTCCTGACGAGCACTACGATATGGAACTGACTAGGAGGAAATTGGAGCTAGTTGAGATTTTTAGTCAAATTAAACATCTAGTTTAATTTGACTGAAACAATCATTATTTAACGATTTCAGATTGCAATCAATGTGAGAACTCACTCATTCAAATATTTTATACAGTTATTTGTTTTTATAACTGGAAACATATTGATTGCCTATGCTGATTTTTATTAAATTAATTATCACAAATTGTATACGGTGCTTGGTAGCTCACATCACAGTTGTTTGCAAACCCATGGACAATGTTAGCTTATTTGTGGTTGTTGAAATTAGACATAAATATTCATTTATAATTTAAACGGTGAATTTATTATCAATTTCTTAAATATAATTGGTTTGATTGAAAAACAAATTTGAATTGAATAAATAATTTCTTAATTGATTGAAAACCCCACACGGGTACTGGGGTGATATTTGATTTACACTAATCCCAAGTGTTTAGATTGAATGTTAATCGATTGATTAAAAGGCCGATATAAGCATTTAACAATTATTTAAGACTTATATGGATGTAAGTGAACTTTGGATGTGTAATGGATGTTTAATAGTTGTTTATAACTATTGTTGAATACATGTGATGTATGAATTCCATATAACTGAAATTATAAGGTAATTCATTGAATCTCATTTCAATCTGGAATAAAACAAATATTTTAATATAGTATTCAGTTAACAGTTGAAGTTTGGTTTTGATATCCGATTTTGGATGGACACAAAAATATTAAAATTGACTGAATAGTAAAATGTGCAATTTTAAGGATAAACGACTGAAACGAGTTTTCAAAGAGATCATATATATTTTATATAATTTATAAAAATAGTTTTGAAGCGTTTAGATTTATAATTAAAATTTATAAAACGAATTCAGGCTTGAATAAAACGCGTCGCACAACGACAGTTCGCTAACGTCAACCCGTAACTTCGAATTGACGTAACGAGAGATCCGACCATCGGGTTCTCCTGAAGCTGGAACCGTAATGAAATGAGCTTTCCAATAAAATGAGAATTTTTGAAATCTAATGGTTTGATTTTTAAATATGTCTAAATCAGTTTTGGAGAAGATAGTTATAGATGCATGTGACACCCCACGTCCGTTAATGTCACTCACAAAGGGAATGCATTAAGTTTCGTGAAGCGTTATAGTAAAAAGAACGGAAATATTACAAGACAGACATATAAAATAACATCAGAGTAAAAAAATTATTTATCACAAGATACCGTGGTCCAAAAACATCACATGTCTGAAATACAAATGCCCGTTACAACATAAAAGCTACTATCTTATACTTCAAAAATATCAGAGTACATAAAAAAAATCCCCAAAAACAACATGTAGCCATAGCAACAAGGATAGGAGCTTGAGCCATACATATCAGCAGCCCCAGTAAAAATAAGCAGAATCACGGTCAAGCCTAAGTGTTTTCGCCCTGAGAACCGAGGGGGGAACGGAAGAAAGAAGGAGAAACAAAAAGGGTCAGACATAAAGTCTGGCGAGTCTAGTTACATTTAGTAAGTAAATAAATAAAACTAGCATGACAGGCATATAAAGTGGATAAGAGAGATTACTACATAAAAGACAGGTGTGACAAGGTAGACAGGATAATGTGTATATGCTTCCCTAATGATTACTCTGCACTATTACTAGTATATCCAGAATGAGATGATCCCTTCCACTATAAGGTGGCAAACTTAGGCATACGTCCAAGTGTACCCTAACTACTACCCTAATTGATCGACTCCCTAATCCATGTAGATACTCTGTGCCGGCCCCACCGTAGGATGTATCACGTCCTAAAGTGGCAGCCTCTGTTGATATGCACATCCCCATATCTATAGGTGTCAACGTCGTCTTATCCCCTTCTGCCCGGCTCATGCACGCACATAGCCCGGTCGGTTTGCGCCGCCCACACCGTCCTCCACATTTGGATCTCTTACAATCAGTCCAGTAAGTGTGCCCCTTCTCCGACCTAGTTCAGAGTACATGTTTGATACCTACTCCGGGTTACTGGTTGAAACGGGCCCCACACAATATGATACAAGTTCTCCTCTTTGTCTTGTATCCCTTATTAGGTTTTCATTGGCTATGTATACCACTATGTTTCTTTAATTACATAACCCTACCATTTCCACTAGTTATGTTTACCCTAAAAGGTGTCTTTAATTACATAACTTTATTATTCCCACTGGTCATGTATACCACTAGGTGTCTTTAACTACTTTACCGTATCGGGTTAAGTTTGTGGGCCTATATGTAAATAAAATCCACCCCCTCAGATTTGCTTAACCCACCCACTGTCCAACCAATTTTACTTAACCCTAACTTTAGTTCATAATCGTACAATCCCTATGGATAGGATTAGGTTAAGTAGTCCAATTTATTACCATGTTCAATTATGGTCGGCCTTCAACTTGTGGATGTTGGATATGTCAATCGGGTCCGGGCAGACTTCTTCCACTAGTTGGGCCTAACCTCGTGTCATTGTCCTTCTCGTATTTGCGCACTTAGACCTCTAACTTTAGGTTCAACATTAGTGGTTGCTGGATATGTCGGTCGGGTCCGGGCAGACTTCCACCATGGTGCAACCTAACCCCGTGTCATAAGTGCAATTACAATTTCTAATTGTAACTATTAGACATTTTATTCTTATCTAATTCTTACCTATGACTTTATAGGTGATTATGCCCTTTTTTCCCATTTTGAATTATATGTTCAATTCATATAAACATTATTTAAATTATGCCCATTCTAACCTTTTTCCCCCGTTTCCTAACTAACGCATTCGCATATATTTGGTGGCATCTAGGCTAGAAAGTAGCCTAGCCATAAACAATAAAAGGGAAAGGTGATGAAAAAAAAATGACAATAGTGATTGTTCTGGCATAAACATAAACTAGCATGGTGATAAGGTGTACATATAAGTATAAATCCGATGAACTTGTGGCAGTTAACTAATTCTAACATGACTATGATGTCATAATAAGCATAATAGGATGTAAATTAACAATTTAGATGTCCATTGGTTTAGATCTAATATAATAGGCACAAGGTGATAAACTAGATCTGATTAATAATTTAGATGTCCACATAATTCAGATCCAATAGCTAAATATAGATCTAACATAAATAAGGTTTAAGATCTACATCATAGAATGCCATAGAAGTTACAATAGATCCGACAAGATAGAGATATAGATCCAAGTTATAATCAATTTAGAATGTCATATGTTCACAATTTACAATGGATCCAGTATATTATAGGATCAAGAACAAATCCAAACTATAGTCATATCACATTTACTTTTAAATATTTAAATCTAAAAGCAACTAGGAACTCACAGAGTTTGGATTAGAAAATAGAAAAAGAATGGATCTTGAATCTCTAATTGATTTGCTTATGTTGATTGAAGATAACAAATCCATCTCAGTTCAGACACCGACAGCATTTGGCCTCCACGATTTCCAATGAAGAAAACAGGAGAAATGACCATGTATTTATAGTTGCTAGCCCCTCTGAAACCAACTTCCACGTCAGCTCTAGGGGTGTCAACACCCCTGTAGAGGGGTCGACCCCGGTGTCGACACCCCTTAAGGGAGGTCGACCCCGGTGTCGACACCCCTCTAGGTGGGTCGACCCCCTAGAGCGGGAAAACTGCCGCCACTTTCTTTTTCAATTTTTGAGTCGATTGTGGATAAGGTTCTGACTCATATCTGACTCATATATGTGTATATAATTCCACTGCACATATACAAACTTAAAATCCTCATAACTTCTTTATACGGTGTCCGTTTTACGCAAACCAAATGTCTATCTTGACTAGAATTTCGAGACGGACGCAATGGCGCAGTCTGTTTCCCTTAATTCCGAATATTAAATTAATTATTATTTATTTTATCCTCTTTAGTGTTGTTAAAAATATGGGATAATACATTCCCCTACTCAAAGAATTTCGTCCCCGAACTATCTAAGTTGGGAAGAACGCATATCCTACCATCCATCATCCATCTACTCATCCTCAATCACTTGCATCCATTTTCCCTAAAGATTTTTAATGCTTATATGAATATATGCAAAGGTGTGTGTATATGTCCCAATACTAATGCGAAGATCAGGAAGTCTACTGATTCAGTTGACCTCCTTGATGCAATGTATGTTGGTGCCATGAATCCAATATGCATGCAAATAATCCTATTATAACATGTGAATTATATATGTGTGCACGCTCATTCGTCTAAATGCAACATCTATATGCTAATACATCCATTTGCATCCATAAAAAAAATGCACACACATCCATATGAAGTATGAGAGTGATTGAACCAATCTAGTGTCCAATGTGTGTGTATATGCATCCATAAGCAGCCACTAGCAAACATTTGCATCCACTTGCATCCATCAAACATAACATGTCTCAAATACATGTTTACATCCATAGGATTCCTATCTAAAGGTCGAAAATACTATGGATAGGATATATTTAAATGATAGAAACAAGCACAGATAAATTTTTGGAAAAGGAGTTAAGAACATACCCTCGAAAAGAAACGGGTACGAAGCCTGAATCTTGTCTTCAGTCTCCCAAGTCGCATCCTCTGGGTTATCTCCCCAATGAACCTTTATCATCTTGATATCTTTATTGTGTAGCTTCTTAACTTATGATCCAAGAATACGGGTAGGGACTCGTCTGACTGTCGCCTCCCACTCTACTTCCACTTCTTCCAATATGCTTGGCTCAACAACTTCCGCGGTGTCATGCAAACACTTCCGCAGATGAGAAACGTGGAAAACATCATGAACACCAGCTAAATTTTCTGGAAGCTTTACTCTATAGGCCATTTGGCCAATCCTCTCAGTTATGGGAAATGGTCCCACAAGCCTAGGTGCCAAATCCCCTACCGATCTGAAGCGAACCACATTCTTCAGAGGTGACACTTTGATAAAAACTAAGTCTCCCGCCTCAAATTCGATGTCAGCCCTTCTCTTGTCTACATAGGATTTCTGCCTATCTTCTTCATCCACCGTCGAATAAGGTCAATCTTCTTGGATGTTTCGCTAACCGTATCTGGTCCAAATAATAATCTTTCTGTAGATTCTCACCAACAAGCCGGTGATCTATAGGGTCATCCGTACATTGCTTCAAAGGGTGTCATGCCGACGCTAGCTTGATTACTGTTGTTATAGGCAAACTCTACTAAAGGAAGATGCTCTTCCCAAGTCCCTACAAAGTCTAGGATACAATTCCTTAAAAGATCTTCAAGGATTCTGTTCACCCTCTCTGTCTGCCGATCGGCCTGAGGATGATAAGCGGTACTCAAACACAACTGTGTACCTAATGCTTCTTGCAAGCTCCTCCAAGATTCGCTGGTGAACATGGGGTCACAATCACTCACGATGGTAGAAGGTACCCCATGAAGATGAACTATCTCTCGAACATAGATCGCTGCCAACCATGATGTCGTTCTCTTACTCTTAACTGAAATAAAGTGAGCGCTCTTAGTGAGTCTATCTACCACAACCCAGATACTGGTGTTGCCTTTCTTCGATCTTGGAAAACCATCTGTGAAATCCATAGAGACGCTCTCCCATTTCCACTGAGGGACCTCCAAAGGATGAAGTAAACCACCAGGTTTCCTTTGCTCAGCTTTAACTTGCTGGCAAACTAAACATTGAGAAACAAATTCAGACACATCTTTCTTCATCCCAGCCCAAAAGAAAACCCTCTTCATGTCTATGTACATCTTGTCACTGCCTGGATGAATAGTCATCTTAGAATGGTGGGATTCTTCTAGGACCTCCTTTATCAAGCTTCCAGTTTGAGGAACACATAGCCTTCCATCTCGTTGCAACCACCCCTTTTTCATCTATGGTATATCGACTGAGGTGACTAGAAGTCTCCCTTTTTCGAAGCTTATCCATGATGTCTAAAATTTGTAGGGCACCTTGTTGCGATGCTCCTATCTAATCCATAAGAGTTGGTCGTATCTCCAATGATGCAAACAAGTCAAGCAAAATCTCGATGGAGGGTTTAAAATCAAAGTTTGATATGAACTCCAAGCTTTTCCCCTCCACAAACAGAGGACTTAAGGCCATCCTCTGCCTACTTAGTGTGTCAGCCACCAAATTACCCTTGCCAGGGGTATAAGCGATTTCGAAATTATAAGAAGTTAAGAACTCCATCCACCTTTGTTGCCTTAAATTAAGATCCTTCTATGAGAATAGATACTTAAGAGATTTATGATCGGTGTATAACTCGAACTTCTCTCCAAGTAAATTATGACGCCACGTCTTTAGCGCGAATACTATGGCAGCTAGCTCTAGATCATGGGTGGGGTAGTTCTTCTCATGAACTCTCAACTGTCTACCCCCATAACACACCACCTTTCCTTCTTGCATCAGAACCGCACCAAGCCCTGTACCACATGCATCAGTGTAAACTATAAACACTTTGTTCCCATTGGGAAGAGTCAAGACTGGGGCTGTTGTAAGAGCCCTCTTCAAACGTTGGAAAGCAACATCACAATCTATATCCCATGAAAATGCCAGGTTCTTCTTCGTCAGCCTGGTGAGTGGGGCTGATATCTTTGCGAAGTCCTTAATGAACTTCCTATGATAACCTGCCAACCCAAGAAAGCTTATCACCTCTGTTGCAATTTTAGGAATCTGTCGATCTTGCACCGCAACTACTTTCACGGGATCCACGGCTATCCCTTCTTTGGAGACTACGTGCCCTAAGAATCTCACCTCCTTTCTCCAAAAATGGCATTTGGAGAACTTTGCCTTAAACTGATGGTCACGGAGAGTTCTCAAAACTTCCCTCAAATGTTGGGCATGCTCTTCTCCGCTCTTGGAGAAGATCAAAATATCATCAACAAAGACTACGACAAATTTATTTAGGAACTCCCGAAACACCCTACTCATTAGTCGACAAAATAGGTGGGTGCATTCGTCAGCCTAAAAGGCATAGCTAGCCATTCAAAGAAACCATCCGGAGTCCTAAAAGCAGTCATATCTATGCAATCCTCAGCCAACCTCAATTGATGAAACCCTGTGGCTAAGTCTAACTGAGAGAATATTGAGGCACCAACAAGCTGATCAAATAAATCATCAATCCTCGGGAGCGGGCGCCTATTCTTCTTAGTGAGTTTATTCAACTCTCTATAGTCGACACAAAAACAAAGCGAACCATCCGCCTTAGTTGCGAATACAAATGGAGCACCCCATTCAAATATGCTTCATCTGATAAATCCTTTCTCAAGTAGCTCCCCTACTTTCTTACTCAGCTCCTTCCTTTCCCTCGAAGCCATATGGCGCACTAGCAATGCAACTGGCTTTGCATTGTCCACCAGATATATACGAAAATTGATCTCGTGCCTCGGAGGTAAACCCCATACCTCATCAAAGACATCAGAATAATCTCGGACTACTGGATTAGATTGTAGATCATCGATAGATGCATCAAGATACTCTAGGAAACTAACCATAATAGACCCTTGGGGTCACAAGAAATCTCGAGGGTCCTCCCATGACAAGTCAGAAGCCTAACGACCCTCCTCTCACAATCCAGAATGGCACTATATGTGGTAAGCCAATCCATTCCTAGAATCAACCCATAACCCATAAACCCGAACACATATGTGTCGCATTCAAACTCGACGCCTAACACAAATATCCTCAAACCCCGACAAATCATAGATAAATGAGCCGAACCACCAATGGGGTTTGAGACAACTACGGGAACCACTACCATACTAGTAATTAAGTGCAGAAATTCACCACAAAACTAGATATAAATGAATATGAAGCGCTAGAATCAAAAAGTGTTCTAATAGGATGGTTTGAAAGAGAAATTAAACCTTCTACAGAAATTTTTCTACCTCTATCAGGAGCACTAATCGCGAGAGCATGTATCTGCCCCCCAGAGGTTCCTACCCTTTGACCATGCCACGGTGATCCCTGTTTCTTCGGGCACTCCCTAGCAAAGTCCGACCTCTCCACAGTTGAAAAAAGGGTTCTTCCTTCTTTTACAGTCTTTGATCAAGTGACCCTCTTTCCCACAACTGTGGCACTTCCTTTTCTCCTTACCCTTGTGATTCTTTCCTCCTTTCTTCTGTTGCTGTTGCTGTTGTTGTTGTCCCTTCTTGGGCCCACCTTCTTATTTTTCTTTGTTTCCTTAGCTTTAACCTCCTTCTTTTCCCCTTTCTCTTTCTCATACATCAAGGCCATATCAACAAGTCTTTCAAAAGTGGCTCCCATTGGAATATGGGACATGGCTAACCCATGAAGGGGTTCATTTAGCCCTTTAGCAAACCGCAAAGCATTCTTATGCGGCGTGTATACCAGTTCCAGTCCAAATCTTGCCAACTGGTTAAATTTGTTCACATACTCTTTAACCGTCAAGTTCCCTTGTTTGAGTGCTAAGAACCTCTCCATTTGCATGCTCTTCTTAGCTTGGGAAAGGAATTTCATCTCAAACCTCTGTCTAAATTCATCCTAAGTTTCCATCGGACGGCCCGCTTGGGTTACCTCCCACCAAAATGAAGCTTCATCCTTCAATAGCCAAGCAGCTAACAGAATCTTTCTTCGATCCTCTACTTCAAAGATTACAAACAAGTCCTCGGTCTCCTTGAGCTAGTTCCTATCTTCCACAAACATCTCAGTTCCATGGAACGGCTTCCCTCCCACAGCACGAAAATCTTTGCAGATCTACGAAAAGTTGTTTGCACGCGGAGGAGGAGGAACAATGTGTGCAGCTGGGGGAGGAACGTTTCCTTGGCCTTCGGCAGGCACCGTGGCCTCCAGATACCTACGGAACCATCCTGGTATTGTAACGCCCTATGGAATGTTGGGTTCCCCAGACATGCTGAAAAAGAAAACGAAAGAGATTCAGACAAAGTATCGAAAGATATTACTTATGGCTTTTTGGGGAATGTTTTTCAAAACAGGCTTTTCTTTTTGAAAATACTTTCTTCTAAAACCTTCTTGAAAATAGCTTTCAAAAACTTTTATCTAATCTAGTAACCTTCAGCTCTGATACCAAGTGTGATACCCCACGTCCGTTAATGTCACTCACAAAGGGAATGCATTAAGTTTCGTGAAGCGTTATAGTAAAAACAACGGAAATTTTACAACACGGACATATAAAATAACAGCGGAATAAGAACTTTATCTATCATAAAACACCGTGGTCCAAAAACATCACATGTGTGAAATACAAAAGCCCATTACAACATAAAAGCTACTGTCTAGTACTTCAAAAATATCAGAGTATAAAAAAGAAATAAAATTCCCCAAAAAAAAATATCCATAGCAACAAGGATAGGACCTTGAGCCATACATATCAGCAGCTCTAGCAAAAATAAGCAGAATCATGGTCAAGCCTGAGTGTTTCCGCCCTGAGAACCTTTGGGGGGGGAAACGGAAGAAAGAAGGAGAAACAAAAAGGGTCAGACATAAAGTCTGGCGAGTCTAGTTACTTTTAGCAAGTAAATAAATAAAAGTAGCATGAAAGGCATATAAAGTGGATAAGAGAGATTACTACATAAAAGACAGGTGTGACAAGGTAGACAGGATAAGTTGTATATACTTCCCTAATGACTACTCTACACTATTACTGGTATATCCATAATGAGATGATCCCTTCCACTATAAGGTGGTAGACTTAGGCATACGTCCAAGTGTACCCTAACTACACCCTAATTGACCAGCTCCCTAATCCTCGTACATACTCTGTGTCAGCCCCATCGTAGGATGTATCACGTCCTAAAGTGGCAACACTCCGCTGATATGCACAGCCCCATATCAGTAGGTGTCACCGTCATCTTATCCCCTTCTTCCCGGCTCATGCACGCACATGGCCCGGTTGGTTTGCGCCACCCACACCGTCCTCCACGTTTGGATCTCTTACAATCAGTCCAGTAAGCGTGCCCCTTCTCCGACCTAGTTCGGAGTACATGTTTGATACCATCTCTAGGTTACAGGCTGAAATGGGTCCTACACAACATGATACAAGTTTTCCCCTTTGTCTTGTATCCCCACTAGGTTTTCATTGGCTATGTATACCACTAGGTATCTTTAATTACATAACCCTATCATTTCCACTAATTATGTTTACCCTAAAAGGTGTCTTTAATTACATAACTTTATTATTCCCACCGGTCATGTATACCACTAGGTGTCTTTAAATACATAACTTTATCGCGTTAAGTTTGTGGGCCTATATGTAAATATTACCCACCCCCTCAGATTTGCTTAACACACCCACTGTCCAACCAATTTTACTTAACCTTAACTTTAGATCATAATCATACAATCCCTATGGATTGGATTAGGTTAAGTAGTCCAATTTATTACCATGTCCATTTATGGTTTATAATGGGCTAGACCTCCCACATCAGGCCTACAACTTGTGGATGCTGGATATGCCGGTCGGGTCCGGGTAGACTTCTTCCACTAGTTGGGCCTAACCTCATGTCATAGCCCGTCTTGTATTTGTGCACTTAGACCTCTCACATTAAGTTCAACATTAGTGGTTGCTTGATATGTCGGTCGGGTCTTAGCAGACTTCCACCACTAATGCAACCTAACCTCATGTCATAGGTGCAATTACAATTTCTAATTGTAATTATTAGACATTTCATTCTTATCCAATTTTTACCTATGTCTTTATAGGTGATTATGCCCCTTTTTCCCATTTTGAATTATATGTCTAATTCATATAAACTTATTTAAATTATGTCAATTCTAACCTTTTTCACTTGTTTCCTAACTAACCCATTCGCATATATTTGGCGGCATCTAGGCTAGAAAGTAGCCTAGCCATAAACAATAAAGGGGAAAGGTGATGGGAAAAAATGACAATAGTGATTGTTCTGGTGTAAACATAAACTTGCATGGTGATAAGTTGGACATATAAGTATAAATCTGATGAACTTGCGGCAGTTAACTAATTCTAACATGACTATGATGTCATAATAAGCATAATAGGATCTAAATTAACAAATTAGATGTCCACTGGTTTAGATCTAATATGATATGAACATGGTGATAAAATAGACCTGATTAATAATTTAGATGTCCACATAATTCAGATCCAATAGCTAAAAATACATCTAACACAAATAAGGTTTAAGATCCACATCATAGAATGCCACAGAAGTTACAATACATCCGATAAGATAGAGATTTAGATCCAAGTTATAATAAATTTAGAATGTCATATGTTCACAATTAACAATGGATCCAGTATAATATAGGCACACGAACAAATCCAAACTATAGTCATATCATGTTTACTTTTAAATATTTAAATCTAAAAGAAACTAGGAACTCACCGAGTTCTGATTAGAAAATAGAAAAAGAATGGATCTTGAATCTCTAACTGATTTGCTCAAGTTGATTGAAGATAACGGATCTATCTCAGTTCAGACACCGACAACATTTGGCCTCCTTGATTTCCATTGAAGAAAACAAGAGAAATGGCCGTATATTTATAGCTGCCAGCCTCTCTGAAACCGACTGCCACGTCAGCCTTGGGGGGTGCCAACACCCTTGTAGGGGGGTTGACCCTAGTGTCGACACCCCTCTAGGGGGGTTGACCACCTAGAGCGGGAAAACTTCCGCTACTTTCTTTTGAATCAATTTTGGATAAGGTTCTGACTCATATCTGGCTCATATGTGTATATATAATTCCATTGCGTGTATGCAAACTTAAAATCCTCATAACTTCTTCATACATTGTCCGTTTTACGCAAAAATGTCTATCTTGACCAGAATTTTGAAACGGATGCAATGGCGCAGTCCGTTTCCCTTAATTCTGAATATTAAATTAATTATTATTTAATTTATCCACTTTTAGAGTTGTTAAAAAAAAGGGTGTTACAATGCAATTCATTGGCCGATATTGGAAACCGACTGTAAAGGCCTTAATAAAATTATCAAAAATATAAATAAATTATGTAAAATCATAATAAATAATTTGGAAAGATTTTGGATGAAATATTCTACATTTGAAAAGATAAAAGTTATTTTATTTGAATGAACTAGTTAACAACTAGAATAGTAATCCAATGATTTTAAATTAATAAATTTGATGTTAAATGGTTTTAACATAACCAGAAGTTTCCAATATATAAATTGGAATGAATTTGAATGAAAATTATCTTCAGATATTTTCGATATTGGATTCTGTGATTATAAAGATATCGTTGAGGAATTTGGAAGATATTGATATCGTTATTCCAAAACGATATTTGTTGGTTTCTGGATTTGGTATAGAATGAAAGTCGATATAATTCCATTTAAAGCCTTATATTTAATATCAAATTGGATTTGGGTTTGTTGCAATTGGTGTCTTAAATAGCACTATTCTTAAACCCTGTTGAAATGTAAGTTATAGAAGAAATCTTTTAATCAAGATTTAATAAAGTTTTCTAGTTTATTCACTTAAATTGGGATTGAATGGAATTCAATTCATAATAATCGAAATGAGCTTCATTGAAGGAAGGCTTTTACTATTTATGGAATTTAAAAGGCTTCGCCGTTATTTCATTTATAGTACTAGTCCGATACGAAAATTTATGTCGATTATTAATTGTTCATATTTCCATGAACATTCCATATTGAATGGAAGATGATTTTGGGTTTATTGCAAATGGTGTTTTTACATGACATTTGTTCATTAACCCAAGTAAAGACAAGATTTATTTCCAAAGGTTGAATAATCATTAAGTAATGATTTTTGGACTAAAACTAAGTTGAAGTTTAAATGAATCATTAATTAGATTGATATGTAAAAAGAAGTAATTAAATCTACCAACTTCGGGAATTGTTAGGAATGGAGTACCACCAGTTTTACTCCATACAATAGTTAAATCTTTAATTAGATTTGAAATGTTAAGTGGTAATTAAGTTTACTGATAACAATATGGGTATTAAATATGGAGTACGCCTTGTTTTGCTCCATGAGAAAAATAGGTTGGGATAGGATAAATGAAATAAATGATTAGTTCGGTAAGGCTCGATAATCCCGAATAGTTATATTAACCTTAATTTGGTTTAAGTTCTGAAAAGATATAATAAAATTGTTTGAAATTATACCCAAAGTAAGATTTAAACAAAAGTTTAAATCGGATAATCTTTGATAAAATTAATGGGAACCTTTCCCGGAGTTATGAATATTTGAATAAAAGAATATTCTGGATTGGAATGAGGCGTATGATGTGTTTATATATCACTTGATTATAAGATGTGCTAGTTATTCAGAAAGATGGGGTTTAACCCATTCTGAATAACTGTTACGACAATTAAAAGTCGAAGATATTGAAGATGGTGCAATACCGACAATCTTCACATCGAATGGATTACTACTGGTGCCCTTGACTGGAGTTGCTACCTTGAAGTGGTTATAGTGGCAGTTATCCAGACGTGCTTGTTGATTGTCTGGATATGCGAGGGTCTCTCTCTTGTATTAGACATATAGGATGGGGAATAAGGTGCCTCCAGTTTCGTTTAGACCCAGAATGAACCTGTAAATGGATTATGTGTATGATGTTGAATTTCATTACATATTGATTAATTGCTATCAAATATATATCTATTTGGTGGCAGAGAATTTATTCTCTCTCTTAACACCCTTCTCTGAGACGTACAAGCTTAGAGGTTATATATTGGTGGACATCAGTCGTATGGTACGGATTGTCAATGTGGCATATTGAGATACAGTAATCAAAGATTTTATTGAAAATCTGAGCGTTGTGGATGATGATCAAAGCATGGCTTTAATATAGCATAGCTTTGTGTAAAGCATCGTGAGATTCACACCCGGTATGAGTCAAAAACGCGATTAGGGACAAGAAGGAGTGCATACATTTCATTCTAGCTATGGGTGATGTCATGTTATAGAGCCCATACATTTTACTTATGTGGATGATGGATTGCGAGGCGTCTCGGATATGATTGGTCGACATACTGACTAGGTGACAGAACTAATAGGACCGGAAAACATATTGTTTAGGAATAACTAATCCATAAACGTTAGTTATGGACCGGCCCTGCAAGATCTAGGGGTTTCCTATAGGTGTGATCCCGGACATCTTGCTAGAGGTGTTCCGAATCGGAAGGAGCCATCCCTTGCCATGACTCATTATGGAGAACCAATTTCCAGTACAACATTTTATGGTTTTAGTCGTATACAATCGACGACACAGTAGGATGGGGTACTATGCCATTTATGATCGACACATTTATATTTGAAGTTGTTTTATACACTATGCACTTATAATAATATCAAAAATATTTTTTAAAAAGTTTATCAAGCATGTTTGGCTATTATAAGGTAAAACTCTATCCTTCGGTTGCGTTGCATTGTGTGATGGGACCTGAGTCTTATAATAGCTTCATTTTTCAAAAAGCATTGCGTTGTTTTTATTTTAAACTGGTATTCATTTGCAGTAAACCCGTTCCGTGTCATACGGCGTGGTCCGAAGATTTTTCCCACTTTTAAAGTAAGTTTTAATAATTATTTTAAGTTCTCACACCAATCCCATGACTGACCTGGAGTTTATTGTTTTCGCCTAAACTCTTAGTGCCAAATTTTCCACACAAGCAGGTAGTTGTTTTGGTTTTGCGGATTTTTATTTAGCAAGATCTTGATTTACAGGTGGAGCTATATTCGGATAGCTTTGTAACCGCGTATTTCTTTCAGTTGTGTTAGTTGATGTATTTCTGTCGTGCATTGTATTTATACAATTTTATTTCCTCTACTATGTAATTTATTCTGATATTTATTATTCGTTGTGTAACTATTATATGTACTCTGATATATTCTATACTCTGATGTAATATTATTATAATAGCAATGAAAAGTTCTATTGTTTTGTGTT
Organism: Allium sativum; assembly: GCA_030737875.1. Classification (NCBI taxonomy): domain Eukaryota; kingdom Viridiplantae; phylum Streptophyta; class Magnoliopsida; order Asparagales; family Amaryllidaceae; genus Allium; species Allium sativum. Next base: position 347,448,836 of record CM060920.1, read on the forward strand.
ATGATGTTACATGTTTTCAAACTATCCGTGTTCTCGTTCGGTTTAGGCTGACCGGGAATTTCGGGTCATGATAATTTTGAATTTCAAAATTCAAAATTAAATTTTAATTTAGAAATTAAATTCCATTTTTGAATTATTGAATTCAAATATCAAACACAGCAAAAAAACAAGCACCCATTCAACCATTTCAATCAAAAATTATTAATTAAGGCGCACTTGGTTTGTAGATCCATTCCTTCGATATTTTCTGAATCCTGAATCACTGTGAAGCACATATTTGGATTTTCGGTTTCTGGCTCTTAGTCACTTGATGATGAACCCAAATCATCTAAAGTTGTTGCGTATGCCCTTTTCCTTTCTTTGACAATTTTGTTTGTTTGTTGACTTGATTTATCTAGATATAGACACATTTTTTTATATGACCTGTTTTGTTGCAATTATAACATCTATCGTCATATTTTCCCGAACATCCTTGATTATTTCCTTTAAAGTTATTTTTCCTTCTATATCTGAGAAATTTTCTGAAATTCTTTGTCATTAAGACAATTTCTTCGTCATCCTCACAGCTTGAATTAGAAATGTCGGTTGTTTCTTTGAATGCTATAGATTTCTGTTCTGTCGGCTTATTTTCCTTTCTTTTCTATAACTGTACTTCGAATGACATTAAATTCCCTATTAACACCTCAATCTTCATTTCACTGATATTATTGGCCTCTTTAATTGCAAGTGTTTTCTGATCCCATTTCGAATTTAGAGAATTAAGGATTTTTCTGACTTGATCTTCTTCAGAATAAGTTTTTCCCAAAGCCATTAATGAATGCATGATTTCCGGGATCCTGCAGTCCATATTGGAGACAGATTCATTTTGATTCATTTTAAATAACTCAAATTGATTAGTTAGCATTAATATCTTTGTCTGTTTAACTTTATTTGTTCCTTTATGAGTAACTTGAAGATTTTCCATGTACCATGAGCATATTTACAACCTGACATTCTTTTAAATTCATTTCTATCAAATGAAAAGAATAGCATATTCATAGCCTTAGAATTGCTCTGTGCAGCAACCATTTGTTCGTTAGTCCATTGTGAAAAATTAGTAGTGGGTTCAACATATTCATTTTATGTGATATTCCAAGTGTCTAATCCTATAAATTGTAAATATATTTTCATCCTACATGCCCAATATGAATAATTACTGCCATTAAATACTGGTAGTCTAATGGTGGACTCACGCTCTACAAATTAATTATTATTACTAGTAATTCCAGTGTTGGTTGCCATTTAATATTTCCAAAATTTAGATAATGAAATTTGAAAACCTATGCTCTGATACCAACTATTAGGGATTAGAATCACAGATCTTAAGACAAAAATAACACTAGAAGGGTGGTGAATTGTGTTTTAAAGAACTTATAAAAACAGTTAATGATTACTCAATCAACTATATGAATCACATAATGAATATCACAACAGAAACAATCACAGATGTAGATATAAACGGGAAAAACTGTAGAAAAGGAAAGAACACTGCGGATTTTATACTGGTTCGAATTACTCCTGGCTCCAGCCCCACGCAATGCTAGATTGCGCAGAGTTTTATTATATTAATACCCAATTATAACCCACTTAATTACATGGCTACAAGGTTAACCTCGATTCAACACCCTTGATTTAATGGCTAAAAGGCTAACACCGCTCCCTTTCCTTGATTTACGGGCTACAAGGAACACACCCTTTCTTTATCGATTACAATTTCCCTAAAACTTTTGAATAGCACTTCCAAACAGAGAGTATTTGATAGGGGTTGAGAATGGAAAAGGAATGATATAATTTGTATTGAAATCGGCAGAGTATAAGTGTAGAAATCAAGAAATTAAAGTAGAATAATGGTGGTAAGAGAAAGGATGAAGAAGGAGAAGATTAGTTAGTTAAAATTTCGAAAATGAGGGCTTTATATAGTGTTCCAAATATCACAACAGTTCTGAAAAGTTTTAAGATATGAAAATACACTTCCTTTTTAATTTAAAAAAGTGACGGTTATATGTCTACATGTAAGAAGTTGTATGTCGACATATGCTAGGTTTTCAAATTTTAAATCATGTTTTAACGCATTTAAATCAACAAATACATATATATATATATATTTATATATATTGAGAAAATCCCTATATCAAAACTAGCTGTTTAAAATATAATTTCTTAGTTATGAAAACATATAAACTATTATTTAAACATATAATATAAAAACCATTTATATATATGATATAAAACTATATAATTATAAACATATATAATATAATTGTTCAACTTTATAATATATATAAACTATATAAGAAACTTATATATTTGAAATCATAAGTAAAAACCTTTAGATGATTTAAAATCATTTTGAAAAGAGTTTGAAATTAATTTAAAAAAGATAATTTGAAAACAGAAATTTGAGAGTGCTAACCAGAGTTTTACATACTAACTAGACTCTATTACTTTGATAATCTTGAACTCTTGAAATCTTGAATATCTAAAAACTCTTAACTACACAGTCTTCATTATTAACTTCCTGCACATAATTTTTGTACATATATATATATTCTGGATAAAGATGATAGTACATATATTTTATAATCAATAATGTTAACAAGGTTGTTGTCATCAAAATTCCATTTCCAATAGAACCATAAAGCCTAGAGGGAGAATAAATGGAGGATTGAAGCAGTTATAGCTGTATAAGATTATCAAACTGAAAAAAAAGGAAGAAAGCATTTGCGTTAAATGTCAGTAAGGAAGTAATTGAGGTTGAATTATAAATTAACTAATTATATTTATATCGTTTAATTCATATTCAACTTGTAAAATGTATAATTCTCTCATATGTTATCAGAATCTGACAAAACAAGAGGCATTAGGATCGTATGGAAGAGTACTACAAGTCCATGCTAAATTGGAATGGATTGTAGCTAGTCAGAACTTTGTTTAATTTTATATGCCTATTAAAAATTAAATGAAATGGAGCCGAATCGTCGATTGAATAACCAGTGAGTTGTCAACTCACACTTTCTCGAATGCTATTTAAATTATATCATGTTATAAATATCTATTGCGTAATCGATATTTATTTATATGATATGATTGGATGATTGGTTGTTATTGTTTCATTGATTTTTTGATTGATTATTGTTTATTGCTTGGATTACTTGGTTATAGTTATAAATTTTAGTCTGCGAACGAATAATCCCTGACATTATCTGCTTTTAAGAAGAAGATTCATTTTGGATGAATTGTTTTAATTTTTTGTTTATATGAATATATAAGCTATTATGTTAACTATGATGCAGGGAGAAACGGGTTAGTGGGATCCAACTGGTTTTCTCAATATTTTAATGCTATTTGGTTTCATTTCATTATTATATGAACTGTTTAACCAATATGTTTGGATGATGATTTGGTTGTTAATGGTTGAATTAGAATTCAACACAGATGCTTATTAACCAATAAATAGTATCGACTAAGTTGTTGGTAGAAGATGTCCTAAAAACCCATCTTTTTAAAACGTTGATTCACCGTTAGGTGAATTGAATGAAATAAAGTTATAAATTTTATTTTATAACCTAAGTCAATTTTTGAAATATATTTTATATAAATTATTTTAAATAAAAGTTTTACTAAAAGAAAACCAATATTTATTATTCAATTTTATAGTTAATTATAAAATGATTTGTTATGATGAATTCTTATGTTTTAAACAAGTGCTTTTAAGCAAGTAAGTCTAAAATTAACTTAAGTGTTAATAATTTGAAGTAATCCTTTCCATGAAACAATTTAGTGAAATTAAATTAATTAAGTTATTAATTAATTTAAGTGGAAGGATTAGTGGAAATTAGTTAACAAGTTAATTGATGTTATCAAGTTAACTATGTTGATTGAGATTGACTATTAGAATAATTGTTTTCAATTAATCTAATAGGAATGGTTTGGAAAAATAGTAATTCAAATTTCATGAATGTTCTTAAAAGTTAATTAATCTTTATTAAAGTGTGTTTATCAAGTTGTTTATTTTTAGTAAATTTAACTATTATTTAAATAATCTTTTAAAGGAAATCAACTATTCTATCTTTAGTTAATAAAGAAGTTAATTACTTCGGTTTTGATTAATAATGAAGTAAACTACTTTTACTTCGGTTAATGTTGAAATTAATAATTATTTCAATTAATATTAGTTAAAGGGATTACCTTTTTGATTAAAATCATTTAAGAAGGCACTCAAGTTTGTGATAAAACTTCAGTTGAATCTTGAGAGTTGTTTATGAAGGGATTTTATAGTAAAATATGAGTTTTATCAACGAAGTTATAAAAGAGATCCTAAGTTAATGCGATAGTCTAAAATGAAGATTTACTTAATATTTGAATTAAGTAAAAAGGGTTACGATCAAAAGAAGGTTTCTAGGAATGCAAAGAAATAAGGTTAAAGGATTTGTGCAAGGAATTTGGGTAAAGGGATTTTAGTAATAAAATCCAAATTAGGTTATACAATAAAATGTTAGGAACTTTGGTAAAGGATTTGGTAATAGGATTTTTTAACAAAATCCAAGTTATAAAACAAATTTTTTAAAGAAATTTAGAAGTTAAAAGGTTATGTTTTAGTAAGCATTTACTTAATCAACGAATTAAGTAATAGTAGTTATATTTGAGAAGAGAATTACAAAAATACGAATGGTTTATAAAACCATGGTTTAAATAGAATAATAAATGAGAGTGTGTGGTATTGTAAACAATATCAGTTTTTATTTACGAACTCATATTTATCTAAGATAAGAACGTTGTCGATCGAGGTTCGAGAGGTAAATAAAATACCTCAACTTGAATGACTTCAGAATTATCTGAGGATGATATTGGTTTGTAAAGGTAAAGATGTTGGAAATAATTTATTATTTCTATAAGAAAATAATATAGCAATATTATTTAGAAAGTTTTGAAAAATAATAAAACTAGGTTATGTTAACAACGTATTACTCAACTTTGTTTGGCCCAGATTAAAAATACGATTAAACTTATACCATTTTGTTACGTATATAGCACCATTTTTTAGATAATGAAAATAATATGGGTTTTGAATACACTTATTCCGAGGAATAAGCTAATAGCTATGATTTTCAAATTACTGTAAAAGAGAAGTTATATGCGTTTGGAGATGGAGTGAATTTCTTTATTTTTCGATCGCCTGGAAGGGATAAAAGAAACATCCTGTTTTTCCTTCAAATATTTCTGATCATAAGCCAGATGACGGAACGGGGAGACCTAGGATGTAGAAGATCATACATGAGTGATTTGGAAGATTTGGATTAATTGAAAAAAAATAGTTCTAATTGAAAGTTCTTACTTAATTCATTATTATTTATCGATAGTAAAAAAAGAATCATCACGGAGGAAGGGACCCACCGAGCTAAGATCAGGGGAAGCGAGAAAGTCGACTTGAGTAACACAACAATTTCCTCTAAACAGAATGAGGCTCTCATTGTGAGATCTATTAGTGATTAGGCCACCCCTCCCGGCAAGGCAGGTTCAAGCGATTAATCAAACAAATCATTCCTTCCCTTCATTCGTGGAACTCAGTGGTACAGGCAATAAGATTGTGGAAACGGGAACCAAGAACAAAATTTTTTTTTTTACTCGGAGAGGTTGTGGATTGATCCTAAGAATAAAGCAGGAAAAATGAAAGAGTCAATATTCACCCATGAAACCCTTATTTCTTATTTATTGGATTCCAATATTGTCTTGATTCAATAATTTATTAAAAGAAATAAAAAAATAAGGATCTAATATAAAAAAGAAACATTATCTATATCTATAAATAGACAAATCTAACCGAACGGAGGGGTGCAAAGGTTTCCTCGGGCTGGACGGAGAGTGGTCCGATGAATCGATCAATTCATCTCTCCATTTTCTGCGAAGAGGGGAGACAAAGAGTAGGTTCTAATACAGGGAAGTTCAAAACTAGACCAACGAAATTTCGTCTTTTAGAATAAAAAAGCACTTCCGAATTGATCTGTGTATTAACGGACGATATATATATAGGGATACACTGCATTGCCACTCGTAATCAAGATACTGGGATTGGACCAGTTCTGCAATCAATATACTAGCCTAGAGGTCCAGTTCCTCCCTAATATTGGAATTATTATTTCCATAAGCATTAGTATAATCTTTTATTGTGAAATTTTGAAGACAAATAAAACCATTGAGGTATATAAAATGAACAATGTAGCATATGGCATTGTTATACCCATTTAAGATTTGTAATTGGACTTATACCAGTTGACTATGTATATATAACAATATTTTGCCAAAGTAAAGGAAATCAAAAATGTGGTTTGGGTATATGTATCGATATTTCCAAAGTAAAGGAAATGAAAAAGGGGTTTGTTTTTATATAGAGATACTTCCAAAATAAAGGAAATAAAATAAAAGTGATTGTGAACATATAGAGATATTTCCGAAGTAAAGAAAATTCCAAAGTAAAGAAAATAAAGAGTAGTTTGGTGGATTAGGTTATTCTAAAAAGATAAACGTTGATTACCAATTTCAAGCAAGGAAAGCGAAAGAGATTGTTTGAGATAAGTATATGGACTCGATTTATAAGAATCAACAAAAAGATTTAATGAATGGTTTTAACAAATATTGCCTGAGCTGCTTATATACTTGATCTGTACTGTTGTGAATTGATAGTTAAAGAATCACTTATCAAATGAATATCTCCTTTTGACATTTGACATGTTAGTTCGAAGAGACTGAGACGGGAACTGGACCCAAAACCACTTCGAACCAACTTTGCGTTCGAAAAACTAATTTACAAGGGTTCTTATGAGATGTTTTGAAGATATAAATCTTTGGAGCGAGAGGGTTACTCGCTGATGTCTCTGGTTAGCTACCAGGATTATACTCGTAGTAGTAACTCCGACGTTCTAGAGTATCTTCTATTTCGTTCAGTAGCGAATTTGTATAGAAAGGGTTTTACAGTATTGAACTCACTTCGATCGCTGGGAAATAGATTCTGATGATGACAACTGCATCATCAGTATTCATTTTCGAGTTGTAAGTGACGAATTACTACCAGAGATACTGTTTTGAATTTGTTTTGGGAAAGAAAAGTTGTGTTGAATTTCAAAAAGGAAAATTTGTTTATTTTGAAAAGAGTTAACTGTTTAAAAACTCCCAGGGAAAGACTATTTGAATTAAAAACAAATTTAACAGAAATTTGTGAAAGCAAATTTGAATTAAAGTAAAGCCAGTAAAGTGGTAACTGAGATTGAATTAGAATGATATCAAGACAAATTGGATTGTGAGATTCAAATTTGAAGTGTAATGTGACAATCAAGTTAAGAGTTGGGAATCGAGAAGAAACTCGAGTTGAAATGATATTTGGCTCGGATATAAGCGAATGGTTGTGTTGTGGATAAAAGAAGATTGGAATTTGATTGGGATGACCCTTGTATCCGCTGAATTGATAACAGGGGAAAGGATATAATGGTATCCCCGACAAAAAGGTACAAGTTTATATTTCTATTGGATATGAGATTTATGAGCCGAATTGGCAAGCCGCTTGGCTGTTTGATTTTCTTTTGGGTTGGAGATGGCCCGGAGAGGCGAGTTGGAGTTTGACCTATTGACCAATACAAAGGAGGTGCTGGCGAAATTTTTCAAAAAGTTAAGGTGTTAGAAAATTTTCAGGATTTTTGAAAATTTTCATTGATAAGGATTAATTAATAATTTAATTAAAATAAATTGGTTTAGTGAAACCAGAGTTGAGAAGTAAACAAATAAGTCTGGCCAGTAGATAGGGTCGTCTTCTAGCTTTAGCAATTTCGAGGACGAAATTATTTTAAGTGGGGAAGAATGTAATGACCTGCACTTTCAGCGGTATAATAATTAATTTATTTAATTATTTAAAAGGTGATTAAAGGATTTAATGGTCGTGGAATTAAATAATGGTGAATATTTAATTAAAATAATAAATTAAATAATATATTTAATTTTGAAATAATCAAAATTGGCTGAAAATGGTGATATGGTGTGAACTGGATCATCTGTGATATTTAATTCAGTTTAGAATTGAATTAGAATAACGAATATATTTAATTAACGATGGTTGAACGTATAAATTATATTATAATTAAAATCGAGCTCGAAATGGCACTGCTGTTCGTAATTTGGCGATTTGAACTTCAACTGAATGTACAAGGTTCGTTTTAAATCGGATTTCTATGAAACAAGAAACGTTAGGAGCTGGTGAAGTATATCTTTCTAGTGGAAGAGAAAAATCGGTATTTCGTCGTGTAGATTTTGAGATATGTCCAAATCAAATTTTAAAATAGTCGTTATAGAATCGTTTATCGACCGTAACGATTTATTGGTATAACTAGATACCGGTTTCGAATTTAGACAAGGTTCTTTTGGGATATAACGATAATTTAATTTTTAGAATTTTATGGTAATTTTTAATTAATTAAATAAGCAACTTTTTATTTGGAGTATTTTGTACCCTGTAATCAATATTTTTGGGTTTCACAATATGAGTTGAACTACCGATATTATTATAATTTTGGAATCCTGGCACATCGCTGATTACAACGGTATTTTTATTTTCGTCGGTTGAGGTCCGAAAACGAGGGGAGTTTTTATGAAATCGGTAACCCAAAATATCAAAACACCCCTATCTCTAAACATCATTCCCATATGGTCAAAAGAAGACCATGTCTCCACATCTCTCAGCCGCACAAAGCTTTTTCCTAAATCAAAACGTGGAGAAATCTTAACCAACGGAAAAAAGCAAAACTAAAAACTATAAGTACCCCCTCTAAAATATCTCTAAACTTTAACCTAATTCTTCCTTCTGTTCTCCCAGTAGAAACGAGCCGCCACCAACATTTTTCACAGCGAAAAAACGAAACAAAATCCCTTAAACCATGCGAGGTATATATATCGGATCACCGAGAGAATCTCTTCGAGTCTATACCCCTTTTTCTTGGTTCGACTTCCATTTCGATTTGCTAGAAATTCACCGCTTGGACTTAGGGTTTACTGGAGACGGAGTCGACCGAGGAGGATCTTTGAACGTGGTGAGATGTGGGTTTCATCTGAGAGCAGTTCCATGAGGGGGATGAGGGGATCGAACATCTTGAGTCTCGGTGGAGGAGGGCACGAAGAATGAAGTAAGTATGAGCAGTGGGGTTTGTTTCATGAAAAATAATGGAGTGAGTTTTACTGTGATGTGGCTTTGAGCTGTCCAACGCCATGAGAAGGGAGCCGTCGAGCTTAAGTTCTAGGTGACGGGGTTGAAGTATTGAGGAATTGTAAAGAAAAGGAATTTCGCTCGATCCGAATCAGTCGCTAAACCGATCAAGAATGTTCGAAATGCCTGATTGTTTGAGAACACGACAAAATAGAACGTAGACAAAAGAACATTTCATTGTTAATTACAACAATTCATCAGAATACCAGAATACACAGAGTATAAATAAATATTACACAATAGAAAAATATCAAAGATTACAATACATTACATAGCAACAGAAAATAATACAAAATACAACTGAAGAAGATACACGGATACAAAGCTTTCCGGATATCGTTCTAGCTGTAAACCAGGATCCTGTGAATATAAATCTGCAAAACCAAACCTACTAGCTGCCCATGTCAAAATAAGGGCACCCAAAGTTTAGGTTAAAACAATAAACTCCAAGTAAGTCATGGGACTGGTGTGAGAACTAAAAAAGTTATTAATCTTTATTTTTACAGTTAGGTAAATCAAGGGACCACGCCGTATAACACGGAACGGGTTTCCTCCCAAGAATACCAGTGCATAAAACAAACAGCGCAATACTAAATAAAGAAAAATGAAGCTATTATAAGACCCAGGTCCCATCACACAATGCAACGCAAGCCGGAGGATAGGGTTTTTACCTTATAATAGCCAAAGAATGCTTGATACGTTTAAAACAGATTATTTTGATAGTACTATAAGTGTATAGTGTCAAAAACAACTTCAAATCATAAGTATCAATCATAGACGGCATAAGCGCCCCATCCCACTATGTTGCCATACTAGGCTCTACAAATAAAACTGCAAAAACACGTATTGGAAGCTGGATTTCCATCTTTGAACCGAGGCAAAAGATAGTCCTCAACCGATTCTTGACAATCTAGCCCACGTCTCAGGTCAGAGCTCGAGTGACCTTTGGATCGTCAGGGCCGGTCCACCGATATGGATTAAAATGCTTGAACACTACGTTTCCCCGCCCTTTGGGGCGTAAATGAGCCAACGAATGACTCCATCGGACCCGGATCGTCCGATCCAACCGAGGCGCCTCGCAACAGCAACAACCACATAAGTCAAACTCGTCAGGGCGTGTAAAACTACTTACGCCACTTCTAGCTAGAAGGAAACGCATGCCCTCCCTGAGGTCCTCTTCCGTTTCTAGTTCACAACCGGGGTGTGAGGCTCGCGAATTCATTTTACACAAAGCTATGCCACACAGGCGGTGCTTTGATCATCAACCACAAGACTTTTCTTTTCAACAGAAGCCTCGATCTATTGCCACTTAGGCATGACACATAGGAAATTCACTCCATGCGTTTGATATCCATCAATATTGTAACACCCCACCTCCGCTAGGGTCACTCACAACGGGAATGCACTAGGTTTGGTGAAGCATTATCAAGGTAAACATGCACAGAAATATTACAAGACAGAACATATATAATACAGCGGAAGTAAAACAAATTTCATTACCTTATAAAATAAGGTCTAAAGCCTTTTACATCAGAATACATCAAAACCTGTCTTGCAATAATAAAGAAGCATAAACCTTTTCATAAATTATTCCCCAAGTGAAACAGTAAAGTAGCCATAGCCAAGAAAAGTCCAAGCCATACATGATGACCTTAAAACAGAAGAAGTCCGAACTAACAATAGCATTTCCTCCCTGTAACCTGGGGGGAAACGGAAGACAAAGAGGCGAAACAAAAGGGGGTCAGTCATAAAGACTGGTAAGTCCTATCTACTACCAGTATAAAAACAGTTAAAGGTAACATGACATGTATAAACTGAAAGTAAACATAAGGATGACGATAAGATAGACAAGCTAAACCAAGATAACTGGATGAACTACTGTAGCAAGATAAACTAGGGTATCATGATAAACTACGTGTCAAGATAAATCAAGGTATCACATCGTCCGGTTTCTATCAAGTATACTATCCCAAGGTATCTATCATGTATAACATCCCACGGTATCTATCATGTATAACATCCCAAGGTATTTACCATGTATATTTGCTCTGCACCTCTTGTACTAGTATCCCAACCCACGTCATGTGTTAACTATGAATGTCCCTGGCCCAATGTCATGTAATGGTCCATGTCAACCCAATATATAGCATATGTAGGTTTTCCCAACTTGTATGTTTCTTTCCATGTATAAGTTCATTCCCTTGCCGTAGGCCGTACGGGCTTTCCTATGTAAATCTATACCACTTCAACGTAGTACCATTTTATCCTTGAATTTGTTTTGGACTGCTACCCTTGATCAAGTTATGTTTTCTTACCATGAACTATCGCGTGTTCACTTAGGATTTATGCCACCTAGGACCACTAGGGATTATGCTACCTAATGAACGTTTCCGTGTCTCGGTTTGGGTTTTGGCCACCTAGGACCACTAGGGATTATGCCACCCATCAACCGCGCCCTTTATCCCGCGTACGTATCGTGAATCGTTTTCCACGTCTAGACGCACATGTTCCTCAATGTGCCATCCGAGTTCCGTGCCAGGGAAAATCAAGAAATACGGAACTCGATCGGGAGCTTTAAGTCGTCTGCTGATGCAGATATCAAGGTCTGTTTTTGTACCCGTGGCTATGGTCCCACGTGACCCCTCCCTCAACTACTGAAAGGCAATCCAAGTAAAATCATGTATGAGAACTACATCCCGGCCCCACTATAGCCCCACTTTCCTATGGGCCAACCTCACCCATGACTTGATAGCAAGAACATGGTCTGTTGGGAGTTCTCTGTCTTTCCGTTCGTACACGATTGACTAAAGATGGTAGGTAGTCGGCGACGTGCTATCTAGGGCAAAAATCAAGTATCGTCGACTCCACGCTAATCCATCCCAGTCTTTAGGTCGCTCGCATAGCAATCAAGGCATACTCTTGGCTCTTCTACCGCAGACCTTAACCTCTGTGAGGCCGGGTTTCATGGACCACCTGCCACCTCACAAAGGGATACCAAGAGTACCCTCACGTCCCCCGAAGCTACCGCTTTGTCACCCAGTTCGTTGGAGCCCTTATCCAAGTCGGATAATTTCTCCTCCTCGTGTGTTTAAGCGATGACCTACCATATCGGGTTACTCATCCATTCCTGAACTAGTCCCATGTCCTTGGCTAAGAATTATTACTTAGTTATACTTAACTAAGGTTTACCACTTAGCTTCTTTTCCCCGTTACCCATGATTAACCACGATTTTCTACCAAGTTCCTCTCACTAGGGTTTTGTCTATTGGGTTACGTGTTGTTATTCAGGTTCATGACTTAGCCCGCCTTCGAATCAGGTCAAGATTGGCTAAGTATTTAAGTTCAAGGTTTAGCCTTACAAGTTGGTTAAGTATACCAAGAAGCTCATAATTTAACCCTATCAAGTCAAATTGGTTAAGTATTTATTTATCTTAACCCAATCAGATTATCATGTTAGATTGATTAAGCATAGATTATCTTAATCCCATCAGATTATCGAGTCGGATTGGTTAAGTATAGGTTAACTTAACCCCATCCACTAATCGTATTACAATGGTTAAGCCTAATTTAAAAGGTCTTGTGACTTAACCCTACCAGGTCTGTAACAACCCGAAAATCTGGGCCAGTTTAAAAATTTTATTTTGGCAATTTTGGCGAATTTTGATTATTTAAAATGAATTATTTTAAATAATATCGACGAGAAATTTATTTTGAATATAATTCGAACGTATATATTTATACACGTCGTCGTTAGAATATAAATAATTATATATAATTATAAATAGAATTGAAAAAGGCGCGGTAGTTCGATAATTCGATTTCAAACTTCAGTTGAATGTACCGGGTGCAAAACAATCCAGAATTTAGTGAAACTAGAAACATTAGGATCTAATTGATGATATCTTTCCAACGAATCCGAATAATCGAAATTTCATAGCGGGGATCAAAAGATATGTCCAGATGAAAATTCTGAATAGTCGCTATGGAATTCAGGCCCTTAAAAATGGACATTTTGCAAACGACCTCGGATTTTGACGAAACTAGTTTTGTTGGGTCCGTGATGTAAAGTTATTGCTAGATTCCAAATTTCATAATTTTCTGAATCAATATGTGAGTGTGGCAAAGGAAAACGCGTTTGACCAGTTTCAGTTGATTTTAATCGACTGGAAATTGGCCATTTTTCAAACGGTCTCAGAATTCAACGAAATTAGTATTGTTAGGAACGTATCGTCAATACGAGGCTAGAAAATATTTTTCTTGAATTTTTCGAGTTAGTATGTGACCCCGGTTATTTGAAATGTACGTTTAAAATTCAATATTTTGATTTAAATGTAAATTCAACGGAAACTGGTCGAAACGACCGAATTAACCTACGATACATATCCCATTGTGTTCGGAATGGGGGTAATTAGCTATGGACGACAGGCGGTGGACCTCGTTTAGAGGTCGTATGTGAAAAGTCAACTTTAGGTTGAATTAAATAATTAAATAATAAAAAAATAAAATAAAACCCCCTTTTCCTTATCTTCTGCCCCCCCCCCCCCCCCGTTCATAATCGATTTACAGAAATAAAAAAAAAGAAAAAAAAAGAAAACCCTAACGCTTTCCCGTCGCCCCCCCCCCCCTCGACTGAGCCGCCGCGCTCGACGGCGCCACCACCACCCACGGCCGGACCCCCCCTGTCCTTCCTCCTCCTTCCCAAATCAAACCCCACTCCCCTCCTTCGATCGACGCAAGCACCCAAACCCGCGAGCCACCCGAAACCCACCACCGCCTGCTCCTCTTCTCTCCCCTCCTCTAGCCGAATCGAATGCCGCCAGCACCTCCGACCACCTCAGGCAGTGAACCCCCCCCCTCGCCGAATGGAAAAGTAAGTTTTATTATTTGCTTTAATTTTATTTATTTATTTCTTTTATATATGGTTATGCAAACCTGATTTTATTTTAAAATAAAAGGGTTAGGCCTTTAAAATGATAATAAAAAAAGGATTAGCGAAATAAAAATATAATTTTTATTATATAGAAAGTATAAAGATATAATTTTTATATAAGGAGGATAATCAAAATATGATTTTTATATTTTTAAAGTAATAAAAATATGTTTTTTATATTTTTAAAGTATTAGAAATATAGTCTTTACTATATAACGATTATAAAAATATGATTTTTGTTTATGTAAAGAATTAGAAATATAATTTTTGCATGACATGAATATTAGAAATACCATCTTTGTATGTGTAGAAAAATAAAAATGTGATTTTTATAATGATATATATGAAAAGGTTCGACCTTTATATTTGAAAAGGTTTGATCTTTATATTTGAAAAGATAAAATCTTTATATGTGAAAAGGCGAAGTCTTTATATGGAGGATAGCAAGATAAAAATAGAATTTTTATCCATATAGCGTGATAATAAAAATTCGATTTTTATATATTGAATAACAAAGTAAAAATTCGATTTTTATATATTGAATAGCAAAGTAAAAATTTGATTTTTATATATTGAATAACAAAGTAAAAATTCGATTTTTATATATTGAATAGCAAAGTAAAAATTCGATTTTTATATATTGAATAACAAAGTAAAAATTCGATTTTTATATATTGAATAGCAAAGTAAAAATTCGATTTTTACATATGTAGAGAATACGGGCAACGAAGATGACAATGGGCGAGAATGGCGATGATTTCTATTAAAGAAGAGTCAAGATGGTTGGATAGCTATTTGTGAGAACTTCTCACTCTTTAATTTAATTTTCTAGTTATATATATATACTAGGATGCAGACGGTGCTTAGTAGCACCCGACACAATCGTCCACAGACCATGGACTTGTTTGTTTGGTTGCATAAATTAATTTGATGACTTGATTTGAATTGGTTGTTTGGTGAATTTGATTGATGTTTGAATGGTGTGGGCCTTCACTAGACCGGGGATAAGGCTAAGCCTCGTCCCGTTTCTAGTATCGTGCCGTTATGCCGCCGAAATTTTCTAAAATAAGTTAGAAAAATAAAAATATCATTTTATTGAATAAATGAACTGAATAGAAATTCATATATTGAAATAAAAATGTTTTTATCGTTAAAAATATAATTTTTAACGTGAAGTGAATAAAATAAAATATTCATTTACAAACCGAACGGTTTGTTTATGTACACCTATTTGAAGGACATTGATTGGGTCGATAAATTTTACACATCGCCCAACTGCACAACTAAAATCTGTGTTTGATTGTTTGAAACCCCACACGGGTGTTAGGATGAAATTTGAAGTTCACTCATCCTGATTGATTAAATATGTCGATCGATCGATTGACAGGCTGTTATAAGCGTTAGATATCTATATTTGATGCTTATACAGTGTAGTGCACTTTGGTTGATGGTTGATTATTTTTCAATGCTATTATATGTGTGTAATGTATGAAAATCCATATAATTAACATTATATGGTGATTGATTGGGCCTCATTCCAATTTAGAAAATAAAGAATAATATAAAATAAAGGTTCATGTGTTGACAGTACTCATCCATTGAGATTGGTCATGTGTTGAACAAAATATTTTAGTAATAAAATTTACATCTTTATCAATATAAAACAAAGGTTCATGTGTTGACAGTACTCATCCATTGAGATTGGTCATGTGTTGAACGAAATATTTTAGTAATAAAATTTACATCTTTATCGATATAAAATAAAGGTTCATGTGTTGACAGTACTCATCCATTGAGATTGGTCATGTGTTGAACGAAATATTTTAGTAATAAAATTTACATCTTTATCGATATAAAATAAAGGTTCATGTGTTGACAGTACTCATCCATTGAGATTGGTCATGTGTTGAACGAAATATTTTAGTAATAAAATTTACATCTTTATCGATATAAAATAAAGGTTCATGTGTTGACAGTACTCATCCATTGAGATTGGTCATGTGTTGAACGAAATATTTTAGTAATAAAATTTACATCTTTATCAATATAAAATAAAGGTTCATGTGTTGACCGTACTCATCCATTGAGATTGGTCATGTGTTAAACGAAATATTTTGATAATAACAACTATTTTGAAAAGGAAATATTTGAAATAGAATATTTGAAAATAGAAATTTATGAAGCCATGTTGATTAGATTGACGCCATTTTGACGTAAACGATATTGATATCGATTTTATTCATTTTGAAATGAATTGAATCGAAAACGATTTCGAAATGAATTGAATTGAAAACGATTTCGAATTGAATTGAATTGAAAACGATTTGAAAATAAATTGAATTGAAAACGATTTCGAAATGAATTGAATTGAAAACGATTTCGAAATGAATTGAATTGAAAACGATTTCGAAATGAATTGAATTGAAAACGATTTCGAAATGAATTGAATTGAAAACGATTTCGAAATGAATTGAAATTGAAAACGATTTCGAAATGAATTGAATTGAAAACGATTTCGAAATGAATTGAATTGAAAACGATTTCGAAATGAATTGAATTGAAAACGATTTCGAAATGAATTGAATTGAAAACGAATTCAAATTGAATTGAAAGTGAATTGAAATGAATTCAAATTGAATTGAAATTTGAATTGAATAGAAATGAATTTTAAAACGAATTTATAAAGAAGAATTCAATTTTGATTTGAATTGAAAAGGAAGTTGAAATTGCTTTTGAAACGATTTTAAAACTATTTATATAATTCGTTTTAAATAGAAATCGACGAAGTATATATTATATATATAATATAATGGCCTGAATAGAACGCGCCGCGCCGCGGCAGTTCGTGAATTTCGACCATTTATTTCAAACGGACATTACGGGAGATCCGACCGTCGGATTCTCCTAAAACCGAAACCGTTGGGTTCGTATCGAAAAGAGCTTTCTAACGAATGTTAGAAATTTGAAATCTAACGGTTGGATTTGGAAATACGTCCAAATCAAATTCGAAAAAGGTCGCTGTAAGTGCAGTTCGATGACCGTTGTTGGAAATCGACTGTACAGGCCTCGATAAAATTATTAAAAATAGTAATAATTTGTGTAAAATCATAAGAAATGATTTAGAAAGGATTGGGATGAAAAACTCCATATTTGAAAAGATAAAAATAGATTTTTATCGAAATGAACTAGTTTTGAACGAGAATTATAATTCTATTTATTTTTTTTAAATAAATAAATTGAATTTGAAATGGGTTTAAAAATAACCAGAATTTCCAATGATTGCATTGGAGTGGAATTGAATCGAAATTGTCTTCGGAATATTTCGATGTTGGAATTCGTGATTATACGGATGTTGTTATGGAAATTTGAAAGATATATATTTATATCGTTATTTCCAATACGACATTTGTTAATCGTAGAATTTGATATTGAATATAAGCCGATATATTTTCTATTCAGAGCCTTATATTCAATATCAAATGTGATTTGGGTTTGTCGTGAATGGTGTCTTCACTAACACTGTTCTTGAACCCAGTTGAGAAAAGATTAAATCTTTTTATTTAGATTTAATGAAGTGTACCAATTAAATAATATTTGATTGGAATTGAATTGATATTGATTTTTGGGTTTATCGTGGACAGTGTTTTAAATAACACTTGTTCTTTAACCCGATAATTAATGGAAGGATTTTTGGGTTTATCGTGAACAGTGTTTTAAATAACACTTGTTCTTTAACCCGACAATTAATGGAATGATTTTTGGGTTTATCGTGGACAGTGTTTTAAATAACACTTGTTCTTTAATCCGATAATTAATGGAATGATTTTTGGGTTTATCGTGAACAGTGTTTTAAATAACACTTGTTCTTTAACCCGATAATTAATGGAATGATTTTTGGGTTTATCGTGAACAGTGTTTTAAATAACACTCGTTCTTTAACCCGATAATTAATGAATGTGACTTTGGGTTTATCGTGAACCGTGTTTTAAATGACCTGGATTCTTTAACCCAGTTAACGATTAAAACTAAGTGGAGTTTTAATGAATCTTTAATTAGATTGAAATGGTCGAGAATGGAGTATCACCAGTTTTGCTCCAGGCGATAGTTAAATCTTTAATTAGATTTGAACGTGAAATGGTAATTGAATTTACCGATAACACTGAGGAGTTAGATATGAAGTATTACCAGTTTTACTTCATAGGATAAATAGGTTGGGATTGGGAAATTAAAATAAATAATTACTTCGGTAAGGTTCGCTAATCCCGATTAGTTGAAATCGAAATTCAAAGGAAGATTAGAGAATAAATTCAAGAAATTATCTTGGATAAAATTAATGGGAACCTTTCCCTATGAATGTGAAATCAGAAACTAACTGTCGGTTAGCTAAGCAGAATGGTTTTCTGGATATTGATCTGATGTTGGTTTCGGCCTTCGGGGTTAATATTTGGGGAATTATTCTCTTGATTAATTTACGGTTAGTGACTGATGAATTGGAATGAGGCGTATGTTGTGTTTGTGTAACACTTATTTAAAATATACGCGAGTTATTCGGAAAGACCGGGTTTATCCCATTCTGAATAACTAATACGACGATAAGTCGAAGATAAAGACGATGGTCGAAGACCGGAAGTCTTCACGTCGTTTGGGTGATTACTGATGATCTTGATTGGGCTGTACACCCAAGAAGATGGAAACAGTTAGTGATCGTCCAGACGTACTTGGAGATCGATGGATATGCGGGGTACTAGGTGCCTCCGGTTTCGTTCAGACCCAGAACGGAGTTGTAAATGGACTGTGTGTCTGACATTGGATTTTAGTCCGTGTGATTGATCTCTATTAAATATATATCTGTTTGGCGGCGGAGAATTTATTCTCTTGCTTAACGCCCTTCTCTGAGACGTACGAGTTCAGGGGTTATATATTGATGGATATCAATCGCATGGAGTGAATTGCCAGTGTGGCATGCTAAGATGCAAATGATCAAGGCTTCTGTTGAAAAGCAAAGTCTTGTGGTTGATGATCGAAGCACGGCCTTTGTGGCGTAGCTTTGTGTAACGTTGATTCGCGAGTATCACACCCGGTATGAATCAAAAACAGGAGACGGACATCAGGGAGGACATGCGTTTCTTTCTAGTTAGGAGTGGCGTCAGTGCTTGAACTGGCTGACGAGTTTGACTCATGTGGATGTTGCTTATTATTACTTGCTGAAAAGCGAGGCGCCTCGTGATATCGGTTTCGGCCGATGCTTCTGGTCGGCTGACGGGCCAGGCTTATGCCCCAAAGGGCGGGGAAACGCATGTTCAGGCATTTTAATCCACATCGGTGGACCGACCCTGACGATCCAAGGGCCCACCTGAGTCTGGGTCCTGAGGGGCGGACTAGAGCGTCTCGAATCGATGAGGATCTTGCCCCTAGCCTCGGTTCATACCATAAATGATAACCCAACTTCCAATACGACATTGCGGCTTTGATTATAAACTTATATATGGCGATATAGTGTTATGGGGCATTCATGCCGCCTATGATTGATACTTATGATTTGAAGTTGTTTTATACACTATGCACTTATAGTAGTATCAAATGATTTGTTTTAAACGTACTAAGCATGTTTGGCTATTATAAGGGAAAACCCTATCCTCAGCTGCGTTGCATTGTGTGATGGGACCTGGGTCTTATAATAGCTTCATTTTTAGAAAAGCATTGCGCTGTTTACTTATATGCACTGGTGTTCTTGGGAGGAAACCCGTTCCGTGTTATACGGCGTGGTCCCTTGATTTACCTAGCTTTAAAAATAAAGATTAACTGTTTTAGTTCTCACACCAGTCCCATGACTGACTTGGAGTTTATTGTTTTAACCTAAACTCTGGGTGCCCTTATTTTGACACGGGCAGCTAGTAGTTTTGGTTTTGCAGATTTATATTCACAGGATCCTGGTTTACAGCTGGAACGATATCCGGAAAGCTTTGTGTCCGTATATCTCCTTCTAGTTGTGTATTGTATTACTTTCCGTTGCGATGTATTTAAATGTAATTTAAATCTCTGATATTTCTGTGTAATATTCATTTATACTCCGTATATTCTTGTAATCTGATGCATTGTTGTAATATACAATGAAATGTTCTTTTATATGCGTTCTGTTGTGGCTTGTTCTCAAACTATCCGCCACTTTCCTTTACGGGGAAGTTACGGGTTGTCACAGTTGGTATCAGAGCTTTGGTTTACAGAGCTCGAGAACAAGACACATTAGAACCATACGAAAGAATTCATCAGATATTGGGTTAGTAATATCCAATTAGAATGACTCGTTAGAGATGGTATCAGTAGTATCCTAGAAAGAGTGTGAAGAGTATATTTTTAAAAAGTGAAAACAAATTTTGTTATGAAAATTTAAATCAACTATTCGTATTTGATTATTTACTTATATTGATTTTGGACAATTCAGTATATAAAGAATTTGCATATACGCCTTGCAAACGTATATTCAAAGTTTTAATATATTGGATAGATATAGCATCGCACTCTAGTCGCCCGAAGATGATATTGATGATAGCGATCGCATCATCAACATTTATGTTCGAGTTTCAAAGGTGTGATTTTCTATATATTTCCATTAGGCTGGTGTGAGAACCAAAACTTATATATAGCTAGAACACATTGTAGTGAATTGGCATCAAAAACAAGATTTTCAGTATATATATATCAAAATTATGAATTTGAAACGTTAATTCACTAATTGATTGATGTTTGGGTTGTTTGTTTATTTGTTTGCTAATTCTTAGCCATTTAGCCTAATTGAATCGCATATTGAACTATATTGAAAATGGGTCGCATTTGCTTGCATATACATATACTTACATTGAACAGGTCATAGCAAGGAGGCTAGAGCAGAGAATAAAATTTGTTTGCCCGACAAATAGTGTAACACCCCGCCTCCGCTAGGGTCACTCGCAAAGGAATGCACTAGCTTTAGAGGGGCATTATTAGTAAACATGCACAGAAATATCACAAGACAGAACATATAAAATAGCGAAAGTAAAATCAAACTTTCATAACATGAATAAAGAAGGTCTAAAGCCTTTTACATCAGAGTACATCAAAACCTGTCTTGCAATAGTAAAGAAGCATAAAGACGTTTTCATAAATTATTACCCAAGTAAAAACAGTAAAGTAGCCATTAGCCAAGAAAAGTCCAAGCCATCCATGATGACCTTCAAGCAGAAGAAGTCCGAACTAAACAACAGTATTTCCTCCCTGTAACCTGGGGGGGAAACGGAAGAAAAGAGGCGAAACAAAACGGGTCAGTCAAAAAGACTGAGTAAGCCCTATCTACTATTAGCATAAAAACTAGTAAAGTTAACTGACATGAGAAACTGAGATGAACATAAGCATGATAACAAGATAGATAAGCTAAATCAAAACAACAGGATGAACTACTGAACTCAGATAAACTAAGATGTCATGATAAATTACGATGTCAAGATAAAACAAGGTATCACATCGTCAGGTTTCTATCAAGTATAATATCCCCAAGATATCTGTCACGTATAACGCCCCGTGATATCTATCCTGTATTTTAGCTCTGCACCTACTGTACTAGTATCCCCACCGTGTCATGTGTTAACCAAGAATGACCCTCACTCAAAAGTCATGTAATGGTCCATGTCAACCTAATATATCACATATATAGGTTACTCAACTTGTATGTTTTATTCCATGTAAATGTTCAGTCCCTTGCTGTTGACCATACGGGCTTTCCCATGAGATTCTATATTACTTTAACATAGTTCCATGATCCTTAAGATCGGTTTGGACTGTTACCCTAAACCTAGCTAGGGTCTTCCAACATGAATTATTGTTTGTACAACTAGGACTTAGGCTACCTAGGGCCACTAGGGATTACGCTTACCTATTGCACGTTTTCGTATCTCGGTTTTGGTTCAACCACCCAGGGCCACTGGGATTTACGCTAACCGTCAACCGCGCCCTTTTTCCCACGCATTCATCGTGAATCGTTTTCCATGACTGTATGCACATGTATCACATCGTGCCATCCGAGTCCTGTCACAGGGCAGATCGAGAAATACAGGACTCGGTCGGGAGCTTTCGATTTATCTGCCGATGCAGATGCTAAGGTCTGTTTTTCTATACGTGGCTATGGTCCCACGCGACCCCTCCCTCAACTAGTGAAAGACAAGACATGATAAATCCTGTATGAGAACACACTACTGGCCAACCCACAATCCTAGCCTTACCGCAACCATAATTAGATAGCAATTATGGTCTATTGGGTGTTCTCTGCCTTTCCGTACGTACACGCTTGACCAAAGATGGTAGGTAGTCTGACGAAATGCTATCTAGGGTACGACCGTGTATCGTCCGACTATCCCCTATCCATCCCCGTCTTTAGGTCGCTCGCATAGCAACCAAGGCATACTCTTGGTTCTTCTAACGCAGACCTTAACCTCTCATGAGCCTAGTATAATCACCTGGCAGCTCATAGAGGGATACCAAGAATACCCTCACGTTCCCCGAAGCCGCTGCTTCGTTACCCAGTTCGCTGGAGCCTTAATCTAAATCAGATACTTGCTCCTACTCGTATACTTAAAC
The DNA here is from genome assembly GCA_030737875.1 of Allium sativum. Classification (NCBI taxonomy): domain Eukaryota; kingdom Viridiplantae; phylum Streptophyta; class Magnoliopsida; order Asparagales; family Amaryllidaceae; genus Allium; species Allium sativum. The sequence continues at coordinate 347,471,656 of CM060920.1, forward strand.
GATGACCTACCGTATCAGGTTACTCATCTATCTATGAACTGGTCTAAATTTCCTTGACTAAGAATCATTACTTAGTTATTCCTCAACTAAGGTTTACCACTTAGCCTTATTCCCGTTATCCTTGTTAACTACGGTTATCCCCTATCCTCAGAACTAGGGTTTACATAATGGATTAAGTGTCACTTAAGTTCATGACTTAACCCGTCTACCAATCATGTCAAAATTGGCTAAGTATCCAAGTCCAAGACTTAACCCGTCTTCAAATCATGTCAAAATTGGCTAAGTATCCAAGTCCAAGACTTAACCCTACAAACCATGCTCACGTTGGTTAAGTATGTATTAAGCAATTCACGACTTAACCTCGTCCAATTATCATTCTAGATTGGTTAAGTATATATTAACTTGACCCTATCAATTTACTCAGTCAAATCGGTCAAGTGTATTCAAGCGATTCGTGACTTAGCCTTATCATGTTTTCACGTTAGATCGCTTAAGTATAAGTTAACTTAACCTCAATAAATTCACGAGTTAGATTGGTTAAGTATAGGTCACTTAACCACTTCAATTCATCATGTTTAGATTAGTTAAGTGTTTAACTTAACCCCATTAAACTACCAAGTGGGATTAATTAAGTCTAGGCTAACTTAACCCCATCCGATTTCCATGTTTAGACTAGTTGAGTCTAATCTTAACCCCATTCGTTAACCGTATTTTTCGGTTAAGCGTCATTAAGAAAACTTACTTAACCTTACCAAGTTATCGCGTTGGATTGATTAAGTGTTGGTTAACTTAACCCCATCCACTAGTCATATAAAAATGGTTAAGTGTCATTAGGCAAATCAAGTTACTTAACCTACCCAACCTTGTCATGTTTTGTTAAGTATCATTAGCCTAATCAAATTACTTAACCCATTTGTCCATGTCATATTTGGTTAAGAGTCATTTATCAAATTAACTTAAACCTATCATGTGGCATTAATTACTTAATGCACCTTCACCTCTCACATTAGACTTTGTTGTTGTTACTAGTTAAGCCGGTCGGTTCCGGGTAGCTTTACACCACAACTTGGTCTAACCTCGGGTTCAAGCACAACATGACCAACTTCTCACATTGGATCCTATTGTTTGCAACTACTAGTTAGGCCGGTCGGTTCCGGGTAGTTTTACGTTGCAAACTCAACCCAACCTCGAGTTGGCCACACTTATATTATCTAAGTGTCATGTCCATCATGTTTCCCAAAACATGTTACAAGTTTTCAAGCATTTGGGTAGACCTAACTTAATAGGTAAATTCCCAAAGGGTAGACCTAACTTAATAGGTAAATTCCCAAGCTTATGTTTTTATGCATACTTACATGTCAACTTCCATGTTATATTTCAAGTCATGTTTTCAAGTTGTATTTTCATGTCATTAGAAATTACCCATAACATAACCCAACGCTTTTAAACTCGCATATACGTTCGCGACAACGTAATGGATTAAAAGAAGAGACTTGGCAAAGGCATGACAAAAATGGATATTAAGCCACAAGTTAATCATGGTGGCAAATGAGGCACAAATGTGTTCATTAACTTGCATGTTACATTCTTAAGCCTCAAAACATGCATAAACCCAAACTTGGCACATAAGCGAATCATGGTTACAAAAGATATGGAATGATGACTAGTAACTCGCATATATCATCATATAAGGGTTATGACTTCATATGCAAGTTGACATAAAGGTTATGAGGGTTCTCATGTTGCCTAATGCAACATTTCAACATAAAGGTTGTAGCTTTTAGCTCACAAGATCAAGATAATGACTTCATAAACTTGCATGACATGATAGCATGTATCATACTCAATGATCAAACCCAAACTTGCAACATGAACATTTAACTTCATAGTTAATATCTAAGAGTAGGGAAAGGGCTTACATTGCTATGAAGGCACAAAAGATATGACAAAGCCCTTATGCAATCAAATAGACCCAAAATGCAAGCTCTAACATAAAAACCCTTGAGCCAAAATGATCAAAACCCTTGCTTTATGATGCAAAGATAGAAACTTGACTTGAATGCAAGCTAATGACACTCATACAAGCTTGAAAACAATTGTATGCATGGAAAATCTCTCATAGAAACCATTTAGAAATTTTATGAAGAGAGTGGAGGCCATGAGAGGTAAAATTTTGCCATAGTTTAGTTGCATGAATGAATAATGAGGATTTAGGATAGGTTAGGGTCTTATTTATAGATTAGGCAAGTGTTTTAGGCCATAGGATTAAACCTAGATTCAATCCAAGCCATCAAAGAATGTCTTGGGGAAGAAGTCAAGTGTAGGAACCATCTAGGGCCTTTAGATTAAAGATGAACCATGAGAACCATCCAAATGCAAAATCTGCATTTGAGCGAATCGGCCCACGGGTTGACAGCCAAACACCCTGGATTAACCCCTAGTCGACCCAGCGAGCTCGGGTCGACCTCAAAAATCGGCCGGTTCGGTTATTCCCCTCTCCCAATTCGCTGTTTTGAACATTTTTGCATATTTATTTATTTAATTTTCAATTATATATATATATATATCAATATATATATATTTCTCTGCGCAACCCATTTCACTTAATTAAGTATACTTTAATTTGGGAATTTTTCGTGAAACTTCGCGAGGCCATATCTTGGTCATACGGACTCCGATTCTCGAAAACTCAGACTCTATTTCTCGTATTTTTCCGAGACGAACGCAATGGCATAGCCCGTTTTACTTGATTCAGAATTTAAAATTAAATTCTGCCTTGATTCTTGTCTTAACACGTTATCGAAAAATACGGGTTGTTACATTCTCCCCACCTTTTAGGATTTCGTCCCCGAAATCTCCAAGTTAGGAAGAACATATCCTACCATCCATCATCCATCTACTCAAAACATCATCCACAAGCAACCATTGTCCTTAGATGATTTCTAATGTTGTATGAATATATGCAAAACGTGTGTGTACATGTTCCTTAGCTAATGCTAATGATCAGGCCTGAATAATCTTTCTAATGCAAAATATGTATAGTGCCATGAATCCAACATGTATGCAAATAGTCCTAGTCATATAGATACTATATGCGTGCACAATCATTCATTCATATGCAACAACCGCATGATAATACATTCGATTTCATCCATAAACAAGTATAAATACTCGTGCATATGCAATATGAAATGTGACCGTGTCGAGCTAGTATCTAATGTGTATTCGCGCATCCACGAGCAACCACTTGCAACCACTTGCAACCATATCAATCATAACTTGTTTCAAATACATATTTACATCCATAGGGTTCTACCTAGAATTCCCTGAAACAGGGCCGAGAAGATAAACAAGACAAACTCCTTACGGGGTTTGTAACAGAAAGTAGGACCGAGAGGATGTCCACAAAAGATAGCCTACAGGTAAGCTCTACAGAAAACAGGGATCAAGGATATACTCCCAAAAAGAGATATCATGCGCGTATCTAGTCTTTGACCATCAAAGTCGTCTTTTAACTTCGCGATTTCGTAGCTTCTTATTTCCTGCTTCCATAACATGAGCTGAAACTCATTTCTTCGTCGCCTCTCGTTCCACTTGCACTTATCCTTTTCCTAGAATACTTGACGCAAACATGACTGCGTACTCATGATCTCATGCAAGCTTTCCAAAATTCACTAGTGAATCTTGGATCTCGTTTATATACTATAAGGCATTCCATGTAGAAGAACTTTCTCTTGAAAGTAAACAGATGTCAATCAGGTTATCATGCGCACTTACCAGGGTGATCTCTATAACCCATGCATAAATGAAGTAAACCATCCGTCTTATTGGCGAACACCACTCGATCGGGCTTCAAATTTCCAATAAAGGCATCAAGGGATTCTAAGTAACTAGTCATGACAGAACCTCAAAAAGGTTACTCGATACTTCGAGGGCATTACCAAGGCTAGTCAAAAGGTCTAACTACCCTCCTATCAAAACCGAGAGTGGCACCCCCTACTGGATAACCACTTCATCCCTAGAATCCATCCATAGCTTATAAACATAAGCATTATTTCCAAACTCAACACTTGGCATAGAAATTCCCAAATCCAAACAAGTCATGTATAAATGGACTGATTCTCCAATAGGACTTTGAGACAAAAATGGGATTCTCTATTACGCTAGTACTTAAGGTGCAGAGACTCAACTATCAAAGCAGACTTAAATGATACGAACAACGAAGTCCTAACGGGATGATAGAGAAGAAAAGCTAAACCTTTAACAAGATCGTTACCCTCCTTCTGAGGTACTCTAGAAATGAGAGCATACTACTGCCTTCCCGATGATCTTGTCCTTGTCCCATAATACTTAACTATCCGCCCCGTTTTACCATGCCAAAGGTACTCTCTCGTCATGGGTTTCATTGTTCATCTTTCTCCCTCCTTTGAAGACTAAGCCATACCAACAAGTTGCTCATCCTTAAGCTCGTATCCTTTATCCTTCTTTCTCACGATCCTTTCTTATAATGCGGCCACTGGTCTCTCGAGAACCACCTCCATCGTATGGAAAGCACTTTTGTAGGTAGAAAAGACTAGTCGCAGTTAAAACTACTGTGACTACAGATGGAGGAAAGAAAGGAAAAGAGACTCAATTAAGGAAACAAGGATAGTGCTAATGGCCTTTGGGGAATAGCCTTTTTCTTTTAAAAGAAAATTTTCTTAAAAAATGCTTCTTTGTAAACGGTTTTTTTTCAAATAGTTTTCAGAAGGTCTTTAAAAACTTTTGCCCAGTCTGGTAACCTTCTGCTCTGATACCACGTGTAACACCCCGCCTCCGCTAGGGTCACTCGCAAAGGAATGCACTAGCTTTAGAGGGGCATTATTAGTAAACATGCACTGAAATATCACAAGACAGAACATATAAAATAGCGGAAGTAAAATCAAACTTTCATAACATGAATAAAGAAGGTCTAAAGCCTTTTACATCAGAGTACATCAAAACCTGTCTTGCAATAGTAAAGAAGCATAAAGACATTTTCATAAATTATTCCCCAAGTAAAAACAGTAAAGTAGCCATTAGCCAAGAAAAGTCCAAGCCATCCATGATGACCTTCAAGTAGAAGAAGTCCGAACAAAACAACAGTATTTCCTCCCTGTAACCTGGGGGGGAAACGGAAGAAAAGAGGCGAAACAAAACGGGTCAGTCAAAAAGACTGAGTAAGCCCTATCTACTATTAGCATAAAAACTAGTAAAGTTAACTGACATGAGAAACTGAGATGAACATAAGCATGATAACAAGATAGATAAGCTAAATCAAAATAACAGGATGAACTACTGAACTCAGATAAACTAAGGTGTCATGATAAATTACGATGTCAAGATAAAACAAGGTATCACATCGTCAGGTTTCTATCAAGTATAATATCCCCAAGATATCTGTCACGTATAACGCCCCGTGATATCTATCCTGTATTTTAGCTCTGCACCTACCGTACTAGTATCCCCACCGTGTCATGTGTTAACCAAGAATGACCCTCACTCAAAAGTCGTGTAATGGTCCATGTCAACCTAATATATCGCATATATAGGTTACTCAACTTGTATGTTTTATTCCATGTAAATGTTCAGTCCCTTGCCGTAGACCATACGGGCTTTCCCATGAGATTCTATATTACTTTAACATAGTTCCATGATCCTTAAGATCGGTTTGGACTGTTACCCTAAACCTAGCTAGGGTCTTCCAACATGAGTGTAATAACCCGCAAAATCTGGGCCAGTTTAAAATTTTTATTTTGGCCATTTTAGCGAATTTTGAATATTTAAAATAGATTATTTTAAATAATGGCGACGGAAAATTTATTTTCAATATAGAATCGACGTATATATTATATACGTCGTCGTTAGAATATAAATAATTATATATAATTATAAATAGAAAAGAAAATGGCGCGGTAGTTCGAAAATTCGATTTCTAATTTCAAATGAATATACAGAATTCAATATAAGTCAGAATTGAACGAAACAAGAAATATTTGAATCTGTATAACTATATCTTTGTAACGAAGTTAACAAACTGAGATTTCATTTTAGAAATGATGAGATATGTCCAGTTGAAAATTAGAAATAGTCGCTGTGGAATTTATATATATTTTAATATAATATATAGCCCTTAAAAATAGCCATTTTGCAAATGACCTCGGATTTCGACGAAACCACTTTTGTTGGATCCGTGATGTCAAATTATTGCTAGATTCCAAATTTCATAATTTTTCGAATCAATATGTGAGCGTGGCAAAGGAAAACGCGTTTGACCAGTTTCAGTTGATTTTAATCGACTGGAAATTGGCCATTTTTCTAACGGTCTCAGAATTCGACGAAACTAGTTTTGTTAGGACCGTATCGTCAATACGAAGCTAGAAAATATTTTTCTGGAATTTTTCGAGTTAGTTTGTGCCCCCGGTAATTTGAAATATACGTTTAAAATTCAATATAGTGATTTAAAAGTAAATTCAAGGGAAACTGACTGTAACAATCGAATCAGCTTGCGATACATGTTTCATTGTGTTCGGAATGGGGGTGAAACGCTATGGACGACAGGCGGTGGGTCTCGTTTTGAGGTCGAAAATAAAAGTTGCTTTTTGAAAGTAATTAAATAATTAAATATATATATATTTTTCATATAAACCCCCCCCCTCTCGTTTTCATTCTAAAAACAGAAATCAAATAAATAAAAAAAAAAAAAAAAAAAAAAAGAAAAACCCCCAATCGCGATCGCCCCCCCCAGGATCCGTCGCCAGAGCCACCCAACGCCGCCTCTTCGCCAGCTCCGACCACCGCCCCTCCCCAGATGCATCGCCGCCCTTTCCCCTTCTTCTTCGATGATCCCCGAACCCCAAACCCGTCGCCCCATCGTACGCCATCGCCAATAGCGATCCACGCCACCGCAGTCCCCCCCCCCTGTCGATGACCGCTTCCCCTCCCCTGTCGATGGTCGCGCCCCACTCGCGAAGTCCAGTACCCTCCTGCCGCCGACGAAGATGAAGCGAAGCCCCCCCCCCCCCCGACAAAGCCGACAGCGCCCCAGGTAGTTTTTTTATTTTATTTTATTTATTTTTACTTTTATATTGATTTTATAAAAAAAAAAACTGTTTTAAAAAGAATTTTTAAACTGTTTTTTTTAGAAATCAAAACTGAGATTTTTAAAAGTATTTTAAAAACTGATTTTTAATTTATTTTTAAAACTGAATTTTTAAATATAGAAAACTGTTTTTATTTTTAAGATTCAAAACTGAGATTTTTAAAAGTTTGAAAAACTGATTTTATTTTAAGATTTAAAATAGAAAAGGTTTAAACTTTAAAAAGAAAATGGTTTGAACTTTAAAAAGATTTGATCTTTAAAATAGGAAATTCAAAAAGGCGTAATCTTTAAATTCAAAAAGGCGTAATCTTTAAATTCAAAAAGGCGTAATCTTTAAATTCAAAAAGGCGTAATCTTTAAATTCAAAAAGGCGTAATCTTTAAATTCAAAAAGGCGTAATCTTTAAAGTAGAAAAGGCGAAATATTTGAAAAGACGAGATCTTTATATAGTAAACTTCGAAGTAAAATAAAAATTCGATTTTTATATATAGAACTTTGAAATAAAAATTCGATTTTTATATATTGAACTCTGAACTAAAAATTTGATTTTTATATATGGACCTTCGAAATAAAAATATGATTTTTAAATATTGAATAGCAAGGTAAAAATTCGATTTTTATATATGTAGTGGCTACGGACGACGAAGCTGACGAAAATGCCATAGCGATGAAGATTTCTATCAAAGAAGAGCCGTGGAGCTAGGATAGCTATAAGTGAGAATTTCTCACCCTTTCAATTTTATTTCTAGTTATATTTATATATATATATACTAGGATGCAGACGGTGTTTAGTAGCACCCGACACAACCGTCCACATACCATGGACTTGTTTGTTTGGATGTTTGGTGATTGATTGAGATATTGATTTGAATGTGGTTTGTGGTGTGAAAAATCGAATCGATAAATTGGTTAGGATTAGACGTGCGCCGTTATAAGGCGAAGGAGTAAGGCTAGGTTAGACCCTTACTCCAAATTTTGTGGCTTGCATAACGAAAGTGAATTTGATTGATGTGTGAATGGCGTGGGCCTTCACTAGACCGGGGATAAGGCTAGGCCTTGTCCCGTTTCTAGTATCGTGCCGTTATGCCGCCGAAATTTTCTAAAACATGTTAGAAAAATAAAAATAACATTTTATTTAAAGAATGAACTGAATAGATATTCATATGTCGAAATAAAATATTTTATCGTTAAAAATATAATTTTTAACGTGAATATGAATATAGTGAAAGTGAATAAAATAAATATTCATTTACAAACCGGACGGTTTGTTTATGTACACCTATTTGATTGATATTGATTGGGTCGATAAATTTTACACATCGCCCAACTGCACAAATAAAATCTGTGCTTGATTGTTTGAAACCCTACACGGGTGTTGGGATGAAATATGAAGTCCACTCATCCTGATTGATTAAATATGTCGATCGATTGATTGACAGGCTGTTATAAGCGTTAGATATCTATATTTGATGCTTATACAGTGTAGTGCACTTTGGTTGATGGTTGATTATTTTTCAATACTATTATATACATGTGATGTATGAAAATCCATATAATTAATTTTATATGGTGATTGATTGGGCCTCATTCCAATTTGAAAAATAAAGAATATATAAAATAAAGGTTCATGTGTTGACTATACTCATCCGTTGGGAATAGTCATGTGTTGAACGAATTATTTTTATAATAAAATTTACATCTTTATCAATATAATATAAAGGTTCATGTGTTGACTATACTCATCCGTTGGGAATAGCCATGTGTTGAACGAATTATTTTTATAATAAAATTTACATCTTTATCAATATAAAATAAAGGTTCATGTGTTGACGGTACTCATTCGTTGAGATTAGTCATGTGTTGAACGAAATAATTTAACCAAAAATAGTCACACATGGACGGTACTCATTCGTTGAGATTAGTCGTGTGTTGACAAAAAGAAATATTTGAAATAGAATATATAAAGCCGTGTTGAATAGTGATGCGCCATTTTGACGCGAACGATATATATAACGATTTCGAAATGAATTGAATATATAACGATTTCGAAATGAATTGAATATATAACGATTTCGAAATGAATTGAATATATAACGATTTCGAAATGAATTGAATATATAACGATTTCGAAATGAATTGAATATATAACGATTTCGAAATGAATTGAATATATAACGATTTCGATTTGAATTGAATATAAAACGATTTCGATTTGAATGGAATAGAAAACCAATTTGATTTCAAATTGAATATATAATGAACTTGATTCAAATAGAAAACGAAACGAATTAATTTGAATAGAAAATGAATTTGAATCGAATAGAAAATCAATTTGAATTGAATTGATTTGAATTGAATTGAAAAACGAATTCGAATTGAATTTAAAATGAAGTGAAATGAATTCAAATTAAATTGAAATTTGAATTGAATAGAAATGAATTTTAAAACGAATTTATAAAGAAGAATTCAATTTTGATTTGAATTGAAATAGAAGTTGACTTCGTTTTTGAAACGAATTCAAAACTAAATATATAATTCGTTTTAAATAGAAATCGACGAAATATATATTATATATATTATATATATAATATAATGGCCTGAATAGAACGCGCCGCGCCGCGGCAGTTCGTAAATTTCGACCATTTATTTCAAACGGACATTACGGGAGATCCGACCGTCGGATTCTCCTAAAACCGGAACCGTTGGGTTCGTATCGAAAAGAGCTTTCTAACGAATATTAGAAATTCAAAATCTAACGGTTGGATTTGGAGATACGTCCAAATCAAATTCGAAAAAGGTCGCTGTAAGTGCAGTTCGATGGCCATCGTTGGAAATCGACTGTACGGGCCTTGATAAAATTATTAAAAATATCAATAATTTGTGTAAAATCATAAGAAATGATTTGGGAAAAATTGGGGTGAAAAACTCCATATTTGAAAAGATAAAAATAGATTTTTATCAAAATGAACTAGTTTTGAACTAAATTTAAAACCCAATCATTTTTAAAATAAATGAATTAGATTTAAAAAGGGGTTTTAAATAATCGAATTTCTAATATGTTTGATTAAGTTTGAGATGGGTTTATCGTGAACAGTGTTTTAAATAACACTAGTTCTTTAACCCGATAACAAATAGAATGTGATTTGGGTTTGTTGTGAACTGTGTTTTAAATAACACCTAGTTCTTTAACCCAGTAAAAGGAGTTTTATTGAATCTGCAATTAGATTGAAATTCGAACTGATAATCTAAATTATCAAATTTAGAAATGAGCGAGAATGGAGTATCACCAGTTTTGCTCCAAAGCGATAGTTAAATCTTTAATTAGATTTGAACGTGAAATGGTAATTAATTTTACCGATAACACCACGGTGTTAGATATGGAGTATTACCAGTTTTGCTTCATGGGATGAATAGGTTGGGATTGGGAAATAAAATAAATAATTACTTCGTTGTGGTTCGCTAATCTCGACTAGTTGGAAAACCATAATTTGGTTTTAAATGACATCCAAAGGAAGATTTCAGGATAAATTTTAAAGAATTTATCTTGGATAAAATTAATGGGAACTTTTCCCTAAGAATGTGGAATTTAGAAACTAGCTGTAGGTTGGCTATGAAGAATGGTTTCCTGGGTATTGATCTGATGTTGGTTTCGGCCTTCGGGGTTAATGTTCGGGAAATTGTTCTCTTGCTAATTTGCGGTTAGTGACTAATGAATTAGAATGAGGCGTATGTTGTGTTTGTGTAACATTTGTTTTCAATATACGCGGGTTGTTCGGAAAGTCCGGGTTTATACCCATTCTGAATAACCGATTCGACGATATGTCGAAGATGAAGACGGTGGTTGAAGACCGGAAGTCTTCACATCGTAGGGATAATTACTGACGATCCTGATTGGGCTGTACACCCAAGAGGATGGAAATAGTTAGTGGTCGTCCAGACGTACTTGGAGATGGATGGATATGCGAGGAAAGTGCCTCCGGTTTCGTTCAGACCCAGAACGGACTTGTAAATGGATTGTGTGCCTGACATTGGATTTTATTCTGTGTTGATTGATTTCTATTAAATATATATCTGCTTGGCGGCGGAGAATTTATTCTCTTGCTTAACGCCCTTCTCTGAGACGTACGAGCTTAGAGGTTATATATCGATAGATATCAATCGCATGGCATGAATTGCCTGTGTGGCATGCTGAGTTGCATGGATCAAGGCTTTTGTTGAAAAGCAAAGTCTTGTGGTTGATGATCAAAGCACGCCTACGTGGCAGCTTTGTGTATAGCGTGTATTCGCAAGCCTCACACCTCGGTATGAGTTAAAAACGGGATACGGACCGCTGGGAGAGCGCACGTTTCTTTCTAGCTTTGGTGGTGTCAGTGACTTACCAGCCCTGACATATATATACTTTTCACCTTTGTGGTTGTTGGAATGAGGCGCCTCGATTATAGGTCTGTAAGGACCGGGAAACGTGTGTTCAGGCATAATTAATCCTCTAACGTAAGTGAGGACCGGCCCAGCCGCATCCAGGGGTTACCCAGTGTGCGTAATCCCGGGGACATTTGCTAGAGTGTCTCGAACGCGGAGAGGAGCTTGCCCCTTGCCTCGACTCATGACGGAAATCCAATTTCCAATACGTGTATCGCGGTTTTAATTGTAGAACTAGTATGGCGACATGATATATGGTACCCATGCCGTCTATGATTTATACTTATGATTGAAATGTTTTGACACTATACACTTATTATAGTATCAAATGATTTGTTTTAAAACGTATCAAGCATGTTTGGCTATTATAAGGGAAAACCCTATCCCCCGGCTTGCGTTGCATTGTATGATAGGACCTGGGTCTTATAATAGCTTCATTTTTCGAAAAAGCATTGCGTTGTTTATTCTATGCACTGGTATTCTTGGGAGGAAACCCGTTCCGTGTTATACGGCGTGGTCCCTTGAATTACTCTCTTTTAAAGTAAAGTTTTAAATAACTGTTTTAGTTCTCACACCAGTCACATGACTGACCTGGAGTTTATTGTTTTAACCTAAACTCTGGGTGCCCCTATTTTCCGCACGGGCAGCTAGTAGTTTTGGTTTTGCAGATTTATATTCACAGGATCCTGGTTTACAGCTGGAATGATATCCGGAAAGCTCTGTATCCGTATATCACCTTCAGTTGTGCTTTATATTATTTTTCCGCTGCTATGTATTTAAATGTAATTTAAATCTCTGATATTTCTGTGTAATATTTATTCATTTATACTCTGTATATTCTTGTATCTGATGGAATTGTTGTAATATACAATGAAATGTTCTTCTGTTTGTGTTCTGGTTTGTCATGTTCTCAACGTTCAGGGGTTTCGAACGGTTTAGATCGGTTTAACGACTGATTCAGATCGAGCGAAATTCCTTGCCGTCACATTTGGTATCAGAGCTTTGGTTTACAGAGCTCGAGAACAAGACACATTAGAACCATACGAAAGAATTCATCAGATATTGGATTAGTAATATCCAATTAGAATGACTCGTTAGAGATAGGATCAGTAGTATCCTAGAACGAGTGTGAAGAGTATATTTTTCAAATGAAAACAATTTTGTTTTGAAAATTTAAATCATGCTATACGTATTTGAATATTTATTTATTTTGAATGTGGACAATCTAGTATATAAAGGTTTTGCATATACGCGTCATGAACGTATATCCGAAGTTTTAATATATTAGATAGATATAGAGTCACACTCTAGGCACCCGGACATGGTCCTGATGATGAAGTATACCATCACCAGTATTTATTTTCGAGTGACGAAGGCGTGATTTTCTATATATTTCCATTAGGCTGGTGTGAGAACCCAAAACTTATATAGTTAGAACACATTGTTGTGAATTGGCATCAAAAACATGATTTTCTTTATATATATCAAAATTTATGAATTTGAAACTCTAATCCACTAATTGATTGATGTTTGTGTTGTTTGTTTAATTGTTTGCTGATTTTTAACCATTTATGCCTAATATAATCAAATATTGAATTGTATTGAAAATTGGTCGCGTTTGCTTGCATATATATATATATATATATATATATATCATTGAACAGGTCATAGCAAGGAGGCTAGAGCCGAGAATAGAATTTGTTTGCCCGACAAATAGGTACATGTTTATTACATAATTTACTGTTTTGTTTGGGTGATGATGATTTTGTGAGCCTATTGGCTAGCCGCTTGGCTTTTTCTTTTTCTTTTTGAGATCTGAAGGACCGGGAACGCTATTTGCAATTTCCCGATGCTCCCGGTGCAGGGGAGGTTATGGCGAAATTTTTCGAAAATTTAGGGTGTTAGCCAAATTTTTGAAGTTTTGGAAATTCTCAGAAACTAAAGAGTTGGAGAATGGAAGCCAGAACGAACATAGAGTTGAATAATCAAACCACTTTCGACTTTGTTCCTTTTCGGGGACGAAAAGTTTTAAGTGGGGGAGATTGTAATAACCCGCAAAATCTGGGCCAGTTTAAAATTTTTATTTTGGCCATTTTAGCGAATTTTGAATATTTAAAATAGATTATTTTAAATAATGGCGACGGAAAATTTATTTTCAATATAGAATCGACGTATATATTATATACGTCGTCGTTAGAATATAAATAATTATATATAATTATAAATAGAAAAGAAAATGGCGCGGTAGTTCGAAAATTCGATTTCTAATTTCAAATGAATATACAGAATTCAATATAAGTCAGAATTGAACGAAACAAGAAATATTTGAATCTGTATAACTATATCTTTGTAACGAAGTTAACAAACTGAGATTTCATTTTAGAAATGATGAGATATGTCCAGTTGAAAATTAGAAATAGTCGCTGTGGAATTTATATATATTTTAATATAATATATAGCCCTTAAAAATAGCCATTTTGCAAATGACCTCGGATTTCGACGAAACCACTTTTGTTGGATCCGTGATGTCAAATTATTGCTAGATTCCAAATTTCATAATTTTTCGAATCAATATGTGAGCGTGGCAAAGGAAAACGCGTTTGACCAGTTTCAGTTGATTTTAATCGACTGGAAATTGGCCATTTTTCTAACGGTCTCAGAATTCGACGAAACTAGTTTTGTTAGGACCGTATCGTCAATACGAAGCTAGAAAATATTTTTCTGGAATTTTTCGAGTTAGTTTGTGCCCCCGGTAATTTGAAATATACGTTTAAAATTCAATATAGTGATTTAAAAGTAAATTCAAGGGAAACTGACTGTAACAATCGAATCAGCTTGCGATACATGTTTCATTGTGTTCGGAATGGGGGTGAAACGCTATGGACGACAGGCGGTGGGTCTCGTTTTGAGGTCGAAAATAAAAGTTGCTTTTTGAAAGTAATTAAATAATTAAATATATATATATTTTTCATATAAACCCCCCCCCTCTCGTTTTCATTCTAAAAACAGAAATCAAATAAATAAAAAAAAAAAAAAAAAAAAAAAGAAAAACCCCCAATCGCGATCGCCCCCCCCAGGATCCGTCGCCAGAGCCACCCAACGCCGCCTCTTCGCCAGCTCCGACCACCGCCCCTCCCCAGATGCATCGCCGCCCTTTCCCCTTCTTCTTCGATGATCCCCGAACCCCAAACCCGTCGCCCCATCGTACGCCATCGCCAATAGCGATCCACGCCACCGCAGTCCCCCCCCCCTGTCGATGACCGCTTCCCCTCCCCTGTCGATGGTCGCGCCCCACTCGCGAAGTCCAGTACCCTCCTGCCGCCGACGAAGATGAAGCGAAGCCCCCCCCCCCCCCCGACAAAGCCGACAGCGCCCCAGGTAGTTTTTTTATTTTATTTTATTTATTTTTACTTTTATATTGATTTTATAAAAAAAAAAACTGTTTTAAAAAGAATTTTTAAACTGTTTTTTTTAGAAATCAAAACTGAGATTTTTAAAAGTATTTTAAAAACTGATTTTTAATTTATTTTTAAAACTGAATTTTTAAATATAGAAAACTGTTTTTATTTTTAAGATTCAAAACTGAGATTTTTAAAAGTTTGAAAAACTGATTTTATTTTAAGATTTAAAATAGAAAAGGTTTAAACTTTAAAAAGAAAATGGTTTGAACTTTAAAAAGATTTGATCTTTAAAATAGGAAATTCAAAAAGGCGTAATCTTTAAATTCAAAAAGGCGTAATCTTTAAATTCAAAAAGGCGTAATCTTTAAATTCAAAAAGGCGTAATCTTTAAATTCAAAAAGGCGTAATCTTTAAATTCAAAAAGGCGTAATCTTTAAAGTAGAAAAGGCGAAATATTTGAAAAGACGAGATCTTTATATAGTAAACTTCGAAGTAAAATAAAAATTCGATTTTTATATATAGAACTTTGAAATAAAAATTCGATTTTTATATATTGAACTCTGAACTAAAAATTTGATTTTTATATATGGACCTTCGAAATAAAAATATGATTTTTAAATATTGAATAGCAAGGTAAAAATTCGATTTTTATATATGTAGTGGCTACGGACGACGAAGCTGACGAAAATGCCATAGCGATGAAGATTTCTATCAAAGAAGAGCCGTGGAGCTAGGATAGCTATAAGTGAGAATTTCTCACCCTTTCAATTTTATTTCTAGTTATATTTATATATATATATACTAGGATGCAGACGGTGTTTAGTAGCACCCGACACAACCGTCCACATACCATGGACTTGTTTGTTTGGATGTTTGGTGATTGATTGAGATATTGATTTGAATGTGGTTTGTGGTGTGAAAAATCGAATCGATAAATTGGTTAGGATTAGACGTGCGCCGTTATAAGGCGAAGGAGTAAGGCTAGGTTAGACCCTTACTCCAAATTTTGTGGCTTGCATAACGAAAGTGAATTTGATTGATGTGTGAATGGCGTGGGCCTTCACTAGACCGGGGATAAGGCTAGGCCTTGTCCCGTTTCTAGTATCGTGCCGTTATGCCGCCGAAATTTTCTAAAACATGTTAGAAAAATAAAAATAACATTTTATTTAAAGAATGAACTGAATAGATATTCATATGTCGAAATAAAATATTTTATCGTTAAAAATATAATTTTTAACGTGAATATGAATATAGTGAAAGTGAATAAAATAAATATTCATTTACAAACCGGACGGTTTGTTTATGTACACCTATTTGATTGATATTGATTGGGTCGATAAATTTTACACATCGCCCAACTGCACAAATAAAATCTGTGCTTGATTGTTTGAAACCCTACACGGGTGTTGGGATGAAATATGAAGTCCACTCATCCTGATTGATTAAATATGTCGATCGATTGATTGACAGGCTGTTATAAGCGTTAGATATCTATATTTGATGCTTATACAGTGTAGTGCACTTTGGTTGATGGTTGATTATTTTTCAATACTATTATATACATGTGATGTATGAAAATCCATATAATTAATTTTATATGGTGATTGATTGGGCCTCATTCCAATTTGAAAAATAAAGAATATATAAAATAAAGGTTCATGTGTTGACTATACTCATCCGTTGGGAATAGTCATGTGTTGAACGAATTATTTTTATAATAAAATTTACATCTTTATCAATATAATATAAAGGTTCATGTGTTGACTATACTCATCCGTTGGGAATAGCCATGTGTTGAACGAATTATTTTTATAATAAAATTTACATCTTTATCAATATAAAATAAAGGTTCATGTGTTGACGGTACTCATTCGTTGAGATTAGTCATGTGTTGAACGAAATAATTTAACCAAAAATAGTCACACATGGACGGTACTCATTCGTTGAGATTAGTCGTGTGTTGACAAAAAGAAATATTTGAAATAGAATATATAAAGCCGTGTTGAATAGTGATGCGCCATTTTGACGCGAACGATATATATAACGATTTCGAAATGAATTGAATATATAACGATTTCGAAATGAATTGAATATATAACGATTTCGAAATGAATTGAATATATAACGATTTCGAAATGAATTGAATATATAACGATTTCGAAATGAATTGAATATATAACGATTTCGAAATGAATTGAATATATAACGATTTCGATTTGAATTGAATATAAAACGATTTCGATTTGAATGGAATAGAAAACCAATTTGATTTCAAATTGAATATATAATGAACTTGATTCAAATAGAAAACGAAACGAATTAATTTGAATAGAAAATGAATTTGAATCGAATAGAAAATCAATTTGAATTGAATTGATTTGAATTGAATTGAAAAACGAATTCGAATTGAATTTAAAATGAAGTGAAATGAATTCAAATTAAATTGAAATTTGAATTGAATAGAAATGAATTTTAAAACGAATTTATAAAGAAGAATTCAATTTTGATTTGAATTGAAATAGAAGTTGACTTCGTTTTTGAAACGAATTCAAAACTAAATATATAATTCGTTTTAAATAGAAATCGACGAAATATATATTATATATATTATATATATAATATAATGGCCTGAATAGAACGCGCCGCGCCGCGGCAGTTCGTAAATTTCGACCATTTATTTCAAACGGACATTACGGGAGATCCGACCGTCGGATTCTCCTAAAACCGGAACCGTTGGGTTCGTATCGAAAAGAGCTTTCTAACGAATATTAGAAATTCAAAATCTAACGGTTGGATTTGGAGATACGTCCAAATCAAATTCGAAAAAGGTCGCTGTAAGTGCAGTTCGATGGCCATCGTTGGAAATCGACTGTACGGGCCTTGATAAAATTATTAAAAATATCAATAATTTGTGTAAAATCATAAGAAATGATTTGGGAAAAATTGGGGTGAAAAACTCCATATTTGAAAAGATAAAAATAGATTTTTATCAAAATGAACTAGTTTTGAACTAAATTTAAAACCCAATCATTTTTAAAATAAATGAATTAGATTTAAAAAGGGGTTTTAAATAATCGAATTTCTAATATGTTTGATTAAGTTTGAGATGGGTTTATCGTGAACAGTGTTTTAAATAACACTAGTTCTTTAACCCGATAACAAATAGAATGTGATTTGGGTTTGTTGTGAACTGTGTTTTAAATAACACCTAGTTCTTTAACCCAGTAAAAGGAGTTTTATTGAATCTGCAATTAGATTGAAATTCGAACTGATAATCTAAATTATCAAATTTAGAAATGAGCGAGAATGGAGTATCACCAGTTTTGCTCCAAAGCGATAGTTAAATCTTTAATTAGATTTGAACGTGAAATGGTAATTAATTTTACCGATAACACCACGGTGTTAGATATGGAGTATTACCAGTTTTGCTTCATGGGATGAATAGGTTGGGATTGGGAAATAAAATAAATAATTACTTCGTTGTGGTTCGCTAATCTCGACTAGTTGGAAAACCATAATTTGGTTTTAAATGACATCCAAAGGAAGATTTCAGGATAAATTTTAAAGAATTTATCTTGGATAAAATTAATGGGAACTTTTCCCTAAGAATGTGGAATTTAGAAACTAGCTGTAGGTTGGCTATGAAGAATGGTTTCCTGGGTATTGATCTGATGTTGGTTTCGGCCTTCGGGGTTAATGTTCGGGAAATTGTTCTCTTGCTAATTTGCGGTTAGTGACTAATGAATTAGAATGAGGCGTATGTTGTGTTTGTGTAACATTTGTTTTCAATATACGCGGGTTGTTCGGAAAGTCCGGGTTTATACCCATTCTGAATAACCGATTCGACGATATGTCGAAGATGAAGACGGTGGTTGAAGACCGGAAGTCTTCACATCGTAGGGATAATTACTGACGATCCTGATTGGGCTGTACACCCAAGAGGATGGAAATAGTTAGTGGTCGTCCAGACGTACTTGGAGATGGATGGATATGCGAGGAAAGTGCCTCCGGTTTCGTTCAGACCCAGAACGGACTTGTAAATGGATTGTGTGCCTGACATTGGATTTTATTCTGTGTTGATTGATTTCTATTAAATATATATCTGCTTGGCGGCGGAGAATTTATTCTCTTGCTTAACGCCCTTCTCTGAGACGTACGAGCTTAGAGGTTATATATCGATAGATATCAATCGCATGGCATGAATTGCCTGTGTGGCATGCTGAGTTGCATGGATCAAGGCTTTTGTTGAAAAGCAAAGTCTTGTGGTTGATGATCAAAGCACGCCTACGTGGCAGCTTTGTGTATAGCGTGTATTCGCAAGCCTCACACCTCGGTATGAGTTAAAAACGGGATACGGACCGCTGGGAGAGCGCACGTTTCTTTCTAGCTTTGGTGGTGTCAGTGACTTACCAGCCCTGACATATATATACTTTTCACCTTTGTGGTTGTTGGAATGAGGCGCCTCGATTATAGGTCTGTAAGGACCGGGAAACGTGTGTTCAGGCATAATTAATCCTCTAACGTAAGTGAGGACCGGCCCAGCCGCATCCAGGGGTTACCCAGTGTGCGTAATCCCGGGGACATTTGCTAGAGTGTCTCGAACGCGGAGAGGAGCTTGCCCCTTGCCTCGACTCATGACGGAAATCCAATTTCCAATACGTGTATCGCGGTTTTAATTGTAGAACTAGTATGGCGACATGATATATGGTACCCATGCCGTCTATGATTTATACTTATGATTGAAATGTTTTGACACTATACACTTATTATAGTATCAAATGATTTGTTTTAAAACGTATCAAGCATGTTTGGCTATTATAAGGGAAAACCCTATCCCCCGGCTTGCGTTGCATTGTATGATAGGACCTGGGTCTTATAATAGCTTCATTTTTCGAAAAAGCATTGCGTTGTTTATTCTATGCACTGGTATTCTTGGGAGGAAACCCGTTCCGTGTTATACGGCGTGGTCCCTTGAATTACTCTCTTTTAAAGTAAAGTTTTAAATAACTGTTTTAGTTCTCACACCAGTCACATGACTGACCTGGAGTTTATTGTTTTAACCTAAACTCTGGGTGCCCCTATTTTCCGCACGGGCAGCTAGTAGTTTTGGTTTTGCAGATTTATATTCACAGGATCCTGGTTTACAGCTGGAATGATATCCGGAAAGCTCTGTATCCGTATATCACCTTCAGTTGTGCTTTATATTATTTTTCCGCTGCTATGTATTTAAATGTAATTTAAATCTCTGATATTTCTGTGTAATATTTATTCATTTATACTCTGTATATTCTTGTATCTGATGGAATTGTTGTAATATACAATGAAATGTTCTTCTGTTTGTGTTCTGGTTTGTCATGTTCTCAACGTTCAGGGGTTTCGAACGGTTTAGATCGGTTTAACGACTGATTCAGATCGAGCGAAATTCCTTGCCGTCACAATGAGTTATTGTTTGTACAACTAGGACTTATGCTACCTAGGGCCACTAGTGATTACGCTTACCTATTGCACGTTTTCGTATCTCGGTTTTGGTTCAACCACCCAGGGCCACTGGGATTTACGCTAACCGTCAACCGCGCCCTTTTTCCCACGCATTCATCGTGAATCGTTTTCCATGACTGTATGCACATGTATCACATCGTGCCATCCGAGTCCTGTCACAGGGCAGATCGAGAAATACAGGACTCGGTCGGGAGCTTTCGATTTATCTGCCGATGCAGATGCTAAGGTCTGTTTTTCTATACGTGGCTATGGTCCCACGCGACCCCTCCCTCAACTAGTGAAAGACAAGACATGATAAATCCTGTATGAGAACACACTACTGGCCAACCCACAATCCTAGCCTTACCGCAACCATAATTAGATAGCAATTATGGTCTATTGGGTGTTCTCTGCCTTTCCGTACGTACACGCTTGACCAAAGATGGTAGGTAGTCTGACGAAATGCTATCTAGGGTACGACCGTGTATCGTCCGACTATCCCCTATCCATCCCCGTCTTTAGGTCGCTCGCATAGCAACCAAGGCATACTCTTGGTTCTTCTAACGCAGACCTTAACCTCTCATGAGCCTAGTATAATCACCTGGCAGCTCATAGAGGGATACCAAGAATACCCTCACGTTCCCCGAAGCCGCTGCTTCGTTACCCAGTTCGCTGGAGCCTTAATCTAAATCAGATACTTGCTCCTACTCGTATACTTAAACGATGACCTACCGTATCAGGTTACTCATCTATCTATGAACTGGTCTAAATTTCCTTGACTAAGAATCATTACTTAGTTATTCCTCAACTAAGGTTTACCACTTAGCCTTATTCCCGTTATCCTTGTTAACTACAGTTATCCCCTATCCTCAGAACTAGGGTTTACATAATGGATTAAGTGTCACTTAAGTTCATGACTTAACCCATCTACCAATCATGTCAAAATTGGCTAAGTATCCAAGTCCAAGACTCAACCCGTCTTCAAATCATGTCAAAATTGGCTAAGTATCCAAGTCCAAGACTTAACCCTACAAACCATGCTCACGTTGGTTAAGTATGTATTAAGCAATTCACGACTTAACCTCGTCCAATTATCATTCTAGATTGGTTAAGTATATATTAACTTGACCCTATCAATTTACTCAGTCAAATCGGTCAAGTGTATTCAAGCGATTCGTGACTTAGCCTTATCATGTTTTCACGTTAGATCGGTTAAGTATAGGTTAACTTAACCTCAATAAATTCACGAGTTAGATTGGTTAAGTATAGGTCACTTAACCACTTCAATTCATCATGTTTAGATTAGTTAAGTGTTTAACTTAACCCCATTAAACTACCAAGTGGGATTAATTAAGTCTAGGCTAACTTAACCCCATCCGATTTCCATGTTTAGACTAGTTGAGTCTAATCTTAACCCCATTCGTTAACCGTATTTTTCGGTTAAGCGTCATTAAGAAAATTTACTTAACCTTACCAAGTTATCGCGTTGGATTGATTAAGTGTTGTTTAACTTAACCCCATCCACTAGTCATATAAAAATGGTTAAGTGTCATTAGGCAAATCAAGTTACTTAACCTACCCAACCTTGTCATGTTTTGTTAAGTATCATTAGCCTAATCAAATTACTTAACCCATTTGTCCATGTCATATTTGGTTAAGAGTCATTTATCAAATTAACTTAACCCTATCATGTGGCATTAATTACTTAATGCACCTTCACCTCTCACATTAGACTTTGTTGTGGTTACTAGTTAAGCCGGTCGGTTCCGGGTAGCTTTACACCACAACTTGGTCTAACCTCGGGTTCAAGCACAACATGACCAACTTCTCACATTGGATCCTATTGTTTGCAACTACTAGTTAGGCCGGTCGGTTCCGGGTAGTTTTACGTTGCAAACTCAACCCAACCTCGAGTTGGCCACACTTATATTATCTAAGTGTCATGTCCATCATGTTTCCCAAAACATGTTACAAGTTTTCAAGCATTTGGGTAGACCTAACTTAATAGGTAAATTCCCAAAGGGTAGACCTAACTTAATAGGTAAATTCCCAAGCTTATGTTTTTATGCATACTTACATGTCAACTTCCATGTTATATTTCAAGTCATGTTTTCAAGTTGTATTTTCATGTCATTAGAAATTACCCATAACATAACCCAACACTTTTAAACTCGCATATACGTTCGCGACAACGTAATGGATTAAAAGAAGAGACTTGGCAAAGGCATGACAAAAATGGATATTAAGCCACAAGTTAATCATGGTGGCAAATGAGGCACAAATGTGTTCATTAACTTGCATGTTACATTCTTAAGCCTCAAAACATGCATAAACCCAAACTTGGCACATAAGCGAATCATGGTGACAAAAGATATGGAATGATGACTAGTAACTCGCATATATCATCATATAAGGGTTATGACTTCATATGCAAGTTGACATAAAGGTTATGAGGGTTCTCATGTTGCCTAATGCAACATTTCAACATAAAGGTTGTAGCTTTTAGCTCACAAGATCAAGATAATGACTTCATAAACTTGCATGACATGATAGCATGTATCATACTCAATGATCAAACCCAAACTTGCAACATGAACATTTAACTTCATAGTTAATATCTAAGAGTAGGGAAAGGGCTTACATTGCTATGAAGGCACAAAAGATATGACAAAGCCCTTATGCAGTCAAATAGACCCAAAATGCAAGCTCTAACATAAAAACCCTTGAGCCAAAATGATCAAAACCCTTGCTTTATGATGCAAAGATAGAAACTTGACTTGAATGCAAGCTAATGACACTCATACAAGCTTGAAAACAATTGTATGCATGGAAAATCTCTCATAGAAACCATTTAGAAATTTTATGAAGAGAGTGGAGGCCATGAGAGGTAAAATTTTGCCATAGTTTAGTTGCATGAATGAATAATGAGGATTTAGGATAGGTTAGGGTCTTATTTATAGATTAGGCAAGTGTTTTAGGCCATAGGATTAAACCTAGATTCAATCCAAGCCATCAAAGCATGTCTTGGGGAAGAAGTCAAGTGTAGGAACCATCTAGGGCCTTTAGATTAAAGATGAACCATGAGAACCATCCAAATGCAAAATCTGCATTTGAGCGAATCGGCCCACGGGTTGACAGCCAAACACCCTGGATTAACCCCTAGTCGACCCAGCGAGCTCGGGTCGACCTCAAAAATCGGCCGGTTCGGTTATTCCCCTCTCCCAATTCGCTGTTTTGAACATTTTTGCATATTTATTTATTTAATTTTCAATTATATATATATATATATATCAATATATATATATTTCTCTGCGCAACCCATTTCACTTAATTAAGTATACTTTAATTTGGGAATTTTTCGTGAAACTTCGCGAGGCCATATCTTGGTCATACGGACTCCGATTCTCGAAAACTCAGACTCTATTTCTCGTATTTTTCCGAGACGAACGCAATGGCATAGCCCGTTTTACTTGATTCAGAATTTAAAATTAAATTCTGCCTTGATTCTTGTCTTAACACGTTATCGAAAAATACGGGTTGTTACATTCTCCCCACCTTTTAGGATTTCGTCCCCGAAATCTCCAAGTTAGGAAGAACATATCCTACCATCCATCATCCATCTACTCAAAACATCATCCACAAGCAACCATTGTCCTTAGATGATTTCTAATGTTGTATGAATATATGCAAAACGTGTGTGTACATGTTCCTTAGCTAATGCTAATGATCAGGCCTGAATAATCTTTCTAATGCAAAATATGTATAGTGCCATGAATCCAACATGTATGCAAATAGTCCTAGTCATATAGATACTATATGCGTGCACAATCATTTATTCATATGCAACAACCGCATGATAATACATTCGATTTCATCCATAAACAAGTATAAATACTCGTGCATATGCAATATGAAATGTGACCGTGTCGAGCTAGTATCTAATGTGTATTCGCGCATCCACGAGCAACCACTTGCAACCACTTGCAACCATATCAATCATAACTTGTTTCAAATACATATTTACATCCATAGGGTTCTACCTAGAATTCCATGAAACAGGGCCGAGAAGATAAACAAGACAAACTCCTTACGGGGTTTGTAACAGAAAGTAGGACCGAGAGGATGTCCACAAAAGATAGCCTACAGGTAAGCTCTACAGAAAACAGGGATCAAGGATATACTCCCAAAAAGAGATATCATGCGCGTATCTAGTCTTTGACCATCAAAGTCGTCTTTTAACTTCGCGATTTCGTAGCTTCTTATTTCCTGCTTCCATAACATGAGCTGAAACTCATTTCTTCGTCGCCTCTCGTTCCACTTGCACTTATCCTTTTCCTAGAATACTTGACGCAAACATGACTGCGTACTCATGATCTCATGCAAGCTTTCCAAAATTCACTAGTGAATCTTGGATCTCGTTTATATACTATAAGGCATTCCATGTAGAAGAACTTTCTCTTGAAAGTAAACAGATGTCAATCAGGTTATCATGCGCACTTACTAGGGTGATCTCTATAACCCATGCATAAATGAAGTAAACCATCCGTCTTATTGGCGAACACCACTCGATCGGGCTTCAAATTTCCAATAAAGGCATCAAGGGATTCTAAGTAACTAGTCATGACAGAACCTCAAAAAGGTTACTCGATACTTCGAGGGCATTACCAAGGCTAGTCAAAAGGTCTAACTACCCTCCTATCAAAACCGAGAGTGGCACCCCCTACTGGATAACCACTTCATCCCTAGAATCCATCCATAGCTTATAAACATAAGCATTATTTCCAAACTCAACACTTGGCATAGAAATTCCCAAATCCAAACAAGTCATGTATAAATGGACTGATTCTCCAATAGGACTTTGAGACAAAAATGGGATTCTCTATTACGCTAGTACTTAAGGTGCAGAGACTCAACTATCAAAGCAGACTTAAATGATACGAACAACGAAGTCCTAACGGGATGATAGAGAAGAAAAGCTAAACCTTTAACAAGATCGTTACCCTCCTTCTGAGGTACTCTAGAAATGAGAGCATACTACTGCCTTCCCGATGATCTTGTCCTTGTCCCATAATACTTAACTATCCGCCCCGTTTTACCATGCCAAAGGTACTCTCTCGTCATGGGTTTCATTGTTCATCTTTCTCCCTCCTTTGAAGACTAAGCCATACCAACAAGTTTCTCATCCTTAAGCTCGTATCCTTTATCCTTCTTTCTCACGATCCTTTCTTATAATGCGGCCACTGGTCTCTCGAGAACCACCTCCATCGTATGGAAAGCACTTTTGTAGGTAGAAAAGACTAGTCGCAGTTAAAACTACTGTGACTACAGA
Organism: Allium sativum; assembly: GCA_030737875.1. Lineage (NCBI taxonomy): Eukaryota > Viridiplantae > Streptophyta > Magnoliopsida > Asparagales > Amaryllidaceae > Allium > Allium sativum. The sequence goes on from CM060920.1 coordinate 347,497,403, forward strand.
TGGAGGAAAGAAAGGAAAAGAGACTCAATTAAGGAAACAAGGATAGTGCTAATGGCCTTTGGGGAATAGCCTTTTTCTTTTAAAAGAAAATTTTCTTAAAAAATGCTTCTTTGTAAACGGTTTTTTTTCAAATAGTTTTCAGAAGGTCTTTAAAAACTTTTGCCCAATCTGGTAACCTTCTGCTCTGATACCACGTGTAACACCCCGCCTCCGCTAGGGTCACTCGCAAAGGAATGCACTAGCTTTAGAGGGGCATTATTAGTAAACATGCACTGAAATATCACAAGACAGAACATATAAAATAGCGGAAGTAAAATCAAACTTTCATAACATGAATAAAGAAGGTCTAAAGCCTTTTACATCAGAGTACATCAAAACCTGTCTTGCAATAGTAAAGAAGCATAAAGACATTTTCATAAATTATTCCCCAAGTAAAAACAGTAAAGTAGCCATTAGCCAAGAAAAGTCCAAGCCATCCATGATGACCTTCAAGTAGAAGAAGTCCGAACAAAACAACAGTATTTCCTCCCTGTAACCTGGGGGGGAAACGGAAGAAAAGAGGCGAAACAAAACGGGTCAGTCAAAAAGACTGAGTAAGCCCTATCTACTATTAGCATAAAAACTAGTAAAGTTAACTGACATGAGAAACTGAGATGAACATAAGCATGATAACAAGATAGATAAGCTAAATCAAAATAACAGGATGAACTACTGAACTCAGATAAACTAAGGTGTCATGATAAATTACGATGTCAAGATAAAACAAGGTATCACATCGTCAGGTTTCTATCAAGTATAATATCCCCAAGATATCTGTCACGTATAACGCCCCGTGATATCTATCCTGTATTTTAGCTCTGCACCTACCGTACTAGTATCCCCACCGTGTCATGTGTTAACCAAGAATGACCCTCACTCAAAAGTCGTGTAATGGTCCATGTCAACCTAATATATCGCATATATAGGTTACTCAACTTGTATGTTTTATTCCATGTAAATGTTCAGTCCCTTGCCGTAGACCATACGGGCTTTCCCATGAGATTCTATATTACTTTAACATAGTTCCATGATCCTTAAGATCGGTTTGGACTGTTACCCTAAACCTAGCTAGGGTCTTCCAACATGAGTTATTGTTTGTACAACTAGGACTTATGCTACCTAGGGCCACTAGTGATTACGCTTACCTATTGCACGTTTTCGTATCTCGGTTTTGGTTCAACCACCCAGGGCCACTGGGATTTACGCTAACCGTCAACCGCGCCCTTTTTCCCACGCATTCATCGTGAATCGTTTTCCATGACTGTATGCACATGTATCACATCGTGCCATCCGAGTCCTATCACAGGGCAGATCGAGAAATACAGGACTCGGTCGGGAGCTTTCGATTTATCTGCCGATGCAGATGCTAAGGTCTGTTTTTCTATACGTGGCTATGGTCCCACGCGACCCCTCCCTCAACTAGTGAAAGACAAGACATGATAAATCCTGTATGAGAACACACTACTGGCCAACCCACAATCCTAGCCTTACCGCAACCATAATTAGATAGCAATTATGGTCTATTGGGTGTTCTCTGCCTTTCCGTACGTACACGCTTGACCAAAGATGGTAGGTAGTCTGACGAAATGCTATCTAGGGTACGACCGTGTATCGTCCGACTATCCCCTATCCATCCCCGTCTTTAGGTCGCTCGCATAGCAACCAAGGCATACTCTTGGTTCTTCTAACGCAGACCTTAACCTCTCATGAGCCTAGTATAATCACCTGGCAGCTCATAGAGGGATACCAAGAATACCCTCACGTTCCCCGAAGCCGCTGCTTCGTTACCCAGTTCGCTGGAGCCTTAATCTAAATCAGATACTTGCTCCTACTCGTATACTTAAACGATGACCTACCGTATCAGGTTACTCATCTATCTATGAACTGGTCTAAATTTCCTTGACTAAGAATCATTACTTAGTTATTCCTCAACTAAGGTTTACCACTTAGCCTTATTCCCGTTATCCTTGTTAACTACAGTTATCCCCTATCCTCAGAACTAGGGTTTACATAATGGATTAAGTGTCACTTAAGTTCATGACTTAACCCGTCTACCAATCATGTCAAAATTGGCTAAGTATCCAAGTCCAAGACTCAACCCGTCTTCAAATCATGTCAAAATTGGCTAAGTATCCAAGTCCAAGACTTAACCCTACAAACCATGCTCACGTTGGTTAAGTATGTATTAAGCAATTCACGACTTAACCTCGTCCAATTATCATTCTAGATTGGTTAAGTATATATTAACTTGACCCTATCAATTTACTCAGTCAAATCGGTCAAGTGTATTCAAGCGATTCGTGACTTAGCCTTATCATGTTTTCACGTTAGATCGGTTAAGTATAGGTTAACTTAACCTCAATAAATTCACGAGTTAGATTGGTTAAGTATAGGTCACTTAACCACTTCAATTCATCATGTTTAGATTAGTTAAGTGTTTAACTTAACCCCATTAAACTACCAAGTGGGATTAATTAAGTCTAGGCTAACTTAACCCCATCCGATTTCCATGTTTAGACTAGTTGAGTCTAATCTTAACCCCATTCGTTAACCGTATTTTTCGGTTAAGCGTCATTAAGAAAACTTACTTAACCTTACCAAGTTATCGCGTTGGATTGATTAAGTGTTGTTTAACTTAACCCCATCCACTAGTCATATAAAAATGGTTAAGTGTCATTAGGCAAATCAAGTTACTTAACCTACCCAACCTTGTCATGTTTTGTTAAGTATCATTAGCCTAATCAAATTACTTAACCCATTTGTCCATGTCATATTTGGTTAAGAGTCATTTATCAAATTAACTTAACCCTATCATGTGGCATTAATTACTTAATGCACCTTCACCTCTCACATTAGACTTTGTTGTGGTTACTAGTTAAGCCGGTCGGTTCCGGGTAGCTTTACACCACAACTTGGTCTAACCTCGGGTTCAAGCACAACATGACCAACTTCTCACATTGGATCCTATTGTTTGCAACTACTAGTTAGGCCGGTCGGTTCCGGGTAGTTTTACGTTGCAAACTCAACCCAACCTCGAGTTGGCCACACTTATATTATCTAAGTGTCATGTCCATCATGTTTCCCAAAACATGTTACAAGTTTTCAAGCATTTGGGTAGACCTAACTTAATAGGTAAATTCCCAAAGGGTAGACCTAACTTAATAGGTAAATTCCCAAGCTTATGTTTTTATGCATACTTACATGTCAACTTCCATGTTATATTTCAAGTCATGTTTTCAAGTTGTATTTTCATGTCATTAGAAATTACCCATAACATAACCCAACACTTTTAAACTCGCATATACGTTCGCGACAACGTAATGGATTAAAAGAAGAGACTTGGCAAAGGCATGACAAAAATGGATATTAAGCCACAAGTTAATCATGGTGGCAAATGAGGCACAAATGTGTTCATTAACTTGCATGTTACATTCTTAAGCCTCAAAACATGCATAAACCCAAACTTGGCACATAAGCGAATCATGGTGACAAAAGATATGGAATGATGACTAGTAACTCGCATATATCATCATATAAGGGTTATGACTTCATATGCAAGTTGACATAAAGGTTATGAGGGTTCTCATGTTGCCTAATGCAACATTTCAACATAAAGGTTGTAGCTTTTAGCTCACAAGATCAAGATAATGACTTCATAAACTTGCATGACATGATAGCATGTATCATACTCAATGATCAAACCCAAACTTGCAACATGAACATTTAACTTCATAGTTAATATCTAAGAGTAGGGAAAGGGCTTACATTGCTATGAAGGCACAAAAGATATGACAAAGCCCTTATGCAGTCAAATAGACCCAAAATGCAAGCTCTAACATAAAAACCCTTGAGCCAAAATGATCAAAACCCTTGCTTTATGATGCAAAGATAGAAACTTGACTTGAATGCAAGCTAATGACACTCATACAAGCTTGAAAACAATTGTATGCATGGAAAATCTCTCATAGAAACCATTTAGAAATTTTATGAAGAGAGTGGAGGCCATGAGAGGTAAAATTTTGCCATAGTTTAGTTGCATGAATGAATAATGAGGATTTAGGATAGGTTAGGGTCTTATTTATAGATTAGGCAAGTGTTTTAGGCCATAGGATTAAACCTAGATTCAATCCAAGCCATCAAAGCATGTCTTGGGGAAGAAGTCAAGTGTAGGAACCATCTAGGGCCTTTAGATCAAAGATGAACCATGAGAACCATCCAAATGCAAAATCTGCATTTGAGCGAATCGGCCCACGGGTTGACAGCCAAACACCCTGGATTAACCCCTAGTCGACCCAGCGAGCTCGGGTCGACCTCAAAAATCGGCCGGTTCGGTTATTCCCCTCTCCCAATTCGCTGTTTTGAACATTTTTGCATATTTATTTATTTAATTTTCAATTATATATATATATATATATCAATATATATATATTTCTCTGCGCAACCCATTTCACTTAATTAAGTATACTTTAATTTGGGAATTTTTCGTGAAACTTCGCGAGGCCATATCTTGGTCATACGGACTCCGATTCTCGAAAACTCAGACTCTATTTCGCGTATTTTTCCGAGACAAACGCAATGGCATAGCCCGTTTTACTTGATTCAGAATTTAAAATTAAATTCTGCCTTGATTCTTGTCTTAACACGTTATCGAAAAATACGGGTTGTTACATTCTCCCCACCTTTTAGGATTTCGTCCCCGAAATCTCCAAGTTAGGAAGAACATATCCTACCATCCATCATCCATCTACTCAAAACATCATCCACAAGCAACCATTGTCCTTAGATGATTTCTAATGCTGTATGAATATATGCAAAACGTGTGTGTACATGTTCCTTAGCTAATGCTAATGATCAGGCCTGAATAATCTTTCTAATGCAAAATATGTATAGTGCCATGAATCCAACATGTATGCAAATAGTCCTAGTCATATAGATACTATATGCGTGCATAATCATTCATTCATATGCAACAACCGCATGATAATACATTCGATTTCATCCATAAACAAGTATAAATACTCGTGCATATGCAATATGAAATGTGACCGAGTCGAGCTAGTATCTAATGTGTATTCGCGCATCCACGAGCAACCACTTGCAACCACTTGCAACCATATCAATCATAACTTGTTTCAAATACATATTTACATCCATAGGGTTCTACCTAGAATTCCCTGAAACAGGGCCGAGAAGATAAACAAGACAAACTCCTTACGGGGTTTGTAACAGAAAGTAGGACCGAGAGGATGTCCACAAAAGATAGCCTACAAGTAAGCTCTACAGAAAACAGGGATCAAGGATATACTCCCAAAAAGAGATATCATGCGCGTATCTAGTCTTTGACCATCAAAGTCGTCTTTTAACTTCGCGATTTCGTAGCTTCTTATTTCCTGCTTCCATAACATGAGCTGAAACTCATTTCTTCGTCGCCTCTCGTTCCACTTGCACTTATCCTTTTCCTAGAATACTTGACGCAAACATGACTGCGTACTCATGATCTCATGCAAGCTTTCCAAAATTCACTAGTGAATCTTGGATCTCGTTTATATACTATAAGGCATTCCATGTAGAAGAACTTTCTCTTGAAAGTAAACAGATGTCAATCAGGTTATCATGCGCACTTACTAGGGTGATCTCTATAACCCATGCATAAATGAAGTAAACCATCCGTCTTATTGGCGAACACCACTCGATCGGGCTTCAAATTTCCAATAAAGGCATCAAGGGATTCTAAGTAACTAGTCATGACAGAACCTCAAAAATGTTACTCGATACTTCGAGGGCATTACCAAGGCTAGTCAAAAGGTCTAACTACCCTCCTATCAAAACCGAGAGTGGCACCCCCTACTGGATAACCACTTCATCCCTAGAATCCATCCATTTTTTGAGCAAAACGGATATGTAGCGCGAGACTACATAGCCGATTAATTAGTAGCTAGTAATAGTTTTCCAACTGACATACCCAGTTGGTGGTCCAAAATACAACCATCACGCCAAGATTAAGACATATCATGCAACATAGAGTACATATTACATATGCGACTACAGTAGCATGCAGAACAGAGTATCATCAGACATAATTATACAAATATAGCATAGAAAGCCAAAGACGCATTAGCATAAATCATGTAAGCTCCATACTGGATTCCGAGCCATTGCTGTCAACAGAGGAAGCGGGAGAAGAGGCCACCGGTAAAGCAAACCTGAACACCGCAGCATGATTGCCTCCAGAACCTGACGATGACATGAAAATATGAAAGATGCGATGACAAATAAGCATGGTCGAACTAGTTATTTTTTTGAATATCCTTGCATTTCTTTCTTTCCACACACACCAACTATAAACAGCCAGGAAGGTATCAAGCAGTGAACAAGATTCAGATTCCCAGTGATCAAAGAAAGAAGAAATGGTGGGGATGGAGCCAAGTAAGCGAGCACTCGTTGCAGCCCAGATTGGGTAGGTAAAGTCACAAGAAAAGAAAAGGTGGTGAATGGTTTCATCGTGAGAATTGCAGAATGGGCAGTTAGGGTTAGATACAACATTGCATTTGAACAGTTTGACTCTAGTATTGATCTTCTCATGAATCAAACACCATTGGAGAAAAAGGATTCTTGGAGCCAGTTTGCATTTCCAAAGCCTTGAGAATTTAAACAATCTACCCGAAAAGTTCAAATAGCTATAACATGAAGATACAGAAAAGCCTCGAGTTGGAGCGAGAACCCAAACAAAGTGATCATCCAATCTATTTAGTTGGGTGCGGCGAATGAGAGCAAAGATGCTTAGCAGCTGCGAGAGAGTGCGCCAATCAAAAAGAGAACCTGGAACTAAACTTATATGGCCATTGTTAAAAGCATCAACAACAGAAAGCATAGAATTAGTTTGAAGAGAGAAGAGTGAAGAAAAAGTGAGAGAAAGAGGTAACTGACCGTGCCAAATATCGTGCCAAAATAAACAAGACGTGCCACCCCCCAAAGAGACATGAAACAGAAATTTAATACGAGAAAGACAAGAAAGAATCCCATGCAAGAAGGGAGAGGGTTTAGAGGAGGGATGATGGTGCAAAACAAGGTGGGGGTTAGAAGAGAAGTAGCGGGCCAGAATCCAATTTCTCCAAATGAAATTTCCAGGGTTGAGGAGTCTCCAGACCCACTTGGCCAACAAAGCCATATTAAAGTGGTAAAGATCAAGAACACCGAGCCCCCCCTGATCAAAATTCAGGCATACTGTTCTCCAATTAATTAATTTCCTGATGCTATGACCATTCCAAAGAAATGAACTTCTAATTGAATCAATCTTACAAATTACCCATTTAGGGAGTTTATGAAAGGACATCCAGTATGTGGGAATAGCGGAGAGCACAGATTTAACTAAAGTTACACGGCCCATAGAAGATAATGCATTTGCTTTCCAAGCCGCTAACCTGGTTTCAATCTTGTTAATAAGGGGGAGCCAGTCATTTTTGTGAAGTTTAGAGGGTCTGAGTGGCAAACCAAGGTATGTCATTGGGAATTTCGCAACATTGCAATTGAGGGTGGAAGAAATCAAGTCTCCCAGATGATCTGACTTACCAAGCATGTAGATGACACTTTTATTAAAGTTGATGGAAAGCCCCGATATCATTTCGAAGACGTATAGAAGGATTTTGAGGCAAAGGATATGGGAAGGCTCCGGGGAAGAGAAAATAATGGTATCATCAGCAAATTGAAGATTATTGATGCATAAGGTAGAATTTGGAAGAGAAATACCAGCCAGGTAACCATGAGAAGAAGCTTTTTTAACCATTTGATTAAACACGTCAGCAACAAGCACAAAAATCAGAGGGGAGAGGGGGTCCCCTTGTCTAAGTCCACATTTAGATTTGAAAAGGTTACCAGAAGCACCATTCACAGAGACGGATGAGCTACTCGAATTAAGAATATTTTCAATCCATGAACACCATCTATCGGAGAAGCCCCTGTGCTTAAAAATGTCCATGATAAAAGGCCAGCTTACCGAATCAAAAGCTTTGGAAAAATCTAACTTAAGAAGAACACCAGGGGTGGACGTGTAATGACAGAAGGAAATCACCTCTTGAGTTGCAGCAATGCAGTCTTGAATATTTCTTCCCAAAATGAAAGCAGATTGTTCAGGACCAACAAACATGGCTATAACAGATTGGAGACGATTTGCCAACACCTTGGTGATGATTTTGAAAGTAGTGTTTAGAAGGCTAATAGGGCGGAAGGAAGACAAAGTGTTGGCCCCCGAATGTTTGGGAATGAGGATAATATTAGCGTGGTTAAGTCTGGCAATTGAGGAAGGATCATTATAGAATTCATTACACATCTCGATTATATCGAATTTGACCAAGGCCCAGAAATGCTTAAAGAAAACTGGGCCAAAACCATCAGGCCCAGGGGCTTTGTCGTCAGACATGTCTTTCAATGCAGCCCAAATTTCTGATTCCGAGAAAGGATAATCAATATGGATAGACGCAGGATTAGGGTAGAGAATATCCCACTCAACTACAGGGGAGCCTGAGTGTGAGCGACCCAGCTGCGATCTAAAGTAATCAGAAAAGAGAGAGAGGATATCATTCTGATCAGAAAATGAGTGACCATCTTTAATGATTTCGGAAATGAATGTTGATCTCCATAGCTTATAAACATAAGCATTATTTCCAAACTCAACACTTGGCATAGACATTCCCAAATCCAAACAAGTCATGTATATATGGACTGATTCTCCAATAGGACTTTGAGACAAAAATGGGATTCTCTATTACGCTAGTACTTAAGGTGCAGAGACTCAACTATCAAAGCAGACTTAAATGATACGAACAACGAAGTCCTAACGGGATGATAGAGAAGAAAAGCTAAACCTTTAACAAGATCGTTACCCTCCTTCTGAGGTACTCTAGAAATGAGAGCATACTACTGCCTTCCCGATGATCTTGTCCTTGTCCCATAATACTTAACTATCCGCCCCGTTTTACCATGCCAAAGGTACTCTCTCGTCATGGGTTTCATTGTTCATCTTTCTCCCTCCTTTGAAGACTAAGCCATACCAACAAGTTGCTCATCCTTAAGCTCGTATCCTTTATCCTTCTTTCTCACGATCCTTTCTTATAACGCGGCCACTGGTCTCTCGAGAACCACCTCCATCGTATGGAAAGCACTTTTGTAGGTAGAAAAGACTAGTCGCAGTTAAAACTACTGTGACTACAGATGGAGGAAAGAAAGGAAAAGAGATTCAATTAAGGAAACAAGGATAGTGCTAATGGCCTTTGGGGAATAGCCTTTTTCTTTTATAAGAAAATTTTCTTAAAAAATGCTTCTTTGTAAACGGTTTTTTTTTTCAAATAGTTTTCAGAAGGCCTTTAAAAACTTTTGCCCAGTCTGGTAACCTTCTGCTCTGATACCACGTGTAACACCCCGCCACCGCTAGGGTCACTCGCAAAGGAATGCACTAGCTTTAGAGGGGCATTATTAGTAAACATGCACAAAAATATCACAAGACAGAACATATAAAATAGCGGAAGTAAAATCAAACTTTCATAACATGAATAAAGAAGGTCTAAAGCCTTTTACATCAGAGTACATCAAAACCTGTCTTGCAATAGTAAAGAAGCATAAAGACATTTTCATAAATTATTCCCCAAGTAAAAACAGTAAAGTAGCCATTAGCCAAGAAAAGTCCAAGCCATCCATGATGACCTTCAAGTAGAAGAACTCCGAACTAAACAACAGTATTTCCTCCCTGTAACCTGGGGGGGAAACGGAAGAAAAGAGGCGAAACAAAACGGGTCAGTCAAAAAGACTGGGTAAGTCCTATATACTATTAGCATAAAAACTAGTAAAGTTAACTGACATGAGAAACTGAGATGAACATAAGCATGATAACAAGATAGATAAGCTAAATCAAAATAACAGGATGAACTACTGAACTCAGATAAACTAAGGTGTCATGATAAATTACGATGTCAAGATAAAACAAGGTATCACATCGTCAGGTTTCTATCAAGTATAATATCCCCAAGATATCTGTCACGTATAACGCCCCGTGATATCTATCCTGTATTTTATCTCTGCACCTACCGTACTAGTATCCCCACCGTGTTATGTGTTAACCAAGAATGACCCTCTATCAAAAGTCGTGTAATGGTCCATGTCAACCTAATATATCGCATATATAGGTTACTCAACTTGTATGTTTTATTCCATGTAAATGTTCAGTCCCTTGTCGTAGACCATACGGGCTTTCCCATGAGATTCTATATTACTTTAACATAGTTCCATGATCCTTAAGATCGGTTTGGACTGTTACCCTAAACCTAGCTAGGGTCTTCCAACATGAATTATTGTTTGTACAACTAGGACTTATGCTACCTAGGGCCACTAGGGATTACGCTTACCTATTGCACGTTTTCATATCTCGGTTTTGGTTCAACCACCCAGGGCCACTGGGATTTACGCTAACCGTCAACCGCGCCCTTTTTCCCACGCATTCATCGTGAATCGTTTTCCATGACTGTATGCACATGTATCACATCGTGCCATCCGAGTCCTGTCACAGGGCAGATCGAGAAATACAGGACTCGGTCGGGAGCTTTCGATTTATCTGCCGATGCAGATGCTAAGGTCTGTTTTTCTATACGTGGCTATGGTCCCACGCGACCCCTCCCTCAACTAGTGAAAGACAAGACAGGATAAATCCTGTATGAGAACACACTACTGGCCAACCCATAATCCTAGCCTTACCGCAACCATAATTAGATAGCAATTATGGTCTATTGGGTGTTCTCTGCCTTTCCGTACGTACACGCTTGACCAAAGATGGTAGGTAGTCTGACGAAATGCTATCTAGGGTACGACCGTGTATCGTCGACTATCACCTATCCATCCCCGTCTTTAGGTCGCTCGCATAGCAACCAAGGCATACTCTTGGTTCTTCTAACGCAGACCTTAACCTCTCATGAGCCTAGTATGATCACCTGGCAGCTCATAGAGGGATACCAAGAATACCCTCACGTTCCCCGAAGCCGCTGCTTCGTTACCCAGTTCACTGGAGCCTTAATCTAAATCAGATACTTGCTCCTACTCGTATACTTAAACGATGACCTACCGTATTAGGTTACTCATCTATCTATGAACTGGTCTAAATTTCCTTGACTAAGAATCATTACTTAGTTATTCCTCAACTAAGGTTTACCACTTAGCATTATTCCCGTTATCCTTGTTAACTACGGTTATCCCCTATCCTCAGAACTAGGGTTTACATAATGGATTAAGTGTCACTTAAGTTCATGACTTAACCCGTCTACCAATCATGTCAAAATTGGCTAAGTATCCAAGTCCAAGACTTAACCCGTCTTCAAATCATGTCAAAATTGGCTAAGTATCCACGTCCAAGACTTAACCCTACAAACCATGCTCACGTTGGTTAAGTATGTATTAAGCAATTCACGACTTAACCTCGTCCAATTATCATTCTAGATTGGTTAAGTATATATTAACTTGACCCTATCAATTTACTCAGTCAAATCGGTCAAGTGTATTCAAGCGATTCGTGACTTAGCCTTATCATGTTTTCACGTTAGATCGGTTAAGTATAGGTTAACTTAACCTCAATAAATTCACGAGTTAGATTGGTTAAGTATAGGTCACTTAACCACTTCAATTCATCATGTTTAGATTAGTTAAGTGTTTAACTTAACCCCATTAAACTACCAAGTGGGATTAATTAAGTCTAGGCTAACTTAACCCCATCCGATTTCCATGTTTAGACTAGTTGAGTCTAATCTTAACCCCATTCGTTAACCGTATTTTTCGGTTTAGCGTCATTAAGAAAACTTACTTAACCTTACCAAGTTATCGCGTTGGATTGATTAAGTGTTGGTTAACTTAACCCCATCCACTAGTCATATAAAAATGGTTAAGTGTCATTTGGCAAATCAAGTTACTTAACCTACCCAACCTTGTCATGTTTTGTTAAGTATCATTAGCCTAATCAAATTACTTAACCCATTTGTCCATGTCATATTTGGTTAAGAGTCATTAATCAAATTAACTTAACCCTATCATGTGGCATTAATTACTTAATGCACCTTCACCTCTCACATTAGACTTTGTTGTGGTTACTAGTTAAGCCGGTCGGTTCCGGGTAGCTTTACACCACAACTTGGTCTAACCTCGGGTTCAAGCACAACATGACCAACTTCTCACATTGGATCCTATTGTTTGCAACTACTAGTTAGGCCGGTCGGTTCTGGGTAGTTTTACGTTGCAAACTCAACCCAACCTCGAGTTGGCCACACTTATATTATCTAAGTGTCATGTCCATCATGTTTCCCAAAACATGTTACAAGTTTTCAAGCATTTGGGTAGACCTAACTTAATAGGTAAATTCCCAAAGGGTAGACCTAACTTAATAGGTAAATTCCCAAACTTATGTTTTTATGCATACTTACATGTCAACTTCCATGTTATATTTCAAGTCATGTTTTCAAGTTGTATTTTCATGTCATTAGAAATTACCCATAACATAACCCAACGCTTTTAAACTCGCATATACGTTCGCGACAACGTAATGGATTAAAAGAAGAGACTTGGCAAAGGCATGACAAAAATGGATATTAAGCCACAAGTTAATCATGGTGGCAAATGAGGCACAAATGTGTTCATTAACTTGCATGTTACATTCTTAAGCCTCAAAACATGCATAAACCCAAACTTGGCACATAAGCGAATCATGGTGACAAAAGATATGGAATGATGACTAGTAACTCGCATATATCATCATATAAGGGTTATGACTTCATATGCAAGTTGACATAAAGGTTATGAGGGTTCTAATGTTGCCTAATGCAACATTTCAACATAAAGGTTGTAGCTTTTAGCTCACAAGATCAAGATAATGACTTCATAAACTTGCATGACATGATAACATGTATCATACTCAATGATCAAACCCAAACTTGCAACATGAACATTTAACTTCATAGTTAATATCTAAGAGTAGGGAAAGGGCTTACATTGCTATGAAGGCACAAAAGATATGACAAAGCCCTTATGCAATCAAATAGACCCAAAATGCAAGCTCTAACATAAAAACCCTTGAGCCAAAATGATCAAAACCCTTGCTTTATGATGCAAAGATAGAAACTTGACTTGAATGCAAGCTAATGACACTCATACAAGCTTGAAAACACTTGTATGCATGGAAAATCTCTCATAGAAACCATTTAGAAATTTTATGAAGAGAGTGGAGGCCATGAGTGGTAAAATTTTGCCATAGTTTAGTTGCATGAATGAATAATGAGGATTTAGGATAGGTTAGGGTCTTATTTATAGATTAGGCAAGTGTTTTAGGCCATAGGATTAAACCTAGATTCAATCCAAGCCATCAAAGCATGTCTTGGGGAAGAAGTCAAGTGTAGGAACCATCTAGGGCCTTTAGATTAAAGATGAACCATGAGAACCATCCAAATGCAAAATCTGCATTTGAGCGAATCGGCCCACGGGTTGACAGCCAAACACCCTGGATTAACCCCTAGTCGACCCAGCGGGCTTGGGTCGACCTCAAAAATCGGCCGGTTCGGTTATTCCCCTCTCCCAATTCGCTGTTTTGAACATTTTTGCATATTTATTTATTTAATTTTCAATTATATATATATATATATATCAATATATATATATTTCTCTGCGCAACCCATTTCACTTAATTAAGTATACTTTAATTTGGGAATTTTTCGTGAAACTTCGCGAGGCCATATCTTGGTCATACGGACTCCGATTCTCAAAAACTCAGACTCTATTTCGCGTATTTTTCCGAGACGAACGCAATGGCATAGCCCGTTTTACTTGATTCAGAATTTAAAATTAAATTCTGCCTTGATTCTCATCTTAACACGTTATCGAAAAATACGGGTTGTTACAAATAGGTACATGTTTACTACATAATTTACTATTTTGTTTGGGTGATGATGATTTTATGAGCCTATTGGCTAACCGCTTGGCCTTTTCTTTTTCTTTTTGAGATCTGAAGGACCGGGGAAGCTATTTGAAATTCCCCGATGCTCCCATTGCAGGGGAGGTTATGGCGAAATTTTTCGAAAATTTAGGGTGTTAGCCAAATTTTTGAAATTTTGGAAATTCTCAGAAACTGAAAAGTTGGAGAATGGAAGCCAGATCGAGCGTAGAGTTGAATGATCAAACCACTTTCGACTTTGTTCCTTTTCGGGGACGAAAAGTTTTAAGTGGGGGAGATTGTAACAACCCGAAAATCTGGGCCAGTTTAAAATTTTTATTTTGGCAATTTTGGCGAATTTTGAATATTTAAAATGAATTATTTTAAATAATATCGACGAGAAATTTATTTTGAATATAATTCGAACGTATATATTTATACGCGTCGTCGTTAGAATATAAATAATTATATATAATTATAAATAGAATTGAAAATGGCGCGGTAGTTCGATAATTCGATTTCAAACTTCAGTTGAATGTACCGGGTGCAAAACAATCCGGAATTTAGTGAAACCAGAAACATTAGGATCTAATTGATGATATCTTTCCAACGAATCCGAATAATCGAAATTTCATAGCGTGGATCAAAAGATATGTCCAGATGAAAATTCTGAATAGTCGCTATGGAATTCAGGCCCTTAAAAATGGACATTTTGCAAACGACTTCGGATTTCGACGAAACCAGTTTTGTTGGGTCCGTGATGTAAAGTTATTGCTAGATTCCAAATTTCATAATTTTCTGAATCAATATGTGAGTGTGGCAAAGGAAAACGCGTTTGACCAGTTTCAGTTGATTTTAATCGACTGGAAATTGGCCATTTTTCAAACGGTCTCAGAATTCAACGAAATTAGTATTGTTAGGACCGTATCGTCAATACGAGGCTAGAAAATATTTTTCTTGAATTTTTCGAGTTAGTATGTGACCCCGGTTATTTGAAATGTACGTTTAAAATTCAATATATTGATTTAAATGTAAATTCAACGGAAACTGGTCGAAACGACCGAATTAACCTACGATACATATCCCATTGTGTTTGGAATGGGGGTAATTAGCTATGGACGACAGGTGGTGGACCTCGTTTAGAGGTCGTATGTGAAAAGTCAACTTTAGGTTGAATTAAATAATTAAATAATAATAAAATAAAATAAAATAAAAACCCCTTTTCCTTATCTTCTGGCCCCCCGTTCATAATCGATTTACAGAAATAAAAAAAAGAAAAAGAAAAAAAGAAAACCCCAACGCTTTCCCGTCGCCCCCCCCCCCCCCCCCGACTGAGCCGCCGCGCTCGACGGCGCCACCACCACCCACGGCCGGACCCCCCCTGTCCTTCCTCCTCCTTCCCAAATCAAACCCCCCTCCCCTCCTTCGATCGACGCAAGCACCCAAACCCGCGAGCCACCCGAAACCCACCACCGCCTGCTCCTCTTCTCTCCCTTCCTCTAGCTGAATCGAATGCCGCCAGCACCTCCGACCACCTCAGGCATTGAACCCCCCCCCCCCCCCCCCCCCGGGCCGAATGGAAAAGTAAGTTTTATTATTTGTTTTAATTTTATTTATTTATTTCTTTTATATATGGTTATGCAAACCTGATTTTATTTTAAAATAAAAGGGTTAGGCCTTTAAAATGATAATAAAAAAGGATTAGCGAAATAAAAATATAATTTTTATTATATAGAAAGTATAAAGATATAATTTTTATATAAGGAGGATAATCAAAATATGATTTTTATATTTTTAAAGTAATAAAAATATGATTTTTATATTTTTAAAGTATTAAAAATATAGTCTTTACTATATAACGATTATAAAAATATGATTTTTGTTTATGTAAAGAATTAGAAATATAATTTTTGCATGATAGGAATATTAGAAATATCATCTTTGTATGTGTAGAAAAATAAAATTGTGATTTTTATAATGATATATATGAAAAGGTTCGACCTTTATATTTGAAAAGGTTTGATCTTTATATTTGAAAAGATAAAATCTTTATATGTGAAAAGGCGAAGTCTTTATATGGAGGATAGCGAGATAAAAATAGAATTTTTATCCATATAGCGTGATAATAAAAATTCGATTTTTATATATTGAATAACAAAGTAAAAATTCGATTTTTATATATTGAATAGCAAAGTAAAAATTCGATTTTTATATATTGAATAACAAAGTAAAAATTCGATTTTTATATATTGAATAGCAAAGTAAAAATTCGATTTTTATATATTGAATAACAAAGTAAAAATTCGATTTTTATATATTGAATAGCAAAGTAAAAATTCGATTTTTACATATGTAGAGAATACGGGCAACGAAGATGACAATGGGCGAGAATGGCGATGATTTCTATTAAAGAAGAGTCAAGATGGTTGGATAGCTATTTGTGAGAACTTCTCACTCTTTAATTTAATTTTCTAGTTATATATATACTAGGATGCAGACGGTGCTTAGTAGCACCCGACACAATCGTCCACAGACCATGGACTTGTTTGTTTGGTTGCATAAATTAATTTGATGACTTGATTTGAATTGGTTGTTTGGTGAATTTGTTTGATGTGTGAATGGCGTGGGCCTTCACTAGACCGGGGATAAGGCTAGGCCTCGTCCCGTTTCTAGTATCGTGCCGTTATGCCGCCGAAATTTTCTAAAATAAGTTAGAAAAATAAAAATATCATTTTATTGAATAAATGAACTGAATAGAAATTCATATGTTGAAATAAAAATGTTTTTATCGTTAAAAATATAATTTTTAACGTGAAGTGAATAAAATAAAATATTCATTTACAAACCGAACGGTTTGTTTATGTACACCTATTTGAAGGACATTGATTGGGTCGATAAATTTTACACATCGCCCAACTGCACAACTAAAATCTGTGTTTGATTGTTTGAAACCCCACACGGGTGTTAGGATGAAATTTGAAGTTCACTCATCCTGATTGATTAAATATGTCGATCGATCGATTGACAGGCTGTTATAAGCGTTAGATATCTATATTTGATGCTTATACAGTGTAGTGCACTTTGGTTGATGGTTGATTATTTTTCAATGCTATTATATGTGTGTAATGTATGAAAATCCATATAATTAACATTATATGGTGATTGATTGGGCCTCATTCCAATTTAGAAAATAAAGAATAATATAAAATAAAGGTTCATGTGTTGACAGTACTCATCCATTGAGATTGGTCATGTGTTGAACGAAATATTTTAGTAATAAAATTTACATCTTTATCAATATAAAACAAAGGTTCATGTGTTGACAGTACTCATCCATTGAGATTGGTCATGTGTTGAACGAAATATTTTAGTAATAAAATTTACATCTTTATCGATATAAAATAAAGGTTCATGTGTTGACAGTACTCATCCATTGAGATTGGTCATGTGTTGAACGAAATATTTTAGTAATAAAATTTACATCTTTATCGATATAAAATAAAGGTTCATGTGTTGACAGTACTCATCCATTGAGATTGGTCATGTGTTGAACGAAATATTTTAGTAATAAAATTTACATCTTTATCGATATAAAATAAAGGTTCATGTGTTGACATTACTCATCCATTGAGATTGGTCATGTGTTGAACGAAATATTTTAGTAATAAAATTTACATCTTTATCAATATAAAATAAAGGTTCATGTGTTGACAGTACTCATCCATTGAGATTGGTCATGTGTTGAACGAAATATTTTGATAATAACAACTATTTTGAAAAAGAAATATTTGAAATAGAATATTTGAAAATAGAATTTATGAAGCCGTGTTGATTAGATTGACGCCATTTTGATGTAAACGATATTGATATCGATTTTATTCATTTTGAAATGAATTGAATTGAAAACGATTTCGAAATGAATTGAATTGAAAACGATTTCGAAATGAATTGAATTGAAAACGATTTCGAAATGAATTGAATTGAAAACGATTTCGAAATGAATTGAATTGAAAACGATTTCGAAATGAATTGAATTGAAAACGATTTCGAAATGAATTGAATTGAAAACGATTTCGAAATGAATTGAATTGAAAACTATTTCGAAATGAATTGAATTGAAAACGATTTCGAAATGAATTGAATTGAAAACGATTTCGAAATGAATTGAATTGAAAACGATTTCGAAATGAATTGAATTGAAAACGATTTCGAAATGAATTGAATTGAAAACGAATTCAAATTGAATTGAAAGTGAATTGAAATGAATTCAAATTGAATTGAAATTTGAATTGAATAGAAATGAATTTTAAAACGAATTTATAAAGAAGAATTCAATTTTGATTTGAATTGAAAAGGAAGTTGAAATTGCTTTTGAAACGATTTTAAAACTATTTATATAATTCGTTTTAAATAGAAATCGACGAAGTATATATTATATATATATAATATAATGGCCTGAATAGAACGCGCCGCGCCGCGGCAGTTCGTGAATTTCGACCATTTATTTCAAACGGACATTACGGGAGATCCGACCGTCGGATTCTCCTAAAACCGGAACCGTTGGGTTCGTATCGAAAAGAGCTTTCTAACGAATGTTAGAAATTTGAAATCTAACGGTTGGATTTGGAAATACGTCCAAATCAAATTCGAAAAAGGTCGTTGTAAGTGCAGTTCGATGACCGTTGTTGGAAATCGACTGTACAGGCCTCGATAAAATTATTAAAAATAGTAATAATTTGTGTAAAATCATAAGAAATGATTTAGAAAGGATTGGGATGAAAAACTCCATATTTGAAAAGATAAAAATAGATTTTTATCGAAATGAACTAGCTTTGAACGAGAATTATAATTCTATTTTTTTTTTAAATAAATAAATTGAATTTGAAATGGGTTTAAAAATAACCAGAATTTCCAATGATTGCATTGGAGTGGAATTGAATCGAAATTGTCTTCGGAATATTTCGATGTTGGAATTCGTGATTATACGGATGTTGTTATGGAAATTTGGAAGATATATATTTATATCGTTATTTCCAATACGACATTTGTTAATCGTAGAATTTGATATTGAATATAAGCCGATATATTTTCTATTCAGAGCCTTATATTGAATATCAAATGTGATTTGGGTTTGTCGTGAATGGTGCCTTCACTAACACTGTTCTTGAACCCAGTTGAGAAAAGATTAAATCTTTTTATTTAGATTTAATGAAGTGTACCGATTAAATAATATTTGATTGGAATTGAATTGATATTGATTTTTGGGTTTATCGTGGACAGTGTTTTAAATAACACTTGTTCTTTAACCCGATAATTAATGGAATGATTTTTGGGTTTATCTTGAACAGTGTTTTAAATAACACTTGTTCTTTAACCCGATAATTAATGGAATGATTTTTGGGTTTATCGTGGACAGTGTTTTAAATAACACTTGTTCTTTAACCCGATAATTAATGGAATGATTTTTGGGTTTATCGTGAACAGTGTTTTAAATAACACTTGTTCTTTAACCCGATAATTAATGGAATGATTTTTGGGTTTATCGTGAACAGTGTTTTAAATAACACTCGTTCTTTAACCTGATAATTAATGAATGTGACTTTGGGTTTATCGTGAACCGTGTTTTAAATGAAATGGATTCTTTAACCCAGTTAACGATTAAAACTAAGTGGAGTTTTAATGAATCTTTAATTAGATTGAAATGGTCGAGAATGGAGTATCACCAGTTTTGCTCCAGGCGATAGTTAAATCTTTAATTAGATTTGAACGTGAAATGGTAATTGAATTTACCGATAACACTGAGGAGTTAGATATGAAGTATTACCAGTTTTACTTCATGGGATAAATAGGTTGGGATTGGGAAATTAAAATAAATAATTACTTCGGTAAGGTTCGCTAATCCCGATCAGTTGAAATCGAAATTCAAAGGAAGATTAGAGAATAAATTCAAGAAATTATCTTGGATAAAATTAATGGGAACCTTTCCCTATGAATGTGAAATCAGAAACTAACTATCGGTTAGCTAAGCAGAATGGTTTTCTGGATATTGATCTGATGTTGGTTTCGGCCTTCGGGGTTAATATTTGGGGAATTATTCTCTTGATTAATTTACGGTTAGTGACTGATGAATTGGAATGAGGCGTATGTTGTGTTTGTGTAACACTTATTTAAAATATACGCGAGTTATTCGGAAAGACCGGGTTTATCCCATTCTGAATAACTAATACGACGATAAGTCGAAGATGAAGACGATGGTCGAAGACCGGAAGTCTTCACGTCGTTTGGGTGATTACTAATGATCTTGATTGGGCTGTACACCCAAGAAGATGGAAACAGTTAGTGATCGTCCAGACGTACTTGGAGATCGATGGATATGCGGGGTACTAGGTGCCTCTGGTTTCGTTCAGACCCAGAACGGACTTGTAAATGGATTGTGTGTCTGACATTGGATTTTAGTCCGTGTGATTGATCTCTATTAAATATATATTTGTTTGGCGGCGGAGAATTTATTCTCTTGCTTAACGCCCTTCTCTGAGACGTACGAGCTCAGGGGTTATATATTGATGGATATCAATCGCATGGAGTGAATTGCCAGTGTGGCATGCTAAGATGCAAATGATCAAGGCTTCTGTTGAAAAGCAAAGTCTTGTGGTTGATGATCGAAGCACGGCCTTTGTGGCGTAGCTTTGTGTAACGTTGATTCGCGAGTATCACACCCGGTATGAATCAAAAACGGGAGACGGACATCAGGGAGGACATGCGTTTCTTTCTAGTTAGGAGTGGCGTCAGTGCTTGAACTGGCTGACGAGTTTGACTCATGTGGATGTTGCTTATTATTACTTGCTGAAAAGCGAGGCGCCTCGTGATATCGGTTTCGGCCGATGCTTCTGGTCGGCTGACGGGCCAGGCTTACGCCCCAAAGGGCGGGGAAACGCATGTTCAGGCATTTTAATCCACATCGGTGGACCGACCCTGACGATCCAAGGGCCTACCTGAGTCTGGGTCCTGAGGGGCGGACTAGAGCGTCTCGAATCGATGAGGATCTTGCCCCTAGCCTCGGTTCATACCATAAATGATAACCCAACTTCCAATACGACATTGCGGCTTTGATTGTAAACTTATATATGGCGACATAGTGTTGTGGGGCATTCATGCCGCCTATGATTGATACTTATGATTTGAAGTTGTTTTATACACTATGCACTTATAGTAGTATCAAATGATTTGTTTTAAACGTACTAAGCATGTTTGGCTATTATAAGGGAAAACCCTATCCTCGGCTGCGTTGCATTGTGTGATGGGACCTGGGTCTTATAATAGCTTCATTTTTAGAAAAGCATTGCGCTGTTTACTTATATGCACTGGTGTTCTGGGGAGGAAACCCGTTCCGTGTTATACGGCGTGGTCCCTTGATTTACCTAGCTTTAAAAATAAAGATTAACTGTTTTAGTTCTCACACCAGTCCCATGACTGACCTGGAGTTTATTGTTTTAACCTAAACTCTGGGTGCCCTTATTTTGACACGGGCAGCTAGTAGTTTTGGTTTTGCAGATTTATATTCACAGGATCCTGGTTTACAGCTGGAACGATATCCGGAAAGCTTTGTATCCGTATATCTCCTTCTAGTTGTGTATTGTATTACTTTCCGCTGCGATGTATTTAAATGTAATTTAAATCTCTGATATTTCTGTGTAATATTCATTTATACTCCGTATATTCTTGTAATCTGATGCATTGATGTAATATACAATGAAATGTTCTTTTATATGCGTTCTGTTGTGGCTTGTTCTCGAACTATCCGCCACTTTTCTTTAGGGGAAGTTACGGGTTTTCACAAGGTCCGCATATTAGATTAGTTAAGTGTAGGTTACTTAACCTCATCAAGTCATCATGTATAATTGGTTAAGTATAAGTTACTTAACCCCGTTAAATTATCATGTTAAATTGGTTAAGTATTGGTTACTTAACCCCATTGAATTACCAGGTTTAGATTTGTTAAGTGTTTAACTTAACCTCATCTAACTACTGTGTTTAGATTAGTTAAGTATAGGCTACTTAACCTCATCTAATTACCGTGTTTAGATTAGTTAAGTCTAAATTACTTAACCCCATCTAATTACCAAGTCGGATTAGTTAAGCGTAAATTACTTAACCCCATTTAATTACCAAGTCGGATTAGTTAAGCGTAAATTACTTAACCCCATCCCCTAATTGTCTTGTATGGCTAAGTGTCATTAAGAAATCAAGCCCGGTCCCACTTAACCTACCCATTCGTGTCATATCGGTTAAGTGTCATTAGTCAAATTTACTTAACCTTATCATGTGGCATTAATTTAATTAATGCACTCTCAACCTCTCACATTAGACCTTATTGTGGTTACTAGTTAAGCCGGGCGGGTTCGGGTAGTTTTACACCACAACCTAGTCTAACCTCGGGTCTTAAGCGCGACATGACCAACTTCTCACATTGGATCCTATTGTTTGTAGCCACTAGTTAAGCCGGGCGGGTCCGGGTAGATTTATGCTACAAACTCAACCCAACCTCGAGTTGGCCACTTTCATGTTTGGTCTAGTGTCTTTTTACACTTACAACCCACCCATATCTAGTTCAAGTTCCATGTTTTCCCACGTGTCATGACCATATTTAAATGTATCATGAATGTCATGTTCTCATGTAAACCCCATGTCAAGTTTTTCATGTCATACCCACGTTTTTCCTAAGCTACCCAAATGTATTTCCAACCCAAGTGGAAGCGAGTCACATAGTATCATAAGTGAATTTGGCCACAAACATGCATGATACATAAGGGGTTTGGGTTCATTTACATGCATAAGCCCCAAAGTCAAATCTTTGCCAATGTTTCACAAGTCAAATGGTTCCTAAAGGTTCATGCTAGCATTCCATAGATAAAGATTCAAACTTGCAAGATAAAGTAGGTTAATCATAACATGAATAACATGATTTAGTCACTAAGCATAGCCAAAAGTCATAGGTTCAAGCAAAAGAGGCATGACAAGGTTCATATAGGCTAGCATACTTAGTTTAATCTCGTTTTATTCCATGCCATCATTAAGACTACCGTTTAGATCTAGAAGTAGCTAGAACTTACATAGCGAGGCTTAGGAAAGGATCATGCATCATCTTGACGAAGAAAGGTGGCTCCTTTGTCGAAGAATCGTCATGGAATTTGCGTAGCAACGTTGATCCCTCCTCGATTTGGTGTAGAAAGCTTGCACCTTTTGATTTGAACCCGATTTGAATGTATAGTTTCTAGGAATTGGAGATGGAGGCCATGATCACTTGGCATTTGGGCAGCACTTCATGGCATGAGTGATTTGTGAGGGTTTAGGGTAGGCTTAGGGGTCTTTTTATAGAGATTAGGAGTAGTTTAGGCCCTTAGATTAACCCTAGGATAGATCCAAGCCCTCAAAAATCGTCACAAGCCTCCAAAACAGGACCCAGGAGCCAAAACAGGTGCACCAGGCCGACCTGGCCGACCAGGGAGGTCGACACCCAGGTCGACTCCCAGGTCGACTCTAGTGTCGACCTGGTTGGGGGGGAGGTCAACCCTAGTGTCGACCCCCCTGTCGACCTGTCTGGGCGGGATCTTTCCCGCCTACCCTGAATTCTGAAAATTTTGAATCTGTTTTCGAATTTGAATTTTTCGTGAAACTTCGAAGGCCATATCTCGGCCATACGGACTCCGATTTACAAAATTTCAGACTCTATTTCGCGTATTTTTCCGAGACGAATGCAATGGCACAACCCGTTTCCCCTGATTCAGAATTTAACATTTAATTCTGCCTTGATTCTTGTCTTAACATGTTGTTAAAAATTCGGGTTGTTACATTCTCCCTTCCTTTAAGGATTTCGTCCCCGAAATCTCCAAGTTAGGAAGAATGCATCCTACCATCCATCATCCATCTACTCAAAACATCATCCACAGCCAAACGTTGTCCTTAAACGATTTCTAATGCCATATGAACATAAGAAAAACGTGTGTGTATATGCTCCTTAACTAATGCTAATGATCAGGCCTGAATGATCTTTCTAATGCAAAATATGTTTAGTGCCATGAATCCAACATGTATGCAAATAGTCCTAGCCATATAAGTACTATATGCGTGCACAAACATTCATTCATATGCAACATCCGCATGATAACACATTCAATTTCATCCATAAACAATTATAAATACTCGTGCATATGCAACATGAAACGTGACCGCGTCAATCTAGTATCTAATGTGTATTCGTGCATCCACGAGCAACCACTTGCAACCATTTGCAACCATATCAATCATAACATGTTTCAAATACATGTTTACATCCATAGGATTCTGCCTAAGGTTCTCACGATAGGATCGAGGAGATAAACAAGGTAAACTCCCTACGGGGTTTGCAACAGAAACAGGACCGAGAGGATATCCACCAAGCGATAGCGTGCAAGCAAGCTCTACAGGAAAACCAGGGATCAACGATATACTCTTAAAGAGATATGATGCGCGCGTTTTGGCCGCATTTCCTTGAGCTTGATTCCAGTGTGCCTTGACCACCTTTGACTTCATGATTTTCGTAGCTCCTTGATTCCTATTTCCAAGGTATGAGTTGGAATTCATTTCTCTGTCTCCTCTCGTTTCACTTTCACCTATTCTTTCCCTAGTATGCTCGGTTCAAACATATTTGCGTAATCATGCAAGCTCTCCAAAATCCACTAGTGAATTCTGGATCTCGTTTTCCGATGACAATTCATGTTAACACGTGCACTTACTAGGGTGATTCCTATAACCCATGCTCAAGCGGAATAAACCATCCACCTTATTGGCGAACGTTACTCGATCGGATCAGAGATTTCCGATAAATGCATCAAGAGATTCTAGGTAACCAACCATGACAGAACCCAAAAGGTTACACGAGACTTCGAAGGTATTACCAAAGCAAGCCAAGAGTCTGACTACCCTCTTTTCAAAACCGAGAATGGTATCCCTTACTGGATAACCACTTTACCCCTAGAATCCATCCATAGCTCAACAATAGAAGCATTGCTTCTAATCTCAACACTTGGCATAGACGTTCTCAAATCCAAGCAAGTCATGAATAAATGGACCGACTTTCCAACCAGATTTTGGGACTAAAGTGGGATCTTCTACCATGCTAGTACTAAGGTGCAGAGACTTAACTATCGAAGCAGACTTAAATGATGCGATGATCAAAACAAAGTCTAGACGGGATGATAGAAAAGAAAGGCTAAGCCTTTAACAGAAACGGTACCATTTCTTTAGGTACGCTAGAAATGAGAGCATACAATTGCCCTCTCGCTAATCTTGTCCTTATCTTCCTTTGTGGATCAAGCCATACCAACAAGTTGCTTATTCTTAAGCTCGCGTCCTTTATCCTTGCTCTTATTATCCCTTCTTATAACTTCGGTAACCGGTCTCTCGAGAACTTCCTCCATCGCACGGGAAAACACTTACGTAGCTAGACAAGGATTAGTTGTAATCAAAACTACTGTGACTACAGATGGAGGAAAGAAAGGAAAAGAGGTTCAATCAAGGAAACAAAGGATGGTGCTAATGGCTTTTGGGGAATAGCCTTTAAAAACTTTTCTTGAAAAAATGCTTCTTTGTAAACGGTTTTTCAAATAGTTTTAAGGTTTTAAAAACTTTTGCCCAGTCTGGTAACCTTCTGCTCTGATACCAAATGTAACACCCCACCTCCGCTAGGGTCACTCACAATGGGAATGCACTAGGTTTGGTGAAGCATTATCGAGGTAAACATGCACAGAAATATTACAAGATAGAACATATATAAAACAGCGGAAGTAAAACAAATTTCATTACCTTATAAAATAAGGTCTAAAGCCTTTTACATCAGAATACATCAAAACCTGTCTTGTAATAATAAAGAAGCATAAAAACCTTTTCATAAATTATTCCCCAAGTGAAACAGTAAAGTAGCCATAGCCAAGAAAAGTCCAAGCCATACATGATGACCTTCAAACAGAAGAAGTCCGAACTAACAATAGCATTTCCTCCCTGTTACCTTGGGGGGGGAACGGAAGACAAAGAGGCGAAACAAAACGGGGTCAGTCATAAAGACTGGTAAGTCCTATCTACTTCCAGTATAAAAACAGATAAAGGTAACATGACATGTATAAACTGAAAGTAAACATAAGGATGACGATAAGATAGACAAGCTAAACCAAGATAACTGGATGAACAACTGTAGCAAGATAAACTAGGGTATCATGATAAACTACGTGTCAAGATAAATCAAGGTATCACATCGTCCGGTTTCTATCAAGTATACTATCCCAAGGTATCTATCATGTATAACATCCCACGGTATCTATCATGTATAACATCCCAAGGTATTTACCATGTATATTTGCTGTACACCTCTTGTACTAGTATCCCAACCCGCGTCATGTGTTAACTATGAATGTCCCTTGCCCAATGTCATGTAATGGTCCATGTCAACCCAATATATAGCATATGTAGGTTTTCCCAACTCGTATGTTTCTTTCCATGTATAAGTTCAGTCCCTTGCCGTAGGCCGTACGGGCTTTCCTATGTAAATCTATACCACTTCACCGTAGTACCATTTTATCCTTGAAGTTGTTTTGGACTGCTACCCTTGATCAAGTTATGTTTTCTTACCATGAACTATCACGTGTTCACTTAGGATTTATGCCACCTAGGACCACTAGGGATTATGCTACCTAATGAACGTTTCCGTGTCTCGGTTTGGGTTTTGGCCACCTAGGACCACTAGGGATTATGCCACCCTTCAACCGCGCCCTTTATCCCGCGTATGTATCGTGAATCGTTTTCCATGTCTAGACGCACATGTTCCTCAATGTGCCATCCGAGTTCCGTGCCAGGGCAAATCAAGAAATACGGAACTCGGTCGGGAGCTTTAAGTCGTCTGATGATGCAGATATCAAGATCTGTTTTTGTACCCATGGCTATGGTCCCACGTGACCCCTCCCTCAACTACTGAAAGGCAATCCAAGTAAAATCATGTATGAGAACTACATCCCGGCCCCACTATAGCCCCACTTTCCTATGGGCCAACCTCACCCATGACTCGATAGCAAGAACATGGTCTGATGGGAGTTCTCTGCCTTTTCGTTCGTACACGATTGACTAAAGATGGTAGGTAGTCGGAGACGTGCTATCCAGGGCAAAAATCAAGTATCGTCGACTCCACGCTAATCCATCCCAGTCTTTAGGTCGCTCGCATAGCAACCAAGGCATACTCTTGGCTCTTCTACCGCAGACCTTAACCTCTGTGAGGCCAGGTTTCATGGACCACCTGCCACCTCATAGAGGGATACCAAGAGTACCCTCACGTCCCCCGAAGCTACCACTTCGTCACCCAGTTCGTTGGAGCCCTTATCCAAGTCGGATAATTTGCTCCTCTTCGTGTGTTTAAGCGATGACCTACCATATTGGGTTACTCAAACATTCCTGAACTAGTCCCATGTCCTTGGCTAAGAATTATTACTTAGTTATACTTAACTAAGGTTTACCACTTAGCTTCTTTTCCCCGTTACCCTTGATTAACCACGATTTTTTACCTAGTTCCTCTCACTAGGGTTTTGTCTATTGGGTTACGTGTTGTTATTCAGGTTCATGACTTAGCCTGCCTACGAATCAGGTCAAGATTGGCTAAGTATTTAAGTTCAAGGTTTAGCCCTACAAGTTGGTTAAGTATACCAAGAAGCTCATGACTTAACCCTATCAAGTCAAATTGGTTAAGTATTTATTTATCTTAACCCAATCAGATTATCATGTTAGATTGATTAAGCATAGATTATCTTAATCCCATCAGATTATCGAGTCGGATTGGTTAAGTATAGGTTAACTTAACCCCATCCACTAATCGTATTACAATGGTTAAGCCTAATTTAAAAGGTCTTGTGACTTAACCCTACTAGGTCCGCATATTAGATTGGTTAAGTGTAGGTTACTTAACCTCATCATGTCATCATGTATAATTGGTTAAGTATAAGTTACTTAACCCCGTTAAATTATCATGTTAAATTGGTTAAGTATTGGTTACTTAACCCCATTGAATTACCAAGTTTAGATTTGTTAATTGTTTAACTTAACCCCATCGAATTACCGTGTTTAGATTAGTTAAGTATAGGCTACTTAACCTCATCTAATTACCGTGTTTAGATTAGTTAAGTCTAAATTACTTAACCCCATCTAATTACCAAGTCGGATTAGTTAAGCGTAAATTACTTAACCCCATTTAATTACCAAGTCAGATTAGTTAAGCGTAAATTACTTAACCCCATCCCCTAATTGTCTTGTATGGCTAAGTGTCATTAAGAAATCAAGCCCGGTCCCACTTAACCTACCCATTCGTGTCATATCGGTTAAGTGTCATTAGTCAAATTTACTTAACCTTATCATGTGGCATTAATTTAATTAATGCACTCTCAACCTCTCACATTAGACCTTGTTGTGGTTACTAGTTAAGCAGCGCGGGTCCGAGTAGTTTTACACCACAACCTAGTCTAACCTCGGGTCTTAAGCGCGACATGACCAACTTCTCACATTGGATCCTATTGTTTGTAGCCACTAGCTAAGCCGGGCGGGTCCGGGTAGATTTATGCTACAAACTTAACCCAACCTCGAGTTGGCCACTTTCATGTTTGGTCTAGTGTCTTTTTACACTTACAACCCACCCATGTCTAGTTCAAGTTCCATGTTTTCCCACGTGTCATGACCATATTTAAATGTATCATGAATGTCATGTTCTCATGTAAACCCCATGTCAAGTTTTTCATGTCATACCCACGTTTTTCCTAAGCTACCCAAACGTATTTCCAACCCAAGTGGAAGCGAGTCACATAGTAGGGTATTCTGCCAACATATTGGCCACAAACATGCATAGTATCATAAGGGAATTTGGCCACAAACATGCATAGTATCATAAGGGAATTTGGCCACAAGCATGCATAGTTTCATAAGGGAATTTGGCCACAAACATGCATAGTATCATAAGTGAATTTGGCCACAAACATGCATGATACATAAGGGGTTTGGGTTCATTTACATGCATAAGCCCCAAAGTCAAATCTTTGCCAATGTTTCACAAGTCAAATGGTTCCCAAAGGTTCATGCTAGCATTCCGTAGATAAAGATTCAAACTTGCAAGATAAACTAGATTAATCATAACATGAATAGCATGATTTAGTCACTAAGCATAGCCAAAAGTCATAGGTTCAAGCAAAAGAGGCATGACAAGGTTCATATAGGCTAGCATACTTAGTTTAATCTCGTTTTATTCCATTCCATCATTAAGACTACCGTTTAGATCTAGAAGTAGCTAGAACTTACATAGCGAGGCTTAGAAAAGGATCATGCATCATCTTGACGAAGAAAGGTGGCTCCTTTGTCGAAGAATCATCATGGAATTTGCGTAGCAACGTTGATCCCTCCTCGATTTGGTGTAGAAAGCTTGCACCTTTTGATTTGAACCCGATTTGAATGCATAGTCTCTAGGAATTGGAGATGGAGGCCATGATCACTTGGCATTTAGGCAGCACTTCGTGGCATGAGTGATTTGTGAGTGTTTAGGGTAGGCTTAGGGGTCTTTTTATAGAGATTAGGAGTAGTTTAGGCCCTTAGATTAACCCTAGGGTAGATCCAAGCCCTCAAAAATCGTCACAAGCCTCCAAAACAGGACCCAGGAGCCAAAACAGGTGCACCAGGCCGACCTGGCCGACCAGGGAGGTCGACACCCAGGTCGACCCCCAGGTTGACTCTAGTGTCGACCTGGTTGGGGGGGAGGTCGACTCTAGTGTCGACCCCCCTGTCGACCTGTCTGGGCGGGATCTTTCCCGCCTACCCTGAATTCTGAAAATTTTGAATCTGTTTTCGAATTTGAATTTTTCGTGAAATTTCCGAAGGCCAAATCTCGGCCATACGGACTCCGATTTACGAAATTTTGGACTCTATTTCACGTATTTTTCCGAGACGAACGCAATGGCATAGCCCGTTTCCCCTGATTCAGATTTTAACATTTAATTCTGCCTTGATTCTTGTCTTAACATGTTGTTAAAAATTCGGGTTGTTGCAAATATATAACCCCTGAGCTCGTACGTCTCAGAGAAGGGCGTTAAGCAAGAGAATGAATTCCCCGCCGCCAAACAGATATATATTTAATAGAAATCAATCACACAGACTGAAATCCATTGTTAGACACACAGTCCATCTACAAGTCCGTTCTGGGTCTGAACGAAACCGGAGGCACCTTGTACCTCGCATATCCATCGATCTCCAAGCACGTCTGGACGATCACCAACTGATTCCCTCCTCTTGGGTGTACGGCCCAATCAAGATCATCAGTAATTGTCCAAATGACATGAAGACCTCCGGTCCTCGACCACCGTCTTCATCTTCGACACTACGTCGAATCAGTTATTCAGAATAGGACAAACCCGGTCTTTCTGAATAACTCGCGTATATAATAAACAAGTGTTACACAAACACAACATACGCTTCATTCCAATTCAGAATATTCTTTTATTCAAATATTCTTATATTTTGGGAAATGTTCCCTTTAATTTTATCAAAGATAAATTCTTTAATTTATTCTTTAATCTCCTTTTTGAATATCAATTCAAACTAGTCGGGATTAGCGAACCACGCCGAAGTAATCAATTGTTAAATTTCTCAACCCCGACCTATTCATCCCATGAAGTAAAACTGGTAATACTTCATATCTAACACCACGGTGCTATCGGTAAATTCAATTACCATTTCACGTTCAAATCTAATTAAAGATTTAACTATCGCCTGGAGCAAAACTGGTGATACTCCATTCTCGATATTTTCAATCTAATTAAAGATTCATTAAAACTCCACTTAGTTTTAATCTTTAATTGGGTTAAAGAATCAGTGTCATTTAAAACACTGTTCACGATAACCCCAAAAATTAATACCAATTCAATTCCAATTAAATATTATTTAATTGGTACACTTCATTAAATCTAAATAAAAAAAATTAATCTTTTTCTCAACTGGGTTTAAGGACAGTGTTAATGAAGACACCATTCACAAAAAACCCAAATCACATTTGATATTAAATACAAGGCTCTGAATAGAAAATATACCGGCTTATATTCAATATCTAATTCTACGACCAACAAATATCGTATTGGAAATAACGATATACATATATCTTTCAAATTTCCATAACAACATCTGTATAATAACGAAATCCAACATCGAAATATTCCAAAGACAATTTCGATTCACATCCCTTCCAATTCAATTATTGGAAATTCTGGTTACTCTTAAAACCCTTTCCAAATTCAACTTATTTATTTAAAAATAAACAGAATATTAATTCTAGTTCAAAACTAGTTCATTTCGATAAAAATTTATTTTTATCTTTTCAAATATGGAGTTTTTTCATCCCAATTCTTCCCAAATCATTTCTTATAATTTTACACAAATTATTACTATTTTTAATAATTTTACCAAGGCCCGTACAGTCGATTTCCATCAACGGCCATCGAACTGCACTTACGTCAACCTTTTCCAAATTTGATTTGGACATAATTCCAAATCCACCTGTTAGATTTCAAATTTCTAATATTCGTTAGAAAGCTCTTTTCGATACGAACCCAACGGTTCCGGTTTTAGGAGAATCTGACGGTCGGATCTCCCACAATGTCCATTCGAAGTCAATGGTCGAAATTCACAAACTACCGCAGCGCGGCGCATTCTATTCAGGCCATTCTATATATATATAATATATATATTATATATAGTTCATCGATTTCCTTTCAAAACTTATTTTATAAATCGTTTTAAATTCATTTTCAAAACAGTTTCAACTTCATATTCAATTATGAATCAAAATTGAATTTTTCCTTATAAATTCCTTTCAAATTCATTTCAAATTGATTTCAATTAAAATTGATTTCTAATTCAATTTCAGTTCGTTTTCAATTCAATTCAATTTCAATTCGAATTCATTTCTATTTAATTTCAATTCGAATTCATTTCTATTCGGTTTAATTCGAATTTCAATTCTTTTCAAAATATCAGATTTTGAAATCACTTTCGATATTCATTATAAAATGAATAAAATCGATATAAATATTGTTCACGTCAAAATGGCGTCAATTTAATCAACATGGCTTCATATATTTCTATTTTCAAATATTTATTTTTTAAATATTCCTATTCAAATATTTTATTCAAATAGTCCTCTTCAAATATTCTATTTCAAAACTGGAATGAGGCCCAATCAATTACCATAGATTTTATTTCTATGGGCTTCCATACAACACATGTATATATCGACAACGACAAATAATCAACCATCATACAAAGTGCATTCTACACTGTATAAGCATCAAATATAAATATTCAACGCTTATAACAGTCTGTCAATCAATCGATCGACATACAACTAATTATTGGGATTAGTGTATGTCATATATCATCCCAATACCCGTGTGGGGTTTTAATCAATCAAACATAGATTTTATTTGGGCAATTGGGCGATATGTAAAATTTATCGTCCCAATCAATATCAGTCAAATGTGTGTATATAAACAAATTGTCCGATTCGTTTATAAATATTTGTTTTATATACACGTTAAAAATTGTATTTTTAACTATAAAATATCGGATGCTACTAAACACCGTCTACATCCTAGTATATATTTTAACTAGAAAATTAAATTAAAAGTGAGAAGTTCTCACCGACAAGCTAAACCAAACGCCACGCCTCTTCATTTGTAGAAAATCTTCGCCGTCGAACGCGTTCGTTGCCCGAATTCACTACATATATAAAAATCACATTTTTATATTGTTGCTATGCATATAAAAATTACATTTTTATAATCACTCTATATGGATAAAAATTCTTTTTTTTATACCGCTACTATATAGATAAAAATTCTACTTTTATCTTGCCACTAATATAATAAAAATTATATTTTTATTACCTTACATGAATAAAAATCATATTTTTATTCTTCCTATGATATAAAGATCGAATTTTTATTATCTATATAATATAAAAATCATATTTTTACATGGCTAGTTCTATAAAGATCACATCTTTATTATTTCTATTATATAAAAATCACATTTTCTATCTTCTACTAATATAAAAATTATATTTTTAATCTTCTACTAATATAAAAATTATATTTTTAATCTTCTACTAGTATAAAAATTATATTTTTAATCTTCTACCAATATAAAAATTATATTTTTAATCTTCTACTAATATAAAAATTATATTTTTAATCTTCTACTAATATAAAAATTATATATTTATAGCTTAACACTTCATATAAAATTCATATTTTTATAGCTTATAAAAATCTTATCTTGGCATTTATAAAACTGATTATATACATATATATGTAACTGAAAATGAAAAATCAAATTTTAAAGTAAAATAAAAGAAAAAACTTACATTATTCGTTTTTCAATGAAGGTGGAGGGGCGCTGGAACGGTGGGGTGCTCCGGTAGTGAGGCGGCGTTGGAGGAGGGCGGATGGCGGTAGGTGGGGTCTGGTCTGGGGTGGAGCAGGTTTGGGGCTCCGTTTGAATGGGAAGGGGGGTCGCTGTATTCGAGAGAAGGAAGGGTTGGAAGAAGGAAGAGGTGAAGCAGAAGTGGGGGGTTGAGGAGAGAGGAGGTGCGGAGGAGGAGACTAGGGGGTCGCGCCTCCTGGCGGCGGCGGATGATGGGGGGCGACGCGATTGCCCCCCCCCCCCCTCTTCTTTTTTTTTCTTTGAATGAATCGAATCGGGGGGGCCTGAGTGATAAGGTGAGGGAGAGATATTTTTTATTTAATTATTTAATTTCAAAAAGCAACTTTTTTATTCGAACTCGAAACGAGGCCCACCGACTGTCGTCCCTAGCTAATTACCCCCATTCCGAACACAATGGGATATGTTTCATAACCCTATTCAGCTGTTATGATCAGTTTCTGTTGAATTTAAAATATAAATCTTTATATATTCAATTTAAAAGCACATTTCAAATTACCGGGGTCACATACGAACTCTATAAATTCCCGAAAAATATTTTCTGGCTTCGTATTGATGATACGGTACTAACAAAACAAATTTCGTCAAATTCTGAGACCGTTTGAAAAATGGTCATTTTCTAGTCGATTAAAATCAACTAAAACTGGTCAAACGCGTTTTCCTTCGCCACGCTCACATATTGATTCGAAAAATTGTGAAATTTGAAACCTAGCAATAATTTGACATCGCGGATCCAACAAAAGTGGTTTCGTCGAAATCCGAGGTCATTTGCAAAATTTCCATTTTTAAGGGCCAGAATTCCATAGCGACTATTCTGAATTTTCAACTGGACGTATCTTTTGATTCCCGCTATGAAATTTCAATTTTTCGGATTCATTGGAAAGATATTCTCAAATAGATTCTATTATTTTTGGTTTCACTAAATCCTGTTTATTTTACACCTGGTACATTGATTTGAAATTTGAAATCGAATTATCGAACTACCACGCCATTTTCAATTCCTTTTATATATATAAATAAATATTTATATTCTAACGACGATTCGAATAAATATATACGTTCGAATTCTATTCAAAATAAATTTCTCGTCGTTACTATTTAAAATAATTCATTTTAAATAATCAAAATTCACTAAAATTGCCAAAATAAAATTTTTAAATTGGCTCGGATTTCCGGGTTATTACAATCTCTCCCACTTAAAACTTTTCGTCCCCAAAAAGGAACGAAGCCGAAAGTTGTTTAACAAACCAACTCAACTTCCATTATTTTCATTACTGCTCAAGTTCTTCAACTTTTCAATTTCTAAGAACTTTTAAAATTTTCAAAAATTTGGCTAACACCCTAAATTTTCGAAAAATTTCGCCATAACCTCCCCTGCACCGGGGACTTCGGGATATTTCATATAGCCTGCCATGGCCTTCTTCAATCCAAAAGAAAAAGAAAAAAGCCAATCGGCTCATAAAATCATCATCACCCAAACAAAACAGTAAATTATGGTAAACATGTACCTATTTGTCGGGCAAACAATTTTATTCTTCTGCTCTAGCCTCCTTGCTATGACCTGTTCAGTGTAAGTACATGTAAATGCATGCAAATGTAATCTTTTTCAAACAATTCAATATTTGATTCTATTAGGCTAAATGGTTCGAAATTTCAAACAAATAGACAAACAACACAACCATCAATCATTTAGTGAATTAACGTTTCAAATTCATAATTTTGATATATATATACAAAAAATCCTGTTTTGATGCCAATTCACAACAATATATCCTATCTAATTTTGGTTCTCACACCAGTCAATAGGAAATATATAGAAATCCCACTTTCGAAACTCGAATACTAATTCTGATGATGTAGCTATAATCATCAGAGTCATCTCCGGGCGACTAGAGTGTGACTCTATATCCATCCAGTATATTGGAGGCTTCTAATACACGTGGATCAGACGTATATTAAAACCTCTATATACCTGATAGTCAAAATCAATATAAATAAATATTCAAATACGAATTATTGAATTAAATTTTCAAAATAAAACTTGTTTTCAATTTTATTTTTCAAAACATTACTCTTCACACTCATTCTAGGATACTATTGATCCCATCTCTAACGAGTCATTCTCGTTGGATATTACTAATCCAGTTTCTGATGAATTCTTTCGTATAATGTGTCTTGTTCTCCGAGCTTTGTAAACCAAAGCTATGATACCAACTGTAATGAAAAGGAATTTCGCTCGATCCGAATCAGTCGCTAAACCGATCAAGAACGTTCGAAACGCCTGATTGTTTGAGAACACGACAAAATAGAACGCAGACAGAAGAACATTTCTTTGTTAATTACAACAATTCATCATAATACCAGAATACACAGAGTATAAATAAATATTACACAACAGAAAAATATCAAAGATTACAATACATTACATAGCAGCGGAAAATAATACAAAATACAACTGAAGAAGATACATGGATACAAAGCTTTCCAGATATCGTTCCAGCTGTAAACCAGGATCCTGTGAACATAAATCTGCAAAACCAAAACTACTAGCTGCCCGTGTCAAAATAAGGGCACCCAGAGTTTAGGTTAAAACAATAAACTCCATGTCAGTCATGGGACTGGTGTGAGAACTAAAACAGTTATTAATCTTTATTTTTATAGTTAGGTAAATCAAGGTACCACGCCGTATAACACGGAACGGGTTTCCTCCCAAGAATACCAGTGCATAAAACAAATAGCGCAATGCTAAATAAAGAAAAATGAAGCTATTATAAGACCCAGGTCCCATCACACAATGCAACGCAAGCCGGAGGATAGGGTTTTTACCTTATAATAGCCAAAGAATGCTTGATATGTTCAAAACAGATTATTTTGATAGTACTATAAGTGTATAGTGTCAAAAACAACTTCAAATCATAAGTATCAATCATAGACGGCATAAGCGCCCCATCCCACTATGTCGCCATACTAGGCTCTACAAATAAAACCGCAAAAACACGTATTGGAAGCTGGATTATCATCTGTGAACCAAGGCAAAAGATAGTCCTCAATCGATTCAAGACAATCTAGCCCATGTCTCAGGTCAGAGCTCGAGTGACCTTTGGATCGTCAGGGCTGGTCCACCGATGTGGATTAAAATGCCTGAACACTACGTTTCCCCGCCCTTTGGGGCGTAAATGAGCCAACGAGTGACTCCATCGAACCCGGATCGTCCGATCTAAGCGAGGCGCCTCGCAACAGCAACAACCACATAAGTCAAACTCGTCAAGGCATGTAAAACCACTGACGCCACTTCTGGCTAGAAGGAAACGCATGCTCTCCCTGAGGTCCTCTCCCATTTCTGGTTCACAACCGGGGTGTGAGGCTCGCGAATTCACATTACACAAAGCTATGCCACACAGGCGGTGCTTTGATCATCAACCACAAGACTTTTCTTTTCAACAGAAGCCTCGATCTATTGCCACTTAGGCATGCCACACAGGCGACTATTCTGAATTTTCAACTGGACTTATCTTTTGATTCCCTCTATGAAATGTCAATTTTTCGGATTCGTTGGAAAGATATTCTCAAATAGATTCTATTTTTTTTTTGTTTCACTAAAATCCGGTTTATTTTGCACCCGGTACATTCATTTGAAATTTGAAATCGAATTATCGAACTACCGCGCCATTTTCAATTCCTTTTATATATATAAATAAATATTTTTATTCTAACGACGATTCGAATAAATATATATGTTCGAATTCTATTCAAAATAAATTTCTCGTCGTTACTATTTAAAATAATTCATTTTAAATAATCAAAATTCACTAAAATCGCCAAAATAAAAATTTTAAATTGGCTCGGATTTCCGGGTTATTACTGGGAGAACGAGGGGGTCGAAATCTTTAAGCAGTGGAGCGATTTTTGAAGAGGATGTAAATGGTAATACTAGTTCGAATTGTTGAGTAGTGAAGCGATGGTAGAAGAAAGTGTCGGCACTTGTACTAGCGGTAGCGTGAGCACCAGAAAGCTACTGCATAAATTGGTAGTTCGAATTTGTCTTGAAGAAGGATCATGGCAGACCGTCTTTTCCTGGAGTGAGTTAGATTATAGAAGAAGGATTTATATTTGTGTGTAGTTGGGTGTGATGGACAGTGTTTTCGAAGAGAAGGGTTAAATGGTTTGGTTTGGAAATCGATACTGGAAATGGTGGAGCAGTGTTATTGTAGGTTTACTGGAGTTTTTACATCGGGGAAGAAGGAATTAACACGTAAATGTTGGGGTCCTTTGGTATTGGTTGCGATAGAGAGGGTGGATCAAAGAGGAACAAGAGTTATAGTATAAGACAAAGAAGAATAGTTGGCAACGTGGATTTTTAAATGGTTGAGTGGGTCGTATTAATTAGAATCAGACGAAACAAGATCCGTTGGGATCGTATGGACGACGACTACACGATGGAACTGACTGGAATTCCATTGGAGTTCGTTACAATTTATTGCAAAATAAATTGTCCGTCTGAATCAAATAATGCAAATCGTTATTTAACGGTTAAAGCGTAATGTGAGTAAATCTCACTAACTCTGAACGGTTTATATTTTCATGTTGTATTTTTAGAACTGTTAAAAATTGTCTGATTTACTGTGTGTTGACTGTTTGATTGAACTGCTAGTCAGTTAGTTGAATTTCTATATTGATTCTGTTTAACAGAATATATCATATGGAACTGAAAGTGATGTTGATTTTATTGTGTAACATCTGTGGATGCAGGGAAACAGGTTGGAGGAATCCGACTGGATTCCTTAACATTTATTCTATTGTTTTTCATATATTGTGATATATGATGTGATATATAATCTGTTGTCAATTATATGCGTTTGGACGATATTGATCATCGTGATTTGATATATTAAATACCATAACATACCGGAATGTTGATAAGGGAATTATCAAAGTGATATTGAAAATAAAATATTTATAAATTGGAATATTTAGAAATAGGAGATATTTAGAAAGGGAATAATTATAAAATCAAAGAATCTTATAAAACGATTTTTTTACTTAGCAAGTAAATAGAAGTGTAAACCGATATTTATTTAAGAAGTAAATAGAAGTATAAAGAAAGATATTTACGTAAAAAGTAAATAAATAGAATAAAGGAATATTTATTTGATAAATAAATAGAATAAAGGAATGCTTATTGGGAAAATAAATAGGATCATAAAAGGAAATTTACAAGATAGAAAAGAGTTAGTCGATTAGAGTTATCAAATAGAGTCATCAAAAAGAAGTTAATTGAACAAAGTTATTCAAAAGAAGTTAATTGAACATAGTTATTCAAAAGAAGTTAATTGAACATAGTTATTCAAAAGAAGTCAATTAAACATAGTTATTCAAAAGAAGTTAATTGAACATAGTTATTCGAAAGAAGTTAATCGAACATAGTTAAAAGAAATAGAGTTAAACAAGATTAGAAACTGACTAGAGATTAGTTAAGTCGAATAGTTTTCTGAGTATCGATCTGATGTTGGTTTCGTCCTTCGGGGTTTATACTTAGAGAATTGTTCTCCTACTAGTTTACAGACAAGGACTGATTGTTGTGAAATGATAGTGATATGTAAATAAACAATGGAAATGTTTTCCAGTGTTAATAACGTATATTTTCTAAACATAGAAAATAAGGAAATATGAATATATATATATAGATATATATATGATTGATGATTGATTGATAGAATTTCCATCTGGAAATAATATCGTTATTTGCACACGTGTTTTTCTTTGATAGTTAATTCACCGACTATCGAAGTTTTTGACCATTTTAACGTTGTTAATATGGAGAGACCGGTTGGATTATTATCCAAAGAACCACTCTGTATTGGCATAAGCGTTGCGAATCATATATGCCAAAGATAATTGAAAACGGAGTAAAGTGCAAGGGCTATTGTATAAGTCTTAGATAACAGTGCCTAAGATGGATGTACTGAATAGTGCCTTCGGTTCATCCTGTTCTTGGATGACTTGTATGGACGGATGTCTGACAGAGTATTTCCAGACGATCACGTATATTGATTTCTCCAACCGTACCAAGAGCGGAAGCGGAGAAGGAAACTTCTTTTAGCTAACACATAATGTATTGTTGAGGACGTCAATCAGTGATTTGATGGATTTGACGATGTGGCATTCGAAGTGAATCTGGTGTGATGATAAAGCGTAGCTTCTAGCCTTACATCCGGTAAATGACAGAAATCGGGCAGGTAGCATGGCTATGTAGGTCGCACCTATTAGGGTATATAATCACCTGATCTAGAGTTTCGTTTATTTCTAAAAATCTATTGTTGATGCTGTCCCATTCGGGAAATGGTTGCTGATCCCAACCATTGGTGATATACATTCGATACACTCAAGCGAAATGAGTGGTCGGTCATGTGTGGCCGGGTTGCAAGATGTTCTTGTTGAACCCAGTGTATTCCTCTCTAGAGGTACACTAGCGAAAGGTGGTTCCATACCTTGTCATAGTTGGAAATCCATTACCCAATACGTGCTTGCGGTTTTTATTGTATACTATGTACGTAGAACGTGAGATGAAAACGTTTCTGCTAGATGATTATTATACTGTGGTTGATAGACATTATTATAATATCAAAAGGTTTTTGATATAAAGATAATTTGGATTCTCATAAGGGAAAAACTTGTTCCGTTATACGGCGTGGTCTTATGAGATATCTTTTACCTACTTAAACTATTTTAAAATTGTTTTACTCACACCAGCCCCATGACTGACCCGGAGTTTATTTTGTTTTGTTTTCCCTAAACTCTTGGGTGCCCAATTTTGTACGGGCAGTCTAGTAGTCAGGATTTACAGATACTTGAAGAGCTTGGAGCAGGAGGCTTCAGGATTATATAGCTATAGTTATTTCCGCTGTGTTGTAAGTGTTGTACTCTGATAAATGTTATTGTATACATATACTGATTTATTTCAAGGATATGTTACCTATTATATGTTATTCGTTCCGCTGTGAGGTTGGTGTTACTCTGATGTTGTGTTCTTCTTCTTCTTCTATTCTAAGTTTTTATCTTATCTATCCTCACCCACTGTCTTTTTTCTATTAATTTCCTGGTTTCCAGTGCAATTTGGGGTTGGACTTGTGTTATTTAGTCAGCTCAAATTGGACCGGATTTTCGGGTCATTACAAGATGGATCTAACAATGTGGCATTCAAAGTTTGAATGTGATGTCTCTAAAAGGTAATCGTGACCTCAAGCCTCACCAACCGGGAAATGACTGAAATCAGGTAGGCAACATGGCTATATGGGTCATACCCATTAGGGTATATCATTACCTGATTTACAAAAATCAATGTCCCTTTTATATACTTCATAATGAATACGGTTGGACAACCGACAACCGTGGTGATGATATATTCGGTACACTCAAGTTCAATGAGTGGTCAGTCATGTATGGCCGGGTTGCAAGATGTTCTTGTTAAACCCTAGTGTTCCATCTCTAGAGGACACTGATCGGAAGGTGGTTCCATACCTAGTCATGTTGGTAATAGAATATACAATATAATCCGTACGTTTTTAGATCTATACCAACTATGTTGGAAAGTGAGATGCAAGCTTTCCGGCTATATTCCTATTTTATTTGTGATTGATTTACACTATTATAATATCGATGGAT
The DNA here is from genome assembly GCA_030737875.1 of Allium sativum. Taxonomy (NCBI): domain Eukaryota; kingdom Viridiplantae; phylum Streptophyta; class Magnoliopsida; order Asparagales; family Amaryllidaceae; genus Allium; species Allium sativum. Next base: position 347,538,594 of record CM060920.1, read on the forward strand.
TTGATAATAAAAGTGATTTATGTATCTTAAGGTTACAAAATATGCCACGTTTATGTGTGGTCGTATCTTACAAGAGTTCCTTTCTTTAAAAGGTTTTCAAAAGTTAAGCAAGTTGCTTATAATGTGAGATTTCTTATTGAAAGTATCCCAGACTGATCCATGTATGTAATATTCGGGTCAGACTGAGTATCTTTTCCAGGTTGCACTGGATTTGCTCAGAGCTTCAGGAGAGAAGCTAGAGTCGAGACGTATTCTCGTATTTTCTCATATTAACTTACTTTTGCCGTGTATGTTATATTTATCAGCATTGTATAAGCTAATCTGGTTGTGTACTCTGATGTTGTATTCATATATATATACACACCAGTTTTCTCTTTTTGTAAAGAGATCTGATATATTATATTTTATTCATTCTGCTATCAGATTTGTGTCTACTCTAATATTTTTATGTTCACTTTTTCTTCTATTCTAACTTTTCTATCTTTCTATTTTCTCACCCTCTAACTTCTTTCTTCTAACTATCTACTTTTCTGTGCAATTTGAGTTGACATGTGTAGATAAATGTCATCTTAACCTATACGGAAAAAGTGGGTCATTACATTTGGTATTAGAGCTAAAGGTTAAGTAATAACCTTGGCTCTGTGGTGCAACTCTACAAAGATGGGGTTTCTTATACCCTAGATTGAGTTCGAGTGTACATATATGAGAGAACGTACTTTTTAATGTTATGAAAAAATTGTTTTATGTTCTGCTGGTTGATTTGTTGAGTAGTATAAAAATTCCAAATTGACGTGTTTAGCCGACGTGGTCGATAGCGGTTTTTAAACACATGAACAGAGCAATTTGACATAATTTGTTTTAAGTGGGTAAATGAAATGATTTTACCAAGAATTATATTTTTGATATAAAAGTATAATTTTCTACAATGATTGGTGTGGTTGGTTGTTTTTTTTAATCAATGAGATGGTTATATATAACCAAATAAAATTTGTAGAAGAATGAAATATACAAATGAGCTAAATTTAAATTGAATTCAAATCACAATTGAGAATTTAAATCTCGGATGTTTGGAGAAATATATTCAATGGTATTATAAAGTAAACATGTTACCTTATCGCATCCCTTCTCTTCCTCTTTCCCGTAACCTAGCTCTACTCGAACTGGGAATTTTTTGCCTTATTCGCTTCTTCTAACTCTAAGACCCCGTGCCCTTTGTAAGCTCTTTTATATACCCTTTGTGACTTTAACACTCATTCCTCCCTAATATCTGGTATGTTTAAACCTTTAACTTCATCACTTACATATACGCTAGCTGCAGTCGAGTCTGTTGGTTGTGATGTCGATCCTGTCGGATATGGTCGTGAATTCAGTATTAATAAAGGTATGTCCAGTGAAGCACAATGTGTTGGTCTGAATCTAAGTGAAACAAATACCATTTCAATTTTTTATATGCCTCGCACGGAAGGTGTATGTGATTATGCCCCTAAGCACCTCCGTGATACTAGGCGTGCTATGAAAATGCATAAATCATATTTTGTTGCCCTCAAGACTGCCTCGAGTGCGATGAACAATTCGGTTATACAACTTGCTGGAAACGATTTAGAGGCAAAACGGGGAAATTCTTACTAAGTGTTGACATAAATGTAGTAAATGGGTTTGACAAACCTATTTGGTCATCACTTTTGAAAACATTACCAAAGAATGCTGGAACATATGAGACAATTTCATTTTGTATTCAAGTTGTTGATGGTTTTAGTGTAATGTCTGCTATTGTCCTTGATGGTGGTGTATGTTACTGGGTTGACCATTAGTAGGGTTCTTCGTGGATATTTTTGCGCCTTAAATGAAGTGTGGCTTTAATGTCTTCGTGTATGGAAGCAAAGAGGTAAACTATATGTTCAGCTTTATAGGTCATTGTTCTATTTTCTCTTCACATATAAGGAAAATTATATTCATGTCGTGGGATCTAGTCCTATAATCGTAGAAGGAAAGTCATCCATAATCACAACATGAGGTATAGTAACAGACAAAGACAGGAAGCAATTTCTCTTTATACCTGTATGGGCCACTATTAGACCAAAAAATGGTCCTAACACCCAATTGATCACAATTTGCAGAGAATAATGAGGAATCATGAACTAAAAGCAAGAAAAATCAATCAACACACAAGTTTTATAGTGGTTTGGCGTAACAAGCCTACATCCACTTAATAGTTTCTCATTTCATTCTGGAATTACAATTACCATGAATATTGACACAAAAACACTCAAATACAACGAATAATTCTTTCCCAATTCATTGGTTTCCATTAGAGAAGAAGGTGGTTATTCATGGGGAATTCGGCCATGGCAGATGTGAAGAGATAAAGTACCTAAAAGTCCCCTGAAATCTCCACGAAATGATGTATTTATAAGTGAATGGAGGTTGCTCCTGGGATTGGTTCGGGTGTGATGTGGCATCCATCCAACGGGTCATGGAAAGTAGTGGGAGACGTGGAGAAACAGTTTCCAGATCATGGGTTGCAACGTGTAAGTAGATCCGAATGATAAGCCTAGAAAATAGGAGCACATTGAGGAGTGGTTGCAGCTTCAGGCGGTTTGGGTAGAGGGTACTCCGATCCGATCCGTAGAGGGGGGTCCGATCCGATCCAATCCAAAAGGAGGGATCTGATCCGGAGAGGGGGATCCGATCCGATCCAATCCGAAAGGAGCGATCCAATCCGATCCAAAAAGGGGATCCAATCCAGTGACATTTGAATGTACAATTAAAGTTTTCCAACCTTCTATCACTCCATCCGAGTGATCATCAATCAATGTAAGTTCATACTCAAATTCCTGGCTTTGGGTCGCCTGGTCACAAAGCAGGCTAACAGCCACTATTACTTACATTGCTTCTATACTTCAACCTTTAACTGGCCTAAATTGGATTGCGAGTCCTATTGGTGAGTTTATATGCTTTGACGCATTGATTGAGACCCGTAAAAGCCTTCTTTGCCATAGAAGAAGGCGTGAACAGGTAAAGATCTAGGTTGCAAAATAGAGGAAGTAGATCTAGGTTTTAGCAGTGGCCATTATATGAAATGAATATTTGAAATTAATGAGAATTATTTATGATATGTTGAATAATTTAATAAGAAATAAGTGAGAATTATTCATTTACATATATTTACATGAACTTGGTTATAGAGACCTATGTTTAATATTTATATCAATAAGTGTATATTTTATGAGTTTTGCATGGAATTTTTGTAAGAATATCAAATGGAAAGAGAGTACACATCAATTTGAAACTGGAAACAATCAAAAAATTAATGGAAGAACTGAACTCATCGAAATGAAGATGATCAAAGAGAACATGACTATTTTCAAAGGAAATTGGTCATTGAATTCTCAACAAAAACATACATCAAGCGCAAAGTATGGAAAATGTAAAAGTACTCATTTATTATCTAACTGTGCAATATGAATGCACTTTTCCATCTTTTTTTTATTTAATTTCTTTTTTAAACCTATAACCATTTGCGATGATTCTTTCCAAAATTACTTGATAGGTATTGCTATTTAATATGATTTTTATGCTTACTTGTTTTTATCAAAAGCAATTAATGGATTCTGTTATTTTGAAGCTTCCTTGTTTGAGATACACTAAATGGACACTACTATTTGTTATGAGTTTCAGTTTTGCTTTTACATATTACGTTACTAGTTTTAATGGTGCTTTTAAGAAGCGCTTGATGAATTTCATTATTTTCTTTTGTATACTACATAACCAGATTTGATGGTGCTTTCGAGACGCGCTTGATAGGTATACTAGTTTGTCTTAACTTAAGACATTTTTCTATTTTTATATATTTCATAACTAGTTTTGATCATGCTTTTGAGATGCACTAGATGAGTTCTAGTATTTTCATAAGTGTTGACGTGGGGAATTGTCGCTGATTCAATGGATGCCAATCCTCGAGTGTGTGTGTTGTAGAAACACAATAATTCAAATTTGAAGTAATGAAATGCAGGGAGAATACAGCTTTTATAGTGATTTGGCACTAACATCTATATCTGCTTCATAGTAATCAATCATCATATAATTGCTGACTACAAGATTTGTACAAATTTGGACAATATTTGTGTACAAAGAATTACAATGGAACAACAAAATAATTGTTAATTCTAAACTATGATCGAAATGTCCTTCTTCTTCGTTTAGTGAAAAAATGTTGACTTGGTCAATAGTGTCCAAAAAGTAACTTTAATGTCCAAGAAATCCAAATATGTCCAAGAACCGTCTAAAAGAAGCGAAAATGTCTAAGGAAATGCCCAAAAATTGGAGGAAAATGTGTGTGCAACGATTTAGAGGTCCAAGCTATGTCCAATAGTCATGGGGGAAAAAGATGGCAGGCATTAATGATGCTTGAGAGCTCCAAGAAATCCAAAAATCAATAAAAAAAACCCACCCCTTTCAAGAATGAGATCTGGGGTATTTATAGATTGTGGGTTATATAGGAGTAGGTGTGATTTGGGGACCACAATATGAAATTTCACATCCTTGGGTGGTGGGATACGAAATTTCACATCCCTCGCATCGCATCCGAAAAAATCGCATCACTCTTCCATCAAAATCTCGCATCATTGAAAACTGGTGAAAAATCACGTATGAATAAATGGAATTGAGGTGATCCGCACGATACAAGCCTCATGCCAAAAATATTTGGCATTTGCCAAAATGTCGAATCCCTCCAGAAATAACATCGTATCCCTCGTGTGCGACATGGAGAAAAGATCGCATCGCCTGATGTGATCTGGTGAAAATTGCTTCACAAAAATGGCGAAATTGCCACCTTGCCAAAATCCAAGATCGCATCGCATCCCCTGCTAAATGCTCGCACCACCTGATCACGATGCAGAGCTGAAGGATTCGTTGCCCGGGCTGATGCGATCAGGAGAAAAATCGCATCACTTTCTGATTAGATGCGAACTTGTGGTATGCCAAGCCGATTTTGCCAAATTGCCAAGGGCCTGTTGCGCACGTAGAAAATGGATAATCCTCCATATTGATCCATTGTTTTTTAGCATGCCAAATAAGCCAGGTTTATCAGAATGCCAGAGTGATCGACCTGTGCTTTGCATGGGAAAAATGACTGATCCACCATGTTGATCACCACTTTTTGAAAGTGCCAAACCTGTGCTTGCCAAATTTGCCAGGATGATCAACCAAGGTTTTTCTTGGTTTTCACGTGACGATTAGGAAATTTTTACATGTGAGATCATTTTTTGCAAATTTATCAGATTTCAATGTCGTGAGTCGCGCAAGCCATTTTTCATGATCAACGCGTGTCGGTCGACAGTTTTTGAGTGCGCGACACTGCTTTTCGCCAAAACCATATGTAACACCCCACCTCCGCCAGGGTGGCTCTTGCAAGCACTCTGACTTTGGAGGGGTGTTTGACTCAGGTAAACATGCATAATGATATTTTAAGGCAGAACAAGAACATATGTATATATTTAAACAGAGTAAATAAGATAAGTAAAACAGCGGAAGATTTCAAACTATTTCAAAACGAGTCTGGTACAACATAATGTCAATTTTCCAAATACACAAGTCTAGATAAAAACAACATCACTGAAAAACTGAAATACATAAGTACTATCCCCAAAATAAGTGATAACCATAGCTAGCTTCATGTCAAGACCGTACATGAGCTAAAATCCCACAAGCAAGCGATCAGAAATCCAAGCTAAGCTCTAATATTCCCACCCTGAGAACCTGGGGGGGGGGGGGGGAACGGAAGAAAAGAGGCGAAAGAAAACAGGTCAGTCAAAAAGACTGAGTAAGCCCTACTACAATCAATGTAAACTGATAAAGTTAACTGGCATGAGAAGCAGGGATGAACATAAGGATAATTACATACTAGCATGGTGAATATCTAACAGATAGTTCAAAGGAGTCATCACATAATCAAGGTGAAGTTTTTCACCACAGGTGTACCAGCATTCTAACATGTCATGTATAAACAAGAATTTATCCCTTGGCCTAAACTTGGCCCAGTATCAGGTGTTTGACTTAAATCAAGATCCAACTTCTTGGTACCAATTCTAGTATAACAGGATTAGGTGTTACCCCAATGTTTACATTGAAACAGGACGGAACAGAATGGTCCATACAGAGATAGAGTTTGGGAAAAATGGGCTTTTACCACCCTAACAGATAAAGTACAGAAACGGAATGCTAACAATAATGGGCCTTTACCACCCTAACAGAACGGTACCACGTAGAAACAGACGGGTGTTACCACCCAACAAAACAGACGGTACCAACCGAATCAGACAGAGCTAAGTGTACCCTAAATCCTACCCAAGCGATCGGCTCCCTAATACATAAATACCCTATGTCGGCCCCACGATAGGGTGTATCACTCCCTAAAGTGAGAACCAATTGGCACAGGCATATTTATAGATGTCACGGCGTCTTACATCCTCAGAGGCAGACCGGGATCCATGCACGCACATGACCCGGTTGGAACGCACCATCAACACCCATCGCCATTATCAGAATGAACCACTTATAATTAGTTCAGTAAGCGTGCCCGGACCCTACCTACAGTTGGGTCAAAGTTTTGATACCAGAAAGGGTTACTGACTAATATGGGTCCCAAACAACAAATGACACAAGTATTGCCCCTTGTGTCCCCAGACTATCAGATTCAGATTAACTTATTAACAGAGTTCAGACATACAAAGTTCAGACGATCAGTTTTCAGACTAACGGATCAGATAACAGATTTACAAACTTGCCTAACTTGGTGTGGGTCCTACAGATCCGCAAAACAGGTTCGTTTAATTTATCAATCAAGTTAGTTTATCCAGACCAGGTATCAAATCGGTTCTCAGCCTTATCAAATTACTGAGTTGGATTGGTTAAGTATAGTTCAACTTAACCCCGTTAAATTACTGAGTTCAGATTGGCTAAGTGTAGGTTAAATTAACCCTTTTACTAATCATGGATTAACTTGGTTAAGTGTAACGATGGGCTCACGACTTAACCCCGATTAATCCACCAAGTCCAAATTGGTTAAGTATTAAGTGGACCATGACTTAACCCTAATCATGAGGCATTAATTAATTAATGTGCCTTAACCTCTCACATTAGACTTTGTTGCGGTTACTAGTTAAGCCGGTCGGTTCCGGGTAGCTTTACACCACAACTTGGTCTAACCTCGGGTTCAAGGTACAACATGACCAACTTCTCACATTGGGTTCTATTGTTTGTAGCAACTAGTTAAGCCGGTCGGTTCCGGGTAGGTTTACGCTACAAACTCAACCCAACCTCGAGTTGGTCACACTTATATTTTCTAAGTGTCATGTCCATTATGTTTCCAAAACATATTACAAGTTTTCAAGCATTTGGGTAGACCTAACTTAATAGGTAAATTCCCAATCATATGTTTTTATGTCTTTTAAGTTTACCCAACCCCAAACGCAATCCCATAGCTTACATATCGCAATAGCGCATAAAGGATAGAAAGAGGGAACTTGGCATAATCATGACATAAAGATGTTGAAGCCACAAGTTTAACATGGTGGCATATGAAATGTACATATGTTCATATACTTGCATATTACATTTTTAGGCCTCAAAAGCATGCATAAAACCAAACTTAGCATATAAGTGATACATGGTGATAAATGACAAGTAGAAGTTGCCATAAGTTCGCATTTAGCCTCACATGCAAGTTATCATAAGGGATATGATAACTTACATGTTGCCAAAATGCAACCTTTAGCATAAAGCTTGAAGCTTTAAACTCGTAAACCCAAGATAAGCTTGCATAACATGATAACATGAGCATAATGATCAACCATAACATAACTTGCATATCATATGGCAAACTTGCATATCATAACATATCAAACTTGCATAACATAACATGATAAACTTGCATATCATAATGATCAAACACAACTTGCATCATTCATTAACTTTAGAGTTTAAATATGAAAGTAGAAAAGGGCTTACAATGCTTATGAAGACACAAAAATATATATAGATTGAGACAAAGCCCTTATGCAATCAAATAAACCCAAAATGCAAGCTCCAATAGAAAAACCCTTGAGCCAAAATGATCAAAACCCTTGCTTTATGATGTAAATATGGAAACTTGACTTGAATGCAAGCTAATGACCCTCATACAAGCTTGAAAACACTTGTATGCATTGAAAATCTCTCATAGAAATGACTTAGGAATTTTATGAAGAGAGTGGAGGCCATGAGAGGAATGATTTTGCCATAGTTTAGTTACTTGAATGAATAATGATGATTTAGGGTTAGGTTAGGGGCTTATTTATAGAGATTAGGATTAGTTTCAACCTTAGGATTAAACCCTAATTCCAATCTCAGCCCTTAAAACCGAATCTGGCCCCAAAACCTAACTAAAACCCCAAAATGGTGCACCAGGCAAAACTGCCGGCTGAACCAAGTCGACAGCCAAGTCGACAGGGCTGTCGACGTGGGTCCAACCAAGTCGACTGCCAAGTCGACTTGGTTGGCTTGGCGGGAAATTTCCCGCCTAGCCTTCCAGGCCCGAAATCCGAAATTTGAACTTGAAATTCAAATCTGTTTTGAACTTGAAATTTTTCTGAAAACTTCATTGGGCCTTAAACGGGTCATACGGACTCCGATTTTCGAAAACTCGGACTCTATTTCGTGTATTTTTCCGAGACGAACGCAATGGCATAGCCCGTTTCCCTTGATTCAGATTTATATATTAAATTCTGCCTCGATTTACGATATAACAGGTTATCAGAAATACGGGTTGTTACATTCTCCCCTCCTTAAAGGATTTCGTCCTCGAAATCTTCAAGTTAGGAAGATCGCATCCTACCATCCATCATCCATCTACTCAAATCATCATTCACGAGCAATCATTGTCCTTAAAGATTCTAATGCGGTATGAACATATGCAAAAGGTGTGTGTATATGTTCTTATATAATGCAAAGATCATTAATGCAAAGTATGTTAGTGAAATGAATCCATTATGTATGCAAATAGTCCTAATCATATAATACTATATGTGTGCACAAACATTCGTCTATATGCAACATCCATGTGCTGAATTAACCATCTTGCAACCATAAGAATTGAAAATGTACACATGTCCATATGCAATATGAGAGTGTATTTCAAGCCGATCTAATGCCTAGTGTATGTTTATGCATCCACGAGCAACCACTAGCAACCACTTGCATCCACTTGCAACCATCAAACATAACATGTCTCAAACACATGTTTACATCCATAGGATTCCTATCTCAACAAGATACAGTCGAGTGATGGAAGCGAGTACAGATAAAACAAAAACTTGGTACATATACTTACAGACTACTAGTACAGATCAGATTTTCCCCAAATGATTCTTAGGAAACTAAGCATGGTAGAAACCCAGAATGTATTCGTCATAGTCACCCTCATGCCCAACACAGATACTCTCAAACCCCAATTTATCAAAAACAGATGAGTTATAACTCTCAGGGAGTTTGAGACTATTACCAGATCAGAAGCAAGACTAGCATTAAAGTACCGAGTTTCCATTACAGAATCAATATACCAGAAAAAGAGTTTCAAACTAAAAATCAGACAAGGAAAATTAAACATCCTACAGACAAATTATTCTAGCCCTAATCTATTCACTCGCCATGCGAGTATTCACCGTTCCTTCCGATGTAGTCCCCTTTCTTCTTTGGGCAGTCCCTAGTGAAGTGTCCCATCTCTCCACAGTTAAAGCAAGTGCCCTTCCTCTTCCTGCAATCCTTGTTTAGATGAGTTGAGCTTCCATAAGTAAAGCACTTCTTTTCCTTCTTGTCTTAAGACTTCTCTTCCTTCTTTTGCATTTCCTTTTTGGGCCCCGTTTCCTTGTTTTGAGACTCATTCACCTTGACCTCCTTCTTTGCACCCTTTCTCTCTTCATTGAGTAGGGCCATATCTACCAAACTCTCAAACATGGCCCCCATGAGCACATGAGACATAGCTAACTCCTGTAACGGCTCATTCAATCCTCTAGCAAAACGAAGAGCCTTCTTCTGAGTAGTACTCACCATATCCAAGCCAAAACGAGCTAACTGATTGAACTTGTTCACATATTCTTTGACAGACATGTCTCCTTGCTTCAAAGCAATAAACCTCTCCATTTTCAAATTCTCTTCAGCAGAAGACAAAAATTTAAGCCTGAATCTTGTCCTGAAATCGGCCCAAGTCTCAACGGGCCTAGTCGCGGTGGTGATCTCCCACCAATAAGCGGCTTCATCCTTCATAAGCCAAACCGCCAACAAGATCTTTCTCTGATCATCTAACCCAAAGATAGCAAATAAATCCTCGGTCTCGTTCAACCAATTTCTGGCCTCTACAAAAGTCTCAGTGCCTTGAAAGTTCTTGCCACCCATTGCTTTGAAATCTTTGCAAGTCTTTGCGAAGTCAGCTTGAGGATGCTGAGGGGGACGAGGAAGAGGAACCTCAGCGACAGGAGGAGGAGGAACATCAGCGACAGGAGGAGGAGGAATATTAACTACCGTAGGAGGAGGAGGAGGAACATCTGCGGGGCCGGCTTCGGTCGCCATAGCCTCCAAAAGTCTCCTATACCAAACAGGTACGTGTACTCCCTCCGGAATAGCAAAGTTATCGGCCATACTGAAAACGAAGAAAAAGACAGATTCAAAATGGAGAAAAACGAAGGAATTTTGCTAATGGCTTTTTGGGGAATAGCCTTTAAAATAAACTAGACTTTTCTTTGGAAAATACTTTATACTTGGTTTTGAAAATAGTTTTCCAAAAGTTTTTTTTTTAAAAAAAATCCTTTTTGTTCCTACTCGTAAACCATATGCTCTGATACCAAATGTAACACCCCACCTCGGCCAGGGTGGCTCTTGCAAGCACTCTGACTTTGGAGGGGTGTTTGAATCAGGTAAACATGCATAATGATATATCAAGGCAGGACAAGAACATATGTATATATGTAAACAGAGTAAATAATATAAGTAAAATAGCGGAAGATTTCAAACTATTTCAAAACGAGTCTGGTACAACATAATGTCAATTTTCCAAATACACAAGTCTAGATAAAAACAACATCACTGAAAAACTGAAATACATAAGTACTATCCCCAAAATAAGTGATAACCATAGCTAGCTTCATGTCAAGACCGTACATGAGCTAAAATCCCACAAGCAAGCGATCAGAAATCCAAGCTAAGCTCCAATATTCCCACCCTGAGAACCTGGGGGGGGGGGGGAACGGAAGAAAAGAGGCGAAAGAAAACAGGTCAGTCAAAAAGACTGAGTAAGCCCTACTACAATCAATGTAAACTGATAAAGTTAACTGGCATGAGAAGCAGGGATGAACATAAGGATAATTACATACTAGCATGGTGAATATCTAACAGATAGTTCAAAGGAGTCATCACATAATCAAGGTGAAGTTTTTCACCACAGGTGTACCAGCATTCTAACATGTCATGTATAAACAAGAATTTATCTCTTGGCCTAAACTTGGCCCAGTATCAGGTGTTTGACTTAAATCAAGATCCAACTTCTTGGTACCAATTCTAGCATAACAGGATTAGGTGTTACCCCAATGTTTACATCGAAACAGGACGGAACAGAATGGTCCATACAGAGATAGAGTTTGGGAAAAATGGGCTTTTACCACCCTAACAGATAAAGTACAGAAACGGAATGCTAACAATAACGGGCCTTTACCACCCTAACAGAACGGTACCACGTAGAAACAGACGGGTGTTACTACCCAACAAAACAGACGGTACCAACCGAATCAGACAGAGCTAAGTGTACCCTAAATCCTACCCAAGCGATCGGCTCCCTAATACATAAATACCCTATGTCGGCCCCACGATAGGGTGTATCACTCCCTAAAGTGGGAACCAATTGGCACAGGCATATTTATAGATGTCACGGCGTCTTACATCCTCAGAGGCAGACCGGGATCCATGCACGCACATGACCCGGTTGGAACGCACCATCAACACCCATCGCCATTATCAGAATGAACCACTTATAATTAGTTCAGTAAGCGTGCCCGGACCCTACCTACAGTTGGGTCAAAGTTTTGATACCAGAAAGGGTTACTGACTAATATGGGTCCCAAACAACAAATGACACAAGTATTCCCCCTTGTGTCCCCAGACTATCAGATTCAGATTAACTTATTAACAGAGTTCAGACATACAAAGCTCAGACGATCAGTTTTCAGACTAACGGATCAGATAACAGATTTACAAACTTGCCTAACTTGGTGTGGGTCCTACAGATCCGCAAAACAGGTTCGTTTAGTTTATCAATCAAGTTAGTTTATCCAGACCAGGTATCAAATCGGTTCTCAGCCTTATCAAATTACTGAGTTGGATTGGTTAAGTATAGTTCAACTTAACCCCGTTAAATTACCGAGTTCAGATTGGCTAAGTGTAGGTTAACTTAACCCTTTTACTAATCATGGATTAACTTGGTTAAGTGTAACGATGGGCTCACGACTTAACCCCGATTAATCCACCAAGTCCAAATTGGTTAAGTATTAAGTGGACCATGACTTAACCCTAATCATGAGGCATTAATTAATTAATGTGCCTTAACCTCTCACATTAGACTTTGTTGCGGTTACTAGTTAAGCCGGTCGGTTCCGGGTAGCTTTACACCACAACTTGGTCTAACCTCGGGTTCAAGGTACAACATGACCAACTTCTCACATTGGGTTCTATTGTTTGTAGCAACTAGTTAAGCCGGTCGGTTCCGGGTAGGTTTACGCTACAAACTCAACCCAACCTCGAGTTGGTCACACTTATATTTTCTAAGTGTCATGTCCATTATGTTTCCAAAACATATTACAAGTTTTCAAGCATTTGGGTAGACCTAACTTAATAGGTAAATTCCCAGTCTTATGTTTTTTTGTCTTTTAAGTTTACCCAACCCCAAACGCAATCCCATCGCTTACATATCGCAATAGTGCATAAAGGATAGAAAGAGGGAACTTGGCATAATCATGACATAAAGATGTTGAAGCCACAAGTTTAACATGGTGGCATATGAAATGTACATATGTTCATATACTTGCATATTACATTTTTAGGCCTCAAAAGCATGCATAAAACCAAACTTAGCATATAAGTGATACATGGTGATAAATGACAAGTAGAAGTTGCCATAAGTTCGCATTTAGCCTCACATGCAAGTTATCATAAGGGATATGATAACTTACATGTTGCCAAAATGCAACCTTTAGCATAAAGCTTGAAGCTTTAAACTCATAAACCCAAGATAAGCTTGCATAACATGATAACATGAGCATAATGATCAACCATAACATAACTTGCATATCATATGGCAAACTTGCATATCATAACATAGCAAACTTGCATAACATAACATGATAAACTTGCATATCATAATGATCAAACACAACTTGCATCATTCATTAACTTTAGAGTTTAAATATGAAAGTAGAAAAGGGCTTACAATGCTTATAAAGACACAAAAATATATATAGATTGAGACAAAGCCCATATGCAATCAAACAAACCCAAAATGCAAGCTCCAATAGAAAAACCCTTGAGCCAAAATGATCAAAACCCTTGCTTTATGATGTAAATATGGAAACTTGACTTGAATGCAAGCTAATGACCCTCATACAAGCTTGAAAACACTTGTATGCATTGAAAATCTCTCATAGAAATGACTTAGGAATTTTATGAAGAGAGTGGAGGCCATGAGAGGAATGATTTTGCCATAGTTTAGTTACTTGAATGAATAATGATGATTTAGGGTTAGGTTAGGGGCTTATTTATAGAGATTAGGATTAGTTTCAACCTTAGGATTAAACCCTAATTCCAATCTCAGCCCTTAAAACCGAATCTGGCCCCAAAACCTAACTAAAACCCCAAAATGGTGCACCAGGCAAAACTGCCGGCTGAACCAAGTCGACAGCCAAGTCGACAGGGCTGTCGACGTGGGTCCAACCAAGTCGACTGCCAAGTCGACTTGGTTGGCTTGGCGGGAAATTTCCCGCCTAGCCTTCCAGGCCCGAAATCCGAAATTTGAACTTGAAATTCAAATCTGTTTTGAACTTGAAATTTTTCTGAAAACTTCATTGGGCCTTAAACGGGTCATACGGACTCCGATTTTCGAAAACTCGGACTCTATTTCGTGTATTTTTCCGAGACGAACGCAATGGCATAGCCCGTTTCCCTTGATTCAGATTTATATATTAAATTCTGCCTCGATTTACGATATAACAGGTTATCAGAAATACGGGTTGTTACATTCTCCCCTCCTTAAAGGATTTCGTCCTCGAAATCTTCAAGTTAGGAAGATCGCATCCTACCATCCATCATCCATCTACTCAAATCATCATTCACGAGCAATCATTGTCCTTAAAGATTCTAATGCGGTATGAACATATGCAAAAGGTGTGTGTATATGTTCTTATATAATGCAAAGATCATTAATGCAAAGTATGTTAGTGAAATGAATCCATTATGTATGCAAATAGTCCTAATCATATAATACTATATGTGTGCACAAACATTCGTCTATATGCAACATCCATGTGCTGAATTAACCATCTTGCAACCATAAGAATTGAAAATGTACACATGTCCATATGCAATATGAGAGTGTATTTCAAGCCGATCTAATGCCTAGTGTATGTTTATGCATCCACGAGCAACCACTAGCAACCACTTGCATCCACTTGCAACCATCAAACATAACATGTCTCAAACACATGTTTACATCCATAGGATTCCTATCTCAACAAGATACAGTCGAGTGATGGAAGCGAGTACAGATAAAACAAAAACTTGGTACATATACTTACAGACTACTAGTACAGATCAGATTTTCCCCAAATGATTCTTAGGAAACTAAGCATGGTAGAAACCCAGAATGTATTCGTCATAGTCACCCTCATGCCCAACACAGATACTCTCAAACCCCAATTTATCAAAAACAGATGAGTTATAACTCTCAGGGAGTTTGAGACTATTACCAGATCAGAAGCAAGACTAGCATTAAAGTACCGAGTTTCCATTACAGAATCAATATACCAGAAAAAGAGTTTCAAACTAAAAATCAGACAAGGAAAATTAAACATCCTACAGACAAATTATTCTAGCCCTAATCTATTCACTCGCCATGCGAGTATTCACCGTTCCTTCCGATGTAGTCCCCTTTCTTCTTTGGGCAGTCCCTAGTGAAGTGTCCCATCTCTCCACAGTTAAAGCAAGTGCCCTTCCTCTTCCTGCAATCCTTGTTTAGATGAGTTGAGCTTCCACAAGTAAAGCACTTCTTTTCCTTCTTGTCTTAAGACTTCTCTTCCTTCTTTTGCATTTCCTTTTTGGGCCCCGTTTCCTTGTTTTGAGACTCATTCACCTTGACCTCCTTCTTTGCACCCTTGCTCTCTTCATTGAGTAGGGCCATATCTACCAAACTCTCAAACATGGCCCCCATGAGCACATGAGACATAGCTAACTCCTGTAACGGCTCATTCAATCCTCTAGCAAAACGAAGAGCCTTCTTCTGAGTAGTACTCACCATATCCAAGCCAAAACGAGCTAACTGATTGAACTTGTTCACATATTCTTTGACAGACATGTCTCCTTGCTTCAAAGCAATAAACCTCTCCATTTTCAAATTCTCTTCAGCAGAAGACAAAAATTTAAGCCTGAATCTTGTCCTGAAATCGGCCCAAGTCTCAACGGGCCTAGTCGCGGTGGTGATCTCCCACCAATAAGCGGCTTCATCCTTCATAAGCCAAACCGCCAACAAGATCTTTCTCTGATCATCTAACCCAAAGATAGCAAATAAATCCTCGGTCTCGTTCAACCAATTTCTGGCCTCTACAAAAGTCTCAGTGCCTTGAAAGTTCTTGCCACCCATTGCTTTGAAATCTTTGCAAGTCTTTGCGAAGTCAGCTTGAGGATGCTGAGGGGGACGAGGAAGAGGAACCTCAGCGACAGGAGGAGGAGGAACATCAGCGACAGGAGGAGGAGGAATATTAACTACCGTAGGAGGAGGAGGAGGAACATCTGCGGGGCCGGCTTCGGTCGCCATAGCCTCCAAAAGTCTCCTATACCAAACAGGTACGTGTACTCCCTCCGGAATAGCAAAGTTATCGGCCATACTGAAAACGAAGAAAAAGACAGATTCAAAATGGAGAAAAACGAAGGAATTTTGCTAATGGCTTTTTGGGGAATAGCCTTTAAAATAAACTAGACTTTTCTTTGGAAAATACTTTATACTTGGTTTTGAAAATAGTTTTCCAAAAGTTTTTTTTTTAAAAAAAATCCTTTTTGTTCCTACTCGTAAACCATATGCTCTGATACCAAATGTAACACCCCACCTCGGCCAGGGTGGCTCTTGCAAGCACTCTGACTTTGGAGGGGTGTTTGAATCAGGTAAACATGCATAATGATATATCAAGGCAGGACAAGAACATATGTATATATGTAAACAGAGTAAATAATATAAGTAAAATAGCGGAAGATTTCAAACTATTTCAAAACGAGTCTGGTACAACATAATGTCAATTTTCCAAATACACAAGTCTAGATAAAAACAACATCACTGAAAAACTGAAATACATAAGTACTATCCCCAAAATAAGTGATAACCATAGCTAGCTTCATGTCAAGACCGTACATGAGCTAAAATCCCACAAGCAAGCGATCAGAAATCCAAGCTAAGCTCCAATATTCCCACCCTGAGAACCTGGGGGGGGGGGGGGAACGGAAGAAAAGAGGCGAAAGAAAACAGGTCAGTCAAAAAGACTGAGTAAGCCCTACTACAATCAATGTAAACTGATAAAGTTAACTGGCATGAGAAGCAGGGATGAACATAAGGATAATTACATACTAGCATGGTGAATATCTAACAGATAGTTCAAAGGAGTCATCACATAATCAAGGTGAAGTTTTTCACCACAGGTGTACCAGCATTCTAACATGTCATGTATAAACAAGAATTTATCTCTTGGCCTAAACTTGGCCCAGTATCAGGTGTTTGACTTAAATCAAGATCCAACTTCTTGGTACCAATTCTAGCATAACAGGATTAGGTGTTACCCCAATGTTTACATCGAAACAGGACGGAACAGAATGGTCCATACAGAGATAGAGTTTGGGAAAAATGGGCTTTTACCACCCTAACAGATAAAGTACAGAAACGGAATGCTAACAATAACGGGCCTTTACCACCCTAACAGAACGGTACCACGTAGAAACAGACGGGTGTTACTACCCAACAAAACAGACGGTACCAACCGAATCAGACAGAGCTAAGTGTACCCTAAATCCTACCCAAGCGATCGGCTCCCTAATACATAAATACCCTATGTCGGCCCCACGATAGGGTGTATCACTCCCTAAAGTGGGAACCAATTGGCACAGGCATATTTATAGATGTCACGGCGTCTTACATCCTCAGAGGCAGACCGGGATCCATGCACGCACATGACCCGGTTGGAACGCACCATCAACACCCATCGCCATTATCAGAATGAACCACTTATAATTAGTTCAGTAAGCGTGCCCGGACCCTACCTACAGTTGGGTCAAAGTTTTGATACCAGAAAGGGTTACTGACTAATATGGGTCCCAAACAACAAATGACACAAGTATTCCCCCTTGTGTCCCCAGACTATCAGATTCAGATTAACTTATTAACAGAGTTCAGACATACAAAGCTCAGACGATCAGTTTTCAGACTAACGGATCAGATAACAGATTTACAAACTTGCCTAACTTGGTGTGGGTCCTACAGATCCGCAAAACAGGTTCGTTTAGTTTATCAATCAAGTTAGTTTATCCAGACCAGGTATCAAATCGGTTCTCAGCCTTATCAAATTACTGAGTTGGATTGGTTAAGTATAGTTCAACTTAACCCCGTTAAATTACCGAGTTCAGATTGGCTAAGTGTAGGTTAACTTAACCCTTTTACTAATCATGGATTAACTTGGTTAAGTGTAACGATGGGCTCACGACTTAACCCCGATTAATCCACCAAGTCCAAATTGGTTAAGTATTAAGTGGACCATGACTTAACCCTAATCATGAGGCATTAATTAATTAATGTGCCTTAACCTCTCACATTAGACTTTGTTGCGGTTACTAGTTAAGCCGGTCGGTTCCGGGTAGCTTTACACCACAACTTGGTCTAACCTCGGGTTCAAGGTACAACATGACCAACTTCTCACATTGGGTTCTATTGTTTGTAGCAACTAGTTAAGCCGGTCGGTTCCGGGTAGGTTTACGCTACAAACTCAACCCAACCTCGAGTTGGTCACACTTATATTTTCTAAGTGTCATGTCCATTATGTTTCCAAAACATATTACAAGTTTTCAAGCATTTGGGTAGACCTAACTTAATAGGTAAATTCCCAGTCTTATGTTTTTATGTCTTTTAAGTTTACCCAACCCCAAACGCAATCCCATCGCTTACATATCGCAATAGTGCATAAAGGATAGAAAGAGGGAACTTGGCATAATCATGACATAAAGATGTTGAAGCCACAAGTTTAACATGGTGGCATATGAAGTGTACATATGTTCATATACTTGCATATTACATTTTTAGGCCTCAAAAGCATGCATAAAACCAAACTTAGCATATAAGTGATACATGGTGATAAATGACAAGTAGAAGTTGCCATAAGTTCGCATTTAGCCTCACATGCAAGTTATCATAAGGGATATGATAACTTACATGTTGCCAAAATGCAACCTTTAGCATAAAGCTTGAAGCTTTAAACTCATAAACCCAAGATAAGCTTGCATAACATGATAACATGAGCATAATGATCAACCATAACATAACTTGCATATCATATGGCAAACTTGCATATCATAACATAGCAAACTTGCATAACATAACATGATAAACTTGCATATCATAATGATCAAACACAACTTGCATCATTCATTAACTTTAGAGTTTAAATATGAAAGTAGAAAAGGGCTTACAATGCTTATAAAGACACAAAAATATATATAGATTGAGACAAAGCCCATATGCAATCAAACAAACCCAAAATGCAAGCTCCAATAGAAAAACCCTTGAGCCAAAATGATCAAAACCCTTGCTTTATGATGTAAATATGGAAACTTGACTTGAATGCAAGCTAATGACCCTCATACAAGCTTGAAAACACTTGTATGCATTGAAAATCTCTCATAGAAATGACTTAGGAATTTTATGAAGAGAGTGGAGGCCATGAGAGGAATGATTTTGCCATAGTTTAGTTACTTGAATGAATAATGATGATTTAGGGTTAGGTTAGGGGCTTATTTATAGAGATTAGGATTAGTTTCAACCTTAGGATTAAACCCTAATTCCAATCTCAGCCCTTAAAACCGAATCTGGCCCCAAAACCTAACCAAAACCCCAAAATGGTGCACCAGGCAAAACTGCCCGGCTGAACCAAGTCGACAGCCAAGTCGACAGGGCTGTCGACTTGGGTCCAACCAAGTCGACTGCCAAGTCGACAGGCCTGTCGACTTGGTTGGCTTGGCGGGAAATTTCCCGCCTAGCCTTCCAGGCCCGAAATCCGAAATTTGAACTTGAAATTCAAATCTGTTTTGAACTTGAAATTTTCTGAAAACTTCATTGGGCCTTAAACGGGTCATACGGACTCCGATTTTCGAAAACTCGGACTCTATTTCGCGTATTTTTCCGAGACGAACGCAATGGCATAGTCCGTTTCCCTTGATTCAGATTTATAAATTAAATTCTGCCTCGATTTACGATATAACAGGTTATCAGAAATATGGGTTGTTACACCATATATTTTTGCACGACGGGTTTTGCTAAGTGATCGGACTAGCTCAGTCAAGGATTTTGAGTTGATCTGACCCTATCGATCACGTATTTTAATTGCGATAGTTTTTCCAAGTCCGTCGACAATGATTTTACGAATCGATGCCATTTCCAATCCTTTCCCAAACACATCGCGACTTCAAAAAAATCATTTTGTGTTTTTAGATGACGTTATTTATGCTTGACTGCATCGCTAACCAAATTCTTGACGTGCGACAACTTCGACAAAAAAGCATGTCAACACTTTGCCCTTCAAAATATGTCTGATCGGAGGAAGATGTGTTTTTCAATAAGAACAGAAATCCAAAGGCAGGAGAAGTCCGAAGTGAACTTCTATAACCAGAAAATCTAAAAGCCATGATTGCGCCGGATTGTATTATTCTTTAATCGAAAAGCCAAAGATCCACGATCGCACTGGATCAAATTAGTTAGAAATCCATGATCACTCTAGACCATTTAGAGAAAACCAGAAAATTCATAGCCATAGAATCAGGGAAATCCACAATCCATTAGTCCAGAGTAACCACTAACCATGTAGCCAGATATCTGAATGAGTTTAAAATGGCCTCGCCAAGCCAAGATATCCGAGGATGAGCCATAATAGAAATCCAATGAACCCTGAGGTCGTATTTGAGCAGAAATCCAATGACTGTGGAGGTCGTAATATAAAAAATCTTCGGTGACCGCTGAGTCAAACTCAGAATAGAAATCCGACGATCGCTAGGATCGTATTAAGATTGGAACCCGACGATAACTGGCACTGTATTAGGATGTAGTGCTGAGCCTGGGATGCTTGGAACCTAGAAAATAGGAAGCCATGGGCTTGCTAAATCTTGTTGGAGTAAGTGTGTACCTACAAAAGAGGATTTTGCACTTGGCCGGCCAAGTTATGTAATGTTATGTGCATGAAAGGCTAGGCTATTAAGATTCTTTTGATAAGAGGGTTGTGGTGAGGAACTCCCGCGCTGGGTGCACCAAGTCGGGTAGTTCTTATGTTTGGAAAACTTACGTGGGGAATCTTAACATCTGATAGGCCTAATCTTTGTTGGGAATTTATGGACCGGAGTCCGAAGCTAAGAATTGAAGTACAAAGTTTATGCCTGACATATCAGGGAGGAGGAGACCAAAGTCTTATGTTTATACTAGATGGATCCAGTGTGGGGGAGACCGAAGTCTTATGTTTACACTGGATGGATCCAGTGCGGGGGAGACTGGCGTCTTATGTTTATACTGGACGGATCCAGTGTGGAGCTGGCTCCATATGTTTATACTGGATGAATCCAGTATAGAGCCGGAGCTCTATGTTTATACTGGATGGATCTACTACGGAGCCGAAGCCCTATAAGCAATCTTTATTGATATCACGGAAGTACAACGATCGTTAGACCAATCCCGAGCATGACTGGAGACCACAACCAGTTCCGTGCATGTAGGCCGATGTTGGCGCTTTGATTACATACAGGGTAAAAGCAAAAGGGCGAGAAGTCGCTAACAACAAAAACAATGTAAGCGCTAGACCAGGGTTTGGGAAAGTCAAAGAGGATCTGCAGAGCTGGGTCAGTCGATGACCATTCCCTGGGGGCGACCAGTCCTGCACCAGTCCTGAGATGTCGTAGGGGACAGAGCAGGTGATGCAGCTGTTATTTTTGGACTCAGGACGTACTACTGTAGATTGCCACGCCTGATGCGAGCTTCAATAAGATAACAGAACTACCTATAATGGTCGATGTCATGACCTGGCAGTTCATGTAATAACCAGTACTTGTCAGAGCTTGTCTCCTGTAGAGTCGTTCTCTTCTGGGGGGCTTCTGAGAAGGCACAGTTTCTTGTATGTCAAGATAAATCCTTTCCGAGCCATGAGTGAGCTTAGTGTAGGCTGGGAACTTTGGCTCGAAGCAAGGCCATGGGCTTTGATTGTCTTGAGATTTACCCTTGCATTTGTCGAGCGTAGATGTTCCTAAGCCCGTTGTGTAGTTAGTTCTATTAACGTTATTTTTCATCACTACCGAAATTAGGATTAAGGATATAGATCTAAGAGAATTATGGGGTTATTTACTTCCCACAAGCTTGAGTTAATTCACCGTTCCATAGATATCAAGGTCTTAAGATCGAAGGTTAGTTACTCTTCCTTCAAAGAAATGAGTATCACGCTTACAAGACTCGAAGACCAACAACTACCTTGGGATAAGGGCTCCCCAAGCGCAAAACAAGTTAGGAAGCTAAACGGCTTATGGAAGGTTATTATTGTAATTAATATTATGTGAGAAGCTTTGTCGTGAATGCAATAGGAAAATAAGTAACAGTAAAGAAAGTCATAAAATTGATCACAAGTTTTGATTCTCTCTTTACTGATCATTTGCGTGATTACATAAGTGATTACAAGCAAAATCCCCAAATTAACTAACAAATTAGGATTTTCTCTCTCATAATTGAATATAACATTGTGGAATGAGGAAAAAGTCCACCAAAATGAGATCCCTGGGGTCTTATTTACAGACAAGTTGGGCCCTCTTTCGATTGCGGTCAGTAGAACCCTGTTTGGAGCGCTTTCGGCTTCGACAATGCTATCTGGAGTCGATGTCGGCCTGCATTAGTGGCCTTCGGTGCCGGCTTCTTAGTTTCGTCTTCTTTTTTTCTAAGCATTGTTATCGGTTTCGTTTTGTTTATGAGTCCATGTAATGTATCAATACCAAGTAAATTGGTATGGATAGCTTCTTTTGTTGCTTCCAATTTCGATGATGAGCCTCTGTGCCGATAGCAAATCACTGGCTTTGACTTACTTTATTATCCTTAAAAATGTTATCATTATTCTTCCTTGGTATCAGCATCAACACTAAGCATGCTAGTGTGGATGACCCTTCTATGTCATGAGCCTTGGTTTACTTCAATAATCCTTGGTTCCAGTATCGCCTTTGCGATAGTGTAGTTTTGAGATTCTTTCTGATAACTTCACAGCTGCTACCTGGTAACAGTATCAATACTAACTGTATTGGTATCGATAGACCTCTGCTCTAACTTGGCCTCGTGCTTTCCTTTTATCCTTTTGCATCCTGGTATCAGATCATATGCCTTTAGCTATCTTCCATTGGATGCTTTCGGTGTCGTCGTGGGAATTACCCTGATTCGTACTTTGCTTCCATATTGGTGTTGGTTTCATCCTTTGTTGTTATCTTCCATGTATAGGTACCATGCTTTTGCCTCCTTCGTTGGTACCGATAGCATTTTAACCAGAACTTTCTCTCCCTGCTTTATGTATCGGATGTCTTGGTATTTTGGTGTCGATTGTGTTCTTCTGAGGCACTCTCCTGGTGCTATTTATGCTCTGACATCCCTTCACCTTTATCTGGTTTCGGTGTCGAAATCTAGTAGTAAAATTTTCCCTCCCTTGTAAAGCGGTATTTTTTACTTTTCAAGTCAAAAATTTTGATCTTCGTACTGTACAGTCTTTAAAACACAGTATTTCCTGCCTTTTGGTCTTTTGGAATTGATCTGTACTCGTTTGTGTGCTCAGGATTAAGAGGTGCTTTCTAATATAAAACTCCTTCTTCCTTTCTATTTCTTCACCTGTAAGAATCAATACTCAAAACAAGATTACTATTCCTCAAGACTCTCACAAACTTTTTAGATCTTTACACTCAATCCCTTCACTATAAGTTTTAATTGATTTACATTAGGATTAAAAATCATTTTCTCTTGGGTTCAATTAAGGATCGATTTAAGATTAGATAGCGGTTCTCCATTAGAGCGAATTTGAATAAACAGGAGTAGCTTAAATAGATATTAATGACAAATAATACGAATTTTTTATTTGTTACCCCTGGTATGCCTTCGGGGTTCGAAGTGTAAAAATTCATGTATAGTGAATTTTGACCTCTTCTTTAAAGATGAAAACTTCCTTTCGGTACCAATGAATTCAATATTAATTTGCTACCGATTTACTCTCATTTCGGCTTCACCAATACTGAACTTAACGCTTGCTTTTGATTTTGGCTGAGCTGAAATAGTATATAGTATACCCCACATGTTATGTTTCTTTCTGTTTTGGTATCAGTTTAGCTTGAAACTTTTCGAACTTTTTCTGACTTTGGCTTCACCAGTACCAGGCTTTGGGTTTTTCTTGATATTAGTTGATTTTTTGATTTTTTCATAGGAGAAATCGACACTGTCTTAAAACTCCCCCTAGTGCACCTAACCCGGTCCGTAGGGTCATCAGGCTTATGCACATGGTAAGCCCCCTTATTTGAACTAAAGTGCATAAGGTGGGGATCGAACCGTCTCCCTCTTCCCGGGGAGCTAGGAACCCCCACCACCCGCACTAGAGCTGTGGACAGTTAATTTGGTTTCGGTTAGACCGACATCAAGAGGTTGGGCTACTCCAACTTTGACCCCCCCTCCACCCCAAAACTAGAGCCTTTCATTATTTTTGGTTTCAGTGTCTTGATAGTTCTTTTGATCAACACCAAATATTCAACCATTACTTGACATACATATATAATGCATGATCACACACGAACTATGTTAAAGCCTCAACTTTAATGAACCATGATATGTTCCAAATTTTATAGGAATATTGAATAACTAATGTTAATGATTTTCCATGATAGCCTAAAACTTGTAAACAAATCATATTTGTTTACATTAAATTACTATTCTAATATATGATATGGAATTATATAACGTGGCAGCATCGTGTCTGAGAAGCAAGGTGCCGATAAATCGAAGTCAAGTAACTTTGCCATGCCTCGACAAAAGAAAGTAATTGTTCCACAACATTCTTTTGTTAGTACTCTAGATGAAGTAGATGCCATTCTTCAAATCTTTGGTATGAATGAATTCGATGTCATTCCTACTTCTTCTCTTGATACCATTCAAAGCCGGTCAGAGGGATTCTTAACATACATAGCCGTCCATACCTAGCACGAAGGTTTCTTCATATTCCCATACTTCATTTCAGGGTTCTTCCAATGTTTAAGGTTTGGTCCCATTCAACTGTCTCAAACACATATACATGTCTTTTATGCCTCAAGTTTCTAGCGCTCGAGTCGGGACAATCTTCCCTTAGTGCATGACTTCTTCATCGTTTGCTATGACTATCGGCAGTTAAAGGAGTAAATTCACCTATATTTCAAGTAAATCCTACAGAGAAACTGATCGTTAATAGTATTAACAAATTACAAGATTGGGAGACATAATTTTTCCATATTAGATTCCCTCCAAGTATCATAGGCACTTTTGCCGCTTCAAATGAGTTTCCACTCTTCTATATTTATGGTGTCGTCTTTATGCTCTTCTTATCCTTTGTTTCTATTCAGTGTCTTCTCCTACAAGGAAAAGTTTAAGTGACAAGGAAGCTCAAATTTTTGAGGTCATCCCTCCTTGGGATGTAGTTACTTTGCCCGGAATTCCTATATTTAGAATTTCTTTTGTATTTTCTGTAATAAATACAATAGTTAACTCCTTTTGCACTAGTTACTTGTTGAGTGTTTTAATTTCCTACTCATACTATGGCAAGCATTATTTTCAGTCAAAATTACCCAATGAATGGAATTTGAAACAAGAATAATGTTAAGATTTGACTTTTGCCTTTGGCCATGTAACACCCCACACTTTTCTGTGCCCAAATTTCAACAAAAATTGAAACTCAAACACATTCAAGCATGAGGCGTGTAAATCTGGTACCTACAAGTAAATGAGCATGAGCATAATCAGAGTACGATAAGATAGCTCACAATGGAAACAAAATAGGATAAACTAGTATTAACTCAAGTAACTATCGTTTTCAAAGTAAGTCACTTTGCCAATATCGATCATGAGGGAGAACGAGAACCAAAAGCCAAACTTAACACCTGTGGGAGCCCGACGTTCACTAGGAAACCAAGGTGGTTGTAATAAGGAGGGAGTTCTTAACAACAAGATCCCAGTGAATAGGAAATGTACAACACAAATTATAATACACATGTATCCTGTTTGGTTCAACCCAAGATGTACGCCTACCAAGGGTAGTGATTCTAGCTTAAACTTGTAAATGTTTACGCACGACTCTACTACTCTTCCCAAAGTAGAACTCTCAAAGTATAATACCGAGATAGAATGTTTATGCGCATACTGGTGAAGCCTTTATACCAGAACATGGCTAATTATTTAGTCGAGGTTAGACCCCTAGTTACAGAGTTTCTATATATATATATATATATATATATATATATATATATATATATATATATATATATATACTGTCATTCTCTCTACCTTTGTCATTTAATACCTCACTATCAATGGTAGATAGGGTGGATTCTTTCTGATCCCTTAAGACCCTAGGAGAACCTATTGGTCACTTATTATTCCTCGATAATTGATTTGACATTAACATAAACTATAAGGAACTAGCTACGGGCCCTACAAGTTAAGGCTTCCGTCATTCACGCGTATACCTTTACACCGTATAAGGTGAGAGATGGTATTTTATCATTCGCAAATCCTTCTAGCTGACCTTATTAGATAACCTCCTTAGTCGCTTACTACTTCCCGTAGGATAGGTAGCCATATCTGATGTTTTTAGTTTACAGGTTTGGGTAAGCCCACACACACCTATCACTTAAGACCTCTAAACTGAAAGACTTGTTCCCAGGTGGACTCTTCAACCTCAACCGCTTAAGACATAGGAGGCGGACTATAGGCGAAGGTTATTAGGTTCGTATCCCATTAGCCTCTAATACCTTTCCTATTGGAATAAAGTGGGATACGTTATTAAGTCATCCGGTTTGGCCCCTCTACACAGAAATACAATACACATACAATTCATTATCATTACGGGTTCCTATGGATAATAATGTTTCACATTACTAACCTACTAAGTCGAATTCTAACTTTTAGTTATAAGTTCTGTATTAACTAATATAAATAAGGGAGGTTATATCCTCCTAGGAAATATATTTAATTGCCTCCCAATTTTGGACTTAGCATTAAACAATAATCAATACCCATTAATCCCCTTTTTCATCATTTATTTCCATTCATAAGTTTATTGCAATTTATGACCATAATGGTCATATTTTTCTAGGGTAACCATTTACATTGGGCATCCTTAATTTATCAATTCTGAAGTCTCTTTTTGTTGTACTCCAACAGACAATTACTATTCTTATTTATTTATTTATATATTGACTATTATGTGTGTGCGTGTATATATATATATGCACTAGACCTCTCACATTAAGTTGGCAACTTGTAGATGCTGGATTTGCCAGTCGGTTCCGGATAGACCTCTACCACAAGTTGAACTTAACCTCGTGCCATAGTACATTTATATTTATGCTTTTGACTCCTCACATTAAGCTGGCTACCTGTGGACGCTGGATTTGTCGGTCGGTTCCGGGCAGACTTCTACCACAAGTTGAGTTTAACCTCGTGTCTAAATGCGATTATAACAAATTTCCTAATTAGGGATTACAACATTTATCCCAATCAATTTAGGAATTTTAACCACTACCTTATTACATTCACCTTTTCCCTAATCAATGTCGGTTGTTAATTATTTATTTATGTCCTTATTTATAGCAATCAATTACACTAATTACTACAACGGTCACCATAAATATATTCATTAAGTATGGAATATGATTTACATGTATGATTCGATTAATGAATACCATTCAACATTTCAAACATATAATATTATGTATATTTCGTTGTTTACGTAGGTACGGACGAACAATGCATATATATATATATATATATATATATATATATATATATATTTGCGCAGTCAACGTAGGTATCTTTCTTTATTTTTATTTATTGTTAAGTTCAATAATTTGGTTTAATTAATAACCAAACATTTCTTTTTGCATTCAGTCTTGCCAAAAGGTTCCAAATCTTACAAAAAGATTATTAGCTGTAGTTAATGTAAATTATGCCTAATTAGTGGAATTGACATATTTCCAAATCATAAGAAATATATGTTAATGTATATTTTGGAATAGTCAATGCAAACTATGCACAAATATGTATATTCATAGTTATACGTACATTTGCACCACTTTTCCCTTTTTTCAATCTTTTTGTCATATTTCTTGTGAATTCAAAATAATGTCTTTTTGTTCAAAAAGAGGGAAGCAACATATTTACAACAACTAAACCAGAACCCAACAACATTGAATACAAATAGGCATATTTCCTTTTAATATTACAATCATATAATTTACCAATCGTATCTTTTTATCCAAATTCACATAATTTAATATTCAACACTGAACTAGAGATATGGAATGTAATTACATCTAATTGGCGTTTACATGAGACTGATTTCCAGATCTACAGTGCTTTGCAACAACTACATTACATTTTACAACATAATTGTAGGAAATATATATGAAAAAATTTAAGAATACCGCAATTTGCAATTCACAAGTTTTGATGATTTTTAGAATGAGATCTGATAGGTGCTAATTCAATTACAATCATATTATAAGCAGATCTGATGAAAATAGGAATATAAACTTGAGATCTAATATAGATGAAATAAGTAGGTTATTACAAGTATACATATAAATTTGTCACTCACTTCCAAGCATCCAAATCCAAGTTTGAATCTTTTAGGCCTACGATTCCCAAATTCGTATAAATCTACAATTTATCTGAAAAGGGGATGATTTCAAATCTGTAAAGTTGTAAGAAAATAGGAAAAGAGGGGAGAATCTACTATTGAGCGATAATTTGCATTCTTTTCCACTGAGTATAATAATCCTCTCAATTCTTTGTGATTTGTATGTGATTTTTTGTATAAGAATATATTTTTAATTAAAAAAATTAGGTTTAGAGAATGAGAAAAATGGAAAAGCTTCGCTGCTGCCCACGGATTTGTGTGGAAAAGAATGAGGCCTTACCCCACATACTATAAACGGATGGATGTTAATTAAAATAAATCTAACAGTTCATGGCCAATTCCACTCCTATTAATAAAGGGGTAAGGCCATGAAACCTTTTGAAATATTACAAATTATAGTACTGGATTTGGCCATGAACTGTTAGATTTATTTTAATTAACATCTGTCTGTTTATTATATGTGGGGTAAGGCCTCATTCTTTTGCACATAAATCTGTGGGCCACAGCGAAACTCTGCCATTTTCCTCCTCTCCAAACCTAATTTCTTAATTTAAAATAAATTCTTATACTACAAATCATAAAGAATTGAGAGGATTATCATATTCAATGGAAATGATTGCAAATTAGCGCTCAACAGTAGATTCTCCTCTCTTTTCCTATTTTCTTACATCTCTACAAATTTGAAATCATCCCTTTTTTAATAAATTGTAGATTTATAAGAATTTGGAAATCGTAGGCCTAAAAAATTCAAACTTTGGATTCAGATGCTTACTGGTGAGTGGGAAATTTATATATACAATTATAATAGCCTGTTTATTTCGTTTGTATAAGATCTCAAGTTTATATGCCTATTTTCATCAGATCTGCTTATAATATGATTATAATTGAATTAGCACATATCAGTCCGGTTTAGTTGTTGTAAATATGCCTTTTTCTCTTTTTGAACAAAAAGACACTACACCAAATGCATGAAATAGGAACACATGGTTTTTTACAATGGAACGGTTGTTAGGTGTTTCTAGGTCTGTAACCGTTTTTTAGTGTTTTTTTCTTAAATAAGTGTTTCTGTATTAGTTTCATCATTATTTAAAATAATAATTAATATCTAACTCTCAAGACAAGCTACTTATTATCCCACGACCTGATGGCACAAAATAAAATAAAACTATTCCCAATTAGATCTTTCCCGTTTGATCTTCTTCGCTTCCAATTATTCTTTATTGGTTCTCAAGCTTCCTTCTTCTCTTAAATGATAGTTTGAGCTTTGCTTTGGAAATTTTCTCAATAGCCCTAATAAGGTGCCACATCATTTATTTCTAGTTCTATCGGATCTGCGTTCTTCGAGATAGTTAGGTGGCATAACTTCAATTCGCATTGTTTTAGCTGGATTTTTTCTCTTAGATTAGAAACACGTAGTTTATTTCTACTTTGATTTGTAGTTTTGATTTTTCAGATTTGGGTCGAAGTCAAAACACATACGATTATTTTTTAAGCATAGCGAAGGTATCGGTGATTTAGGAAAGAAACCAAAAAAAGGAGGAGGAGGAAAATCGTTTATTAATGTTGTGACGAGCTTTCCGAGTTCTCCAACAACTTCGAGTGGCCATAACTCGATAGAGACGCTGCATCGAAGTTTGGATTATATTATTACTATAACCGATAGAGATGTCAAATCTATATAAATTGACTAATTCTAATGTCTGGTTTGTTTTGAATTTTCTAGTTTTAATTCTTCATGATTGTTTGATATTATCCATTTGTCACAGAGAGTGGGTGGAATATTGATATTAGCTCCAGGTTACTTTCCTGCTGTGTAGCTAGCGGCATATGCATAGCCGATGAAGTACGATCAGGACCTGCATGCACATTTGTGGGATCCGATATTGCGACAATGGAAAAGGTAAATTTGATCTTAAATTCACTTTAATGATCATAGTACTATATAATACTAATACATTTCAGTTTTAAAGGCCTAGTACTGTTTGTAGACACAAGCCATAGTATTGTTAATATTAACAAAAGGTGGCTACTATAAATCTGAAAGTTAGAATAATTGATTTAAATGCTGTCACTATATATATCTTTTGCGTACAAAGAAGTCCATGGAAAAACAATGTTATTTTTCAAACAGTCGGTTATTTTGGACCTTCTTTGGGTTTAGCTGAGCCACATGTTGTGGAGGGACTAAATAAAGAAGCGGTTTCTTTACTTGGGAGGTATCTGAAAGACTGGGTTGCTGATTCTCTCCACATAAAACTTGCTCAAGGTTTTGCAGCTACAAATGTTCCATCAGAGGCTTCAACACATTATCAACCTGCGTTAAGGACTAGTGCATTTCTTTCCTCCTTGGTTCGTTTAGAATACTTGATTCTTTTTGAATCTAATTCGGGTTTTATTTAATTTGAAACTGCATGCCTTTTTTGGCGTTTAAGCAGGATCATCTCGTGGTGCAAACTTACAGTGGCAGGTTCGAATGAAGATCGCACTATACATAGCAAGGTCCTTAATAAATGCTAATTGGTCTTCATATTTTGCATTGAAGTTGAATTATATATTATAAGGGCCCGGATTTTTCCTCCATTGAATTCGAATATTTAAATTTATTTTAAATATTTTATGTGGATTATTTATAGATTTTTAATATCGAATTCATTAATTAAACGATGATTCAACAGTTATATTTATAATTATATTAAAACAAGCTCGTAATAGCGCGGTAGTTCGTAATATTGAGTTTTGAACTTCAATTGAATATACAGGATCCGATATAAGTCGGATTTCTGTGAAACAAGAAATGTTGGAATCTAGTTGTTTATAATTTTCATATGAAAGAGAAAAAGCGCAATTTCATTGTATATATTATAAGTTATGACCAAATCAAATTTTGAAATAGTCGTTGTGGAAATCGTTTATAAATTATAACGTTTATTTAATTTATTTAATAAAGAATTTCCATATATATGGATATCATTTTAGTAGAAAATATTAATGATGAGTTGTAAATTCATATTGGTTGAATGTGAAGTGATATATTATTTTATTTGGATATATTCGATAATAATAATTTATTTTTATTATTTAATTGTTTTGGATTTAATGTATAATTTATTGATATTATATAAGTTGTATGGATATCGGTTTTCCAAATTACCTCTGTTTTCAAAAAAAATGAATTTTATTGGAATATGTATGGCTAGTTATTGCTAGTTTTCCAGTTTTAGAGTCAATTGGAGTTATTTTGTCGGTAGACGAAATTTAAACATGAACAGATAAATATATTGAAATTAAAATAATGTCATTGTGCATACGAGATCGGTTTTCAACGAAATTATTTCATTGAAACCGTAACGTCAGGATATAATAGTACGTCTAGTTTCGTGGTGTTTAGAGATCATATGTAACGGAGTGTATATTTAACATTCGGGTTTAAACAGCAGAACTAACCGAAATAAATAAATAAAATAATGTTGCTTCCTTGTTAAGTCTCTATATAAATTTATGAACTTGAGGCTAATAAAATGTGCAACAATCTATATTTGTACGCACATAGGCTACCCTATTAAATATCTAGTTGCGCATGAACATATTCTTAAGCTATAAGGAATGGGATACAACATCTATCCTATCAACAGAAAAACATGCAGGCCTACATACTAATGAGCCACTACCCTATTTTGTTTTCTCATCCTCACCTACCCTAGTTTAAGTCTATCCTAACTTAGTCAAGTTATCTCGTTACTTAAGTCTTAAGCTATGGGATATATCCTACTCATCACTAGAAGTACATACGCAAAACAGCCAAAGTGAAAACACATAGCTAATGCACTAGAAGAAAAATAGCTATTGATTTGATGGTGATGGAAACACACAGCATACCTATTCTCTACCTTACTCATATGCCTACATTATTAAGTTTTTAAGCTAATTTAAAATTAAAAACGTACATTGTTCTCTCCCCTACCTACCCTAAAATACCGAACACCTGCTAAATCAAAATCAATGAACTTCCCTCCAGCTACCTATGGATTGAACAAAGCTTCAAACATTGGAAATATAAGAGAAAACAACAATGCTATGTACACTGCTGACCTATAACTCACATATGAAATAAATAACAACTAAATTCCATGGCAACCAAGTCTTCGACATTGTAATACCTCACAGAATCGTTCATTTCCAATTCCCTGAATCAAAAATACAATGAAGAAAATCTATATTGAAATCTTCTATGATTTTTTTTAAATCACCCCTCTCTGCAAAACATAAACACGCAAGTTCCCCTCGTATTAAATCAAACCAATCATTGGTTTTGTCCTAACAAATGGGTGTAGTCGCGTGTGGATGGCTCGTTTCGAAGTTGTGAGGTGGGGAAAGCTGTGATCTCTAATAACGTGAGTAGCTGTGCAGGAAGTTGGAGCGGCGGCGCAACAGGTGTAGGAAGTGGCGGCCTCTGACGTTGAACAGTTGGCGCGATTACCGATGGAGGTGGGTGCAATTCAGTGCTCTCAGATGGACAAAACCAGTCCACGAAGCCACTGACTTGAAGGTGTGCTTTCAGGTGAAGGAGGAGAACGAGGAGGGAGTCACGATGCCGATGGTCGTCAGGTGGTGCGGCGCATGTGTGTAGAAGTGGAAACGCTGGGTATGGGAAATAGGAAATGGCACAGGATGGATGCAAAATGATGGGAACAAAATGACTGGAAGAAATGATGTGGGGTGGAAAGGGGCTATTGGCCTTTCAAAAGTGAAAAAAAAGTATAAAGAAGGGATTTTCATGGAAAAAGGACAAACGCATGGGAGTAAACGAGGGGAACAATACTAGTGGCTTCATGTTCGAAGGAAAAGGAAAGTTTGCAGGTGAGAATTAAAGCGTACATGGCCTAATAAGTAACGCATCCGGTTAGTGAAAATACAGTATATTTAGTATAAATATAATATATACGGACCGAATAATTCGTAAGCTTTAACGAAGTGATTTATGATCTAATTTGTATTATATAGGAAATTAACGATTTAATTAAGATACTAATGAATTAAATTTAAATTGTAACCTATCATTTATGTAACGTGTTCGTATGTGAACAGAATTCAACAAAAGACCAAGATGCGCTGGAATCCTATTGACAAGCATGACATTTTGGAACTGGTTTGGTCAGCACAGGAAGCAACGGAGATTTTTAATTAAATTAAACACAAGTAAATTTAATTAAAAACAAGCGTTTTAATCAACGGATCAAATCAAGGTGAGTTAAACTCACTCCGTATCCCACTTATAATTATTATAAGTCGGGTTTTATTGTTTGTGTGCTATATTTGCTATTTATTGACTGATTGACAATTTTTTGGTTGTTTATTGAATATTTTTACATTATTTAAATTAAACGGTTGTTTAATTTAAATAAAACGAAATCGTTATTTTAATGATTAATTCCAATAGAGGTAACTTACCTCGTTGTTTATTTATAATAATATAAATGTTTAAAATTGAATTGGATGCTTGAATTATTGGTTGTTAACCGTTACTAGTTGAATTAATTATTCATGTTTATTATAAATTGTCGCACTAAACACAGGGAAGAACAGGTTGGAGGGATTCAATCGAATTCCTCAAAATTTATTGTTTATTTTCATGTTATATCACATGTATTGTTTAACCAACCTGATTGGATGATGGATTGATTATTGATTGTTGAACACTTGATATTAACCAAAGTGAAATATTGGTTGATGAGGAGTAGACGGCCTAAATTATAATCGTTTTATAAAGATTGATTTACCATTAAAAATGAAGTTATAAAATTTATTTTATAATGGAATAAAGATTTTTAAATATATTATTTTGAAATGAAGTTTATAAAAAGAAAATAAACCAGCGACACACACATACACACACACACACACACACACACACACATATATATATATATATATATATATACCACAAATAACCATTTTTGTACCAAAATCTACCGTGTGCGATGCATGTGCCTCATCTTAATTATTAAATGATTTACCAAAATCTGTCATGTGTAAAGCACGTGCCTCATCTTAACTGTGAAATGATTTATAAAGCTAATTCATATAAATCAAAAATCAGCAATGTGCGAAGCACGTGCCTCATCTGTATTATAAAATGATTTATAAAGCTAATTCTTGTATTACCAAAATTGATAAGCAAGTGAGCAGGGATGAATGTGATGACTAATAACTGAGATTGATTATTTTTTAGAACGATAAAAAATGGGATTTTATTGAAATTAATTATTATTTATTTAATAATAATCGAAGAAGAGTTAGAGTTGATCAACGAGTTAATCGTGTTTTAGTGTTGACCAAGTCAACTATTTTAACAGAAGTTGATTTCTAAATTAGATTTGGTTTGAGTCGATTAATCTACAATGATTTAACAAATAGTTGTTTAACTTAATGAGATTTTGAAAAGGAAATTTAATATTAATTCCAGTTAGTGGTGAAGTAAATTTTAAAACTTAAATTATAATAATTTAAGGAATTATTTCTTAAATGAAGTTCATTTAAGTAATCGAAGCAGTAATGAATATAATTGAATTTAAAAGTGAGTTTATCAACGGGTTTACCTTTAAAACTGAATGTGGTAAATTTTAAGCGAATGTGATAATCTTAAAATAAGCGTTAGTTAATACTTGAATTAAGTAAAGGAAATCAAGATGAAAGGGGTTTTTATATTAAACCAGAATTGTATATACAAGTTTATAAAAGAGATGGGAAGTTAAAGTGTAAATTTTAAATTAACGTTACTTAATAATGACATTAAGTGAAATTGATGAGATTTGGAATAAGATTTCGCAGAATGAATGATTGAAAGGTTTAGAAAAGGGATTCCTGTAATTGAATTGGGTAAAGGATCTAGTAATAGGATTTGTAATAAAAATCCAGATAATGAGACAAATAGTTTAAAGAAATTAAGGTTTAAAAGTTAATGTTTTATTTATCATTTATTAAATCAATGAATTTAGTTTAATAGTATACTTTAAAAGGGAGATTTCAAAGGTAAGAGGGTTTGTGAAACCGTATTTTAAATCGATCGTAAGGTGGTATCGGAATGAATTTCAATTCATATCTATCTTAAGAGAAGAATGTTGTCAATCAAGGTCTGAGAGTTAATTAAAATACCCCAACTTGAACTGTAACAACCGGTATTTTAATAACACGTTAAAACCATAAATCAAGGTAGAATTAATTTTTAAAATAAGAATCATGGGAAATGGGTTGTGCCATATCGTTCGTCTCGAAATTCTACTTGGAAACAAGTTCGAGTTTTCGAGAAACGAAGTCCGTATGAGGGAGATATGACCCTCCGACGTTTCAAGTATTTTCAGAACAGAAAAACAGCTCAAATTCGAATTCGAAATTCGAATTCAAACCCCAGCACAGACTGGGCGGGAATTTTCCCGCCCAGGACCAGGTCGACCTGGGGGTTGACACTATGGTCAAACTCCCAGGGACCAGGTCGACCCTATGGTCGACCTGGTGCTGAAACCCAGTTTTGAGCCTGGGTTCATTCTGATGTTTCTGGTCTCATTTTCAGTCTAGATTCATCCGCCTAATCCTATATAAATAGCCCCCTAACCCCATTCTCTTTACACCATTCTTCTCTAACCTTATGCTGCCTCTGAAATAATTGAAATAAATAAATTAAAATAAAACACGAAGACTATTTCTTGAAGACTACGGCTAGGAATTGCATATTGGGGATTTTCTTCTACAATCAAATCAAGATTCAACAATTCGACGACTAGTTTCTAGATTCGACTTCTGCAACTCAATTTCTTAGTCCACGATCTGTAAGTTCTAGTTACTTTGAGATCTAAACTTGTTAATTGTAATTTGGACATGAGACGAAGTGAAATTGGACTTAAGTATGATAATCGATTCACATCTATTCGAGTTTCCATCTTGGATCTTGACATTTATGAATATTGCTATGAAATCAGTTTGGACCTATTCATGTTGTAAATCAAACTCTTTCATGTCCATAACATTATCATATCTATGATGTTGAATTAGTCTATTATTTACAAGTTTGGGACTATCAACTTATGTCATGACTATCACCTTATTATGCTAGATTTGAAATCCTATTATTCTCTATATGCCAGTGATGTTGTAACCAATTATCTCAAGTTATATCATGCTAGTCTTGTAATCCCTTTTATCACTTTATGCTCGTCCTTTTTGCCTATCATAGTTTTGATGTTATTCCTCTTTATTTCTTTATTTGGATTTACTTGTAATTTAGATCAATTCACGTTTACATGCGATGGGAATACGATT
Organism: Allium sativum; assembly: GCA_030737875.1. Classification (NCBI taxonomy): domain Eukaryota; kingdom Viridiplantae; phylum Streptophyta; class Magnoliopsida; order Asparagales; family Amaryllidaceae; genus Allium; species Allium sativum. The sequence continues at coordinate 347,575,376 of CM060920.1, forward strand.
TGGGTAGATTAGGCAATACATGAATTGGTTATGAACATGAATCATGAACTTGATAATAGGCATAAGTTGAAACATGAAACTTGACATGAAACTTGCCATGAAACTTGACATGAAACTTGAACATGGACATGACACTAGAACGAACTTGAAAATGGTCAACTCGAGGTTGGGTTGAGTTTGTAGTGTGATTCTGCCCAGCACCACTCGGCAAATCCAGTGACTGCAAACAATAGGATCCAATGTGGGTAGTTGGTCATATCGCGCTTAAAACCCGAGGTCAGACTGAGTTGTGGTGTAAATCTGTCCGGAACCGCCCGACATATCCAGTGACCACAACAACAGGTCTGATGTGAGAGGTTGGGGTGCATTAATGAATTAATGCCACATGATAGGGTTAAGTCATGAACATGAAAGACAACACTTAACCAACTTGATACATGATTAGTGGGGTTAAGTCATGAAATTGAAAGACAACACTTAACCAACCTGACATGCTAGACTGATAAGGGTTAAGTCACGAATTTAAATGACAACACTTAACCTATTGGACGGAAACCCTAGTTACGCGGTCCATTTCAGCAGTAACCCACTTAGATGTATCATGGTACCCTAGAATTAGGCAGGGTAGGGCACAATTACTGGGCTGATTGTAAGCGACCAGAACGACGGCTGAGTTGGTGCGCCAGTGTAGGTTCAGGCAGACTATGGTCGTGCACGTAGTCTGGAGTTGAAAATCAGACATTGGGCATTAGTAGGTTTACACTGTGCGTGCTTGATTCGTGTCGGTGGTAGGCACCCTAGGGCTTGATAAACTCTACGGTGGACCTAGCACAGGTGACTACATTCGTGATAGGGCTGTATGACACAGACACACGACGAGGTAGAACTTGTAGGGAGCCGATCGATTAATGGATCGTTCCGTAAGACCCCGAAATGGGTCATTTCATGATATTGGGCCAAGGGATCACTTCATGGTTAATATATGACATGGGTTTGGGATACTAGTACAGTTGGTGCAGCGAATCTTGAACATGCGATGCCATACTTGATTTATACTTGATTTATTATGTCATCTTAGTCTATCTTGCCCATCTTGACAGCATCCTTATGTTTACTTTCAGTTTATACATGTCATTTTACCTTTACATGTTTTTATGCTGAAAGTCACTAGGACTTATTAGTCTTTATGACTGACCCGTTTTCTTGCTCCTCTTTTTCTTTCGTTCCCCCCCCCCCCCCCCCAAGTTCTCAGGGAGGAAACTCTAGCACTTAGCTTGGATTTCGCTTGCTTTCGGTTCAGCTCATGTACGGTTTGATCTTGAGCTAGGCTATGGCTGCATTTCTGCTACCTTTGGGGAATTAAGCTACTTTTGTTGTTTTGAGTTTTATGCTTCTTTATTTATTCAAGGCAGAACTTGTCGTAATGGAAAATGATAGTTGGTACTTTGGATGTAAAAGGTTTCGACTCTTTTTTGAAAGTAATGAAATTTAGCTTTTGATTCTTCCGCTGTTTTATTTATGTTCTATCTTGTAATATTTCTGTGTTGTTTACCTCGATAATGCTCCTCCAAAACTAGTGCATTCCCTTTGTGAGTGACCCTAGCGGAGGTGGGGTGTTACACTTGGTATCAGAGAAGAAGGTTACCAGACTGGGCAAAAGTTTTTTAAAAAAAAAACCTTCTAAAACTACTTTCAAAACCGTTCACAAAGAAGCATTTTTCAAGAAAATTCTTGTTTTATTTAAAGGCTATTCCCCAAAAGCCATTAGCACTATCCTTTATTTCCTCGTTTGAATCTTTTCTTTTTCATTTCAGCATGTCTGGGAATCTTAACCTTCCAGAGGGTGTGCCAATACCTGGCTGGTTCAGGAGGTACTTAAAGGCTAGGGCCAACGATGCAGGCCTAGTAGATATACCTCCTCCAGCTTCAGCGGTTCCTCCTCCTCCTCCTCGTGCAAATGCTTTCTCAAAGATCTGTAGAGATTTTAGGCCCATGGGTGGAAAGGATTTCAAGGGAACTGAATCATTCGTAGAAGCGAGGAACTGGCTCAAAGAAACTGAGGATTTGTTCGTTATCTTCGAGGTGGACGATATGCAGATGGTACAGTTGGCAGTATGGTCGCTTAAAGATGAAGCTTCCTATTGGTGGGAAGTCACTAACGCTTAAAGACCTGTTGACACATGGATGGATTTCAGGATATGGTTTGAGATGAAATTCCTCTCACAAGCTGAACGAAGTCTACAGCTGGAAAAGTTCTTATCTCTTAAGCAAGGAAGTATGACGGTCAAGGAGTACGTCAATCAATTCAATCAGTTGGCCCGGTTTGGACTGGACTTAGTGAATACTCCTCATAAGAAGACTCTCCGTTTTGTCAAGGGATTGAATGAGCCACTTCACAGCTTGGCTATGACCCACATACCTATGGGGGATACTTACGAAAGGTTAGTAGACATGGCACTCTTAAATGAGGAAGACAAGGGCAAGAATGAGGCAAAAGCAGAAGTGCCTCAAGATAAGAAGGGGAAGGGTCACAGAACAAGAAGGCTAATCCAAAGAAAGGCGGGAAGAACAACAAACCCCGTGAAAAGAGAAAGTGTAATTTTTGTGACATTCCTGGACATCTAGTCAAAAACTGCAGGAAGAAGAAAAGGAAGATGGGTGGTTGTTTCCACTGTGGTGAGACAGGACACATGGCTAGGGCCTGCCCAAGGAAGCAAGGGCCGGGAGCTGGACCTTCTTCTGGAGGACAAGTCCATGCTCTCACGGTACCTCCGCAAGAACGAGGTAGAAATATTTCTGTCAAAATTTTAGTCTATCTTTTTGATCATCCTGTTCAAACCTTGTATGATTCTGGCGCATTGCATACTTTTATTTCTTCTGATATTGTTGAAACTCTGCACCTAAGTACTAGTCTAGTTGAGGATCTCGTTATTGTTTCAAATCCAATTGGTGGCTCTACTCATTTATCTATGATTTGTGTGGATTTGAGGATTTCTATCTTAAGCGTAGAATTCACGTGTAATGCTTATGTTCTCGGATTTACGGGATACGGTTTGATTCTAGGCATGGATTGGTTGTCCAATAATGGAGCCATTCTCAATTGTGAATGAAGGGTAGTTAGGCTCGTGACTCGCCTTGGTAATACCCTTGAAATTTCTTGTAACCCTATGGGTCATGTCATGTTATGTTATCTAGAATCTCTTGACTCGTCTATCGATGATTTGCAATCAGTAAGGGTAGTCCGAGAATATCCCGATGTCATTGATGAGGTTAAAGGATTACCCCCTAAATGCGAGATAGATTTCCGTATATATCTTGTTGATAATGCTAAGCCAGTTGCATTGCCCGTTAGACACATGGCCACGCGAGAGAGAAAAGAGCTTAGTAAGCAAGTTAAGGAGTTGCTTGAGAAATATTTCATTAGGCGAAGCATTTCTGAATGGGGTGCTCCGATGGTATTCGCTACTATGGCGGATGGTTCGCTTCGTCTATGCGTAGATTATCGTGAGTTAAACAAGCTGACTAAGAAGAATAGGCACCCACTACCGAGAATCGACGACTTGTTCGATCAGCTTGTAGGAGCGTTTGTTTTCTCTCAACTCGATCTAGCTACATGATTCCATCAACTTAGAGTGGCTGAGGATAGCATTGACAAGATTGCGTTTAGGACTCTGGATGGTTTCTTCGAATGGCTCGTCATGCCGTTTGGTTTGACGAATGCACCCGCGTACTTCGTAGACTTGATGAGTAGGGTGTTTAGGAAGTTCCTTAACAAGTTTGTGGTGGTGTTCGTGGACGATATTCTGATCTTCTCAAAGGATGAGGAAGAACATGCTAGACATCTCAAGGAAGTCATGGATATGCTTAGAGCACACGAGTTAAAGGCTAAGTTCTCCAAGTGTCATTTTTGGAGAAAAGAAGTTCAGTTTCTTGGACATGTAGTTTCTAAGCAAGGTATAGTTGTGGACCCCGCAAAGGTAGTTGCGGTGCAAGACTGGAAAGTTCTTAAGAACGCAACGGAAGTGAGAAGCTTTCTCGGTTTGGCGGGCTACTATAGGAAGTTCATTAAGGACTTCGCTAAGTTTTCAACCCCTTTTACTAGGTTAACAAAGAAGAACCTAGCTTTTGCATGGGACATAGAGTGTGACTTGCTTTTCAAAGGTTTAAGAGAGCCCTTACCACAGCTCCACTTTTGGCATTACCCGACGGAGGTAAGATGTTTACGGTGTACACAGATACGTGGGGCACGGGATTAGGCGCTATCCTAATGCAAGAAGGGAAAGTAATATGCTACGGGGGTAGACAACTTAAAGTTCATGAGAAAAACTATCCCACACATGACTTGGAATTGGCCGCGATTGTTTTTGCGCTTAAGTCTTGGCGCTACTATCTTCTAGGTGAGAAGTTCGAGTAGTATACCGATCACAAATCGCTTAAGTACCACTTTTCGCAAAAAGATTTGAATCTATGGCAACAGAGGTGAATGGAATTCTTGGCATCGTATGACTTCGATATAGCTTATACCCCTGACAAAGGTAACGTGGTGGCGGGTGCGCTAAGTAGGAAAAGGTTAACTTTGAGTCCTTTATTTGTTGAAAGGAAAAGTCTAGAGTTTATAGCAAACTTTGATTTCACACCTGTTGTTGAGTCGTTGGCTAGCACGTTAGCATCTCTTGAGTTAAGGCCTACGCTTTTAGACCAAGTAGGGACTTCACAGAAGGAAGACCCATAGATAGTCGAGATCATGGACAAGTTGATTAGAGATGAGATGTCAAGTCACCTCAGTAGGTATGCCATAGATAACAAGGAATGGCTAAGGCGTGATGGTAGACTATGTGTCCCATAAGTGGGAGACTTAGTAAAGAGAGTTCTCGAAGAGGCGCATCACTCGAAGATGACTATACATTCCGGAGGGGATAAAATGTACAAGGATATGAAATGCATTTTCTTTTGGAACGGGATGAAAAAGGATGTGAGGAAATTCGTTTCTAAGTGCATGGTAGGCCAACAAGTAAAAGCCTAGTCGAAAAAGCCCGGTGGGCTATTGCATCCTTTGGAGATTTCGCTGTGGAAATGGGAGAGTGTCTCGAAGGATTTCGTGGATGGATTGCCTAGGTCAAGGGTAATTGTAACACCCCGAATTTTCAGTTAACATTAAATTAACAAATTAAATTGTACTTAATCCAAAATGAAGGAATTAAGGGAAACGGGTTACGCCATTGCATTCTTCTCGGAATTCTGCTTGAGATAGAGTCCGTGTTTGCGTAAATCGGACTCTGTATGAAGGAGTTATAACATCCGAAATTTTCATAATTCGGTTTAAATTTCAAAAACAGAGCCGAACTGGGATGGGTGGGAATTTTCCCGCCCAGGACCCAGGTCAACCTAGGGGTCGACTAGGGGGTCGACGTGGTCAGGTCTTGGCTGACCTGGTCGGTTTCTGGTCGAATTTCTGAGCTCTGGTGTGTCACTAGGGCTGATTTGTCACTTTCTGATTGGCTCCTCTTGGTGTGTATGGTCTGGATTCACTCTATGATCATCTGACGGCTCAAATCAATCTGAAATTCTATAAAACAACCCAACACTCAACCTAAATTCACACAAATAAAATAGAACTAGAGCCGTCATGCTGCTGGGAAGAAACTAAGAGTAGACGTCAGTTGGAGAAAGCTTAGAGACGAGCAAAACTAAAGTAAAAACAAGAATCAAACAACGTTTATCTACCCAAAGGAAAGCATTGCAAATTCAGAACTCAGAATCCAGAATTCAAGTTCGTCGTTTGTTGTAAGTATAGTGAATTTTCCGATGGGAATAAAATTAAGACTTGATTCGATGTAAAGTGGAAATGGAATTTTACTATTGTATAACGACGATGCTAATTCATATCTGTGTATTGCAATGATTGTATTGTGAATGGTATTGGGATGTATGTGGTATAATTGATTTGATGTTGATCCTATTGTACATTTAGAATGAAAGCAACATCACATACAAGTATATGGTTAATGTTAGAATTTACACCTATGTGTTTATATGTTTAACATAGGTTGTATACATTTTTCTAAGTCCAAGTTAAGACTTATATACACATGTTCTATGTTAAGACCATTATGCCTACATGATTAAATCCCATGTTTATGTTCTTATGTTCTTTGCAAGTTTGTGATTGGGTCCATGCCAATACCATTTAGTTTCACACGGTTATTGCAAGTTTCATGTTATAAAAGAATACATGATTTGATCTAGTTCACGCTTTTGGGTTAATGTCAAAAATAGACAAATTTATGGACATGTAATAACTTGGTCACATGCTAGTTGTGTTTGAAGTTATGCCTAGATAAAAATATGTTTAGACTTATGTTTTATGCAAGTCTAAATTATGTCATTTCATGTGACACCTATTTAATTAGATTCTTATTTGAATGCAAGTTCGCATGACACGTTGAAACCCATGATTTATGTTAATTAGATCACAAAGTTGCAAGTTCATATGGCACACACCCTTTATGTTATTTAGAATATTTCATGTTCTTGGCTTTCCCTTCTATGTTTATAAGTTGGGCTGAAATATCTAGCCCAACAATCATTATAATCTTGCAAACGTACAAACGGGGGGAATAGCGTTGGAATTAAACATGAAAATATATGTGTTGGCATGTTTGGCACATGCCAATGATTGGTGACATTTAAATGGTATGAATTGCCATGCTTAAAGAGATAACGAACTTGGAAAATGGGCCATAACATTTACATATAACAAGTAAAAGAGACAAATATGTAAATTTAGAAAATATTAGTATGCTTAACCCGAGGTTGGATTGAGTTGTGATGTAAACCTGCCTGGACCCGCCCGGCTGTCCAGTAATCACAACAATACCTATCCAATGTGGGCGGTTGAGCATTGAGCCCAATAAGGAACCGAGGTTAGACTGAGTTACGTTGTAAACCTGCCCGGAACCAACCGGCACATCCAGTAACCGTAACAATACCTGTCTAATGTGAGTGGGCGGTGCTTTAAATAATTAAAGTTAAGGACAGACAAGTCAGGATGGTAGGGTTAAGTTAACTAAAACACTTAACCAATTCAACATGTTAATTAAACTGATGGGTGGGGTTAGGTTAATACAGACACTTAACCACTTAACATGTATGACTAGAAAACCCTAGTAACGGTGACCCATTTTAGCAGTAACCCAATTAGGTATCATGGTACCCTGAAACTAGGCAGGGTGGGGCACGATTACTGGGCTAATTGTAAGCGGTCAAAAACGACGGCGGTTGGTGCAGTAGTGTGGGTTCTAACGGAGTGCGGGCGTGCACACACTTCGGAGTAGACAAACAGGGCATTGGGCACCAGTATTATACCCTATGCATTCTAGAATTGTGTCGGGCCGCCGCCATGGGACTTGATACACCCCATGGTGGGACCAACATAGGGGGTCGTATGACATATGATTTTGCGAGTAGGAGCCGATCTTTGAAAAGGGGATCACTTCACCCCGATCATGGGGTGCCAACCGGAATAAATACAAGTAGGTGCATAGATATAGTGTGGGGTGCGATAGTATATTTGGTTCAAAACTGCGTTATCTTAGCTTATGATACTTTCCTGTTTCCAGTTAATACCTATCATGCCCTTTTTCTTATTCTCATACTGAAGAGTCACTAGACTTACCAGGCTTTATATCTGACTCTATTTTTCTTTCGTCTTCTTTTCTTTCGTTCCCCCCCCCCCCCCACCCAGGTCCACAGGGAGGAAACAACCCAGCTTAGTCAGACTCTTTGCAAGCTTCAAGATAGTAGATGTATGGTTTGGACTCGCTTTCCTTGGCTATGGCTTTTGGACATGTTCTATGGGGATTTATGCAGTTTTAAATATGTTTTATGCTTCTTTACTTAATAATCAAGACAGAAATGATGATGTAATGTTTTGGAAGTTGTTTTGAGATAATTATGGAAATGTTTTGTATGAACATGTATTTATGAAATGAAATTCTGTTTGTTTTCCGCTGCTTAGATATATATGTGTTTATATTTGTCTTGTGTTTTATCTGTGACTTTTACTTATAAACCTCCACCGAAGTTAAGGCATTCCCCTTGTGAGTGACCTTAATGGAGGTGGGGTGTTTCACTTGGTATCAGAGCACAGGTTTACCAGATTAGATAAAGGTTTTTGAAACTATTTTCAAAAAGAAGTTTAAAGAAGCATTTTTTTTAAGAAAAAGCGTTGTTTTTAAAAGGCATAATTCACCAAAGCCATACGCACTATCTCTCTATCCTTTTGTCTTGAATCTTTCCTTTTTGTTTCAGCATGTCTGGGAATGCTAACCTTCCAGAGGGAGTACCGATACCTGGCAGGTTCCGAAGGTACCTAGAGGCTAGGGCCAATGATGCGGGCCCAGCAGACATTCCTCCTCCCACAGTGGCAGCGGTTCCTCCTCCTCCTCCTCGCGGAAATACTTTTGCTAAGACGTGTAGAGACTTCAAAGCTATGGGTGGAAAGGACTTTTATGGAACTGAATCCTTTGTGGTAGCAAGGAACTGGCTGAAGGAGACCGAAGATTTGTTCGTCATCTTCGAAGTTGACGACAGGCAAAAGATACAGCTAGCAGTATGGTTGCTTAAAGACGAAGCTTCCTATTGGTGGGAAGTTACCCATGCTGAGAGGCCAGTGGAAACTTGGGAAGATTTCAGGTTGAGGTTTGAGATGAAATTCCTCTCCCAAGCTGAAAGAAGCTCGCAGATAGAGAAGTTCCTAACTCTTAAACAAGGGAGTATGACGATCAGGGAGTACGTCAATCAGTTTAATCAGCTGGCCATATTTGGGCTGGATTTAGTAAACACCCAACACAAGAAGGCCCTTCGCTTCGTCAAAGGTCTGAATGAGCCTCTACACTGCCTTGCTATGACCCATATACCCATGGGAGAGACTTATGAAAGCTTGGTGGACATGGCGCTGCTACACGAGGAAGATAAAGGCAAGAAAGAGGCAAAAGCAGAAGTGCCTCAAGACAAGAAGGGGGAAGGGTCACAGAACAAGAAGGCTGATTCAAAGAAAGGCGGGAAGAACAACAAACCCCGTGAAAAGAGAAAGTGTAATTTCTGTGGCACTGTTGTGAAAGACTGCAGAAAGAAGAAGGCGAAGATGAATGGTGGTTGTTTCCATTGGGGCGAGACTAGACACATGGCTAAGGACTGCCCAAAGAAGCGAGGGCAGGGACAGAGGACTGGATCCACTTCAGGGGGACAGGTTCACGCGCTGGTGGCACCTCCGCAGGAACGAGGTAGAAATATTTCTATAGAAAGCTTAGTTTGTCTTTATGATCATCCAGTTCGCACTCTCTTTGATTCTGGCGCATCACACTCCTTTATTTCATCTGCTTTAGTAGAATTTCTACACCTAGGCACCAGTATGGTAGAAGATCCCTTGGTTGTTTCAAATCCAATTGGGGCTCGGCTTATTTGTCAATGGTTTGTTTGGATTTGGAAATCTCTATTCTAAGTGTTGAGTTTAGATGTAGTGCCTTTGTTTTGGGTTTCTCGGGATATGGATTGATCTTAGGCATGGACTGGTTATCCAGTAATGGTGCAATTCTTGATTGTGAGAAGAGAGTGGTTAAACTCTTGACTCGGATCGGTAACACTCTAGAAATTTCTTGTAATCCCTTGAATGCTGTTATGCTTAGTTATCTAGAGTCGCTTGGTGCTTCTATTGGGAATTTGCAGTCGGTTAGAGTGGTCCGTGAATATCCGGATGTCTTTAAAGAGGTGAAGGGCTTACCTCCGAGGCGGGAAATAGACTTCCGCATATATCTTGTTGATAATGCAAAGCCCGTAGCTTTACCTGTTAGACACATGGCTCCAAAGGAGAGAAAGGAGCTCAGTAAGCACGTTAAGGAGCTTCTCGAGAAGGGGTTTATAAGGCGGAGTATCTCGGAATGGGGTGCTCCAGTGGTGTTCGCCACTAAAGCAGATGGCTCACTAAGTCTTTGTGTTGACTATAGGGAGCTAAACAAGCTGACTAAGAAGAATAGACACCCGCTTCCCAGAATAGACGATTTGTTAGATCAGCTTGTAGGTGCGTCGGTTTTCTCCCAACTTTATCTGGCTACTGGGTTCCATCAGCTAAGGGTATCTGAAGATAGCATTGATAAGACGACGTTCAGAACCCCAGACGGTTTCTTCGAGTGGCTTGTCATGCCTTTCTGCTTGACAAACGCACCCGCTTATTTCGTAGACCTAATGAGCAGCGTGTTCAGAGAATTCCTTAACAAGTTTGTGGTTCTCTTCGTAGATGATATTTTGATCTTCTCAAAGAATGAGGAAGAACATGCTCAGCATCTGAAAGAGATCATGGAAACTCTTCGAGTTCATCAGCTGAAAGCCAAATTCTCCAAGTGTCCCTTTTGAAGAGAAGAAGTAAGGTTTCTTGGACATGTAGAGTCCAAAGAGGGGTTAGCTGTGGACCCCGCGAAAGTGGTTGTGGTGCAAGATTGGAAGGCACCAAGAAATGCAACCGAAGTCCGAAGCTTTCTCGGGCAAGCAGGTTTTTACCGAAAGTTCATAAGAGATTTCACGAAAATCTCAGCTCCACTTACAAGGCTAAGAAAGAAGAATCTAGCGTTCGATTGGGATTTGGATTGTGATATTGCTTTCCAACGCTTGAAAAGGGCTCTTACAACAGCCCCAGTTCTGACTTTGCCTGACGGAAGCAAGATGTTCACAGTATACACGGATGCTTGTGGTACGGGACTAGGCGCTGTTCTGATGCAAGAAGGGAAGGTAGTAGCTTATGGTGGAAGACAATTGAAAGTTCATGAAAAGAACTACCCAACCCACGATCTTGAGTTAGCCGCCATCGTCTTTGCGCTTAAGTCTTGGCGCCATTATCTCCTAGGTGAGAAGTTCGAATTATATACTAACCATAAATCGTTGAAGTATCTTTTCTCGCAGAAAGATCTTAACTTAAGACAGCAAAGGTGGATGGAGTTTCTTGCCTCGTATGATTTCGAGATTTCCTATACTCCTGAAAAAGGCAATGTTGTAGCAGACGCCTTGAGTAGAAAGAAGCTGACCTTAAGCCCTCTCTTTGTAGAAAGGCAAAGCTTGGAGTATATAGCCAGTTTTGACTTTAGGCCCTCCTCTGATTTTGTACCTGGTTTATTGGCATCACTAAAAGTACGGCCCACTCTCTTAGACTCAACAGGGGCCGCACAACATGAAGATCCTCAGCTTGTTGATGTGATTGATAAGCTAATTAGGGGTGAAACTTCCAGTCACCACAATAGGTACTCCATCGATGATAAGGGTTGGCTGAGGCGAGATGGAAGATTATGCGTCCCACAAGCTAGGGATTTGGTAAAGATGGTTCTCGAAGAAGCACACCATTCCAAGATGACAATACATCCAGGTGGAGACAAGATGTACAAAGACGTAAAGAGAGTTTTCTTTTGGAATGGCGTAAAGAAGGACGTGGCAGATTTCGTTTCTAAGTGCATGATATGCCAATAGGTCAAGGCGGAACAAAAGAAGCCTGGAGGACTGTTTCATCCTCTAGAAGTCCCGCAATGGAAGTGGGATAGCATTTCAATGGACTTCATTGATGGGTTGCCTAGGTCAAGAAGGGGAAATACTAGCATTTGGGTAATAGTGGACAGGCTCACAAAAAGCGCCCACTTTATACCTGTTAAGAGTAGAAGGATTGCCTCATCTCTAGCATCTCTTTATCTCAAGGAAATAGTCCGACTCCATGGAATACCCTCCAGCATAGTGAGTGACTGAGATCCTATCTTTACAAGCGAGTTTTGGCGGAGTCAGCAAGAAGCTGTAGGTACACGGTTATGCTTGAGCACGACCTATCACCCCCAAACTGATGGTCAGACGGAAAGGGTTAACAGAGTATTAGAAGATCTTCTGAGACTGTGCGTTCTTGACTTCGGAGGGACATGAGAGGATCATCTTCCTTTAGTGGAATTCGCCTACAACAACAGCTACCAAGCCACCATTGGCATGGCGCCCTTTGAAGCTTTGTATGGAAGACCGTGTCAATCACCAACTTGTTGGTGGGAGTCTACAGACAAGCTTATACTTGGGCCAGACATGATTATAGAGACTTCAGAAAAAGTGGACTTGATACGATGGAGAATGAAGACTGCCCAAGATAGATAGAAATCCTACGCGGACAAAAGAAGGACCGACCTTGAGTTTGAGGTTGGGGACATGGTTTTCCTTAAGGTACCTCCTTTAAGGAACGTCATTCGCTTTGGATCCGCAGGAAAGCTAGCACCAAGATTTGTAGGACCATTCCCTATCATCGAGAAGATTGGGAAGATGGCTTATAGAGTAGAGTTTCCCGAAAGGTTGGCTGGAATTCACAATGTCTTTCACGTTTCTCATCTCCGGAAATGTTTGCATGAGTCTGTGGAAGTGGTGGAGCCAAGCATTCTAGAAGAAGTTGAAATATAACGAGAAACAACTGTGAGGAGAGTTCCAACTCGAATTGTAGGAACTGAAATCAAAAAGCTACGCAACCGTGAAGTCAAGCTTGTTAAAGTTCAATGGAGCGATGCTGAGGAAGATGTGACTTGGGAAACTGAGGATAGAATACGCGCTGCCTACCCTTTTCTTTTTGAGGGTACATCTTTGACCTCTCTTTTTCCATAAGTTTATGCTTGTATCTACCTTTTAGTGTATCTTCTCGGTCCTTTTTCTCCTAACTCCTTAGGTAGAAACTAATGGATGTAAACATGTATTTGAAACATGTTATGGTTGATGGTTGCAGGTGGTTGCTAGTGGTTGCTCGTGGATGCATATACACACACACCCTAGGTATTAAATCGGCTCAGTCACTTCCATATTGCATATGCATATATGTATTCATATTTGTATGTGATTGAAACTTGATATGTTGTCATATGGATGTCGCATTTGTATGAATGGTTGCGCACTCATGTAGAATTATGAGTAGGGAAAAATTTGCATACATAATGGATTCATGACACTTACATGATTCGCATTAAGGAGGTCAACTGAATCAGTAGACCGCCTAATTTTGGCATTAGATAAGGACATATACACACACTATGCATATGATCATGAAGCATTAGAAGTCTTTTAAGGACAATGGACGCCTGTGTTTGTTGGTTGAGTAGATGGACGATTGGATGTTAGGATATACGTTCTTCCAAACTTGAAGATTTCGGGGACGAAATCCTTTTAGGAGGGGAGAATGTAACACCCCGAATTTTCAGTTAACATTAAATTAACAAATTAAAGTGTACTTAATCCAAAATTAAGGAATAAAGGGAAACGGGTTATGCCATTGTGTTCGTATCGGAATTCTGCTTGAGATAGAGTCCGAGTTTGCGTAAATCGGACTCCGTATGAAGGAGTTATGACCTCCGGAAGTTTCGGAATTCAATTTAAATTTCAAATAGCTCAGAATTCAGTTTAAATTTCAAAAACAGACCCAAACTGGGCTGGGCGGGAATTTTCCCGCCTAGGACCCAGGTCGACCTGGGTACCCAGGGGGTCGACCTGGTCGGGTCTTGGCTGGCCTGGTCGGTTTCTGGTCGAATTTCTGAGCTCTGGTGTGTCACTTGGGCTGATTTGTCACTTTTTGATTGGCTCCTCTTGGTGCGTATGGTCTGGATTCACTCTATGATCATCTGACGGCTCAAATCAATCTGAAATTCTATAAATACAACCCAACACTCAACCTAAAGTCACACAAATAAAATAGAACTAGAGCCGTCATGCTGCTGGGAAGAAACTAAGAGTAGCCGTCAGTTGGAGAAAGCTTAGAGACGAGCAAAACTAAAGTAAAAACAAGAATCAAACAACGTTTATCTACCCAAAGGAAAGCATTGCAAATTCAGAACTCAGAATCCAGAATTCAAGTTCGTCGTTTGTTGTAAGTATAGTGATTTTTCTGATGGGAATAAAATTAAGACTTGATTCGATGTAAAGTGGAAATGGAATTTTACTATTGTATAACGACGATGTTAATTCATATCTATGTATTGCAATGATTGTATTGTGAATGGTATTGGGATGTATGTGGTATAATTGATTTGATGTTGATCCTATTGTACATTTAGAATGAAAGCAACATCACATACAAGTATATGGTTAATGTTAGAATTTACACCTATGTGTTTATATGTTTAACATAGGTTGTATACATTTTTCTAAGTTCAAGTTAAGACTTATATACACATGTTCTATGTTAAGACCATTATGCCTACATGATTAAATCCCATGTTTATGTTCTTATGTTCTTTGCAAGTTTTTGATTGGGTCCATGCTAAGTACCTTTTAGTTTCACACGGTTATTGCAAGTTTCATGTTATAAAAGAATACATGATTTGATCTAGTTCACGCTTTTGGGTTAATGTCAAAAATAGACATATTTATGGACATGTAATAACTTGGTCACATGTTAGTAGTGTTTGAAGTTATGCCTAGATAAAAATATGTTTAGACTTATGTTTTATGCAAGTCTAAATTATGCCATTTCATGTGACACCTATTTAATTAGATTCTTAATTGAATGCAAGTTCACATGACAAGTTGAAACCCATGATTTATGTTAATTAGATCACAAAGTTGCAAGTTCATATGTCACACACCCTTTATGTTATTTAGAATATTTCATGTTCTTGGCTTTCCCTTCTATGTTTATAAGTTGGGCTGAAATATCTAGCCCAACATTCATTATAATCTTGCGAACGTACAAATGGGGGTAATAGCGTTGGGATTAAACATGAAAATATATGTGTTGGCATGTTTGCCACGTGCCAATGATTGGTGACATTTAAATGGTATGAATTGCTGTGCCTAAAGAGATAACGAACTTGGAAAATGGGCCATAACATTTACATATAACAAGTAAAAGAAACAAATATGTAAATTTAGAAAATACGAGTATGCTTAACCCGAGGTTGGATTGAGTTGTGATGTAAACCTGCCCGGACCTACCCGGCTGTCCAGTAATCACAACAATACCTATCCAATGTGGGGGTTGAGCATTGAGCCCAATAAGGACCAGAGGTTAGAATGAGTTACGGTGTAAACCTGCCCGGAACCGACCGGCACATCCAGTAACCGTAACAATACCTGTCTAATGTGAGTGGTCGGTGCTTTAACTAATTAAAGTTAAGGACAGACAAGTCAGGATGGTACAGTTAAGCTAACTAAAACACTTAACCAATTCAACATGTTAATTAAACTGATGGGTGGGGTTAGGTTAATACAGACACTTAACCACTTAACATGTTTGACTAGAAAACCCTAGTAACGGGGACCCATTTCCGTAGTAACCCAATTAGGTATCATGGTACCCTGAAACTAGGCAGGGTGGGGCACGATTACTGGGCTGATTGTAAGCGGTCAAAAGCGACGGCGTTTGGTGCAGCAGTGTGGGTTCTAACGGAGTGCGGGCGTGCACACACTTCGGAGTAGACAAACAGGGCACTGGGCACCAGTAGTATAACCTATGCATTCTAGAATTGTGTCGGGCCGCCACCATGGGACTTGATACACCCCATGGTGGGACCATCGTAGGTATCTACAATCATTAGGGGCCGTATGACACAATGATTTTGCGAGTAGGAGCCGATCTTTAAAAAGGGGATCACTTCACCCCGAACATGCGGTGCCAACCGGAATAAATACAAGTAGGTGCAGAGATATAGTGTGGGGTGCGATAGTATATTTGGTTCAAAACTGCTTTATCTTAGCTTATGATACTTTCCTGTTTCCAGTTTATACCTATCATGCCCTTTTTCTTATTCTCAAACTGAAGAGTCACTAGACTTACCAGGCTTTATGTCTGACTCTATTTTTCTTTCGTTCCCCCCATAGGTCCACAGGGAGGAAACAACCCAGCTTAGTCAGACTCTTTGCAAGCTTCAAGATAGTAGATGCATGGTTTGGACTCGCTTTCCTTGGCTATGGCTTTTGGACACGTTCTATGGGGATTTATGTATTTTTAAATATGTTTTATGCTTCTTTACTTAATAATCAAGACAGAAATGATGATGTAATGTTTTGGAAGTTATTGTGAGACAATTAAGGAAATGTTTTGTATGAACACATATTTATGAAATGAAATTTTGTTTGTTTTCCGCTGCTTAGATATATATGTGTTTATATCTGTCTTGTGTTTTATCTGTGACTTTTACTTATAAACCTCCACCGAAGTTAAGGCATTCCCCTTGTGAGTCACATTAATGGAGGTGGGGTGTTTCAGTAATACTAGCATATGGGTTATAGTAGATAGACTCACGAAGAGCGTTCACTTCATTCCTGTGAAGAGCAAGAGGACCGCATCATGGCTAGCGTCTATATACCTTCGAGAAATAGTACGGTTGCACGAAGTTCCTTCTAGTATAGTTAGCGATCGTGACCCGATTTTCACTAGCGAATTTTGGAATAGTTTACAAGAAGCAATGGGTACATGACTAAGTTTAAGCACGGCCTATCACCTACAGACGGATGGAAAAACCAAAAAGGTAAATAGGGTACTAGAGGATCTTTTGAGACTATGCATTCTTGACTTTGGTGGTACTTGGGAAGATCACCTACCTCTCATTGAGTTCGCATATAATAATAGTTACTAAGCTAGCATAGGAATGGCACCATTCGAAGCTTTACACGGAAGACCATGCAAGTCACCAACTTGTTGGTGGGAGTCGACAGACAAGCTCATACTTGGACCCGACATCGTAAGGGACACTCCAGAGAAGGTTGAGTTGATACGAAGACGGATGAAAACGGCCCAAGATAGACAGAAATCCTACGCGGACAAGAGAAGGACAGACCTAAAGTTCGAAGTCGGAGATATGGTCTTTATAAAAGTTTCTCCTTTATGCAATGTGGTTCGCTTTGGAACGGTTGGAAAGTAAGCACCGAGGTTCATAGTATCGTTCCCTATCAACGAGAAGATTGGATAGATGGCCTGTAAGGTAGAGTTACCCAAGAGGTTGGACGGAGTACACAATGTCTTTCACGGTTCGCATCTCTGAAAGTGCTTACATGAGTCTGCCGAAGTGGTTGAGCCAAGCATCCTTGAAGGCGTAGAAGTGGAAAAGGAAGCAACATTGAGGCGAGTTCCGATTCGTATCTTAGAAACGGAAATCAAGAAGCTAAGGAATCGAGAAGTCAAGCTAGTTAAAGTACAGTGGAGTGAAGCCCAAAAAGACGCAACTTGGGAAACCGAAGAGAAGATACGCGCTCTATACCCAATTCTTTTTTAGGGTACATTCTCGATCTCTTTTTCCTATAAGTTTACATACCTTCGTATCATGTATATGCTTTTGCTATCCATGTTTGTCTTGTTATCTTCTCGATCCTATCTTGAGAACCTTAAGTAGAACCCTTTTGGATGTAAACATGTGATTGAAACATGTTATGGTTGATGATTGCAAGTGGTTGCTCGTGGTTGCATAACACACATTAGGCACTAGATCGGCTTAGTCACATATTTCATAATTCATATGCATGGGTGCTTATACTTGTACATAGATGGAAACTTGATATTCTATCATTTGGATGTTGTATATGAATGAATGGTTGTGCACTCATGTAGAGATTATAAAGTATATTAGGAATTTGCATACATGTTAGACTCATTACACTAACATATTTTGCATTAAGGAGGTTTACTGAATCAGCAACCGCCTGATCTTTTGCATTAGATAATTACATATACACACACTCTTGTATAAGTTCATACAGCATTAGAAATCTTTTAAGGACAATGGTTGCTTGTGGATGATGGTTGAGTAGATGGATGATAGGATGCATTCTTCTTAACTTGAAGATTTCGGGGACGAAATCCTTTAAGGAGGAGAGAATGTAACAACCGGTATTTTAATAACATGTTAAAACCATAAATCAAGGTAGAATTAATTTTTAAAATAGGAATCAAGGGAAACAGGTTGCGCCATTGCGTTCGTCTCGAAATTCTTCTTGGAAACGAGTCCGAGTTTTCGAGAAACGGGGTCCGTATGAGGGAGATATGACCCTCCGAAGTTTCAAGGATTTTCAGAACAGAAAAACAGCTCAAATTCGAAATTCGAATTCAAACCCCAGCACAGACTGAGCGGGAATTTTCCCGCCCAGGACCAGGTCGACCTGGGGGTCGACACTATGGTCGACCTCCCAGGGACCAGGTCGACCTGGGGGTCGACCTGGTGCTGAAACCCAGTTTTGAGCCTAGGTTCATTCTGATGTTTCTAGTCTCGTTTTCAGTCTAGATTCGTCCGCCAAATCCTATATAAACAGCCCCCTAACTCCATTCTCTTTACACCATTCTTCTCTAACCTTATGCTGCCTCTGAAATAATTGAAATAAATAAACTAAAATAAAACACGAAGACTATTTCTTGAAGACTACGGCTAGGAATTGCATATTGGGGATTTTCTTCTACAATCAAATCAAGATTCAACAATTCGACGACTAGTTTCTAGATTTGACTTCTGCATCTCAATTTCTTAGTCCACGATCTGTAAGTTCTAGTTACTTTGAGATTTAAACTTGTTAATTGTAATTTGGACATGAGACAAAGTGAAATTGGACTTAAGTATGATAATCGATTCACATCTATTCTAGTTTCCATCTTGGATCTTAACATTTATGAATATTGCTATGAAATCAGTTTGGACCTATTCATGTTGTAAATCAAACTCTTTTATGTCCATAACATTATCATGTCTGTGATGTTGAATCAGTCTATTATTTACAAGTTTGGGACTATCGCCCTATTCCATGACTATCACCTTATTATTCTAGATTTGAAATCCTTTTATTCTCTATATGCCAGTGATGTTGTAACCAATTATCTCAAGTTATACCATGCTAGTCTTGTAATCCCTTTTATCACTTTATGCTCGTCCTTTTTGCCTATCATAGTTTTGATGTTATTCCCCTTAATTTCTGGATTTGGATTTACTTGTAATTTAGATCGATTCATGTTTACATGCGATGGGAATACGATTTGGGTAGATTAGGAAAAACGTGTATAGGTTATGAACATGAATCATGAACTTGATAATAGGCATAAGTTGAAACATGAAACTTGCCATGAAACTTGACACGAACTTGACATGAAACTTGAACATGGACATGACACTAGAATGAACTTGAAAATGGCCAACTCGAGGTTGGGTTGAGTTTGCAGTGTAATTCTTCCCAGAACCACCCGGCAAATCCAGTGACTGCAAACAATAGGATCCAATGTGGGTAGTTGGTCATATCATGTTTAAAACCCGAGGTCAGACTAAGTTGTGGTGTAAATCTACTCGGAACCGCCCGGCATATCCAGTGACCACAACAATAGGTCTGATGTGAGAGGTTGTGGTGCATTAATGAATTAATGCCACATGATAGGGTTAAGTCATGAACATGAAAGAAAACACTTAACCAACTTGATACATGATTAGTGGGGTTAAGTCATGAAATTGAAAGACAACACTTAACCAACTTGACATGCTAGACTGATAAGGGTTAAGTCACGAATTTAAATGACAACACTTAACCTGTTGGACGGAAACCCTAGTTACGTGATCCATTTCAGCAGTAACCCACTTAGATGTATCATGGTACCCTGGAATTAGGCAGGATGGGGCATGATTACTGGGCTGATTGTAAGCGACCAGAACGACGGCTGATTTGGTGCGCCAGTGTAGGTTCAGGCGGACAATGGTCGTGCACGTAGTCCGGAGTTGAAAATGCAGGCATTGGGCATCAGTAGGTTTATACTGTGTGTGCTTGTTTCGTGTCGATGGTTGGCACCCTAGGGCTTGATACACCCTATGGTGGACCTAGCATAGGTGACTACATTCGTGATAGGGTCGTATGACATAGACACACGACGAGCTAGAACTTATAGGGAGCCGATCGATTAATGGATCATTCCGTAGGACCCTGAAATGGGTCATTTCATGATATTGGGCCAAGGGATCACTTCATGGTTAATATATGACATGGGTTTGGGATACTAGTATAGTTGGTGCAGCAAATCTTGAACATGCGATGCCATACTTGATTTATACTTGATTTATCATGTTATCTTAGTCTATCTTTCCCATCTTGACAGCATCCTTATGTTTACTTTCAGTTTATACATGTCATGTTACCCTTACCTGTTTTTATGCTGAAAGTCACTAGGACTTACCAGTCTTTATGACTGACCCGTTTTCTTTTGCCTCTTTTTCTTTCGTTCCCCCCCAGGTTCTCAGGGAGGAAACTCTTGCACTTAGCTTGGATTTCGCTTGCTTTCGGTTTAGCTCATGTACAGTTCGATCTTGAGCTAGGCTATGGCTGCATTTCTGCTACCTTTAGGGAATTAAGCTACTTTTGTTGTTTTAAGTTTTATGCTTCTTTATTTATTCAAGGAAGAACTTGTTGTAATGGAAAATGATAGTTGGTACTTTGGATGTAAAATGTTTCGACACTTTTTTGAAAGTAATGAAATTTAGCTTTTGATTCTTCCGCTGTTTTATTTATGTTCTGTCTTTTAATATTTCTGTGTTGTTTACCTCGATAACGCTCCTCCAAAAATAGTGCATTCCCTTTGTGAGTGACCCTAGTGGAGGTGGGGTGTTACATGAACGACTTCAGGATTATCGGAGGATGATATGAGTTGTAACAGTGACGATGTTAGAAGCGATTTATTATGAGAAATAGTAATGCGACGTTATTTGAAGTATTTTAGGAAGATATAATGAGTTTTCATTATAATGGAAATAAAAGAATTTAAGGAAATATATATTGATATTTCCAAATTAACGAAAATAAAATAGGTTAGAGAATATGAAATGATATTTTCATAATCAAGGTAATAAAAGGAGTTGTGAAAATATAACGATATTTTTGAAGTAAAGAGATGAGTTAGAGTGAGTTATTTTAAAAGGATAAGCGATGATGATTGTTTTCAAAATAATGAAACAAAAGGAGATTTCGTATCGATTGCTTTACGAACGGTACGTTAGATCGATTTTCCTATTATAGATAATAAGTAATGTTGTAGCAAATGATTTGAATGATAATTAAATGATAATTGGATATGATTATAAGATATTTTTTCGAAATATTAAATAGAAATGGTTTGAGAATATTTGTGTATTAAAATAAGAAGTGAATACGGTGTTGAAAGATTTAGAAGTTTTAATTAACCATTCATTGATTATTTTTAATTAAAAAGGCTAAGGGACGCTGTGTACTCAACCAGTAGATCCAATTTATTTTGTTTGTTTGATAGTTAAATAACCGACTATCAAATCTTGCCCATACAATTATTGGTACGTTAAGACCAGTATCGAATTTATATTCGAAAACCATTCCAACCAATAAATGTGAATACATGGAAGATGTTATTCAAGATGGAGCAATTGAAGACCGTGGATCTTCATAAAACGGTAGAATTACTTACAATATCTGGCTGATCCCTAGAGATATAATGTGATTCTATCATGGTTGAAATCTATGGATTGCAAGGACTACTAACTACTAATCCTTAGGGTGATACCTTCATAGGATGTGGTAGGAGGGTGCCTTCGATTCATCCTGTTCCTAGATGACGTATATGGATGGATGTCTGACGGAGTATTTCCAGAAAGGTCACGTACATTGATTTCTTCAACCGTACCAAGAGTGGAGGCGGAGAAGGAAACTTCTTTTAGCTAACACGTAAAGTATTGTTGTGGACGTCAATTAGAGATTTTGATGGATCTGACGATGTGGCATTCGAAGTGAATGTGATTTGATGATTACAAAGGTAAAGTACAGCTGCAAGCCTCATCAACCGAGAATGGTAAAAATCGGGTAGGTCGCATGGCTATGTGGGTAGCCCTCATTAGGGTGTATTGTCACCATCTAGAGATATTCATATTTGTCTTCTTTTCGCTTCTGTATCTCCCAGGAACGGCTATGTTGGTACCAACCATAGGTGATAACATATTCGGAACATTCAAGGTTAAGTGAATGGCCGATCATGTTTAGCCTGAGTTGCAAGACGTTCTTGTTGAACTCAGTGTATTACTCTCTAGAGATACACTGTCGGAAAGGTGGTTGCCCATACCTTGCCATGGAAATCTATTCTCCATTAAGCACCCGCGGTTTTGATTGTATACTAGATATGTGGAGTGTGGGATGCAAGCGTTCTGCTAGATTGTTATTTATTTGTATTTAGACATTATTATAATGTCAGAAAATATACTGATTTCAAAAATGATTTGGGTTATCGTAAGGTAAAAACCGTTTGTATTTATGTGTGGATTTGGTCTTACGGTTATCTTTTCTTTTGAAAAGATTTTAACTTTAAAATCAAGTTAGATGATACCCATAAACTTAGGGAGTTTTTCTCACTCTGGTTCACCAGACTGATCCGTGTATTTGTAATACTCAGGTTAGACCGGGTTGTACAGATTCAGGTTATTGGACGCTGTGAAGTCTAGAGACGAGCTGGAGAAGTCCAGACATATGATATCTTGCATTTATTCCGATGTGTGTTGTATATGAGGAAAATTACAACTGTCAAGATGTTTTATTGTACTCTGAAAATTTGTAAATTTTCAAGCTCTCTATAAAGATTATTTCTATATTATATTTTGTTCTGTTGCGATGTGAGACTCTGATTATGTGTTGTGTTCTTCTTCTTACTCTTCTATTCAAATATTTCTTTCTTTCTTATCTCACCCTCTAACTTCTTTCTAATAACTATCTGTGTTTTCGATACTTGAGTTCTGACAAGTGATACAGGATCTGTATTATTGTCGGAATTTAGGCTCGAATTCCCGCAGGTCGTTACATATATATAGTTCCTTTTTCTTATTACAGAGGATTAGAGCATCTACATGAGCATTGCAGTCCTACTATGATGTGTAGATCTTAAGATTCCAGTAAAATTCTTCTCGATTCAAATTTCAATGCAAAGTTGCTTTGGTAGTATTTCTGGAACTGCATCGCTATTATTAACTCATATCGGATTTATGAGCATTTTTTTTCGTTCATATAGATTTCTGAATTTGGCTATGCTCTCACACATGCAGGCTCAAATGAACATATAACAAATCTTTTTGAATTTGAAGGATACATAGCCCCTGAATATTTCTTAAACGGTACGTGAATTCT
Source organism: Allium sativum (assembly GCA_030737875.1). Classification (NCBI taxonomy): domain Eukaryota; kingdom Viridiplantae; phylum Streptophyta; class Magnoliopsida; order Asparagales; family Amaryllidaceae; genus Allium; species Allium sativum. Next base: position 347,598,512 of record CM060920.1, read on the forward strand.
AAATTGAACTTCGGAGTATATATTTATTACATTGGACATTTGTTTCTACGTCACTATTTTTCTTGAGTAGAAGTAACCATCAAAAGTGATGTGCATGCATTTGGGAATATTCTTTTTGAATATCTGTTGGGGAAGAAACCATTCACAGGGACTCAATGTCATTATACTATAACTTGGGTATGCATTGCTAATAGTTTCATTTCACTATATAATATTAATATAAACATTTGATCATGTATAATTCTAATTCTCAATTTTATTTGAAATAGTAAGCCTCAGCTAGCTGATATGCTCATAAATTTCACTATTAATTTAAGCACTCATATCAGATCTAATTTCAAAATAAGCTGAAATAACCTGAATGATTGCATGTGTTTTAAGCTATTGCTATGATATGCACATCTAGACGTAAAGAAGATAAATAGTTGAACCTTGTACTTCAATAAGGACAATAGAATCAATGAAAATGATTCAGAGGTGAAGAGAAATGGCATGAAGCCAGGTTTGACATAAAATTTAATGTTAATTTAAGAAATTCATATCAGATCCAACTTCAAAATAAGCTAAAATAATTGAAATGATTGCATGTCTTTTTGTATCTAGTATAAATTATTTTAAATGCTATTTTTATCCGTAATGGTTGTATTGATTTTGTCTCATACGTAAGCCAATTCACAAATATGTGTAGTAATAGTTTCACTACACGTGTAGTAATAACTGATATTCATATAACTACTTGCATACAGGCAAGCCATTTCACAAATATGTCACTGACTCATAGTTTTGTTTTGTTATTCAAATATGTCAAATAACTATACCAACTGATTATATTAGTTCTATTTTCTTAGATGTCATGATGTTCATAATTATTGGCAGCATATCCTGTTGTTCATAATTGCTGATGTGCAATGTGCATATAGGAAGCATATAAGTTCTAATACCTATAATGCTTTGTTTGTAAGAAACATATATAAAACATGAGACATGATAAACGAGGTAGTTACTTTAGCACTTATACTATTGAATTCTAAACATATAAGTAAGTATTATTGAGCTTCCCTCTAGCGGGGCTGCCTTCTCTGACTACTATTGAATTATAAACAGGGAATTTTTAGATTAATATATACCATGAAGGATGGAAACGAATGGGATGCTCAAGGAAGAACCTCAAACAACATTACACAAAAATAGGTGCTGCTAATATCTCCATTGCAAAGAATCTGGAGCATCAGGATATACTTTGAACATGAATGGTAATTACCAAATTTATCAAGCTTATTTGATGGGGTTGATCAATTAGTTTTGTTAGATAAAATGTCCTCATGCCTACTTTGAAAGAAGAAAGAACAGAAGCAAGAAGAGCTAAAAGAAAGTCATACAAACTGAAGGACAAACCACAAAATGCTTGGAAGGCCGCTGCAGTTTCTAGAACTCTTCTGTCCATCTTGCCTGGGGTATAAAAAATTATATTTTTGGTTGAAATCGGTAATTTTATGATTGAGTACCATTCTATGTAACTTGACATTAATACTATTAAGCTATTATAAAAAATAATGCAATGTATTTCCATAATTCACCGGTTGAGTTAACAGTAATTTTTGGTAGCAGTTGAATTAACTTTTCATATTAACTTTCAAGTTAAAACATAATTTTTACTATGTTATATAAAATTATTATGAAAGATATGTTATATTAAAGTGTATAATATAATTAACGTATTAAAACAACTGCTAAGTCAATGTTTATCAACCGGTGAGTTATTTTTAGTTTGTTATATAAAATAATGCAACCAGAATTCATATTAACCTTTCATAATAATAGTTATTAGCTTATTGGTCAAAATTGTTATCTTCATGCTGACAACATCTTTTACTTGTTTTTTGTCTTTTCCAGACCCGCTATTATGATCAGTTTTTGACTTTTTAGGCCTTCTTCGGGGCTTCAATGGGATTAGAGCCATTCTTCTTCAGATTCAAAATTTTCGTAGTACATGTCATGTTCGAGTTTGTATTAGAAAGCACACACGAATGCAAAGATTTTGGTTTTAAATTGCACGAAACGAATGTATGTGTGTATATGTATATACACACACACACACATACATACACATACATACATACACCCCTGCCCTCTTATGCATTATAACTGAGTAACTTTGTGTAGCATAGGTATGTAACATGCAAGCTTCATGGTTTAAATGCTCAATGGAGTAAAGGGAAGAAGCAGAGTTATATATGACATGTTGTTCATGAGTACAACATTCATAAGACAATGGTGCACCCACACATTGTAAGGCTACGGGATATCTTTGAGATTGACCACAACACATTCTTCACTGTGTTGGAGTATTGCAGCGGGAAAAATCTTGTTGTTGTCCTTAAATCAACACCAGTTCTATCTGAAATAGAGGCTAGAATCATTTTAGTTTAGATATTTCAAGTCCTAATTTATTTGAATAAGAGGCCTGTAACAACCCAGATTCCAACAGACCGATTTTTTTTCAAAAATACAATCTACCGAAACCCGAGTTGGTTGCTCTGGTATCCTATAGAAAAAGACAGAGAAAAGAGATATGTCAGAGTTCGGAAAACACCACACAGCGGAAGGAGTAAAATATAATATATTTAAAACATAGCTTTACCTAAATCAGAATATTACACTCGAACCAACCCCTTTGTGACGGCCCGCCCCGCACCAACCGGCATTTACTCCAAAGGTGCGCTGTACACATGTCCAGTCAGCACGGAACGGGTCGTCAGAAGAAAAGGGAAGAAGGAAATGAACTAACAAAGAACCTGTAGAATGTCTCACAGCGCATAGGATAAAATATAATAATAACATACTTGACATAAAACAGGTGAGACAGTGCATAAGCTGAAACAACTAACATAGCAGCGGAAAATGTAAGTACAGCTTAAGATCCAAAGTTAAACATTATTTGTAATAACCCGGAAATTCTGAGCCAGTTTAAAATTTTTATTTTGGCAATTTTAGCGAATTTTGAATATTTAAAATGAATTATTTTAAATAATATCGATGAGAAATTTATTTTGAATATATTTAGAACGTATATATTATATACGTCGTCATTAGAATATAAATAATTATATATAATTATAAATAAAATTGAAAATGGCGCGGTAGTTCGATAATTCGATTTCAAACTTCAATTGAATGTACCGGGTGCAAAACAATCCGGATTTTAGTGAAACCAAAAACATTAGGAACTAATTGATGATATCTTTCCAACAAATCCGAAAAATCGAAATTTCATAGCGGGGGATCAAAAGATATGTCCAGTTGAAAATTATGAATAGTCGCTATGGAATTCAGGCCCTTAAAAATAGACATTTTGCGAACGATCTCGGATTTCGATGAAACCACTTTTGTTGGATCCGTGATGTCAAATTATTGCTAGATTCTAAATTTCATAATTTTTCGAATCAATATGTGAGCATGGCAAAGGAAAACGCGTTTGACCATTTTTAGTTGATTTTAATCGACTGAAAAATGGCCATTTTTCTAACGGTCTCGGAATTCGACGAAACTAGTTTTGTTAGGACCGTATCGTCAATACGAAGCTAGAAAATATTTTTCTGGAATTTTTCGGGTCCGTATGTGGCCCCGGTAAATGGAGATGCGCGTTCAAATTGAATATATATTGATTTATACTTTAAATTCAACGGAAACTGATTCAAACAGTCGAATTGTCCTACGATACATATCCCATTGTGTTCGGAATGGGGGTAATTAGCTAGGGGCGACGGTCGTTGGACCTTGATTGGAGTTCAGATGAATGGGCAACTAATTATGGAATTAAATAATATTAAAATAAAGGCTCTATATATATAATTTCAAGTCCAAAACCCTAAATCCTTTTTGACCGGGTCAAAATCGCGCCCTTCCCTTTCTGAACCACTGTCGCCCCGATTCAGCGCCGCCTCCTCCTCAATCCGCCACCGCCCCACCCTCAGGCAACGCCACGCCACTTCCCACCCCCGCCGACCATCTCCTGCCCCCCCAACGCGCTGTCATTCCCTTCTCCCCCCCCCCCCCCTTTCTTCCTCTCGTGCTTCGCCCTCTTCAGGAACCCGCCGTGAATCCGCCCATCCCAAGCGCCCCACCCTCAGGCGACGCCACGCCACTTCACACCCCCGCCTCGCTTCTGAACTGCCTCGCGACACTCCCCCCTCCTTTGTACAAACTGTCGGCGCCCGGTTCAGCACCTCCCCGCTGCTCTGACGACCTGAGAATCCTCCAGCACCTCCAGTGTCACCCTCCGACCATCCCGAACCACCACTTCGCCTCGTCAACGCCCAATGTAAGTTTTACTTTAATTATTCATCTTAATTCATTTAAAAATTTGATTTTTATTGAAGTAAATAGCTTGCTTTTCATATATATAACTTCGTAAAGGAAATGCGATTTTTATTCCGGTAATTATACGATTTTTAGTGTTGAAAGGTGATATAAAATATGATTTTTCCTTATGAAAAGATTATATTTTTAATAATGAAAAGGTTGTATTTTCATTACGAAAAGATTATATTTTTAGAGTTATAAAAATTAGGTTTTTGTATAATGTAGATAATAAAATTATGATTTTTATAAAGTAGAAGATATAAAAATATAATTTTTATAATATGAAAAGGTTAAAAATATAATTTTTATACTAGTGGCATATTAAAAATATGATTTTTGTAAAGTAGGGATATTGAAAATATGGTTTTTATCAAAGTAGAAAGATAAAAATATAATTTTTATTCAGGTAAGATAATAAAAATTCAATCTTTATATAAGGAGTAGAAATATAAAAGTATAATTTTTATATAGAAAGAAGCGTTGTAAATATATGAAGTGAAATAAAAATCGTAACTTTATTTTTATCGTGAAGTAGAGAGAATATAAAAATGTGATTTTTCTATATTGAATAGCAAAGTAAAAATTCGATTTTTATATATTGAATAGCAATAATATAAAAATATGATTTTTATATATGTAGTGGATACGGGCAACGAAGGTGATAAAAAGGCGAGAACGATGAAGATTTCTATCAATGAAGAGCCGTGGAGTTGGATAGCTATTTGTGAGAATTTCTCACTCTTCAATTACATTTTCTAGTTATATATATATATATACTAGGATGCAGACGGTGTTTAGTAGCACCCGACACCCGTCATCCACAGACCATGGATGGCTTGTTTGTTAAATTGTTTGGTTGAGTAGTTAGTTAGAATATTTGGTTTGAATTGAATTGTTTGGTGAATTGAATGGATTGATTGATGTGTGAATGGCGTGGGCCTTCACTAGACCGGGGATAAGGCTAGACCTTGTCTCGTTTCTAGTATCGTGTCGTTATGCCGCTGAAATTTTCTAAAATATGATAGAAAAATAAAAATATCATTTTTATTGTGTAAATGAACTGAATAGAAATTCATGTGTTGGAATAAAATGTTTTTATCGTTAAAAATATAATTTTTAACGTGAGTGTGAATAAATGAATATTCATTTACAAACCGGACGGTTTGTTTATGTACACCTATTTGACGGACATTGATTGGGACGATAAATTTTACACATCGCCCAACTGCACAAATAAAATCTGTGTTTGATTGTTTGAAACCCCATACGGGTGTTGGGATGAAATTTGAAGTTCACTCATCCTGATTGATTAAATATGTCGATCGATTGATTGACAGGCTGTTATAAGCGTTAGATATCTATATTTGATGCTTATACAGTGTAGTGCACTTTGGTTGATGGTTGATTATTTTTCAATGCTATTATATACGTGTGATGTATGAAAATCCATATAATTAACATTATATGGTGATTGATTGGGCCTCATTCCAATTTAGAAAATAAAGAATAATATAAAATAAAGGTTCATGTGTTGATAGTACTCACCCGTTGAGATTAGTCATGTGTTGAACGAAGTATTTTAATAATAAAATTTACATCTTTACCAATATAAAATAAAGGTTCATGTGTTGACAGTACTCACCCGTTGAGATTGGTCATGTGTTGAACGAAATATTTTAAAAATAGAAATGTTTGAAAAAGAAATATTTGAAATAGAATAATTGAAAATAGAACTATATAAAGCCGTGTTGATTAGATTGACGCCATTTTGACGTAAATGATATTTATATCGATTTTATTCATTAGAAAATGAATATTGAAAAGTGATTTCGAAATCGAATTTGAAATGAAATGAATAGAAAACGATTTTGAAATGAAATGAATATAAAATGATTTTGAAATGAAATGAATAGAAAACGATTTCGAAATGAAATGAATATAAAACGATTTTGAAATGAAATGAATAGAAAACGATTTCGAAATGAAATGAATATAAAATGATTTTGAAATGAAATGAATAGAAAACGATTTCGAAATGAAATGAATAGAAAACGATTTTGAAATGAAATGAATATAAAACGATTTTGAAATGAAATGAATAGAAAACGATTTCGAAATGAAATGAATAGAAAACGATTTAGAAATGAAATGAATATAAAACGATTTTGAAATGAAATGAATATAAAACGATTTTGAAATGAAATGAATAGAAAACGATTTCGAAATGAAATAAATAGAAAACGATTTCGAAATGAAATGAATATAAAACGATTTTGAAATGAAATGAATATTGAAAAGTGATTTCGAAATCGAATTTGAAATGAAATGAATAGAAAACGAATTTGATTTCAATTGGATATATAACGAATTTGATTTGAATTGGATAGAAAACCAATTTGAATTCGAATTGAATAGAAAATGAATTGAATTCAAATTGAATAGAAAACGAATTGAATTTAAATTGAATTGAAAACGAAATGAATTCGAATCGAATTAAAAATCGATTTGAATTGAAATCAAATAGAAATGAAAATAAAAAGGATTTATAATAGAAAATTCAACTGAAAATTCAATTTCGATTTGAATTTGAAGTAAAGGTTGAAATTGTTTTTGAAACGAATTCAAAACTATTTATAAAATTCGTTTTGAATGGTAATCGACGAAATATATATTATATATATAATATGATGGCCTGAATAGAACGCGCCGCGCCGCGGCAGTTCGTGAATTTCGACCATTTATTTCAAACGGACATTACGGGAGATCCGACCGTCGGATTCTCCTCAAACCGGAACCGTTGGGTTCATATCGAAAAGAGCTTTCTAACAAATATTAGAAATTCAAAATCTAACGGTTGGATTTGGAAATACGTCCAAATCAAATTTGGAAAAGGTCGCTGTAAGTGCAGTTCGATGGCAGTTGATGGAAATCGACTATACGAGCCTTGATAAAATTATTAAAAATATCAATAATTTGTGCGAAATCATAAGAAATGATTTGGGAAAATTTGGGATGAAAAACTCCATATTTGAAATGATAAAAATAGATTTTTATCGAAATGAACTAGTTTTGAACTAAATTTAAAACCCAATTATTTTTAAATAAATAAATTAGATTTAAAAAGGGGTTTTAAATAATCGGAATTCCTAATATATTTGATTTAAATTAAATAGAATTGATTCATGGGTTTATCGTGAACTGTTTTTTAAATAACACTAGTTCTTTAACCCGATAATAAATAGAATGTGATTTGGGTTTGTCGTGAACTGTGTTTTAAATAACACTAGTTCTTTAACCCAGCAAAAGGAGTTTTAACGAATCTGCAATTAGATTGATATGTAAATCTATAATCTAAATTATCAAATTTAGAAATGAGCGAGAATGGAGTATCGCCAGTTTTGCTCCAAAGCGATAGTTAAATCTTTAATTAGATTTGAACGTGAAATGGTAATAAATTTTACCGGTAACACCATGGTGTTAGATATGGAGTATTACCAGTTTTGCTTCATGGGATGAATAGGTTGGGATTGGGAAATAAAATAAATAATTACTTCGATGTGGTTCGCTAATCTCGACTAGTTTGAAAAACCATAATTTGGTTTGAAATGACATCTAGAGGAAGATTCCAGAATAAATTTTAAAGAATTTATCTTGGATAAAATTAATGGGAACCTTTCCCTAAGAATGTGGAGTTGGAATGAGGCGTATGTTGTGTTTGTGTAACATTTGTTTTGAATATACGCGGGTTGTTCGGAAAGGTCGGGTTTACACCCATTCTGAATAACCGATTCGACGAAATGTCGAAGATGAAGACGGTGGTTGAAGACCGGAAATCTTCACATCGTTTGGATAATTACTGATGATCTGATTGGGCTGTACACCCAAGAGGATGGAAATAGTTGGTGGTCGTCCAGACGTACTTGGAGATGGATGGATATGCGAGGAAAGTGCCTTCGGTTTCGTTCAGACCCAGGACGAACTTGTAAATGGATTGTGTGTCTGACATTGGATTTTATTCTATGTTGATTGATTTCTATTAAATATACATCTGTTTGGCGGCGGAGAATTTATTCTTTTGCTTAACGCCCTTCTCTGAGACGTACGAGCTCAGAGGTTGTACATCGATGGACATCAGTCGCATGGCATGAATTGCCTGTGTGGCACGCTAAGATGCAATGATCAAGGCTTTTGTTGAAAAGCAAAGTCTTGTGGTTGATGATCAAAGCACGGCCTTTGTGGCGTAGCTTTGGGTATAACGTGAATTCGCGAGCCTCACACCTCGGTATGAGTTAAAAACGGGATACGGACTGCAGGGAGAGCACGACGTTTCTTTCTAGCTTTGGTGGTGTTAGTGACTTACCAGCCCTGACATTTATATACTTTTCACCTATGTGGTTGTTGGAATGCGAGGCGCCTCGATTATAGGTCTGTTAGGACCGGGAAACGTGTGTTCAGGAATACTAATCCTGTAACACCCCACACCCGCTATGGTCACTCGCTAAGGGAATGCCATAACATCGGTGGAGTATTTTAAGTGAATATAGAACAGAAAAATTACAACAAGACAGATATAAGTAATACTTGAAAATTTTAAAACATCATTTCATTGCAGCGGGAAGTAAAACATGTTTGGTTACATCACAAAACCATAATAAGAGTCAAGTACAAAATATCCATCCTGATAAATAAAAGTACATAATCCCATTACATGAACTGATAGCCATAAAAGAAAGGGTAAGCTGAGCTCTACACCTATGGTCCAAGCTCCAAAAGAGAATAAAGCAGCCTGATCAAAGCCCACTCGTACTGGGCCCACTCTGATAACCTGAGGGTTGGGAATAAAGATAAAAACAACGGGGTCAGACATAAGTCTGAGCGAGTCCTATAACTTTAACAATACAATCATTAAAGTAACCAGAGAAGACATAAGCTTGATATACGGTAACGTCTGGGGATGAATGGCTACACTAAGCAGCTTGGTAGACTTAGGATAAACTAAGATAACCGTAAAGACGCATCCACTCACCCAAGGATAATTACTACACTGCACCACACCAGTCATTCCTACTTAAAGGTTGATCCCCCTAAGTGTACTTAGTAATTTAGTAGTTTCGTGTACCCCTATCTGACTACATAGGTGTACCCACTACTCCCCAAGCGACCGGCTCCCTTACGTAGATACCCGTGCTGGTCCCACGATGGGGTGTATCATTCCCCAAAGTGGCAACCTGATAATATCAACGGTGCACGGCTTTATACCTACACGATGCAACAACGACTTACCAACCAGCCCAGGCACACACACGCATATGAAACCCGTTGGTCCTGCGTTGCCACCACTAACCCGTTTTGGCCTCTTATAGTCAAGCCCAATATGCGTGTCCCGTCACTCGACTAGAGTCGAGCCCACTAAGATACGTTTGGGATATTGGTTGAAATGGGCCCCCACAAGCTACCACCTAAGCTTGTTATTTTATCTAGTGTATCCCACTTAACCCCTTTTATAATCGTGCCCACCTACATGTTAAGGTTTGGTTAAGTCATCTAATCATATTTCAATTGCCACTTAGGGCACCCACTAGATTTCCACATGCCACCCAAAGCACTTACTTAACCCTTTACCCATGTTTAATTACATGTTCCACTTTGGTTAAGTATTCTAATCATATTGTCTATTGCCACCCAAGGCAACCCACTAGATTCCTCATGCCACCCAAGGCACCCACTTAACCCCTCATGTCCCTCGACATGCTAACATGGTTAAGTGTTTCTTAATTAATTAATTAAGATCATGACCTCATAAAGACCTCTCACATTAGACCATCTCTTATGACTGCTGGATATGCCGGTTGGGTCCGGGCAGCCTTACGTCATAAAAAGGGCCTAACCTCGTGTCTTTACTTTAATCACGTATTTAACTTATGACTAAGACCTCCCACATTGGGCCAATCATTTGTAGCTGCTGGATAGCCGGTCGGTTCCGGGCAGACTTCCGCTACAAAAGGGTCCAACCTCGTGTCTTAGTTGATTAATTACACTTAATTAATCACCCCCCTAAATTTGTATTAATTATCCCTAATTAATTACACATTTTTAAGAATATGGGTAGACCTAACTCAATAGGTAAATTCCCAACTCCATAGTATGGATAGACCTAACTTAATAGGTAAATTTCCAACTCCATAATATGGGTAGACCTAACTCAATAGGTAAATTCCCAATTATGTCCATTTAATTTGTGGTATGCTTAATCATACCTATTTCACATCATTTTATTAACATGCATCTTAACCCCACCGTTCCCCACGTAATTCGTTCTCATAACATGACATAATAAAGGGAAGATTCATCACAAATGTCATGGGTTTAACCAACATAGCATATAGCTTTATCATAGGTTCAAAAAGGTGTCAACTTGCATATATGAACATACATTAAACCCAACTAGCATTTAACCCAAACTTGCCTTATGCATACCATAAAAGAGACAAACTTGCATATGAACTTGCACATAAACTTGCACATGAACTTGCACATAAACTTGCATATGAACTTGCACATAAACTTGCATATGAACTTGCACATAAACTTGCATGTGAACTTGCATAACATGTCATACATAGAGGCAAACTCGCATATGTTATGCATATCATAAAAAGAGACAAACTTGCATATGAACTTGCATCATAATAGGGTAAACATGCATATGTATGCATAGATACAAAGGTGTCATCTTGCATATGTATGCATCTTATTTAAAAAGGGTAAACATGCATGTCATAATGTATGCATAAAACCAAACACTTAGCATGCATAAAATCAAATACCTAGCATGCATAAAACCAAACACTTAGCATGCATAAAATCAAATACTTAGCATGCATAAAATCAAATACTTAGCATGCATAAAATCAAATACTTAGCATGCATAAAATCAAATACTTAGCATGCATAAAATCCACCACCTAACTTGCATAAACCCATATACTTAACTTGCATAAACCCACATACTTAGCTTGCATGAACATAGGGTTAACATTAAACATAGATTAGCAAGCCAACATCATATCATATGACTTAAAACCCACAAATCCGCATACAAAACCGCATGATCTCATCATATCTCATCTACTTAATTTAGCAATTGGTTATTAAAGTGATAGAAACTCACCAAAACCAAGATTATCAAACTTATGAAGTAGAACTAGTTGTTATACAAGAAGAAGATGATGATTAGAGGTTGATTAGCTTGCAACTTTCTTCATAAACTAGTGGAGGCTCCTCTCAAGTTTGATTTTGGCGGCATGATGGCATCATTTCTATTTTTAGTAGGGATTAGGCTTGCATTAGGGTGTATTTATAGGATTAGGGTGTGTTTTAGACCATAGGATTAACCCTAGGTTAGATTAGGTCCGTCAGATTTAGGAAGTTTCCAGAAACCAGCCCCAAAGCCTAACCCAAACTCAACTAGGTGCACCAGGCCAGCATCAGCCGACAGGGCAAGTCGACAGCCCTGTCGACAGCCAAGTCGACAGGCATGTCGACAGGCAAGTCGACAGCCATGTCGACCAGGCTGGGCGGAAGTTTTCCCGCCTGGCCCCATTTCTGCATGTTTCGAAATTTGAACCTGAATTTTTAAATCTGTTTTGAACTTTGAATTTTCTGTAAACTTCATTGGGCCATAACCGGGCCATACGGACTCCGATTCTCGAAAACTCGGACCCTATTTCACGTATTTTTCCGAGACGAACGCAGTGACGCAGCCCGTTTCCCCCAATTCTCACATCTGAGACTATTTATTCTGTAATTAGTGAATATTAGTATTAACTGAAATTCGGGGTGTTACATTCTCCCCTCCTTAAAGGATTTCGTCCCCGAAATCTCTAAGCTAAGGAGAATGCATATCCTACCATCCAAACAACCATCTACTCAATCCATCAAACACGAGCATCCATTGTCCTTAAAACAATTTCTAATGATGTATGAGCATATGCAAAAAGTGTGTGTATATGTTCCCTATCTAATGTATGAACATATGCAAACCATGATAGTGCCATGCATCCAGTATGTATGCGAAAGAACCCTATCGACACATACAATATCTACATGAGTGCACAATCATTCACCAAAATGCATCATCCATATGATAACACAACCATTATACATCCATAAATATAGCTGCCTACACATAATTATATGCAATATGCAATATGAAGTGATTGAGCCGATCTAGTGCCTAGAGTGTGTATATATGCATCCACGAGCAACCACTAGCAACCACTTGCATCCACATGCATCCATCAATCATAACATGTCTCAAACACATGTTTCAACCATAGGTTTGCCCTATCTAAAGGTCAAAGGTACTAATGAGAGGACATACTAAAGATAAGATAAGTACTAGGAAAACGATAAAGGAGACGTTTAAAAGACATACCCTCAAAAAGGAATGGGTATAATGAACGCATCTTCGCTTCTGTCTCCCCAGTAGCATTGCTCTCACTTTCTCCCCTTTTCACTTTGACTAGTCGAACCTCTCTGTTTCTCAACTCCCTAATCTTTGACCCAAGTATGCGGGTAGGAGCTCGTCGAATAATCACATCACGCTCTACCTTTACTTCTTTAAGCAAGGTCGGCTCTACCGCCTCTGCGGTCTCATGTAGACACTTCCTCAAATGTGACACATGGAATACGTCATGCTTCCTATGCAACCGAACTATCTCTCGAATATAAACTGAAGCTAGACATGGAACAGTCCTCTTGCTCTTCACGGGTATAAAATGGGCACACTTAGTAAGCCTATCTACCATAAACCCAATCCCCGTATTACCCTTCCTTGATTTCGGTAATCCATCGAGACACTATCCCACTTCTATAGCGGAACCTCAATGGGTGAAGCAACCCTCCGGGTTTCTTTTGCTCCGCTTTCACCAAGCATCTAGCGACATACTCGGCCACGTCTTTCTTCATACCGGCCCAAAAGAAAACTCGCTTCATGTCTTGGTACATCTTGTCCCTACCGGGATGAATGGTCATCTTCGAACGATGTTCATCATCAAGTATAGCCTTCCTCAACCCTCGTCTATCGGTACATAAAGTCTACCGTCTCTACACAACCACCCCTTACCATCTAGGGTGTACCTACTCAAATGGCTGGACGACTCACCCTCCTCATGAACTTCTAACTCAACCAACTGTGGGTCGTCCTACTGTGCTCCCCTAATATGCCCCAAAAGAGTAGGCCTAACCTCCAAGGAGGCTAGCAAGCCGAGTACGTAGTCAACGGAAGGTCTAAAATCAAACATAGAAATAAACTCTAAGCTCCGTCGTTCAACGAACAATGAACTCAAGGACAACCTTTTTCTACTTAAGGCGTCCGCTACCACGTTACCCTTGCCATTGGTATACGCTATCTCAAACTCATAGGATGCTAAGAGTCCCATCCAAAATCATCACAACTGTCCATCTCTCACGCAGACCCTCCTATTCGAACTTGACATCCCCCAAGTGCAAGCCCCAAAGGCCTAAACCAATATCAGGCAAACATCCAAGGGATACCTCCTTCGAATTCAGACGACCTACGTGAGATGATACTAGTAAAAACGGCTAAATAATTAAGCTCTTGTCCAACTCTGGATGTCCTTGCCAGTCTCGCTCTAAAACCACCGTTTATTCCATAACGGGCTTTGCTCAACCTATTGAGCATATATGAAAACTTATTTTGCTCCTAGAAAAGACCACCACAAACTCATTCAGGTACCCCCTGAACACCCTTCTCATCAAATCAACAAAGTATGCGGGGGCGTTCGTCAAATCAAATAGCCTTACCAGCCACTCACAACAACCATCCGGAGTCCTAGTAGCAGTCTTCTCTATACTATCCTCAACCCTCTCAACTGACGAAACCCCGTGGCTAAGTCCAACTTGTGAAAATATTGAGGCGCCCACTAATTGATCAAAAAGATCATCAATCCTCGGCAATGGGTGTCTATTCTTCTTTGTGAGTTTATTTAACTCTCTTTAGCCTACACAAAGTCTGAGGGACCCATCCGCCTTCATAGCAAAAACTACTGGAGCACCCCGCTCCGACATACTTCGTCTTCTAAACCCCTTCTCAAGCAAACCGCCTACTTGCTTATGGAGTTCCCTCCTCTCACGAGGAGCCACGTGGCACACTGGCCAAGACACTGGTTTGGCATTGTCTACCAGATATATTCGGAAGTCAATCTCCCGCTTCGGAGGTAAGCCCTTCACCTCCTCAAACACATCCGAGTATTCCCGGACCACTCTAACAGACCGCAAACTCTCGACCGACGTGTCAAGCGATTCTAGATAACTTAGCATAACAGATTCCATGGGATTACAAGAGACCTCGAGAGTGTTACCCAAGCGGGTCATCAGCCTAACAACTCTCCTTCCACAATAAGAACGGCACCATTACTGGATAACCAGTCCATGCCCAAAACTAACCCATAGCCTGTGAAGCCCAAAAAGCATCACATCTAAACTCAACGCTAAGTATAGAAACTTTCAAACCCAAACACACCATGGAGCCCCAATTGGGTTTGAAACAACTAAGGGATCACCTACTAAACTGGTGTCTAAGTGCAGTGACTCAACTAACAATGATGAGATAAACGAACTCAATGCGTCAAAATCAAATAAAGTACGGACAGGATGATCAAACAGGAAAACTAAACTTTCCACGGAAATAGTTCTACCTCTTTCTCGAACCGGTGGAGCTGCGAGATCCTGAACTTGCCCCCTTGCCTGAGCTGGTGCCACAAGAGCTTGCACCTGTCCTCCTGAGGTAGACCCCGTCCTTTGCCCTTTCTTAGGACAGTCTTTCACTAGATGTCCTGCTTCGTCACAGTGGAAGCAACCAGTCTTCTTCTTCTTGCGACAATCCTTGTTTAGGTGGCCTAGTGTTCCACAATTGAAGCACTTCTTCTTTCCCTTGCCACCGTTGCCTTTCCCACCCTTGTTTTGCTGTTGCTGTTGAGGTTTCTTCTGATCTCCTTCCTTCTCGGGTGCTTTATTAGCATTGGGACCCTTCTCTTCCTCATGCATAAGTGCCATGTCCACTAGCTTCTCGAAAGTGGCCCCCATAGGGATGTGAGACATAGCCAATCCGTGCATCGGTTCGTTCAAGCCTTTAACGAACCTCAAAGCTTTCTCTTCCGGTGTGTTTACCAAGTCCATGTTGAATCTCGCTAACTGATTAAACTTGTTAACATATTCTTTCACCGACAAGTTCCCTTGCTTTAAGTTCAAGAACCTTTCCACGTGCAGACTTTCTTCCGCTTTTGAGAGAAACTTTGCCTCAAACCTTTGCCTAAAATCCACCCAAGAGTCAACAGGGCGTTCTCCATTAGTGACCTCCCACCAGAACGAGGCCTCTCCTTCCATTAACCAAGCGGCTAACTTGACTTTCTTTCCCTCTTCCACTTCCAAGATTTCCATTAATTCTTCCGTCTCATTAAGCCAATCCCTAGCTCCCACAAAAGGTTTCCCTCCCATAGCCTTAAACTTCTTACAGGTCTTAGCAAAAGTATCCGTGCGAGGAGGAACGGGTGCAACGGGTGAAGGAGGAAGATTTGCTGGACCTGCAGCGGCGGCCCTAGCCTCTAACAACCTCCTATACCATACTGGTACCGCTACACCGTCCGAAAGATAAAGATCTTCAGCCATGCTGAGACGAAAAAGGAAAGATTCAAAACGGAGAATTCGAAAGATAAAGATATGGCTATTGGGGATTATGCTTTTCTTTCAAAAACTTTTCTCTTTAAAGACATGTTTTTGAAAATATTTCTTCCAAAAATGTTTTTAGAAAAATAGTTTTCTAAAATTTTTATCTGTTCTGGTAACCTTTGCTCTGATACCACGTGTAACACCCCACACCCGCTATGGTCACTCGCTAAGGGAATGCCATAACATCGGTGGAGTATTTTAAGTGAATATAGAACAGAAAAATTACAACAAGACAGATATAAGTAATACTTGAAAATTTTAAAACATCATTTCATTGCAGTGGGAAGTAAAATATGTTTGGTTACATCACAAAACCATAATAAGAGTCAAGTACAAAATATCCATCCTGATAAATAAAAGTACATAATCCCATTACATGAACTGATAGCCATAAAAGAAAGGGTAAGCTGAGCTCTACACCTATGGTCCAAGCTCCAAAAGAGAATAAAGCAGCCTGATCAAAGCCCACTCGTACTGGGCCCACTCTGATAACCTGAGGGTTGGGAAAAAAGATAAAAACAACGGGGTCAGACATAAGTCTGAGCGAGTCCTATAACTTTAACAATACAATCATTAAAGTAACCAGAGAAGACATAAGCTTGATATACGGTAACGTCTGGGGATGAATGGCTACACTAAGCAGCTTGGTAGACTTAGGATAAACTAAGATAACCGTAAAGACGCATCCACCCACCCAAGGATAATTACTACACTGCACCACACCAGTCATTCCTACTTAAAGGTTGATCCCCCTAAGTGTACTTAGTAATTTAGTAGTTTCGTGTACCCCTATCTGACTACATAGGTGTACCCACTACTCCCCAAGCGATCGGCTCCCTTACGTAGATACCCGTGCTGGTCCCACGATGGGGTGTATCATTCCCCAAAGTGGCAACCTGATAATATCAACGGTGCACGGCTTTATACCTACACGATGCAACAACGACTTACCAACCAGCCCGGGCACACACACGCATATGAAACCCGTTGGTCCTGCGTTGCCACCGCTAACCCGTTTTGGCCTCTTATAGTCAAGCCCAATATGCGTGTCCCGTCACTCGACTAGAGTCGAGCCCACTAAGATATGTTTGGGATATTGGTTGAAATGGGCCCCCACAAGCTACCACCTAAGCTTGTTATTTTATCTAGTGTATCCCACTTAACCCCTTTTATAATCATGCCCACCTACATGTTAAGGTTTGGTTAAGTCATCTAATCATATTTCAATTGCCACTTAGGGCACCCACTAGATTTCCACATGCCACCCAAAGCACTTACTTAACCCTTTACCCATGTTTAATTACATGTTCCACTTTGGTTAAGTATTCTAATCATATTGTCTATTGCCACCCAAGGCAACCCACTAGATTCCTCATGCCACCCAAGGCACCCACTTAACCCCTCATGTCCCTCTACATGCTAACATGGTTAAGTGTTTCTTAATTAATTAATTAAGATCATGACCTCATAAAGACCTCTCACATTAGACCATCTCTTATGACTACTGGATATGCCGGTTGGGTCCGGGCAGCCTTACGTCATAAAAAGGGCCTAACCTCGTGTCTTTACTTTAATCACGTATTTAACTTATGACTAAGACCTCCCACATTGGGCCAATCATTTGTAGCTGCTGGATAGCCAGTCGGTTCCGGGCAGACTTCCGCTACAAAAGGGTCCAACCTCGTGTCTTAGTTGATTAATTACACTTAATTAATCACCCCCATAATTTGTATTAATTATCCCTAATTAATTACACATTTTTAAGAATATGGGTAGACCTAACTCAATAGGTAAATTCCCAACTCCATAGTATGGGTAGACCTAACTTAATAGGTAAATTCCCAACTCCATAATATGGGTAGACCTAACTCAATAGGTAAATTCCCAATTATGTCCATTTAATTTGTGGTATGCTTAATCATACCTATTTCACATCATTTTATTAACATGCATCTTAACCCCACCGTTCCCCACGTAATTCGTTCTCATAACATGACATAATAAAGGGAATATTCATCACAAATGTCATGGGTTTAACCAACATAGCATATAGCTTTATCATAGGTTCAAAAAGGTGTCAACTTGCATATATGAACATACATTAAACCCAACTAGCATTTAACCCAAACTTGCCTTATGCATACCATAAAAGAGACAAACTTGCATATGAACTTGCACATAAACTTGCACATGAACTTGCACATAAACTTGCATATGAACTTGCACATAAACTTGCATATGAACTTGCACATAAACTTGCATGTGAACTTGCATAACATGTCATACATAGAGGCAAAATCGCATATGTTATGCATATCATAAAAAGAGACAAACTTGCATATGAACTTGCATCATAATAGGGTAAACATGCATATGTATGCATAGCATACAAAGGTGTCATCTTGCATATGTATGCATCTTATTTAAAAAGGGTAAACTTGCATGTCATAATGTATGCATAAAACCAAACACTTAGTATGCATAAAATCAAATACCTAGCATGCATAAAACCAAACACTTAGCATGCATAAAATCAAATACTTAGCATGCATAAAATCAAATACTTAGCATGCATAAAATCAAATACTTAGCATGCATAAAATCAAATACTTAGCATGCATAAAATCCACCACCTAACTTGCATAAACCCATATACTTAACTTGCATAAACCCACATACTTAGCTTGCATGAACATAGGGTTAACATTAAACATAGATTAGCAAGCCAACATCATATCATATGACTTAAAACCCACAAATCCGCATACAAAACCGCATGATCTCATCATATCTCATCTACTTAATTTAGCAGTTGGTTATTAAAGTGATAGAAACTCACCAAAACCAAGATTAGCAAACTTATGAAGTAGAACTAGTTGCTATACAAGAAGAAGATGATGATTAGAGGTTGATTAGCTTGCAACTTTCTTCATAAACTAGTGGAGGCTCCTCTCAAGTTTGATTTTGGCGGCATGATGGCATCATTTCTATTTTTAGTAGGGATTAGGCTTGCATTAGGGTGTATTTATAGGATTAGGGTGTGTTTTAGACCATAGGATTAACCCTAGGTTAGATTAGGTCCGTCAGATTTAGGAAGTTTCCAGAAACCAGCCCCAAAGCCTAACCCAAACTCAACTAGGTGCACCAGGCCAGCAACAGCCGACAGGGCAAGTCGACAGCCCTGTCGACAGCCAATTCGACAGGCATGTCGACAGGCAAGTCGACAGCCCTGTCGACAGCCATGTCGACCTTGCTGGGCGGGAGTTTTCCCGCCTGGCCCCATTTCTGCATGTTTCGAAATTTGAACCTGAATTTTTAAATCTGTTTTGAACTTTGAATTTTCTGTAAACTTCATTGGGCCATAACCGGGCCATACGGACTCCGATTCTCGAAAACTCGGACCCTATTTCGCGTATTTTTCCGAGACGAACGCAGTGACGCAGCCCGTTTCCCCCAATTCTCACATCTGAGACTATTTATTCTGTAATTAGTGAATATTAGTATTAACTGAAATTCGGGGTGTTACAAATCCTCTAACGTAAGTGAGGACCGGGCCTGAAGCATCCAGGGGTTGCCCAGAGTGCGTAGCCCTGAGACATTTGCTAGAGTGTCTCAAACGCGGAGAGGAGCTTGCCCCTTGCCTCGACTCATGACGGAAATCCAATTTCCGATACGTGATATTGCGGTATTAATTGTAGAACTAGTATGGCGACATAGTAGATGGTAGCTATGCCGTCTATGATTTATATTTATGATTGAAATTGTTTTGACACTATACACTTATTATAGTATCAAATGATTCGTTTTTAAACGTACCAAACATGTTTGGCTATTATAAGGGAAAACCCTATCCTCCGGCTTGCGTTGCATTGTG
The DNA here is from genome assembly GCA_030737875.1 of Allium sativum. Lineage (NCBI taxonomy): Eukaryota > Viridiplantae > Streptophyta > Magnoliopsida > Asparagales > Amaryllidaceae > Allium > Allium sativum. The sequence continues at coordinate 347,618,499 of CM060920.1, forward strand.
TGATGGGACCTGGGTCTTATAATAGCTTCATTTTTCGAAAAAGCATTGCGTTGTTTATTCGATGCACTGGTATTCTTGGGAGGAAACCCGTTCCGTGTTATACGGCGTGGTCCCTTGAATTACTCTCTTTTAAAATAAAGTTTTAATAACTGTTTTAGTTCTCACACCAGTCACATGACTGACCTGGAGTTTATTGTTTTAACCTAAACTCTGGGTGCCCCTATTTTCCGCACAGGCAGCTAGTAGTTTTGGTTTTGAAGATTTATATTCACAGGATCCTGGTTTACAGCTGGAATGATATCCGAAAAGCTCTGTATCCGTATATCACCTTCAGTTGTGCTTTGTATTTCTTTTTCCGCTGATATGTAATAAATTGTAATCTCTGATATCTGTTGAATGTAATTTATTCATTTATACTCTGTATATTCTTGTATTCTGATGGAATTGTTGTAATAGCAATGAAATGTTCTTACGTCTGCGTTCTATTTTGTCTTGTACTCAACGCTATCCGCGTTTTCCTTAACGGGGAAGAAACGGGTCGTCACATTTGATATCAGATCTTTGGTTTACAGATCTCGAGAACAAGACACATTAGAACCATACGAAAGAATTCATCAGATATTGGATTAGTAAAATCCAATTAGAATGACTCGTTAGAGATAGGATCAGTAGTATCCTAGAACGAGTGTGAAGAGTATTTTTTTTTTAAATGAAAACAATTTTGTTTTGAAAATTTAAATCACTTTATACGTATTTGAATATTTATTTATTTTGAATATGGACAATCTAGTATATAAAGGTTTTGCATATACGCGTCATGAACGTATATTCGAAGTTTTAATATATTAGATAGATATAGAATCACGCTCTAGTCGCTCGGAGATGATTTTGACGATGGAGCTCCATCACCAAAATTTATGTTCGTGTTTCGAAGGTGTGATTTCTATATATTTCCATTAGACTGGTGTGAGAACCAAAACTTATATAGCTAGAACACATTGTTGTGAATTGGCATCAAAACATGATTTTCTGTATATGTATCAAAATTATGAATTTGAAACGTTAAATTCACTAATTGATTGATGTTTGTGTTGTTTTTTTATTTGTTTGATAATTTTGAACCATTTTGCCCAATTGAACCAAATATTGAATTATATTGAAAATTGGTCGCATTTGCTTGCATATACATATACTTGCATTGAACAGGTCATAGCAAGGAGGCTAGAGCAGAGAATAAAATTTGTTTGCTCGACAAATAGGTACATGTTTACTATAATTTACTGTTTTGTTTGGGTGATGATGATTTTATGAGCCTATTGGCTAGCCGCTTGGCTTTTTCTTTTTCTTTTTGAGATCAGAAGGCCTATATGGCAATTTCGGGATTTTCCCATGGCTCCCGGTGCAGGAGAGGTTATGGCGAAATTTTTCGAAAATTTAGGGTGTTAGCCAAATTTTTGAAAATTTGGAAATTCTCAGAAACTGAAAAGTTGGAGAATGGAAGCCAGATCGAACGTAGAGTTGATTAATCAAACCACTTTCGACTTTGTTCCTTTTTGGGGACAAAAAGTTTTAAGTGGGGGAGATTGTAATAACCCGGAAATTCTGAGCCAGTTTAAATTTTTTATTTTGGCAATTTTAGCGAATTTTGAATATTTAAAATGAATTATTTTAAATAATATCGACGAGAAATTTATTTTGAATATATTTAGAACGTATATATTATATACGTCGTCATTAGAATATAAATAATTATATATAATTATAAATAAAATTGAAAATGGCGCGGTAGTTCGATAATTCGATTTCAAACTTCAATTGAATGTACCGGGTGCAAAACAATCCGGATTTTAGTGAAACCAAAAACATTAGGATCTAATTGATGATATCTTTCCAACGAATCCGAAAAATCGAAATTTCATAGCGGGGATCAAAAGATATGTCCAGTTGAAAATTCTGAATAGTCGCTATGGAATTCAGGCCCTTAAAAATAGACATTTTGCAAACGACCTCGGATTTCGATGAAACCACTTTTGTTGGAACCGTGATGTCAAATTATTGCTAGATTCTAAATTTCATAATTTTTCGAATCAATATGTGAGCGTGGCAAAGGAAAACGCGTTTGACCATTTTTAGTTGATTTTAATCGACTGAAAAATGGCCATTTTTCTAACGGTCTCGGAATTCGACGAAACTAGTTTTGTTAGGACCGTATCGTCAATACGAAGCTAGAAAATATTTTTCTGGAATTTTTCAGGTCCGTATGTGGCCCCGGTAAATGGAGATGCGCGTTCAAATTGAATATATACTGATTTATACTTTAAATTCAACGGAAACTTATTCAAACAGTCGAATTGTCCTACGATACATATCCCATTGTGTTCGGAATGGGGGTAATTAGCTAGGGGCGACGGTCGTTGGACCTTGATTGGAGTTCAGATGAATGGGCAACTAATTATGGAATTAAATAATATTAAAATAAAGGCTATATATATATAATTTCAAGTCCAAAACCCTAAATCCTTTTTGACCGGGTCAAAATCGCGCCCTTCCCTTTCTGAACCACTGTCGCCCCGATTCAGCGTCGCCTCCTCCTCAATCCACCACCGCCCCACCCTCAGGCGACGCCACGCCACTTCCCACCCCCGCCGACCATCTCCTGCCCCCCCCCCCAACGCGCTGTCATTCCCTTCTCCCCCCCCCCCCTTTTCTTCCTCTCGTGCTTCGCCCTCTTCACGAACCTGCCGTGAATCCGCCCAGCCCAAGCGCCCCACCCTCAGGCGACGCCACGCCACTTCACACCCCCGCCTCGCTTCTGAACTGCCTCGCGACACTCCCCCCCTCCTTCGTACAAACTGTCGGCGCCCGGTTCAGCACCTCCCCGCTGCTCTGACGACCTGAGAAACCTCCAGCACCTCCAGTGTCCCCCTCCGACCATCCCGAACCACCACTTCGCCTCGTCAACGCCCAATGTAAGTTTTACTTTAATTATTCAGCTTAATTCATTTAAAAATTTGATTTTTATTGAAGTAAATAGCTTGCTTTTCATATATATAACTTCGTAAAGGAAATGCGATTTTTATTCCGGTAATTATACGATTTTTAGTGTTGAAAGGTGATATAAAATATGATTTTTCCTTATGAAAAGATTATATTTTTAATAATGAAAAGGTTGTATTTTCATTACGAAAAGATTAGATTTTTAGAGTTATAAAAATTAGATTTTTATATAATGTAGATAATAAAAATATGATTTTTATAAAGTAGAAGATATAAAAATATAATTTTTATAATATGAAAAGGTTAAAAATATAATTTTTATACTAGTGGCATATTAAAAATATGATTTTTGTAAAGTAGGGATATTGAAAATATGGTTTTTATCAAAGTAGAAAGACAAAAGTATAATTTTTATTTAGGTAAGATAATAAAAATTCAATCTTTATATAAGGAGTAGAAATATAAAAGTATAATTTTTATATAGAAAGAAGCGTTTTAAATATATGAAGTGAAATAAAAATCGTAACTTTATTTTTATCGTGAAGTAGAGAGAATATAAAAATGTGATTTTTCTATATTGAATAGCAAAGTAAAAATTCGATTTTTACATATTGAATAGCAATAATATAAAAATATGATTTTTATATATGTAGTGGATACGGGCAACGAAGGTGATAAAAAGGCGAAAACGATGAAGATTTCTATCAATGAAGAGCCGTGGAGTTGGATAGCTATTTTTGAGAATTTCTCACTCTTCAATTTCATTTTCTAGTTATATATATATATATATATATATATACTAGGATGCAGACGGTGTTTAGTAGCACCCGACACCCGTCATCCACAGACCATGGATGGCTTGTTTGTTAAATTGTTTGGTTGAGTAGTTAGTTAGAATATTTGGTTTGAATTGAATTGTTTGGTGAATTGAATGGATTGATTGATGTGTGAATGGCGTGGGCCTTCACTAGACCGGGGATAAGGCTAGACCTTGTCTCGTTTCTAGTATCGTGCCGTTATGCCGCTGAAATTTTCTAAAATATGATAGAAAAATAAAAATATCATTTTTATTGTGTAAATGAACTGAATAGAAATTCATGTGTTGGAATAAAATGTTTTTATCGTTAAAAATATAATTTTTAACGTGAGTGTGAATAAATGAATATTCATTTACAAACCGGACGGTTTGTTTATGTACACCTATTTGACGGACATTGATTGGGACGATAAATTTTACACATCGCCCAACTGCACAAATAAAATCTGTGTTTGATTGTTTGAAACCCCATACGGGTGTTGGGATGAAATTTGAAGTTCACTCATCCTGATTGATTAAATATGTCGATCGATTGATTGACAGGCTGTTATAAGCGTTAGATATCTATATTTGATGCTTATACAGTGTAGTGCACTTTGGTTGATGGTTGATTATTTTTCAATGCTATTATATACGCGTGATGTATGAAAACCCATATAATTAACATTATATGGTGATTGATTGGGCCTCATTCCAATTTAGAAAATAAAGAATAATATAAAATAAAGGTTCATGTGTTGACAGTGCTCACCCGTTGAGATTAGTCATGTGTTGAACGAAGTATTTTAATAATAAAATTTACATCTTTATCAATATAAAATAAAGGTTCATGTGTTGACAGTACTCACCCGTTGAGATTGGTCATGTGTTGAACGAAATATTTTAAAAATAGAAATGTTTGAAAAAGAAATATTTGAAATAGAATAATTGAAAATAGAACTATAAAAAGTCGTGTTGATTAGATTGACGCCATTTTGACGTGAATGATATTTATATCGATTTTATTCATTAGAAAATGAATATTGAAAAGTGATTTCGAAATCGAATTTGAAATGAAATGAATAGAAAACGATTTTGAAATGAAATGAATATAAAACGATTTTGAAATGAAATGAATAGAAAACGATTTCGAAATGAAATGAATATAAAACGATTTTGAAATGAAATGAATAGAAAACGATTTCGAAATGAAATGAATATAAAACGATTTTGAAATGAAATGAATAGAAAACGATTTCGAAATGAAATGAATAGAAAACGATTTTGAAATGAAATGAATAGAAAACGATTTCGAAATGAAATGAATAGAAAACGATTTCGTAATGAAATGAATATAAAACGATTTTGAAATGAAATGAATATAAAACGATTTTGAAATGAAATGAATAGAAAACGATTTCGAAATGAAATGAATAGAATACGATTTCGAAATGAAATGAATATAAAACGATTTTGAAATGAAATGAATATTGAAAAGTGATTTCGAAATCGAATTTGAAATGAAATGAATAGAAAACGAATTTGATTTCAATTGGATATATAACGAATTTGATTTGAATTGGATAGAAAACCAATTTGAATTCGAATTGAATAGAAAACGAATTGAATTCAAATTGAATAGAAAACGAATTGAATTTAAATTGAATTGAAAACGAAATGAATTCGAATCGAATTAAAAATCGATTTGAATTGAAATCAAATAGAAATGAAAATAAAAAGGATTTATAATAGAAAATTCAACTGAAAATTCAATTTCGATTTGAATTTGAAGTAAAGTTTGAAATTGTTTTTGAAACGAATTCAAAACTATTTATAAAATTCGTTTTGAATGGTAATCAACGAAATATATATTATATATATAATATGATGGCCTGAATAGAACGCGCCGCGCCGCGGCAGTTCGTGAATTTCGACCATTTATTTCAAACGGACATTACGGGAGATCCGACCGTCGGATTCTCCTCAAACCGAAACCGTTGGGTTCGTATCGAAATGAGCCTTCTAACGAATATTAGAAATTCAAAATCTAACGGTTGGATTTGGAAATACGTCCAAATCAAATTTGGAAAAGGTCGCTTTAAGTGCAGTTCGATGGCCGTTGATGGAAATCGACTGTACGGGCCTTGATAAAATTATTAAAAATATCAATAATTTGTGTAAAATCATAAGAAATGATTTGGGAAAATTTGGGATGAAAAACTCCATATTTGAAATGATAAAAATAGATTTTTATCGAAATGAACTAGTTTTGAACTAAATTTATAACCCAATTATTTTTAAATAAATAAATTAGATTTAAAAAGGGGTTTTAAATAATCGGAATTCCTAATATATTTGATTTAAATTAAATAGAATTGATTCATGGGTTTATCGTGAACTGTGTTTTAAATAACACTAGTTCTTTAACCCGATAATAAATAGAATGTGATTTGGGTTTGTCGTGAACTGTGTTTTAAATAACAATAGTTCTTTAACGCAGCAAAAGGAGTTTTAACGAATCTGCAATTAGATTGAAATGTAAATCTATAATCTAAATTATCAAATTTAGAAATGAGAGAGAATGGAGTATCGCCAGTTTTGCTCCAAAGCGATAGTTAAATCTTTAATTAGATTTGAACGTGAAATGGTAATAAATTTTACCGGTAACACCATGGTGTTAGATATGGAGTATTACCAGTTTTGCTTCATGGGATGAATAGGTTGGGATTGGGAAATAAAATAAATAATTACTTCGATGTGGTTCGCTAATCTCGACTAGTTTGAAAAACCATAATTTGGTCTGAAATGACATCTAGAGGAAGATTCCAGAATAAATTTTAAAGAATTTATCTTGGATAAAATTAATGGGAACCTTTCCCTAAGAATGTGGAATTGGAATGAGGCGTATGTTGTGTTTGTGTAACATTTGTTTTGAATATACGCGGGTTGTTCGGAAAGGCCGGGTTTACACCCATTCTGAATAACCAATTCGACGAAATGTCGAAGATGAAGACGGTGGTTGAAGACCGGAAGTCTTCACATCGTTTGGATAATTACTGATGATCCTGATTGGGCTGTACACCCAAGAGGATGGAAATAGTTGGTGGTCGTCCAGACGTACTTGGAGATGGATGGATATGCGAGGAAAGTGCCTCCGGTTTCGTTCAGACCCAGGACGAACTTGTAAATGGATTGTGTGTCTGACATTGGATTTTATTCTGTGTTGATTGATTTCTATTAAATATACATCTGTTTGGCGGCGGAGAATTTATTCTTTTGGTTAACGCCCTTCTCTGAGACGTACGAGCTCAGAGGTTTTATATCGATGGACATCAGTCGCATGGCATGAATTGCATGTGTGGCACGCTAAGATGCAATGATCAAGGCTTTTGTTGAAAAGCAAAGTCTTGTGGTTGATGATCGAAGCACGGCCTTTGTGGCGTAGCTTTGGGTATAACGTGAATTCGCGAGCCTCACACCTCGGTATGAGTTAAAAACGGGATACGGACTGCAGGGAGAGCACGACGTTTCTTTCTAGCTTTGGTGGTGTCAGTGACTTACCAGCCCTGACATTTATATACTTTTCACCTATGTGGTTGTTGGAATGCGAGGCGCCTCGATTATAGGTCTGTAAGGACCGGGAAACGTGTGTTCAGGAATACTAATCCTCTAACGTAAGTGAGGACCGGCCCTGAAGCATCCAGGGGTTGCCCAGAGTGCGTAGCCCTGAGACATTTGCTAGAGTGTCTCGAACGCGGAGAGGAGCTTGCCCCTTGCCTCGACTCATGACGGAAATCCAATTTCCGATACGTGATATTGCGGTTTTAATTGTAGAACTAGTATGGCGACATAGTAGATGGTAGCTATGCCGTCTATGATTTATATTTATGATTGAAATTGTTTTGACACTATACACTTATTATAGTATCAAATGATTCGTTTTTAAACGTACCAAACATGTTTGGCTATTATAAGGGAAAACCCTATCCTCTGGCTTGCGTTGCATTGTGTGATGGGACCTGGGTCTTATAATAGCTTCATTTTTCGAAAAAGCATTGCGTTGTTTATTCGATGCACTGGTATTCTTGGGGGGAAACCCGTTCAGTGTTATACGGCGTGGTCCCTTGAATTACTCTCTTTTAAAATAAAGTTTTAATAACTGTTTTAGTTCTCACACCAGTCACATGACTGACCTGGAGTTTATTGTTTTAACCTAAACTTTGGGTGCCCCTATTTTCCGCACAGGCAGCTAGTAGTTTTGGTTTTGCAGATTTATATTCATAGGATCCTGGTTTACAGCTGGAATGATATCCAGAAAGCTCTGTATCCGTATATCACCTTCAGTTGTGCTTTGTATTTCTTTTTCCACTGCTATGTAATAAATTGTAATCTCTGATATCTGTCAAATGTAATTTATTCATTTATACTCTGTATATTCTTGTATTCTGATGGAATTGTTGTAATAGCAATGAAATGTTCTTCCGTCTGCGTTCTATTTTGTCTTGTACTCAACGCTATCCGCGTTTTCCTTAACGGGGAAGAAACGGGTCGTCACATTATTACAACTTTTCAAACTGTCTCAAAGAAAAAGCAAGATAAAGGAGGTACACTACTAATGCCCAAGTAGCGACCACCAACGACACAGGGAGAATATCTATATAATACGTGGAAGCCTCCTGCCCGCCTCCGAATCAGCTACTCGCGCATCACCAGCTAACCTGTCTCTAGTCTGCTCGTGTGAGCACCCAGAGTAATAAGAGGAGACATAAAACTCTGGGTCAGACATAGCCTGGTATGAGCGATAAGCATCTAAAGTGAACAATAACAGGTAGACTAAAACATACCTGGACCTGGACCTGCAACCAAAGAGTTAGCACTACATACTGTACAACACTGTAAGGTGCCATATCAAATGATGTAAAGATACGGAGGTGGGGGTGTGCATGTTATAGTGATGGCAACCAATCAAACATAGCATCCATCCTCACATCTCTCACTCAGTGCGTAAAGCATACGATATTCACCACTTCGATCACCCCACATACCTTGCTACGATCACTTTGCCCCATGAAGTCATAAATGGCTTCACTGCACTGATAACGTAGCCACTAATCCTTTGCTATGTCCACTTGCCCCATGAAGTTATTCACCCCATCTGCGCTGGCTCATAGCCTTACCAATCCTTGACTATGTCCACTCGCCCCATGGAGTTATTCACCCCATCTGCGCTGGCTCATAGTCTTACCAATCCTTTGCTATGTCCACTTGCCCCATGGAGTTATTCACCCCATCTGCGCTGGCTCATAGTCTTACCAATCCTTTGCTATGTCCACTTGCCCCATGGAGTTATTCACCCCATCTGCGCTGGCTCATAGTCTTACCAATCCTTTGCTATGTCCACTTGCCCCATGGAGTTATTCACCCCATATGCGCTGGCTCATAGTCTTGCTACCAACACCTTGCCCCTCGAGTCATAATGACTCTACTGCACTGATAAGTAGCCCATCATCCATTTTTAGTGGTGAATCGAAGTTATGAACGTCGACAACTCCTTAGCACACGTCCCGCAGCAAAGCCCAACCATGAAGTGAACTCATCGGTTCCCAATTGGATCCTGAGCTCTAACTTCCCATGTTGGACTACCTTTGCATCTCGGGTTATTGGTCAAATACTGGATCGGGTCGGATTCCCTTCAAGCCATCGGTTCGGGTCGGGTGTCCCACTTCGTTGCATCGTTCCTGGTCCTCCTCTGGTGCGGTTCGGTTCGGGTCCACTCCATCGCGTCGGTTCGGGTCGGGTGTCCTACTTCGGGTCAGGTCGGGTGTCCCTCTTCGGGTCGGGTCGGGTGCCATCTCCCATCCCGTTCGTGCTTCCGCTCCGATCCGCTCCCTCGCCCTTCATTGATTCCGATCCGATCCTCCTCCTTTTGCCGCTTCGATCCCCCTCCTTTATCCGATCTGATCACAATATTGCTAGCATCGCCTTCCTTTTTGCCAGATTTCCCATGTGTCAAGTTCCGATCCGATCGAATCCCTTGCCCAATTTACTTGTCCGATTCGAGCCACCATATCCGATCCGATCCGAAACCTGCACTGTTTCCTGAAGCTTTTCCTGCAAGTGGTTACGCCATTCGACGAAGTTTTCGACCATCCTAACTATTGAAATCAATCACAAAGCATATCATACAGTCATAGCAATAAGCATAATCAACCACAAACACCAAAACATCAATATGATAGGTTAAAATGGATCAAACATACCCAAAACCCCATATTTACCCTTAAGCATGTTTAGGTGAAACTAATGATAGGATTAGCAAAACTTAACCAAATTAACCCAAATTCATATCAGAGGTCTAAAACATCATTTAAGAATTTATGAACATTTTTCCAGAATTTTATCATGTTTAAATTCGCTAATTAACACTAATTACCCTTAATTAGCCATAATTAGTGCAAAACTATGCAAATCACTCACCTTAGCCACACACAAAACTAAGATCTAAAATAAATCTCTGATTTGATGCGAATTCCGATGCTAAACAGCAGCTCCAATGTGGATTTGGTGTAGATCTCCCTTGATTTGATGTTGCTAAGCTTAATCCTTGATCAAAAGATGATTTGAAGGTGATTTAGAGGATAGAGGCCATTTTTAGGGTTTCTTGGAGATAAGTGGAGGCTAGAAAACTGAAATGGAATGATTCTCTCACTCATTTCAGCCTCCCCATAACCCTAATCCCGAAATGGGTTATGGGCATATTCACTAATCACCCTATTTGGCCCGGTTAAGCAGTTTTTCACCTTCCAAACCTTATTTCAGCCATATCTCCCAAACGGTAAGTCCATTTGACTATTATGACCACTCTACGGAAAGGTAAACCATCAAACGAATCTAATGGAAGTGGTTCAAGGTCAAAATTCCTTTCCAATCAAAAGTTATGGCCAAAACAAGATCAGCCGGGGGCAAAATGGTCATTTGAAAATCGACTAAAATCATGAACATGGGAAATGACTCTAATGGATGTTTCCCAAAGTTATATGACCATACGATTTCATATGGGAAAGAAATAAATATTCTACGATCCTTCGATGCGTAGAATGCGGGTCGTTACGCTCTCCCCCCCTTAAGAAATTTCGCCCCCGAAATTCCTTAACCAAAATACACAAAAGGGACTCGCATGCCTATCAATCATAAAACAACAATCAAACATGCAAAACAAGCAAGATAAGTCTATCCTAGCATGCGAAATAACTAAATTACGAAGTAGATCTTACCAGGCAAAGAGTTCTGGATACGCCTTCCTAATGCTCTCCTCTGTCTCCCAAGTACAGTCACTCTCGTCCTCGCCCCATTGAACCTTGACTAGCTTCACCGCCTTCCTTCGAAGTTGTTTCGTATCGTGCCCCACAATATGAATCGGCTTGCGGTTCCCAACCGCCTTGGGTTCTACTTCGAAGTCCTCTAACTGGTCAGGTGAAATAGTCATATCTGAGTCGTGAACGAACTTCCTTAGTTGGGAAACATGAAATACATTGTGAACTCCCGCCCTCTTCTCTGGTAAGCCAACTCTATACGCCAAATTCCCGACTAATTCAAGAACAGGGAATGGGCCAACAAATCTTGGTGCCAACTTGCCTCTCCTGCCAAACCGTATCACGCTCTTCAACGGAGAAATCTTGACAAACACCAAGTCACCAACGGAGAATTTTAAATCTCTTCTCCTTTTATCAGCATAACTCTTCTGCCTATCTTGGGCAGCCTTCATTCGTTGTTGAATGGTCTTAATCTTATCCGAAGTTTCCCTCACCACATCTGGTCCAAGCATAAACTTCTCGCCAGTCTCTATCCAACATGATGGTGAGTTGCACGGTCTTCCGTACAAAGCTTCATATGGAGCCATACCGATACTGGATTGGTAGCTATTATTATATGCAAACTCTACTAGATGCAAATGGTTATCCCATGATCCACCAAAATCCAATATACAAGCTCTCAAGAGATCTTCCAATATACTATTCACCCTCTCCGTCTGACCGTCGGTCTGAGGATGATATGCGGTACTGAGATGTAATTCTGACCCTAGAGCCTCTTGTAAGCTCTTCCAAAACCCACTAGTAAAAAACGGGTCTCGGTCACTCACAATGCTTTTAGGTACTCCATGAAATCTCACTACCCACTTCATATACAATTCTGCTAACTTGGCTGCCGTTCTGGTCGATTTGACCGGTATAAATCTTGCACTCTTAGTCAATCGATCAACAATTACCCATATGCTATCATATCCCGATCTAGTCCTTGGTAAACCATCGATGAAATCCATCGAGACTTGCTCCACTTTCCATTCGGGAATTTCTAATGGTTGCAATAAACCACTAGGCTTCTTTTGCTCGGCTTTAACTAGCTGGCAATTCATGCATTTGGATATAAACTTCCCAACGTCTCTTTTCATCCCTTCCCAGTAGTAAGTCTGCTTCATGTCTCGATACATCTTATTACCACCAGGATGTATAGTCAATTTTGAGTTATGACACTCTCTAAGCACTTCATCTCTCAAACCATTCACGTTGGGTACAACTAGTCTTCCATTCTTTCGAAGCCATCCATCTCGATCAAGCCCATACACATTCATCTCCTCACCGTCGATGTTCATCTCTAACTTGGAGATGATTTCTAATAGGTTAGGATCGTCCCTCTGGGTGGAACCAATCCGCTCTATCAAAGTGGTTCTGATCGCCAAACTAGCTAGCATGACTGGATCCAATTCGCACTTTGGTCTGAAATCAAACCCCGCGATATACTCCAGTTGCTTCCATTCAAGAAACATGGCCCCTAAACTGGCATGTCTCCTACTCAAGGCATCGGCTACCGCATTACCTTTCCCAGGTGTATATGCAATATCAAAATCATATGAAGCCAAGAACTCTAACCATCTCTGCTGACGGAGATTCAGATATTTCTAGGAGAAGAGATACTTTAACGATTTATGATCGGTGAACAACTCAAATCTTTCTCCCAAGAGATAGTGCCTCCACATCTTCAGCGCAAACACGATCGCTGCTAATTCCAAATCATGGGTAGGATACTTCTTCTCATGCGGCTTTAGCTGTCGACTAGCATAAGCTACAACCCTACCTCCTTGCATCAATACAGCACCTAGTCCGGTACCACAAGCATCCGTGTATACCGTCATCTCTTCATTCCCCTTAGGAATGACTAATACTGGCGCACGCGTCAACTTCTCTTTTAGACTCTTGAATGCATTCTCACACACTCCGTCCCAGACGAAGGACTGATTCTTCTTAGTCAATTGAGTCAACGGTGCTGCTATCTTGGAGAACTCCTGGATAAACTTATGATAATATCCAGCTAACCCCAAGAAACTTCTTACATCTGTTGCATTCTTGGGCGTAGGCCAATCCTGTACCGTAGCCACCTTCGCAGGGTCCACGGCAATACCACTCTCTGAAACAACATGACCCAAGAATCTCACTTCCCTTCTCCAAAAATGACACTTAGAGAATTTCGCTTTCAATTGGTGTTTCCTCAACACCTCCATCACTATCCTCAAGTGTCCCTTGTGTTCCTCCTTTGTCCTTGAGTAAACAAGGATATCGTCCACGAACACAAGAACAAACTTATTCAACTGATCTCTGAATACTCGATTCATAAGATCCACAAAGTAGGCTGGTGCATTGGTCAACCCAAATGGCATGACCAACCACTCATAAAATCCAGACGGCGTCCTAAATGCCATTTTCGGAACACTCTCATCCGCTACTCGTAGCTGATGAAATTCTGTCGCGAGGTCCAACTGGGAGAACACTCTTGCTCCTTCCAGTTGATCAAACAAATCATCTATCCGCGGTAGAGGATACTTATTCTTCCTCATTACCTTATTCAACTCGCGATAGTCCACACACAAACGAAGGGAACCATCTGCCTTAGTGGAAAACACAACTGGTGCTCCCCACTCGGAGACACTCCTTCTAATAAATCCCTTCTTCAAAAGATTGCTGACTTGCACCTCGAGCTCTCGCTGCTCCCTTGGTGCCATACGACGAAGTGGCATCACTATAGGTCTGGCATCTTTCACCAAATCAATACGGAACTCAATCTCTCGGTGTGGTGGAAGCCCGGTCACCTCCTCGAAGACGTCCGGATATTGGCCAACCACGGGCACATCTGACAGCTCATCCTGCGGGATGTCGAGGGAATTTACAAAACTAGCCATAACCCCATCACTATGTAGACTACCAAACACTACCCTCCGCCCATCATCCGCCCTAACTGTCACCAAAAAGCCCTCACAGTCTACCACCACCCCGTATCTTTGGAGCCAATCGACTCCCAATATAATGCCATACCCAGTAAAGCCCAAAACAAAGCAATCACAAACAAACATGCATTCATGACTCGATAAGACCAAATTCCTGCAAATCATACTAAGGCTAGTCGAACCACCAATCGGGTTCGCCACAACCAATGGTCTATCGACTATCTCGGGTTCCAGTCCCAACCTATCTACCAGGTCACTAGATATGAAGGAACGAGAAGCCCCAGTATCAAACAAAACTCGAATTGGTACATCATAAATAGAAAGAATACCTTGAATAACAACATTTTTTCCTTTCTCCGCCGCAGTTGGGGCATTCGACGAAGAAGGAACAACATCAATAGCATATGCTTTCACAATCTGCTTCTCCTTAAGAGGTTGCGAACACTTATCCTTGAAATGTCCCACTTGACCACAGTTGAAGCACTTCTTATCCGCTGGCTTGGCCCGACAATCTTTGTCATAATGGCCCTTCTTACCACAGCTGAAGCACTCAACATATTTCTTGCTCTTTTTCTGGCCACCCTTAGATTGGTCCTGCTTCCTCTTATTCTGAGAGTTATTCTTGCCTCCACCGCCTGCTTGCGGCTTTGTCCCTTTTGCAGATGCAGCCTCAGTCTTTGACTTAGGGTAAAGACTCCTTGATCTCAAAGCTTTCCCCACAATTGATTCAAAAGTCTCATCGATGTGGTTGATAAGCCTTTCCCCCAAGTATCCATCCAAACCAGTAATGAACTTCTCGTTCTTCTTCTCTGGAGTATCGATAAGAGATAGTCCATACTTCGACAAAGTGTCGAACTCAGCAATATAGTCGGAAACTGCCCTACCACTCTGCTTGATCTCTAAGAATCACTTGAACAACACTGACTTCTGGGCAGCTGGAATAAACTTCTCGCTAAAGCGAGCCTTGAACTGATCCCAAGTAACCTGATCTTCTGGAGTAGCTGTTCTAATGGCATTCCACCAATTCATCACTCGCCCTTGCAGCTGACGAGATGCTAGCCTTCTCTTCATCGCATCTTCAAGACCTAAGTCGTCGAAGATACGGTCACAGCTATCCATCCAATCCTGAACATCTATGGCCGAATCCGTTCCGTGGAACGGCCTCCCACCAAGGTTAGTGTAATCCTTGCGCAACTTGGCGAAATCGACCCTAGGCGCCTGCACTACTGGGCCAACACCAACTCCGGGATTGGGAACTTCCCCTTGCACTTCTCTAAGCATGTCTCTCATGAGGTCAGTAAACATCGCCCTCATGTCTGCAGCATTCCCATGGTTGGTCCCTCTACCAGCACCCCTCATGTCTCGGCTCATCGTCAATCTGTAAAAGGGAAACGATTAACGACCCCATAGTGGTGCTAGTGCAGTACGACTTCATTCTTATACTACTAATAGTATATATATAGCTTTGAAAACCAAAGTAATCACAAATACGCGCTCTCGTATATGTACTATTTCTCCCTAGTGTCTTTCCCTAGGTTAACTACGCAACGTAGAGCTCTGATACCAAATGTGACGGCCCGCCCCGCACCAACCGACATTTACTCCAAAGGTGCGCTGTACACATGTCCAGTCAGCACGGAACGGGTCATCAGAAGAAAAGGGAAGAAGGAAATGAACTACCAAAGAACCTGTAGAATGTCTCACAGCGCATAGGATAAAATATAATAATAACATACTTGACATAAAACAGGTGAGACAGTGCATAAGCTGAAACAACTAACATAGCAGCGGAAAATGTAAGTACAGTTTAAGATCCAAAGTTAAACATTATTACAACTTTTCAAACTGTCTCATAGCAAAAGCAAGATAAAGGAGGTACACTACTAATGCCCAAGTAGCGACCACCAATGACACAGGGAGAATTTCTATATAATACGTGGAAGCCTCCTGCCCGCCTCCGAATCAGCTACTCGCGCATCACCAGCTAACCTGTCTCTAGTCTGCTCGTGTGAGCACCTAGAGTAATAAGAGGAGACATAAAACTTCGGGTCAGACATAAAGCCTGGTATGAGCGATAAGCATCTAAAGTGAACAATAACAGGTAGACTAAAACATACCTGGACCTGGACCTGCAACCAAAGAGTTAGCACAACATACTGTACAACACTCTAAGGTGCCATATCAAATGATGTAAAGATACGGAGGTGGGGGTGTGCATGTCATAGTGATGGCAACCAATCAAACATAGCATCCATCCTCACATCTCTCACTCGGTGCGTAAAGCATACGATATTCACCACTTCGATCACCCCACATACCTTGCTACGATCACTTTGCCCCATGAAGTCATAAATGGCTTCACTGCACTGATAACGTAGCCACTAATCCTTTGCTATGTCCACTTTCCCCATGGAGTTATTCACCCCATCTGCGCTGGATCATAGCCTTACCAATCCTTGATTATGTCCACTTGCCCCATGGAGTTATTCACCCCATCCGCGCTGGCTCATAGTCTTACCAATCCTTTGCTATGTCCACTTGCCCCATGGAGTTATTCACCCCATCTGCGCTGGCTCATAGTCTTGCTACCATCACCTTGCCCCTCGAGTCATAATGACTCCACTGCACTGATAAGTAGCTCATCATCCATTTTTAGTGGTGAATCGAAGTTATGAACGTCAACAACTCCTTAGCACACGTCCCGCAGCAAAACCCAACCATGAAGTGAACTCATCGGTTCCCAATTGGATCCTGAGCTCTAAATTCCCATGTTGGACTACCTTTGCATCTTGGGTTATTGGTCAAATACTGGGTCGGGTCGGATTCCCTTCAAGCCATCGGTTCGGGTCGGGTGTCCCACTTCGTTGCGTCGTTCCTGGTCCTCCTCTGGTGCGGTTCGGTTTGGGTCCACTCGATCGCGTCGGTTCGGGTCGGGTGTCCTACTTCGGGTCGGGTCGGGTGTCCCACTTCGGGTCGGGTCGGGTGCCATCTCCCATCCCGTTCGTGCTTCCGCTCCGATCTGCTCCCTCTCCCTTCATTGGTTCCGATCCGATCCTCCTTCTTTAGCCGCTCCGATCCCCCTCCTTTATCCGATCCAATCCTAATATTGCTAGCATGGCCTTCCTTTTTGCCAGATTTCTCAAGTGTCAAGTTCCGAACCGATCGAATCCCTTGCCCAGTTCACTTATCCGATCTGAGCCACCATATCCGATCCGATCCGAAACTGGCACTGTTTCCTGAAGCTTTTCCAGCAAGTGTTTACGCCATTCGACGACGTTTTCGACCATCCTAACTATTGAAATCAATCACAAAGCATATCATACAGTCATAGCAACAAGCATAATCAACCACAAACACCAAAACATCAATATGATAGGTTAAGATGGATCAAACATACCCTAAACCCCATATTTCCCCATAAGCATGTTTAGGTGAAACTAATGATAGGATTAGCAAAACTTAACCAAATTAACCCAAATTCATATCAGAGGTCTAAAACATCATTTAAGAATTTATGAACATTTTTCTAGAATTTTATCATGTTTAAATTCGCTAATTAACACTAATTACCCTTAATTAGCCATAATTAGTGCAAAACTATGCAAATCACTCACCTTAGCCACACACAAAACTAAGATCTGAAATAAATCTCTGATTTGATGCGAATCCCGATGCTAAATAGCAGCTCCAATGTGGATTTGGTGTAGATCTCCCTTGATTTGATGTTGCTAAGCTTAATCCTTGATCAAAAGATGATTTGGAGGTGATTTAGAGGTTAGAGGCCATTTTTAGGGTTTCTTGGAGAAAAGTGGAGGCTAGAAAACTGAAATGGAATGATTCTCTAACTCATTTCAGCCTCCCCATAACCCTAATCCCGAAATGGGTTATTGGCCTATTCACTAATCACCCTATTTGGCACGGTTAAGCAGTTTTTCACCTTCCAGACCTTATTTCAGCCATATCTCCCAAACGGTAAGTCCGTTTGACTATTATGACCATTCTACGGAAAGGTAAACCATCAAACGAATCTAATGGAAGTGGTTTCAGGTTAAAATTCCTTTCCAATCAAAAGTTATGGCCAAAACAAGATCAGCTAGGGGAAAAAATGGTCATTTTAAAATCGACAAATATCATGAACATGGGAAATGACTCTAATGGATGTTTCCCAAAGTTATATGACCATACAACTTCATATGGGAAAGAAATAAATATTCTACGATCCTTCGATGTGTAGAATGCGGGTCGTTACACCCTTTTTCCCCTTTTTAATTTCTCGTTCCTCTTTTAAACGCATAAATCCATGATAGACCTAGGCTCGAGATAGCCTAGTTATAAAAATAAAGAGGGAACGGATAAAAGAGAGACATCAAACGTAGGCATAAATAAAGTAACTGATCTTATTGAATTATCATCATATTCATTATGGGAATGGTAGACGATAGAGGCAATATTATACAACAAATACAGTTCAAATCCACTCACTTTGACTGGATTGGAGAAATAAACGATTTGTTGTTGATGTAGAATGCTGATCAAATCTTCTTTTCTGATTATTGGTGAAGAGCTTGAATTGTTGATAAGAATACCTAATTTGATTTAGGTTTTAGAGGCGACGGCTAAGAGAATTGAAAGTTCAGCAGCACGGAGGTGTCTTGAGGAATTGCTATGAATTAGGGTTAGGTCTTGCTATGTATTTATAGGTGTAGAGAGTGTTTTGGATCCCTTAGATTGACCTGGAAGCCCCCAGATTCGTACAACACATTAAAACACGTCACAGGAACAGAACTGCTCGGATCGGGGGGGGGGGGTAGGTCGACCTCCTGGCCGACCTGACCCCCAGGTCGACCTTAGGGTCGACCTGCCTAGTTGCTGGGTGGGAAATTTCCCGCCCAGCTGCCTTGATCGAATTTCGAACTATTTTGAATTTTTAGTTGAACCTTCTAAAGGCTATAACTCATCCATACGGAGTCCGATTCACGCAAACTTGGACTCTATTCCAAGCAGAATTCCGAGAAAACGCAATGGTGATGTCCGTTTTACCTAATCCCTGAAATTTAAATTAAGTATTCTTATTTTATTATCATCTCTATTACATAGACATTGTACATCACCATTATTCTCCTATTTATGCATATATATATACATTTTTAATTATATTAAAAATGCGGGGTGTTACATTCTTCCACCCTTAAAGAATTTCGTCCCTGAAATTCGATAAGAGTAAAATATATAATCCCTCGCAATATTCATCCATCAAGTGTGCATTCAATTGTTGCAAACATTGTGCACATGTGCAAAGTGAAACACATCATAGTAAATCATGTATGCCTAAATTGGTTCCACCTATATGTATGCAAACTTTTAAAAACGCTTTCTCAAATCATGATGCTCACATCCTAAATATACTTGCAGTTCTATATGAAAAAAATTGTTTTTGAAAAATTCTGAAATATTTTTCATTCAAATTTTACCCACACCCTTATAAAATAAGAGTGTAGTTCATCCAATTGCCACGCCCAAAAATCCTATCAATCACTTCTAAATTTCAAAATCCAGAAAAAAACTAATTTTCCAAATTTTTAATCCTTATGCCTTTAATGGAAAAGCCTATATTTTCCCATTTTCTTTTAGCATTCTACTTTATTTAATTTATATCTTTTTATTTTACATGCCTAGCAAATTATAATAGAAAATTTTCTAATTAAACATTCGTAGATTACGTCAAAGCAAGTTCTAGTACATTACTACAACTAGATAAAAGAGAGATAGTCATACACTACATAATAAGATACTACCCTATTGATACAACAATAGAGGCCAGGTCCCTATTGGAAGAAACTACGAATGAGATCCTCTATACCACCATTCTTACTATCCAGATGCTCCGTAAGCTATCTAGTCCCCTCCTTGACTTCTAACTGCAAGTCCTGTAGCCCAGCCCCTAACTGATCGTAGGAGGTGCCCATCTCCTGTAGCATCTGCTGTTGAGTTTGTCCCAACTCAACCTATGTCTGGAGCATCTCCTGCTGTGTCCTCAGGATGTCCTGGTGATCTCTAACTAACTGAGTTCGTTGCTCAGAAACTGTTCTCAATTCCACCTTCCAGTCCGACTCTCTGGAAATTTAAGGGTCCCACCCAGATGTACCGGAAGTACCCCATCCTGGAGCCTGGGAGTCCAAGCACCTCCCTAAGCCTGTTCTGCTTGATATGGGTCTGATCCTGTGGGCGGTACATACTAGGGCTCTCCATCATGTTCGGCCTGATAGTCACCACCATGTGGTTCCTGCACATGCTCCGCCTGTACATGTTCCTCCTCTTCCTCCTCTCCTCCATCATGCTCCATGGGCTGAGGCTCTAATAAATCATGTAGGTGTATATGCATTCTCGTCAGTGCGGCTAAATCTATAATACTGGAAGGATGAGAAGGAGGTGATATATAACCTTCCTTTCGCAGGGGAACATTGCTTCATGTAAAAACTACGGTCCATAAATTTCCAAAAGAAATGTTTGACTGCCTCGCCTCTCTAGTAGAGTCATAATACTGTAGGGTAGTGCGAGCCCAATTTATCTGAATACCCCCAAAAAGAGCATACGTGGCTCGTTTAAGGATTTGTGTTATCCATATCAAATCCACCAGTCTATCCAACAATATTATATTGTAAAATCCGAATAACAAATCTAGCTAACGGACGTAGATGGGTATAATCCCAAATCCTCTCGTACTCTTCGTAGAAAATCCGACGCCATACTGCCAAATCAGCCATCTCAAGATCCCCTAACTCGTGGCCCGTACTATGGATATTCAACATTTCCCCAAACTGCATTTCATTGAAACTAATGATGGTTCCCTTTACATCCGAATTATATGTAAACAAACCCTCATTGTCTACCCTAACTTCTAAATTAGCATCAAAAAGTCTTACTAACCTCTTGTAGCCCTTTCGCTGGACGGTATTAACATCCTAAATTGCAATTAAACCCGTCTCCGCAAATAAATCCTCCAAAGGTGTTCCAACAAAATCACCAAACTTGACCGGACGGCCTAACAACAACTTCAAACCTGTAGTGTTGATGTACGCCTCGACTATATCTCTCCGAGTGTTGCACCAAGCGATTTCTTGAGGCGTAAGTTGGGGAAAAGAGGAAAGAAGGGAAGGTTGGTCCACCATGGCGAATTAAGCTCGAATTGAGAGGGGAAAGATATAGATCTAGGTAGATGAGACTTCTAGCTTCGATTTGGAGGCAATTTTTCGCGAAATAGTGGAGATTTGAAGTGGTGGGAGGTGAAAAACGTGGTGGTGGAGGTGGGTTTCGTGCTCCCTGTAATGGAGCACCTGGAACGATGGAATGAGCCGAAGGCCTTTGGCCTTTTATTTTTTTCTCCCTGCACAAGGCAAGTCGACACTAAGGTTGACCTCTTTATAGGTAGGTCGACACTAGTGTCGACCTATATATATATATATATATATATATATATATATATATATATATATATATATATATATTCACTTCGCTTCGATTGTTTTTCGTTCCGCTTTTCTCCGTCTTCTTTCTTGATGGTTAGTGGCGACTGTCTATTCTTCTTGCACATGTTCCAATTCCATGAAATAGAAACTTAAGTGGAACATGAAGTCTTAAATATCCATTTTGATGTACACCCTTTTGCTTTTTCTTAAAAGTTCAAAAAAAAATTCCCTGATCTCCATTTTTAGTGTACGGGGGTAAAATCTCATATTTTTTTTCAAATCTATTTCTCAAGCGGGCTCCTATACTAACCTAGGCTTATATATTTATATGTATATATATAATATTTATATTTTTCTCAAAAATACAAATACGCTCACTCATAATTTTTTCCCTAGGAAAACTAAACCTAGGCTCTGGTACCAAATGTAATAACCCAGATTCCTACGGACCGATTTTTTTTTTCAAAAATCCAATCCACCAAAACCCGAGTTGGTTGCTCTGGTATCCTACTGAAAAAGGCAGAGAAAAGAGATATATCAGAGTTCGGAAAACACCTCATAGCGGAAGGAGCAAAATATAATATATTTAAAACATAGCTTTACCTTAATCACAATATTACACTCGAACCAACCCCTTTTTCCCTTTTTTAATTTCTCATTTCTCTTTTAAACGCATAACTCCATGATAGACGTATGCTCGAGATAGCCTATTTATAAAAATAAAGAGGGGAAGGATAAAAGAGAGACTTTAAACGTAGGCATAGATAAAATAACCGATCTTATTGAATTATCATCATATTCATTACGGGGAATGGTAAACGATAGAGGCAATATTATACAACAAATACAGTTCAAATCCACTCACTTTGACTGGATTGGAGAAATAAACGAATTGTTGTTGATGTAGAATACTGATCAAATATTCTTTTCTGATTATTGGTGAAGAGCTTGAATTGTTGATAAGAATACCTAATTTGATTTAGGTTTTAGAGGCGGCGGCTAAGAGAATTGAAAGTTTGGCAGCACGGAGGTGTCTTGAGGAATTGTTATGAATTAGGGTTAGGTCTTGCTATGTATTTATAGGTGTAGAGAGTGTTTTGGAGCCCTTAGATTGACCTGGAAGCCCCCAGATTCGTACAGCACATTAAAACACGTCGCATGAACAGAACTGCTCAGATCTGAGGGGGTAGGTCGACCCCAAGGTCGACCTCCCTAGGGGTTTGTCGACCCCCAGGTCGACCTCCTGGTCAACCTGACCCCCAGGTCGACCTTAGGGTCGACCTGCCTAGTTGTTGGGCGGGAAATTTCCCGCCCAACTGCCTCGGTCAAATTTCGAACTGTTTTGAATTTTTAGTTGAACCTTCTAAAGGCTATAACTCATCCATACGAAGTCCGATTTATGAAAACTTGGACTCTATTCCAAGCAGAATTCCGAGACGAACACAATGGTGATGTCCGTTTTACCTAGTCCCTGAAATTTAAATTAAGTATTCTTATTTTATTATCATCTCTACTATATAGACATTGTACATCACCATTATTCTCATATTTATGCATATATACATACATTTTTAATTATATTAAAAATGCGGGGTGTTACAAGGCCTTAGAAGATTATTTATTATGATTTGAAACCTAGAAATGTCCTTTTTAATGAGGTTGGTGTTGCAAAAGTGACTGATTTTGGCCTTAGCAAAATCAAGGAAGATGATGTTGGATCGCATATGGAGCTAACTTCCCAAGGAGCTGGAACATACTGGTACCTACCACTTGAATGCTTTGTACTCAGCAGGACTCCGTTCATCTCATCCAATGTGGATGTATGGCCGGTTGGTGTCATGTTCTATCAAATGCTTTTCGGTAAACGTTCATTTAGCCATGAGCAGACTCAAGAGAGAATACTAAGTGAGGATACTATAATAAATGCTCGCAAAGTCGAGTTTCCATCAAAGCCATTTGTATCAAATGATGGAAAGGCGTTGATTCGTAGGTGCTTGACCTATAACCAAGATGAAAGACCATATGTTCTAACTATAACACTAGATCCTTACCTCTCCTGTGCAAAGAGATGACAGAAAATGGCATGAATGACAAGAGTGTTATACTGTATTTTTAATTATCTTTCTTTCTTTGTGAGCTTAAAGGAAATATTTAACTTGTTTTAGTATATTTTTAGACTGCGTTATTTATTTTTTGGTGAATCGCATTTGAATGCAGGCTCTAGAGTCCACAAGTACCTGGATTATTGAGTTACATGATATGTTGAAAAGTTTGCTTGGCTAAAGGAGCTTGTTTAAGCAACATACAGAGCTTCTGTATTGCTTTTACCCTTGTTAATTTTATATATTACAATAATTGTAGTACTTTCTCATTTTCATATTTCTATATAACGTGATTATACTTTTCATGTATATTTTCTTAGTTATTATTTTATGCAATAGGCTTCTCCTACTATCAACATATTGGGAGAGGAGATCAATGGTCCACATGAACCTTTTGCACCTTCTTATAGTAATTATAGAACTGCTGAGGTGATTGTTTGTGGTTGTTTGAGCTTCATGATTTGGAAAACCAGTTTTTTTTTCTTTGTATATTTGTTTTTTCTGTGGTAGTTTTAAAGATCATATAATGTTTACATTGACTATTTTATGTTTATTTTCAGGTAAACGTTGTGTTGAAATTACTTCCGCTGTCATTCTTGCTTTCTTCTCAAAAGAGCTATTTATTGGATGCAGTATAATCCGACATCTTGGTTTTTGACATGATCAACAATTAAACAGTATAATCTATGAATGCAGATATGTCAAATTATGGCTATTTTGATTATAAACCAATATTATACTTGTTGTTTATGTTTAAAAGAAGCAACTTTCATCAGTATTTTAACTTAATTATCGAAACATTTCTTTTTTTTTACTATTCACATAAAACTACTTGCAAGCTTTAAGTAAAAACAATATGCAAATAGCTGAAAACAAATCTTGTTCTAGATTTCTAGTTTATCAACAAAACTATTGTTGCTCTTCAATCATTACCAAATCAGATTGGTTTGGCTGGAGTACTAGAGATGCTTTATGGCCCACAAAACTGTATAGAATATTATGCATATATGTGCAATCATCAACCATAGTAACAACATTTTTTCCATTTTTATACACATGGTATTTTCCTGGAGTGTGCTAATATGTTTGCCCCAAGATTCTAGCATAGCTGGGATGGCTTCGACATACTTGAGATATATGATTCCAGGATTATTTGGATTTGCATCCCTTCAATGCATTGTAAGATATTTCCAAACAAGTCAACTATGGTTCTGTTAGTAGTATGCTCGATTCTTCCATTATTTATCCATATGGGACAAACTTACTGATTCATAAGTTCAGTCTTGGATTTTTGTGTGCATCATTTGCAACCTCGATATCGATATAAATGTCACTTAAAACGTCACTAATATATGCTAAGTACTTTGAGATGTAAGTACAACTGGGAATTCAAATGAGTTATTCAAATTTCTACTGCCGAACCTAAAAAGAGCCTTGCCTTCCACTATAGTGGTCTGAGTAGTATGTAACTTCTTTTTTGTTTGTATCACCTTGGGATCATTATAACACATAAAGTTAACCGAATTCTCTCTTTGATTGCCATCTCAATTCATGATACAGCTTGATGTTACGTACGTTTAATTTCATCACAACTTGGAATACGTGTCTTTTAGAATTCTAGTTTTACTAGCAAGATTGATGCTGAACTCTGAAAGCAGTACCTCCGTTATTTCTATGTGGTATAAAAATCTTGACTTCTCTTATTTGTTTTCTTCAATTCTTTGCAGACTGTTAAAGTAATACAAGGACTTCAAACCAATGTGTAATAGGTTTAATACCGAGTCGATTACATATACGATGATATATGGATTCAGTGTAGCTGTGAGTTATCCAACAGCTTAACATCTTTCGAAATGTCAAATCATATATCGATATTGTTATCTTGCTTCTTGATTTATTTGTTAAATAACATGACTCAAGTATCAAATGAGATTGGTGCTGCAAACATCAAGAATGCAACAATGCGCTATTTGTGACATTGAGACCATCTTGTTTTCTCGTTGTGAAGCCAACTTACATTTTCATTTGGTCATAGAATTTGGGTTGTCATTTACTAACTATATTGAAATTATTCCGCAATTTTCTTATATGACACCTTTGCTCGCTACGTCTAAGGATTCTGCTGAAATAGTTCTACCTAGTAAATGCATTTATGTTTTAACTAAATAAATTTTAGGATTAATTACTGCATTCATATCATTTCGATTTCAAATATATTTAGGGGTGGCCAGCGGTCATGGTTGGTAGCACTTGGCAGCCTGGACTAAGCTTATCACTTTTACATGGCATTAGCTCTTCTATTTGGGTACAAGTTTACTATTTTGAATATATTTTTTCCTTATAAAATGGTGCACTGCTTGTGATATATCATTACAATTGTGGAAGTTACTTCTTATTTTGAACTTATATCGAATAATAATTCAATTCGGTCAAATGTAAGCATTAAATTTAGAGTTTGGTTTCATCTTAGCTTTTATTAAGATAAATGTCATCATTCTTTAGTTGTAAATGTAAAATGTTCCATTTTGATTTTCATTTGCATTGATTTTGTAAAATAGTTACAAAATTCTCACATTGTCTAATATTCTAGCAATGCATGATTTTTTTTTTCTTTTTTGCAGATATGAATTTTAATATGACAATATGATGAATCAAGGGGCATAGAAAGTGTTTAGGAGCAAACTTGGTTATCTTTTATTATTATTATTATATTGTCAACATTGTACTTGTTATGTAACTTGGACTTGTTGTGGTATATTTGTATAGTTTTGTCTCTTTAAAGATATGATTTTTTTTTTATAGTACTTTGTTTATGGTGAATTTGCTTATGAATTTCTAATTTGGAGAATGATTGTATCTATTTATATTACTAAAGATATAAATTACACATTCTAAAACAAATTTCATATCACAATCGTGGTGTGATGGGTAATTAGTTTGAAACATATAATAAGTGTTTCTGATTGTAAATGTGAAATGTCTATTACGTGTTGCTAGTTGTCATCTTGAAACACTCATTAAGTTTTGTGGTTTATCGATTTGAAACACTCAATAAGTGCTGCGGTTTATCAGTTTGAAACACTCAATAAGTGTTACAGTTGATCTATTTGAAACAATAAATAAGTGTTACAGTTTATCTATTTGAAACATTTACTCAGTGTTTCAATCTGCTATTCTAAAACATCTGCTAAGTGTTAAAATTTGTCAATCTGAAACATAATATAGGTGTTTCAAAAATATGCAACATACAAATCTGCAACACCGAAAAATTGTTTCTAAAATTTTTAGCAATGTTTTACCCTTTCAAATTGGCCATTTTGGTGTTGTGACACATTATTTTGAATTCACAAGAAATATGACAAAAAGATTCAGAATGGGTAAAGTGGTGCAAATGTACGTATGAATATAAATATACATATTTGTGCATAGTTTGCATCGACTACTCCAAAATACACATTAACATATATTTTTGTGATTTGGAAATATGTGAATTCCACTAATCAGGCAAAATTTACATTAATTGCAGCTAATAATATTTTTGTAAGATTTGGAACCTTTTGGCAAGATTGAATGCAAAAGGAAATGTTTGGTTATTAATTAAACCAAATTATTAAATTTAACAATAAATAAAAATAAAGAAAGATAACTAAGTTGACCACACAAAACTATAAATATAAATATATATGCATTGTCCATCAATACCCATGTCAACAACGAAATATACATTAAATGTTTGAAGGTTCAAAATGTTGAATGTTATTCATTTATGGAATCATACATGTAAATTATATTCCATACTTAATGAATATATTTATGGTGACCGTTGTAGTAATTAGTGTAACTGCTTGTTATAAATAAGGCCATAAATAAATAATTAACCAGTGTAACCGACATTGATTGGGGGAAAAGGTGAATGTAATAAGGTAATGTTTAAATTTGTGGATTACAAATTGTGGTTATGCATAATATTAATTGTTGGATTCTTAAACTTGTTTACACATATTCCACAGTTATGTTGTAAAATATATGGCATTTGTTCTGAAGCACTGTAGATCTGGAAATCAGTCCCATTAAATGCCATTTAAATGTAGTTACATTCCAGATCTCAAGTTCAGTGTTGAATAACAAATTCAGGATTTGTCGGTCGGTTCTGGGCAGACTTCTACCACAGGTTAAGCTTAACCTCATGTCTAAATGCGGTTATAATTCACATTTCCTAATTGAGGTGTACAACATTTATCCTAGTTAATTTAGGAATTGTAACCATTATCTTATTATATTTACTTTCCCAATCAACATTGGTTACAACCGTTATTTATTGATTTGCGGTCACATCTATAGCAGTTAATTATATTGATTGCTACCAATGGTCACCAGAAATATATTAATTCAATATGGATTATATTTACCTATATGATTCCATAATTGACTTCCATTCAAACATTCAATAAAATATATAATTTACCGTTTTATGCTTATTTCGACGGATAATGTATATATATATATATTTATATTTTATGTTTTTGTGTTGTTAACGTAGTTATCTTTTATTATTATTTATTCTTTTAAATTTAATGATTTGGTTTAATTGACAACCAAACATTCCTTTTTGCATTCAACCTGTCTAAAGGTTTCAAATCTTACAAAAAGATCGTTAGCTGTAACCATTGTAAATTATGCCTAATTTACGGAATTGACATACTTCCAAATCACAAGAAATATATGTAAATATATAATGTGGAATAGTTCAAAAGGTTTATTTGGTTGTCAATTAAACCAAATCATTAAATTTAAAATAATAAATAATAATAACAATAAAAGATAACTATGTTGACCGCATGAAAACATAAAATAGAATATATACACAACATCCATCCAAATCTGTAATAACCCGAAAATCCGGGCCAATTTAAAATTTTTATTTTGGCAATTTTAGCGAATTTTGATTATTTAAAACGAATTATTTTTAATAATAACAACGAGAAATTTATTTTGAATAGAATTAGAACGTATATATTTATATAGATCGTCGTTAGAATATAAATATTTATTTTAAATTATAAAAGGAATTGAAAATGGCGTGGTAGTTCGATAATTCGATTTCAAAGTTCAAATGAATGTACATGATTCAAAATAAACTGGATTTTAGTAAAACCAAAAATATTTGAATCTAATTAATGATATATTTCCAACGAATCCGAGAAATCAAAATTTCATAGCAGGAATCAAAAGATATGTCCAGTTGAAAATTCAGAATAGTCGCTATGGAATTCTGGCCCATAAAAATGGAAATTTTGCAAACGACCTCAGTTTTTGACGAAACCACTTTTGTTGGATCCATGATGTCAAGTTATTGCTGGATTTCAAAATTCGTAATTTGTAACAGCCCGCATTTTACGTATCGGAAGATCGTAAAATATTTTTATTTTATTCCCTGAGGGTTGGATCATTCTCATCTTTTTGTATGTTGCTTATGGGGATGTGTGACATGTCCATAATTTTTACCGATTTTGTTTGTGACCATTTTGCCCCTGTCAGTCTTGTACTGAACATAACTTTTGACTCAGGTCGAATCAGAGGGTGAGACCTGTGCCATTGGAAAGGAATTGATGATTCCCTTTCCGTAGAGTGGTTACATTAAGGATTTGGTTCAGCGGTTTGGGAGAAATCGCTGTTTTAAGGTTTTTCAGTTGGTTGTTCAGGTTTTGGAAGGCTAATGGGCTGATTTGGAGAAGGCCCATTAGAGGGTGGGTGGAGACTATAAATAGGGGGTAAGGGGTATGGAGAAAGGTTGGCATTTTCCATTCTCTTATGGGGAGGCTTTGATCTCCTTCTTCCTCTAACATCTTTCCACCATTAAAATTCCAAAATCCAAGGAGGGAAATCGAAGATCTACACCATAAGAGGCTAGATCTACATCGTCTCAAGGGCGAATTCATCGGATTGAAGAGTTTGATTCGAAGTGTTCGCTGTCCGGATTGCGTTTTCATTGCTTTTGCTTAGATTTGGATAATTGGTGAGTGATTTACATCTCTCATTCGGATTCATGCAAGTATATGGGTTTTAGGATGTTAATTTCATCATTTCCATGTTATTTTCCTTAGATCCACACCATGCTAAGTCCATTTTATATATGAATCACCTTAGGATCTGATCTAGATAATTTAAATGGTTAATTTTATGATTTTTCTCAAGATTATGCAAGTTAGATCCGTTTTTATGTTCATATGATTCACTTATCATGTTTTGGGAAATTTATGTGTTTTGATGGAAATTGTTAGATTGATGATATTGTTGGTTGCATAACATGTTTGTAATTGCGTTTGGATGAATCGGATAAGCTGGTTTCGTCGGATTCGTCGTTTGGCGAAGTTTTGGTCGAAATCAGAATCGAATTGGAGATGTGCAGGTTTCTGGCCGGGTCGGTCGTGAAGAGGTGGTCGGTTTGATGGCTCTTGTCGGTCCAAAAGGGTCTGGAATGAGATGGTTGGTCATATTATGGCTTGGGGAGCAAGTCAGGGAGTTGGCCTGTCGGATGGAGTTGGTCATGGTCGGTCCGATGGATCTGGTCGGTCTTGACGGGGTCGGTCCAAAGCTGGTTGCTATGGAGGAGCTGGTTGTTCTGGAGCAGGCTAGTCGGTTTTAAGCTGGTCGTTCTGGAGCAATCCTGGTCGGTTTTGACTGGGTCTTGGAGATGGATGGTTTGATCGGTCCAGAAAGCTGAGGAGGGAGTCTGGTCGGCTCAAGGGGGGGTCCTGGTCGGTCCAGGAGGAACGAAGGGAGGTCTGGTCGGTCCAGGGGGTCTGATCGGTCCAGAAGTACCAGAGGGGGTCTTGTCGGTTCAGAATGGGTCTGGTCGGCGTTTCTAGTGGAAATTTCTGATCGGACAATTCTAGTGATGACGTAACTTCGAGGTGGTTCAAGCAGGAAGGCTCGAAGTGGGGAATGTGTTCATTGATCAAGGTGGAACAACGAATGCGGTGACAACTCAAAAGTTGTGAGTTGGTGGATAATGGCTGCTCGAGAAGGTTGCTTGAGCTATGAAACATCGTCAAGGTTGGACGATTGGAGATGCGAAGGCCGAGAAGTCATCGTTGTCGTAAGATCTAGCAGGCTCAAAGCAGGGGTACGATGGGTATCGTTGAAAGGCCCAAAAGACCGGTTGTTGGTCGAGTACCCTGGGTCTTTCCGGTTGGGGAAAGGCCTAGTGTCAAGGTTGGACATTGCCAAGGTTGGGCATATGGAGTTCATGCTAGAACTGGGGTTACCATTAGCCCTTGACATATGGCAAGGTTGGCCGTCATACGATAATGATGGTTTCGAAGCAGGATTGGCGGTGATAGCCAGAGTCCGTCATGTATGCTGGATGTTTTGCATGTGCCATCCCACGTGGGTTATCCAACATCGAAGTAGATGTTCCTTGAGTGCTTGTCTGATATTGGTTTCGGCCTATGGGGCTTGTATTCAAGGGATTTCGAATTCGACTAGGATGATCTACGTGAGATATATATATATAATCTCGATGCCATAATTGCTATTGTTGGTTGTTTCTGTTTTCCATGGATGAATGGTTGTTCTGGTTCCTATGGATTAATGGTTGAAATGCTTGGTGTCAAGGCTATCACTGTCCGATGTGGGGAAGATAAGGTGGAGTTCTTCTCTGGTGATGTGGGTAGATAAGTTGTTCATTTACCCATTCTCATATGCTTTCTTGTTGAAGTTTGTTAGCTGTATTATCGCTCACTAAGACTATTGTCTGACTCAAGGTTTTATGTCTCCTCTTATTACCTTGGGCTGTTCATCCGGTTTTGGATGGGCAGACTAAGTAGCAGGTTACAGGTAATGGAGCTTAGTGATACGAGGAAGCTGAGCGATGACGAGCAGGAGGCTGGCGTACCAGTTTTATTCTATCTAGTATTTCTGTTTCCGCTGTTTGAGTTGTTTGAGAGTTGTAGTGAGGCCTTATGTACAAACTTGGATATCGGTTGGATAATCTTTCTGGATGTTGAAAGAGTTTCAAAAGTTTGCTATATGATACCTCATTACTATTACCTGTTGTATATGTTCTATTATACTTTATCCTTGCGCTTTGAGTTCTACGACAGGTTTCGATGTGTTCACTTACTATGATGATCGTCCATAGCAGCCTGGCACGCCTTTCAGCGCATTATTCCTCTTGTTTAGTGCGGGGGTTATGGGCGGTCGTCACATTTGGTATCAGAGCTCTGTTCAACGATTTTGGCCAAAGTTCGAAGACGTAATTACGTATGAGAGACGTATTTGTAGATTTCAGTTGGATGTTTACTATATATATTAGTATATATAGTAGTCGCGGTTGTCTCTCTTTAGCAGTTTTCTTGGAAGTGGCTAATTATTCTAAACTGCAGATTTAGAATGAGTAGATGACCATCAAGACACGTTGTTAGGGGAGCTAATACTGGAGGGGGAAATGGTGGTGAACCAGATTACCCGACCATGTATGAAGCCAAGGCAGAAGCAATTATGCGAAGGGTACCCGCTCCAGTGGCGGCTACGGTAGATGTAGGTGTGCGAGTTCCTAGGGTAGATTTTGCAAAAATGTGCAAGGACTTTACATCTCTAGGAGGGAAACCATTCAAGGGAACTGAGCCAGCTGAAGAGGTTCAGAGGTGGATGGATTCATGTGTTCGAATCTTTGGAGACTTGGGTATTGAAGATGCAATGAAGAGAAAGCTTGCATCAAGGCAGCTTCAGAGCAGGGCCACGGAATGGTGGAATTCTGTCATACTCGAGACTCCGGAAGAGGAGATTTCATGGGAGCAATTCCAAGCTAAGTTTGAAGCAAAATTTATCTCCACTGCTCAGAAGTCCGTTCTCTTCAAGAAGTTCGTAGAGTTGAAGCAGAATGGCAGATCAGTGTTTGACTACATTTCTGATTTTGAGGCTTTGTCTAGATATGCTCGTTCATACATTGATACGCCCTATCAGAAGAACGAGAAGTTTGTCTTGGGTTTGGATGCACATATTGGGAAGCCACTTGTGGACCATCTTGATGATTCATTTGAAAAGATTGTGGAAAAAGCTATTCGCCATGAGAGCTTGTTTCCCAAGAAAGCAAATGTGGTCGCTGCAACCAAGGAAGCTCGGAAACCACAGCAGGGTGGTAATAATAAGAGGAAGCAGCAACAACAGAAAGGAAAGGATGGCCAAAAGAAACCCAAGAGTGAGATGGTTTGCTTTAACTGCCAACAGAAGGGTCATTATTCAAATGAGTGCAAGAATCCCAAAGCTGAGAAGAAGTGCTTCAAGTGTGGAAAGCCTGGGCATGAGAGGAAAGATTGTCCAGAATCAGCTAAGGGCAAGCAGATTGTGAAGGCATATGCTTTGGACGCTGTGCCATCTTCTTCAAGAGCTCCTACTGCGGAAGAGAAGGGAAAGGGTGTCGTGGTGCAAGGTACTTTTTCCGTTAACGGTGTTTCAGTTCGAGTGTTGTTTGATATTGGAGCATCACATTCATTCATCTGCAATGAGCTTGTGTGTCGCTTGGGTTTGGAACCCGAGATTTGTGATAGACCATTGATCGTGACTAATCCAGTTGGGGGTTCGTCCAGTTTGTGCATGATTTGCCGTGGTCTAGTATTATCGAGTCATGGTTGCTCTTTTATGTGTGATTGCTTTGTTCTTAACTTCGCTGGGTATGGGATCTTCTTGGGCATGGATTGGCTCAAGAGATATGCGGCAAGGGTGAATTGCGAGAAGCTGGAGGTGAGGGTCGGGGATGTGGAAGGGCGAAAGGTGTTGATTAGATGTAAGCGCGAAGACGGGGTCTTCGTGAGTTATCTATATTCGCTCGGGATTCCACAGGAAGACCTATCATCAGTGCTGATCGCTAATGAGTATGTATATGTCTTTGACGAGGTCAAAGGGTTGCCGCCGCATCGCGAGATCGAGTTTAGGATCGATTTGGTCGAGGGTGCGAGACCAATTGTTATGCCACTTAGGCGGATGGCGCCTAAGAAACAGCGAGAGTTGGAGGTGCAAGTTAGAGACCTTTTGGGAAAAGGTTTCATTCGGAGGAGTGTTTCCGAGTGGGGTGCACCAGTCGTGTTTGCAACTAAAGCAGATGGCTCGTTAAGGTTGTGTGTGGACTATCGTGAGCTGAACAAGGTGACTAAGAAGAACAAGTATCCGTTGCCAAGGATTGATGACTTGTTCGATCAGCTTCACGAAGCCAAAGTGTTTTCTCAGATGGATTTGGCAACGGGATTTCACCTGTTGAGAGTAGCTAAGGATAGTGTGCCAAAGACTGCTTTTAGGACACCGTCCGAATTTTTCGAGTGGTTGGTGATGCCATTCGGGTTGACTAACGCGCCAGCGTATTTTGTGGATCTTATGAATAGAGTTTTTAGAGATCAGTTGAATAAGTTCGTGCTTGTGTTCGTGGATGATATACTGGTTTACTCCAGAAATGTGGAAGAACATAAGACGCACTTGAGAGTTGTGTTAGAGATCTTGCGAAAGCATCAGCTTAAAGCTAAGTTCTCAAAGTGTCACTTCTGGAAGGATGTAGTGAGGTTCTTAGGTCATGTTGTTTCTGGAAAAGGTATAGCGGTTGACCCCGCTAAAGTTGCAGCAATCCAGGACTGGGATAGACCTAAGAATGCAACAGATGTTCGGAGTTTCCTTGGATTGGCTGGTTATTACCGAAGGTTTATCAAGGATTTCTCCAAGATGGCTGCACCATTAACAGGATTGACGAAGAAGAACCAAGTGTTCGCATGGGATGCGAAGTGTGAACAGGCGTTCGAAATCTTGAAGGAGAGATTGACGAGTGCACCTGTGTTGACCATTCCAAGTGGGAATGAAGAGATGGTGGTATATACTGATGCATGTGGTACTGGACTTGGAGCAGTGCTAATGCAGAAGGATAAAGTAGTGGCTTACGCAAGTCGACAGCTAAAGCCACATGAGAGAAACTATCCAACTCATGATTTGGAGTTGGCAGCGATTGTATTTGCTCTGAAGATGTGGAGACATTACCTGTTGGGAGTACGATTTGAGTTGTTTACGGATCACAAGTCGTTGAAGTATCTTTTCTCCCAAAAGGATTTGAATCTTCGGCAGCAACGATGGTTAGAGTTTCTGGCATCGTATGATTTTGGGATAGCCTATACTCCTGGCAAAGGCAATGCAGTTGCAGATGCATTGAGTCGAAGACACGCAAGTTTGGGAGCGATGTTTTCGGAATGGAAGGGCCTCGAGTATTTGGCAAGGTTCGATTTCAGGCCAAGGTGTGAGTTGGAACCTGAAATATTGGCAAGCTTGTCGATAAGGCCTACTCTTATCGAAAGGATTGGCGAGGGCCAAAAGAAAGATGTGAAGCTTGTCGAGTCCATTCAGAAACTGAAACCAGAGGATAAGGAGTTCGAGGTCGACCGAGAAGGCTGGCTTCGAAAACAAGGACGATTAGTTGTTCCTGATGTCGACGGATTGAGGGATGAGGTTCTGAGATAATGTCATCACTCGAAGCTAACGATTCATCCCGGTGGTAATAAAATGTATAAGGACATGAAGCGAGTCTACTACTGGGAAGGGATGAAAAGAGATATTGGAAAATTCATTTCCAAGTGTATGAACTGTCAGTTAGTGAAAGCTGAACAGAAGAAGCCGAGTGGTTTACTTCATCCATTAGAGGTTCCTACGTGGAAGTGGGAGCAGATATCGATGGATTTTATCGATGGACTACCTAGAACTAGAGCAGGGAATGAAGGGATTTGGGTCATTGTGGATTGTTTGACCAAAAGTGCGAGATTTATTCCTGTCAAGACGACTAGGACAGCGTCAAAATTGGCTGAGCTTTATGTGAAATGGATAGTTCGATTCCATGGTGTCCCAAAGAGTATAGTAAGTGACCGGGATCCATTGTTCACGAGTGGATTTTGGAAAAGTTTGCAAGAAGCTTTGGGAACCGAATTGTGCTTAAGTACGGCATATCATCCCCAAACTGATGGTCAGACCGAGAGAGTCAACCGAGTTTTAGAAGATCTCCTGAGGGCTTGTGTGATAGACTTCGGAGGATCATGGGAAGACCATCTGCATCTGGTTGAGTTTGCATATAATAATAGTTACCAGTCGAGTATTGGGATGGCACCATACGAGGCGTTGTATGGAAGGTCGTGCACTTCTCCAGCTTGTTGGTTAGAAACTGGAGATAAGTTGGTACTTGGGCCCGAGATGATTAGAGAAACCTCGGGTTGTATCAAAATTGTTCGGCAACGAATGAAAGCGGCCCAAGATCGCCAAAAGAGTTACGCCGATAAGCGTCGTAAGGATTTAGAATTCGACGTAGGTGATATGGTTTTTGTGAAGATTTCACCGTTAAAGCATATGGTTCGATTCGGAAGTAAAGGGAAGTTGGCTCGTAGGTTTGTTGGACCATTCCCGATAGTCGAGCGAATAGGAAAGCTCGCATATAGGTTGGAGTTACCCGAGAAGATGTCGAGTATGCATAATATTTTCCATGTGTCGTTTCTACGGAAGTTTTTGCACGACTCGAATGTGGTGGTATCTCCAGAACAGTATGAAGATTTAGAAGTCGAGACCGCAGTTGCGAAACCTCGTAGGCCACTTCGTGTTGTGGGAAATGATACGAAACAGCTTAGGAGGAAGACGGTTAAGCTAGTCAAGGTACAATGGAGTGAAGATGGTGACGATTGTACATGGGAAACGGAAGAGAGCATGAGGGCGACTCATCCAGAACTCTTCGTCGGTAGGACCCTTTGATATCGTATCTTCGTTGTGTCGTTGTATCTTGTTGTTGTGTGATAGAATTCCGCGTGCTAGGATAAGGCTATGGATGCATGGCTTGATGGTTGCTAGTTTGGATGATAGAATTGGCTTCACATGGATGATAGGCATGCGGAATTGTTGTGGTTGCTTGTGTTTGCTTGGAATTTCGGGGGCGAAATTCTTAAGGGGGGGAGAATGTAACAGCCCACATTTTACGTATCGGGAGATCGTAAAATATTTTTATTTTATTCCCTGAGGGTTGGATCATTCTCATCTTTTGGTATGTTGCTTATGGGGATGTGTGACATGCCCATAATTTTTACCGATTTTGTTTGTGACCATTTTTCCCCTGTCAGTCTTGTACTGGGCATAACTTTTGACTCAGGTCGAATCAGAGGGTGAGACATGTGCCATTGGAAAGGAATTGATGATTCCCTTTCCGTAGAGTGGTTACATTAAGGATTTGGTTCAGCGGTTTGGGAGAAATCGCTGTTTTAAGGTTTTTCAGTTGGCTGTTCGGGTTTTGGAAGGCTAATGGGCTGATTTGGAGAAGGCCCATTAGAGGGTGGGTGGAGACTATAAATAGGGGGTAAGGGGTACGGAGAAAGGTTGACATTTTCCATTCTCTTATGGGGAGGCTTTGATCTCCTTCTTCCTCTAACATCTTTCCACCATTAAAATTCCAAAATCCAAGGAGGGAAATCGAAGATCTACACCATAAGAGGCTAGATCTACATTGTCTCAAGGGCGAATTCATCGGATTGAAGAGTTTGATTCGAAGTGTTCGCTGTCCGGATTGCGTTTTCATTGCTTTTGCTTAGATTTGGATAATTGGTGAGTGATTTACATCTCTCATTCGGATTCATGCAAGTATATGGGTTTTAGGATGTTAATTTCATCATTTCCATGTTATTTTCCTTAGATCCACACCATGCTAAGTCCATTTTATATATGAATCACCTT
Source organism: Allium sativum (assembly GCA_030737875.1). NCBI lineage: Eukaryota > Viridiplantae > Streptophyta > Magnoliopsida > Asparagales > Amaryllidaceae > Allium > Allium sativum. The sequence goes on from CM060920.1 coordinate 347,655,867, forward strand.
AGGATCTGATCTAGATAATTTAAATGGTTAATTTTATGATTTTTCTCAAGATTATGCAAGTTAGATCCGTTTTTATGTTCATATGATTCACTTATCATGTTTTGGGAAATTTATGTGTTTTGATGGAAATTGTTAGATTGATGATATTGTTGGTTGCAGAACATGTTTGTGATTGCGTTTGGATGAATCGGATAAGCTGGTTTCGTCGGATTCGTCGTTTGGCGAAGTTTTGGTCGAAATCAGAATCGAATTGGAGATGTGCAGGTTTCTGGCCGGGTCGGTCGTGAAGAGGTGGTCGGTTTGATGGCTCTGGTCGGTCCAGAAGGGTCTGGAATGAGATGGTCGGTCATATTATGGCTTGGGGAGCAAGTCAGGGAGTTGGCCTGTCGGATGGAGTTGGTCCTGGTCGGTCCGATGGATCTGGTTGGTCTTGACGGGGTCGGTCCAAAGCTTGTTGCTATGGAGGAGCTGGTTGCTCAGGAGGAGCTGGTTGTTCTGGAGCAGGCTAGTCGATTTTAAGCTGGTCGTTCTGGAGCAATGCTGGTCGGTTTTGACTGGGTCTTGGAGCTGGATGGTTTGATCGGTCCAGAAAGCTGAGGAGGGAGTCTGGTCGGCTCAAGGGGGGTCCTGGTCGGTCCAGGAGGAGCGAAGGGAGGTCTGGTCGGTCCAGGGGGTCTGATCGGTCCATAAGTACCAGAGTGGGTCTGGTCGGTTCAGAATGGGTCTGGTCGGCGTTTCTAGTGGAAATTTCTGATCGGACACTTCTAGTGATGACGTAACTTCGAGGTGGTTCAAGCAGGAAGGCTCGAAGTGGGGAATGTGTTCATTGATCAAGGTGGAACAACGAATGCAGTGACAACTCAAAGGTTGTGAGTTGGTGGATAATGGCTGCTCGAGAAGGTTGCTTGAGCTATGAAACATCGTCAAGGTTGGACGATTAGAGATGCAAAGGCCGAGAAGTCATCGTTGTCGTAAGATCTAGCAGGCTCAAAGCAGGGGTACGATGGGTATCGTTGAAAGGCCCAAAAGACCGGTTGTTGGTCGAGTACCCTGGGTCTTTCCGGTTGGGGAAAGGCCTAGTGTCAAGGTTGGACATTGCCAAGGTTGGGCATATGAAGTTCATGCTAGAACTGGGGTTACCATTAGCCCTTGACATATGGCAAGGTTGGCCATCATACGATAATGATGGTTTCGAAGCAGGATCGGCGGTGATAGCTAGAGTCTGTCATGTATGCTGGATGTCTTGCATGTGCCATCCCACGTGGGTTATCCAACATCGAAGTAGATGTTCCTTGAGTGCTTGTCTGATATTGGTTTCGGCCTCTGGGGCTTGTATTCAAGGGATGTCGAATTCGACTAGGATGATCTACGTGAGATATATATATATAATCTTGATGCCATAATTGCTATTGTTGGTTGTTTCTGTTTTCCATGGATGAATGGTTGTTCTGGTTCCTATGGATTAATGGTTGAAATGCTTGGTGTAAAGGCTATCACTGTCCGATGTGGGGAAGATAAGGTTGAGATCTTCTCTGGTGATGTGGGTAGATAAGTTGTTCATTTACCCATTCTCATATGCTTTCTTGTTGAAGTTTGTTAGCTGTATTATCGCTCACTAAGACTATTGTCTGACTCAAGGTTTTATGTCTCCTCTTATTACCTTGGGCTGCTCATCCGGTTGTGGATGGGCAGACTAAGTAGCAGGTTACAGGTAATGGAGCTTAGTGATACGAGGAAGCTGAGCGATGACGAGCAGGAGGCTGGCGTACCAGTTTTATTCTATCTAGTATTTCTGTTTTCGCTGTTTGAGTTGCTTGAGAGTTGTAGTGAGGCCTTATGTACAAACTTGGATATCGGTTGGATAATCTTTCTGGATGTTGAAAGAGTTTCAAAAGTTTGCTATATGATACCTTATTACTATTACCTGTTGTATATGTCCTATTATACTTTATCCTTGCGCTGTGAGTTCTACGACAGGTTTCGATGTGTTCACTTACTATGATGATCGTCCATAGCAGCCTGGCACGCCTTTCAGCGCATTATTCCTCTTGTTTAGTGCGGGGGTTATGGGCGGTCGTCACATAATTTTTCGAATCAATATGTGAGCGTGGCAAAGGAAAACGCGTTTGACCAGTTTTAGTTGATTTTAATCGACTCGAAATTGGCCATTTTTCAAACGGTCTTAGAAATTGATGAAACTAGTTTTGTTAGGACCGTATCGTCAATATGAAGCTAGAAAATATTTTTCTGGAATTTTTCGAGTTAGTATGTGACCCCGGTAAATTGAAATGCGCGTTCAAATTCAATATATAGAGTTATATTTTGATTTTGACGAAAACTGGTCTAAACGATCGAATCAGCTTGCGATACATATCCCATTGTGTTCAGAACGGGGGTAATTAGCTATGGACGACAGGCGGTGAGCCTCGTTTAGAGTTCGTATGAAAAAATCAACTTTTTGAAATTAAAAATAATATAATATATTTATATTTATTCTCCAACCCCCCCTGTCGTTCAAATTACAATAAAAAAAAGAGAAGAGAAAGAAAAGGAAGGGGGGCGAACCGCCGCCCCATCGCCCATCGCGCCGCCGTAGGGGGAGCGTCGCCCTCCTCTCTTCCTCCACCGCACCAAGTCCCCCCCCTCGACACCCCCTCTTGCGCCAGAGCGCGATCCCTCCCCCCCCCCCCCCCCTCGTTCGATTTCCCTCAGCCCCTCCACCGCCTTCCTCCGCAAATCGCCAGCACCACCCATCCCCTCCTCTGAAACCGACGTGCAACACCCCGACACCTACATCCCCAACCTTCGCCTGCGATAGCCGCCACCGCCAGCAAGAACTTCGCCCTCCATCGACGAGACAACGAACCTCCCAAGCACCAGCGAGCGCGAGCTCCACCCCTTCTGAGAAAGATGTGAGCTTTTCTTCCTTTTCGTATTATTATTTATTTATGTTGTAATTAGTTTAATTTTTCAATGTAAAGATTTTATTTTTCCACATATGAAGAGCTTTGATTTTTAAATATATATATATGAGGTGTGGTTTTGATTAACATGAAGTTGTGATTTTTATTTCAGTTGTAGAAACATAAAGGTCGAATTTTTGTGTATGTAAAGGTGAGATCTTTTATTGTATAAAAATAAGATTTTTATATTGAAAGCATATAAAAATATAATCTTTTATATGTAAAGAGCCGATAAAGATAGGATTTCTATCATGAAATTAGAGAAGAAAAATATGATTTTTGTTTATGTAGTGAATTAAAAATATAATTTTTATAATATAGAAAAATTAAAAATATAATTTTTATACTGGTGGCATATTAAAGACATGATTTTTATATAGGTATGATAGTAAAAATATAATTTTTATAAAGTAGAAGTAATAAAAATATGATTTTTACATAATGGAGAATATAAAAATATTATCTTTATATAGTAGACATTATAAAAATACGATCTTTATATGTGTTGTAGCGAATTAACAATATAAAGAAGTGATTTTGTATAAAATATAAGTTGAGATTTTTATATAGATAAAAATTCGATCTTTATATAAGAAGTAGAAATATATATAAATATAAATTTTATAGAAGAAGAAGCGTTGTAAAAATATATATAGTAGCGGTATAAAAATAGAATTTTTATCCATATAGCGTGATTATAAAAAATATGATTTTTATATACATAGCAACAATATAAAAATGTGATTTTAATATATGTAGTGGCTACGGGCAACAAAAGTGACAAAAGGCGAGAACAGCGATGACTTCTACATAAGAAGAGTCGAGGCATTTGGATTAGCTAGTCGGTGAGAACTTCTCACTTTTAATTTTGTTTTCTAGTTAATAATATATACTAGGATGCAGACGGTGTTTAGTAGCACCCGACACCCGTCGTCCACAGACTATGGACGGCTTGTATGCTTATTTGTTTGATTTTGATGTGTAGTTGTGTGATGTGATGTGAAATGAAATAAAATATTTTATAGTGGAAAATATTTTATAGTTAAAAATAGAATTTTTAACGTGTATTTAAGATAAATATTTATAAACAAATCGGAGATTTGTTTATATACACTGATTTGATTGATATTGATTGGGACGATAAATTTTACACATTGCCCAACTACACAAATAAAATCTGTGTTTGATTGTTTTAAAACCCCACACGGGTATTGGGATGATATATGACATACACTAGTCCCAATAATTAGCTGTATGTCGATCGATTGATGGACAGACTGTTATGAGCGTTAAATATTTATATTTGATGCTTATACAGTGTAGAATGCACTTTGGATGATGGTTGATTATTCATCGTTGTTATTGTATACATGTGTTATAGAAAATCCATATAATTAACATTATATGGTAATTGATTGGGCCTCATTCCAGTTTTGAATAGAAATATTTGAAATAGAAATATTTGAATAGAAATATTTGAAATAGAATATTTGAAAATAGAAATATATGAAGCCGTGTTGATTAGATTGACGCCATTTTGACATGAACGATATTTATATCGACTTTATTCATTTTTCAATGAATATCGAAAGTGATTTCAAAATCTAAAATTGAATAAAAATGAATTCGAATTGAAATTGAATAAAAATGAATTCGAATTAAATTGAGATGAATTGAAATTCGAATTAAATTGAAATTGAATTGAAATCGTTTTGAAATGAAATTAAAACGAATTTATATTGGAATATTCAATTTTGATTAGAAATTGAATATGAAGTTGAAATCGTTTCGAAAACGAATTTAAAACGATTTATAAAATTCGTTTTGAAAGGAAATCGACAAAGTATATATTATATATATATAATATAATGGCCTGAATAGAACGCGCCGCGCCGCGGCAGTTCGTGAATTTCTACCATTGACTTCGAATTGACGTTGCGGGAGATCCGACCGTCGAATTCTCCTAAAACCGGAACCGTTGGGTTTGTATCGAAAAGAGCTTTCTAACGAATATTAGAAATTTGAAATCTAACGGTTGGATTTGGAATTATTTCCAAATAAAATTTGGAAAAGGTCACTGTAAGTGCAGTTCGATGGCCGTTGATGGAAATCAACTGTACGGGCCTTGATAAAATTATTGAAAATAGTAATAATTTGTGTAAAATCATAACAAGTGATTTGTGAAGAATTGGGATGAGAAACACCATATTTGAAGAGATAAAAATAGATTTTTATCGAAATGAACTAGTTTTTAACTAGAATAATAATTTATTTATTTTTAAATAAATAAAGTGGATTTGAAATGGTTTTGAAAATAACCAGAATTTCCAATAATTGCATTGGAATGGATTTGAATCGAAATTGTCTTCGAAATATTTCGATGTTGGATTTCGTGATTATACATATATTGTTATGGAAATTTGAAAGATATATGTATATAATTATTTCCAATACGATATTTGTTTGTCGTAGAATTTGATATTGAATATAAGCCGATATATTTTCTATTCAGAGCCTTGTATTTAATATCAAATGTGATTTGGGTTTGTCGTGAATGGTGTCTTCGTTAACACTATTCTTAAGCCCAGTTGAGAAAAAGATTAAATCTTTTTATTTAGATTTAATGAAGTGTACCAATTAAATAATATTTAATTGGAATTGAATTGGTATTATTTTTGGGTTTCTCGTGAACAGTGTTTTTAAATAACACTTGTTCTTTAACCCGATAATTAATGTAATGTGATTTTGGGTTTATAGTGAGCCGTGTTTTAAATGACATTGGTTCTTTGACCCAGTTAAAGACAGGATATTTATTTCTGTGAAGATTAAAACTAAGTGGAGTTTTAATGAATCTTTAATTAGATTGAAAAGATCGAGAATGGAGTATCACCAGTTTTACTCCAGGCGATAGTTAAATCTTTAATTAGATTTGAACGTGAAATGGTAATTGAATTTACCGATAACACCGTGGTGTTAGATAAGAAGTATTACCAGTTTTACTTCATGGGATGAATAGGTGGGGATTGGGAAATAAAATAAATGATTACTCCGGTGTGGTTCGCTAATCCCGACTAGTTTGAATTGATATTCAAAGGAAGATTAAAGAATTTATCTTTGATAAAATTAATGGGAACCTTTCCCAAAATATAAGAATATTTGAATAAAAAGAATATTCTGAAGTGCAATGAGGCGTATGTTGTGTTTGTGTAACACTCGTTTATTATATACGCGAGTTATTCAGAAAGACCGGGTTTATCCCATTCTGAATAACTGATACGACGTGGTGTCGAAGATGAAGACGGTGGTAGAAAACCGGAGGTCTTCACGTCGTCTGGATAATTACTGATGATCTTGATTGGGCTGTACACCCAAGAAGATGGAAACAGTTGGTGATCGTCCAGACGTGCTTGGAGATCGATGGATATGCGGGGTACTTGGTGCCTTCGGTTTCGTTCAGACCCAAAACGAACTTGTAAATGGATTGTGTGTCTGACATTGGATTTTATTCTGTGTGGTTGATTTCTATTAAATATATATTTGTTTGGCGGCGGAGAATTTATTCTCTTGCTTAACGCCCTTCTCTGAGACGTACGAGCTCAGGGGTTATATATTGATGGATATCAAACACATGGAGTGAATTGCCTATGTGGCATGCCTAAGTGGCAATAGATCGAGGCTTCTGTTGAAAAGCAAAGTCTTGTGGTTGATGATCAAAGCACCGCCTGTGTGGCATAGCTTTGTGTAACGTGAATTCGCGAGCCTTACACCCAGGTTGTGAACCAGAAATGGGAGAGGACTTCAGGGAGGACATGCGTTTCTTTCTAGCTAGAAGTGGCGTCAGTGGTTTTACACGCCCTGACGAGTTTGACTTATGTAGTTGTTGCTGTTGCGAGGCGCCTCGGTTTGATCGGACGATCCGGGTCCGATGGAGTCATTCGTTGGCTCATTTGCGCCCCATAGGGCGGGGAAACGTAGTGTTCAGGCATTTTAATCCACATCGGTGGACTGGCCCTGACGATCTAAGGTGCAGTTGCAGTTGTTCCTGAGACATGGTAGGCTAGATTGTCTTGAATCGGTAGAGGACGATCCCTGTCCTCGGTTCATAGATGGAAATCCAATTTCCAAATACGTGACTTTGCGATTTTGATTGTAGAGCCTAGTATGGCGACATGATATATGGTACCCATGCCGTCTATGATTGATACTTATTATTGAAATTGATTTAAACACTATACACTTATTATAGTATTAAATGACTTGTTTTAAGCGTATCAAGCATGCTTTGGCTATTATAAGGGAAAACCCTATCCTCCGGTTTGTGTTGCATTGTGTGATAGGACCTGGGTCTTATAATAGCTTCATTTTTCTTTATTTAGCATTGCGCTGTTGTTTTATGCACTGGTGTTCTTGGGAGGAAACCCGTTCCGTGTTATACGGTGTGGTACCTTGATTTACCTAACTTTAAAATAAATATTAATAACTGTTTTAGTTCTCACACTAGTCCCATGACTGACCTGGAGTTTATTGTTTTAACCTAAACTCTAGGTGCCCTTATTTTGACCCGGGCAGCTAGTAGTTTTGGTTTTGTAGATTTATATTCACAGGATCCCGGTTTACAGCTGGAACGATATCCGGAAAGCTTTGTATCCGTATATCTCCTTCTAGTTGTGTTTTGTATTATTTTCCGTTGCGATGTATTTAAATGTAATTTAAATCTCTGTTATTTTCTGTGTAACATTTATTCATACTCTGTATATTCTGGTATTCTAATGGAATTGTTGTAATAAACAATGAAATGTTCTTCTGTCTGCATTCTAATTTGTCGTCTTCTCAAAACAATCAGGCGTTTCGAACGGTCTTGATCGGTTTAGCGGCTGATTCGGATCGAGCGGAATTCCTGGTCATTACAAAATCAGCGTAAACGGTAAATTATACATTGTATTGAATGTTTGAACGGAATTCAATTATGGAATTATATATGTATATATAATTCCATAATTGAATTCCATTCAAACATTCAATACAATGTATAATTTACCGTTTACGCTGATCTGGACGGAGAAATTTATATATACATATTTGTGCGTAATTTGCACTAACTATTCCAAATTATACATTTACATATTTCTTTTGTGATTTGGAAATATATCAATTCCACTAATTAGGCATAATTTACAATAAACTTAGCTAATGGTCTTTTTTTAGATTGAAACCTTTTGGCAAGATTGAATGCAAAAAGGAATGTTTAGCTATTAACTTAACCGAATCATTAAATTTAAAAGAATAATAATAACAATAAAATAATAACTACGTTGACCGAACGAAAATATAAATATGTAAATATTGTCTGTCCAAATCAACACAAAACGGTAAACTACACATTGTATTGAATGTTTAAATAACGTTCAATTATGGAATTATATATGTAAATGTAATCCATATTGAATTATTATATTTGTGGTGACCATTTGTAGCAATTAATTATATTGATTGCTACCAATATAAATTTGTGTAATATATTTATGGAATTATATATGTAAATGTAATCCATATTGAAATAATATATTTATGTATTATATATATATATATATATATTTCCCACTCACCTGCAAGCATCCAAAACCAAAGTTTGAATCTTTTAGGCCTACACTTCCTCAAATTTTAATAAATCTACAATTTATCTAAAAAGTAGATAATTTCAGATCTGTAGAGATGTTAAAAAATAGGAAGAGAGGGAAGAATCTATTGTTGAGCGCAAATTTGCATTCCTTTCCATTAGATCTGGTAAAAATAAGCATAAAATTTGAGATTTAATACAAACGAGATAAATACGTTATTAAGTTATTCCTGTTTAGTCCCTCTACAAGGAAATACTATACGCACACGATGAATTATCGTCATGGGTTCATATGGTTAATAATATTTTTCATCATTAACCTATTAAGTCCAATTCTGCTTTTCTTTTCCATTGAATATGGTAATCCTCTCAATTCTTTATGATTTTTATGTGATTTGTTGTATAAAAATATACTTTTAATTAAGAAATTAGGTTTGGAGAAGGAGGAAAATAGCAGAGGTTCACTGCTACCCACAGATTTATGTGGAAAAGAATGGGTCTTTACCCCTTTATTTATAGGAGTGGAAATGGCCATGAACCGTCAGATTTATTTTAATTAACATCTGTCCGTTTATAATATATAATATAACGAAATTGCACCTCAAAACCTAGCCATCACTGGGCAGATCTGGCTCAAGCGGTCGACCGTCCTCTGGCCAATTTGCCCAGTGAGGGCTGGTCATATAAGGGGAGATATATATTAATTATTACATTTATTTATTTTTGTCCGTTTTTCATATTTCCTTCATAACTTTTTCATACGGACTCCGTTTGCGAAACTCCATACATGAAAGTTGACCAGAATTCTGAGATGAACACATCTGTTAAAGTTTCGTGCTTAAATTCCATTATTTGTAGATATTACTATTTTTGAGATTCTAATTAAATAACTAATTATTGTCAAAATTCTGGGTTGTTACAGGCTATCAATGGGAAGATCTTGTAAATAAGTTTGCAAAATGATTTCATAAGTTGTGTAGATATCACCTGATGTACAAACTTTGTTCGTGTTTTGAACCTCATTATCAGGAATTTCTTTTGCATTGCTCTTCATAAGACTCATCATATAATATTTTATGCCATCCCCTTTCTTAGGGTAGAGTGTATACTATGGCTTGCTCATCTAATTGCGAAACATCATCTAAATTATGATTAAGTAACAGATGAGCTTGCTATAGACTAATATAATCATCTGTATTTTGTATTTTTCCAGAGTAACGAATAATAATTGAGCATAATATAAGTTTAAGGAGCCTCTTTGTATGAGGTGTTATGGAGAAATATCCTTCACCGAAAGGTTTCAAATAGAAGATCCAAGAAATCGTCTTTTAGAAACAAGATAATAGGTTTGAACCCTTTATTTGGGAATGATAATAGGAATTCAGGAACCCTTTCCAGAAAATATATATCGAAACTCTAAAAGCTACATTTGAGTATTCATGATAAAAGTCTAGAAACCCATTTCAGACAATAATAGAAGTCTCAAACCACGCCCAAATTCAGGTATTAACGATGAAAGACCAAAAATCCATATTTGGCAATAATAGAAGTCCCGAACCAAACCCAGATTCAGCTATTTAATGATAGAAAACTAGAAAGTCCCCTTCTGGTAATAATAGAAGTCCCAAACCAAACCCGGATTTAGGTATTTGAATACAAGATCAGATATCCACATCTGGTAATTAATAGACATCCCGAACCAAACCCAGATTTGGGTATTCAATGATAGAAGACCAAAAAATCCTCTTCTGGTAATAATAGAGCGCCAGACCCAACCCAGATTCGGGCATCTAAGTAGAAGGACAAATATCCATATTTGATAATTAATAGAGGTCGCGAACCAAACCCATATTCGAGTATTTTAATACAAGGCTAGATATCTATATCCGGTAATCAATAGAAATCTTGAACCAAACCCAAATTCGGCTATTTAATGATTGACGACTAGAAAATCCTCTTCTGGTAATAATAGAAGTCCCGAACCAAACCAAGATTCAGGCATTAAATTTTGGTGTCCATTTCAGGCTTATTCTTTGAAGCAGAGGTAGTATGTGCTATATGCGCTCCTTTTTGAGCCTTTCGTTCCCTTTTTGTGGGATGATATGTAAGCAGAGGATGTACGTGCCTATGGGGCTCCTCCAGAGCTTTTGATGTGATTTGTGGACTTCTCCCTTAGGCTTTGATTGATTTGTGAAGCATTTTCTTTGAGCACACAGCTCAGGTGCGAGCACACTGCTCACTTTAACACACAGCTCTAGTGCGACCACAGGTTTGCGTGCGAGCACACAGCTCGGGTGAGCACATAGCTCTGGTGCGACCACATAGTTCGTGTGAGAGCACAAGCTTGCGTAAGCACACAACTCTGGTGGAAGTAATTAGAAAGATCGAGAATTATAAACATACTCAATTTAAGCTGAAATTCTTCAAATGTATTGGTATGCTGCTTGAATTAGAAGGAATGTTACCAGTAGCTTATACGACGCTTAACCGTTTCTCTAAAGTGTAGGGATCGAAGATGCCACATGACCCAGGATCTCGCAAATGCGACACGTACGGGGATTGCAACATTCATTATCACAATGGTCCTTTGACATGCAGTTGTAATAATTCAACGAACAGAGTTTGAAGTTCCTGTCTTGGAGGCTTCGTGTTTTCTTTTGTTGTTTGGATGAGACTTAAACTTGCAATCGAGATCCCTCTTTTTTCTGAAATTCCTTTTTGAATAATAGAATTCATCTATGTGAGTGAATGTATTGGCTTTGAGATAGAAATCCTGCAAATCCCTACATACGTGGATGTAAGCTCCTTCCAGAATGGCTATTCTCGATCAACCCTGAACGGACAGTGATTAGTTTCCCACGGTCGTTAACATTTTTCGCTTTTAAGACCTCAATTTAAAACCTTTCTAAGTAATCACTCAGAGATTCTCCTTGCTTTTGCTTTATATTCGCTATGATAGCATAGTCCAGGGTTGGGTCCATGTAAACACGGAATTAGGTAGAGAAATGATGTGAAAACTGCTTACAGGAGTAGATGGTTCTCTCTTGATATTGGTGATACCATTTAGCAGTTGCTTCTTGAAACGTAACAGGAAATAATCGACATCGCACAACCCCCAAAGTGTTGTAAAGATCGATTCGGTTATCGAAAGCCATGAGATGATTGTTTGGGTCAGTAGTTCCATGAAATCTTATGGTAGGGATTTTCACATATGGTGGTATTACTGTGTTCATGATTTCATCAGTAAAGGGAGCCACTCTTTCACTATTGCTAATCTGCCCATCCAAGGCTATTTTCTCCCGCTTTTGAGAAGGTTTTTGATACATGTCCCTAAAGTAGGCTTTCAAGTTTTCACAGTTCGATTTTTTGAGACTGGATCTTCCATAGTCGAGCTTCCAGATTGCTCTTTACCTTTGCTGCATTTGTTTTCATTGTAGTTCACTTCTGAAAGATTGGGTCTTCCTTTCCCAAAGAAAGTCCAATTGGCTTTCTCTTTTCTTCCAACTTTTTAGGTGGCTGCATCCTTTCTTAGAGACTCAACTTCATCCTCTAGACTTAATTCAGTTCTTTCTAAAGACTTTTATGGCCAGTATTCCCCCATAAGTTCTGCATCTCGAGAAGTTGTTGTTATAGGGCCATGATCTTGCTGGCATTCCATCTACAGAACTCAAGTTCAAAGGTCGTGCTGGAAGAGGGGTTCCTCCTGTTTCAGCAACATTTGGATTGAACGAGGAGGCTATGTTTCCTTCTACATTAGCCACCTCTTGTAATATTTGAATGCTTCTTCATGAAACTAGACTGCTTTGTGGATTTGATGGGAACCTAATTTGGCTATTTAAATCGGGGGTGCTATTATTTTTGATTCTTCCTCATAGAGTTCTACTCCCGAGGTCCTTTGGGATGAGTCTTCTTCAATTGATCTCTAAGTAGTGTCAATCCGTAAAGCCAAATGTAGTGCTTCCAACTCATTATTTCCTCCCTCTATTAAGGTTGAAGGTTCTTTAGTTTCCAGATTTTCCAAGTTAACGTTCGAAAGTATGCTATTTTCCAAAATATATGATGCATTGGAATCTTGCTCCCAATTTTCCTGTGATCTAACCATCTTCAATTGATTCAGAAGGTATCTCATTATGTTAGAATATGGAATAAGGACGGAAGGCCTAAGGTTAAACTATTCTTCCAATTGCTCATGGATAAGTGACGTTTGAAGCAAAATACTCTTATTTAAACCTTTTTATCCATGGCATTGCTTCTTCAGAGCCTAGTCTAATCCGGAATAGAACAGCTAGGAATGTACTAAGGTTATCCAAAGGATCGGAGGTTCAGGCCCCTCCCTCTAGTGCTAAAATGTTAACATTATTTTTCGTCAACACCAGAATTAGGATTAAGTATATGGATCTAGGAGAATTAAGGGGTTATTTAGTTCCCACAAGCTTGAGTTAGTCCACCGTTTCCTAGATATCAAGGTCTTAAGCTCGAAAACTAGTTACTCTTCCTTCAAAGAGGTGAGTATCACGCTTATAAGACTCGAAAACCAATAGTTACCTTGGTACAAGGGTTCACTAAGCGCAAAACAAGTTAGGAAGCTAAACGGCTTGTGGAAGGTTATTATTGTAATTAGGCTTATGTGAGAAGCTTTGTTGTGGAAATGCAATAGGAAAATATGTAACATACACGGTAAGGAAAGACATGAAATTGATCATAAGTGTTGATTCTCTCTTTATTGATCATTTGTGTGATTACATAAGTGATTACAAGCAAAATCCCCAAATTGATTTACAAATTAGGGTCTTCTCTCTCAGAATTGAATATAAGATTGTGGAATGAGGAAAAAGTCCACCAAAATGAGACCCCTGAAGTCTTATGTATAGAAAAATTGGGCCCCCTTTCGGTTGCGACCAGCAAAAGCCCTGTTTAGAGCTCTTTTGGCTTCAGCAATGCTATCTGGAGTCGGTGTTGGCTAACATAAGTGGCCTTTTGTGCCGACTTCTTGGTTTCGGCCTTATTTCTATTTTGAGCATTATCATCAGTTCCATTTTGTTTATGATTCTATGCAATGTATCGATACCAAGTAAATTGGTATGGATAGTTGCTTCCGGTTTCGATGATGAGTCCCTATGCCGATAGCAAATCACCGGTTGTGCTTACTTTATTATCCTTAAAATGTTAACTTTATTCTTCCTTAGTATCGGTATCGACACTAAGCATGTTAGTGTGGATGACCCTTCTACCTCATGAGCCTTGGCTTACTTCAATAATCCTTTGTTCCAGTATCGGCTTTGTGATGGCGTGGTTTCGAGATCCCTTCTGATAACTTCGCAGCTGCTCCCTCTTAACAGTATCAATACCAAGTGTATGGTATCGATAGCCCTCTGCTCTAACTTGGCCTCGTGCTTTCCTTTTATGATTCAGCACCCCGGTATCGGATCATATGCCTCCGGTTATCTTCCATTGTTTGTTGTTGGTGTCCTCATGGACATTACCGTGAGTCGTACTTTGCTTCTATATTGGTGTCGATTTTATCCTTTGCCATTATCTTCCCTATATCGGTACCAAGATTTTGCCTCCTTCATTGGTATCGATAGCATATTAACCAAATCTCTCTCCCTGCTTTCAGTGTCGGCTATCTTCGTATTTAGGTGTCGATTGTGTGCTTCCGCGACACTCTCTTCGTGTTAGTTGTGCTCCGATACCCCCTTTACCTTTATCTGGTTTCAGTGTTGAAATCTGGTAGTAACAGGTTCAATGCACCGGCCTTTCGTCGTGGGAGTCCTCCTCCCTGAGATATCTTTCAGTCTCAAAGTATAATTCATCGAGATCCCTAGGCGGATCTCGTCGCAAATAGACTTTGAAGTCGGTCTTGTCAAGAATATAGGAGACGGTGGCCATTAGGACCATAGATGGATCTGGTCTATTAACAGAGGCCACCGCCACATTGAATCGTACATGAAATTTGCATAGAGTCTCACATGTTCTCTGCATGATTGATGTCAAAGTCATTACATTCTTTGGTTGAGAAGTATGAACTCTTAATTGCTCAACGAACCTTCCAACCAAGACGCTCTAGCTATTGATAGATTATGATTCCAACTGTATGAACCATAGAGTTGCAATGTTTGTATGACAAAGTGGGAAGCACTTAGCCATGATGTCATCTGAGGGTGAATGTACTTCCATATGGCACATGTAATGCATGAGTTGAATAGTTGGATCCTTCCTATCGTCGAAAGCTTCTGACACCAGCAATTTGAAGTCCGGTGGGTTCTGAAGGTTCTTGATATCGAGAGTGAAGAGGTTGCAAGTAACATAGTCCAAGCTGGCATGGGATGTCCCGCCACGGGCGTAGCGTCGAATGACATCGGCGACTTGACTTTCACTTCCCATGCCGAGAAATTGATTCAGATTTTGCAAATTGACGTCGGTACCACTAGCGTCAAGTCCAACGTTAGCAAAAGGTCGAGCACCGAGCAAAATATCCGGCTCCATCATGACACATGAGGTGCCTCAATGGGCATAAATCCAAGATTAGGAACTATAGGAGTTCCTATGACCAAAGATGCATGCCGGTGCTTGAGTGGCATTACTAATGCCTGATCCCAAAACATGATTGAGGATAGCCTGGGCTGAACTTTGAATGGGATCGAGTGTGTTGCCTTTGGGTCTAGCCGATTCAATAGCTTTCTACGGATTGGTGTCGACACGGGGTTGTTCTTCGGGATTGCCCCCAAGTCCCAAGCTAATCCCTATGGAACACTAGCACTTGTTCTGACAAGATTTTCTTAGCCCGAATGTCTCGTAAATTCTTCGAGTCAGGCGAGAAGAGTAGTCATGATGGCCACTTGGCGATGGAAATGCTCCTCCTGTTGTTCCAAGCGAGCAGTAAGATTTTTATTTAAATATTTGACAACTCCGTCGATGTCGTCTCGGGTGACAAAGTTTGGTGGGTGTCCGGTCGAGGAGAGTTCTTGCTCTTCCTCCACACCTGCTTCTTCTGAGTGAATTATTTGCTTCCTTTTGATCATAGCGGGAAGCGAGTAAAGTTCGTTTTCGAAAGAAGGTTGAGGTTGAATTTCAAAATATGAAGACCAAAGTTGAGAGCTGAGGTCAAGAACAAAAGCTGAAAATTGAAGTCGAGAACTGAGACTGAAGCTAAAGCTGTGTGCATTCCTTTCTGGTGCGCTAAAGTGTTGATGTGTGGAATTATCGCCGATTCAACGCACGCCAACCCTCGACTCTGTGTGTTGTAGAAACACAATTATTCAAATCCAAAGCAATGAAATGCAGGGAGAACACGACATTTTATAATGGTTCGACACTAACGCCAACATCCACTTCATAGTAATCATTCATCATATAATTGCTGACTACAAGATTTGTACAGGTTAAGATAATATTTGTGTACAAAGTGTTATAATAGAACAACAAAATTTTGTTAATTATAAATTTTGACCAAAATGCCCTTCTTCTTCGTTGAGTGAAAAATATGTCGACTTACTCAAAATGTCCAAAAAGTAGCTTTAATGTCCAAGAAATCCAAAGATGTCCAAGAATAGTCCAAAAGCAGTG
Source organism: Allium sativum (assembly GCA_030737875.1). Taxonomy (NCBI): domain Eukaryota; kingdom Viridiplantae; phylum Streptophyta; class Magnoliopsida; order Asparagales; family Amaryllidaceae; genus Allium; species Allium sativum. The sequence continues at coordinate 347,672,013 of CM060920.1, forward strand.
AAAATGTCCATGGAAATGTCTAAAAGTTAGAGGAAAACGTGTATGCAATGTTTTAGAGGTCCAACCTATGTCCAATGGTCATGGGAAAGAAGATGTAAGCCTTAATGATGCTTGAAAGCTTCAAGAAGTCCAAAAATCCAATAAAAATCCCACCCCTTTGAAGAATGAGGTATGGGTATTTATAGGTAGTGGGTTAGGTATGAGTAGATGAGATGTGGGGACCACAGTATGAAATTTCGCATCTATTGGAGGCGGGATACGAATTTTCGCATCTCTTAAATCACATCCCAAAAAATCACATCACTCTTCTATCAAAATAGCTCATCAATGAAAAATCGTGAAAAATCATGTGTAGATCAGTGAAATTGAGGTGATCCGCACGATACAGGCCTCATGCCAAAAATATTTAGCATTTTCCAAAATGTCGAATCCCTTTAGAAATCACATCGTATCCCTCGTGTGCGACATAGAGAAAAGATCGCATCACCTGATGCGATCAGGCGAAAATCGCTTTACCAAAAGGCGGATCTACCACCTTGCCAAAATCTAAAATCGCATCGCATCCCCTGTCAAAAACTCGCACCACCTGATCACGATGCAGAGCCGAGGCATTCGTTGCTGGGGTTGATGCAATCAGGAGAAAAATCGCATCACTTTCTGATGCATTGCGAACTTATGGTATGCCAAGCCGATTTTGCCAAATTACCATGGCCTTGTTGCGCACGTGGAAAATGGATGATCCACTGTTTTTTAGCGTGCCAAACGTGCTAGGTTTACCAGAGTGTCAAAGTGATCGGCTTGTGTTTTTCATGGGGAAAATGGCTGATCCACCATGTCGATCACCACTTTTTGAACGTGTCAAACCTGTGTTTACCAAATTGTCCCGGATGATCAGACAAGTTTTTACACGTGGTCTTTCATGGTTTTCATGTGCCAATCAGGCAGTTTTGATGTGCTAGATTAGTTTTTGTCAATTTACCAAATTTCAATGCCGTGAGTAGCGCAAGCCATTTATCGTGATCGACGCATGCCGATCGGCTATTTTCTTAGTGCGCGACATTGCTTTTCGCCAAAACCATATATTTTTGCACGACGAGTTTTGCCACGTGATCGAACCGACGTGCTCGAGCATTATGAGCTAATCGGACCGTGTCGATCACGCACTTTTACTACGCCGGTTTTTTCGAGTCCGTCGACGACGATTTTAAGAATTGATGCCAATTTCATTCCTTTCCCGAAAATGTCGCGACTTCAAACAAATCGCTTTGTGTTTTCTGATGACGTTATTGAACCTTGAGCGTGTCGCTAACCAAAATCTTGACGTGTGACAGCTTCGACCAAAATGCTTATCAACAATATTTATACACATAATTAGTTTCAATAGTGCATTTGAGATGCATCTGATGGGTATAACGATTCATCTTAATTTAAGTTCATTTTCTCTTTTCAAATGCAAAACCAAAATTGGTGGTGCTTTTGAGACACGCTTGATGGATTCATTGATTTATTTGAGGTAATGTCTTATTGCTTATATATAATCTATAGCTGGTATTGGTGGTACATTTGAGATGCACTTAATAGATTAAGTTAAGTTATTTTATGAGGTTGAATTTTTTGCTCTTAATGGGTTCATAGCCATTACTGGTAGTGCTAGAATGGAGCATTTAATGGACTCACCTCTTTGGGTACGAAGGTAAGCCGCCTTCTATGAGAGACTCAAGCACTTTAGAGCACCCAAGAGTTATTAAGATCGGTGCACTACCATTTAAAGCACATATTTATTGAAGAGTTTATAGAATTTGAAAGTGTAGCACGGGCAGTGAGATTTTAACACATATTTTTGTAGTTCAAGAAGAATTCACTACTTAGATATGTTTTAAACTCGCTTCTTTAGGTATCAATTCAATCAAAAGATAATGATACTTAGGTATGAAACTCTATTCTTGTGCAGGTTATTTTCCTTTATTTTCTTTGATTTTTGTATCTATAAGTGGGGGATTATTGTATAATTAAAACAGAAACAAAAGTCTTCTCGTCGTTTATCCTTTAGCATTTTTCATTAATAAGAAAATGTTGTACCTAATGGAGACTATTAATTTTGTTTTACTAGTTTACGAGAGAGAAAAAGTATATATGATATTTTTGATCCTTCTCATTTCTACCTTTTGAAAAAGAAATTTGTTTGCAAGTCTTTTCATTCTTGACTTCCTACATTCTATATTAATGGAAAAACGTTTGTATGAAGGCTTATTTATTGAAATTGATTGCTTGGACAGGAAGAAGATTTAGATGTTTAGTTTGTCCTTTCTTATTTCGTTTTTTTCAACGAAAGCCAAAGATTCTAAAGAGATTTGTCATATAAACCCACATTTTGCATGCTACTATATTGTAGCGGTAATAGTAGTAATAAGTAATAACTATAACAAGTTAACAACTACTGCTGCTGCTACTTATTAGGTTCCAAAGAGAAATACATGTCTGAACAAAACAATGGTGAAATGATTATTTACAGTAACTATAGACCAACATGACAATTAAGAAAAATACAAATAAATGGTTCAATAATCTACCATACAAGGCCTACTCTATAAGATGATTCAAATGAAGTAAACAGTCTACTGTCAATTTTACATGGGTTTTGGTTGAACTTGCTCAAAATCAAAAACCTCGAACATTAACCTTCGAACATCGGATTTTCCATATACAGTATACGACAATCCATGGATTGCTTGTTGAACAGCTGTTGTTGAAGGGTTCCTTAGTCTGCGGTTATGCTCAAAGGAACCTTGAACGGTTTCACCGTACTCTATGAAATGGTGCAGATGCTTCTCCCGTAAATAACGCCCACAGAACTTGTTCATTAATAGCCGTCGATGCTTCTCCTGTAACCATCTGCCTGGGGCGTCTAAGTGCTTCATTAGTAATCTTTCCGCCATTACAAGATCCTATGTAGAAACATAACACGATCATTTTTATTTTATTTTTGAGGATCAAACTACTACCATGAAATGCTTATGGTATTTACAAAAACGTTAAGGATGCAGAAAAATGATTCAGTGAGCAGTATTAAGTAGAAAAAAAAAGGGAAAACATAATAAGCCAGGTTTTCTTTTTTATTAAAAAAAAAAGGGGGGAAAAAAGCCACACACACACATAAATGATACAGCATTTCACAAAATTGCTTCTTAGGATGTAATTTTATTCGTTTCCTTTAGCTTCTATTGCTCCTAAACCAAGGTGCACAACCCACTAAATAATAGGCATAATGTGGTGCAAGTGTATGGAAAATAACAGTCACCTGAATCTTTTGGCCAATGTATTCCAATCTTTCTAAACAAAATCGTGGATGCTCAAACTTGTACTTGGAAGGGTGCAAGAAGCATAGCTGCAAGTTGATGGCAAATACAATAACCAATCAAAATACATTACGTGAAACAAATGAGGGGATACTTAAACAAGCAGTGGTGAGCCTTTGTTAGGCTTTTCTGACAAGCCTTTTAGCTGGTTTCACACCGTGGAGAACCTTTTAGCATTTTCTAAAATATACTTTAGTGTGATGCCCTAAACTTTAATCCAAACTCCTTTAGCTTTTTCGCATCAAAAGATACAATTTCACCTTTGTGATTGAAGAAGATATTTTAATCATTATTTCAAAATAGTACAAAATGTAGATGTACAAACAAGCAGTTGAAATCAAATAGTGTTGATAAAGGTGCTTATTATCTTCATTCTTTCGAAATGATGAAGGGGAAAGAAAAAAAAAAAAAAAGGAAAACCGAATGGGAAGAATTTCCTATATGAATTTTACGTGCATTTATCAAAATTACGGTGGCCAATCAATACTGTAAGCATTCATACCCCTGCTACAATACTAAGTCTACCATATGAACTAAAAACATTCCAAAAAAAAAGGTTGAATTTGAAAAATTAAAAGATTACTTGAAGTCCAAGACCAAGTTCGATATTCCTAGCCTCAGTGATTTCTGGAATTCTATCATTCATTGGTCGTGGATACCCGAGTGCTTCCAACACTTTGGGTCTGTTATCAAAATCCCAAATGTTGCCTCGAAATCGATGCATGCCAGGTGGTACGGATGCCCTAAAAAGCCTTGGATGTGCAAAAAGTGCATCTTGCGGTGGCTGAATAATAAGGACAATTTTATGTGAGGCAACTGTAGTATGTTAAGTATGTGTTACCAAAAAGCCATTTACATTATGCCAAGTTGTGGTATATGTCGAACAAATACCCTATAAGTAGCCATGTCTTCCCAGCTGAGTTGTCTGCCTTCAAATTCAGCAGACACGTAGTCTACATCTTCTAGCTGTCTTCTCAACCTCGGTTGGCAACTCTCATCTTCTGGGTCCATACCAAATGCCTCAAAAAGAACACGATATACTTCAGGCATTCCATAGCATAAATATATTGCTCCGAATAATGCCCAAAATACCGATCTAATTATAAAAAATAGGTATTAACAGATGACATATAAAGACCTCACAAATGTTTATCTGAATTGTATTGACCAGACGTGAATGCCATCATACGTAAATCTAACTGATTGCCAGCAAAAAATAGCCTAAGCCCAGATATGAGTTACAAGACACTAATCATGATTTCTGCGATTGTATCTTCTCGCATTAAGTAATGGGTTGATCTACACTGTTCCAGCAACCTTTAAAGCACAAACCACGTATCGATTCATAAATATTTCTTTTTGTGAACGAAAAATATAAAGATGCATAGACATGGATATGGATTCAGATTCAGATTCAGACATCTCTCAGGAAATAATGTGTCCTCTAACTCAATAATATATGTACCAAAATAAAAATAAATTTTTAATCAGAAACTGGTATGCTTGAATACCACCTAAAACCTCAAACATCTTAAACTGTGAAGTTCCCACAATAACGTATTGTGGAAAACTAGAAGAATTGCTTCATCGACATTCCCTATAGTAACGTGACATCTAACTGTAAGATCTTATGGTTATATATATATATATATATCGCTTCTTCTGGTTTTGTGGGTGTTGGTGGGGTTTGGGGGGGGGGGGGGGGGGGTATTTATCTGTGAATTTGCTCCACAATTCATAAGCAATAAATATATACTTATAAGAAGCTGTCAGACATGCTCTTTATTTCCAACTATATTGCTTTTTTCTCAATGCAGCAGAGCAGAACCAGAGGTACAACCCTCCACAATATGAACGATTTGCCTCTGGGTAAATGATGCATTTTAGGATAACCTGCTTCTGTCTATCCAGGTATGTATGGTGGAATTCCTTTATGTGCAAGCTGTCATCGTTTACTTGAAAGAGGATTAAATAATTTGAGAAACTTAAAGGGGAGAACGACCAAATAAGACGTTATTCTACCTTGAAACAAAAATAATAAATTGCTAGTTAACATAATTCACAAATTAATGAAGCTCAAGCTGAAGAGATCAGCAGTTGAGGTTGCTCTATATGAACAAATGTTCTTTGAATTAGAAGAGAATTGTAAAGTTCAAACACAATTGAATGATCCAAATCATAGTGACAGAAAATAAATATAATATTAGATTGACGACGAAAACATGCATGATTTTCCCTATTCATGAAACTAGAAGGTTAGCGCCTGATTATATATTTGTTGTATTTTACAAGAATACCGCAGCACTGTTCTAACTTTCTCATCACATAAAATATAGAACTTATTTAACTTGTCCCCTCTTTTTCACTCATTATATTCGTATTTTTCCTGCACCCTCCTGCAATTCTTCTATCGTTGAATTGAATTTCCGTTTCGAAGTTCTGAAATCTTACCATTTGTAGTGAGTAAAGCAAGTTTTTTACTTACCAATATGCAAGCAAAGATTCAAAGCATAACGTGAAAAACAATAAGACAATGTTGTGTAAAGTCTCACCATCAACACAAAAACTATAAGTTGACTTGAATGCAATAAAATAAAATGCATCATATCCTGAAATATTTTGGAGTCTAACTAATTGAAAAACAGCATAATTAGTCAAAACAAAACTTACTTAACAGGCGGTTCCCTATCCTTCCTAATCATCTTATCAATCTCATCAAAAGGAAAAATCAGATTCTGCAAACTTGCCTTCTTAATCCACTTAGGCAAAAACCTCTTCCCAATCAATTGAAACACTCTTTCTCTAATTGGTGCAGGTGATTCCCTAGGATATCTCTGCAAGAAAAACTCACAAAAAGCCATCTCTAACACATACTGCCCTAAAAAAGACAGTCTAGAATGTCCGTTCCTAATATGCCTAGCTTTAGTCCTCTCGCAACCAGCATCAAACCATTGAAATGCCAAATACAACAATGTATCAAAATGCTTTGCCGGGTTATCATCGCTGTAGCTACTAGTGCTTTCTAACGGATACCCAAGTGCTTGCTTCGCTTCTAGAAGGTATTCATCTATCCAAATTTTGTCTGCGTTGTTTAATGGCGACATCGGCAGGCAGGAACTTAGCAATGGAAAAGATTTCAGAGAGAGCTGCGGCGATTTTAAGAATCTTTCTGTTAGTTTGACATCGTCTAAAGGCGGCTTGAGTATGAATTTACGAGGAGGGATTTTCTTTTTTGGGAAGGCGACTTTCTTCCGCTCCGCAAGCTCTTTGAGAAGCCTGTGTGGGCTGTTTGAGGGAGTTTGCGAAGATGGTTCGGTGGCAATAGCGTGAATAGCAGGGAATTTAGGGTTTTTTGAATGAATGGGTTTGTTGGGTTTGAGATTGAACGAGGAGAGGGTGGACGAGAAAGAGAGAGAAAATGGAGGTGAGAGAGTAGAAGAGAAAGACATACAGAGAGTCGAGTATTGATTGTTTAGTGCAGATTTGGGGGCATGGAAATCAGTGAGCTTGTTAAATGTTAAGAAAAGGTTTTAATTTGAGATGATAAGATAAAAGCGAGACGATGGAGTTTTCACAGTAGTATTTTGTTCCTTAGGAAGGCTAAAGCACAGTTCTCTCGGGTTGGTTGAAAAAAAGGACAGTGCTGAATTTAAATTATAAATGAAGGTGGATCCTCCATCCATTGAAATAACCAATCACAGAGCAAATGTTTTGCACAGTCGCTCATAGACGACTGTGCTTAGCATTCGTTTTTTGTTCACTTTGATCCCTTAGCGCAACTCTTGGAAAACTAACAGCTGAATCGTGGACAACGTCGCTCTCTTGAAGACGTTTCGGCGATCTGCTCAATGGTGCAACGCAGTTCGTACTTTTCGTCGAAGAATTTTTAAAAGGGGTACTAATGCAGAGAGCACCCCCTTAACAAATAAAGTTTATTTTATCAAATTAGTCCTCTTTACAATAATCTTTTTTTTTAGTTATTAATAAAAAAAAAAAAGTATACAGTATATTAGTCAAACTACATCATATTTTTATATCAAATTATCAATAATTTCATTTGTCGATATGCATCGAATCAGATGAAAATATATCTGTTAGACCAAAAATTGAGCCTAACACCCAAATAGGGATGGCAAAAAAATCTGTATCCGCGGATAAAATCCGTCATGGGTATGAAACGGATAGTTAAATGGGTATCCATGGGTAAAATAAACGGGTATTTTTAATATCCGTTAATTAATGGGGCGGGTACGGATAGTAAAATATCCATGTCCGCGGGTACCCGTGCCCGTATTGAATGTGATTTATTATTAATAGTCAATACAAAAAATATTGTTGTTGGTTGTTCGGTATTTGTGTGCATGCTTTTACTCAACAGTTTATAACTGGTTGTTGATATTTTGATGGATACTTCTATTGTTGTCTCTTCTTTTTTGGATATTGGTTTAAATATGTATTGGTATTTTGATGTTAGCATTTAAGAATTGATCTAATTTGTTATTTTTACCAAATGTACTTTTAAATAATTTCAATAAATAGCTAAAAAAATAAATTGAATAAATATAATGGATACCCACGAATACCCCCATTACCCGCAACCCGTTTAAAACCCGTTTAATGGATACCCGTGCGGGTATGGGGCGGGCACGGGGCAAAAAATCACCCAACGGGGCGGGTGATGGGGTGGTACTACCCGCGCCCGCCCGCCCCATTGCCATCCCTACACCCAAATGCAGATCACAAATCACAGAATGCAAAAAATAGTAAATAAAGAAGAGACACACGAGGTTTTTATAGTGGTTCGGCTGTAGATGTAGCCTACGTCCACTTTATAATCTTGTTGTTATACTGACAGATTACAAGAATCAATTATATGCAGACACATAATCTGTGTGTTAATTGAGATTACAAGAGGAGAATTTATGCATAGAAAGGTGCAAAGTCCTTGCAATCGGTAATGACAGAAGCTGTCTAGATGTTGGAGAAAGTCTCAGCCAAAAAGTCAGAGAGAAATCCCCTTAAAATTACATGTAGAGGTGTATTTATAGCTGTAGGAGAGCTCCTGGGAAGACCGGTTCGTGATGGGGTATGTGGCATCCGATCCGGAAAAGTAGGAGCAAGATGTGGCATGAGAACAAGTCAAAACAGTGTGTGTATCAACAGGTACAGGGGTCGATTCGTGGTCATGGGATCGGATGGAGATATGGGCTCCACGAACCGTGGTCTGATCGTGAGCTGTATGGTGAAGCTGGTGTGTCACGAGCGGATCGTGATCAGGAGGTGTACCACAAACTGGTGGTAGTATGAGGGTGCGCCACGATCCAAGGGGGGCGATCCGATGAAGGGCGAACCGAGGGTGCACCATGAGCCAGAGAGGATGCACGAGCCGTACTCCGATCGTGTGACGCTTCGTCGCTTTATCCAGGAAATTGCCAGATTACACCCATTCACGGAAACAGACGTAACTTTCAAACTGTAAGTCCGATTGAGTCAAACCGAAGCTTAAACTGAAGCTAATTCATAGATCTACAAAATTTATAAAGCTCAGCTCCGTAATTGCTGTTTTAGGGCCCAAAAAAGGTCGTTTGATGGGAGTTTCGGACTTTCTTTGTTCATGATGCGACTTTGACCAAAGCGCTGCCTATCTTCTGATGTTTTTCTCCATATCCGAGCGCGATGCTATCCAGATATTAAGTGTGACAGCTTTTACCAAAAAGTGTGTCAACATGTTTGCCCCCCAGAACATATCTTGCTGGTTGAAGGAAAATGTGTTCTGAATAATCTGAGAAATCCAAGTCCAGAATGCGACGATCACACCGGATCGTATTAAGGCCAGAAAACCGACGATCACAGGGGATCATATTAAGGCCAGAGAAATCCAAGAATACCAGGACTTTGTACCTGCAAGAAGATAAAACAAATAATGCAAGAATATTTCCTAGATGGCCTTACCGGAGTAAACCATCCGAGGAGATGTTAGAAGGGTTCCAAGACAATCTTACCGGAGTAAGACGACCAAGGAAATGCCATGAAAGTTTCAAGACGGCCTTACCGGAGTAAGACGACCAAGGAAAAGCACATGAAGTTCCAAGACGGCCTTACCGGGGTAAGACGACCAAGGAAAAACACATGAGAATTTGTTTATACTGGACGGATCCAGTTGGGAGTCGGAGATCATGTTTGTACTGGACGGATCCAATTGGGAGCCGGAGCTCAATGTTTATACTGGACGGATCCAGTTGGGAGCCGGGGCTCAAGATTGATCATTATTGATTCATGAAAGCTAAGCGGCAGTTATTCTAACTCCGAACACGACTGGAGACTACAGGTCGGTTCTGTGCGTGTGGGCCGATGTTGCCGCGCTTATTACATGCTTGAAAACAAAGAGGGGCGAGAAGTCGCCTAAAAACATAAAAACATGAACTACGAACCGGAGTCCGGCAAACTGAAGGGATCCGCTGAGTGGGATCAATTGATAATAATCACGCGATTGCTCGATCCAGGATCAGTCCCTCTCCGGGGAGTCGGTGATGGCAGCGCAGGGGCAGATGCAGGCGTTGTTGGTTGAATGACGTACTCGAGTAGTTCTCCTCGCCTGACCCGATCCTCGAAAAGGTCTCGCAAATGTCTGCAGTCATCAGTGTTATGACCATCCATGTCATGAAATATGCAGTGTCTGCCAGAATTGCGTTGTGCTAGTGCTGGTTTCCTTTTGGGAGGTCTTGGATATGAGGCAGCACCCCCTGTATCTACGTAGATATTGCTCAGGGTGTCATTCAGTTCAGTGTATTTGTCGTATCTGGACCCTCCCCGAGGTGGAGCATTACGATCATTCTTTGCATTGGCTGCTCTTTTGCCCTCCCCAGAATCAGATGGTTCTCCATCTTTGAGCATGTTGACTTCGAGGGTTTTCTTCTCGGAAGTTGCATCTTCTTACCGCATAAATCTATCTGCTTTAAGGTAGAATTCGCAGAGATTTCATGGTGGATCTTGGTACAAGGATTTTTTTGAATTCCGAGTTATCTAGAACGCCGGATACTGCTGCCATCAGTACCATGGATGGTTCAGGGCGATCAACTGATGCTGCTGCAACGTTGAATCTTTCCAAGAATGAACGCATAGTTTCTCTGGGCCTCTGCTTGATTGTAGTAAGTGACATGACAGTCTTGGGTCGTGCAATGTGAACCCGAAATTGTTCAATGAAGCATGCAACTAACACGTTCCAGCTGTTGATCGATTCAGTTTCTAGCTGTCGAATCTACATAGCAGCTATATCGGTCAGAAAGAGAGGAAAGCACTTTGCCATTACGTTTTCTGATGCCGATTGAACTTCCATATGCCGTTTGTAGCGCATCAGATGCACAGTAGGATCTGTCCTGCCGTTGTAGGGCTCTAGTTGTGGAAGTTTGAAATCCAGGGGATTGCGGGAATTCCTGATTTCCTGAGTGAAAGGAGTATGGTTGACGTCGTCCACGTCATTCTGATAAGTGCGGCCTCTCGTGAGGCGTTGAATGAGATTGGAGAGCTGATCGCCCTCAAAAAGTTGTTGCCAGTTGCCAAGATCAGAGCTGGTGCCCCCAGCGTTGAATGCAGGAGAGGATGAAAGCTGTTTGTGAGCTGTTGCCTGGGGATCGCGGCTCGCGGATCGTGGATCGAGGGTGGCGACCCGACCCAGTTCGAGGGGGTCGTTTTGTGAGCCAGGTTCGTGAAGCAGGGGGGCGATCCGACTGGGTCATGGAGGTAGGTCACGAACTGGTTGTTGTTGAGCAACAGGGAGCGAGTTGCTGGGATCGGCTCGTGAGCCTTGTGGTGCACCATGATCCGGATCGCGATCTAGAGGTGTATCACGAGATGGTTGATGCTGTTGAGCGGGGGATTGCAATCCGGCGTTCATCTGATCTGGAGCAGAAGTAGATCGCAGTGCATTTCCAAGAGCGAGTGGGTTGCCCCCGAGTCCTAGTGATGCATGAGCCGCTTCTGTGGCCTCGTTTCCAATGACTTGAGCGTTACTCTGCCTTCCATCCATCCGAGCAAAAAATTGGTTGATCATTTCCTGTTGCTTCTAGAAGATATCATCTTGCCATGCCATCTGATCTCTCAGTTCAGTGAGAACTTCATCCATCTCGTCTCTGGTCAAGTATGTAGAAGGATCTCCATGAGAGGAAGCTTCCTGGCTTGCCTCGTTCCTTGTGTCTCAGCGTCAGCATCATCAGCATGAGTGGAAGTTCCAGTCTTCTTACTTTTGATTGCCATTGATCCAATAGCCAAATTATCCAAGCAGAAGTTGAAGTTGTCGTGTGCCCCCTTCCTAGCACGCCAAAATGTTAGACCAAAATTGGGGCTAACACCCAAATGCAGATCAAAAATCACAGAATAGAAAAAAAAAGTAAATAAAGAGGAGACACACGAGGTTTTTATAGTGGTTCGGCTGTAGATGTAGCCTACGTCCACTTTACAATCTTATTGTTATACTGACAGATTACAAGAATCAGTTATATGCAAACACACAATCCGTGTGTTAATTGAGATTACAAGAGGAGAATTTATGTATAGAAAGGTGCAAAGTCCTTGCAATTGGTAATGGCAGAGGCTGTCTAGATGTAGGAGAAAGTCTCAGCCAAAAAGTCAGAGAGAAATTCCCTTAAAATTCCATGTAGAGGTGTATTTATAGCTGTAGGAGAGCTTCTGGGAAGACCGGTTCGTGATGGGGTACGTGGCATCCGATCCGGAAAAGTAGGAGCAAGATGTGGCATGAGAACACGTCAAAACAGTGCGTGTATCAGCAGGTGCAGGGGTCAGTTCGTGGTCATGGGATCTGATCGTGATATGGGCTCCACGAACCGAGGTCTGATCGTGAGCTGTATGGTGAAGCTAGTGTGTCACGAGCGGGTCGTGATCAGGAGGTGTACCACGAACGGGTGGTAGTCTGAGGGTGCGCCACGATCTGAGGGGGGCGATCCGATGAAGGGCGAACTGAGGGTGCACCACGAGCCAGAGAGGATGCACGAGCCGTACTCCGATCGTGTGACGCTTCGTCGCTTTATCCAGATAATTGCCAAATTACCCCCATTCACGGAAACAGGCGTAGCTTTCAAATCGTAAGTCCGATTGAGCCAAACCGAAGCTCAAACTGTAGCTAATTCAGAGATCTACAAGGATTACAAAGCTTGGCTTTGTAATTGTTGTTTTTGGGCCCAAAAAAGGTCGTTTGATGGGAGTTTCGGGCCTTTCTTTGTTCGTGATGCGACTTTGACCAAAGCGCTGCCTATCTTCTGATGTTGTTCTCCACATCCGAGTGCGATGCTATCTAGATATTGAGTGTGACAACTTTTACCAAAAAGTGTGTCAACAATATCATTTATAGAAAATCAATATACATAGATAAAACGATTATTTTTATACATTATCCCACTGCCGAATTTGTCGATACACCCCATTTTCTCCACTTCGACAACCCAACAACAAATACAAATTTCAAAAACGATGAACAACGTCGAACAAAAATATATAATATGGCAAACCTACATTGTTCATGTTGTTATGCAGTAATTCACCTATTTCGATGATGAAAAATAAAAAAATAAAAAAAGACAATCTTCCACCGAATACAATTTGACACTATGACATTTGGCTCTCGAGACTGACATGGTAAAAACTCTAACCTTCATCGTTTTTAGGGCATTATACAATCGATTTCACATACTTTGTCAACAGCTTCTCCACTATCTTAGCATCTGTAACACCCCGCCTCCGCTAGGGTCACTCGCAAAGGAATGCACTAGCTTTAGAGGGGCATTATTGGTAAACATGCACAGAAATATCACAAGACAGAACATATAAAATAGCGGAAGTAAAATCAAACTTTCATAACATGAATAAATAAGGTCTAAAGCCTTTTACATCAGAGTACATCAAAACCTGTCTTGCAATAGTAAAGAAGCATAAAGACATTTTCATAAATTATTCCCCAAGTAAAAACAGTAAAGTAGCCATTAGCCAAGAAAAGTCCAAGCCATCCATGATGACCTTCAAGCAGAAGAAGTCTGAACTAAACAACAGTATTTCCTCCCTGTAACCTGGGGGGGAAACGGAAGAAAAGAGGCGAAACAAAACGGGTCAGTCAAAAAGACTGAGTAAGCCCTATCTACTATTAGCATAAAAACTAGTAAAGTTAACTGACATGAGAAACTGAGATGAACATAAGCATGATAACAAGATAGATAAGCTAAATCAAAATAACAGGATGAACTACTGAACTCAGATAAACTAAGGTGTCATGATAAATTACGATGTCAAGATAAAACAAGGTATCACATCGTCAGGTTTCTATCAAGTATAATCCCCAAGATATCTGTCACGTATAACGCCCCGTGATATCTATCCTGTATTTTAGCTCTGCACCTACCGTACTAGTATCCCCACCGTGTCATGTGTTAACCAAGAATGACCCTCACTCAAAAGTCGTGTAATGGTCCATGTCAACCTAATATATCGCATATATAGGTTACTCAACTTGTATGTTTTATTCCATGTAAATGTTCAGTCCCTTGCCGTAGACCATACGGGCTTTCCCATGAGATTCTATATTAATTTAACATAGTTCCATGATCCTTAAGATCGGTTTGGACTGTTACCCTAAACCTAGCTAGGGTCTTCCAACATGAATTATTATTTGTACAACTAGGACTTATGCTACCTAGGGCTGCTAGGGATTATGCTTACCTATTGCACGTTTTCGTATCTCGGTTTGGGTTCAACCACCTAGGGCCACTAGGGATTACGCTAATCGCCAACCGCGCCCTTTTTCCCACGCATTCATCGTGAATCGCTTTTCCATGACTGTATGCACATGTATCACATCGTGCCATCCGAGTCCTGTCACAGGGCAAATCAAGAAATACAGGACTCGGTCGGGAGCTTTCGATTTATCTGCCAATGCAGATGCTAAGGTCTGTTTTTCTTATACGTGGCTATGGTCCCACGAGACCACTCCCTCAACTAGTGAAAGACAAGACAGGATAAATCCTGTATGAGAACACAACACTGGCCAACCCACATCCAAGCCTTACCGCAACCATAATTAGATAGCAATTATGGTCTTTTGGGTGTTCTCTGCCTTTCCGTACGTACACGCTTGACCAAAGATGGTAGGTAGCCTGACGAAATGCTATCTAGGGTACGACCGTGTATCGTCGACTATCCCCTATCCATCCCCGTCTTTAGGTCGCTCGTATAGCAACCAAGGCATACTCTTGGTTCTTCTAACGCAGACCTTAACCTCTCATGAGCCTAGTATAATCACCTGGCAGCTCATAGAGGGATACCAAGAATATCCTCACGTTCCCCGAAGCCGCTGCTTCGTTACCCAGTTCGCTGGAGCCTTTATCTAAATCAGATACTTGCTCCTACTCGTATACTTAAACGATGACCTACCGTATCAGGTTACTCATCTATCTATGAACTGGTCTAAATTTCCTTGACTAAGAATCATTACTTAGTTATTCTTCAACTAAGGTTTACCACTTAGCATTGTTCCCGTTATCCTTGTTAACTACGGTTATCCACCTAATCCTCAGAACTAGGGTTTACATAATGGATTAAGTGTCACTTAAGTTCATGACTTAACCCGTCTACAAATCCGGTCAAAATTGGCTAAGTATCCAAGTTCAAGGCTTAACCCTACAAACCATGCTCAAGTTGGTTAAGTATATTAAGCAATTCACGACTTAACCTCGTCCAATTATCATTCTAGATTGGTTAAGTATATATTAACTTGACCCTATCAATTTACTTAGTCAAATCGGTCAAGTGTATTCAAGCGATTCGTGACTTAGCCTTATCATGTTTTCACGTTATATTGGTTAAGTATTGGTTAACTTAACCACAATAAATTAACGAGTTAGATTGGATAAGTATAGGTCACTTAACCACATCAATTCATCATGTTTAGATTAGTTAAGTGTTTAACTTAACCCCATTAAACTACCAAGTGGGATTAATTAAGTCTAGGCTAACTTAACCCCATCCGATTTCCATGTTTAGACTAGTTGAGTCTAATCTTAACCCCATTCGTTAACCATATTTTTCGGTTAAGCGTCATTAAGAAAACTTACTTAACCTTACCAAGTTATCGCGTTGGATTGATTAAGTGTTGGTTAACTTAACCCCATCCACTAGTCATATAAAAATGGTTAAGTGTCATTAGGCAAATCAAGTTACTTAACCTACCCAACCTTGTCATGTTTTGTTAAGTATCATTAGCCTAATCAAATTACTTAACCCATTTGTCCATGTCATATTTGGTTAAGAGTCATTAATCAAATTAACTTAACCCTATCATGTGGCATTAATTACTTAATGCACCTTCACCTCTCACATTAGACTTTGTTGTGGTTACTAGTTAAGCCGGTCGGTTCCGGGTAGCTTTACACCACAACTTGGTCTAACCTCGGGTTCAAGCACAACATGACCAACTTCTCACATTGGGTCCTATTGTTTGCAACTACTAGTTAGGCCGGTCGGTTCCGGGTAGTTTTACGTTGCAAACTCAACCCAACCTCGAGTTGGCCACACTTATATTATCTAAGTGTCATGTCCATCATGTTTCCCAAAACATGTTACAAGTTTTCAAGCATTTGGGTAGACCTAACTTAATAGGTAAATTCCCAAAGGGTAGACCTAACTTAATAGGTAAATTCTCAAGCTTATGTTTTTATGCATACTTACATGTCAACTTCCATGTTATATTTCAAGTCATGTTTTCAAGTTGTATTTTCATGTCATTAAAAATTACCCATAACATAACCCAACGCTTTTAAACTTGCATATACGTTCGCGACAACGTAATGGATTAAAAGAAGAGACTTGGCAAAGGCATGACAAAAATGGATATTAAGCCACAAGTTAATCATGGTGGCAAATGAGGCACAAATGTGTTCATTAACTTGCATGTTACATTCTTAAGCCTCAAAACATGCATAAACCCAAACTTGGCACATAAGCGAATCATGGTGACAAAAGATATGGAATGATGACTAGTAACTCGCATATATCATCATATAAGGGTTATGACTTCATATGCAAGTTGACATAAAGGTTATGAGGGTTCTCATGTTGCCTAATGCAACATTTCAACATAAAGGTTGTAGCTTTTAGCTCACAAGATCAAGATAATGACTTCATAAACTTGCATGACATGATAGCATGTATCATACTCAATGATCAAACCCAAACTTGCAACATGAACATTTAACTTCATAGTTAATATCTAAGAGTAGGGAAAGGGCTTACATTGCTATGAAGGCACAAAAGATATGACAAAGCCCTTATGCAATCAAATAGACCCAAAATGCAAGCTCTAACATAAAAACCCTTGAGCCAAAATGATCAAAACCCTTGCTTTATGATGCAAAGATAGAAACTTGACTTGAATGCAAGCTAATGACACTCATACAAGCTTGAAAACACTTGTATGCATGGAAAATCTCTCATAGAAACCATTTAGAAATTTTATGAAGAGAGTGGAGGCCATGAGAGGTAAAATTTTGCCATAGTTTAGTTGCATGAATGAATAATGAGGATTTAGGATAGGTTAGGGTCTTATTTATAGATTAGGCAAGTGTTTTAGGCCATAGGATTAAACCTAGATTCAATCCAAGCCATCAAAGCATGTCTTGGGGAAGAAGTCAAGTGTAGGAACCATCTAGGGCCTTTAGATTAAAGATGAACCATGAGAACCATCCAAATGCAAAATCTGCATTTGAGCGAATCGGCCCACGGGTTGACAGCCAAACACCCTGGATTAACCCCTAGTCGACCCAGCGAGCTCGGGTCGACCTCAAAAATCGGCCGGTTCGGTTATTCCCCTCTCCCAATTCGCTGTTTTGAACATTTTTGCATATTTATTTATTTAATTTTCAATTATATATATATCAATATATATTTCTCTGCGCAACCCATTTCACTTAATTTAGTATACTTTAATTTGGGAATTTTTCGTGAAACTTCGCGAGGCCATATCTTGGTCATACGGACTCCGATTTTCGAAAACTTGGACTCTATTTCGCGTATTTTTCCGAGACGAACGCAATGGCATAGCCCGTTTCCCTTGATTCAGATTTTACAGTTTAATTCTGCCTCCATTTATGTTATAACAGGTTATTGAAAATACGGGTTGTTACAGCATCTTAAGAGAAGCGTTTCACGTTCATCTTTTGCACCATTATTTCTTCCTAAACAATCTTTTTTTTTTGCAAATAATTTAAAGATATGTTTTTTTCCCATCTTTTTTGGATTTGAGATTAATTGGGATTTGAAATGGTAAGGATAAAAAGGAAACGTAAGAAATTAAGTATGTGACCCCCCCCCCCAATATTTTTTTTATGGTTGCAGTGTTTTTAAAGTTTGACCTCCTCTTAACAATACTTGGAGTGTCAATAACAACACCCATAATAAAAAAATGTACCGCTCTTTTCTTTTTGTAATGAAATTTTTTCAATGAAGATAAGGAGGTTTTTAAATATAAAAGAAGATGAAAATTTTGTTCTATAATTTGCTTTGTCTATTCTATTTATTATATAGACAAAATGCAAAAATGTAACGCTCGCTATGTTAGTGAAAGGAAAGTTGGATCACAACTAACACTATAATAAATGAAAGAAACGGTTAAAAAACTGCAATTTATAACGTGTATAAATTGTATACATTTCAAAAGCAATGAATGTTAATAATTTTTAATTTATTATCATTCATAACAATATTTTAATGCCATTTGTTTTTGTAACAGCTCGACAAAAAGTCATATAAAATATATGACGGTGTGCTAGTGTAACTGTTCAATCACAATAATGGCTCATATATATATATATATATATATATATATGTATGTATATATTACCATTATAACTTTCAACGGCTCTATTGCAGTAATTGCTCAATAATAAATTCATAGTGTAATGTCCCGGATTTTTAGCCAGTTAATACTGAATATTTGAATTTATTTTAAATATTTAATTGGGGTAATAAGTTGATTTTTATATTGAATCTATCGATTTAATAATCAGTATATGATTTAATATCGAATATATTTAATTATCGTAAAATGAAACTGTAACAGTTTCTTCAGAGTTAAAACTGAATTGGAACGATTTAGTCGATCAATATAAATTTTATATTAAATTAGTACGATAATAATAATTTATTATCGATAAATTTAATTATTTAAAATCGAATTATATTTTAAATCGAATTTAATATAATTCGTTAATTTAAATTGTTCTCTCTTCTAAACAGTCGAATTAAAATTTCAGAATCGGTTCCGTTGAGTCTAGAATAGCATTATAATCTGGTAACGTTGGTCGTTACGTTAAAATTACGGTTTGGGGACTACGAGATATTTTTAATTATTTAATCAAATAAAATCTAATCAATATATATATATATATATATATATCAACCGACCTACTCCTTATAATGCCACTCTAACATTTTATTTCGCAGACCTAAGAAAATATTTTCGTACAACTATCTTTCTCGAGCTCAAATTCCTGCCTTCCCTCCTCAATATCAAGCAAACAATGGTGTGCAATGTTGTTCCCTACTTTGCAAGCATAAATAAGGCCCTTAACCTTCGCAGTTTTTCCATCTCAAAACTCATGAATAATCCATGTCTGCTGTCTTCATTTTCTTCTTTCTCAGGCCACCGATTAAAAGGAAAAAAAATTCAAATCAATTTAAATACGCATCGAAATACCATGATTCTTGATTGATTGGACTCGTGTAAAACGAAGCTTCACGCAACCATTTATAATTAGGGTTACGACGCTTATTAGGGACATTGGGTTTTCTGTAGAGCGTTGTGCTTATCGTGACTAAGGAAGGTCGATGTTGGAATCGTGATTGCAAGGGCACCTAGAAATGAGTCTGGGGGAGCAATTCGAATTCTGAACTTCAATTTCTTGGTTACGAGTTGGAGTAATACACCTAGAATTTGGGATCATCGCAAGTTCATGGGGATCAGGCTGTTGACGTTAGAGATTTGGGGTGAACTATTTGGAGCGGCGATGTATAAATGTGGAGAGTTTTGGTCCTTATCTGTTGTAAGGAATGAACCGATGATAAACAGGGGTGGTTTGGGGAATTTGGCAGTATTTTAATATTGGAATTGGTCTGTGTTTTGGGAATGTAATGCTCTGGGGTTGTACTCATTAAGGAGGTGGGCAGTGACGCTGAGTCATTTTGGAGTGTAGCAGTAGTAGACATTTGATGAAGGTGAAAAAAAGGAAGGTGTAGTTTGAAGTAAGGTGTTTGTTAAAATGCCGAAGTGACGTGAATCGGTTTCGGGGCTGTTTTGCAAGTAGGATTAATTGGTGATTGCGAAATTTCTTCGTAGTTGGTCAGATGATAAGGTAAACGTTTTGTTAATATACACAGAATAATTCATTCATTTATTTAATATTTAATTTAAATTCCATCGATTAATTTATTTATTCATTTGTTAAGTAATTTAAATGAATAAATGATTAATCGATAAATAAATGATCATAGGTACTTGATAAATTCGTTTGAGAGGAGTCGAATATATTTGTAGCTGCGCTATACGGGATTAAAATGGATATTCAGCAAATGGATCGAGTTGAGTAAACTCACACTATGGTTCGATTATAATTTATTATAATCGAATTTTATTTAACACATATATTTATATGTTGTTTATTGGTTGATTGGTTGCATTGCTGCTTATTTATAAATTGTGATTATTATATATATATATATATTATTTATTTAGGCTTGGTGGTTGTGGCTATTATATATATATATATATATATATTGGATATTTCCCACAGTACCATCAGCGGATGCTCGCAGTATCATTAGCGGATGACCCTACCGGCCCACGATATACGAGTGGATGACCTTCTATACCGCGATATCGTGCCTTGAAGCAGGATTGGTATTATTTATGTTGTCTGACATCTGTTGATGCAGGGAAACAGGTTGGAGGGATCCAACTGGATTCCTCAAAATTTATAATTGTTTGGTTCCATATATATTATCATATATGATATGATGTGTTTGAAAATATGTGATTGATAATTATATGTTTGCCAATGTTGGAATATCACTGGCCCTAGATATTAATATTTAAAAATATCATCAAAATGGATTTTTAGATTTAAAAAGGAAAATTTATTTTTTCGAAAGAGAAATTGAATTCGGATTTGGCTAGAAAAATATTAACTTGTTTTTAGAATTAAAAACAAGTAGTTGAATTTATAAACGATGTTTATAATTAAATAGAAAAATTATCATTAGACAATTTAGAAATGGAAACTCAAGTGCTAATTTAAAAAGGGAAATTACTTTCCAGAAGCAGAAACAGAATTTGAAATAGAAACATGTTTCAATATTTGAAGCAAGTAGTTGAAATTTATAAACATCGTTTTATAAATGGAAGTGAATAATTATCATGGAATAATTGGATTATTTAGATTCAAATATGAATTAAAAAGGGGAATTGGGAATCATTTCGAAGGAAACGATAAAATAATTCCCGATGTTCGAAAAAGAAATAAAATTGGAATAAACTATATAGATTTACAATTAGAATTCGACTATGTCGAATTTATAGAAATAAAACATTTTTAGAAAGGATATTGAAATTATATTAACAGAAACTAGAATTTAAAATTTAATATGAAAATAGATTAAATATATAAGTTATAATAATATAATAAAATGAGAATCGAGTTTCAAATAGGATTATTAAATGGGAAGTTTGTTTAATATATTAAATAAGGAAGTTAATTTATAAACAATGTTTATAATGTGATGAAGTAATTTTCATCAAGTGATTTGGAAATATATTTCCAAATATAAAAAATGGAATAAAAGGTGAGATTTTAAATCGAGTTTTTGTATTACAAGCTTTTATCTATCTCAAGATAAGAACTTTGTCGATCAAGGTCTGAGAGGTAAATAAAATACCCTAACTTGAACGATGAGACGACCCGAACTTCCCCGGTAAGGAAGGACCGGGTTGAATTGAGGACACGACGAATCAGAACACAAACAGAAGAACATTTCATTGTATATTACAACAATTCTATCAGAATACAAGAATATACAGAGTATGAATAAATAATATATATCACAAAATATCAGAGATTACAATACATTACATAGCAGCGAAAAAATAGTACAATACACAACTGAAAGAGATATACGGATACAAAGCTTTTCGGATATCATTCCAGCTGTAAACCAGGTTCCTGTGAATATAAATCTGCACAACCAAAACTACTAGCTGCCCGTGCGGAAAATAAGGGCACCCATAGTTTAGGTCAAAACAATAAACTCCAGGTCAGTCATGGGACTGGTGTGAGAACTAAAACAGTTATCAATCTTTATTTTAAAGTTAGGTAAATCAAGAGATCATGCCGTATAACACGGAACAGGTTTCCTCTCAAGAATACCAGTGCATAAAACAACAGCGCAATGCTAAAATAAAGAAAAATGAAGTTATTATAAGACCCACGTCCCATCACACAATGCAACACAAGCCGAAGGATAGAGTTTTACCTTATAATAGCCAAAAAATGCTTGATACGCTAAATTTCATCTTTTATTACTATAAGTTATAGTGTCAAAAACAATTTCAATCATAAGTATTAATCATAGACAACATAAGTGCCCCATCCCACTATGTCGCCATACTAGGCTCTACAATCAAAACCGCAAAGTCACGTATTGGAAGTTGGATTTCCATCTGTGAACCGAGGCAAAAGATAGTCCTCTACCGATTCGAGACACTCTAGCCCGTGTCTCAGGAATAGCCGCAACTGCCCCTTGGATCGTTAGGGCCGGTCCACCGATGTGGATTATAATGTCTGAACACTGCGTTTCCCCACCCTTTGGGGTGTCAACGAGTCTAATGACTCCATCGGTCCCGAATCGACCGATATCTGAGGCGCCTCGCAACAGCAACAACTACATAAGTCAAACTCGTCAGGGCATGTAAAACAATTGACGCCACTTCTAGCTAGAAGGAAACGCATGCCCTCCCTGAAGTCCTCTCCCATTTCTAGTACGCTACCGGGGTGTCAACAAGACTTTGCTTTTCAACAGAAGCCTTGATCATATTGCCACTTAGGCATGCCACACAGGCAATTCACTCCATGCGTTTGATATCCATCAATATATAACCTCTGAGCTCGAAAGTCTCAGAGAAGGGCGTTAAGCAAGAGAATAAATTCTCCGCCGCCAAATAGATATATATTTAATAGAAATCAATCACACAGAATAAAATCCAATGTCAGACACACAGTCCATTTACAAGTTCGTTCCGGGTCTGAACGAAACCAGAGGCACCTTGTACCTCGCATATCCATCGATCTCTAAGGACGTCTGGACTACCACTAACGGATTCCCTCCTCTTGGGTGTACGGCCCAATCAAGATCATCAGTAATCAACCAAACGACGTGAAGACCTCCGGTCTTCAACCACCGTCTTCATCTTCGACACCACGTCGAACCAGTTATTCAGAATGGGATAAACCCGGTCTTTCTGAATAACTCTCATATATAATAAATAAGTGTTACACAAACACAACATACGCCTCATTCCAATTCAGAATATCCTTTTATTCCAATATTCTTATTCTTTAGAAAAAGTTCCCATTAATTTTATCAAAGATAAATTCTTTAAATTTATTCTTTAATCTTCTTTGAATATCAATTCAAACTGGTCGGGATTAACGAACCACACCGATGTAATCATTTATTTTATTTCCCAATCCCAACCTATTCATCCCATGAAGTAAAACTAGTCATACTTCATATCTAACGCCATAGTGTTATCGGTAAATTCAATTACCATTTCACGTTCAAATTTAATGAAAGATTTAACTATCGCTTGGAGCAAAACTGGTGATACTCCATTCTCGATCACTTCAATCTAATTAAAGATTCATTAAAACTCCACTTAGTTTTAATCTTCCTATAAATCAATATTAATGATTATTTAACTTGGGAAATCATATCCTATCTTTAACTGGGTTAAAGAACCAATGTCATTTAAAACACGGTTCACGATAAACCCAAAATCACATTCATTAATTATTGGGTTAAAGAACAAGTGTTATTTAAAACACCATTCACGATAAACCCAAAAATCAATTCAAATTCAATTCCAATTAAATACCGTTTAATTGGTACACTTCATTAAATCTAAATAAAAAGATTCAATCATTTTCTCAACTGGGCTTAAGAACAGTGTTAGTGAAGACACCATTCACGACAAACCCAAATCACATTTGATATTAAATACAAGGCTCTGAATAGAAAATATATCGGCTTATATTCAGTATCAAATTCTACGACCAACAAATATCATATTGGAAATAACGATATAGATATATCTTTCAAATTTCCATAACAATATCTGTATAATCACGAAATCCAACATCGAAATATTCCAAAGACAATTCCGATTCAAACCCATTCCAATTCAATTATTGGAAATTCTGGTTACTTTCAAAACCATTTCAAATCCGCTTTATTTATTTTAAAAATAAATAGAATTACAATTCTAGTTCAAAACTAGTTCATTTCGATAAAAATCTATTTTTATCTTTTCAAATATAGAAATTTTCATCCCAATTCTTCACAAATCATTTCTTATGATTTTACACAAATTATTACTATATTTAATAATTTTATCAAGGCCCGTAATGTCGATTTCCATCAACGGCCATCGAACTGCACTTACAGTGACCTTTTCCAAATTTGATTTGGACGTAATTCCAAATCCAACCGTTAGATTTCAAATCTTTAATATTCGTTAGAAAGCTCTTTTCGATACGAACCCAACGGTTCCGGTTTTAGGAGAATCCAACGGTCGGATCTCCCGTAACGTCCCTTCAATGTCAATGGTCGAAATTCGCGAACTGCCGCAGCGCGGCGCGTTCTATTCGGGCCGTTATATATATATATAATATATATTATATATTATATATATTTCGTCGATTTCCTTTTAAAACGTATTACATAAGTCGTTTTAAATTCGTTTTCAAAACGATGTCAACTTCATATTCAGTTTCAAATCAAAATTGAATATTCCACATCATTGATATACAAATGATAATATTTTCAAAACGTTATATTTTAAAATCACTTTCTTTTCTTTATTCATTATAAAAATGAATAAAATCGATATAAATATCGTTCAGGTCAAAATGGCGTTAATCTAATCAACACGACTTTATTCAACACATGAATATTTATTCTATTCAACACATGAATTTATTTATTCTATTCAACACATGAATTTATTTTCAATTCAACACATGAATTTATTTACTAAACTGGAATAAGGCCCAATCAATTACCATATAATGTTAATTATATGGATTTTCTACAACACATGTATATAATAGCAACGATAAATAATCAACCATCATCTAGAGTGCACCACACAACCGCATAAGCAATAAATGTAAATAATTAACGCTTACACAGTCTGTCGACCAATCGATCGACATACAGCTAAATAATTGGGACTAGTGTACGCCAAATATCAACCCAATACCCGTGTGGAGTTTCAAATCAACAAACACATATTTTTATTTGTGCAGTTGGGCGATGTGTAAAATTTATCGTCCCAATCAATATTAGTCAAATCAGTGTATATAAACAAATCTCCGATTTGTTTATTACTATTTATTTTATATACACGTTAAAAATTATATTTTGAACTATAAAATATTTTCCACTATAAAATATTTTATTTCACTTCACATCACACAATCAAATTTCACAACACAACAATCAAACAAATAAGTCATCCATGGTCTGTGGACGACGGGTGTCGGGGGTTGCTAAGCACCGTCTGCATCCTAGTATATATTTCAACTAGAAATTAAAATAAAAGTGAGGAGTTCTCACCCAAGCTAAACCAAATTCCACGACTCTTCTTATGTAGAAATCTTCGTCGTGCTCGCCTTTTGTCAATTTCACTGTCCGTAGCCACTACATATATAAAAAATCCCATTTTATATTGTTGCTATGTATATGAAAATCATATTTTTATTCTCGCTACTTCTATAAAGATCACATATTTATCTTCACTTCATATATATAAGAATCGAATTTTTATCTTCACTTCATATATATAAAAATCGAATTTTTATCTTCACTTCGTATATATAAAAATCGAATTTTTATCTATAAAAATCTAATCTTTATACCGATAAAAATCTAATCTTTCTCTTCATAAAAATCATTTCTTTACGATTTAAATGTGACGTCCGGGAATTTTGCTCAATCCGAATCAGTCGTTAAACCGATCTAGACCGTTCGAAACCCCTGATCGTTGAGAACAGGACAAATCAGAATCCACAAAGAAGAACATTTCATTGTTATTACAACAATTCCATCAGATACAAGAATATACAGAGTATAAATGAATAAATTACATTCGATAAATATCAGAGATTACAATAAATTACATAGCAGCGGAAAAATAATATAAAGCACAACTGAAGGTGATATACGGATACAGAGCTTTCTGGATATCATTCCAGCTGTAAACCAGGATCCTGTGAATATAAATCTGCAAAACCAAAACTACTAGCTGCCCGTGCGGAAAATAGGGGCACCCAGAGTTTAGGTTAAAACAATAAACTCCAGGTCAGTCATGTGACTGGTGTGAGAACTAAAACAGTTATTTAAAACTTTACTTTAAAAGAGAGTAATTCAAGGGACTACGCCGTATAACACGGAACGGGTTTCCTCCCAAGAATACCAGTGCATAAAACAACAGCGCAATGCTAAATAAAGAAAAATGAAGCTGTTATAAGACCCAGGTCCTATCACACAATGCAACGCAAGCCGGGGGATAGGGTTTTCCCTTATAACAGCCAAAGCATGCTTGATACGTTTAAAACAAATCATTTGATACTATAATAAGTGTATAGTGTCAAAATAATTTCAATCATAAATATAAATCATAGGCGGCATAGCTACCATCTACTATGTCGCCATACTAGTTCTACAATTAAAACCGCAATACACGTATTGGAAATTGGATTTCCGTCATGAGTCGAGGCAAGGGGCAAGATCCTCTCTGCGTTCGAGACACTCTAGCAAATGCCTCCGGGTTACGCACTCTGGGAAACCCCGGATGCGGCTGGGCCGGTCCTCACTTACGTTAGAGGATTAATTATGCCTGAACACACGTTTCCCGGTCCTTACAGACCTATAATCGAGGCGCCTCATTCCAACAACCACAAAGGTGAAAAGTATATAAATGTCAGGGCTGGTAAGTCACTGACACCACCAAAGCTAGAAAGAAACGTCGTGCTCTCCCAGCGGTCCGTATCCCGTTTTTAACTCATACCGAGGTGTGAGGCTCGCGAATTCACGTTATACACAAAGCAGCCACGTAGGCCGTGCTTTGATCATCAACCACAAGACTTTGCTTTTCAACAGAAGCCTTGATCATTGCATCTTAGCGTGCCACACAGGCAATTCATGTCATGCGACTGATGTCCATCGATATACAACCTCTGAGCTCGTACGTCTCAGAGAAGGGCGTTAAGCAAAAGAATAAATTCTCCGCCGCCAAACAGATGTATATTTAATAGAAATCAATCAACACAGAATAAAATCCAGTGTCAGACACAAAATCCATTTACAAGTCCGTTCTGGGTCTGAACGAAACCGGAGGCACTTTCCTCGCATATCCATCCATCTCCAAGTACGTCTGGACGATCACCAACTATTTCCATCCTCTTGGGTGTACTGCCCAATCAGGATCGTCAGTAATTATCCAAACGACGTGAAGACTTCCGGTCTTCGACCACCGTCTTCATCTTCGACTTATCGTCGAATCGGTTATTCAGAATGGGTATAAACCCGGACTTTCCGAACGACCCGCGTATATTTAAAACAGATGTTACACCAACACAACATACGCCTCATTCCAATTCTGAATATTCTGTTATTTAAATATTCGCATCTTTTTGGGAAAGGTTCCCATTAATTTTATCCAAGATAAATTCTTTAAAATTTATCCTTTAATCTTCCTTTGGATGTCGTTTAAAACCAAATTATGGTTTTTCCAACTAGTCGAGATTAGCGAACCACAACGAAGTAATTATTTATTTTATTTCCCAATCCCAACCTATTCATCCCATGAAGCAAAACTGGTAATACTCCATATCTAACACCGTGGTGTTATTGGTAAAATTAATTACCATTTCACGTTCAAATCTAATTAAAGATTTAACTATCGCTTTGGAGTAAAACTGGTAATACTCCATTCCCGCTTATTTCTAAATTTGATAATTTAGAATATAGATTCACATTTCAATCTAATTGCAGATTCGTTAGAACTCCTTTTACTGGGTTAAAGAACTAGGTGTTATTTAAAACACAGTTCACGACAAACCCAAATCAAATTCAATCAAATATATTAGAAATTCCGATTATTTAAAACCCCTTTTTAAATCTAATTTATTTATTTAAAAATAAAAACCCGGGTTTTAAATTGAGTTCAAACTAGTTCATTTCGATAAAAATCTATTTTTATCTTTTCAAATATGGAGTTTTTCACCCCAATCTTTCCCAAATCATTTCTTATGATTTTACACAATTTATTACTATTTTTAATAATTTTATCAAGGCCTGTACAGTCGATTTCCATTAACGGCCATCGAACTGCACTTACAGCGACCTTTTTCGATTTTGATTTGGACGTATCTCCAAATCCAACCGTTAGATTTCAAATTTCAAATATTCGTTAGAAAGCTCTTTTCGATACGAACCCAACGGTTCCGGTTTTAGGAGGATCCGACGGTCGGATCTCCCGTAATGTCCGTTTGAAATAAATGGTCGAAATTCACGAACTGCCGCGGCACGGCGCGTTCTATTCAGGCCATTATATTATATATATAATATATATCTCGTCGATTTCTATTTAAAATGAATTATATAAATAGTTTTAAATTCGTTTCAAAAGCAATTTCAACTTCCATTTCAATTCAAATCAAAATTGAATTCTTCTTTATAAATTCGTTTTAAAATTCATTTCTATTCAATTCAAATTTCAATTAAATTTGAATTCATTTCAATTCGCTTTCAATTCCATTTGAATTCGTTTTCAATTCAATTCAATTCAAATTGGTTTTATATTCGATTCAAATTCATTTTTTATTCAAATCAAATTCGTTTCGTTTTCTATTTGAATCAAATTCATTATATATTCAATTGAAATCAAATTGGTTTTCTATTCCATTCAATTCGAAATCGTTTTATATTCAATTCAAATCGAAATCGTTATATATTCAATTCATTTCGAAATCGTTTTATATTCAATTCATTTCGAAATCGTTATATATTCAATTCATTTCGAAATCGTTATATATTCAATTCATTTCGAAATCGTTATATATTCAATTCAAATTGAAATCGTTTTATATTCAATTCATTTCGAAATCGTTGTATATTCAATTTATTTCGAAATCGTTATATATTCAATTCATTTCGAAATCGTTATATATTCAATTTATTTCGAAATCGTTATATATT
The DNA here is from genome assembly GCA_030737875.1 of Allium sativum. Classification (NCBI taxonomy): domain Eukaryota; kingdom Viridiplantae; phylum Streptophyta; class Magnoliopsida; order Asparagales; family Amaryllidaceae; genus Allium; species Allium sativum. Next base: position 347,700,956 of record CM060920.1, read on the forward strand.
CAATTCATTTCGAAATCGTTATATATTCAATTTATTTCGAAATCGTTATATATTCAATTCATTTCGAAATCGTTATATATTCAATTCATTTTGAAATCGTTATATATTCAATTCATTTCGAAATCGTTATATATTCAATTCATTTCCTTTATTCTATTCAACAAATGAATATTTATTTTTGTCAACACACGACTAATCTCAACGAATGAGTACTGTCCACGTATGACTATTTTTGTTAAATTAATTCGTTCAACACATGACTAATCTCAACGAATGAGTACAGTCAACACATGAACCTTATATTATATTGATAAAGATGTAATTTTTATTATAAAAATATTTCGTTCAACACATGACTAATCTCACGAATGAGTACAGTCAACACATGAACCTTATATTATATTGATAAAGATGTAATTTTTATTATAAAAATATTTCGTTCAACACATGACTAATCTCACGAATGAGTACAGTCAACACATGAACCTTATATTATTTTGATAAAGATGTAATTTTTATTATAAAAATATTTCGTTCAACACATGACTAATCTCACGAATGAGTACAGTCAACACATGAACCTTATATTATATTGATAAAGATGTAATTTTTATTATAAAAATATTTCGTTCAACACATGACTAATCTCACGAATGAGTACAGTCAACACATGAACCTTATATTATATTGATAAAGATGTAATTTTTATTATAAAAATATTTCGTTCAACACATGACTAATCTCACGAATGAGTACAGTCAACACATGAACCTTATATTATTTATATTCTTTATTTTTCAAATTGGAATGAGGCCCAATCAATTACCATATAATGTTAATTATATGGATTTTCATACATCACATGTATATAATAGCATTGAAAAATAATCAACCATCAACCAAAGTGCACTACACTGTATAAGCATCAAATATAAATATCTAACGCTTATAACAGCCTGTCAATCAATCGATCGACACACAACCAAACAATCAGGATTAGTGTACGTCAAATATCATCCCAATACCCGTGTGGGGTTTCAAGCAATCAAACACAGATTTTTTTTGTGCAGTTGGGCGATGTGTAAAATTTATCGACTCAATCAATGTCCTTCAAATAGGTGTACATAAACAAACCGTCCGGTTTGTAAATGAATATTTTTTATTCATATTCACGCTAAAAATTATATTTTTAACGATAAAACATTTTATTTCAACATATGAATTTTCTTATTCAGTTCATTTACATAATGAAAGTGATATCTTTATTTTCCTAAATTGTTTTAGAAAATTTCGGCGGCATAACAGCACGATACTAGAAACAGGACAAGGCCTAGCCTTATCCCCGGTCTAGTGAAGGCCCACGCCTTTCACATATCAATCAAATTTACCAAACAACCAAATTCAAATCAATCATTTAACTAGTCTATGCAACCAAACAACAAGTCCATGGTCTGTGGACGATTGTGTCGGGTGCTACTAAGCACCGTCTGCATCCTAGTATATATATATAAAAATAGAAATGAAATTGAAAGGTGAGAAATTCTCACAGATAGCTATCCTAGCTCCACGACACTTCATTGATAGAAATCTTCATCGCTATCGCATCTTCGTCGTCTTCGTTGCCCGTAGCCACTACATATATAAAAATCACTCATTTTTTTATTTTGATGTCTTTAAAATAAAAATCACATTTTTATTTATTCACTTTCAATTTAAAAATCATATTTTTATAATCGCTTCCTACATTTAAAAATTGAATTTTTTTCTTTGTTATTCAATATATAAAAATCGAATTTTTACTACTATGTTATATAGATAAAAATTATATTTTTATCACGCTATTTTCCACCTAAAGATTTCGCCTTTTTTAAAATAAAGATTTCGCCTTTATAAACATCTCATTTTTATTTTTCTAGACAGATAAAGATGATATTTTTAATATTCCTATCAAGTAAAAATTATATTTTTAACTCTCTACCTAACCAAAAATCCTATTTTTACATCTTCTATACACTAAAGATTATATTTTTAATACTTTAAAAATATAAAAATCATATTTTTAATACTTTAAAAATATAAAACTATATTTTTAATACACGCCTTATATAAAAAGCATATTTTTATTTTAAATATCTTATCTACTAATTAAAAATCTCTCCTTTAACTGATTAAAAATCTAACCTCTAACTAACAGCAAAGATCATATTTTTATCTCAGCAAAAACCAATGTATTTTTATATAAATATATATATATATATATATATAAATACTTACAGTATTTTTTTCCAGAGGGAGGAGGGAGAGAAAGGAGGAGGGCGGCGGAGCTGGGGGGGCGCGCGGCGGTGGAGGCGTTGGTGGGAGGAAGGCTTGGCTCGATTTCGGCGTGGGGGTTTGGGGATTGACGGCGTCGAGATGGAGAGGTTAGGGGCTCGCGAATCAGAAGGGGAAGGAGGAGAGGGAGGGTGCGACGTCAGGCATCGACGGCGGTGGCGTTGGCCACCCGTGGCGGCGGCGGTTGCAGCCTGGAAGGGCGCGATTCGCTCTTCCTTTTTTTTTTTCTAAATCGAATTCAACTGATGTAAAAGGGGGGGCCAGCGTATAAAAGGGAAGAGGTTGTTTTTTTATTTAATTAATTTAATTTCCCTCTCCTAAGTTGACTTTTCATACGCCCTCGAAATCGAACCCACCGCCTGTCGTCCATAGCGTTTTACCCCTATTCCGAACACAATGGGACTTGTTTCATAGGTTGATTCGATCGTTTGAATCAGTTTCCGTTTAATTTACATTTAAATCACTATATTGAATTTTAAACGTACATTTCAAATTACCAGGGTCACATAACAACTCTATAAATTCCATAAAAATATTTTCTAGCTTCGTATTGACGATACGGTCCTAACAAAACTAGTTTCGTCGAATTCTGAGACCGTTTGAGAAATGGCCATTTTCCAATCGATTAAAATCAACTAAAACTGGTCAAACGCGTTTTCCTTCGCCACGCTCACATACTGATTCGAAAAATTATGAAATTTGAAACCTAGCAATAACTTGACACTGCGGATCCAACAAAAGTGGTTTCATCGAAATCCGAGGTCGTTTGCAAAATTCCCATTTTTAAGGGCCTGAATTCCATAGCGACTATTCAGAATTTTCAACTGGACATATCTTTTGATTCCCGCTATGAAATCTTGATTTGTTGGATTCGTTGGAAAGATATTATCAAATTGATCCTAATGTTTTTGGTTTCACTAAAATCCGGATTGTTTTGCACCCGGTACATTCAATTGAAGTTTGAAATCGAATTATCGAACTACCACGCCATTTTCAATTCTATTTATAATTATATATAAATATTTATATTCTAACGACGGCGTATATAATATATACGTTCAAAATATATTCCAAATAAATTTCTCGTCGATTTTATTTAAAATAACCTATTTTAAATATTCAAAATTCGCTAAAATTGCCAAAATAAAAATTTTAAACTGGCCCAGATTTTCTGGGTTATTACAATCTCCCCCACTTAAAACTTTTCGTCCCCGAAAAGGAACAAAGTCGAAAGTGGTTTGATTAATTAGCTCTACATTTGATCTGGCTTCCATTCTCCAACTTTTCAGTTTATTAGAATTTTCAAATTTTCAAAAATTTGGCTAACACCCTAAATTTTTGAAAAATTTCGCCATAACCTCCCCTGCACCGGGAGCATCGGGGAATTTCAAATAGCTTCCCCGGTCCTTCAGATCTCAAAAAGAAAAAGAAAAAGCCAAGCGGCTAGCCAATAGGCTCATAAAATCATCATCACCCAAACAAAACAGTAAATTATATAGCAAACATGTACCTATTTGTCGGGCAAACAAATTTTATTCTTCGGCTCTAGCCTCCTTGCTATGACCTGTTCAATGTAAGTATATGTATATGCAAGCAAATGCGACCAATTTTCAATACAATCAAATATTTGATGCAATTAGGCATAATGATTCAAATTAGCAAACAAATAAACAAACAACACAAACATCAATCAAGTAGTGGATTAACGTTTCAAATTTATAATTTTGATACATATACAGAAAATCATGTTTTTGATGCCAATTCACAACAATGTTTTTTAACTATATAAGTTTTGGTTCTCACACCAGTCTAATGGAAATATATAGAAAATCACACCTTCGAAACACGAACATAAATATTGATGATGCGATCGCTATCATCAATATCCTCTCCGGGCGACTAGAGTGTAACCCTATATCTATCCAGTATATTAAAACTTCGAATATACGTTCATGACGCGTATATACAAAACCTTTATATATTGGATTGTCCATATTCTATACAAATAAAATATTCAAATACGTATAAAATGATTTAAATTTTCAGAACAAAATTGTTTTCATTTGAAAAATATACTCTTCACACCCGTTCTAGGATACTACTGATCCTATCTCTAACGAGTCATTCTAATTGGATATTACTAATCCAATATCTGATGAATTCTTTCGCATGGTTCTAATGTGTCTTGTTCTCGAGCTCTGTAAACCAAAGCTCTGATACCAAATGTGACGTCCGGGAATTTCGCTCAATCCGAATCAGTCGTTAAACCGATCTAGACCGTTCGAAACCCCTGATCGTTGAGAACAGGACAAATCAGAATCCACACAGAAGAACATTTCATTGTTATTACAACAATTCCATCAGATACAAGAATATACAGAGTATAAATGAATAAATTACATTCGATAAATATCAGAGATTACAATAAATTACATAGCAGCGGAAAAATAATATAAAGCACAACTGAAGGTGATATACGGATACAGAGCTTTCCGGATATCATTCCAGCTGTAAACCAGGATCCTGTGAATATAAATCTGCAAAACCAAAACTACTAGCTGCCCGTGCGGAAAATAGGGGCACCCAGAGTTTAGGTTAAAACAATAAACTCCAGGTCAGTCATGTGACTCGTGTGAGAACTAAAACAGTTATTTAAAACTTTACTTTAAAAGAGAGTAATTCAAGGGACTACGCCGTATAACACGGAACGGGTTTCCTCCCAAGAATACCAGTGCATAAAACAACAGCGCAATGCTAAATAAAGAAAAATGAAGCTGTTATAAGACCCAGGTCCTATCACACAATGCAACGCAAGCCGGGGGATAGGGTTTTCCCTTATAACAGCCAAAGCATGCTTGATACGTTTAAAACAAATCATTTGATACTATAATAAGTGTATAGTGTCAAAACAATTTCAATCATAAATATAAATCATAGGCGGCATAGCTACCATCTACTATGTCGCCATACTAGTTCTACAATTAAAACCGCAATACACGTATTGGAAATTGGATTTCCGTCATGAGTCGAGGCAAGGGGCAAGATCCTCTCCGCGTTCGAGACACTCTAGCAAATGCCTCCGGGTTACGCACACTGGGCAACCCCGGATGCGGCTGGGCCGGTCCTCACTTACGTTAGAGGATTAATTATGCCTGAACACACGTTTCCCGGTCCTTACAGACCTATAATCGAGGCGCCTCATTCCAACAACCACAAAGGTGAAAAGTATATAAATGTCAGGGCTGGTAAGTCACTGACACCACCAAAGCTAGAAAGAAACGTCGTGCTCTCCCAGCGGTCCGTATCCCGTTTTTAACTCATACCGAGGTGTGAGGCTCACGAATTCACGTTATACACAAAGCAGCCACGTAGGCCGTGCTTTGATCATCAACCATAAGACTTTGCTTTTCAACAGAAGCCTTGATCATTGCATCTTAGCGTGCCAAACAGGCAATTCATGCCATGCGACTGATGTCCATCGATATACAACCTCTGAGCTCGTACGTCTCAGAGAAGGGCGTTAAGCAAAAGAATAAATTCTCCGCCGCCAAACAGATGTATATTTAATAGAAATCAATCAACACAGAATAAAATCCAGTGTCAGACACACAATCCATTTACAAGTCCGTTCTGGGTCTGAACGAAACCGGAGGCACTTTCCTCGCATATCCATCCATCTCCAAGTACGTCTGGACGATCACCAACTATTTCCATCCTCTTGGGTGTACTGCCCAATCAGGATCGTCAGTAATTATCCAAACGACGTGAAGACTTCCGGTCTTCGACCACCGTCTTCATCTTCGACTTATCGTCGAATCGGTTATTCAGAATGGGTATAAACCCGGACTTTCCGAACGACCCGCGTATATTTAAAACAGATGTTACACCAACACAACATACGCCTCATTCCAATTCTGAATATTCTGTTATTTAAATATTCGCATCTTTTTGGGAAAGGTTCCCATTAATTTTATCCAAGATAAATTCTTTAAAATTTATCCTTTAATCTTCCTTTGGATGTCGTTTAAAACCAAATTATGGTTTTTCCAACTAGTCGAGATTAGCGAACCACAACGAAGTAATTATTTATTTTATTTCCCAATCCCAAACTATTCATCCCATGAAGCAAAACTGGTAATACTCCATATCTAACACCGTGGTGTTATTGGTAAAATTAATTACCATTTCACGTTCAAATCTAATTAAAGATTTAACTATCGCTTTGGAGTAAAACTGGTAATACTCCATTCCCGCTTATTTCTAAATTTGATAATTTAGATTATAGATTCACATTTCAATCTAATTGCAGATTCGTTAGAACTCCTTTTACTGGGTTAAAGAACTAGGTGTTATTTAAAACACAGTTCACGACAAACCCAAATCAAATTCAATCAAATATATTAGAAATTCCGATTATTTAAAACCCCTTTTTAAATCTAATTTATTTATTTAAAAATAAAAACCCAGGTTTTAAATTGAGTTCAAACTAGTTCATTTCGATAAAAATCTATTTTTATCTTTTCAAATATGGAGTTTTTCACCCCAATCTTTCCCAAATCATTTCTTATGATTTTACACAATTTATTACTATTTTTAATAATTTTATCAAGGCCCGTACAGTCGATTTCCATCAATGGCCATCGAACTTCACTTACAGCGACCTTTTTCGATTTTGATTTGGACGTATCTCCAAATCCAACCGTTAGATTTCAAATTTCAAATATTCTTTAGAAAGCTCTTTTCGATACGAACCCAACGGTTCTGGTTTTAGGAGGATCCGACGGTCGGATCTCCCGTAATGTCCGTTTGAAATAAATGGTCGAAATTCACGAACTGCCGCGGCACGGCGCGTTCTATTCAGGCCATTATATTATATATATAATATATATAATATATATCTCGTCGATTTCTATTTAAAACGAATTATATAAATAGTTTTAAATTCGTTTCAAAAGCAATTCCAACTTCCATTTCAATTCAAATCAAAATTGAATTCTTCTTTATAAATTCGTTTTAAAATTCATTTCTTTTCAATTCAAATTTCAATTAAATTTGAATTCATTTCAATTCGCTTTCAATTCCATTTGAATTCGTTTTCAATTCAATTCAATTCAAATTGGTTTTATATTCGATTCAAATTCATTTTCTATTCAAATCAAATTCGTTTCGTTTTCTATTTGAATCAAATTCATTATATATTCAATTGAAATCAAATTGGTTTTCTATTCCATTCAATTCGAAATCGTTTTATATTCAATTCAAATCGAAATCGTTATATATTCAATTCATTTCGAAATCGTTTTATATTCAATTCATTTCGAAATCGTTATATATTCAATTCATTTCGAAATCGTTATATATTCAATTCATTTCGAAATCGTTATATATTCAATTCAAATTGAAATCATTTTATATTCAATTCATTTCGAAATCGTTGTATATTCAATTTATTTCGAAATCGTTATATATTCAATTCATTTCGAAATCGTTATATATTCAATTTATTTCGAAATCGTTATATATTCAATTCATTTCGAAATCGTTATATATTCAATTTATTTCGAAATCGTTATATATTCAATTCATTTCAAAATCGTTATATATTCAATTCATTTTGAAATCGTTATATATTCAATTCATTTCGAAATCGTTATATATTCAATTCATTTCCTTTATTCTATTCAACAAATGAATATTTATTTTTGTCAACACACGACTAATCTCAACGAATGAGTACTGTCCACGTGTGACTATTTTTGTTAAATTAATTCGTTCAACACATGACTAATCTCAACGAATGAGTACAGTCAACACATGAACCTTATATTATATTGATAAAGATGTAATTTTTATTATAAAAATATTTCGTTCAACACATGACTAATCTCACGAATGAGTACAGTCAACACATGAACCTTATATTATATTGATAAAGATGTAATTTTTATTATAAAAATATTTCGTTCAACACATGACTAATCTCACGAATGAGTACAGTCAACACATGAACCTTATATTATTTTGATAAAGATGTAATTTTTATTATAAAAATATTTCGTTCAACACATGACTAATCTCACGAATGAGTACAGTCAACACATGAACCTTATATTATATTGATAAAGATGTAATTTTTATTATAAAAATATTTCGTTCAACACATGACTAATCTCACGAATGAGTACAGTCAACACATGAACCTTATATTATATTGATAAAGATGTAATTTTTATTATAAAAATATTTCGTTCAACACATGACTAATCTCACGAATGAGTACAGTCAACACATGAACCTTATATTATTTATATTCTTTATTTTTCAAATTGGAATGAGGCCCAATCAATTACCATATAATGTTAATTATATGGATTTTCATACATCACATGTATATAATAGCATTGAAAAATAATCAACCATCAACCAAAGTGCACAACACTGTATAAGCATCAAATATAAATATCTAACGCTTATAACAGCCTGTCAATCAATCGATCGACACACAACCAAACAATCGGGATTAGTGTACGTCAAATATCATCCCAATACCCGTGTGGGGTTTCAAGCAATCAAACACAGATTTTATTTGTGCAGTTGGGCGATGTGTAAAATTTATCGACTCAATCAATGTCCTTCAAATAGGTGTACATAAACAAACCGTCCGGTTTGTAAATGAATATTTATTTATTCATATTCACGCTAAAAATTATATTTTTAACGATAAAACATTTTATTTCAACATATGAATTTTCTTATTCAGTTCATTTACATAATGAAAGTGATATCTTTATTTTCCTAAATTGTTTTAGAAAATTTCGGCGGCATAACGGCACGATACTAGAAACAGGACAAGGCCTAGCCTTATCCCCGGTCTAGTGAAGGCCCACGCCATTCACATATCAATCAAATTTACCAAACAACCAAATTCAAATCAAATCATTTAACTAGTCTATGCAACCAAACAACAAGTCCATGGTCTGTGGACGATTGTGTCGGGTGCTACTAAGCACCGTCTACATCCTAGTATATTTATATAAAAATAGAAATGAAATTGAAAGGTGAGAAATTCTCACAGATAGCTATCCTAGCTCCACGGCACTTCATTGATAGAAATCTTCATCGCTATCGCATCTTCGTCGTCTTCGTTGCCCGTAGCCACTACATATATAAAAATCACTCATTTTTATATTTTGATGTCTTTAAAATAAAAATCACATTTTTATTTATTCACTTTCAATTTAAAAATCATATTTTTATAATCGCTTCCTACATTTAAAAATTGAATTTTTTCTTTGTTATTCAATATATAAAAATCGAATTTTTACTACTATGTTATATAGATAAAAATTATATTTTTATCACGCTATTTTCCACCTAAAGATTTCGCCTTTTTTAAAATAAAGATTTCGCCTTTATAAACATCTCATTTTTATTTTTCTACACAGATAAAGATGATATTTTTAATATTCCTATCAAGTAAAAATTATATTTTTAACTCTCTACCTAACCAAAAATCCTTTTTTTACATCTTCTATACACTAAAGATTATATTTTTGATACTTTAAAAATATAAAAATCATATTTTTAATACTTTAAAAATATAAAAACTATATTTTTAATACACGCCTTATATAAAAAGCATATTTTTATTTTAAATATCTTATCTACTAATTAAAAATCTCTCCTTTAACTGATTAAAAATCTAACCTCTAACTAACAGCAAAGATCATACTTTTATCTCAGCAAAAACCAATGTATTTTTATATAAAAATATATATATATATATATATATACTTACAGTATTTTTTTCCAGAGGGAGGAGGGAGAGAAAGGAGGAGGGCGGCGGAGCTGGGGGGGCGCGCGGCGGTGGAGGCGTTGGAGGCGGTGGTGGGAGGAAGGCTTGGCTCGATTTCGGCGTGGGGGTTTGGGGATTGACGGCGTCGAGATGGAGAGGTTAGGGGCTCGCGAATCATAAGGGGAAGGAGGAGAGGGAGGGTGCGACGTCAGGCATCGACGGCGGTGGCGTTGGCCACCCGTGGCGGCGGCGGTTGCAGCCTGGAAGGGCGCGATTCGCTCTTCCTTTTTTTTTTTCTAAATCGAATTCAGCTGATGTAAAAGGGGGGGCCAGCGTATAAAAGGGAAGATGTTTTTTTTTATTTAATTAATTTAATTTCTCTCTCTTAAGTTGACTTTTCATACGCCCTCGAAATCGAACCCACCGCCTGTCGTCCATAGCGTTTTTACCCCTATTCCGAACACAATGGGACTTGTTTCGTAGGTTGATTCGATCGTTTGAATCAGTTTCCGTTTAATTTACATTTAAATCACTATATTGAATTTTAAACGTACATTTCAAATTACCAGGGTCACATAACAACTCTATAAATTCCATAAAAATATTTTCTAGCTTCGTATTGACGATACGGTCCTAACAAAACTAGTTTCGTCGAATTCTGAGACCGTTTGAGAAATGGCCATTTTCCAGTCGATTAAAATCAACTGAAACTGGTCAAACGCGTTTTCCTTCGCCACGCTGACATACTGTTTCGAAAAATTATGAAATTTGAAACCTAGCAATAACTTGACACTGCGGATCCAACAAAAGTGGTTTCATCGAAATCCGAGGTCGTTTGCAAAATTCCCATTTTTAAGGGCCTGAATTCCATAGCGACTATTCAGAATTTTCAACTGGACATATCTTTTGATTCCCGCTATGAAATCTTGATTTGTTGGATTCGTTGGAAAGATATTATCAAATTGATCCTAATGTTTTGGTTTCACTAAAATCCGGATTGTTTTGCACCCGGTACATTCAATTGAAGTTTGAAATCGAATTATCGAACTACCGCGCCATTTTCAATTCTATTTGTAATTATATATAAATATTTATATTCTAACGACGGCGTATATAATATATACGTTCAAAATATATTCCAAATAAATTTCTCGTCGATTTTATTTAAAATAACCTATTTTAAATATTCAAAATTCGCTAAAATTGCCAAAATAAAAATTTTAAACTGGCCCAGATTTTCCGGGTTATTACATTAAAAATCATTTCTTTACGATGTTAAAAATCCTTTCTTTACGATGTAAAATAAATCATTTCTTTACGATGTTAAAAATCCTTTCTTTACGATGTAAAACTCCCTTCTTTACGATGCAAAAAAAATCATTTCTTTACGATGTTAAAAATCCTTTCTTTACGATGTAAAAATCCCTTCTTTACAATGTAAAAAAAATCATTTCTTTACGATGTAAAAATCCTTTCTTTACGATGTTAAAAATCATTTAGAAAAACTGAAATTATCACCTTCCTCTATGAATTAGTGGAGCATCGTCACCACCTTCTCCTCTTGTTCGAACCCAAACCATCGCCATTGTTCATCACTGGAGGAGGACTTCACAGCGCGGTTGGTGGTAGTCCGTGGTGGCGCAAGCGGTAGGGAATGTCAAAGGTGATGGCGTTGGTGGCGTTAGGGCCCACGGCAGATGGCAGCAGCAGTTTTCTGTGCTAGGGTTTGGGGTTGTAGGGTTCGAGGGGCGACTGCGCGCGAGAGGGAGAAAGGAGGGAAGGGGGAGGCGCTCGGCGAGGTTGTGGAGGCGGAGGGAGGCCAGCGCGTCAAGGCAGCGGCGCCAGATGGCCGGCGTCGATCGATTTATTCATAGGTTTTTTTTGTTTTGATAATCTGTCGGGAAGAGAAAGTAAAAAGGGGGGCTATTATCTTATAATTTTATTTATTTATTTATTTATTTATTTTCTCCTTAAATGTTGACTTTTCATTCGACCACCAGATGAGACCCAACGACTGTCGCCCATAGCTAATTACCCCCATCCCGAACACAATGGGATATGTCACGAAGGCCAATTCGATCGTTACGATCAGTTTTCGTTAAGTTTACAATATAAATCAGTATATATTCAATTTGAATGCACATTTCAAATTACCGGGGCTACATATTAACTCTAAAAATTCCCGAAAAATTATCTCTAGCTTCGTATTGACGATACAGTCCTAACAAAACTAATTTTGTCAAATTCTGAGACCGTTTGAAAAGTGGCCATTCTCTGGTCGATCCAAATTGACTGAAACTGTTAAAACACGTTTAACTCCGCCACGCTCACATATTGATCCAGAAAATTATGCAAATTGGAATCTAGCAATAATTTGACATCCCGGATCCAATGAAAGTGGTTTCGTCGAAAACCGAGGTCGTTTGCAGAATTTCCATTTCTATGGGCGTTTATATATATTAAAATATATATAAATTCCACAGCGGCTTTTCTGAATTTTAAATTAGACATATCTTTCAACTTCTAAAGTGAAATATCAGTTTCTTAACTTTGTTAGAAAGATATGATTAAACAGATTCAAATATTTTTGGTTTCGCTAAAATCCGGTTTATTTTGAATCCGGTACAGTCATTTGAATTTTGAAATCGAATTTTCAAACTACCTCGCCATTTTCAATTCCTTTTATGTATATAAATAAATATTTATATTCTAACGACGATTCAAATAAATATTTACGTTCTATTTCTATTCAAAATAAATTTCTCGTCATTTTTATTTAAAATAAATCATTTTAAATGTTCAAAATTCACTAAAATTGCCAAAATAAATTTTTTAAATTGACTCAGATTTCCGGGTTATTACAAACGACTTCACTATTATCAAGGGATAATATTAGTTTGTAATGGTAAATGATGTTTAATTAATGGATTATTTCATAAAAGGGAATTTAATATTTGAATTCGATTATATCGAATATTTATAAAATAACTTATTTACAAGGAAGTTGGAATTTGGTATAGAATTTGAGTTGTGTATAATTTATAACTGAGTTATGAAATTTTGAAGGAAATAAACAATGCTTTTGAATAATCAAAACATTTAAGTTAGATTTGGGAAATTGGTTTGATTTATACTAAAATATGGAAGATTGGAGTTGAAATTTATTTAAATAGCAAAGTTTAAAGTTTATATTTAAATTTAATTAAAACGAGTCTGCCGCAGCGCGGTAGTTCGTAATTTGATGAATCAGACTTCAATTGAGTATATGGAACTCAATATAAGTCGGGATTCAATGAAACAAAAAAGGTTCGGACCTATTAATTAATAGTTTTCTAATGGAAGAGAAAAAACTAAATTTCATATTATAGATTTGAGTTATGTCAAAATCAAATTTTCACAAAAGCAGCGCCATAATCATTTTAAAACTGTAATGGTTTATTTAATTAAATAAAAGGATTTTCAGTAAATAAAAACCCAATTTTCCATTAGTAAAATCCAGACTTGAGTTATAAATTAAATTTGAACTCAAGTCGAGTAAATGGATTGATTTTTGGAATAAAAATCAGATTTTTAATTATCGAATGTAGTTAACTTATTTCTTTGAAATTGGTTTATAGGGTTTTGACCGAACTTAACTTTGTTTAAGTAATTTAAATTATTAATTTAATTTGGGAATTCGAATATGTAACTTGAATTAAATTTGACTTGTATATATAAGCGAATAAAAGTATGTTCGAACGTGAGATGTTCAAAGTAAAATTAGAATAAGCAAATAAGCTAATTTGAAATTAAATAAGCAAATTTGAGTTAAAATGATTGGATCAATGTGAGACAGATTGGAAATGGGAATATGCATAGGTTAACATGTATGGGATGAAGAGTAGGAAGAGAATTTGAAGATTATAATTTGAGTGCCCGATAAAAAGGTACATGTTTAAATTTCCATATGAGATTTTATGAGTCTATTGGGCATGTCGCTTGGCTTTATGATTTTGTTTTTAAATGGAAAGGGCCTAGAGTGGAGAGTTGAGGTTTGAGCTATTGACGGGTACAAAGGTGGTGCTGGCGAAATTTTCCAGAAATTAAAGGAGTTAGAATATATTGAGAAATTTGGATAGCTAGAAATCAATATATCAATATATAGAATTCGATAAGTAATTTGGAAAGTAGGATATTAATCAAAAAGGGCCAATGATTGTTTGATGGATGTTTGTTTTCCTTTGATAGTTAATCACCGGCTATCAAAGATTTTTGACCATCGCTGTCAATACGGAGAGACCGGTGGGATTTGTTATCCGAAAACCACTCTATATAGGCATAGGTGTTGCGAATTAGATTATGTTGAAGATAATTGAAGACAGAGTGAAATGCGAGGGCTATTCTATTTGTCTAGACCTAGGACAACTTGTATGGACGAATGTCTGACAAAGTATTCCTAATAGATCACATAAGCGAACTTTCAATGTATTACGTCTGGTAGCGGAGGAATTCGTTTCTCTTAGCTTTTATACCCATAATATTTTTGGGAAAATCAACTGGTGATTTGACGGGTTTAAGATGTGGCATTCAAAGTGAAGAGTGACCAAGTGTTCTAAAAAGTAAACGTAGCCTCAAGCCTCAGAACCGGGAAATGACAAAAATAGGGTAGGCAGCATGGCTAGTTGGGTTATACCCAAGCAGGGTATATTTGTCATCGATCTAGAGAAAATTCAATTACTTGTTCTTCTTTCAATTATGTATCTTACAAATTATGGTTAGACGACCGACAACCGTGGGTGACAATATATTCGCTACACTCAACCTAAATGAGTAGGCAGTCATGTGTGGCCGGGCTGCAAAATGTTCTTGCTGAACCTTAGTGTATCCCCTCTAGAGTAGATTGATCGGGAGGTGGTCCCATACCTTGTCATAGTTGGAATCTAATCTCCAATAAGCACCCTGCGGTTTTTGATTTTATACTATGTATGTTGAGCATGAGATGCACTAGAACAAAAAGACCTTTTTATGGCGTTTAAAAACCGTCATAAAAACTTCCTATGACGAATCTATAAACGTCATATATCAACATGTTATTAAAAGTCTAATAGATATTATGACATGTAATTCTTGCAATAGAAAATTTACTTTTATTTTCATCTCAAACAAGCCATATTAGTGCAACTGCTTTCCTATAGCTTGTGAAGCATGCTATGGAAAGTTTTTATGACGCATCCAAACGCTACTGAAAGTTTTATGACTCATTAAAACACACTATGGAAAATTCACTACTATTTACTACAATATCGTTTTGTCGCTACAAAAAACATTTAAAACATTCTATTGCAACATTTTGCTGCCATAACATTCGAAGTTTACAGTTCTAATTCTAATACTATATTATAACAATTCAAAAAAAAAACATATTTGTCACATTAATCTAAGTACACAAATAAAGTCATAAGCCAAATCATAAAATATATATATCCATAATATTTCATACGTGATAAATTTAAACATAAATATTGATAATCCATACAGCTATAGCAAACCAAAACAATACATACTAAAAATATTCATGAACGTCGACAAGCATAACCGGTTTGAAGAAGAAAGAGTGTGACATCGTATATTAGCCTCAAAAGCGTCTACAACATCTGGCAAGAAGAACCATAAACATTCGTATATTAGTAAGTATATACGAGTATGTATAATTACAAAAGACGCATTGGCCAAAGACAAAGGGAACAAAAAAATAGATAATGAGCAATATATCATTTTTCTAATTTCAATTCCTCCTATGAAAGAGATAATGAGCACATGATTTTTTCTCATTGATTCCAACTTAGATCAGGTTAAATGCTCTAAATTTGGAATTCTGGAAAATGGATGCAACTAACAAATTAGTGAGTATGCTTGGTGAACAAATTAGAACGAATACCAACACAGTAAAAGGGACCAAATTGAACTATGCTGGAGTTTTAGTCCAAGCCGAATCCGATTTCTCTTATCCCACTACAGTACATGGCATGTACTATGATGGCGACAATACTGATATTCAAATATCATATGTGTAAACCCAAGCGATGTTCAAATTGTACACAGTATATGGACATAACACACTAAAAATTGAAACAATTTTTTTCAAGCAACTTGGCAAGCAAATGCAAAACAAATTAATACCAAACAACTAGAAAGAACAGAAACTACTGGGATGAAATTAGTTTCAAAGATAACTGCACTTGTAGTGGTATAATATAACCTATAATCTGCTGATCACTTACATTACCATTTATGGACCAAATTCCTAGCCACAAAATGACCTTTCGATAACGTCTTTTACCTTCAAACCCCTAAAAACAAGAAACTGGTAAATAATCAGTAAGGATAACGTCCGTTGTTGCTCAAGTAATCAACACAAGCTACATGAACCAACCTTCTATGATAATGTCCTCTTAACCAACATAATTTCAGTAAGGAGCCTCAATGGCACTTTGATATCAACTGTAATCCAAAATTATGTGATCACATAACATAAAAACTATAATCCTAGTTATTTTTAGTAAGTAACTGAGAGATAGATGAAGTAAGAAAATGTACTTTGCTATATGCTGCCATAAAATTGTATCTAGAACCCATTGTACTTCCTGAGAGTTTTCACTGTCCTGACCTCTTAAAGCCAAAGCAATCACCTACATTGGTATTTTATTGCAAAACTAAGCTCCACTTTGAATGTCTTTGTCTGACAAGGACGCCTAATGTGCTTGCATTCACTTTCAACAGGACTATCGTTCCCATTTTGGTCCTGCCAAAAATATAGGACATTCACAAGTTACTAAATCATTCAAGGGAAAAACAAGTAAAAGAACATAAATGGTTTGGTGTTCAATTAAATAACGCATGTCCCGATGCATGTAAAGGACGCAAGTCACAGGTATAGCATGGGTCATGAACAATATAAGAGCCTACTTAATGATTCATAGGCCCATGAAAACATCAAAAGACATATATAGGGACATGCTTATGTTTTTATCACTCACACGCATAATGCCACTCATATCTACAAACATGCACAATTCTAACTCCTGCACATATAGGCATAAGCACCCCCATAGTAGAACTCTGCCACACACTTAAAAAAATGGCATACACTCATGCACATAGGCCATACACTGAGCAACTTCTACATTGCAGCAGCAGTCCTGCTGTTTACAGCAGCTAGTTGTTTAAAAAAAAAATTAAACTAATCACATATTTGTCAATTCTAAGACTAAGATATTTCAGTGAAATTAAGTAAAGAATTTTTTTCATTTTGATTTCGGATCTAATATTGATTGTTTTTAAATGAGAAAATTTTAAAACTTAAGCTTACACTATCCTTTTTACTTGCCGAACTCTCATTTTTAAAGTTAAGCACTCAATTATCTATGTGAATCGAGTAATATTGAGATCAGGAAACCGTAGAAAAATATGAGGGGTACGAACTTTTTCCAAAAAATAATTAAGTGCAAGAAATAATCGGTTTTTGCATCTAGTAGCAGAACGGGAGGGCAAGGCTTGAAAAGTTTGAGTAATAGAAATCTATGAGACTAATCAACAAACAATTATAAGAACGGCAATACAGTAGGTGTCAGAAGTTCAATTAGTTGGTTTATTGTGCACAAAATATTCATAAATGGTAGCTAACAAATTTTAGTTTGAAGTGGCTACACAAAATTAAACATTTCTCTTATTTAATACCAACCAATGTAATACAGTAATCATTTCAAATTCAGCTAGTGTTAACTAAAGTGTGAAGCTGGAAATGACACGTGCACGTATTGATAAAACTTACCATAAATAAGCTACAGACTTTGTATGGGCCGAAATATTTGCCCTTGTCAACTACCAACTAGAAACCGAATTCTTGACAAAAACCAATCCATTGCTTAATTAAACGATAACGAATTCATGACATATAATGCAAAAGTAAACTTATGACAACAATATGTTAGCGGAAAATTAAGCTTAAGCAAATAGTAACTCGGTTGTTACGTTGTAAGTTGGTAGTAGGACCAAAAAAAAGAAATTTAAAACTACCGAAAGTAAGATTTTTTGTTTCAATATAGCGAGGGATTCTTATTTGGCAATGATTAGCATGGTAGAAAAAAAATCATATATTCAAAAATGGAAGTACTACAAGTAAGTGAACCAAGTAGTCATGTTGAATATGACACGTAATTGAAGTTTACTATGAAATGATATTGTGTCCATTTACATAAACCATATAGACTACCATCCAAACAATACTCAATGGTAGCATGAGGGGACCGCCACTTGCCAACATGCATCTTTCCTAAAAAGAAATAGTGTTGTCCCTTATATCCTCATAGGAATAAGCTATGCATGATACATCAATACAAATCTACTTTATCATTTAGTTCCATTTCTGCTAATGCTGTCTTTTTTAGTTTCCATCCAAAAAAAATTCATGTTTCCATGAACCTTCAATGATCAAAATGGATGCCCCTTTATAAACGGCAATATGCCAACATGCATCCAATGATATATGTAAAGTAAAATTTATTAACATGATAAAAAAGAATGCAACTTTGTAGTCAGCAACATGCATCCAGTGATTACATGAACAACCAATAATAACTCCACAACCATGTAAAAATATAAAATATCTGCGTAGAAATATGAAAATAGATGAATGATAATATTGTTCTAAGTGGCAGTGATGACGGAGAATCGGAGATACCATATCCACAATGAATTTGCTGCAAACTGGAAGCAAGCTCGCATGTGCAAGCTTGTGCAAGCTGCAAGTTTACACAAGCTAGCTGCGTAGCCTGCGCAAGCTTCCAGAGCTTGCAACTGCAAGCAAGCTTGTACAAGCCGACTTGCTGAAGCAAGCTTGCAGGTGCAAGCTTGCACTCCTGTAAGCTAATTCGAAAGCTCAATTTTCGCTAATTTGTCTCAAATTATCAAGATTAAATAAATCCAGTAACACACAACCACATTATTGTGCCTATAATTCTTATTTCAGACTCATTCTAAGTCAAGCATTGTGATGCCCAACATATATAACTACCATTGTTTAAAAAAACAGTTTCACTACAGATATAAGCATATACAATGTTTTAAAAAAAAAATCAAAGTGCTTACAACATTGTTTGGATCCTTTCATCTCTCGCTTGTCATCTTTTAGTGTTAATATAGTTATGAGATACAATGATAATTATACATTAGTTTTTCATATGCCAATGAAATTGATTTGAGAAACCAGTCTGTTTATCGCATTTGTCCTTAATCAGACCATTATGAAGACTTGTATTCTATTCCTTTTAATCCACTTTCTTTTAAATATTTTCAATGCTGCTTCTATTGGCAGCAGCTCCCCTTGTAACAACAGCCATGTTGCTGTTGCATCTTTTTTTTGGATCCATGTAACTTATAAATTTTGCTTACCTGAACCTATCTCCCTTGAGATCGTCTACACCACCTAACAAAGAAGTTAGTTTTATGCAGACACTAGATTCTTCCAACTTCCATGCGTTCAGATTCTTGATTAGATTCTGCATCCGGTGGCTTACTTCCATTTCTTATTACTTTTGACTAACCATTTAGTCCATGTATGCAGACACCAGGCATGTAGTCGAGCCATAGATTGTGCACTTCATTGTCACCTGAAAATTTTGTAAACAAATATGAGTGGTTAGGGTCAGTAAACCGGAATTATGCATTTGTACCCTGAAAATCGTAAATGTATTTGTAAACAAAATTAGTACTTGTTGTAAACAAAATTAATGCATAATATTCATCCTCCTTGAATTCTATCTTCCATCCATATTAGCCGGAGACTTAAACTGAAGATATGAAACCATTTGGCGTCTCACCTAATGGTCTCCACACAATTAGTGACATATTCCCCATACCAAATTCACCCTTTTTGGTAGAATAAATTAACCAAGTATACTAAATTCAATAGAACTCATTGTCAATGCCTCAACATGTGGCTGCTTCATTTTATTGGATAAAATATGGAACACACTACAGAAAAGTCTACATGTTATCAAACAATTCAGTTAAAATTTTACAAAACATCGCTAGTTGTCATAAAAATAAGTTATTTTAGTTAATTTCTTAATGCTTATTTAATTTCTGTATATCTTACTTAATTTTTGTAAATTTTAGTCAGCCTTTACAAGACTTACTCAATTTTTACACGTTTTATATCTTTGATTAGTTTTTATAAAACTAAATTACTTTTTATAAACTAGTCTAATTTCTATAAAACTTGGTTATTTTAGTTAAATTTGAACAAAATTTTATAAAACTCGGTAATAACATTCGATTAAAATTTTTGGAGCTGCCATGCTTCAAAGTGAGTTACTAGCTTAATGAAAATGAAATAAATCAAAACCTACCATGGTTCGTGATATAATTTATGTTGAAAATGAAATAAATTAAAAGCTTTTAAGTTAGGTAAGGTTTATGATACATACCCCAACTCATTCGCAGAGACACCAGGTTCTTATTATTTTGAGGAATCAGATCGCTTATTTGTTTACAAATAGAATAGGATAACCAATCATAAAGAAAAGAAAATTAAACTTACATTTTTTGTTTCTGATTTGGGGCTATTCTCTAAACCCGAAATTAGGGTTGCTAATTTAATGGACTGCTTCCTGTGAACCCAAATCAATGGAGTTGTATTCTATAATTGAGAGCCTGGCTTTTGAATCTGTGCTGGAAGTCAACGAGGGATTGAGAAAGATGAGCAGTGAAACAAAATCGCGGCTTCGTTTCTTCCACGGACGGAGAGGAGTTCGTGGGTTGAAGAAGGGTTTATGGATGAAGCAGATTCACATAAAGGGAGACCCAATTTGGAGGAGTAGTGAAAAGGAAGAATTGGGAGGGAAGCGTGTAAATGAAAAATTAGATTTTGTGAAGAAAAGGAAAAACAAATTTTAGCGGTCTAGAAGTGGGAGGGAAGCGTGAAAATTTTGGTGGCCAAAATTTTGCCCTACCATTTACTATTGCGCGGATGCCATGTCATCGCTTAATGTTCATGACCATGATTTATTTGTTATTGCATTGGTCAATGTCATGGTTTACTATTTAAAGTCATGGTTTATCCTAATTAGTGACTAGCATACTTAATGTAACGACCCGGTTTTTAGCGAATTTGGTTATCGACATAAACTCAGTGACAACTAACCAAAAATCGAAAAATACCGGTAGTTAATGAAACAAATTAGAGGGTGAGGAAAGATAAGATAGAAACTTAGAATAGAAGAAGAAGAACATACAACATCAGAGTAAACACGAATCTCACAGTGGAACGAATAAAATATAACATAACTTTGAAATAAAAGATTGTACTTGAATATACATATCACTATCAAGTATAGCACTTACAACACAACGGAATAACAACAGCTATATAAACTCTTGAAGCCTCCTGCTCCAGCTCTTCAAGTGTCTATAAATCCCGACTACTTGACTGGCCGTACAAAATTGGGCACCCAATAGTTTAGTGAAAAACAAAACAAAATAAACTCTGGGTTAGTCATGGGACTGGTATGAGTAAAACAGTTTAAAACAGTTTGAGCCATTAAACGATATCTCATAGGACCATGCCGTATAATGGAACGGGTTTTTCCCTTATGAGTATCCAAATCAATCTTTATATCAAACTCATTGATATTATAATAATGTCTATCAACCACAATATAATAATCATCTAGCAGAAACGCTTTCATCTCACGTTCTACATATATAGTATACAATCAAAACCGCAAGCACATATTGGGTAATGAATTTCCAACTATGACAAGGTATGGAACCACCTTTCGCTAGTGTACCTCAAGAGAGGAATACACTGGGTTCAACAAGAACATCTTGCAACCCGGCCACACATGACCGGCCACTCATTTCACTTGAGTGTATCGAATGTATATCACCAACGGTTGGGATTAGCAACTGTTTCCCGAATGGGACAACATCGACAATAGATTTTTAGAAGTAAATGAAACTCTAGATCAGGTTATTATACACCCTAATAGGTGTGACCTACATGGCCATGCTACCTGCCCGATTTCTGTCATTTCCCGGTTGTGAGGCTAGAAGCTACGCTTATCTCAGACAGATCATATTCACTTTGAATGTCACATCGTCATACCCGCCAAATCACAAATTGATTTCCCCAAAAAAACCACGGGTATACAGCTAAGAGAAACGAATTCCTCCGCCACCAAATGTAAATACGTTTGAAGAGATCAACTTACGCGATCTATTAAATATACTCTATCAGACATTCTTCCATACAGGTCGTCCTGGGACTGGACAAAACCGAAGGCACTATTCAGTACAACCATCTTAGGCAATCTTTACCTAAGATATATACAACAGCCCTTGCACTTTACTCCCTCTTCAAATATCTTTGGCATCTATGATTCGCAACGCTTATGCCAATACGGAGTGGTTCTTCAGATAATAATCCAACGGTCTCTCCATATTAATAGCGTTAAAATGGTCGAAAACTTTGATAGTCAGTGAGTTAACTATCAAAGGAAAACATGTGTGCAAACAACGATATAATTTCCAAATGGAAAATATGTCGATCTGTCATCATTGAGCATTTATCACTTTAGTTCCTTAATTTACTCATCTCCTGTTTCCATATATTCAACATTTCTTATTTTCTAATTTTGGAAAATATACGTTATTGAAAATGGAAAACATTTCCATTTCCTGTTTTCTATATTAGAAGACATTTCTGGTTTCTTATTTGGAAAATATTTCCAAAGTTCCTTCATTGGATTTAAACAGATGTTTAAATAAAACATCGCTATGCCAACTCAAACCATTTACTAAATTCACTTAACCATCATTCACTATCAAACCTTACCATTCCTTAGTTAAGAAGGAAGTCAATCAAGTTGAGGCATAATTACCTCTCAGACCTTAACTGAACAATGTTTTAACTTCGAAATAGTCAAAGTTTATCTTTTAAACCTTTAACAATCTTCCGTACATAACTCTCGGATTCTATTTACGTAACCACTTCTTTATTGAAAACATTGATTATAACGATAAAATTATAATCCCTACTTTTGAAATATCTAACTTCAATTATAACTTTTATTCTTTAATGTGAATAAATAAATAAACACCTAATTTATAAATAAACAAATCTTGATTTAAACACCGTAAAGTATAAGTACTTTCCCGAATTCGATATAATCGAATTCGCCGATTAACTCTCTTCGAATAACTAATATTCGATTTACTCACTTCAAACAAATTATATTCGATTAACTCACTTCGAATAACCTATATTCGATAACTCCTTTCTTCGAGTAACTATTATTCGATAACCTCACTTCTTCGAATAACTATTATTTGATAACCTCACTTCTTCAAATAATTATTATTCGATTAACTCACTTCGAATAACCTATATTCGATAACTACTCTATTTCTATCCGAATAAATTATATTCGATTAACTCCTTTTAACTCGAATCGAATTTCTAATATTCGATAACTCCTTTTAACTCAATTCAAATAACTAATATTCGATAACTCCATTCGAATAACTAATATTGGATTAACACTATAGAATTAACTCTTTTGGATTAACTCTAATCGATTAACTCTATTTGATTAACTCTTTTCACTTAACTCCTTTCGAATAAACGATATTCGATAACTCCCTTAATTCTATTAGAATAAACTATATTCGATTAACTTCTTTAATTCTATTCGAATAAACTATATTCGATTAACTCCTCTAATTCTATCCGAATAAACTATATTCGATTAACCCCTCTAATTCTATCTGAATAAACTATATTCGATTAACCCCTCTAATTCTATCCGAATAAACTATATTCGATTAACCCCTTTCATTCTATTCGAATAAACTATATTCGATTAACCCTTTAATTCTATTCGAATAAACTATATTCGATTAACTCCTCTAATTCTATCCAAATAAACTATATCGATTAACTCCTTTCGAATAAACTATATTCGATTACTCTTCTCGAATGAACTATATTCGATTACTCTTCTCGAATGAACTATATTCGATTACTCTTCTCGAATGAACTATATTCGATTACTCTTCTCGAATGAACTATATTCGATTACTCTTCTCGAATGAACTATATTCGATTACTCTTCTCGAATGAACTATATTCGATTACTCTTCTCGAATGAACTATATTCGATTACTCTTCTCGAATGAACTATATTCGATTACTCTTCTTGAATGAACTATATTCGATTACTCTTCTCGAATAAACTATATTCGATTACTCTACTTGATTTACTCCATTTGAATAACTCTAACTGGTTAACTCTAACTGGTTAATTCTAACTCTAATTGGTTAACTCTAACTCTAACTGGTTAACTCTAACTGATTAATTCTAACTGATTAATTCTAACTGATTAATTCTAACTGATTGATTCTAACTGATTAATTCTGACTGATTGATTCTAACTGATTAATTCTAATTGATTAATTATAACTGATTAATTCTAACTGATTAACTCTAACTGGTTAACTCTAACTGGTTAACTCCATCTAATTTACTCTATTCGATTAACTTTAACCGAATAACTAATATTCGATTAACTCATTTCAATTTACTCTTTTGAATTAACTCCTTTGATTTATTCCTTTTCTATTTGTTTACTTAACAAATAACTATTCCCTTTTCAATTCTATTTATTTAACAAATAAATATTTCTTTTATCTTTCCTATTTATTTAAAAAAATAAATATTTCCTTTATAACATTCTATTTATTTCCTATAAACAAATATTTCCATTTGATCTATTTGTAAATGTTTTACAAATATTTCCTTTTAAATTCTATTTGTAAATGTTTTACAAATATTCCTTTTTTTCTATTTTATTTGTAAATGTTTTACAAATATTTCTCTTTCTATTAGTCTGACAAATATTTTCCTTTATATTTGTTTTACAAATATTTTCCCCTTATATTTGTTTTACAAATATATTTCCTTTATATTTGTTTTACAAATATATTTCCTTTATATTTGTTTTACAAATATATTCCTTTATAACTCTTTTGATTTTATAATTATTTCCTTATATAAAATCTTTTTCCCTTTTATATATAAAATCCATTGATTTTATATAAATAATTTATCTTCAAAATATACATTGAAAATCCCCTTTTTACATCCCAGTATTTCTTACGGTATTTAAAATACCGAATAACAGTGATAGATATCATTCGAACACACATAATCCACAACAGATTATATATCACATCATATATTACAGTATATGAACTATACAGTATTATAAATATTGAGGAATCCAGTTGGATACCTCCAACCAGTTTCCCTGCATCACAGATGTTAAACAATATACTTAACATCGATTATATTTCCATATGAAATATTCTGCTAAATAGAATCAATATATATTTAACGATTTATATATATATATATTTTCAACCAACTGACTAGCAGTTCATCCAAACAGTTAACACACAGCAATCAATAGATAATTACCAGTTCTAAAATACGTTATAGAAATATAACTGTTTAGAGTTAGTGAGATTTACTCACATTGGAAGTTCATCGTTAAAGAACGATAAACTGTTGTTTGATTTGAATCAAACAATTTATTTCGCCATAAATTCAAATGAGCTCAAATCCATTCCCAGTCAGTTCCATATTGTAGTGTTTGTCCACACGATCCTAACGGATCTGACCGTTCAGAATTCTGATAATGTATGGTAAAGTTACGACCATTTAAAGTTTAACACACTATTATATTTTTAATCTAAACATATATATATATATATATATATATATATATATATATATATATTAAAAGATTTTGGGCCTCACCCCAATTTAAACATCACAGCTCAACTCCATACCCGCTCAGCCCAACACCCGCACTATCTCTTCTTCCTCAAATCGGTCGTGAGCTCCTATAACAAATCAACAACCATTTCCGTTCGTTTTCCACCTCGTTCTCCATCTCTTCTCCATTAAAATGAGAACCGATAGCACCAAACACCTCCTCTTTCCGAGCCCTTCCCCCTCATGTCCCTAAGATGCAACTCGCACCCCACCTCCGCATCCCGATGTCACAGCAAATCAATGGCTCCATGAAAACCACCGAACTAAATTTGAATCGATTGTCACCAAACCCATCAATAAGATGCTAAACCAACTCAGAAACACAAGTACGACCTCAAAACTCCAATTCGCTGCACCAAATTCCAACATGAACTAACCCTAGCCAATGTTGTGTATTTTACAGTGCACCAAATTGACGTCGCACCCCTCCAAGAGCAGTCCATATCGAAGAGAATAGCCTCAGGAGTTCAGAAATATTTATATGATGATTTACAGGATTTTATTTGAATTATATTTGATTTTTGAAGAGGGATTTTCACTTTCTTTTTTGGCTGTGATGCAAGAACATAGAGATGGCACAAAAGAAATTATATATGGGGATCATATAATTTGTGTGGCTATGAAAGAGGGGTGGGTGGCTCGTTTTGGTTCACAACACTTAGGATATTTTAGTTTTTATTTTCATTTCGCCTTCTAAAAATCCGTGTGATCACACACGATATTCAAAAATCGCAAAAATGGTCATGTAGCTACAGTTCGACATTACGGTCTCAATGAAACTGGTTTCGTCGAATTCCGACTCTGTTTGCTCACACAGCATATTTTTAACTATCAGAATATCGACTGTTTTTCACTTTAAAAATCGGTATGGCCACATACTGACTTCAAAAGTCATGGAAATTGGAATCTAGCAATAATTAAATATTATGGATCCAACAAAATTAGTTTCGTCGAATTCTGAGGTCATTTGCAAAACTGGCTATTTTTAAAGCTCTAAATAACCCTTTTAAATATATAAATATATTTAAAAACAATTAAATTTAATATTTAAAAATAATTATTATTGTATATATTCACTACAGAATATCATACAGCTCTAGAATATTCCTATATGAATTTCTAACTTGATATTTCAAATCCCGATTAAATCGATATTCGATTTATAATGAAATCCCTTTTTAAAATATAAATAATTCCTTTATTAATTATAAAGGAATTCCACAGCGAATTTTCTAAAATTTGATTTGGACATAAATCAAAATCTACACGACAAAATCTCGATTTTTCTCTTCCACTAGAAAAATATACTTCACCGGCTCCTAACGTTTCTTGTTTCACAGAAATCCAATTCAAAACGAACTTTCAGTTGAAGTTCAAATCACCAAATAGCGAACTGCCGCACCGTTTCGAGCTCGATTTTAATTATAATATAATTATACGTTCAAACTTTGTTTATAATAATATATTCGTCAATATAATTCAATATAAACTGAATTATATATATTATATCGTCCAATTCACACCATATCATGAATTTTGTTATTTCCGATTATTCCAGAAATTTATTATTCTATTATTTATATTAATTAAATATAAATATTATTTAATTCCAGTTATCGATATCGTTAAATCGATATTTGAATAATTAAATTAATTAATTATTCGACAGCTAAAAATGCGGGTCATTCCCCCTTAAAATAATTTCGTCCTTGAAATTGCTAAGCTAGAAGACGACCCTATCTACTGGGTAAATATTTATTGGTTTACCTCCTATCTTCGGTTTCTCTGAACCAATTAATGTCGACTAAAATATTAATTCATTCCGACTAACTAAAATTTTCAAAAATCCTGAAAATTTTCTAACACCTTAAATTTTCGGAAAATTTCGCCATAACCTCCTTTGTACAACCCTATCGGTAAAACCGCAACTCGCCTCTCGAGGCCTTCTCCAACCCAAAAGAAAATCAAACAGCCAAGCGGCTTGCCAAATTGGCTCATAAACCCCATATCCATACAAAATAAAAATTGGTACCTTTTTGTTGGGCATATCATTATATTTCCCCCATTTGATCCCATTCCATATCTGCTCAACATATATTCAATCATTCCAATTGATTTTCACTCAATTTCAGTCAATCAAATCTCCACACAATTATTCGCTTATACCACAGTCGAATTCTATTTCAAATCTAAGTTCCATTTTCGATTTTTAAATTCTTAACTTATCAATCCAGTACCATTTCAAGTTCAAATCTCACAAATCCAATTTGTCTCAATATCATTATATCAAAATTCAATCTCCACTTAGCTGGTTCTAGTTCAATTCCAGTTTGCTTTTTACAAATTTCTACTTAATTTGTTTTCAATTTAAACAATCTTTTCCTGGGAGTTTTAAACAGCTTTTCTTTTCTCAAAATCAAACTTTCCCTTTCAGGATTTAAACACTTTCTTTTCTCAAATCAATTCAAAAACAATGTCTTTGCTAGTAATCTGTCACCTACAACTCGAAAATGAACACTGATGATGTCGCGATTCATCATCAGGGTTATTTCCCAGCTATCGATGTGAATTCAATACTATATCACTTTTCAAAACTCATTCTTTAAACTTCTATTTTGAAATCAGTTCAAAATATCATTCACAGTGCTTGTAAAACAATTTAAAATCTCCCATGATTTTAAAATTCTCATATATTCAATCCAAATTCATTTACAAACATTTTTCACATTTTCAGTGTTTAATTCCAATTCTGATTTAAATTCAGATTTAATTCATCTACTTTCATATGTTTCTCTTATATGATTTCTGATTAATTATTCACATAACCCTTTAATTTATAATCTTACTTGATTATAATAACAACCACTATATCCAATATATTACAAATCCGATATATATATATATATATATATATATATATATTCTCTATATCAGAATATACTTCAGGTAAAATTATTTCCATTTACCCTATTTTCAAAACATATCATGTCGACCTAACGTATTCGAGTGTTTAGAAACTCCTACCGATACAGTGAATCAAACTGATCAACCAGAACTCACAAACAACTCAACCAATAAATCTCCACAATGTAAAACAATTTTTTTATATCAATAACAAATACGTTCACTCGTATATATACACTCAACTCAATCTAGGGTAATACTAACCCCATCTCTACTGAGTCATGCCACCAACTGTAACGACCCGTTTTTAGGTTCAAGTAGGCTTTGCAACCATCCTTTCCCCCAATCCCCAAAGCAGCAAGGAAATAACCCACTGTGGCTTACATTGGTACCCCAGTCCATATTTTACAGCCAGCCTTTCGACTTCACAACCAACCCTCATTTTCGGGACATGTAGGGGTAAGAATCTCCCGTTCGCCACCTAACAAAAAGTGAGAACCCCCTATCATGCGCACATGCACAAAGCACGCAACATGGACTGGTATGAGTAAAACCGTTTAAAATAGTTTGAGCCATTAAACGATATCTCATAAGACCACGCCGTATGGAACAGGTTTTTCCCTTATGAGTATCCAAATTTATCTTTATATCAAACTCATTGATATTATAATAATGTCTATCAACCACAATATAATAATCATCTAGAAGAAACGCTTTCATCTCATGTTCTACATATATAGTATACAATAAAAACCGCAAGCACGTATTGGGTAATGGATTTCCAACTATGACAAGGTATGGAACCACCTTTCGCTAGTGTACCTCTAGAGAGGAATACACTGGGTTCAACAAGAACATCTTGCAACCCGGCCACACATGACCGACCACTCATTTCGCTTGAGTGTATTGAATGTATATCACCAACGGTTGGGATCAGCAACCGTTTCCCGAATGGGACAGCATCGACAATAGATTTTTAGAAGTAAATGAAACTCTAGATCAGGTGATTATACACCCTAATAGGTGCGACCTACATAGCCATGCTACCTGCCCGATTTCTGTCATTTCCCGGTTGTGAGGCTAGAAGCTACGCTTATCTATGATAGATCACACGTTTATTTACTTTGAATGTCACATCGTCATACCCGCCAAATCACAAATTGATTTCCCCAAAAATACCACGGGTATACAGCTAAGAGAAACGAATCCCTCTGCCACCAAACATAAATAAGTTTGAAGAGATCAACTTACGCGATCTATTAAATATACCCTGTCAGACATTCTTCCATACAGGTCGTCCTGGGACTGGACAAAACCGAAGGCACTATTCAGTACAACCATCTTAGGTAATCTTTACCTAAGATTTATACAACATCCCTTGCACTTTACTCCGTCTTCAATTATCTTTGGCATCTATGATTCACAACGCTTATGCGAATACGGAGTGGTTCTTCGGATAATAATCCAACCGATCTCTCCATATTAACAACGTTAAAAAGGTCAAAAACTTCGATAGTCGGTGAGTTTACTATCAAAGGAAACCACGTGCGCAAAAACGATATTATTTCCAAATGGAAATTATATCGATCAATCATCATTGAGCATTTATCTCTTTAGTTCCTTAATTTACTTATCTCCTATTTCCATATGTTTAACATTTCTTATTTTCTAATTTTAGAAAATATACGTTATTAACAATGGAAAAAATTTCCATTTCCTGTTTTCTATATTAGAAAACATTTCTGGTTTCTTATTTGGAAAACATTACCAAAGTTCCTTCATTGGATTTAAACAGATGTTTAAATAAAACATCGCTATGCCAACTCAAACCATTTACTAAATTCACTTAACTATCATTCACTATCAAACCTTACCATTCCTTAGTTAAGAAGGAAGTCAATCAAGTTGGGGTATAATTACCTCTCAGACCTTAACTGAACAACGTTTTAGCTTCGAAATAGTCAAAGTTTATCTTTTAAACCTTTAACAATCTTCCGTATGCAACTCTCGGATTCGGTTTACGTAACCACTTCTTTATTGAAAACATTGATTATAACGATAACGTTATAATCCCTACTTTTGAAATATCTAACTTCAATTATAAATTTTATTCTTTAACATGAATAAATAAATAAACACCTAATTTATAAATAAACAAAGCTTGATTTAAACACCAGAAAGTATAAGTACTTTCCAGAATTCGATGTAATCAAATTTGCTGATTAACTCTCTTCGAATAACTAATATTCGATTTACTCACTTCGAATAAATTATATTCGATTAACTCACTTCGAATAACCTATATTCGATAACTCCTTTCTTCGAATAACTATTATTCGATAACCTAACTTCTTCGAATAACTATTATTTGATAACCTCACTTCTTCGAATAACTATTATTCAATTAACTCACTTCGAATAACCTATATTCGATAACTCATCTAATTCTATCTGAATAAATAATATCCGATTAACTCCTTTTAACTCGATTCGAATAACTAATATTAGATAACTCCTTTTAACTCCATTCGAATAGCTAATATTGGATTAACACTATGGAATTAACTCTTTTGGATTAACTCTAATCGATTAACCCTATTTGTTTAACTCTTTTCACTTAACTCCTTTCGAATAAACGATATTCGATAACTCCTTTAATTCAATTCGAATAAACTATATTCGATCAACTCATTTAATTCTGTTCGAATAAACTATATTCGATTAACTCCTCTAATTCTATCCGAATAAACTATATTCGATTAACCCCTCTAATTCTATCCGAATAAACTATATCAGATTAACCCCTCTAATTCCATCCGAATAAACTATATTCGATTAACCCCTTTAATTCTATCCGAATAAACTATATTCGATTAACCCCTCTAATTCTATCCGAATAAACTATATTCGATTAACCTCTTTCATTCTATTCGAATAAACTATATTCGGTTAACCCTCTAATTCTATTCAAATAAACTATATTCGATTAACTCTTCTAATTCTATCCGAATAAACTATATCGATTAACTCCTTTCGAATAAACTATATTCGATTACTCTTCTCGAATGAACTATATTCGATTACTCATTTAATGAACTATATTCGATTACTCTTCTCGAATGAGCTATATTCGATTACTCTTCTCGAATAAACTATATTCGATTACTCTTCTCGAATAAACTATATTCGATTACTCTTCTCGAATAAACTATATTCGGTTACTCTTCTCGAATAAACTATATGTAACAACCCGTATTTTCAATAACCTGTAATAACATAAATCGAGGCAGAATTTAATTCTAAAATGGGAATCAAGGGAAACGGGCTATGCCATTGTGTTCGTCTCGGAAAAATACGCGAAATAGAGTCCGAGTTTTCGAAAATCGGAGTCCGTATGACCAAGATATGGCCTCGCGAAGTTTCACGAAAATTCCCAAATTAAAGTATACTTAATTAAGTGAAATGGGTTGTGTAGATATATATATATATATATATATATATATTGATATATATATATATATATATATATAATTGAAAATTTAATAAATAAATATGCAAAAATGCTCAAAACAGCGAATTGGGAGAGGGGAATAACCGAACCGGCCGATTTTTGAAGTCGACCCGAGCCCGCTGGGTCGACTAGGGGTTAATCCAGGGTGTTTGGCTGTCAACCCGTGGGCCGATTCGCTCAAGTGCAGATTTTGCATTTGAATGGTTCTCATGGTCCATCTTTAATCTAAAGGCCCTAGATGGTTCCTACACTTGACTTCTTCCCCAAGACATGCTTTGATGGCTTGGATTGAATCTAGGGTTAATCCTATGGCCTAAAACACTTGCCTAATCTATAAATAAGACCCTAACCTACCCTAATTCATTCATAATTAAACCTAGTGACTAAACTATGGCAAAATGCTAGCTCTCATGGCCTCCACTAATTTTATGAAGAGGGTTGCATACTAATCACTCTCTAATCAACTTCTAATCCCTTCTTAGCATCTTAATCTTCTTCATTTGGTGTTCAAAGTTGCTAGTTGTGAGTTTCTATCACTTTGATGATCTTTTGGTAAACTAATTAGATGAGATGTGATGAGATTTATGGTTTTGTATGTGGGTTAATGAGCTTTGAATCATATGATATGATGTTAGCATTAATCTTATGTTTATGCATGTTGAGTATGTAAGCTTATGCAAGTTTAATATGATGTATGTTATGTTTGCATGATGCTAAATATGCAAGTTGTGGGCTATGTAATCATATGCATGTTATGCAAGTTCATGGTAATATGCTATGCAAGTTACATGTTTGTTAATATGCAAGTTACATGTTTGTTAATATGCAAGTTACATGTATGTAAATATGCAAGTTACATGTTTGTTAATATGCAAGTTACATGTTTGTTAATATGCAAGTTACATGTATGTAAATATGCAAGTTACATGTTTCTTTATATGCAAGTTACATGTTTGTTAATATGCGAGTTACATGTATGTAAATATGCAAGTTACATGTTTATTAATATGCAAGTTCATGATGACACATTATGCAAGTCTATAAGCTAATATGCAAGTTTGTTATGCAAAATGAATATGTAAGTTATGTGACATATTATATGCAAGTTATGTGACATGTTATGCAAGTTCATATGCAAGTTATGTGTTTGTTAATATGCAAGATGGCACCTTTGAAACATGTTCATTCATATGCAAGTTGACACCTTTTATATGTGTTATATCATGAACGAAATTACGTGGGAACGATGGGGTAATTAAATGCATAAGTTAATAAGATTGTGTGAAATTAATATAATTATGCATAACACAAAATAAATAAACATAGTATGGGAATTTGCCTATTTGGTTAGGTGTACCCATACTATGTGTTGGGAATTTACCTATTGAGTTAGGTCTACCCCATGGGAATTTACCTATTAAGTTAGGTCTACCCATGTTAAGAAAACTTGATTAATTAGGGATAATTAATATAAAATTATGAGGGTGATTAATTAGGTGTAATTAATTGACTAAGACACGAGGTTGGACTCAGTTGTAGCGTAAAACTGCCCGGACCCAACCGGCTTAACCAGTTGCTACAAATGTTAGCCCAATGTGAGAGGTCTTAGGCACAAACTAAATACGTAATTAATGTAAAGACACGAGGTTAGACTCTGTTATGACATAAGGCTGCCCGGACCCAACCGGCTTAACCAGCGGTCATAAAAGACAGTCTAATGTGAGAGGTCTTTACAAAGGTTACGTTCTTAATTAATTAATTAAGAAACACTTAACCACATTAGCATGTAGAGGGACATGAGGGGTTAAGTGGGTGCCTCGGGTGGCATGAGAAAATCTAGTGGTTGCCTTGGGTGGCAATAGAAAATACGATTAGAATACTTAACCAAAATAGAACATGTAATTAAAACATGATTAAAGGGTTAAGTGGGATATACTAGAAAAAGGGACAAGCTTAGGTGGGTAGCTTGTGGAGGCCCATTTCAACCAGTAACCCATACGTATCTTTGTGGGCTCGACCCATGTCGAGGACGGGACACGCATACTGGGCTTGACTGTAAGAGGCAAACGGGTTAGCGGTGGCAACGCAAGTCCAACGGGCTTCATATGCGTGAGTGGGCCCGGGCTGGTAG
Source organism: Allium sativum (assembly GCA_030737875.1). Classification (NCBI taxonomy): domain Eukaryota; kingdom Viridiplantae; phylum Streptophyta; class Magnoliopsida; order Asparagales; family Amaryllidaceae; genus Allium; species Allium sativum. The sequence goes on from CM060920.1 coordinate 347,735,506, forward strand.
GTAAGCCGTTGTTGCATCGAGTAGATATAAGCCGTGCACCTTTAGTTTCATCAGGTTGCCACATTGGGGAATGATACATCCCACGGTGGGGCCAGCACGGGTATCTACGTTAGGGAGCCGATCGAATGGGAAGTAGTGTGTACACCTAGTGGATTGTAGGGCCCCGTGGCGCCTACTTGGTCACCTAGGGGTACGCAGGTACTAATTAGTAAATTTTATAAGTCCTTGGGTGGGATCAACCTTTAAGTTAGGAACGACTGGTGTGGTGCAGTTTAGTAATTTACCTTAGGGAGGGTAGATGCGTCTTTATCCTTTATCTTCGTTTAGTTGACTGCTTAGGGTAGCCATTCATCCCTATATGTTACCGTATATCAGTTTATGTCTTCTCTGGTTACTTTAACGATTGTATTGTTAAAGTTATAGGACTCGCTCAGACTTATGTCTGACCCTGTTGTTTTTATCTTTTTCCCAACCCTCAGGTCCTACGGTGGATCCTAGCAGTAGTGGAGCTTGATCGGATTGCTGTTCCAGTCTTTAGGAGCTTGGATAGATGTAAAGCTCCAGTTATCCAGTTATCTTTTCTTTTGTTTGGCTATTGTATGAGAGTGGGATTATGTACTTCTTTATTTTGATGGATATTGTACTTGACCTTTATTGTGGTTTTATGATGTAACCAGACATGTTTTACTTCCGCTGTTATGAGATGATGTTTTAAAATTTCAAGTACTATTTATATCTGTCTTGTTGTAATTTTTCTGTTCTATATTCACTAAAATACTCCACCGATGCTATGGCATTCCCTTAGTGAGTGATCATAGCGGGAGTGGGGTGTTACACGTGGTATCAGAGCTTAAGGTTACCAGAACAGATAAATTTTTTGAGAAAAACTACTTTCTAAGAGTATTTTCGAAGAAAGTATTTTTAAAAGCATGTCTTCTAAGAGAAAAAGTTTTTGAAAAAGAAAAGCATAATCCCCAATAGCCATATCTTTATCTTTCGGAATCTCCTTTTTGAATCTTTCCTCTTTCGTTTCAGCATGGCTGAAGATCTTAACATCCCGGAGGGTTTAGTTATACCACTATGGTATAGGAGGTTGCAAGAGGCTAGGGCCGCGGCTGCGGGTCCGGCCAATGCTACTACACCAGAGACAACCGCTCCTCCTCCTCAGCCTAGAGTGGATAATTTTGCTAAGGTTTGCAAGGAGTTCAAGGCTATAGGAGGAAAACCTTTTCTTGGTTCAGAGACTTTCGTAGAGGCTAGAGATTGGCTTAAGGAAGTGGAAGAGTTGCTAGATATCTTTGAAGTGGAAGAGGGAAAGAAAGTCAAGTTGGCGGCTTGGTTAATGAAGGGAGAGGCCTCATTCTGGTGGGAGGTCACTAATGGAGAACGCCCTGTTGACTCTTGGGCAGATTTTAAGCAAAGGTTTGGGGCTAAGTTTCTCTCAAGGGCGGAAGAGAATCTGTTTATGGAGAAGTTCTTGAATTTGACGCAAGGGAATCTCACGGTGAAAGAATATGTCAACAAATTCAATCAATTAGCAAGGTTTGGCATAGAGTTGGTGAATACACCGGAGAAGAAGGCTTTGAGGTTCGTTAGAGGCTTGAACGAACCATTGCAAGGAATAGCTATGACTCACATTCCTATGGGGGCCACTTTTGAGAAGCTTGTCTACATGGCACTTATGCATGAGGATGATAAGAATTCTAAGGCACCAGAGAAAAAGGGGGATCAGAAGAAACCGCAACAGCAACAACAAGGCAAGGGCGGAAAAGGCAATGGTGACAAAAAGAAGACGAAGAAGAAGTGCTTCAATTGTGGAACACCAGGACACCTCAGTAAGGATTGTCGCAAAAAGAAGAAGACCGGTTGCTTTCATTGTGGTGAAGCAGGGCATCTTGTGAAAAACTGCCCAAAGAAGGGGCAGAAGACGGGGTCTACCTCAGGAGGCCAGGTGCAAGCTCTTATAGCACCACCTCAGTCAGGGGGGCAAGTTCAGGTTCTCTCAGTTCCACCGATTCAGCAGAGAGGTAGAACTATTTCCGTTGAAAGTCTGGTTTTTCTGTTTGATCATCCAGTTCGTACTTTGTTTGACTCTGGCGCATCGCATTCTTTTATCTCATCATCGTTAGTTGAGTCACTGCACTTAGACACCAGTCTAGTTGATGATCCCTTGGTTGTCTCAAACCCAATTGGGGGCTCCATATATCTGTCTATGATATGTTTGGGTTTGAAGATTTCTATACTTAGCGTTGAGTTTAGATGTGATGCTTTTGTATTGGGCTTCACGGGCTATGGGTTGATCTTGGGCATGGACTGGTTATCCAGTAATGGTGCCGTTCTTGATTGCGAAAGGAGAGTTGTCAGGCTCATGACCCGCTTGGGTAACACTCTCGAGATCTCTTGCAATCCCATGGAATCTGTTTTGCTAAGTTATCTTGAATCGCTCGATGCTTCGGTCGAAAGTTTGTGTTCTGTCAGAGTAGTCCGGGAATATCCGGATGTGTTTGAAGAAGTAAAGGGTTTGCCTCCGAAGCGGGAGATAGATTTCCGAATTTATTTGGTGGATAATGCCAAACCAGTGTCTTTGCCAGTACGCCACATGGCTCCTCGTGAGAGAAGAGAACTTCATAAGCAAGTAGGGGAGTTGCTTGAGAAGGGGTTCATAAGGCGAAGTATATCGGAGTGGGGAGCTCCAGTAGTGTTTGCCACGAAGGCGGATGGGTCCCTCAGACTTTGTGTGGATTATAGGGAACTTAATAAGCTCACGAAGAAGAATAGACACCCATTACCGAGGATAGATGATCTCTTTGATCAGTTGGTTGGCGCGTCAGTATTTTCGCAGATGGACTTAGCTACAGGGTTTCATCAGTTAAGAGTGGCGGAGGACAGTATAGAGAAGACTGCTTTCCGGACTCCGGATGGTTTTTATGAGTGGCTAGTGATGCCATTTGGGTTGACAAACGCCCCCGCATACTTTGTTGATCTCATGAGTAGAGTGTTCAGAGAGTATCTGAATAAGTTTGTAGTAGTTTTTGTGGATGACATCTTGGTCTTTTCCAAGAATGAAGAAGAGCATGCCTTACATCTCAAGGAAGTGTTGGAGACTCTTCGAGCGCATAGTCTTAAAGCTAAATTCTCTAAATGCCATTTTTGGAGAAGAGAAGTGCGATTCTTAGGGCATGTGGTCTCTAAGGAAGGGATAGCTGTGGATCCCGCAAAGATAGTATCTATCCAGGATTGGAAAGTTCCTAGAAATGCTACCGAGGTAAGAAGTTTCTTGGGGTTGGCAGGATATTATAGGAAGTTCATCAAAGACTTCGCGAAGATATCAGCCCCATTAACCCGCTTGACGAAGAAGAATCTGGTTTTCTCATGGGATGTAGATTGTGATGATGCTTTCCGACGGTTAAAGAGAGCTTTGACCACCGCTCCAGTTTTAGTGCTTCCAGATGGGAGTAAGCCGTTTGTTGTTTATACCGATGCTTGTGGAACAGGATTAGGCGCAGTCTTGATGCAGGAGGGAAGGGTAATAGCCTATGGAGGGAGACAATTGAGAGTGCATGAGAAGAATTACCCTACCCATGATCTAGAGTTGGCCGCGATTGTTTTCGCACTTAAGTCTTGGCGCCATTATCTTCTTGGTGAGAGATTCGAGTTGTTCACCGACCATAAATCATTGAAGTACTTATTCTCTCAGAAGGATTTAAACTTAAGACAGCAAAGGTGGATGGAGTTCTTAGCATCCTATGATTTCGAGATAGCGTATACCCCTGGTAAGGGTAACGTGGTGGCAGACGCCTTAAGTAGAAAAAGGCTATCTTTGAGTCCATTGTTCGTGGAACGACGAAGCTTGGAGTTTCTTTCTTTGTTTGACTTCAGACCTTCTGTTGATTTTGTACCTGGTTTGTTGGCATCCTTGGAGGTTAGACCTACTCTTTTGAGACGGATTGGCGAGGCTCAGCGAGACGACCCACAGTTGGTTGTGTTGGTAGAGAAGCTTATAAGAGGGGAGTCGTCCAGCCATTTGGGTAGATACACCATAGATGATAAGGGATGGTTGCATAGAGACGGTAGACTTTGTGTACCGCAAGATGAGGGTTTGAAGAAGGCTATTTTGGATGATGCACATCGTTCAAGAATGACTATTCATCCCGGTGGAGACAAAATGTACCAAGACATGAAGAGAGTTTTCTTTTGGGCCGGTATGAAGAAAGATGTGGCCGAGTATGTGGCTAGATGCTTAGTGTGCCAACAAGTTAAAGTGGAGCAAAGGAAACCCGGTGGGTTGCTACACCCATTGGAAGTTCCACAGTGGAAGTGGGATAGTGTCTCGATGGATTTCATCGACGGGTTACCGAGATCGAGGAAGGGCAATACGGGAATTTGGGTTGTGGTAGACAGACTTACAAAGAGTGCCCATTTTATACCCATAAAGAGTAAGAGGACCGCTCCATGGCTTGCTTCAGTCTATGTTAGAGAGATTGTTAGATTGCATGGCGTACCATCCAGCATTGTGAGTGATCGAGATCCTATTTTCACTAGTGAGTTTTGGAGAAGTTTGCAAGAGGCGGTAGGGACTCAGTTGTGTTTGAGCACCGCATATCATCCTCAGACGGACGGTCAGACCGAGAGGGTGAACCGTATCTTAGAAGATCTTTTGAGGCTTTGTATCTTGGATTTTGGAGGTACATGGGAAGAACATCTTCCTTTGGTGGAGTTCGCATATAATAACAGCTTTCAGTCCAGTATTGGTATGGCTCCTTTCGAAGCTCTTTATGGAAGGCCTTGTCGATCTCCTACATGTTGGTGGGAATCTACGGATAAGATCTTGCTTGGGCCAGATATGGTTAGAGAAACTTCAGAGAAGATTGATTTAATTCGTAGAAGGATGAAAGCAGCGCAAGATAGACAGAAATCTTATGCGGATCGGAGAAGGACGGATCTTGAGTTTGAGGTTGGGGACATGGTTTTTGTCAAAGTATCTCCATTGAGAAATGTTGTTCGCTTTGGGTCCGTAGGGAAGTTAGCACCGAGATTTGTTGGGCCGTTTCCTATTAAGGAAAGGATTGGACGGATGGCATATAGGGTGGAGTTGCCCGACAGACTTAGTGGTGTTCATGATGTATTCCATGTATCACATTTGAGGAAGTGCTTACATGAGACCGCGGAGGTGGTAGAGCCGAGCTTGCTTAGAGATGTAGAGGTAGAGCGTGATGCGACGATTCGACGAGCTCCTACTCGCATCCTTGGGTCAGAAACTAGGAAGTTGAGGAACAGAGAAGTTCAGCTAGTTAAAGTGCAATGGGGAGATGACGAAAGCAATGCTACTTGGGAGACGGAAGCAAAGATGCGTTCTTTGTATCCATTTCTTTTTGAGAGTATGTCTTTTAACTTCTCCTTTATTGCTTGTCTAGTACTTATCTTATCTTTAGTATATCCTCTCGCTAATACCTATGACCTTTAGATAGGGTAAAACCTATGGTTGAGACATGTGTTTGAAACATGTTATGGTTGATGGATGCATATGGATGCAATTGTTTGCTAGTGGTTGCTCGTGGATGCATATACACACACATTAGGCACTAGATCGGCTCAGTCACTTCATGTTGCATATTGCATAAATGGATGTGGTAGTTAGATTGATGGATGTATCATGGCTGTGTTATCATATGGATGATGCATTTTTGTGTATGGTTGTGCACGCATGTAGAAATTTGTATGTGTCAATAGGGTTTCGCATACATATTGGATGCATGGCACTATCATGGTTTGCATTAAGGAGGTTTACTGTATCAGTAACCGCCTGATTTTCGCATTAGGTAAGTACATATACACACACTTTTGCATATATCCATCCAGCATTTAGAATCTTGTAAGGACAATGATTGCTCGTGGATGATGCTTTGAGTAGATGGATGATTGGATGGTAGGATACGTTCTTCCTAACTTGAAGATTTCGGGGACGAAATCCTTTAAGGAGGGGAGAATGTAACAACCCGTATTTTCAATAACCTGTAATAACATAAATCGAGGCAGAATTTAATTCTAAAATGGGAATCAAGGGAAACGGGCTATGCCATTGTGTTCGTCTCGGAAAAATACGCGAAATAGAGTCCGAGTTTTCGAAAATCGGAGTCCGTATGACCAAGATATGGCCTCGCGAAGTTTCACGAAAATTCCCAAATTAAAGTATACTTAATTAAGTGAAATGGGTTGTGTAGATATATATATATATATATATATATATTGATATATATATATATATATAATTGAAAATTTAATAAATAAATATGCAAAAATGCTCAAAACAGCGAATTGGGAGAGGGGAATAACCGAACCGGCCGATTTTTGAAGTCGACCCGAGCCCGCTGGGTCGACTAGGGGTTAATCCAGGGTGTTTGGCTGTCAACCCGTGGGCCGATTCGCTCAAGTGCAGATTTTGCATTTGAATGGTTCTCATGGTCCATCTTTAATCTAAAGGCCCTAGATGGTTCCTACACTTGACTTCTTCCCCAAGACATGCTTTGATGGCTTGGATTGAATCTAGGGTTAATCCTATGGCCTAAAACACTTGCCTAATCTATAAATAAGACCCTAACCTACCCTAATTCATTCATAATTAAACCTAGTGACTAAACTATGGCAAAATGCTAGCTCTCATGGCCTCCACTAATTTTATGAAGAGGGTTGCATACTAATCACTCTCTAATCAACTTCTAATCCCTTCTTAGCATCTTAATCTTCTTCATTTGGTGTTCAAAGTTGCTAGTTGTGAGTTTCTATCACTTTGATGATCTTTTGGTAAACTAATTAGATGAGATGTGATGAGATTTATGGTTTTGTATGTGGGTTAATGAGCTTTGAATCATATGATATGATGTTAGCATTAATCTTATGTTTATGCATGTTGAGTATGTAAGCTTATGCAAGTTTAATATGATGTATGTTATGTTTGCATGATGCTAAATATGCAAGTTGTGGGCTATGTAATCATATGCATGTTATGCAAGTTCATGGTAATATGCTATGCAAGTTACATGTTTGTTAATATGCAAGTTACATGTTTGTTAATATGCAAGTTACATGTATGTAAATATGCAAGTTACATGTTTGTTAATATGCAAGTTACATGTTTGTTAATATGCAAGTTACATGTATGTAAATATGCAAGTTACATGTTTCTTTATATGCAAGTTACATGTTTGTTAATATGCGAGTTACATGTATGTAAATATGCAAGTTACATGTTTATTAATATGCAAGTTCATGATGACACATTATGCAAGTCTATAAGCTAATATGCAAGTTTGTTATGCAAAATGAATATGTAAGTTATGTGACATATTATATGCAAGTTATGTGACATGTTATGCAAGTTCATATGCAAGTTATGTGTTTGTTAATATGCAAGATGGCACCTTTGAAACATGTTCATTCATATGCAAGTTGACACCTTTTATATGTGTTATATCATGAACGAAATTACGTGGGAACGATGGGGTAATTAAATGCATAAGTTAATAAGATTGTGTGAAATTAATATAATTATGCATAACACAAAATAAATAAACATAGTATGGGAATTTGCCTATTTGGTTAGGTGTACCCATACTATGTGTTGGGAATTTACCTATTGAGTTAGGTCTACCCCATGGGAATTTACCTATTAAGTTAGGTCTACCCATGTTAAGAAAACTTGATTAATTAGGGATAATTAATATAAAATTATGAGGGTGATTAATTAGGTGTAATTAATTGACTAAGACACGAGGTTGGACTCAGTTGTAGCGTAAAACTGCCCGGACCCAACCGGCTTAACCAGTTGCTACAAATGTTAGCCCAATGTGAGAGGTCTTAGGCACAAACTAAATACGTAATTAATGTAAAGACACGAGGTTAGACTCTGTTATGACATAAGGCTGCCCGGACCCAACCGGCTTAACCAGCGGTCATAAAAGACAGTCTAATGTGAGAGGTCTTTACAAAGGTTACGTTCTTAATTAATTAATTAAGAAACACTTAACCACATTAGCATGTAGAGGGACATGAGGGGTTAAGTGGGTGCCTCGGGTGGCATGAGAAAATCTAGTGGTTGCCTTGGGTGGCAATAGAAAATACGATTAGAATACTTAACCAAAATAGAACATGTAATTAAAACATGATTAAAGGGTTAAGTGGGATATACTAGAAAAAGGGACAAGCTTAGGTGGGTAGCTTGTGGAGGCCCATTTCAACCAGTAACCCATACGTATCTTTGTGGGCTCGACCCATGTCGAGGACGGGACACGCATACTGGGCTTGACTGTAAGAGGCAAACGGGTTAGCGGTGGCAACGCAAGTCCAACGGGCTTCATATGCGTGAGTGGGCCCGGGCTGGTAGGTAAGCCGTTGTTGCATCGAGTAGATATAAGCCGTGCACCTTTAGTTTCATCAGGTTGCCACATTGGGGAATGATACATCCCACGGTGGGGCCAGCACGGGTATCTACGTTAGGGAGCCGATCGAATGGGAAGTAGTGTGTACACCTAGTGGATTGTAGGGCCCCGTGGCGCCTACTTGGTCACCTAGGGGTACGCAGGTACTAATTAGTAAATTTTATAAGTCCTTGGGTGGGATCAACCTTTAAGTTAGGAACGACTGGTGTGGTGCAGTTTAGTAATTTACCTTAGGGAGGGTAGATGCGTCTTTATCCTTTATCTTCGTTTAGTTGACTGCTTAGGGTAGCCATTCATCCCTATATGTTACCGTATATCAGTTTATGTCTTCTCTGGTTACTTTAACGATTGTATTGTTAAAGTTATAGGACTCGCTCAGACTTATGTCTGACCCTGTTGTTTTTATCTTTTTCCCAACCCTCAGGTCCTACGGTGGATCCTAGCAGTAGTGGAGCTTGATCGGATTGCTGTTCCAGTCTTTAGGAGCTTGGATAGATGTAAAGCTCCAGTTATCCAGTTATCTTTTCTTTTGTTTGGCTATTGTATGAGAGTGGGATTATGTACTTCTTTATTTTGATGGATATTGTACTTGACCTTTATTGTGGTTTTATGATGTAACCAGACATGTTTTACTTCCGCTGTTATGAGATGATGTTTTAAAATTTCAAGTACTATTTATATCTGTCTTGTTGTAATTTTTCTGTTCTATATTCACTAAAATACTCCACCGATGCTATGGCATTCCCTTAGTGAGTGATCATAGCGGGAGTGGGGTGTTACACTATATTCAATTACTCTACTCGATTTACTCCATTTTTATAACTCTAACTGGTTAACTCTAACTGGTTCATTCTAACTCTAACTCTAACTGGTTAACTCTAACTGATTAATTCTAACTAATTAATTCTAACTGATTAATTCTAACTGATTAATTCTAACTGATTAGTTCTAACTGATTAGTTCTAACCGATTAATTCTAACTGATTAATTCTAACTGATTAACTCTAACTGGTTAACTCTAACTGGTTTAACTCAATATAATTTACTCTATTCGATTAACTTTAACCGAATAACTCATTTCGATTTACTCTTTTGAATTAACTCCTTTGATTTATTCCTTTTCTATTTGTTTACTTAACAAATAACTATTCCCTTTTCAATTCTATTTATTTAACAAATAAATATTTCTTTTATCTTTCCTATTTATTTAACAAATAAATATTTCCTTTACAACATTATATTTATTTCCTATAAATAAATATTTCCATTTGATCTATTTGTAAATGTTTTACAAATTTTTCCTTTTAAATTCTATTTGTAAATGTTACAAATATTCCTTTTTTCTATTTTATTTGTAAATGTTTTACAAATATTTCTCTTTCTATTTGTCTGACAAATATTTTCCTTTATATTTGTTTTACAAATATTTTTCCCTTATATTTGTTTTACAAATATATTTCATTTATATTTGTTTTAAAAATATATTTCCTTTATATTTGTTTTACAAATATATTTCTTTATAACTCTTTTGATTTCATAATTATTTCCTTATAAAAAATCATTTTCCCTTTTATATATAAAATCCATTGATTTTATATAAATAATTTATTTTCAAAATATACTTTGAAAATCCCCTTTTTACATCCCAGTATTTCTTACGGTATTTAAAATACCGAATAACAGTGATCGATATCATTCAAACACACATAATCCACAACAGATTATATATCACATCATATATTACAATATATGAACAGAATAGTATTATAAATATTGAGGAATCCAGTTGGATCCCTCCAACCTGTTTCCCTGCATCATAGATGTTAAACAATATACTTAACATCGATTACATTTCCATATGAAATATTCTACTAAACAGAATCAATATATATTTAACGATATATAAATATATATATATATATATATATATATATAATTTCAAAACCAACTGACTAGAAGTTCATCCAAACAATTAACATACAGCAATCAACAGATAATTACCAGTTCTAAAATATGTTATAGAAATATAACTGTTCAGAGTTAGTGAGATTTACTCACATTGGCAGTTCATCGTTAAAGAACGATAAACTGCTGTTTGATTTGAATCAAACAATTTATTTCGCTATAAATTCAAATGAGCTCAAATCCATTCCCAGTCAGTTCCACGTTGTAGTGTCCGTCTATACGATTCCAACGGATCTGACCGTTCAGAATTCTGATAACGTATGGTGAAGTTACGACCATTTAAAGTTTAACACACTATTATATTTTTAATCTAAACATATATATATATATATATATATATATATATATATATATATATATATATATTAAAAGATTTTGGGCCTCACCCCAATTTAAACATCACGGCCCAACTCCATACCCGCTCAGCCCAACCAGCACTATCTCTTCTTCCTCAAATCAGCCATGAGCTCCTGTAACAAATCAACGGCCATTTCCGTTCGTTCTCCATATCGTTCTCCCTCTCTTCTCCATTAAAACGAGAACCGATAGCACCAAACTCCTCCTCTTTCCGAGCCCTTCCCCTGTAATGACCCGCAAATCCGAGCTATCTGAGTTGACTAAATACACCACACGTCCAACCCAAATAACACAGAAATACGACTCATTATTAGAAAGAAGTTAGAGGATGAGAAATAGAAAGAAAGAAATATTAGAATAGAAGAAAAACGAAGATCACAACTCACAGCGGAACGAATAAAATATATTATATAACATAAGCTTTGAAATACAAATTTGTTTGGTGCATATATACATACCATCATCAGAGTACACATAACATTTGATTCAGCGGAAGTAACTCTAAATAACTAATGTTGAAGCCTCCTGCTTCAAGCTCCTCCAAGTGTATCTGTAAAAGCCTGAAACACTTGACTGCCCGTACAAATTTGGGCACCCAAGAGTTTAGGGAAAACAAAACAAAATAAACTCTGGGTCAGTCATGGGACTGGTGTGAGTAAACTCCAACCACTTGTTTAACTTTAAAAATCCTTTCAAAGGAAAGATAATAGTAAGACCAACCCACACATAAACACGGACGGTTTTTACCTTACTATAACCCAAAACACTTTGATACGAAAATCCAGTGATATTATAATAATGTCTACATCAAGTAAATAACCAAATAGCAGAACGCTTGCATCTCACGTTCCACATACATAGTATACAATCAAAAACCGCATGGCGCTTATTGGAGATTGGATTTCCAACATGACAAGGTATGGGACTACCTTCCGATGATGTATCTCTAGAGGCGAATACACCTGGGTTCGACAAGAACATCTTGCAACCCGGCCCACACATGACCGACCACTCATTTCGCTTGAGTGTATCGAATGTATATCACCAACGGTTGGACTCAAACCACCGTTTCCCGAATGGGCAGAATCGATAGATTTAGAAACAAAAGGAATTTCTCTAGATAGGTGATTATACACCCTAATGGGTGCGACCCACATAGCCATGCTGCCTGCCCGATTTTTGTCCTTTCCCGGTTGTTGAGGCCTGAGGCTACGAATACTTACCATTCATTGATAGCACAATCACTTTGAATGCCACATTGTCAGATCCGTTAATCACTAGTCGAGTTTGCACAAATATTCTGGATATTATGCTAAGGGATAAATCCGTTGCAACCATATATATATTCATACAGACCAACCCATTTGACCATTGGAAATACTTTGTCAGACATTCGTCCATTTACGTTCGTTCTGGGATTAAACGAAACCGAAGGCACTATTTCTATTTAATAGAAAAGCCCTTGCACTTCACTCCGTCTTCAATATATTCAGCATACTTGGTTCGCAACGCTTATGCCAATACGGAGTGGTTCTTTGGATAATAATCCAACCGGTCTCTCCATATTGACAACGATGGTCAAAACTTCGATAGTCTGTGATTTAACTATCGGATAAAAACAAGTGTTCAATCAACATATCAAACAAATCACTGGGCCCTTTAATTAATATTCATTAATTAAACCACTTCTATATTCTCTTATCAATATTTGTTAACCAAATATTTTCAATAATCATTCTTGGCCCTTTTCGCTATTTTTGATTTCGTTTCCTTATCGAATTCTATATATATCGATATATAGATTTCTAATTGTCAAATTTCTTAAAAATATTCTAACTCCTTAAATTCCCGGAAAAATTCGCCATAACCTCCCCTGTATCGGGAGCATCGGGAAATTTCAAATAGCTTTCCCGGTCCTTCTAATCTCAAAAAGAAAAAGAAGAAGCCAAGCGGCTTGCCGATACGGCGCATAAAACCCATATATGAATTTAAACATGTACCTTTTTGTCGAGCACATAAATTTAAATCTTCATATGCTTCATAACAAACCTGCTTACACATGTTCACCTGTTTTCAATTCAATTCAACTCAATCCTTTCGTTTGAATTCAAATTTGAATCGTTTGAATTCGGTTTCGCTTAATTATTCTTTTAATTAGCCCTTTTGCCTATTTCACTTCTTTGTTTGAACATAACATGTTCAAATAAAACGCTTAACTTGCTCACAACCAAATTAAATTTCAATTTCAATTCTAGTTTCCTTTTTGATTTCGAATATAAATTTTCAAATCGAATTCACTTATTTAAGGCCCAATATTAACTCAACATCTCATTTACTAATTACTATTCGAATTAGTTAAATCTATTCAAAAATCTGATTTCTGTTTCAAAAATCGACTCATTACTCCACTGGAGTTCACATATATTTTATAACTTAAATCTGGATTTTTCTAAATAGAAATTTCGATTTTTATTTGCTTAAAATCCTTTAATTTAATTAAATAAACCGTTATGGTTTTATAATGGTTCTGGCGCTGTTTTTCTGAAAATTTGATTTTGACATAACTCAAAATCTATACGACGAAATTCAGATTTTTCTCCTTTATTAGAAAACTATTATCAAACCGGTCCTGACGTTTCTTGTTTCAAAGAATTCCGACTTCAATTGCGTTCTGTATACTCAATTGAAGTTCGAGTCGCCAATTTACGAACTGCAGCGCTGCGGCGAGTTCGTTTTAATTATATTTATATATATAAACCTTTAAACTTCTTTAAAAAGAATTCAACTCCATTTAACTCTGCTTGATTCAAATTCAAATCTCACTTTTATTTGAATTCTAAATTCAAATTCCAATTCCTTTTCTATTTGATATTCAAATTCAATACTTGAATTTCTATATTGAATTCCCTATATTCAAATTCTATGTTCGAATTCATTTGAATCCTTTTATTCAAACTCTATATTCCATTTGAACTTTCTATATTCCAATTTCTATATTTGAATTCTATTGAAATTCAAATATTCAAACTCCTTTTTAAATTCTATATTCAAAATTCCATAGTTTTAAACCCATTTGAATTTCATATTCAAATCCCATAGATCAAATCCTATTTGAATTCAATTTGAATCTCTTATATTCAAATTTCATTTTCCATTTGAATTCTAATATCCAAATTCATTTCCAGCCCCATTTGAATTCTAATATTCAAACTCATTTTTAACACCATTTGAATTTCTTCACTCAAATCCATTTGAATTCCCTTGAAATTCAAATTCCATTTCAAAACCATTTGGATTTCCTATTTTGAAATCCTATTTGAAATTCTATTTCCAATTCTACTTTGAAAATCCTATTTCAAAGTTTATTTCAAATTCTATTTTGAAATCTCATATTCAAATTTCTACTTGAATTTCTGTATTCAATTCCATGTTCAAATTCAACACTTGAATTTCTATTTCAAATCTCTATTCAAATTTCACATTTTAATTCTTCCTTGAAATACTATATTTCAAATTCTATTCAATTCTTCTTTGAAATTCTATATTTCAAATTCTATTTTGAAATTCTACATTCAAATCTCTATTTGAATTTCTTTATTTGAATTCCTTCGAATTCAAATTACAATTTAATTCCTTGAATTCAAATTCTACTTTTCATTCTAATCTCGTCTATTCAAATTCTATTTGAACTTCTTATTTGAATTTCTAATATTCAATCCCCTTTTAAAATTCAAATATTTAACTCCCTTTTAAAATTCAAATGTTAGACTCAAATTTCATTTGAGTTATATATATTTAAAAATTTCATTTCACATCCTGTTTTGAAATTTTATTTCAAATTCCAATTTCACACTGGTGTTTCTATTTCTGAATTATCAAATGATAATTCTTTTCACTTCATTTATAACTTCGTTATAAAGAACTATTTCTTAAACTTCGTTTAAAAAGAAACTACTTGTTTTATTTTTCAAAAACAAGTTTTATCTTATTCCATTAAAATTCAAATTCTATTTAAAAATAGAATTTCCCCTTTTTAAATTTCAAATATCCTTCCACGATAGTCTTAAATATCATTACTTAAGCCCAGTGATATTTAAACACACAAAGCAACGAATTATTTATTTTTCTAACACATCATATATAAAAACATATATGCAAACAAATAAACAAACAGATAATATATTTTTGAGGAATCCAGTTGGATTCCTCCAACCTGTTTTCCTGCATCCACAGATGTTAGCACATAAATAATACCCATTCTGCTTCGTGGCAGAATATCGCGGTATAGAAGGTCATCCACTAATCATAGCGTGGGGCGTATAGGGTAATCATCCGCTATGAAACTGCGGGCATCCGCTAATGAGACTGCGGGAATCCAACCAATCAATCAACCCAATATATATATAATAGCCTAAATAACTAATATATATAAAACAACCAGAAAGCATTCACACAAGCAACAAACAATTATTTTTAATGAAATAAAATAATTCTAAAGGTGAGTGAGATTTACTCACCAGGGTTTTTCCTTTGCTAAGTATTTAAAATTCCATAACTGCGTCTATGTATCAACTTGACTGGTCTCGAATTTTATCAAGCTCCTACGATCATTTATTCATCGATTAGCATTTTATTTAAATTAAATACTTACTAAATAAATTCAAACTAATTTATTTTAATATATAGACATTACTAAATCTATTAAAATAAAATTTACCTTATCCTTGTTTTAAATTCTTCTTCCCGGTTTTGAATTCTCTTTGAGTAATTAAATCGAACACCTAGTGCTCCTTAAAACGAACTGCCTTCGAACCCTTGCTGTCCTTCCTCCACCTCGCTACCTTGGTTATGGAGAACTAGGCCCCTCCTCGATCACCATCAAGGAAAATTTGATACCCTTTTCGACTTCACCAAATTGCAACTCGTATCGACATCTCGAACCCCAAATCCACGCGTTACCCTAAATCGCAACTGACATCCGTTGAGCTCCACAGCTATCACCATCACACCCCACTGTTCCTGATCGCACCTCCTTGCCTTTACATCTTCTAACCTAATCTGCTCTGAAAATTCCAATCGACAGTAGGCGTGTCGCTAGCATCAATGTTGACTTTCAAATTCGAAAGCCTCCATCGCACAGGATTCGAGAGCCCTAGAAATGGAAAACTCAAGCCAACAAACCCCACGAATCTACCCCTCCATGGACGCACCTCATGTCGAGCATCGTCCATGCGATGCTTGGATCTCGATTAGGATAGGAAGGACAATGGCGAAGCTCTCGATTTTGAACTAAGGGAAGGAAAATTCCATTCGATTTACAATTTGGGAAAAAGAAATTCTGAATTCTTTCTGCAATGAAGTAAACAAACGGGAGAGAATAGAAAGAGGATGGTGGTAGTCGCGTTTATATAGATGGAGGAGGGACCAGGAGTACACAGGCCATTAATTTGATGTTTTCCTTCGTGCTGAAGTAAGGGGACAGAAGCTTGTGCTCGAGAAGAAAATAGCTGCATGATTTTTACAAGTTAGGGTGGCGTTAGGAGTAGGTCGGCTCATAATCTACTGATGTAAATTTTTATTTTGATTTTTACTTTAATTAAATTGTCTGGCGGTCCTTTAATTTAAAACCCTGGACCGATATTTTTAACGTGACAACTGACATCTCCAATATTACAACGTTATTTTGAACTCTGTGATTTGATATTGAAATTTAAATTCGAATGTAAATATAAACGGCCATATTAAATTGATAATTCAATAAAAATATCATTTATATTATCAACTAAATATTTAAAATAATATTAAATATTTAAAATAAATTATTCAAAAATCCGGGTCGTTACACCCCCTCAAGTCCCTAAGATGCAACTCGCACCCCACCTCCTCATCCCGACGTCACAGCAAATCAGCGGCTCCATGAAAACCATCGAACTAAATTTGAATTGATTATCACCAAACCCATCAACAAGATGCTAAACCAACTCAGAAACACAAATACGACCTCAAAACTCCAATTCGATGCACCAAACTCCAACATAAACTAAGCCTAGCTGACGCTGTGTATTTTACAGTGCACCAAATTGATGTCGCACCCCTCCAAGAGCAGTCCATATTGAAGAGAATAGCCTAAGGAGTTCAGAAATATTTATACGATGATTTACAGGATTTTATTTGAATTATCTTTGATTTTTTGAAGAGGGATTTTCACTTCTTTTTTGGCTTTGATGCAAGAACGTAGTGACGGCATAAAAGAAATTATATATGGGGATCATATAATTTGTGTGGCTGTGAAAGAGGGGTAGGTGGCTCGTTTTGCTTCACAACACTTAGGATTTTTTAGTTTTTATTTTCATTTCGCTTTCAAAAAATCCGTGTGATCACACACGATATTCAAAAATCGCGAAAATGGTCATGTAGCTACAATTCGACATTTCGGTCCCAACGAAACTAGTTTCGTCGAATTCAGACTCTGTTTGCTCATACAACGTATTTTTAACTGTTAGAATATCAACTGTTTTTCACTTTAAAAATAGGTACTGCCACATACTGACTTCAAAAATCACGGAAATTGGAATCTAGCAATAATTAAATATTGCGGATCCAACAAAATTAGTTTCGTCAAATTCCGAGGTCGTTTGCAAAACTGGCTATTTTTAAAGCTCTAAATAACCCTTTTAAATATATAAATATATTTAAAAAAATTAAATTTAATATTTAAAAATAAATATTATCTTATATATTCACAACAGAATATCATACAGCTCTAGAATATTCCTATATGAATTTCTAACTTGATATTTCAAATCCCGATAAAATCGATATTCGATTTATAATGAAATCCCTTTTTAGAGTATAAATAATTCCTTTATAAATTATAAAGTAATTCCACAGCAACTTTTCTAAAATTTGATTTGGACATAAATCAAAATCTACATGACGAAATATCGATTTTTATCTTCCACTAGAAAAATATACTTCACCAGCTCCTAACGTTTCTTGTTTCACAGAAATCCGATTTAAAACGAACCATGTACGTTCATTTGAAGTTCAAATCGCCAAATAGCGAATTGCTGCGCCATTTCGAGCTCGATTTTAATTATAATTATACGTTCAAACTTCATTTATAATAATATATTCATCAATATAATTCAATATAAACTGAATTATATATATTATATCGTCCAATTCACACCATATCATGAATTCTGTTATTTCCGATTATTCCGAAAATATATTATTCTATTATTTATATTAATTAAATATAAATATTATTTAATTACAGTTATCGATATCGTTAAATCGATATATAAATAATTAAATTAATTAATTATTCGACAACTAAAATGTGTGTCATTACACTTAACTATAGCAAGCTGAATTATCGTGCAATCCTTTCTTGCTATCAATATATTATTTTCTTGTAGTGATGCAAGCGTTCTTTGGTTGTTTATTTGATTAGACATTATTGTAATATCACGTGATTTTCTTGTCAAAATGGTTTTGGGTTATAGTGTGGTGAAAACCGTCTATGTTTATGTATGGGTTGGTCTTACTATTATCCTTTTCTTTCAAAAGGTTTTTCAAAGTTAAACAATATGATTGGAGTTTACTCGCACTAGTTCCATGACGGAACCAGAATTGATTTTGTTTTTTTTTACCTAAACTCTTGGGTGCCCAAATTTGTACGGGCAGTCAAGTGTTTCAGGCTTTTACAGATTCACTTGAAGGAGTTTAAAGCAGGAGTCTTCATCGTTAGATATTTTAGAATTATTTTCCCCTCTATCAAATGTTGTATTGTACTCTGATGATGGTATGTTTATATGATACAAAATTTTGTATTTCAAAGGTTATGTTATATAATATTTTTTATCCGTTCCGCTGTGATATTCTGTTTTGTTATTCCTATTCTTTTTCTATCTTTTTCTTCTTTAACACTAATGAATCGTAATTCTGTGTTATTTGGGTTGGACAAGTGTGATATTTTAGTCAACTCAGATAATACGGATTTGCGGCTCGTTACATTTGGTATTAGAGCGTAGGTTCGGCGATCAGCTAGGCTTTGGTGGGGGTTTACTCATTAGAGACAGGGTCAGTAGTACACTAGAATGAGTTGAGTATATATATATAGGAGAGTGTATTTGTAAGTTGATATAAAAACTATTTTATGCTGTGTTGAATTGTTTGTCGAGTAGTTTATGAACTTTGGTCGATACAGTATTGATCAACTATATCAAAAGGTATTTATAAACAATTGAATAGAGTAATTCAACATAGTATTGTTTAAAAACCGGGCTAAATAAAATAATTTTTCCCAAAACTATATTTTGATATAAAAGAATAATTTTCTGAAATTATTATAGTATATGGATGTGTTGGTTGTTATTATTATAATCAAATTAGATTATAAAATTGGAATGATTATATTTAATCAAACAAAATTTTTATATGAATAATATATACATATGAGATGAAATTAAAACTAGAATTTGGAATTTCAATCCTGGAAAGTTGGAAATATTTTCTAAAGTATATTAAATTAATATAGCATTGTTCCGGAAAGGATTCTAGAATAAAAATCATTTTTAATGGATTTTGAAAGTGATAAAGCAATAAACTCACTTCACTCGCTGGAAAATAATTCCGATGATGAACCGCGGCATTATTGGTGTTCATTTTCGAGTTTCTAAGTGATGAATTGCTACCGTAGAAAAGTTTTTGAGGAAATTTATTAAAAAATAAATGTTTGGAAAATCCAAATGTTTTGAATTAGTGATGGTTATAAATATATCTACGTGTATGTTTATATGATTTCAAAAGAGGTTTGAAATAAAAACCGGGTATTTAAATTTTGGAATTTAAAACTTAACTTGTGCAAGTTAAATATATTGAAATGAATAAACTGATTTGATATCAATTTTATATTAGCCTAGAAAAAATAAATGGTTATTTTATTAGCCAAATAATACCAAAGATGAGTAGAAAAATTTTCGTTTATCATAAATGAAAATAGACAAGTTGATCTACATTAATTTGAATAAATGCATATAAATGAAATATGAATGGAATGTGAATTAATTGGTTGGAAATCATCCAAATTAAATGAACATAAGTATATGGCGTGTATGAGAATGAAATGAGGTATATATTAAATATTGAAACTTGTATTAGCGTGTATGTGCTAAATATACATGATATGACTTGTTGGCTAATGAATTAATGGGTTTAATCATCTAAATGAATGGAAGTTATTCAAATTTGATATATATGAGACATATGAGTTTAAATTGAGTAAGTACAGGTACATGGAGCTACCTGATTTGATCTACCTGATTTGATTTTGGATATGCAGATTGCTTGTATACTAAGCATGCGCGCTTAATGAACGCTTATATAAGGTACGCCTATGCAAAATATCAAATTAGGATATATGAAATCGGATCAATATGGGTATGTATACTTTTTCATCTCTTTTGTTATATTGCAAAAGCTCCTCCGTACAGGGCCATATTTTTTTCCAAAATTTAGGGAGTTGGGATTTTTTTTCAAAAGATTTGATTTTTTTTAAAGATGGAAGAGATGACTTTCAAATTGAATTTAATTTGAAGATTTTTGAATGAGAAATATGAAATTAAATATTTCTATGAAAACTAAAAATAATATAAGACTTGGGTAATAGAATATAAATACTGAATAATAACAAAGTGGGTTTTTGAAAAGTTAATGGTTCTATAACATTTCTTCTGCCTTAGTAATTTGGGGGACAAAATTTTTTTAAGGGGGAAGGAATGTAACGTCCTGAATTTTTATCTAGTTAACAATGAATATTTAAATTTATTTTAAATATTTAATTGGGATAACAAGTTGATTTTTATATTGAATTTATCGATTTAATAATCAGTATACGATTTAATATCGAATATATTTAATTATCGTAATATGAAACGATAACAGTTGAATTCAGAGTTAGAACTGAATTGGAATGATTTAGTCGATCAATATAAATCTTATATTGAATTAGTACGATAATAATAGTTTATTATCAATAAATTTAATTGTTTAAAATCAGCTTACATTTTAAATCGAATTTAATATAATTCGTTAATTTAGATTTTTCTCTTATTTATACCGTCGAATTAAAATTTCAGAATCAGTTCCATTGAGTCTGGAATAGCATTATAATATGGTAAAGTTGGTCGTTACATTAAAACAGCGGTTTGGCGATTACGAGATATTTTTAGTTATTTAATCAAAAAAAATCTAATCAATATATATACATCAGTCGACCTAGTCCTTATAACGCCACTCTAACAGTTTATTTCACAGACCTAAGGAAATATTTTCGTACAACCATCTTTCTCAAGCTCAAACTTCTGCCTTCGCTTCTCAATATCAAGCAAACAATGGTATGTACTGTTGTTCCCTCCTTCACGAGTATAAATAAAGCCCTTAGCCTTCAAAGTTTTTCCATCACATAACCCATGAATAATCCATGTCTGTTGTCTTCATTTTCTTCTTTCTCAGGCTAACGATTGAAAGGAAAAAAATTCAAATCAATTTAAATACGCATCGAAATCCCCTGATTCTTGATCAATTGGACTCGTGTAAATCGAAGCTTCATGCAGCCATTCATAATTAGGGTTGCGATGCTTATTAAGGACATTGGATATTCTGTACAGCATTGTGTTGATCGTGACTAAGGAAGGTCGATGTAGGAATCACGATTGCGAGGGGGACTGTGACGACCCCAAACCCCGTATGTCGATGGCAAGGATAATCAGTGGAATATAACATATAAACAATAACATCAGAACAGAAATATAGAATTGCATCAGATAATGTACATCAAATTACACTGAAACAAATAAAATCCTCGGAGCTACACAACATAACAGGATCAAACTTAGTACAAAATAAAGTTTCAGCTTTATATAAAATGTCTGCAGCGGAATCAAACATAATATACTTAGAAAGGTTTGAACAACATAATAGAAATGATAGAATCCATCTTCAACTCCATAGCTATCCAGAATGAGTCTGCTAAAACCTGAATACAAGTCTGCCATGTAGAAAATAGGGGCACCCGAGTTTGCAAAGTGAAAAAACTATGAGTCAGTCGTGGGATTGGTATGAGAAATCTAACTTAACTGATTTAATAATAAGGTTAATCACATGACCACGCCATTAACACTGAACGGGTTTTCTCCATTGGACTGCCAATGCATAAAACAAGTAAATCATTTAAACATTGCAATGCCTTTTACAAAAATGAAGCCATTATAAGACTCAGGTCCCATCACACAATGCAACGCAAACCGAAGGATAAAGTTTTACCTTATAATGGCCAAAATATGCTTGATACGTATAAATCAAAATTGTTTGATATTATTACTAGTGCATATATGTTTCAAAAACAATTTCAATCATAATGTATCAATCATAGACGACATGAGTGTCCCATGCCATTATGCCGTCATATACAAGTTTACAATCAAAACCGCACAATGTCGTATTGGAAGTTGGATTTCCGTCATGAACAAAGGCAAGGGATCGTCCTTACCGAATTCGAGACAATCTAGCCTACCATGTCTCAGGCTACAGTCGCACTGCACCTAGGATCTTCAGGGTCGGTCCTCTCTTACGTTTGAGGATTGGTTATTCCTGAACAATATGTTTCCCCGCGCTATGGGGAGTAATGGTCAGTATGTCGACCATATCATCTATCGGCCTCGTAGTGACCGATATATCTGAGGTACCTCACTTTCCATCATCCACATAAGTAAAAATGTCTAGGTATCATACCATGACACCACTTCTAGCTAGAAAGAAACGCATGTCGTCCTCCCTGCAGTCCTCTTCTGTTTCTGGTTCATACCTGGGTGTGAGGCTTGCGAATTAATGCTATACACAAAGCTATGCTATATTAAAGCCGTACTTTGATCATTAACCATAAGGCTCCGCTTTTCAACAAAATCCTTGATCACTTGCATCTCAGCATGCCACATTGACATTCCACGCCATGCGACTGATGTCTATCGATATATAACCTCTGAGCTCGTACATCTCAGAGAAGGGTGTTAAGCAAGAGAATAAATTCTCTGCCACCAAACGGATATATATTTAATAGAAATCAATCAGCACAGAATAAAATACAACGTCAGACACACATCCATTTACTAGTTTGTTCTGGGTCTGAACGAAACCAAAAGCACCTTATTCCTCGTCGCATATGTCCAATACATGAGAGAGGCCTTTGCACATCCGGACAATCAAAAAATACGTCAGGACTACTACCATTGTAACTCCTCTTGGGAGCTAACAGATCCAGGGCATCAGTAGTGATCCATTCGATGTGAAGATCACCAGTCTTGCACCGTCTTCATATCTTAGACTTTAATCGTCGATCAATTACTTGAAATGGGAATTAACTCGGCCTTTTCAAATAATTCACGTATACATAGAATTCAAACTAATTCTTTTCCATGGTTAAATTATTCGACATTCACTTTTCAATTCAATATAATAATTTCATGTCAAATACATCTAACCATCAGAATATCCAATAAACCAAGTAAAATCGGTTTATTTCCATTCCATATCGCTTATAATATTTTATAACGATTTTTCGCTATTTTTATTTATATAAAATAGCCCATTTTTATCGAACGACATTTCAGCTCATTCGATGGCACTGGCGCTGCTCTCATCCAAATTTGAATTAGACATTCCGCAAAATCTAACCGTTGGATCTTAACGAATTTAATATCGTTGGAAAGATCTCTCCAAAGCGAACCCAACGGTTCTGGTTTTGGGAAAATCCGACGGTCGGATCTCCCGTAATAATCGTTTAAAATTACGATTTCAAAATGCGAACTGTAGCGTCGTTATTCGTTTTATTTTAATTATGTTTAAATAATAAATATAATTAATTCAACGGTTTCCAAACCATTTTCACTTCAAAATTTTGGCTAACGCCTTTAAATTTAGAAAAATTTCGCCATAACCTCCTTTGTACGGAGAGGGGTTTGGAAATTTATTGGGCCGTATTAGGCACCCAATAAAACAAGTATAAACATGCACAATTTTTAGTGTCTTATTCTATGCCCAAGGGAGTGTGTAAAATTACTCCAGAGATAAATCTCGTCACCTCGTCCAGTGTTTGAAAATAAATAATCCATGTGACGTATCTAATGACTAGAGAGATGTGATTATTGCCAACTCTAAACCCGTGTGGTTTTTTTATTTAATCTGAAAATTTACCGTTATATTTATTTTTCCATATCAGTCCTCAGTTCAACCTGTAATTCAATCATCGCCATACGAGCGTCTTGCCCGTGTGGTAATCCCAACCTCGTCGTACAAGCTTTAAAAGCTTATATGGAATATGATATGCTATGAAATCAATAGTTCATCTTCGGTTCAACTTGAAATACAGTCATCTCCATATAAGCGTCTTGCTTGTATGATAATTCCAACCTGGTCACATAAGCTCCAAATGCTTATATGGAATATGATAGAGTGTGTTATCTTCACGAATTATGTCATGCAGTGTATTTTTTGTTGTTATTCCATGGTGTTGTTTATAATCTCACACAGAACAACCAGCACACCACATCCAATGGTAATCACAGGATTTTATATAATAAATAAAATTGCGTAGCCAACTCATAAAGGCTTACCTATTTGTCGGACACGCAAATAAATTCTTTACTCAACAGCTAATCCATTTTCCTGTTTAACATATGTATATATATATATATGCATATCTACGCTAAAAATAATATTTTTAACGAACAAATAATTATTTCCATACATGGTTATTTTTAACACTTAATATATGTGTTAAAAATATTATTTCTAATGAACAAACTTTTATTTCAACCCGTGGTTATTTTTAACCCATCATACATGATAAAAATAATATTTTTGGCGAACAAAAATATATTTCAACTCACGACTATTTTTAACGGTTCATATACATGTTAAAAACATTATTTTCAATCAACAAATATTTATTTCAACCTTTGACTATTTTTATCGGTTCATACACATGTTAAAAGTATTATTTTCAATCGACAAATATTTATTTCAACCTTTGGTTATTTTTAACGGTTCATATACATGTTTAAAATATTATTTTCAATCAGCAATTATTTATTTCAAACTTTGGTTATATTTAACAGTTCATATGCATGTTAAAAATATTATTTTCAATCAACAAATATTTATTTCAACCTTTGACTATTTTTAACAGTTCATATACAAGGTAAAAATATTATTTTCAATCAACAAATATTTATTTCAACCTTTGACTATTTTTAACAGTTCGTATACATGTTAAAAATATTATTTTCAATCAACAAATATTTATTTCAACCTTTGGTTATTTTTAACTGTTTATATACATGTTAAAAATATTATTATCAATCAACAAATATTTATTTCATACTTTGGTTATTTTTAACAGTTTATATACATGTTAAAATTATTATTTTCAATCAACAAATATTTATTTCAACACAACAACTTTTTTATATAGTCATTTTAGAAAATTTCAGCATTACAATGGCAGGGTAGGTAGCACTGGCACCGTGTCCAACACGGCTTCTCTACCATCATAGGCCTTGCAACATTACAATACCTTCATTTTCCATAATACAATTCATTTTCGTAATATAATGAATTCACTGCAAACAATCAACTTTTTTGCAACCACAATCGATCATTTACAACCACAATCAATTCCTACAACACAATTCTATCAAACAAATCGTCCATGGTCTGTGGACGATGGTGTCAGGAGATACTAAGCCCCGTCTGCAACTAATATATTTTTATATAATTATTTTTGAATTTAGATTGCTCACATTGGGTTCCACTCTTTCTAAAATTGTAGAGAGCTCCAAAAATTCTCTGGTCTCTTGTAGAATGTAGCGTACGATGTCACGGTCCCAATGTCTCTTGTTTCACTAGATTTCGACAACATATGAAAAAGATATGATTTTTATAATTAAATTCAATTTCGCAACACTTTAAAGTGTTAAAAACAGTTAAATTAATTAAAGTCGTTACCTTTCAAACCTGTTCAAAACTAGGTTTAGATTTTTCGTGAAATCTGAAGGACGTGAGGATGATCAGATTGTTGCACGCGGTCGAACTTGGAAAGAGCTTCCACGTGCTGGTGGCCTTGCTCGGATCGATAGCGGTATGGGGTCTTGGCGGCGCTTCAAACGCGACCACTTTGGAGGCGCAATTCTCAATGAACACTCCACGATAAATACTAAAACTGTATGGATTTGAAGCTAGGGATTAGATCTACAAAATACTCTAAAGGATCACTGGGTTTTGTTGCGTGGATTGAGAGAAAACGAGGAGACAAGGGGGGAAGCACAACGCCGTCGAGAACGAGGGGTTTCGGGAGGGTTTTTTCTGATTTTTGGAAAATATAAATTATGAATGGAATAATTTTATTGGTTGATATATATATATATATATTAATTTCTAAAATAGGGTTTTCTAATTCGAGCTCCAAATCAAACCCAATGACTGACACCCCCAGCTAAATACCCCCATTTCGGACATAATGGAACATGATTCGTAAGCCCATTCGACTATTTCAGTCAGTTATTCTTCAAATTAAAATATAAAACATTCAATTTTAGATTTGAACGTACATTTTAATTTGCCGAGGCCACATACTGATTCCAAAAATTCCCGAAAAATAAATCTAACTAAGTTGGGATGATATGGTCCCAAGAAAATTAATTTCGTCGAATTTGAAGAATGTTTGAAAAATGGAACTTTTCTGGTCGATCCAATTCAAACTGAAATTACCAACGCGTTTTCCTTTGCTATGCTCACATATTAATTCCAAAAATTATGTAAACTGGAATCTAGCAATAAATTGACATTCCAGATCCAACTAAAGTGGTTTCATCGAAAACGGAGGTCATTTGCAAAATGTCTATTTTTAAGGGCTGTATTTATATTAAATTCCATGGCGACTATTCTGAATATTCAACTGGCCATAACTTTTTATTCCCGCTATGAAATTCCAATTTGTCTGATCCGTTAGAAAGATATAATCAAACAGATTTAAATATTTTTGTTTTTACTGAAATCCGATTTATTTTGAATCCTGTACATTTAGTCATAAGTTCAAAATCAAATTTTCAAACTACCGTGCCATTTCTAGCACGTTATATAATTAATATAAATATATTCGTTCTAACTTCATTTAAAATAAATTTATGGTCATTATTATTTAAAATAACTTATTTTAAATATTCTAAATTCATTAAAATAGCCAAAATAAAAATTTTAAATTGATTCTGATTTTCCGGGTTGTTACAATCTCCCCTACTTAAAACTTTTCGTCCCCGAAAAGGAAACAATAGTAAAGCAGGAAACAAAATAGAAAATAGAATATACTGTAAATGTACCTTGCATCAAAGCTAATCAGAGATGTCCACTCTGCACTTGGGATAAGCCTGTTTAGTGCTATCTTCTATCTCCCATGTACAGTCTCTAGGATTACCGCTCCACTGCACTTTGATTAAATGAACCTTCTTGTTCCTTAGCACTTTAGTTTCTTTGCTAACGATCTTTATCAGCTCTCTTCTCACTGCTAATTTTGGAGTAATATCCAAATCTTGTTGCGCTGCTTCTTCAACGACCAAGTCTGGATCATACACATGTTTACGAAGTTGAGATGCGTGAAATACATCATGCACTCCGGGCAACCAGTCAGGTAACTGAACTCTGTAAGGAAGAGTTCCAATCCTTTCTAGTACAGGAAATGGATCAATAAATCTAAGAACCAACTTCCCTGTCTTCCCGAATTTGACTACTCCTCTCATCGCAGAAACTCTCAGATATACATAGTCACCAACAGCTAATGCTAAATCTCTTCTTCTAGAGTCCGCATAACTCTTCTGTCGGCTTTGAGCTGTTTGTAATCGTTTCTGGATGAAACGGACTTTGTCTGAAGCTTCGCGAATCATATCAGGACCCAATACTAGTCGGTTTCTAGGTTCTACCCAACATGCGGGAGATCTACAAGGCCTACCATAGAATGCTTCGAATGGTGACATTCCCAAGCTTGCTTGGTAGTTGTTTATTATATGAGAACTCAGCCAAATGCAAGTGATATTCCCACGATTCACCAAAATCAAGAATACATGCCCGCAATAAATCTTCCAATATACGATTCACCCTCTCAGTTTGGCCATCTATTTGAGGATGATATGCGGTACTAAGATTCAATTTTGTTTCCAATTCTTCCTGGAATGCTTCCCAAAATTTACTAGCGAATATCGGATCATGATCACTTACTATACTACTGGGAACTCCATGTAGTAGTCTAACGATTTCTTTGAAATAAATCGCGTCACGTTCTGAGCCATTCTATTTGATCTGACGGGTATAAAATAGGCGGTCTTCGTGAAACGATTTAGATCACCCATGTACTATCATTTCTTTCTTGCTTTTGGGCAACCCATCTATGAAGTCCATGGAAATTTGCTCCCACTTCCAGTTTGGAACATCCAACGGTTGCAACAATCCGGCGAGTTTCTGTTGATCGCTTTTGACTTGTTAACAAGTAAAACATCGGCCAACATATATTGAAATGTCCCTTTTCAATGACTTCCACCAGAATGTGCATTTGAGGTCATTATACATTTTATGTAACACCCCATGTACATTAATGTCACTCACAAAGGGAAAGCATCAATGTCCATGAAGCGTTATTGTTGTATAGAACAGATAAATTACAAGAATAAATAAATAAAACAACACAGCGGAAGATAAAACTTATTTCATTGCATCATAACTCAAAACGAGTTTACATAAGTAGTCTCCAAAACTATTACAATAGGATCAATAGTCTTTTCCAAAAACTTTAAAGTACATAAAGAAGCAAATACTTAAATAACATAAATGCATAAATCCCCACTGAGCATAAGCAAAGCCATAAAGATGAGAGAGTCCAAAGCGATACATCCACTCTCTTCAAGCAACTGAAAGAAATCGGCACTAAGCTGTAGTATTCCCTCCTTGCAAACCTGAGGGGGGGGGGAGGATGAAAAGAGGTGGAAAGAGAAGGGGTCAGACATAAAGTCTGGCGAGAGCGATAACTTTAACAATATAATTATCAAAATAACTAGACTAAGGAATAAGCTGGAAAATAAGGAAATGACTGTGAACAATTGGGTATGACAGAGCAAACAAGGAAATAAGATGAACAAAGATAACGTTAAAGGCGCACCTAGTCACTATAAGATAATTACTATACTGCACCACCACTAGTCACCCTAAAAGTTGATCCCGCTTACAGAACTTAATACTGCTAATGGTAGTTTCGTGTACCCCTAGCTACCTCCATAAGTGTCGTCTGCCCCTATCTCCACTAGGTGTACCCACTACCCCCATTCGATCGGCTCCCTAACTCGTAGATACCCATGTTGTCCCCACAGTGGGGTGTATCACTCCCCAAAGTGGCAACCCGATACAACCAAAAATGCATGACTAATATCTACACGATGCAACAACGTCTTACCTAGCAGCCCAGGCCCACACACACATATGAACCCGTTGGACTTGCTTTGCCACCGCTAACCCGTTTTAACCTCTTACAATCAAATCCAGTACGCGTGTCCCGTCCTCGACTTGGGTCGAGCCCAAAAAGATACTTAATGGGTTACTGGTTTGAAAAGGGCCCCCATGCATGACACAAGCTTTCCTCCTATGCTTGGTCCCCTCTAAGGTTTTTCCCCCACTTAATCCCATTCTTATTCATGTCTTCTTACATGTTTCAATCTTGGTTAAGTGCATATAATCGTATTTCAAATGCCACCCAAGGCAACCACTAAATTCCACATGCTACCTAAGGCACCCACTTAGCTCCCTCATGTCCCACTACATGTTTATCTAGTTAAGTGTTTCTTAATTCATTAAGACCGTAACCTTGTAAAGACCTCCCACATTAGACTGGAATTTGTGGCAGTTGGATTTGCCGGGCAGGTCCGGGCAGTCTTACACCACAAACGAGTCTAACCTCATGTCTTTACAACTGTTAAGCATTTAATTTATGCCTAAGACCTCCCACATTAGACTGGCATTTGTGGCAACTGGATTTGCCGGGCGGGTCCGGGCAGTCTTACACCACAAACGAGTCTAACCTCGTGTCTTGGGCGGTTTATTATTACATATTTCATTTAACCCCAAATTGCATTAATATCCCTAATTTGAATTAATTTCCCTATTCAAATTGTCAATCAATTACAAATTTAACTATGTCCATAATTAACACCTTAATTATGTCCATCTATTTATGGTATATAAAATTATACCAATTAACATCACAAATTAATTATATTGCATTTAAGGCATTTACACAAATTTTCAATATTAAATCTTTTAATATTATCCCATTGCCCCACGTTGTACGTTCGTTTGTTTAACGTGAAATATACATTAGACTCGAATAGTCTAACTTATGGAATAAATAGAAAACATCACAACATGCATAGAATATAAATTAGATCTAACTTACGAACAAAGTTCATAACATGAATTGGCATATAAATCTAAACATAAGGGGGTGAACTTGCATGTGTGAATAAGGTGTTTCATCTAAACTTGCATAAACAATAGGTGTATGACACATGTACTTTCATAACTTATGTAGTTTTAACATAAAGGTTTGAACTTGCATAGGAATCTCAAACTTTCATTACATGATTCAAGCCCCAAACATATATATACTTACATATGTGATTTATGCGACATTAATTATGATGTAAACTTGCATCTAACTCACACATGTCATAGCCTAAACTTTAGATCCAATTTACACATAAAATAGATATCATGAAACATGTAAGGTTGTATATAATTCTTACTAACTTGCATATGATTCATATCTAAATTAACATCCAAACTTGCATACATACATATGATTTAACATATGAATTAGTTCCACAAACATAACCAAACTAGCATATGAAGCATCATTATGAATTGATTGTACATAAGCCAACAATTAAAATAGATTTACAACATAGATAATTACATCACAGCTTTACAACATAGATAATAATATCATAGATTTACAACGTAAATGATAACATAACAGTCAATGATTCACAACATAACCATATAACCCAAATCATAACTCAACCTAATTAAATTGTTAATTATCTTATTAAAGAAATCGAACTCACAACTCAAAGAGGGTCTTGAGTTCTAGAATCTGAGTTCTGAAATTGATTTAGCTCTCCTTTGAAGAAGACAAATTCGTTGTTGTTTAGATTTGAGTTAAATAGAATTGAATTGATTAGCTTTTCTTCCTCTCTAATTAGTGGTAGCTACTCTAGGTTGCAAGGTGATAGCATGATGGCCATGATTCTAATTTTTATTTGATTTTAGGGTTTGAGTCTTCATGTGTTTATATAGAGTTTAGAATTAATTTAGGCCATCCGATCAACCCAGAATTAACCCCAACCATTCAGACCAGATCAGAAACCCTAATGACTCACCAAACAGTCATTAAATTGTCATCAAACAAATCTACCCCGAGGGGGGGGGGGGAGGTCGACCTGTATGGGTAGTTCAACCTCAGGTTGACCCCCTGGCCGACCCCCTGGTCGACTTGGCCTTGGCGGGAAATTTCCCGCCTAGGCCAATTTGAGTCTGAATTCGAATTTTTGAAACCTCTTTGAATTTTTCTGAAACTTCTAATCGCCCTAACTTCTTCATACGAAGTCCAATTCACGCAAACTCGGACTCTATCTCAACCAGAATTCCGAGACGAACACAATAGTGCAACCCGTTTCCCTTAATTCTCACATTATAAATTAGTTATTCTTAAATTTAGTTAATTCAATTATTCAAAATTCGAGGTGTTACATTCTCCCCTACATAAAGGATTTCATCCTCGAAATCTCTTAGTCAAGAAGAACGTATCCTACCATCCAATCATCCATCTACTCAACCATCAACCACTAGCTACCATGGTCCTTAAAATATTTCCAATGCTTTTCATGTACACATGCATAGTGTGTGTACATGTCCGTATACTAATGCGAAATCAGGAAGTCCACTGATTCAGTCGACCTCCTTAATGCAAATAATGATAGTGCCATGTATCCATCATGTATGCAAAGAACCCTATACATATCATTACTACATGTGTGCACAACCATTCATTTAAGTGCAACATACATATGATACACACATTCAATGTACATACATTTTACTAAATACATCCATTTATCTGCAATATGAAAGTGACTGGGCCGATCTAGTGCCTAAAGTGTGTGTATATGCATCCACGAGCAACCACTAGCAAACACTAGCAAACACTTGCATCCACCATACATAACATGTCTCAAACACATGTTTCAACCATAGGACTACCCTATGTCAAAGATACTAGCGAGAGGACATACTAAAGACAGAACGAGTACAAGCTAAGTGATAAAGGAGAAATTAAAAGATATACCCTCGAAAAGAAAAGGGTACAATGAACGCATCTTCTCTTCCGTTTCCCAAGTAGCGTTGCTCTCATCATTTCCCCATTGCACTTTGACTAGCTTGACCTCTCGATTCCTCAACTTCTTAATCTCCAACCCAAGAATGCATGTAGGAGCTCGTCGAATCGTTGCATCACGCTCTATCTCCACCTCTCTAAGCAAGCTCGGCTCTACCACTTCCGCGGTCTCATGCAAGCACTTCCTCAAATGTGATACATGGAATACTTCGTGTACACCACTAAGTCTCTCGAGCAACTCCACTCTATACGCCATCTGTCCAATCTTCTCCTTAATAGGAAACGACCCTATGAACCTTGGTGCTAACATCCCAACGGACCCAAAGCGAACAACATTCCGTAATGGAGACACCTTGATAAAGACCATCTCCCCAATATCAAACTCAAGATCTATCCTCCTCTTGTCCGCATATGATTTCTGCCTATCTTGCGCCGTCTTCATCCTCCTTCGAATCAAATCGATCTTTTTCGAAGTCTCTCTCTAATCATATCGGGCCCAAGTAAGATCTTATCTGTAGATTCCCACCAACATGTAGGCGATCGACACGGCCGTCCATAAAGAGCCTCGAAAGGTGCCCTGCCAATGCTAGACTAGAAAGCTATTATTATATATGCGAACTCCACCAAAGGAAGATGCTCCTCCCATGTACCTCCAAAGTCTAAAACACATAGCCTCAAAAGGTCCTCTAGAATACGATTCACCCTCTCGATCTGACCGTCTGTCTGAGGATGATATGCGGTGCTCAAACATAACTGAGTCCCTACCGCCTCTTGCAAGCTCTTCCAAAACTCGCTAGTAAAGATAGGATCGCAATCACTCACTATGCTAGAAGGAACACCGTGCAAACGAACTATCTCTCGAATGTATACGGAGGCTAACCATGGAGCAATCCTCTTACTCTTCACTGGAATGAAATGGGCGCTCTTAGTAAGTCTGTCTACCACGACCCAAATCCCCGTATTACCCTTCCTAGATCTCGGTAACCTGTCAACAAAGTCCATTGAGACACTCTCCCACTTCCATTGTGGGATTTCCAATGGGTGAAGCAACCCACCGGGCTTCTTTTGCTCTGCTTTTACTTGTTGGCACACCAAGCATCTAGCAACAAACTCGGCCACATCCTTCTTCATACCGGCCCAAAAGTAAACTCGTCTCATGTCCATGTGCATCTTGTCTCCGCTGGGATGAATGGTCATCTTCGAACGATGTGCATCATCAAGAATGGTCTTCCTCAAGTTCTCATCTCGTGGTACACAAAGTCTACCATCCCTATGTAACCAACCCTTATCACCTAGGGTATACCTAGTGAGATGGCTCGATGACTCCCCCCTTATGAGCTTCTCTACCAACTCAACAACCTATGGGTCATCTCGCTGTGCCTCACCAATCCGTCCTAAAAGCGTAGGTCTGACCTCTAAGGATGCTAGCAAACCGGGTTCAAAGTCAATAGAAGGTCTAAAGTCAAACGTAGAGATGAACTCTAAGCTTTGTCGCTCAATGAACAACGGACTCAAGGACAAAATTTTCCTACTTAAGGCGTCTGCCACCACTTTACCCTTGCCCGGGGTATATGCTATCTCAAAATCGTAGGACGCTAAGAATTCCATCCACCTTTGTTGCCTTAAGTTCAAGTCCTTCTGAGAGAACAAGTATTTTAGCGATTTGTGGTCTGTGAACAATTCGAATTTCTCGCCCAGAAGATAATGGCGCCAAGACTTAAGCGCGAAGCGGCCAACTCTAGGTCATGTGTAGGGTAATTTCTCTCATGCACTCTCAACTGCCTTCCTCCATAGGCTATTACCCTCCCATCTTGCATTAAGGCTGCGCCTAGTCCAGTCCCACGAGCATCGGTATAAATGGTAAATGGCTTACACCCATCTGGCAATACTAAGACTGGGGCTGTGGTTAAGGCTCTCTTTAAACGTTGGAATGCATTATCACAATCTACGTCCCATGTGAAAACTAGGTTCTTCTTCGTCAAGCATGTCAATGGGGCTGATATCTTTGCGAAGGCCTTGATAAACTTCCTATAGTAGCCAGCCAACACCAAGAAACTCCTCACCTCGGTAGCATTTTTAGGGACCTTTCAATCTTGGATGGCCACCACCTTCGCGGAATCCACAGCTATCCCTTCTTTGGAAACCACGTGCCCTAAGAATCGCACTTCCTTCCTCCAAAAGTGACATTTAGAAAATTTAGCTTTAAGATTATGCGATCAAAAGGTCTCCAACACTTCCCTAAGATGTAGGGCGTGCTCTTCCTCGCTCTTAGAAAAGATCAAGATGTCATCCATAAAGACCATCACGAATTTATTAAGGTACTCACTAAACACCCTACTCATCCAGTCAACAAAGTATGAGGGGGCGTTTGTCAAATCGAAGGGCATTACAAGCCACTCGTAGAAACCGTCCGGAGTCCTAAAGGCAGTCTTGTCTATGCTATCCTCGGCCACTCTCAACTGATGGAAACCAATGGCTAAGTCTAGCTGCGAAAACACTGAGGTGCCAACTAACTGATCAAAGAGATCGTCAATCCTCGGTAGTGGGTGCCTATTCTTCTTAGTAAGCTTATTAAATTCTCTATAGTCCACACAAAGTCTAAGGGACCCATCCGCCTTCGTGGCAAATACTACTGGAGCACCCCACTCCGATATAGTACGTCTTATGAACCCTTTCTCAAGCAACTCCCCTACTTGCTTATTGAGCTCCCTCCTCTCACGAGGAGCCATGTGGCGTACTGGCAGAGATACTTGTTTTGCATTGTCTACAAGATAAATACGAAAGTCTATCTCACGTTTTGGGGGTAGACCCCTCACCTCATCGAAGACATCAACATATTCACGGACTATACGAATAGAATGTAAATCATCATTGGATGCGTCAAGTGACTCAAGATAACTAAGCATCACCGATCCTTTAGGGTCACAAGAAATATCAAGGGTCTTTCCACTACGAGTCAACAATTTTACTACCCTTCGTTCACAATCTAGGATGGCACCATATCTGGCTAGCCAATCCATCCCTAGAATCAACCCATAGCCCATGAAACCAAGCACAAAAGCAATTACATTCAAAACCAACGCCTAAAATAGACAATCTCAAATCCGTACAAACCATGGATAAATGAGCTGACCCACCAATAGGATTTGAGACTACAATGGGATCCACAACAAGACTAGTATTTAAGTGCAGTGTTTCAACTAATGATGTAGAGATAAACGAATGTGATGCGCTAAAATCGGATAAAGTACAGACAGGATGATCAAACAGAAAAACTAAACTCTCAACGGAAATGTTTCTACCTCATTCTTGTAGCGGTGGGACCGCGAGAGCCTGGACCTACTCCCTTGCCTGCCCCGGTACCATGAGAGCCTGAAGCTGCCCTCCAGAAGTTCTTTGCCCTTATCCCTGTTTCCTTGGGCGGTCCTTAACTAGATGACCTGTCTCTCCACTGTGGAAACAACCAGTCTTCTTCTTTTTCCTACAGTCTTCACTCAGATGACCTAGTGTCCCACAATTAAAGCATTTTTCTTTCCTTTGCCATTATTGCCTTTACCACCTTTCTTGTTCTGTTGTTGCTGCTGCAGTTTTTTTGATCCCCTTTCTTCACGGGTGCCTTATTAGCATTGGCGCCCTTCTCCTCTTCATGCATAAGCGCCATGTCAACTAGTCTCTCGAAGGTAGCCCCCATAGGGATGTGGGTCATAGCTAACCCATGTAGCGGCTCGTTCAAACCCTTAACAAATCTCAGGGCCTTCTTTTTGGGTGTATTCACCAAGTCCAAGCCAAATCTTGCCAACTGATTGAACTTGTTGACGTGTTCTTTCACTGATAGATTCCCTTGCTTCAACGCCAAAAATCTTTCCATATATAAATTCTCTTCAGCCCATGATAGAAACTTTGCCTCAAAACTACGCCTGAAATCTGGCCATGTATCAACTGGACGCTCTCCATTAGTGACCTCACACCAAAACGAAGGTTTGTCATTCATTAACCAAGCAGCCAATTGGACCTTCTTACAATCGTCCAAATCGAAAATGCCAAACAGATCCTCCACTTCTTTCAACCAATTTCTAGCTTCAATGAACATTTCAGTCTCACAAAAAGATTTTCCACCCATCGAACGAAAGTCTTTACATATCTTGGAGAAAGTATCTCCACGCGGAGGAATGACTGGAGCTGGGGGAGGAGGAGGAGGAACGTTGGCCGGACCCACGGCAACGACCCTAGCCTCGAGATATTGACGAAACCAACTGGGTACATGAACACCCTCTGGTATCTCAGATGCTCCAGACATGATGAAAAGAAAAAAAGAGAGTTTTAAACAAGGGAAGCGAAAGAGAGATGCATGGCTTGCGGGGATTATGCTCTTTAAAGTAAACTTTCCTTGAAAATAGCTTCTTTAAAACAAGTTTTTGAAAATACTTTCTAAGAAAATAATACTTTTGAAAACACTTTTCAAAACTTTTTATCTGTTCTTGTAACCATAGCTCCGATACCACGTGTAACACCCCATGTCCATTAATGTCACTCACAAAGGGAAAGCATCAATGTCCATGAAGCGTTACTGTTGTATAGAATAGATAAATTACAAGAATAAATAAATAAAACAACACAGCGGAAGATAAAACTTATTTCATTGCATCATAACTCAAAACGAGTTTACATAAGTAGTCTCCAAAACTATTACAACAGGATCAATAGTCTTTTCCGAAAACTTCAAAGTACATAAAGAAGCAAATACTTAAATAACATAAATGCATAAATCCCCACTGAGCATAAGCAAATCCATAAAGATGAGAGAGTCCAAAGCGATACATCTACTCTCTTCAAGCAACTAAAAGAAATCGGCACTAAGCTGTAGTATTCCCTCCTTGCAAACCTGAAAGGGGGGGGGGGAAGGAAGAAAAGAGGTGGAAAGAAAAGGGGGTCAGACATAAAGTCTGGCGAGTGCGATAACTTTAACAATATAATAATCAAAATAACTAGACTAAGGCATAAGCTGGAAAATAAGGAAATGACTGTGAACAATTGGGTATGACAGAGAAAACAAGGAAATAAGATGAACAAAGATAACGTTAAAGGCGCACCTAGTCACTATAAGATAATTACTATACTGCACCACCACTAGTCACCCTAAAAGTTGATCCCGCTTACAGAACTTAGTACTGTTATTGGTAGTTTCGTGTACCCCTAGCTACCTCCACAGGTGCCGTATGCCCCTATCTCCACTAGGTGTACCCACTACCCCCATTCGATCGGCTCCCTAACTCGTGGATACCCGTGCTGGCCCCACAATGGGGTGTATCACTCCCCAAAGTGGCAACCCGATACAACCAAAAATGCACGGCTTATATCTATATGATGCAACAATGTCTTACCCACTAGCCCGGGCCCACAAACGCATATGGACCCGTTGGACTTGTGTTGGCACCGCTAACCCGTTTTGACCTCTTACAATCAAATCCAGTACGCGTGTCCTGTCCTCGACTTGGGTCGAGCCCACAAAGATACTTAATGGGTTACTGGTTTGAAAAGGGCCCTCATGCATGACACAAGCTTTCCACCTATGCTTGGTCCCCTCTAAGGTTTTTCCCCCACTTAACCCCATTCTTATTCATGTCTTCTTACATGTTTCAATCTTGGTTAAGTGCATCTAATCGTATTTCAAATGCCACCCAAGGCATCCACTAAATTCCACATGCCACCCAAGGCATCCACTTAACCCCCCATGTCCCACTACATGTTTATCTGGTTAAGTGTTTCTTAATTCATTAAGACCGTAACCTTGTAAAGACCTCCCACATTAGACTGGCATTTGTGGCAGCTGGATTTGCCGGGCGGGTCCGGGCAGTCTTACACCACAAACGAGCCTAACCTCGTGTCTTTACAACTGCTACGCGTTTAATTTATGCCTAAGACCTCCCACATTGGACTGGCATTTGTGGCAGCTGGATCTGATGGGCGGGTCCGGGAAGTCTTACACCACAAACGAGTCTAACCTCGTGTCTCAGGCGGTTTATTATTACATATTTCATTTAAACCCAAATTGGATTAATATCCCTAATTTGAATTAATTTCCCTATTCAAATTGTCAATCAATTACAAATTTAACTGTGTCCATAATTAACACCTTAATTATGTCCATTTATTTATGGTATATAAAATTTTACCAATTAACATCACAAATTAATTATATGCCATTTAAGGCATTTATACAAATTTTCAATATTAAATCTTTTAATATTATCCTATTGCCCCACATTGTACGTTCGTTTAACGTGAAATATACATTAGACTCGAATAGTCTAACTTATGGAATAAAGAGAAAACATCACAACATGCATAGAATATAAATTAGATCTAACTTACGAACAAAAGTCATAACATGAATTGGAATATAGATCTAAACATAAAGGGTGAACTTGCATGTGTGAATAAGGTGTTTCATCTAAACTTGCATAGACAATGGGTGTATGACACATGCACTTTCATAACTTATGTAGTTTTAACTTAAAGGTTTGAACTTGCATAGGAATCTCAAACTTTCATTACATGATTCACGCCCCAAACATATATACACTTACATATGTGATTTATGCAGCATAAATTGTGATGTAAACTAGCATCAAACTCACACATGTCATAGCCTAAACTTTAGATCCAATTTACACATAAAATATATGTCATGAAACATGCAAGGTTGTATATGATTCTTACTAACTTGCATATGATTCATATCTAAATTAACATCCAAACTTGCATACATACATATGATTTAACATATGAATTAGTTCCACAAACATAATCAAACTAGCATATGAAGCATCATTATGAATTGATTGTAGATAAGCCAACAATTACCATATATTTACAATATAGATAATAACATCATAGCTTTACAACATAGATGATAACATCATAGATTTACAACGTAGATGATAACATAACGGTCAATGATTCACAACATAACCATATAACCCAAATCATAACTCAACCTAATTAAATTGTTAATTATCTTATTAAAGAAATCGAACTCACAACTCAAAGAAGGTCTTGAGTTCTGGAATCTGAGTTCTGAAATTGATTTAACTCTCCTTTGAAGAAGACAAATTCGTTGTTGTTTAGATTTGAGTTGAATAGAATTGAATTGATTAGCTTTTCTTCCTCTCTAATTGGTGGTGGCTACTCTAGGTTGCAAGGTGATAGCATGACGGCCATGATTCTAATTTTTATTTAATTTTAGGGTTTGAGTCTACATGTGTTTATATAGAGTTTAGAATTAATTTAGGCCATCCGATCAACCCAGAATTAACCCCAGCCATTCAGACCAGATCAGAAACCCTAATGACTCATCAAACAGTCACTAAATCGTCATCATACAAATCTGCCCGGGGGGGAGGGGGGCAGGTCGACCCCCAAGTCGACCTGGCCCTGGCGGGAAATTTCCCGCCTAGCCCAATTTGAGTCTGAATTCGAATTTTTGAAATCTATTTGAATTTTTCTGAAACTTCTGATCGCCATAACTTCTTCATACGAAGTCCAATTCACGCAAACTCGGACTCTATCTCAACCAGAATTCCGCGACGAACACAATGGCGCAACCCGTTTCCCTTAATTCTCACATTATAAATTAAATATTCTTAAATTTAGTTAATTCAATTATTTAAAATTCGGGGTGTTACATTTTACACAGGATGGATACTGAGCTTAGATTTGTGACATTCATCCAGTACCTCTCCTCTAAGTTCGGGAAATTCTGGAACATAAATTTACCCTTGCAACCTCAGAATCCCTTTACTATCTAGCTGGAAATATAAAGCTTTGCCTTCTCGAATTAGCTGGCTAATTCTTCGAATAAACTCATCGTCTTTTTGGAGAACAGAGATCTTCTCAATCAGTAATGGCGTAATAATAAGATTGGCGATTATTGCTTTCTTTCTGCTAAGTGCATCAGCCACAACATTGGCTTTCTCTGGAGTATACAAAATATCTAGATCGTACGCTGCAGTAAATTCTAGCCAACGCTGCTGTCTCTAATTTAAATCCTTCTGGGTGAACAAATATTTAACGACTTGTGATCAGTGTATAATTCGAACTTCTTACCCAATAGATAGTGCCTCCAGATTTTAAAAGCAAACACGAAAGCTAACAACTCAAGATCATGAGTAGCATATCTCTTCTCATGCGGTTTCAACTAATGGCTAGCATAAGCAACTACTTGTCCCTTCTGCATTAGCACCGCACCAACACCTTCAAGAGAAGCATCGGTATAGACTGTCAAATCTTGATTGTCATCGATAATAGTTAACACTTGAGCATTTTTCAATCTTAATTTCAGTTCTTTGAAAGCTGCCTCACATGCTAGAGTCCAATTAAATCTGGCATGCTTCTTAGTAAGATGTGTCATTGGACTAGATAGCTTCGAAAAATCCTTAACAAATTTCCGATAATAACTGGCCAATCCTAAAAAACTTCTGACTTCTGTGGGTGTACTAGGCTGCTTCCAATCTTGAGTAGTTGTAATTTTGCTAGGATCTACTGAAATTTCTTCCTTTGATACGACGTGACCAACTTCTTGCTAGAATATACACTTAGAAAATTTGGCTTTCAATACGTTCTTTCTCAAAATCTCCAACACTTATTCTAAATGTTTAGTGTGCTTGCTAGCGGACTTTGAGAAGATCAGTATGTCATCAATGGAAACCAACATGAATTTATTCAAGAATTCTCTGAATACTCTATTCATTAGATCGATGAAATAGGCTGGAGCATTACATAAGCCGAACGACATTACTAACCACTCGTAAAATAAGTCTGGACCTCTGAATGCTGTCCGAGGAACACATTCTTCGACAATCCATAATTGATGGAAACCTGTGGCTAGGTCCATTCTTGAAAATACTTTCGCTCCATTCAACGATCCAATAAATCATCAATTCGGGGCAATGGATATTTATTCTTCAATGTTTGCTTGTTGAGGTCACGATAATCAACACATAGTCTGAGAGTACCATCTGATTTTGGAACAAATACCACAACAGATCCCCAATTAGAGAAACTAGGCATGATTAGACCTTTCCAAAGCAATTGTCCAGTTTGATTGCCTAATTCTTCTTTCTCTTTCAGGGTCATCCTCCGAGTTGAATGCACTACTGGCCCTGCGTTCAGAATTAAATCAATCTTGAATTCAATTTCCCTTTGCGGTGGTAAGCTATCAACTTCTTCAAACACATCCGAATAATTTTAACAATAGGAATATCCTTGATTAAAGTGGGAGTAACTTCCAGAGCAGCCCAAAATTATTTTCTATCTGAATTTGAGCCTACGCATGGTATGATAATATATCCAAGCTTCGTTTTAACTTTAACCACTCTTTCTGCACATTTAACCTCGGCTTCATATTTGGTTAACCAATCCAGCCTAAGAATGATTACAAATTCAGAAAGATTCATAACAATTAAATCAAAGGGAAACTGGTAACAAGAATAGGAAACGGGCGCTCTACAATACAAATCGAGAATAGGAGAACCCCCTATCGGATTATGAACTCTAACCGATTCCTTAAGGTTCCTTGGTTTTAACTTTAACTTTTTAACTGTATTATTTGAAATGAAACTTTGCGATGTGCCCGTGTCAAACAATACTTTAACTAGTATATTACTGACAGTTAGCGTGCCTTCCAAACATCTGGCCTTTGCTGACTAGCTGAGGGTGCTGGAGTTTATGCTTCTTTATATACATGTGCTA
The DNA here is from genome assembly GCA_030737875.1 of Allium sativum. Lineage (NCBI taxonomy): Eukaryota > Viridiplantae > Streptophyta > Magnoliopsida > Asparagales > Amaryllidaceae > Allium > Allium sativum. The sequence continues at coordinate 347,777,563 of CM060920.1, forward strand.
CATCAGCCTTCTTTAATAGAAGGCAATCCTTTGCAAGATGACCAGCCTGATGGTAATTATAGCATCCCCTGCTCTCCTAAAGCCTCTTATCGGTTTTAAATCCTTTCTTCCTTTGTTTTTTCATAGATTTGCAGTTCCTTATCAAATGCCATTCCTTATTACACTTGAGACAAACGACTGCTTTTTCCTTTTTCCGATTGGCTTTAGGCCTCTTACTGACCTCAGACTTCGTACTTGCCTCTGGCTACGTACTTGTCTCTGGGCTATCAGTTTTTAACTTCTTTTTGTTGCTAGAACTGACTTCCTCTTCGTCCTCCAAAAGACCTTGCTTATCAAGATCTTCATAGTGATAAGCCATGTAAATCATTTTAGAAAAAGGAAGATTCACATGTGTAGTTACACTACTTTTGTATTTTCTTTGAAGTCCATTGATAAAACTCAGATTCTTCCTCAAAGGATCTTCAATTAGCCTTGGGGAAAAACGAGAAAGTTTGTTGAATTTATCCTGATGCTCCTGAATAGTCATATCTCCTTGTTTCAGATAGTAGAATTTATCATATAGCCGCTCAGTTGCTTCTAGAGGAATAAATCTTTCTTCGAAAATTTCTTTAAATCTATCCCAGGTAATATTACCTTCTGGATTATTCTTAGTAACCGTTTCCCACCAGATTAAATCTTTGTCTTTGAGTGCCCAAGATGCCAGTAATCTTTTCTGGTCATCTCTCAGTTGTAAACCATAAAACAGTCTCTTAGCAGAACGCATCCATGCTTTTGTTTCAATAATAGATTATTTACCTAAGAATGGTACTCCACCCAGATTTCGATACTTCTTTACTAGAACTTCTATATCTGACTCTAGCTGTGGGAGCATAATTGGCTCACTAGATTATTGAACCACAGAATTACTCCTTCTGCTTCTGCCATTCATTTTATACTATGTCTGTGTAACACCCCACCTCCGCTAGGGTCACTCACAAAGGGAATGCACTAGCTTTGGTGGAGCATTATCTAGGTAAACATACACATAAATATTACAAGATAGAACATATAAAATAGCGGAAGAAGAACCAAATTTCATAGCTTTAAAATCTAGAAAGGTCTAAAGCCTTTTACATCAAAATGCTACTAAATCCAATACATCGAAATCTGTCTTGAAATAGTAAAGAAGCATAAAACCATAGTTATAAATCATTTCCCAATAAAGAAGCAAAGCAATCCATAGCCAAGAGCAATCCAAGCCTTCATGAAATAGCCTTGGAACATAGCTAGTGCATTCCCTTTGTGAGTGACCCTAGCGGGGGTGGGGTGTTACAGTCTGCAAATAGCGGACAAAGAATCAGGCCAACAGAAAAGATATTGTCAAGAATAAAGACATATACTTAAATGTAAATGCATCTATTGGGTGTATTTTATTCTGCTATACTCATTCTAGGACAATACTGATCCTATTTATAATGAGTTAATCGACTTAGAATACTGCTGATTCTATTTCTGATGAGTTCGTTAATACGCTTTATTCCGGAACTAAGATTAACCAAAGCTCTAATACTAGCTGTGACGACCCCAAACCCCTGTATAATGGTGGCAAGGATAATCAGTGGAATATAGCATATAAACAATAATAACATCAAATTACACTGGAACCAAATATAATCATCAGAATTACACAGCATAACAGGATCATACTTAGTACAAAATACTGTTTCAGCTTTATATTAAATGTCTGCAGCGAAATCAAACATAATATACTTAACAAAGTCTGAACAACATAATAGAAATGATAGAATCCATCTTCAGCTGCATAGCTATCCAGATTGAGTCTACTAAAACCTGAATACAAGGCTGCCCGAGTAGAAAATAGGGGCACCCGACAAGCTACGAGTCAGTCGTGGGACTGGTATGAGAAATCTTACTTAACTGATTTAATAATAAGGTCAATCACAGGACCACGCCACTAACGCGGAACGGGTTTTCTCCATTTGATTGCCAATGCATAAAACTAGTAAATCATTCAAACATCGTAATGCTTTTTACAAAAATAAAGCCATTATAAGACTCTGGTCCCATCACATAATGCAACACAAGCCAGAGGATAGAGTTTTACTTTATAATGGCCAAAATATGCTTGATACATATAAATCAAATTCATTTGATATTATTAATAGTGCATATATGTTTCAAAAACAATTTCAATCTTAATGTATCAATCATAGACGACATGAGCATCCCATGCCACTATGCCGCCATATATAGGTTTACAATAAAAACCGCACAATGTCGTATTAGAAGCTGGATTTCCATCATGAACCAAGGCAAGGGATCGTCCTTACCGAATTCGAGACAATTTAGCCTACCATGTCTCAGGCTACAGTTGCAACATCACCTAGGATTGTAACACCCCATGTCCGTAAATGTCATTCACAAAGGGAATGCATTAACTTCCATGAAGCATTATAAGTAAATAGAACATAATATTACAAGATAGATACGTAAAGTAGTACTTGAAAAATTTATAAGTTTATTACAGCAGAAACAGAAATGAGTTTGGTTACATCCTTCAAAATCACAATACCAAAACCCAAGTACACAAGTATTAGTCTTATACCAAAATCCATCAAAATGCATAATTTAAAAACCATAATCCCCAACATAAACTGCCATAAGAAGGTAGAGTCAAAGCCAAGCAATACTTCAACCAGAGAGAATATGAATCAAGCTCCTATGTTCCCACCCTGAGCACCAGGGGGGGGGGAGGGGACGGAAAGAAAACGAGGCGAAAACAAACAAGGTCAGACATAAAGTCTGGTGTGTCCAGTGACTTTCAGCATATAAACAGATAGTAGTATCATGACATGTAAATAAAGTTGGATGAGAGATTACAGCAACATGAGTAGTAGGTATGCTTAAGTTAAACAGAAGAAATATAATGATATAGACTAAGATATGCTTCTAACCTATATCTAACTTCTCTGCACTAATACTTAGTATAACAGGATTAGGTGTTACCTTAGTGTCTAAACTGATACAGAAATGGAAACAGAATAATCTCTACAGAAACAGAATGCTAGTAATGGGCCTTTACCACCCCAACTGAGACAGAAGGTACAAAAACAGAATGCTAATAATGGGCCTTTACCACCCCAACAGAGACAGAAGGTACACCAACAGAAACAGATAGAACTAGGTGTACCCTAAATTCTACCCCAAGCGATTGGCTCCCTAATACATAAATATCCTGTGCCGGCCCCATAGAAGGGTGTATCATTCCCTAAAGTGGCAACCTATAAACACAGACCTATTTATAGATGTCACGGTGTCTTACATCCTCAAAGCAGACCAGATCCATGCACGCACATGACCCGGTTGGAATGCGCCATCAACACCCCTCGCCATTATCAGAGTGAACCTCTTACAATTAGTTTAGTAAGCGTACCCGGACCCCTCCAAGTGTTGGGTCATAGTTTTGATGCCAGAAAAGGGTTACTGAATAATATGGGTCCCACACAACAGATGACACAAGTAATTACCCCTCCTAACCTTGTGTCCCCAGACTAACAGATTTCAGATTAACTTGCTTACAGATTTTAGAAGTGCAAAGTTCAAATTAACTAGTTCTCAGATCAGACATATAGGTTAACAAGTTTTCAGACTAACGGATCAGATATACAGATTAACAGACTTATAGATTGTTACACATATCCTTGTATTGGGCTTAAAGATTTACGAAACGGGTTTATTAGATTCATATGTCCTGTAACAACCCGTATTTTCAATAATCTGTTATAACATAAATTGAGGCAGAATTAAATTATAAAATCTGAATCAAGGGAAACGGGCTATGCCATTGCGTTCGTCTCGGAAAAATACGCGAAATAGAGTCCGAGTTTTCGAAAATCGGAGTCCGTATGACCCAGTTAAGGCCCATTGAAGTTTGCAGAAAATTTCTAAGTAAAAACAGATTTAAATTTGAAATTAAAAACATGGGTTAGGGCAAACTGGGCAGGCGGGAAAAATTCCCGCCCAGGACCCCATGTCGACAGGCCTGTCGACAGGGGTCTTGACATGTCGACTGCCCTGTCGACAGGGGGTGCCCGGGCTGTTTAGCCTGGTGCACCAATTCTGGTTAGGGCTTGGTCTTGTGGCTTGTTTCTAGAGAGTTCCGGGATCTGATGGACCTAATTGAATCTAGGGTTAATCCTATGGTCCAAATCACTAGCCTAATCTATAAATAAGACCCTAACCTACCCTAAATCATTCATTATTCATCCTAGTAACTAAACTATGGCAAAATCAAAACTCTCATGGCCTCCACCCTCTTCATACAATTCCTTGTTTAATTCCTAAGTAATTTTCCATGCATACAAGCATATTTAGGCTTGTATGATCCTCCTTAGCTTGCATTAAAGGCTTGTTTTCCAATTGGCATCATAAAGGAGGAGTCTTGATCAAGTTTGCTTGCATTTGGGGTTTTTAATTAGTTGCATAAGGGGTTTCTTGCATTTGTTATACTCATTTGAGTCCGCATAAGCATTGTAAGCCCTCTTACCCTCATTTTAGAAACTATAAAGTTAATGTGTGATGAAAGTTGGGGTTTATGTATGTTTATTGAGTTGTGCATGTTATGCAAGGGTACTAAGCCATGATTTGCAAATCTATTAAGTTATGCATGTATACTAAGCCATGATTTGCAAGATTTATAAGTTATGCATGTTTATGCAAGTTTGTTAAGCCATGGTTTGTATGTTTATTAAGTTATGCATGTTTATGCAAGTTTGCTAGGCCATGATTTGTGTGTTTATTGAGTTATGCATGTTTATGCAAGTTTGCTAAGCCATGATTTGTACGCTTATTGAGTTATGCATATTTATGCAAGTTTAAAATGACAAGTTGTGCATGTTTTGACAAGTTGTGCATGTTTTGGCAAGTTATGCATATTTATGCAAGTTTAAAATGACAAGTTGTGCATGTTTTGGCAAGTTGTGCATGTTTATGCAAGTTTAAAACGACAAGTTGTGCATGTTTTGACAAGTTGTGCATGTTTTGGCAAGTTGTGCATGTTTATGCAAGTCTAAAATGACAAGTTGTGCATGTTTTGACAAGTTGTGCATGTTTTGACAAGTTGTGCATGTTTATGCAAGTTTAAAATGACAAGTTGTGCATGTTTGACAAGTTATGCATGATTATGGTAATATGCAAGTTCATTATGCTAAGTTATGCAAGTTTAACATGTTATGCATGTTTTATGGTAATATGCAAGTTCACTACGCTAAGTTGTGCAAGTCTAACATGTTATGCATGATTGTTGTGCAAGTTTATCATGTATGTTGTACCAAGTTCCCTCTTCCTATCCTTTATGCGTTACTACGAATATGTAAGCGATAGAATGACGTTGGGGGTTTTGGGGTAAACTTAAAATACATGAAAATATAAGACTGGGAATTTACCTATTAAGTTAGGTCTACCCCTTGGGAATTTACCTATTAAGTTAGGTCTACCCAAGTAATTGTTGGCTTGTAATTATGTTTTGAAATAAAGTGGACATGACACTTAGAAAACATAAGTGTGGCCAACTCGAGGTTGGGTTGAGTTTGTAGCGTAATTCTACCCGGAACCGACCGGCTTAACTAGTGGCTACAAACAATAGGACCCAATGTGAGAAGTTGGTCATGGGGTGCCAAGACCCGAGGTTAGACCAAGTTGTGGTGTAAAGCTACCCGGACCCGCCCGACCTAACTAGTAACCACAACAAGGTCTAATGTGAGAGGTTGAGGTGCATTAAGTTAATTAATGCCTCATGATTAGGGTTAAGTCAGGGTCCACTAATACTTAACCAATTTGGGGATTCGAGGGATTAGAACGTGGTTAAGTTGTGAACCGTTGGTAACACTTAACTAGTTTAATCCATTTGGGAGTTCAAGGGATTAGAATGGGGTTAAGCCACACTTAACCAGTTTAATCCAGGATTAGTGAAGGGTTAAATCACACTTAACCCTCTTGGGAAACCCTAGCAACGTGGTCTGTTCTAACAGTAATCCCAGTTTGGTATCATTCACAACCCTGGAAGCTAGGCTAGGGCGGGGCACGATTACTGGCGGATGTAAGCGACCAAAGGGCGATGGCCGAGTGGTACAGCGGTGCGGGTTCGGCGGGCTACGGACGTGCACGTAGTCCGATATTGGACAAACTCGAGGCACGGGTACCAGTAGATTAGAGCTGTGCATTATTGCTTAAGTGTCTGGGGTTGACATCTGAGGGCTTGATACACCCAAAAGGGGGACCCAGCACAGTCTAACTACAACCATACGTGGGCCATATGGACACCAACACTTGACGTGTTAGGTTTATAGGGAGCCGATCGACTAGACCGTTGGGCTGGACCTTGTATTAAGGTCACCTCATGTTATTGGGCCAAAGCTTGGGCCAAGGGATCAATACCTGTTATGTTGGTTTGCTAGTACACCGTGGTGCAAAAACTTAGCCATGTTTTATGCGATGACACCTCTATCTATCTTGTAGTTAATTTACCATGCTAGTATGTTGTCATCTATGATCATCTCAGTTCCCATCATGATGTTAACTTTATTAGTTTATAGACTGATTGTAGCAGGGCTTACTCAGTCTTTTTGACTGACCTGTTTTGTTTCGCCTCTTTTCTTCCGTTTCCCCCCCCCCCCCCAGGTTCTCAGGGAGGGAATACAGGAGCCTAGCTTGGATCTTAGCTGCTTTCTTGGATAGCTCATGTATGCTTTGGACTTGGGCTCGCTATGGTTTCTTCCACTTTGGGGATAGCTACTATTATGTTTTCTTTTTCAGTTCCAGATGATTTTATTTCATGTACTAGACTTGTTTATCTGGGGAAAATTGACATTTTGATGTACCAGACTTGTTTTTTTGAAATAGTTTAAAAATCTTCCGCTGTTTTATTTACTTACTCTGTTTATTTACATATATATATATATATGTCATGTCCTGCCTTGCTATATCATTATGCACGTTTACCAATAATGCCCCTCCAAAGCTAGTGCATTCCTTTGCGAGTGACCCTGGCAGAGGTGGGGTGTTACATTTGGTATCAGAGCGTATGGTTTACGAGAAGGGATAAAAAGGGTTTTAAAAACTTTTGAAAAACTATTTTCAAAACCAAGTATTAAGTATTTTCCAAAGAAAAGTCTAGTTGTTTTTAAAGGCTATTCCCCAAAAGCCATTAGCACTATCCTTTGACTCCTCGTTTGAACTCTTTTCTTTTCGTTTCCAGCATGCCTGATAATCTCGTCTTGCCCGAAGGAGTAACGATACCCGATTGGTTTCGTCGGTACTTGGAAGTCACGGCACCGGTCCCGGGTGTCCCTAGTGTTGTCTCCCCAGTCGAGGCCGCTGTTCCTCCTTCTCCTCCCGTAGCTGATGTTCCTCTTCCCCCTCAGCCTCCACAAGCGGATTTCGCGGAAACTTGCAAGAACTTTAAGGGGATGGGTGGCAAGAATTTTAATGGAACAGAGACTTTTGTAGAAGCAGGGAATTGGTTGAAAGAGACCGAAGATCTTTTAGCCACCTTTGATATAGGTGACCGCAGGAAGGTTTTATTAGCAGTATGGTTGCTAAAGGAAGAAGCTGCACGTTGGTGGGTAGTCACCACCACAACCAGGCCAATTGAGACTTGGGATGACTTTAGAGGAAGGTTTGGACTGAGATTCTTATCACTGAAGCAAGGGGACATGACTATTAGGGAATACATAGATAAGTTTAATCAACTGGCTCGTGTCGATTTAGACTTAGTTAATACAGCTCAGAAGAAGGCCCTACACTTTGCTCTAGGATTAAACGAGCCATTACGTGATTTGGCCCTGTCTCATATACCCTTGGGGGCGACTTTTGAGAGTTTAGTGAATTTGGCCCTACTTCAAGAAGAAGGTAGCAATGATAAGAGAGAGGTCAAGGCAAATGAGTCTCAAGGCAAAGGAGTAAATTCCGGGAAACGGGGCAAGAATATGAAATGTAACTTCTGTGGTACAGTTGGACATATAGCCAGGGAATGTAGGAAGAAGGAAAAAAGAAAGCGGGGCGAATGCTTCATTTGTAGTGAGTTTGGACATTTCAGCAAAGATTGCCCGAGGAAACAAGGGCAAGGTCAGACTCAGTGTGCAGGACTATCTGGAGGGCGAATTCATCCCCTCAACACCATTCTTCCAGCTTATGATAGAGGTAGTGTTTCTGTTGAAAGTTTTGTTTACATTCTCTGCTCGTACTTTGTTTGATTCTGGCACATCGCATAGTTTTATTTCATCTGATCTAGTTGAAAGTTTGCACCTAAGTACTAGCCTAGTTGAGGATCCCGTCTGTGTTTCAAATCCAATTGGGGGTTCTACCCGCCTGTCTGTGGTCTGAGTGGATTTGAAAATTTCTGTCTTGAGTATAGAATTCTCGTGGGATGTTTATATTCTCGGTTTCGGGGGATATGGGGTGGCTTTGGGCATGGAATGGTTGTCCTATTTTGGAGCCATTCTGGGTTTTTGTATATAGGGTTGTGAGGCTCATGACTCGCCTCAGCCGTACCCTTAGAAATTTCTAGCAACCCTAGGGGTCCCGTCATGTTATGTATCTTGAATCCCTCAACTCGTCTATCGATAGTTTGCAATCTGTGAGGGTGGTCCGAGAATATCCTGATATCTGGTGATAGATTTCCGTATTATCTGGTTGGTAATACCAAGTCAGTTTCGTGGTCGGTTAGGCACATGAACTCACGAGATGAGAGTTAAGAAAGCAAGTCAAGGAGTTGCTTGAGAAGAACTTCCTGAGACGAAGCATTTTCGAGTAGGGTGCTCCAGAAGTATTCGCTACTGATGTGGACGGTTTGCTTCGCTTATGTGTTGATTTTCATGAGAAAAATAGATAACCGTTACCAAGGATCAATGATTTGTTGATCAGCTTGTAGGAGCATCTGTTTTCTTTTGATCTAGCTACCAGATTCCATCAGCTTAGGATGGCTGAGGATGGAATTGACAAGACTGCGTTTAGGACTCTAGATGGATTTTGGAATGGCTAGTCATGCCATTTGGTTTGACTAAGGCACCCGCATATTACGTGATTTTGATGGGTAGGGTGTCTAGGGAGTCCTTGAACAAGTTTGTCAGGGTCGTCGTAGACGATATTTGATCTCCTCAAAAGAACGAGGAAGAGCATGTTAGACATCTCAAGAAGGAGATGGATACGCTTAGAGCCACCAGTGGAAGGTCAAGTTCTCCAAACGTCACTTTGGAGGAAAGAAGTTGGATTTCTTGGGCACATAGTTCTTAAGTAAGGCTTAGCGGTGGATTCCGCTAAAGTGGCTGCGGTTTGAGACCGGAAAGCTCTGAGAAGGGCAATTGAAGTAAGAAGCCTCCTCCTTTTGGCTAGTTAGTTAGCATTCCCGGAGCTTAGACTTACTCTTCTGAATCAAGAAGGGGGTTTCACAGGAAGAAGACCCGCCGTTAGTCAAGAACATGGACCAATTGATTCGAGGCGAGATGTTAAGTCACCTCGTTAGTTATATTATAGATGACAAGGGATGACTAAGGCGCGATGAGAGATTATGTGTTTCTCGAGTGGAGGACTTGGTAAAGAAGGTTCCTGAAGATGCGCATCACTCGAGGAGGTGGCCGAGTTGGTTTCAGGATACATGCTGTGCCACTAGGTTGAGGCCAAGTCATAGAAGCCCAGTGGGCCATTACCTCCATTGGAAGTCTCGCAAGGGAAGTGTGAAAACATCTCGATAGATTATGTGGATAGACTACCTAGATCAAAGAAAGGGAATACGGGTATGAGGGTCATAATAGGAAGACTCACGAAGAGTGCTCATTTCAGTCCAGTGAAGAGCGAGAGGACTGCATCATGGTCAGCAACGGTTTACCCTCAAGAAGTTGGCCAGTTTTGAAATATACTACAGGAAGCCATGAGTAGACAACTGAATCTAGGTATGGCCTATCACTCATAGGCGGATGGTTCATTTCGATTAAGCATGAGAAAATCACGTTTATAGGGCAACTAGCAACGTGGATTGGTATTTTCAAGGAAAGTTCTGCTGCGTGGAATACTTTATAGTAAGAAGACGAGATCCAGGATTCACTAGTGAATTTTGGAGAGCTTTCATGGAATCATGAGGTTACAATTATGTTTAAGCCAAGTATGCAGAAAAAAAAAGAATAGGTGGAAAAAGAAGACGAGAGGCGACGAATTCCAACTCGAGTTTGGGAAATAGGAGTTAGGAAGCCAGGAAATCATGAAGTAAAAGACGGTCAAAGCACAGTGGAGTTAAGCTCAAGACTAGGAAGAGTGAAGACTAGATACGCGCATCATATCTCTTTTTAAGAGTGCATCCTTGATCCTTGTTTTCCTGTGGAGCTTGCTTGTAACATACCGTCTTTCGTCCACTTCAATCTGGTAATTAAACCAACTCAAACCGTTCGAAAGGACAGAATGTTATTAGCTTCTGAGGTAAATAGAATAAATCACAGAATCACAGACACAGAAAAACAGAATATCTCGCAGCGGAATAAATAAATTATACAATAGTAGTTCATGAAGCTACTAAATAAAAATCAAAATTTATACATAATATCAGAGTTACAAATTTAAATACAGCGGAAGTCTAAATACATGAATTTCTAATACAAAGGATAAAAGACAGAATCAACAGGTAGAGGTGATATCTTCAACCGTCTCCAGCTTCAAAAGGTGAAATCTCAACACTGCAAAACTTGATCTGACCCGAGCGTATTGCAAAAAGAAACACAACAAATACTCGGATCAGGACTAACATTCTCATGGAAGTAAATCAACTTAAATGAAATATTCAATGAAATGCAATCAGTAACTTAAAGGATATTTGGGATCACCATCCTCTAAGGATCCGTTAAACTAATATCATATAATATAATACGCTATTATAATAGCGTCTATGTTTAAATATACTATTGAAAATAGTGTAAGCGGGATTACCATTATTACCCTTACACCGTTTATACCGTTATCGTACAGTTTGCATATAACACACCAGTACGTCGGCGGATAGGGATGCGCCGTGATACGACAACGCTAAATCAAAATCGTAGGGGGCTCGATCAGGATAATATGACAAGGCACACGAGGAATACCCACGGTAGGATTCTACCGATGCATGCCCGGACCGGTGGTAACGCATAGCCGCAACTACCGCCCACCTCGAACAACACTCCCATAATCAAGGGTGGCCACCAATCAAATCACAAAGTAATAGATATGGTTCGAAGAAGTGTGTCCGATGGAGGTGCGACCTCACTTAATCACGGTATAGCACCTGTTTTAGTCATTTTAATTATGACCCGAAGGTCAAGGCTATCCATCAACGTTCTCTTTCTTCAATCCAGTAATCGCCACCAAACCATCCTACTTCATTCTGGAACTCCACCGCGTACACAGTTGTTAAAGTGGTTTTCGGTATTGGCAGAGAGTATGACAATATCCGATCCCGGTCTCTTTAACAACCAAACGTTTACATTTTTCACACCGTGGCCATTTTAATAAAATCATATCTTGAAATAAATTGATTTAAGAAATTTCTTTAATTCAAACCAAACAGGTTATGAATCAATTCCATATATAAAATTATATATATACCGATTCATATTCAGTTACTTAAAATCGAATTCACTTCATATCAAACATAAATTCAAATAAAAGCAATTTACGTTCATTTCTTATAAAAGTTCATAATTTAAATCAATTCAAATTCGCATTCAGTTGATTTAAAATCAAATTCATTCCTTAATTTGGAAATTCAATTTCAAAACAGGTTCACAATTCAAGTTCATCTCTTAAGTTCGAATTAAATTCAAATTCTCATCTTATATGAGTTCATTTATTAAACCAATATCGTTATATAGATTCAAATCTTTAAACCTTGAATTTAAATCGCAAAATCTTAACTTATCCACCTATTGAGTTTATTATTAAAGTTTATAAAATATATATAAAGTAAGCGTTGAAAATATTGTTTATAAGTTATAAATTTATATAGAAAATAGCTTTATAAATATATATGGGTTTAAATTAATTTAGAAATAGGTTTAAAAAGAATAATTTATTATAATATATTAATTTAAAGTTAAAAATACATATATGATTAAATTATATAGTTTAAAATAACAAATTATAAGTAAAATCTTAAATAAGCATTTAAATAAATTTTTACTCAAAAAATCATTTTAAAACATATAATTTAAAATTTTACAAAATTTAAGTATAAATCTTTAAAATATAAATATAAGATCTTAAATTAATATTATTACAATCAAATTTTCCCAAATCATTTTAATTCAAAAACATGACCAACGGTGTCCGTATATAATTTTCTACCCTATGGTCAAGTGATACGGATATTTATCATTTCAATCCGCAATTTATAAAATTTATACGGGTTTATCATTTCAACCCGCAATCCCAAATTCAGTAAAATCGTTCAGGTCTATCATTTCAACCCATAAAGATTTTTCCCTAATCTAATATCCGTTCGGGTATGTATCATTTCAACCCTTAGTGATTTTCCTAAACTAGGGGTATCTACAACCTAATAAATCATCACATATCATCAATCACATCATAACCATATATAATCAGTGTGCATACATGTCATATGAATATCGTGTCACATAAGTGTATATTTTAAACAAACAATTTCTACTGACAATCCTATACATTTCATAACAGTTCATTTAGTTGATCTAACATCTATGAAGTAATGTGAGTCAGGTGTGAGATAAACTCACCTTTCGTGGTACAGATTGGAGACGACGATTGACGGATTGACATTCAACGAGATGACAACTTCCAAGCATGACTTGAAATGATTTCAACTCGACGATCACTCAATATTATAATTTAATTTATATGAGGAGGCAAGGGAATATCACAACAGACTGGTACGGCTATGGAGTTCAAATTCAACGCACGCCACACAATACACTAAAACCGACTTAAAAATAAACACAATAACTTATATATATATATATATATATATATATATATAACTCGACACACCCAAAATCATATACGTATGTATAATTTATATTTTTAAAACACACACATAAATCTGTATACATGTATATGTATGTATATAATTTAAAACACAAACAACTACATGAAAACACTCACCCAACTCACGCATTCACTTTCACCAAAACAATTAACACAAAACAATTTCCAGAACACACGCTCACTCATTTAAAAAGAAGAACACACAGGAGCTTAATATGAAATGAAAACTACGAAGATGCACTGAGTAAAACAACTGACAACATACAAAAGAAATTCACTCACACAACTCTAACATATATAATGCACAACACTTGCAAATACACACAAGCCACCTAAGGGAAGGAAGAGTCGAAGTCGGGCTGGTCGGAGGGCTTCGGTTGGAGTGGGCAAGGCAAAGGGGTTTGGCGGTTGGTCACTGGTGACCGAAGCAGTGGGCTGGGCGCGGCTGAAGGGAAGGGCTGCTCATGGGTGGCTCAGGTGAAGGACGAGGTTGGTGGAAGTAGCGGTTGAACTCGGTGGAGAGAAAAAAAAAATGACGATGGATATCAATGGGTGCGGGATGGAAAAGCTGTTGTTTGATTCGAGGAGGAGAGAAGAGCTTGTATTCTTTTCACATATATATATTATATACATAATATAAATTGAGAATATGTAAAGGTTGAAAATGAACGGATGGAGAAACGCAACTCCCAAAATGTAAATAAAGAAGCAGTTCGAAACATAAATATATAATAAGAATTGAATTGAATTGCATGCATACGGTTGAAAATGTAACATACTGTGGAAGTTCAAAATTAGACAGTGCATGTTTGTGCATGCGTTTATGGCATTAAATATGCATTGAAAATGAAAAGCATTGCCTTTTCACGTTCTTATCACATAAGGAGAGGGTGGGCATGAAAGAAAACGTGAATGGATAAGGAAGAGAAAAGTGATTTTAATACTTAGACATGTATCCTGGAAGAAACCAATAGCATGCATTTATGTTTTAGACATAAGTGATAAGTCACACATGCATGAGTGTGGAATTGAAGAGGTGGCTAAAAGTTGGAAAAATGAAACGTGCATTGGAAACATGATGGAAAAATGAGGGCGCATGTATATAATGCAAGGAAGGTTGGGAAGTTTGAACGCATACCTTTAGTATTGTCTATCCGCATTTCTGTCCTTTCAAATGTCATGCGAACGTTACAGACTGAGTATGCAGACCCGAACTAGTTAGAAAAATATGCTGAATCCAAATAGGGACACGTCGAACTCAAATGACTATGTTTCAAAAATAAACTGCACAAGTCTTTTTGCAATTCCGACGCGAACCGAGCACCGAAACTGACAAATGAATATATTATGGTAATCAACTCGACGAGACGGGCACAACGGTATACAGTGTGCAGTGTCAGGGTGCTTCGTTCAAAAATGCGTTACGGACCCCTTTTAACGTAAAAATGAGATGGAAAACGGAGGTCAAAACGTCCGATTTTCACGAAACGAATTTCGCCGTTGGATTATTGACAATGAATAGAATATTTTTCATGTTTGTCCGAACTGGTTTTGAAGAGATTTTACGGTCGCTAAAATTTGAACCGTTAGGCGCATCTTTGCACTGAAAATGCGCGATCGACAAACATTCCAATTTTCCGACGAATTTTCCACTACTGCTACATCTCACTATACGTATTTTAAATTTCAAACTCTCGTTACAAGAAATTATAAATAAAATTCGATTTAAATCGATATTTTAAATCGTCAAAAATAGTGGGATGTTACATTGCTTGCAAGTTATCTTTTGTATATATCCTCTCGGTCCCATTCTCGATCTTATTTCTGTTGTAAACTCCATAAGGGGGTTAAGACTCATCGGTTAGTACTATATGTCAAAGTTAGAATGGATTTCTCGTAATACAAAAAGGAGTTTATCTAGTTTATCGTGTCTATCTTGTCATGAGAACCTTAGGTAGAAACCCTTTTGGTTGAAACATGTGTTTGAAACATGTTATGCTTGATGGTTGCAAGTGGCTACAAGTGTTTGCAAGTGGTTGCTCGTGGATGCATTATACACGATTAGGCACTAGATCGGCTCACACACTCTTCATGTTGCATATGCATGAATGTTTATGCTTATCCATGATTGAAACTTGTTGTGCCACCACATGGATGTTGCATATGGATGAATGTTATGTGCACTCATATAGATACCATAAATTATGGTAGGAATTTGCATACATATGGATTCATTTCACTAACATACATATGCATTAAGGAGGTTTACTGTATCAGTAACCGCCTGATTTTCACTGACATACATATGCATTAAGGAGGTTTACTGTATCAGTAACCGCCTGATCTTTGCATTAGATAAGTGCATATACACACACTTTTGCATATGTTCATACCACATTTAGAATCTTTTAAGGACAATGATTGCTCGTGGATGATGCTTTGAGTAGATGGATGATTGGATGGTAGGATACGTTCTTCCTAACTTGAAGATTTCGGGGACGAAATCCTTTAAGGAGGGGAGAATGTAACAACCCGTATTTTCAATAATCTGTTATAACATAAATTGAGGCAGAATTAAATTATAAAATCTGAATCAAGGGAAAAGGGCTATGCCATTGCGTTCGTCTCGGAAAAATACGCGAAATAGAGTCCGAGTTTTCGAAAATCGGAGTACGTATGACCCAGTTAAGGCCCATTGAAGTTTGCAGAAAATTTCTAAGTAAAAACAGATTTAAATTTGAAATTAAAAACATGGGTTAGGGCAAACTGGGCAGGCGGGAAAAATTCCCGCCCAGGACCCCATGTCGACAGGCCTGTCGACAGGGGTCTTGACATGTCGACTGCCCTGTCGACAGGGGGTGCCCGGGCTGTTTAGCCTGGTGCACCAATTCTGGTTAGGGCTTGGTCTTGTGGCTTGTTTCTAGAGAGTTCCGGGATCTGATGGACCTAATTGAATCTAGGGTTAATCCTATGGTCCAAATCACTAGCCTAATCTATAAATAAGACCCTAACCTACCCTAAATCATTCATTATTCATCCTAGTAACTAAACTATGGCAAAATCAAAACTCTCATGGCCTCCACCCTCTTCATACAATTCCTTGTTTAATTCCTAAGTAATTTTCCATGCATACAAGCATATTTAGGCTTGTATGATCCTCCTTAGCTTGCATTAAAGGCTTGTTTTCCAATTGGCATCATAAAGGAGGAGTCTTGATCAAGTTTGCTTGCATTTGGGAGTTTTAATTAGTTGCATAAGGGGTTTCTTGCATTTGTTATACTCATTTGAGTCCGCATAAGCATTGTAAGCCCTCTTACCCTCATTTTAGAAACTATAAAGTTAATGTGTGATGAAAGTTGGGGTTTATGTATGTTTATTGAGTTGTGCATGTTATGCAAGGGTACTAAGCCATGATTTGCAAATCTATTAAGTTATGCATGTATACTAAGCCATGATTTGCAAGATTTATAAGTTATGCATGTTTATGCAAGTTTGCTAGGCCATGATTTGTGTGTTTATTGAGTTATGCATGTTTATGCAAGTTTGCTAAGCCATGATTTGTACGCTTATTGAGTTATGCATATTTATGCAAGTTTAAAATGACAAGTTGTGCATGTTTTGACAAGTTGTGCATGTTTTGGCAAGTTATGCATATTTATGCAAGTTTAAAATGACAAGTTGTGCATGTTTTGACAAGTTGTGCATGTTTTGGCAAGTTGTGCATGTTTATGCAAGTTTAAAACGACAAGTTGTGCATGTTTTGACAAGTTGTGCATGTTTTGGCAAGTTGTGCATGTTTATGCAAGTCTAAAATGACAAGTTGTGCATGTTTTGACAAGTTGTGCATGTTTTGACAAGTTGTGCATGTTTATGCAAGTTTAAAATGACAAGTTGTGCATGTTTGACAAGTTATGCATGATTATGGTAATATGCAAGTTCATTATGCTAAGTTATGCAAGTTTAACATGTTATGCATGTTTTATGGTAATATGCAAGTTCACTACGCTAAGTTGTGCAAGTCTAACATGTTATGCATGATTGTTGTGCAAGTTTATCATGTATGTTGTACCAAGTTCCCTCTTCCTATCCTTTATGCGTTACTACGAATATGTAAGCGATAGAATGACGTTGGGGGTTTTGGGGTAAACTTAAAATACATGAAAATATAAGACTGGGAATTTACCTATTAAGTTAGGTCTACCCCTTGGGAATTTACCTATTAAGTTAGGTCTACCCAAGTAATTGTTGGCTTGTAATTATGTTTTGAAATAAAGTGGACATGACACTTAGAAAACATAAGTGTGGCCAACTCGAGGTTGGGTTGAGTTTGTAGCGTAATTCTACCCGGAACCGACCGGCTTAAGTAGTGGCTACAAACAATAGGACCCAATGTGAGAAGTTGGTCATGGGGTGCCAAGACCCGAGGTTAGACCAAGTTGTGGTGTAAAGCTACCCGGACCCGCCCGGCCTAACTAGTAACCACAACAAGGTCTAATGTGAGAGGTTGAGGTGCATTAAGTTAATTAATGCCTCATGATTAGGGTTAAGTCTGGGTCCACTAATACTTAACCAATTTGGGGATTCGAGGGATTAGAACGTGGTTAAGTTGTGAACCGTTGGTAACACTTAACTAGTTTAATCCATTTGGGAGTTCAAGGGATTAGAATGGGGTTAAGCCACACTTAACCAGTTTAATCCAGGATTAGTGAAGGGTTAAATCACACTTAACCCTCTTGGGAAACCCTAGCAACGTGGTCTGTTCTAACAGTAATCCCAGTTTGGTATCATTCACAACCCTGGAAGCTAGGCTAGGGCGGGGCACGATTACTGGCGGATGTAAGCGACCAAAGGGCGATGGCCGAGTGGTACAGCGGTGCGGGGTCGGCGGGCTACGGATGTGCACGTAGTCCGATATTGGACAAACTCGAGGCACGGGTACCAGTAGATTAGAGCTGTGCATTATTGCTTAAGTGTCTGGGGTTGACATCTGAGGGCTTGATACACCCAAAAGGGGGACCCAGCACAGTCTAACTACAACCATACGTGGGCCATATGGACACCAACACTTGACGTGTTAGGTTTATAGGGAGCCGATCGACTAGACCGTTGGGCTGGACCTTGTATTAAGGTCACCTCATGTTATTGGGCCAAAGCTTGGGCCAAGGGATCAATACCTGTTATGTTGGTTTGCTAGTACACCGTGGTGCAAAAACTTAGCCATGTTTTATGCGATGACACCTCTATCTATCTTGTAGTTAATTTACCATGCCAGTATGTTGTTATCTATGATCATCTCAGTTCCCATCATGATGTTAACTTTATTAGTTTATAGACTGATCGTAGCAGGGCTTACTCAGTCTTTTTGACTGACCTGTTTTGTTTCGCCTCTTTTCTTCCGTTTCCCCCCCCCCCCCCCCCCCCAGGTTCTCAGGGAGGGAATACAGGAGCCTAGCTTGGATCTTAGCTGCTTTCTTGGATAGCTCATGTATGCTTTGGACTTGGGCTCGCTATGGTTTCTTCCACTTTGGGGATAGCTACTATTATGTTTTCTTTTTCAGTTCCAGATGATGTTATTTCATGTACTATACTTGTTTTTCTGGGGAAAATTGACATTTTGATGTACCAGACTTGTTTTTTTGAAATAGTTTAAAAATCTTCCGCTGTTTTATTTACTTACTCTGTTTATTTACATATATATATATATATGTCATGTCCTGCCTTGCTATATCATTATGCACGTTTACCAATAATGCCCCTCCAAAGCTAGTGCATTCCTTTGCGAGTGACCCTGGCAGAGGTGGGGTGTTACATGTCCAGTTGATTTAACCTTATCCACCCAATATGTTTGGCATCATATTTATCCTAAATTTGCCTTAATTAATTACTAATGCACAGACCTCTCACAATAAGTAGGTAGCTTGTGGCCGCTGGATGTATTGGGCGGTTTCGGGCAGACTTCTACCGTAAGCCAGACCTAACCTTATATCTAAGCATCTTTTAGTTATGCCTACGACCTCTCACATTAGAATGACAGTGTGTGGTTGCTGGTTAAGCCGGTTGGGTCCGGGCAGGCTTCTACCGCAAACAGAGTCTAACTTCGTGTCTCAGCATTCTTATTTTTAGCTAAAGTATACATTCACAGATTATGCCAATATCAGACTAATTATGCCAATTCAACAAATTAAACTTCTTTACAAGTTACAGTAGATTATTTAAAGTTCCATTAAATTGTTTTTCTCAATTTTTAGATTGAACCTACAGATTTTCCTACCCCAAATTTACCGTATTCAGTTTCAACAAATTTAGCATATTAGGTAATTTAACAAAATTAATCATAAAATTAAGCCTAATTTTACATGCCCAAATTATGGTTATAATTCATAATATAACATATGCCCCAAATTTTAGTTAAATTTACACAGTACAGAATATTCTCCAAAAACCCCAAATCATGATATACAACACGAATTATGCCAAATTATAGCCTTTGATTTCAGCGTATGCCTAATATCCAAAATCCCCATTTAGGCGTATTCACATTTAATAGTTATCCTATTATAATATAGATCTTTGCGCCTAAGTCATATACATAATAATTCTCCTTCTTCAAAATCACAGACTATCATATATAGTATGCCCAGATCCGGATCTTAAATTACAACATATATTCTTTTCTCAAATCAGTCATAAATCAGTCATGTCTAATTATGAATCATTCAAATTTTTTCCAAATTTAGCATTCGTGCGTCAATCTCTTATGAGATTTGGCTCAGGCTCGTGGTAGCCTAGCTATAGAACAGAAGGATGGAAGAGATACAGAATAGTTACTATAATATTAATAAGATAGATCTACATAGAAAAACAGGTCTGATAAACAAGAATATGCATAATCTCAAATTCAGATTTATAACCATGTCAAGATCATAATTAAAGCTATACAACAGAAGGATGGAAGAGATACAGAATAGTTACTATAATATTAATAAGATAGATCTACATAGAAAAACAGGTCTGATAAACAAGAATATGCATAATCTCAAATTTAGATTTATAACCATGTCAAGATCATAATTAAATTTCATATCTAAAAATACTGTACTCACCTTGGTTGGATTCTAAGAGAAAAAGGGCTGTAGTTGTTCTCTTTTAACCCTATTCAGATTGGAAGAAGAAGAAGCACTAGTTCTAGCTTAGGTTTCAGCAGAGTAGAGATTCCATAGATTTATTTTAATTAGAAGGAAGGCAGCATAGCATTACAATGGTTTGGCAGGGAGAGAAAGTGGGGTTTGGGGGTGTTTAAATATCTTAGGAGCCAAAGAATCTGTCTAGAAAACAAGTCCAAATACAAAAATCCGAATCTGCCTCTGATCTGAAACAGGTCGACCTGTAGGGGGGAGGTCGACCCCATGGTCAACCTGTATATGGTAGGTTGACCTCCAGGTCGACCCTCTGGTCGACCTGACCCTTGAGCGGGAAAAATCCCGCCCACCCTGTTCTGCGTTTGAATTCGAATTTTGAATTTAGAACTGAGCTGTTTTAATTAATTTAAACTTTCTAAAACTTCTGATGGCCATAACTTCTTCATACGTAGTCCGATTTACGCAAACTTGGACTCTATCTCAAGCAGGATTCCGAGACGAACACAATGGCGTAACCCATTTCCCTTAATTATTCTTTTATAGATTAAGTATACTTTGTTTTGTTACTTTTATGTTCACAGAAAATACGGGGTGTTACATTCTCCCCTCCTTAAAGGATTTCGTCCCCGAAATATTCAAGTTAAGAAGAATGTGTCCTACCATCCAATCACCCATCTACTCAACCATCATCCATAAGCATCCATAGTCCTTAGAAAACTTCTAATGTTGTATGAACATATGAAAAAGTGTGTGTATATGTCTCTTATCTAATGCAAAGGTCAGGCGGTCTACAGATTCAATTGACCTCCTCAATGTGAATTATGTTAGTGCCATGAGTCCAATTATGTATGCAAGAAGTCCTATTTGATACACATCATTTCTATATGAGTGCATAACCATTCATCCAAATGAAACATTCATGTGATGAGTCAATCATTTGCATCCACAAAAATTGAAAAATGTGCACACATCCATATGCAATATGAGAGTGCTTTTGAGCCGATCTAGTGCCTAGTGTGTGTATATGCATCCACAAGCAACCACTTGCATCCACTTACAACCATCAGACATAACATGTCTCAAACACATGTTTACACCCATTAGTTAGGTCGAAGACTCGATCGATAGGACACAGCGGAGTGATAGAATCAAGTACAATTAAAACAAAAATTTTGTTCCCATTAGACATCGGTTAAGAGAATAAATCTCTAAGTATCAACCCGAAGATCGAAATCAACATCAGATTGACACTCAAAGAATTACTCCTATTAAACAATGTCAAAACTGGAATCTACTTCATGCTTCGAGTAAAAAACCCTATCCTTTTCAGAAATATTTCAGATACTTACAGACTACTAGTACAGATCAGATTATCAAATGATTCTTAGGAAACTAAGCATGATAAAACCCCACCATATTCCACAAAACCCAGAATGTATGCGTCATAGCCAACTTAACGCCCAACACATATACCCTCAAATCCCAACCTATCACAAACAGATGAGTGCTAACCCTTATAGGGTTTGAGACTATAGCGGGATCAGAAACAAGACTAGTATTAAAGTGCAGAGTCTCAATTACAGAATCAAAATGCCAAAATCAAAAAGAGTTTTAACTCAATAATCAGATAAGGTAATTAGACCTTCTACAGAATTTTTCCTATCTCTATCCTATCCACCAGCCACGATAGCATTCACCTACCCTTCAGAAGTAGGTCCTGTCCTTTGCCCTTGCCCTCGTTTCTTCGGGCAGTCCCTAGTGAAGTGTCCCATCTCACCACAGTTGAAGCAAGTGCCCGTCCTCTTTCTGCAATCCTTGTTCAGATGAGTCAAGCTTCCACAAGTAAAGCACATTTTCTCCTTCTTATCTTCAAACTTTTCATCCTTCTTTTGTGTTTCCTTTTTGGGCCATGCTTTATTGTTCTGTGGTCCTTCGAGCTTTTCCTCTTTTTTCTCACTTTTGCCTTTCTCTTCATGCATCAATGCTATGTCAACCAATTTCTCGAAGGTAGCCCCCATAGGAATGTGGGTCATAGCCAACTCGTGTAGCGGCTCATTCAAAACTTTAACGAATCTCAGGGCCTTCTTATCAGGTGTGTTCACCAAATCTAAGCCGAATCTCGCCAACTGATTGAACTTGTTGACGTACTTTTTCACTGATAAATTCCCCTGTTTCAATGCCAAGAACCTCTCCATGTATAAATTCTCTCCTGCTCATGAGAGAAATTTCATCTCGAACCTATGCCTGAAATCCATCCAAGTCTCCACTGCTCGTTCTCCATTCGTGACCTCCCACCAAAATGAGGCTTCATCCTTAAGTAACCATACAGCCAACTGTATCTTCTGCCTATCATCCACTTCGAAGATAACGAACAAGTCTTATGTTTCCTTGAGCTAGTTTCTTACTTCCACGAATGATTCAGTCCCATTAAAGTTCTTTCCGCCCATAGCTTGAAAGTCTCTACATGTCTTTGGGAAAGTATTCACGCACGGAGGAGGAGGAGGAGCGATGGGTACAACTGGAGGAACGTTTCCTTGGCCTTCGGCGAGTGCCATGGCCTCCAAATATCTATGGAACCATCCGGCTATGGTGATTCCCTCTGGGATATAAGGGATGTTTTGTTCTCTAGACATACTGAAACGAAAGAAAAGAGATCCAAAAAGGGAGAATCGAAAGACAGATATATGACTTTTGGGGATTATGTTTTTTTTCCAAAATAAACTTTACTTTTAAAATACTTCCTTTTTAAAACCTTTTTGAATATAGTTTTCAAAAACTTTTTATCAAATCTGGTAACCTTCAGCTCTGATACCAAGTGTAACACCACATGTCCGTTAATGTCATTCATAAAGGGAATGCATTAACTTCCATGAAGCATTATAAGTAAACAAAACAGAATATTACAAGATAGATACGTAAAGTAGTACTTGAAAAATTTATAATTTATTACAGCAGAAACAGAAATGAGTTTGGTTACATCCTTCAAAATCATAATACCAAAACCCAAGTACACAAGTATCAGTCTTATACCAAAATTCAGTCTTATACCAAAATCCTTCAGAATGCATAATTGTAAAACCATAATCCCTAACATAAACTGCCATAAGAAGGTAGAGTCAAAGCCAAGCAATACTTCAAGCACTTCAAGCAGAGAGAATACGAATCAAGCTCCTATGTTCCCACCCTTAGCACCTATGGGGGGGGAGGGGGGAACAGAAGAAAAAGAGGTAAAAACAAACGAGGTCAGACATAAAGTCTGGCGAGTCCAGTGACTTTTAGCATATAAAAAGATAGTAGTATCATGACATGTAAATAAAGTTGGATGAGAGATTACAACAACAGGAGTAGCAGGTATGCTTAAGTTAAACAGAAGAAACAGAATGATATAGACCAAGATATGCTTCTTACCTATATCTTACTTCTCTGCACTAATACTTAGTATACCAGGAGGTGTTACCCTAATGTCTAAACTGAAACAGAAATGGAAACAGAATAATCTCTACAAAAACAAAAGGCTAGTAATGGGCCTTTACCACCCCAAGTGAGACAGAAGGTACAGAAACAGAATGCTAAGAATGGTCCTTTAGCACCCCAACTAATGGGCCTTTACCACCCCAACAGAGACATAAGGTACACCAACAGAAACAGACAAAACTAGGTGTACCTAAATTCTACCCCAAGCGATCGGCTCCCTAATACATAAATACCCTGTGCCAGCCCACAGAAAGGTGTATCATTCCCTAAAGTGGCAACCTATAGACACAGACCTATTTACATATGTCACGGTGTCTTACATTCTCAGAGCAGACCGAATCCATTCACGCACATGACTCGGTTGGAATGCGCCATCAACACCCCTCTCCAATATTAGAGTGAACCTCTTACAATTAGTTCAGTAAGTGTGCCCGGACCCCTCCTAGTGTTGGGTCATAGTTTTGATACCAGAAAAGGGTTACTGACTAATATGGGTCCCACACAACAGATGACACAAGTAATTACCCCTCCTAACCTTGTGTCCCCATACTAACAGATTTCAGATTATCTTGCTTACAAATTTTAGATTTACAAAGTTCAGATTAACTAGTTCTCATATCAGACATATAGGTTAACAAGTTTTCAGACTAATGGATCAGATATACATATTAACGGACTAATAGATTGTTTCACCTATCGTTGTATTGGGCCTACAGATTTACAAAACGGGTTTATTAGATTCATCTGCCTAGTTGATTTAACCTTATCCACCCAACACATTTTAGGCATCATATTTATCCTAGATTTTCCTTAATTAATTACTAATGCACAGACCTCTCACATTAGGTCGGTAGCTTGTAGCTGCTGGATGTGTCGGGCGGTTCCGGGCAGACTTCGGCTGCAAGCCAGACCTAACCTCGTGTCTAAGCATCTTTTAGTTATGCCTACGACCTCTCACATTAGACTGACAGTTTGCAGTTGCTGGTTAAGCCGGTTGGGTCCGGGCAGGCTTCCACCGCAAACAGAGTCTAACCTCGTGTCTCAGCATTCTTAATTTTAGCAAAAGTATTCATTCATAGATTATGCCAATATCAGACTAATTATGCCAATTCAACAAATTAAACTTCTTTACAAGTCACAACAGATTATTCAAAGTTCCATTAACTTGTTTTGCTCAATTTTTTAGATCGAGCCTACAGATTTTCATACCCTAAATTTACCATATTTAGTTTCAATAGATTTAGCAGATTAGGTAATTTAACAGATTTAATCATAAAATTAAGCCTAATTTTACATGCCTAAATTATCGTCATAATTCACAACATAACATATGCCCCAAATTTTATTAAATTTACACAGTGCATAATATTCTCCAAAAACCCCAAATCATGATATACAATAAGAATTATGCCAAATTATAGCCTTTGATTTCAGCGTATGCCTAATATCCAAAATCCCTATTTAGGCGTATTCACATTTAATAGTTATCCTATTATAATATAGATCTTTGCGCCTAAGTCATATACACAATAATTCTCCTTCTTCCAAATCACAGACTGTCATATATAGTATGCCCAGATCCAGATCATAAATTACAACATATGTTCTTTTCTCAAATCAGTCACAAATCAGTCATGTCTAATTATGCATCATTCACTATTTTTCCCAAATTTAGCGTTTGTGCATCAATCTCTTATGAGATTTGGCTCAGGCTCATGGTAGCTTGGCTATAGAACAGAAGGAAGAGATACAGAATAGTTACTATAATATTAATAAGATAGATCTACATAGAAAAACAGATCTGATAAACAAGAATATGCATAATCTCAAATTCAGATTTATAACCATGTCAAAATCATAATTAAATTTCATATCTGAAAATAACTGTACTCACCTTGGTTGGATTCTAAAAGAAAAAGGGTTATAGTTGTTCTCTTTTAACCCTATTCAAATAGGAAGAAGAAGAAGCACTAGTTCTAGCTTAGGTTTCAATAGAGTAGAGACGCCATTAATTTATTTTAATTAGAACTGAGGCAGCATAGCATTACAATGGTTTGGTGTGGAGAGAAACTGGGGTTTGGGGGTGTTTAAATAGCTTAGGAGCCAAAGAATCTGTCTAGAAAACAAGTACAGATACAAAAATCCGAATCTTCCTCGGATCTGAAACAGGTCGACCTGTAGGGGGGAGGTCGACCCCATGGTCGACCTGGCCCCTGGGCAGGAAAAATCCCGCCAACCCTGTTCTGCGTTTGAATTCGAATTTTGAATTTAGAACTGAGTTGTTTTAATTAATTTAAATTTTCTGAAACTTCTGAAGGCCATAAATTCTTCATACGGAGTCCGATTTGCGCA
The DNA here is from genome assembly GCA_030737875.1 of Allium sativum. Lineage (NCBI taxonomy): Eukaryota > Viridiplantae > Streptophyta > Magnoliopsida > Asparagales > Amaryllidaceae > Allium > Allium sativum. The sequence continues at coordinate 347,803,572 of CM060920.1, forward strand.
AAGTTGGACTCTATCTCAAGCAGAATTTCGAGACGGCGTAACCCGTTTCCCTTAATTCTTCATTTATAAATTAACTATACTTTGTTTTGTTACTTTTATGTTCACAGAAAAGGGGTATTACAGGGATCTTCAGGGTCGGTCCTCTCTTACGTTTGAGGATTGGTTATTCCTGAACAATACGTTTCCCCGCCCTATGGGGCGTAACGGTGAGTATGTCGACCATACCGTCCATTAGCCCCGTAGTGACCGATATATCCGAGATACCGCACTTTCCTTCATCCACATAAGTAAATATGTCTAGGCTCATTACCATGACACCACTTCTTGCTAGAAAGAAATGCATATCCTCCCTGCAGTCCTCTCCCATTTCTGGTTCATACCGGGGTGTGAGACTCGCGAATTAACACTATACACAAAGCTATGCTATATTAAAGCTGTGCTTTGATCATTAACCACAAGGCTCTGCTTTTCAACAAAAGCCTAACTGTTAAAAATAGTCAAAGGTTGAAATAAATATTTGTTGATTGAAAATAATATTTTTTACATGTATATGAACTTTTAAAAATAGTCAAAGGTTGAAATAAATATTAGTTGATTGAATATAATATTTTTTACATTTATATGAACTTTTAAAAATAGTCAAAGGTTTTAATAAATATATGTTGATTGAAAATAATATTTTTAACATGTATATGAACTGTTAAAAATAACCAAAGGTTGAAATAAGTACTTGTTGATTGAAAATAATATTTTTAACATTTATATGAACTATTAAAAATAACCAAAGGTTGAAATAAATATTTGTTGATTGGAAATAGTATTTTTAACATGTATATGAACTGTTAAAAATAATTAAAGGTTGAAATATATATATTTGTTGATTGAAAATAACATTTTTAACATGCATATGAACCGTTAAAAATAGTCATGAGTTGAAATATATTTTTGTTCGCCAAAAATATTATTTTTATCGTGTATGAAGGGTTAAAAGTAACCACGGGTTGAAATAAATGTTTGTTCATTAGAAATATTATTTTTAACACGTATATGAAGTGTTAAAAATAACCATGTATGGAAATAATTATTTGTTTGCTAAAAATATTATTTTTAGCATAGATATGCATATATATACATTTGCTGAATAGGAAAATGGATTAGCTGTTGAGTAAAGAATTTATTTGCATGCACGACAAATAGGTAAGCCTTAATGAGTTGGCTATGCAATTTTACTTATTATATAAACTCATGTGAATGGCGTTGGATGCGGTGTGCTGGTTGTTCCGTGTAAGATTGTAAACAACACTATAGAATAGCAACAATTAATTTTGAACTACACTACATGGCATACTTCGTGAAGTTGGCATACTCTATTGTATTCCATATAACCATTTGGAGCTTATGTGATGAGGTTGGAATTACCATACAAGTGAGACGCTTGTATGGAGATGACTGTATTTCATGTTGAACCAAAGATGAACTATTGATTTCATAGCATATCATATTCCATATAAGCATTTGGAGCTTGTATGACGAGGTTGGGATTACCATACGGGCAAGATGCTCGTATGGCGATGATTGAATTACAGGTTGAACTGAGGACTGATATGGACAAAATAAATATAACGGTAAATTGCCAGATTAAATAAAAATCCCACACGGGTGTAGAGTTGAATACGACACATGGATTATTTATTTTCCAACACCGGACGAGGTGACGAGATTTATCTTTGGAGTAATTTTACACACTCCCTCGGGCATAGAATAGGACACTAAAAATTGTGTATTCTTATACTAGATTTATTGGGTGCCTAATACGGTCCAACAAATTTCCAAACCCCTCTCCGTACATAAGAGGTTATGGCGAATTTTTTCGAAATTTAAAGGCGTTGACCAAATTTTTGAAGTGAAAATGATTTGGAAATCGTCGAATTAATTATATATATATATATAGGTAATTAAAATAAAATGAATAACAACATTGCAGTTCGCGTTTTGAAATCGTAATTTTAAATAATTATTACGGGAGATCCGACCGTCGGATTTTCCCGAAACGGGAACCGTTGGGTTTGCTTTGGAAAGATCTTTCCAATGATATAAAATTCGTTAAGGTCCAACGGTTAGATTTTGCGGAATGTCTAATTCAAATTTGGATGAGAGCAGCGCCAGTGCCATCGAATGACCTGGAACGTCGTTCGATAAAAATGGGTTATTTTTATATATAAAAAAAATAGAGAAAAATCGTTATAAAATATTATAAGTGATATGGAATGGAAATAAACTAATTTTACTTGGTTTATTGGATATTCTGATGGTTAGATGTATTTGACATGAAATTATTATATTGAATTAAAAAGTGGATGTCGAATAATTTAATCATGAAAAAGAATTGGTTTGAATTCTTATATACGTGAATTATTTGAAAAGGCCGAGTTAATTCTCATTTCAAATAGTTGATCGACGATTAAAGTCGAAGATATGAAGACGGTGCAAGACCGGTAATCTTCACATCGAATGGATTACTACTGATGCCCTGGATCGGTTAGCTCCCGGGAGGGGTTACAATGGTAGTAGTCGGACATATTTGTTGATTGTCTGGATGTGCGAGGGTCTCTCTCCTGTATTGGACATATGCGACGAGGAATAAGGTGCCTCCGGTTTCGTTCAGACCCAGAATGAATTAGTAAATGGATGTGTGTCTGACGTTGTATTTTATTCTGTGCTGATTGATTTCTATTAAATATATATACGTTTGGTGGCGAAGAATTTATTCTCTTGCTTACAACCTTCTCTGAGACGTACAAGCTCAGAGGTTATATATCGATAGACATCTGTCGCATGGCGTGGAATGTCAATGTCGCATGCTGAGATGCAAGTGATCAGGGCTTTTGTTGAAAAGCAGAGCCTTGTGGTTAATGATCAAAGAACGACTTTAATATAGAATAACTTTGTGTACAACGTTGTATGAACCAGAAACGGTAGATGTAATGACCCGGGGAATTTGCGACCTTGGATATCGGCATACAACACCATGTTGAACATCCAAGAACTGAAAACACCAGATAGTCCATAAAAGAAATTAATGGGTGAGAATAGATAAGATAGAAACTTAGAATAGAAGAAGAAGAACATCACAACATCAGAGTAAACACGAATCTCACAGCGGAACTAATAAATATATTTCATAACATAACTTTGAAATAAAACAGTATCTATATACAATACCATTATTAGAGTATAACACTCACAACACAACGGAAATAAACAATTGCTATAAAATCCTGAAGCCTCCTGCTCCAAGCTCTCAGTATGTCTGTAAAATCCTGACTACTTGACTACCCGTACAAATTTGGGCACCCAAGAGTTTAGGGAAAAAACAAAACAAAATAAACTTCGAGTCAGTCATGGGACCAGTATGAGTAAACAAATTAAAACAGTTTGAGAAAATAAACAATATCTAATAAGACAACGCAGTATAGCACGGAACGGGTTTTTCCCTTATGAGAATCCAAAGCATTTGATTTAACATCAAAAATCCTTTTGTAAGAAACACTGATCTTTTATATCAATACTCCCTTGATATTATGATAGTGTCTATCAACCATAATAAAATAATCATCTAGCAGAACGCTTTCATCTTACATTCCATATACATAATATATAATCTAAAACCATGGGCGCTTATTGGTTAACGAATTCCAGCTGGCAATGTATGGGACCATCTTCTGATAGTGTATCTCTAGAGAGGAATACATCGGGTTCAACAAGAACATCTTGCAACGCAGGCTAAACATAACCGGTCACTCATTTCGCTTGAGTGTACCGAATGTATTATCACCAACGGTTGGGATCAGCAACCGTTTCCCGAAAGGGACAACACCAAAATAGGTTAAAGAAGTAAATGAAACACTAGATCAGGTGACAATACATCCTAATTGGCAGCCACCACTTAGCCATGCAACCTACCCGATTTTTTTACCATTTCCTGGTTGTGAGGCTAAAGGTTAAAACGTACAGACCACACCTTTATTTCCTTTGAATGTCACACATCATACCTGCTAAATCACAAATCGATTTCTCCAAAAATACCACAGGTATAAAGCCAAGAGAAATGAATTCCTCTGCCACCCCACGTAAGTACGTTTGAAGAGATCAACTTACGCGATCTATTATATATACTCTATCTAACATTCTTCCATACTGGTTGTCCTAGGACTGGACAAACCAAAGGTACTATTTTGTAAATAGGACAGCCCTTGCATAACCCCGTCTTCAATTATCTTCATCATATTTGATCGCAACGCTAACGTCCATATAGAGTTGTTTTCAGATAGTGAATCTGATCCCGGTCTCTCCGTATTGATGATGGAAAAATGGTCAAAAACTTTGATAGTCGGTTATTTAACTATCAAAGGAATATATGTGTACAAACAACGGTCATATTTCCAAACGGAAATCCTACTGAGCAAATCATCAATCAACACTAATCCCCTTTAATTTAATTTGTCATTCCATTATCCATTTCCCTATTCCTATTTCCATATATTCGTAAATTCTATTTTTTCTAAATTTAGAAAATATACGTTATTAATCATTAGTGAACATTTCCATACTTACTCCAATTTCTTATTTTCTATATTAGAAAACTTTTATGATTCTTATTTGGAAAACATTTCCAAAACTCTTTTATTGGATTTAAACAGATGTTTAAATAAAACATCGCTATGCCAACTCAAACCATTACACTCGTTAACTAAATTCACATAACTAACCTTCACTATCAAACTTTAACCATTCCTTAGTTAAAAATGGAGTCAATCAAGTTGGGGTATAATTACCTCTCAGACCTTAACTGAACAACATTTGTTACCTCGAAATAGACAAGTTCACCTTTTAAACCTTTAACAAACTAACCTTCCATAACTCTCGTATTCGATTATAACAATGGTGTTATAATCCCATGCTTCCGAAATATAATAACTTAAATATAACATTTATTTATTAATTTGGATAAATAAACAAGCAACTGATTTATTTAAAAATAAATAAATCTTAATCAAAAACGGAAAGTGAATATTACTTTCCCGAATTCGATATAATCGAATTTCAATGTATAACTCTCTTTCGAATAATCTCTATTCGATAACTCCCTTTCGAATAAACTATATTTGATTAACTCCTTTCAAATAAACATTATTCGATTAACTCCTTTCGAATAAACTAAATTCAATAACTCCTTTCGAATAAACTATATTCGATTAACTCCTTTCAAATAAACTATATCCAATTAACTCCTTCCGAATGAACTATATTCGATTAACTCCTTTCGAATAAACTATATTCGATTAACTCATTTCGAATAAACTATATTCGATTTACTCCTTTTCTGTCTCATTCAAATTCCCCTTTGAATTTCTACTTTAAATCCGATCTTTTTCATAAACGTTTTTATTTTCAAACATTTATTTAATCTATTATTCATATAAAATATGAATATCATTTCTTTTATAATCTTCTTCTTCGCAAAATGCTTGGCTTAATCCATTATTCATATTCAATATGAATAACATATTCTATATATAATTAAAACAGTTTGGTTTCGCATTTAAAATAATATTTTAAATATTCTATTTACACTTCTATTTATAAACACTTCTTATAAAATCTTATTTTATATTCAACACTTTAATAATTCCATCTAAAATTCTCGTTAACATTACGTTCGTATTCAGTTTCTATTTTCGATGTTAAAATCGATTCTTACTTCTCTATATAAGTTCTCACTTATATATTCCATTTATCCACTGATAAATAATTAACTTAATTTATAAAATATTATTTATAAATTAATATGCTCCCTTTATCTGTTTTACTTCTTTATACAAGTTCAGACTTATATATCTTTATTTATCCAATGATAAATATTTTCCTTAATTTAAAAATATTATTTATAAATTTTTCTTCTTAATTCACCTATTAAAATCTATTTTTATTTAATACCTAATTTAAATAAATCATCTCAAATTTCTTTTATAATTCAAAATCCCCTTTTTATTTTTCTATATTTATTCCCAAATATTTCCTTTTATAAAATCTTATTTATTATACAAATAATTCCTTTTACAAAATCCTATTCATTTTAAAAATATTTCTTTTTATAAAATCCTTTGATTTTATAAATATCCCTTTTTATAAAATCCATTGATTTTACATATATTTCGTTTTCAATATAACATTGAAAATTCCCTTTTTATATTCCAGTTTATCATATCTTATTTAAAATACCAAATAACAATGCTCAATATCATTGTAATAACCCGGAAATTCTGAGCCAATTTAAAATTGTTATTTTGGCAATTTTGATGAATTTTGAATATTTAAAATGGATTATTTTAAATAATATCGACGAGAAATTTATTTTGAATAGAAATAGAACGTATATATTTATTTCAATTGTCGTTAGAATATAAATATTTATTTTTAATTATAAAAGGAATTGAAAATGGCGCGGTAGTTTGAAAATTCGATTTCAAACTTCAAATGAATGTACAAGATTCAAAATAAACAGGATTTCAACAAAACCAAAAATATTAGAATCTATTTGAGAATATCTTTCCAACGAATCCGAAAAATCAAAATTTTATAGCGGGAATCAAAAGATACGTCCAATTGAAAATTCAGAATAGTCGTTATGGAACTCTAGCCCTTGAAAATGGGAATTTTGCAAACGACCTCGGTTTTCGATGAAACCACTTTTGTTGGATCCGTAATGTCAAATTATTACTAGGTTTCAAAATTCGTAATTTTCTGAATCAATATGCGAGCGTGGCAAAGGAAAACGTGTTTTGATAGTTTCAGTTGATTTAATCGACTGGAAAATGGACATTTTTCAAACGGTCACGGAATTTGACGAAATTAGTTTTGTTAGGACCGTATCGTCAATACGAAGCTAGAAAATATTTTTCTGGAATTTATCGAGTTAGTATATGACCCTAGTAAATTGAAATGTGTGTTCAAATTCAATATGTAGAGTTATATTTTGATTTTGACAAAAACTGATCGAAATAGTCGAATCAGCCTGCGATACATATCCCATTGTGTTCGTAATGGGGATAATTAGTTAGGAGTGAAAGGCGGTGGGTCTTGTTTCAAGGTCAAAATAAAAAGTACTTTTTTGAAATAAATAAATAATTAAATAATATATATTATAACACCTCACCCCTCTCTACCCATTATCTCTCAGCACCCCCCCCGTTTCATTCATTCGAAGGAGAAAAAAAGAGGAAAAAATAAAATAAAATCGCGCCCCAGCCCTACTGCCGCCGCCGCCCTCCTCTGGCGCCGTCACCGCCGGCGCGAGGCCCGCCTCTCTCCCGCCTCTCTTCTTTCCCTCCTCTATCTCTCCTCTAATCCACCGAAGCCCCCACAGCCAACTCCCCACTGACGCACCCCAAACCGTACCCACCTCCAGCTCAAAACCGCCTCCTCCCCCTCCTCGATTTCCGCAATGCGCGATTCCCCCTCCCCTCTGCAATTCAATCAACAAATTCGCCCCCGCTGTGAGTTCTTTGCATTCCACTTTGCTTTGATTTTTATTTATATTGTTAATATAGAAAGTTTTGATTTTTGTTTATATTGTTAACATAGAAAGCTTTGATTTATATTTATATTTTTAACATAGAAGGATTTGATTTCTATTCATACGAAGTTTAGATTTTCATTTAAATAAAGATTAGATTTTTATCATAGTAAAGACGAGATTTTTATTAGAAAAGATAGGATTTTTTTATCATATATGAAAGGTTGGATTTTTAATTTGAAAAGTTTGATTTTTTTAAACAAGAAAAGAATTGAATCTTTAAAGTATAAAAATCGAATTTTTATATTAGAAAAGTTTGAATCTTTATATAGTTGAAATGGTGAAGTAAAAATGAGATTTTTATATATGAAGACGTAGAAGATTAAAAATATGATTTTTATATTATAGAAGTATTAAAAATTCTATCCTTATTATGCAGAAGGAGCAAAGAAGTGATTTTTATATGAGTGGCGATATAAAAATATAATCTTTATTATATGAACACCGTTATAAAAATAGAATTTTTATCTATATAGTAGCGATATAAAAATAGAATTTTTATCTATATAGTAGCGGTATAAAAATATAATTTTTATCTATATAGTAGCGGTATAAAAATAGAATTTTTATCTATATAGTAGCGGTATAAAAATAGAATTTTTATCCATGTAGCATAGTTATAAAAATGTGATTTTTATATACATAGCAACAATATAAAAATGTGATTTTTATATATGTAGTGAATATGGGCAATGAAAGTGACAAAAGGCGAGAACGACGAAGATTCTTACATATGAAGAGTCGTGGCGTTTGGTTTAGCTAGTCGGTGAGAACTTCTCACTTTAAATCTTGTTTTCTAGTTAAAATATATACTAGGATGCAGACGGTGCTTTGCAGCACCCGACACCCATCGTCCACAGATCATGGACGACTTGTATGCTTGTTTGATGTGTTGTGAAGTTTGTTTTTGATGTTGATGTGAAATGGATAATAAAACATTCATGTGTTGAAATAAATTAATTATCGTTAAAAATATAATTTTTAACGTGAATGTGAATAAATAAATATTCATTTACAAACCGGACGGTTTGTTTATGTACACCTATTTGAAGGATATTGATTGGGACGATAAATTTTACACGTCGCCCAACTGCACAAATAATATTCAGTGTTTGTGGATTGAAACCCCACACGGGTGTTAGAATGATATTTGGCGTACACTAATCCTAATTATTTAATAGTATGTCGATCGATTGGTCGACAGATTGTGTAAGCATTAATTATTTATATTTAATGCTTATGCACTTGTATAGTGCACCTTGGATGACGGTTGATTATTTATCATTGCTATTATATACATGTGTTGTATGGAATCCATATAATTAACATTACATTGAAATTGATTGGGCCTCATTCCAATCGGGAAAATATAGAATATTATAATATAAAGATTCATGTGTTGAATAGAATAAATAGTCATGTGTTGACGATACTCATGTGTTGAGAATAGTCATGTGTTGATGATACTCATGTGTTGAGAATAATCATGTGTTGAAAGAAATATTTTAACAATTAAATTTACATATTTATCATATATAAAATTAGAAATTAACTGGAAAATAGATAAGATGAGTGGTCTCCTGGGTATTGATATGATGTTGGTTTCGGCCTTCGAGATTAATGCTTAGGGAATCGTTCTCTTACTAATTTACGGTTGGAGCCTGATTAAGAATTAAACGATAGAAAACATAATTTTATAAAATATATTAAATAACAAAAATAGTCATGTATTGACAATACTCATGTGTTGAAAGAAATATAGATTCATGTGTTGAACAGAATAAATAATCATTTGTTGAATAGAATAACGAATTTATTGAAATATATAAAGTCGTGTTGATTAGAGATGCGCTATTTTGACGCGAACGATTTTTATATCGATTATATTCGTTTTTATAATAATTATAAAAAAGGAAGTGATTTCAAAATATAACGTTTAGAAAATATTATCATTTGTATATCGATGATGTGGAATATTCAATTTCGATTCGAAATTGAATATGAAGTTGAAATCGTTTCGAAAACGAATTTAAAACGATTTATAAAATACGTTTTAAAAGGAAATCGACGAAATATATATAATATATATATATTATACATACAATGGCCTGAATAGAACGCGCCGCGCTGCGGCAGTTCGTGAATTTCGACCATTGACTTCGAATGGACATTACGGGAGATCAAACCTTTGGATTCTCCTGAAACCGGAACCGTTGGGTTCATATCGAAAAGAGTTTTCCAATGAATATTAGAAATTTGAAATCTAATGGTTGGATTTGGAATTATGTCCAAATCAAATTTGGAAAAGGTCGCTGTAAGTGCAGTTCGATGGCCGCTGATGGAAATCGACTGTACGGGCTTTGATAAAATTATTAAAAATAGTAATAATTTGTGTAAAATCATAAGAATTGATTTGGGAAGAATTGGGATGAAAAACTCCATATTTGAAAAGATAAAAATAGATTTTTATCGAAATGAACTAGTTTTGAACTAGAACTATAATCCAATATTTTCTAATAAATAAATTGGATTAGAAATGGTTTTGAAAATAATCAGAATTTCCAATACGTGAATTGGAATGGATTTGAATCGAAATTATCTTCCGAATATTTCGATGTTGGATTTCGTGATTATACATATATTATTATGGGAATTTGAACGATATATTTATATCGTTATTTCCAATACGATATTTGTTGGTTGTAGAATTTGATATTGAATATAAGCCGATATATTTTCTATTCAGAGCCTTGTATTTAATATCAAACGTGATTTGGGTTTGTCTTGAATGGTGTCTTCGTTAACACTGTTCTTAAACCCAGTTGCGAAAAAGATTAAATCTTTCTATTTAGATTTAATGAAGTGTTCCAATTAAATAATATTAATTGGAGTTGAATTTAAATTGGTTTTTGGGTTTATCGTGAGCGGTGTTTTGAATAACACCTGTTCTTTAACCTGATTAACAGTGGGAAGTGATTTTTGGTTTATCGTGAATCGTGTTTTAAATGACATTGGTTCTTTAACCCAGTTAAAGACAGGATATTGATTTTTGTGAAGATTAAAACTAAGTGGAGTTTTAATGAATCTTTAAATAGATTGAAATGTGAATTGATAATTTAAATTATCAAATTTGAAAAGTGATCGAGAATGGAGTACCACCAGTTTTGCGCCAAGCGATAATTAAATATTTAATTAGATTTGAACGTGAAATGGTAATTAATTTTACCGATAACACCGTGGTGTTTATATGGTGTATTACCAGTTTTTCTCCATGGGATGAATAGATTGGGAATGGGAAATAAAATAAATAATTACTTCGGTGTGGTTCGCTAATCCCGACTAGTGTGGAAAACCATAACGTGGTTTGAAAAGAAATTCAAATGAAGATTAAAGAATAAATTTAGAAGAATTTATCTTTGATAAAATTAATGAGAACTTTTCCCTAAGAATGTGAATATTTGAATAAAAGAATATTCTGAATTGGAATGAAGCGTATGTTGTGTTTGTGTAAAATTTGTTTATTATATACGCGGGTTATTAAGAAAGGCCGGGTTTATACCCATTTTGAATAACCGATTCGACGATAAGTCGAAGACGAAGACGGTGGATGAAGACCGGAAGTCTTCACATTGTTTGGATTATTATTGATGATCTTGATTGGGATGTACACCCAAGATGAGGGAATCAGTTGTTGATCGTCCAGACGTACTTGGAGATCGATGGATATGCGAGGAAAGTGCCTTCGGTTTCGTTCAGACCCAGAACGAACTTGTAAATGGACTGTGTGTCTGACATTGGATTTTATTTTGTGTGGATTGATCTCTATTAAATATACATCTGTTTGGCGGTGGAGAATTTATTCTCTTGCTTAACGCCCTTCTCTGAGAGGTACGAGCTCAGAGGTTGTATATCGATGGACATCAGTCGCATGGAGTAAAATGCTTGTGTGGCACGCCTGAGTGGTAGATGATCAAGGCTTCTGTTGAAAAGCAAAGTCTTGTGGTTGATGATCAAAGCACGACCTGTGTGTCGCAGCTTTGTGTATAGCATTAATTCGCGAGCCTCACACCACGTATGAGTCAAAAACGGGATATGGACCATTGGGAGAACACGACGTTTCTTTTTAGCTAGTGGTGGTGTCAGTGCTTAAACTGGCTGACATTTATATACTTTTCACCTATGTGGTTGTTGGAATGTGAGGCGCCTCGAATATATGGTCGATAACTGGCACTATGTGAGCCGACGTACATACCATTATATAGGTTCGATAGGACCGGGAAACGTGTGTTCAGGAATTTTCAATCCTCAAAAGTAAGAGAGGACCGGCCCAACCAATACCCAGGATCGCTGTATGTGGTCCTGAGATATTCGCTAGAGTGTCTCGAACGGAGAGGAACTTGCCCCTTGCCTCGAATCATGATGGAATCCAATTTCCAATACGTGATATTTCAGTTTTATTTGTAGAGACTAGTACGGCGACATAGTGGTATGGGTCACTTATGCCGTCTGTGATTTATACATTATGTTTGAAGTTGTTTTCTTCACTTATAGTAATAATAAAATATGAAATTTCATGTATCAAGCATTTTTGGCAATTATAAGGCAAAAACCCTATCCTCCGGCTTGCGTTGCATTGTGTGATGGGACTTGGGTCTTATAATAGCTTCATTTTTCTTTATTTAGCATTGCGCTGTTGTTTTACGCACTGGTATTCTTGGGAGGAAACCTGTTCCGTGTTAAACGGCGTGGTCCCTTGATTTACCTAACTTTAAAATAAAGATTAATAACTGTTTTAGTTCTACACCAGCCACATGACTGACCTGGAGTTTATTGTTTTAACCCAAACTCTGGGTGCCCATATTTTCCACACGGGCAGCTAGTAGTTGGGTTTTGCAGATTTATATTCACAGGATCCTGGTTTATAGCTGAAGTGATATTCGGATAGCTCTGTATCTGTGTATTTCTTTCAGTTATGTTTTGTATTATTTTCCCGCTGCTATGTATTTAAATATAATTTAAATCTCTGATATTTATCGAATGTATTTTATTTATTCATACTCTGTATATTCTTGTATTCTGATGGAATTGTTGTAATAAGCAATGAAATGTTCTTCTGTTTGCATTCTGATTGGTCTTGTCCTCAACGCAATACGTGCTTTCCTTCACGGGGAAGTTCAGGTTGTGTCAGTTTGGTATCAGAGCTTTGGTTTACAGAGCTGGAGAACAAGACACATTAGAACCAAGCGAAAGAATTAATCAAAGGTTGGATTAGAAATATCCAATAAGAATTACTCGTTAGAGATGGGATCGGTAGTATCCTAGAACGAGTGTGAAGAGTGTTGTTTTGAAAAATATAAAAATTGAAAAAAAAAATTGTTTTGAAATTTAAGTCGTTTTATACGTATTTGAATATTTTATTTGTATTGAGTTGGACAATCAAGTATATAAAGATTTTGCATATACGCGTCATGAACGTATATTCGAAGTTTTAATATACTGGATAGATATAGAATCACCCTCTAGTCGCCCGGGGACAATTCTGATGATGATTGCAACATCATTAGTATTTGTGTTCGAGTTTCGAAAGTGGGATTCTATATATTTCCATTGACTGGTGTGAGAACCAAAACTTACATAGGATTATTTGTTGTGATTTGGCATCAAAAATATGATTTTTGACTATGTATTAAAGTTATGTGTTTGAAATTTTAATTCACTAATTGATTGATGGTTGTGTTGCTTGATTATTGTTTGAATTAATTATATGTTGAACCTTTAGCCAAATTGAATCGAATATTGAACTGTATTGAAAAATGATTACAATTGCATGCATATACATGTGTATTTATTGAACAGGTCATGGCAAGGAGGCTAGAGCAGAAGAATAAAATTGTTTGCCCGACAAATAGGTACATGTTTACAAATTTATTGGGTTTGGATGATTTTATGAGCTGATTGGCTAGCCGCTTGGCTGTTTCTTTTTCTTTTTGGATTGATGAGGGCCATGGGAGGCTATGTGAAATATCCCGAAGTCCCCGGTGCAGGGGAGGTTATGGCGAAATTTTTCGAAAATTTAGGGTGTTAGCCAAATTTTTGAAAAATTTGAAAAGTTCTTAGAAACTGAAAAGTTGAAGAACTTAAGCCGTAATGAAAATAATGAAAGTTGAGTTGATTAGTTAAACAACTTTCGGCTTCATTCCTTTTCGGGGACGAAAAGTTTTAAGTAGGGGAGATTGTAACAACCCGGAAATTCTGAGCCAATTTAAAATTTTTATTTTAGCAATTTTGATGAATTTTGAATATTTATAATGGATTATTTTAAATAATATCGAGAGAAATTTATTTTGAATAGAAATAGAACATATATGTTTATTTCAATTGTCGTTAAAATATAAATATTTATTTTTAATTATAAAAGGAATTGAAAATGGCATGGTAGTTTGAAAATTCGATTTCAAACTTCAAATGAATGTACAGGATTCAAAATAAACCGGATTTCAGCGAAACCAAAAATGAATCTATTTGAGAATATCTTTCCAACGAATCCGAAAAATCAAAATTTCATAGCGGGAATCAAAAGATACGTCCAATTGAAAATTCAGAATAGTCGCTATGGAATTCTATCCCTTGAAAATGGGAATTTTGCAAATGACCTCGATTTTCGATGAAACCACTTTTGTTGGATCCGTAATGTCAAATTATTGCTAGGTTTCAAAATTCATAATTTTCTAAATCAATATGCGAGCGTGGCAAAGGAAAACGTGTTTTGATAGTTTCAGTTGATTTAATCGACTGGAAAATGGACATTTTTCAAACGGTCTCGGAATTTGACAAAATTAGTTTTGTTAGGACCGCATCGTCAATACGAAGCTAGAAAATATTTTTTTGGGATTTTTCGAGTTAGTATGTGAGCCCAGTAAATTGAAATGTGCGTTCAAATTCGATATATAGAGTTAAATTTTGATTTTGACGAAAACTGATCGAAACAGTCGAATCAGCCTGCGATACATATCCCATTGTGTTCGTAACGGGGGTAATTATTTAGGGGCGACAAGCGGTGGGTCTTGTTTCGAGGTCAGAATAAAAAGTACCTTTTTGAAATAAATAAATAATTAAATAATGTATATTATAACACCTCACCCCTCTCTCCCCATTATCTCTCAGCCCCCCCTCCCCCCCGTTTCATTCGTTCGAAGGAAAAAAATGAGAAAAAAAAATAAAATCGCGCCCCAGCCCTACTGCCGCCGGCGCGAGGCCCACCCTCTCTCCTCTTTCATGCCTCTCTTCTTTCCCTCCACTATCTCTCCTCCAATCCACCGAAGCCAACTCCCCACCGACGCACCCCAAACCGTACCCCCTCCAGCCCAAAACCGCCTCCTCCCCTCCTCGATTTCCGCAACGCGCGATTCCCCATCCCCCCTGCAATTCAATCAACAAATTCGCCCTCGCTGTGAGTTCTTTGCATTCCACTTTGCTTTGATTTTTATTTATATTGTTAACATAGAAAGCTTTGAATTTTATTTATATTATTAACACAGAAAGCTTTGATTTTTATTTATATTTTTAACATAGAAGTATTTGATTTCTATTCATACGAAGTTTAGATTTTCATTTAAATAAAGATTAGATTTTTATCGTAGTAAAGGCGAGATTTTTATTAGAAAGATAGGATTTTATATCATATATGAAAGGTTGGATTTTTAATTTTAAAAGTTTGATTTTTTAAACAAGAAAAGAATTGAATCTTAAAAGTATAAAAATCGAATTTTTATATTAGAAAAGTTTGAATCTTTATATAGTTGAAATGATGAAGTAAAAATGAGATTTTTATATATGAAGACGTAGAAGATTAAAAATATGATTTTTATATTATAGAAGTATTAAAAATTCGATCTTTATTATGTAGAAGGAGCAAAGATGTGATTTTTAAATGAGTGGCGATATAAAAATATAATCTTTATTATATGAACACCGTTATAAAAATAGAATTTTTATCTATATAGTAGCGGTATAAAAATAGAATTTTTATCCATATAGTAGCGGTATAAAAATAGAATTTTTATCTATATAGTAGAAGTATAAAAATAGAATTTTTATCTATATAGTAGCGGTATAAAAATAGAATTTTTATCTATGTAGTAGCGGTATAAAAATAGAATTTTTATCTATATAGTAGCGATATAAAAATAGAATTTTTATCTATATAGTAGCGATATAAAAATAGAATTTTTATCTATATAGTAGTGATATAAAAATAGAATTTATATCCATGTAGCGTAGTTATAAAAATGTGATTTTTATATACATAGCAACAATATAAAAATGTAATTTTTATATACATGGCAACAATATAAAAATGTGATTTTTATATTTGTAGTGAATACGAGCAACGAAAAAGACAAAAGGCGAGAACGGCGAAGATTCCTACATATGAAGAGTCGTGGCGTTTGGTTTAGCAAGTCGGTGAGAACTTCTCACTTTAAATCTTGTTTTCTAGTTAAAATATATACTAGAATGCAGACATTGCTTAGCAGCACCCGACACCCGTCGTCCACAGACCATGGACGACTTGTTTGCTTGTTTGATGTGTTGTGAAATTTGTTTGTGATGTTGATGTGAAATGGATAATAAAACATTCATGTGTTGAAATAAATTAATTATCGTTAAAAATATAATTTTTAACGTGAATGTGAATAAATAAATATTCATTTACAAACCGGATGGTTTGTGTATGTACACCTATTTGAAGGATATTGATTGGGACGATAAATTTTACACGTCGCCCAGCTGCACAAATAATATTCAGTGTTTGTGGATTAAAACCCCACATGGGTGTTGGATGAGATTTGGCGTACACTAATCCCAATTATTTAATAGTATGTCGATCGATTGGTCGACAGACTGTGTAAGCGTTAATTATTTATATTTAATGCTTACGCAGTTGTGTAGTGCACCTTGGATGATGGTTGATTATTTATCGTTGCTATTATATACATGTGTTGTATGGAATCCATATAATTAACATTATATGGTTATTGATTGGGCCTCATTCCAATCGGGAAAATAAAGAATATTATAATATAAATATTCATGTGTTGAATAGAATAAATAGTCATGTGTTGATGATACTCATGTGTTGAGAATAGTCATGTGTTGACGATACTCATGTGTTGAGAATAATCATGTGTTGAAAATTATCATATGTTGAAAGAAATATTTTAACAATAAAATTTACATCTTTATCATATATAAAATTATAAACTAACTGGAAAATAGATAAGATGAGTGGTCTTCTGGGTATTGATCTGATGTTCGTTTCGGCTTTCGGGGTTAATGCTTAGGGAATCATTCTCTTACTAATTTACGGTTGGAGCCTGGTTAAGAATTAAACGATAGAAAACATAATTTTATAAAATATATTAAATAAAAAAATAGTCATGTGTTGATGATACTCATGTGTTGAAAGAAATATAGATTCATGTGTTGAATAGAATAAATATTCATTTGTTGAATAGAATAACGAATTTATTGAAATATATAAAGCCGTGTTGATTAGAGATGCGCTATTTTGACGCGAACGATATTTATATCGATTATATTCGTTTTTATAATAATTATAGAAAAGGAAGTGATTTCAAAATATAATGTTTTGAAAATATTATCATTTGTATATCGATGATGTAGAATATTCAATTTCGATTCAAAATTGAACATGAAGTTGAAATCATTTCGGAAACGAATTTAAAACGATTTATAAAATACATTTTAAAAGGAAATCGTTGAAATATATATATATATTATATATATATATATATTATATAATGGCCTGAATAAAACGCGCCGCGCTGCGGCAGTTCGTGAATTTCGACCATTGACTTCGAATGGACATTACGGGAGATCCAACGATCGGATTCTCCTGAAACCGGAACCATTGGGTTCATATCGAAAAGAGCTTTCCAATGAATATTAGAAATTTGAAATCTAACGGTTGGATTTGTAATTATGTCCAAATCAAATTTGGAAAAGGTCGCTGTATGTGCAGTTCGATGGCCGTTGATGGAAATCGACTGTATGGGCTTTGATAAAATTATTAAAAATAGTAATAATTTGTGTAAAATCATAAGAAATGATTTGGGAAGACTTGGGATGAAAAAATCCATATTTGAAAAGATAAAAATAGATTTTTATCATAATGAACTAGTTTTGAACTAGAATTATAATCCAATATTTTCGAATAAATAAATTGGATTAGAAATCGTTTTGAAAATAATCAGAATTTCCAATACGTGAATTGGAATGGATTTGAATCGAAATTATCTTCGGAATATTTCGATGTTGGATTTCGTGATTATGCAGATATTGTTATGGGAATTTGAAAGATATATTTATATTGTTATTTCGAATACGATAGTTGTTGGTCGTAGAATTTGATATTGAATATAAGCCGATATATTTTCTATTTAGAGCCTTGTATTTAATGTCAAACGTGATTTGGGTTTGTCGTGAATGGTGTCTTCGTTAACACTGTTCTTAAACCTAGTTGAGAAAAAGATTAAATTTTCTATTTAGATTTAATGAAGTGTTCCAATTAAATAATATTAATTGGAGTTGAATTTAAATTGGTTTCTGGGTTTATCGTGAGCGGTGTTTTGAATAACACATGTTCTTTAACCCGATTAACAGTGGGAAGTGATTTTTGGGTTTATCGGTAATCGTGTTTTAAATGACATTGGTTCTTTAACCTAGTTAAATACATGATACTGATTTTTGTGAAGATTAAAACTAAGTGGAGTTTTAATGAATCTTTAATCAGATTGAAATGTGAATTGATAATTTAAATTATCAAATCTGAAAAGTGATCGAGAATGGAGTACCACCAGTTTTGCTCCAAGCAATAATTAAATCTTTAATTAGATTTGAGTGTGAAATGGTAATTAATTTTACCGATAACACCGTGGTGTTAGATATGGAGTATTACCAGTTTTGCTCCATGGGATGAATAGGTTGGGATTGGGAAATAAAATAAATAATTACTTCGGTGTTGTTCGCTAATCCCGACTAGTGTGGAAAACCATAACATTGTTTGAAAAGATATCCAAAGGAAGATTAAAGAATAAATTTAGAAGAATTTATCTTTGATAAAATTAATTGGAACCTTTCCCTAAGAATGTGAATATTTGAATAAAAGAATATTCTGAATTGGAATGAGGCGTATGTTGTGTTTGTGTAAAATTTGTTTATTATATACGCGGGTTATTCAGAAAGGCCGGGTTTATACCCATTCTGAATAACCGATTCGACGATAAGTCGAAGATGAAGATGTTGGATGAAGACCGGAAGTCTTCACATCGTCTGGACGATTATTGATGATCTTGATTGGGCTGTACACCCAAGATGAGAGAATCAGTTGGTGATCGTCCAAACGTACTTGGAGATCGATGGATATGCGAGGAAAGTGCCTCCGGTTTCGTTCAGACCCAGAACGAACTTGTAAATGGACTGTGTCTCTGACATTGGATTTTATTCTGTGTTGATTGATCTCTATTAAATATACATTTGTTTGGCGGTGGAGAATTTATTCTCTTGGTTAACGTCCTTCTCTGAGACGTACGAGCTTAGAGGTTGTATATCGATGGACATCAGTCGCATGGAGTGAATTGCCTGTGTGGCACGCCTGAGTGGCAGATGATCAAGGCTTCTGTTGAAAAGCAAAGTCTTGTGGTTGATGATCAAAGCATGGCCTGTGTGGCGCAGCTTTGTGTATAGCGTTAATTCGCGAGCCTCACACCTCGGTATGAGTCAAAAACAGGATACGGACCGTTGGGAGAACACTACGTTTCTTTCTAGCTAGTGGTGGTGTCAGTGCTTAAACTGGTTGACGCCTCGAATCTATGGTCGATAACTGGCACTATGTGAGCCGACGTACAGACCATTATATAGGTCCGATAGGATCGGGAAACATGTGTTCAGGAATTGCCAATCCTCAAAAGTAAGAGAGGACCGGCCTAACCGATTCCCAGGATCGCTGTGTGTGGTCCTGAGACATTTGCTAGAGTGTCTCGAACGGAGAGGAGCTTGCCCCTTGCCTCGACTCATGATGGAATCCAATTTCCAATACGTGATATTTCAGTTTTATTTGTAGAGGCTAGTACGGCGACATAGTGGTATGGGTCACTTATGCCGTCTATGATTTATACATTATGATTGAAGTTTTTTTCTTCACTTATAGTAATAATAAAATATGAAATTTCACGTACCAAGCATTTTTGGCTATTATAAGGTAAAACCCTATCCTTAGGCTTGCGTTGCATTGTGTGATGGGACCTGGGTCTTATAATAGCTTCATTTTTCTTTATTTAGCATTGCGCTGTTGTTTTATGCATTGGTGTTCCTGGGAGGAAACTCGTTCCGTGTTATACGGCGTGGTCCCTCGATTTACCTAACTTTAAAATAAAGATTAATAATTGTTTTAGTTCTCGCACCAGTCACATTACTGACCTGGAGTTTATTGTTTTAACCTAAACTCTGGGTGCCCCTATTTTCCACACGGGCAGCTAGTAGTTGGGTTTTGCAGATTTATATTTACAGGATCCTGGTTTACAGCTGAAGTGATATTCGGAAATCTCTGTATTCGTGTATTTCTTTCAGTTATATTTTGTATTATTTTCCTGCTGCTATGTATTTAAATGTAATTTAAATCTCTGATATTTATCGAATGTATTTTACTTATTCATACTCTGTATATTCTTGTATTCTGATGGAATTGTTGTAATAAGCAAGGAAATGTTCCTCTGCGTTCTGATTGGTCTTGTCCTTAACGCAATCCGTGCTTTCCTTCACGGGGAAGTTCGAGTCATGTCAATTAATCTAACACACATCATCAACAACAGATTATATATCACATCATATATCACCATATATGAAAAAGAGTAAAATAAATTATGAGGAATCCTGTTGGATTCCTCCGACCTGTTTCCCTGCATCCACAGATGTTAAATGTTATAATTAACATTGATTTCATTTTAATATGAAATATTCTGATAAACAGAATCAATGTTTGATTAACGATTTATATATATATATATATATCGTTATCCATAATTTCAGCCAATAAATAAGCAATTCAACCAAACAATCAACACACAGCAAACAATCATCATTTATCAATATTAGATTATATTTGTAAAAAATATAAATTGATCAGAGTTAGTGAGATTTACTCACTTTGGTGGTTTGTCGTTAAATAACGATAATCGTTCAATATATCTTATTTGGCATTTAGTTTCACCATAAATTGTAACAGTCTCCAATCCACTCCCATTCCGTTCCATGTTGTAGCCCTCATCCATACGATCCTAAAGGATCTGACCATTCGTTAATCTGACACCGTATGGCCAAGATATAACATTAAGAAGTTAATATACATCTAAAACTAATTTGAACTAAATATTTATCTTTAAATGGGCCTCACCCATTTTAACTTTAGGCTCATCCCTTCAAACTCGTGACTACCGTATTCCATCTTCTCCATCCAAACACCGGTCTCCAGTTCGAAAACCATCCACACAAACAGTTTCGTTCTTCCATCCCTCGCCACCTTTCTGCTCCACGATAGATCACACAAACCAAAGCCCTCCTCTTCTAATTTCGCACCCCCCATACTAAAAATGCTTCACTTGGATCCTTCTCATGGAACGCTATTCAGCCGCATTTCCATGCAAGTACAGGAAGACATTGACATCTATTTCGACGGAATCCTCCAAAACTTAGCATACACACTCCATTCCGTCCCACCAACCCAAACATGACATCCATTTCGCGAATCGACGCTTGAATGCCCTTAGATCTACAACCCTAGTTCGCAAGACCAAAAACTAGCGATCACCAGGTATGATCGAACACCACAGAATAGGTACCAAATCGAAGAGCTACCCCCTACCAACCCAAAGAACTCGGCTTTGTAATTTATTGGAGTTTATTTTGATTTTTGAAACCTCTCAAAATGTGTTTCCTAGAAGAACATACGGTGGGCAGAGTTCGTTGACTAAAGAGGAAATGATTTTAGGGTTTAAAGAATTAGTGGGTATTTATGGTGAAGAAATATTATTTTTATATTTATTATTTTACTAATTTATATAGTACCGGTGTTTGTATTTGTCTTTTAAAAATCCGTATGATCACATACGATACCCAAATCTGATGAAAATGGACATACACCTACAGTTCGACATTACGGACCCAACGAAACTTGAATCGTAGAATTCCGAGTTCGTTTGCTCACACAGGGTATGTTTAAAGTTAAATTATCATCTGTTTTTCACATTAAAATCCCGTACGACCACATACTGACTTCAAAAATCATGAAACTTGACATCTAACAATAATTTAACATTCCTGATCCAACAAAATTTGTTTCGTCAAAAACGGAGCTCGTTTGCAAAAGTGACTAGCTCTAAATAAACCCATTTAAATATTAATATATATTTAAAAATAATTAAATTAAATAAAAATAATTCAATATCATCGTGTATATTCACATAGAATATTTTCTTGCACCAAAATAAATATACTGGGATTTAAAGTTCGATAATCCAAAATCAGAGTTAATCGATATTCAATTTAAAATAGAAATCCTTTTATAAATTCGTTATAAATTATAAAGGAATTCCATTGTGACTATTTTAAAATTTGATTTGATCGTAACTCAAAATCTACACAACGAAATCTCGATTTTTCTCTTTTATTAGAAAAATGTACTTCACCAGCTCCGAACGTTTCTTGTTTCATAGAAATTCGATTTAAAACAGATTCTGTATACTCATTTAAAGACCAAATCGCCAAATTATGAATTACCATGCCATTTCGAGCTCGTTTATTATTATAATATAAATTATACGTTCAACTGACATTTATAAATAAATTCGTTAACATAATTCAACCCTAAACTGAATTATATATTTTAAATAATCAATTTCACACAATATTGTCAATTCATTTATTTTCGACTATTTCGGATTTAAATATATTATTCCATTATTTATATTAATTAAATATTCATTATAATTTAATTAAACGACCATTTAAATCACTAAATCACTATTTAAATAATTAAACAAATTAATTATTATACCGAAAAAATACGGGACGTTACATTCTTCCCCCCTTAAAATAATTTCGTCCTCGAAATTGCTAAGGTAGAAAACAAATCCTATTGACTGGTTAGAACTTATTTGTTCACTTATTAACATCAGTTTCAACTGAACCAATTTAATTTTATTTAAATTATTAATTCATTTCTAATAACGAAAATTTTCAAAAATCTTGAAAATTTTCTAACACCTTAACTTTTTGAAAAATTTCGCCAGCACCTCCTTTGTACTGGTCAATAGCTCAAGCTCCAACACGCCTCTCTAGGCCTTCTTCAACCCAAAAGATTATCAAACAGCTAAGCGGCTTGCCAATTCGGCTCATCAAAATCTCAAACTCATATATAATATAAACTGGTACCTTTTTGTCGGGCATATCAATATATCCTTTACATGTGTTACCAATTCTGCATATACCAACGTCATCCCAATCATTCGGTTTTACTCGAGCCGAATTCTGTCCTTAACTTAGATTCCATTTTTAATTTTAACTCTTAACTTACCAGTCCAATTCCATTTAGGATTGTCTCTAATCCAATCTAGTTCGATATTTTCTATCTCAGTTCATTTTCCACTCAACAGGTTTCAATTCAATTTCTATTTCTATTTGCTTTTACAAATTCTAATTTAATTTGTTTTAATTCAAACAATCTTCCCCATGAATTTTCAAACTATTTAGCTTTTCTAAAACCAGATATCGCCTTTTAGGATTCAAAACAACTTGCTTTTCACAAAACAATTCAAAAACAAAATCTTTGGTAGTAATCCATCACTTAGCAACTCAAAAATGAACACTAATGATGTCGCGATTCATCATCAGGGTTATTTCCTAGCTATTGAAGTGAGTTCAATACAATATCACTTTTAAAACCATTTCCAAATACTTCCATTTTGAAATCTATTTCAAAATACTATTCCCAATGCTTGGAAAACATTTCAAAAATCTCCCAGGATTTTAGAATTCTTTTATACTTAGTTCAATTTCATTTTCAAACACTTTTCATGTTTTCAGAATTTTAATTCCAAATTTTGATTTTAATCCAGATTTACTTCATCTTATTTCATATATTATATGCATATGAATTCTGATTGGTTATTTACATAACCATACCAATTATATTCTTATTCGATTATAATTACAACTAATACATTCAATAATAATATCATTATAAATCATCTGTTTATATTAAAATATATCGGTAAAATTATATCGTTTATCGTCTTTCAAACCATACCGTGCCGGTTCATCATATTCAAGTGTTTATTTACTCCTATCGATGCAGTGGATCAAACCGATCGACCAGAACTCCTAAACAACTCAATTAATAATTCTCCACAATATAAAATCATTTTATATTGAATAAAAAATACGCGCTCATATATATACACTCAAACTCAATCTAGGGTATTATTAACCCTATCTCTACTGAGTCACGCCACAGAGCCAAGGTAATTACTTAACCTTAAGCTCTGATACCACTGTAACGACCCGGGATATTTGTGATCGTGGATATCGGCATACTACACCATGTCAAACATCCAAGAACCGAAAACATCGGATAGTCCATGAAAGAAATTAAAGGGTGAGAATAGATAAGATAGAAACTTAGAATAGAAGAAGAAGAAGAACATCACAACATCAGAGTAAACACGAATCTCACAACGGAATGAGTAAATATATTTTATAACATAACTTTGAAATAAGACAGTATCTGTATACAATACCATTATTAGAGCATAACACTTACAGTGTAATGACCCGCATTCTACGCATCGGGGGATCGTAGAATATTTATTTCTTTCCCATATGAAGTCGTATGGTCATGTAACTTTGGGAAATATCCATTAGAGTCATTTCTCATGTTTATGATTTTTGTCGATTTTTAAATGACCATTTTGCCCCTAGTTGGTACTGTTTTGGCCATAACTTTTGATTGGAAAGGAATTTTGACTTGAAACCACTTCCATTAGATTTGTTTGATGGTTTACCTTTCTGTAGAGTGGTCATAATAGCCAAACGGACTTACCGTTTGGGAGACTTAGCTGAAATAAGATTTGAAAGGTGAAAAACTGCTTAACCGGGCCAAATCGGGTGATTAGTGAGTAGGCCCATAACCCATTTCGGGATTAGGGTTATGGGGAGGCTGAAATGAGATAGAGGATCATTTCATTTCAGTTTTCTAGCCTCTACTTATCACCAAGGAACCCTAAAAATGACCTCTAACCTCTAAATCACCTCCAAATCATCTTTTGGTCAAGGATTAAGCTTAGCAACCCCTAATCAAGGAAGATCTTCACCAAAGCAACATATGAGCTGCTGTTTGGCATTGAGATTCACATCAAATCAGAGAATTATTTCAGATCTTAGTTTATTTGTGGTTAAGGTGAGTGATTTGCATAGTTTTACACTAATCATGGCTAGTTAAGGGTAATTAGTGCTAATTAGCGAATTTAAGTATGATAAAAATTCGGGAAAAATATTCATAAATTCTTAAATGATGTTTTAGACCTTTGATATGAATTTGGGTTAATTTGGTTAAGTTTTGCTAATCCTATCATTAGTTTCACCTAAACATGCTTAAGGGGAAATGTGGGATTTTGGGTATGTTTGATCCATTTTAACCTATCATATTGATGTTTTGATGTTTGTGGTTGACTATGCATGTTTCTATGACTGTATGAAATGCTTTGTGATTGATTTCAATAGTTAGAATGGTCGGAAACGACGTCGAATGGCGTAAACACTTGCTGGAACAGTTTCAGAAAACAGTGCAGGGTTCGGATCGGATCGGATATGTGGCTTGGATCGGATATGTTGAAATGAGCAAGGAATTCGATTGGATCGGAACCCAACACTTGGGAAAAGTGGCAAAAAGGAAGGCCATGCTAGCTGAACTGGGATCGGATCGGACTAGGGAGTAGGGATCGGAGCGGATAGAGGAGGATGGATCAGATCGAAGCACGTAAAGGATGAGGAGGCGGATCAGAGCGGAAGCATGAACTGGAGGAGGAGTGGCACCCGACCCGAACCGAGGAGAAACGCCCGACCTGAATAGATGGGGGACACCCGACCCGAACCGCACCAGGAGAAGACCCGTCCCGAACCAATGAAGGATACCCGACCCGAACCGATGGCTTGAGGAGGAACCCGACCCAGTATTGATCAATAACCCGAGATGAAAAGGTAGTCCAATATGGGAAGTTAGAGCTCAGGATCCAGTTGGGAACCAATGAGTTCACTTCATGGTTGGACTTTGCTACGGGACGTGTGCTAAGGAGTCGTCGACGTTCATAACTTCGATTCACCACTGGAAATGAATGATGGGCTACTTATTAGTGCAGTAGGGTCATTATGACCCGAGGGGCAAGGTGATGGTAGCAAGACTACATTATCAGTGCAGTAGGGTCATTATGATCTGAGGGGCAAGGTGATGCGTAGTAAGACTATGAGCCAGCGCAGATGGGGTGAATAGCTCCATGGGGCAAGTGGACATAGTAAGGATTGGTAAGGCTATGAGCCAGCGCAGATGGGGTGAATAACTCCATGGGGCAAGTGGACATAGCAAGGAATTAGTGGCTACGTTATCAGTGTAGTGAAGCCATTTATGACTTCATGGGGCAAAGTGATCGTAGCAAGGTATGTTGGGTGATCGAAGTGGTGAATATCGTATGCTTTACGCACTGAGTGAGAGATGTGAGGATGGATGATATGCTTGATTGTTTGCCATCATTATGACATGCACACCTCCCCCACCTCCGTATCTTTACACTGTTTGATATGGTACCTTAGAGTGTTGTACAGTATGTAGTGCTAACTCTTTGGTTGCAGGTCCAGGTTCAGGTATGTTTTAGTTTACCTGTTATTGTTCACTTTAGATGCTTATCACTCATACCAGGCTTTATGTCTGACCCAGAGTTTTATGTCTCCTCTTATTACTCTGGGTGCTCACACGAGCAGACTAGAGACAGGTTAGCTGGTGATGCGTGAGTAGCTGGTTCGGAGGCGGGCATGAGGCTTCCACGTATGATATATATATATATATATATATATATATACACACACATTCTCCCTGTGTCGTTGGTGGCCACTACTTGGGCACCAGTAGTGTACCTCCTTTATCTTACTTTTTCTTTGAGACAGTTTGAAAGTTGTAATAAGCTGTATTTTGGGATTTCCGCTGCTATGATGTTTAGTTCTGATTTTCAGCTTATGCACTGTCTCTCCTGTTTTATGTCAAGTATGTTATTATTATATTTTATTCTATGCACTGTGAGACATTCTACAGGTTCTTTGTATGCTCATTTCCTTCTTCCCTTTCCTTTTGACGACCCGTTCCGTGCTAACTGGACATGTGTACAACGCACTTTTGGAGTAAATGTCGGTTGGTGCGGGGCGGGCCGTCACACTTGGTATCAGAGCTCTAGGTTGCGTCGTTAACTTAGGGAAAGACACCAGGGAGAGAAAGTACGTATATGAGAGCGCGTATTTGTGATTACTTTGGTTTTCAAAAGCTATATATGTATATACTACTGGTAGTATAAGAATGAAGTCGCACTGTACTAGCACCACTATGGAGTCGTTAATCGTTTCCCTTTTTCAGATTGACGATGAGCCGAGATACGAGAGGTGCTGGTAGAGGGACCAACCAAGGGAATGCCGCTGACATGAGGGCAATGTTTACTAACCTCACGAGAGACATGCTTAGAGAATTGCAAGGGGCAGTTCCCAATCCCGGAGTTGGTGTTGGCCCAGTAGTGCAGGCGCCTAGGGTCGATTTCGCCAAGTTGTGCAAAGATTACACTAACCTTGGTGGGAAGCCGTTCCACGGAACGGAGTCGGCCACAGATGTTCAGGACTGGATGGATAGCTGTGACCGTATCTTCGATGACTTGGGTCTTGAGGATGCGATGAAGAGAAGGCTAGCGTCTCGTCAGCTGCAAGGGCGAGCGATGAATTGGTGGAATGCCATTAGAACAGCTACTCCAGAAGATCAGGTTACTTAGGATCAGTTCAAGGCTCGCTTTAGCGAGAAGTTCATTCCAGCAGCCCAAAAGTCAGTGTTGTTTAAGAAGTTCTTGGAACTCAGGCAGAACGGAAGGGCAGTTTCTGATTATATTGCTGAGTTCGACACTTTGTCAAAGAATGGACTGTCTCTTATCGACACTCCTGAGAAGAAGAATGAGAAGTTTATTACTGGATTGGATGGATACTTGGGGGAAAGGCTTATCAACCACATCGATGAGACTTTTGAATCGATTGTGGGGAAGGCTTTGAGATCAAAGAGTCTTTACCCTAAGTCAAAGACTGAGGCTGCATCTGCAGAAGGGCCAAAGCCGCAAGCAGGCGGTGAAGGCAAGAATAACTCTCAGAATAAGAGGAAGCAGGACCAATCTAAGGGTGGCCAGAAAAAGAGCAAGAAGGATGTTGAGTGCTTCAGCTGTGGTAAGAAGGGCCATTATGCTAAAGAATGTCGGGCCAAGCCAGCGGAAAGGAAGTGTTACAGCTATGGTCAAGCGGGACATCATAAGGATAGGTGTCCACAACCTCTTAAGGAGAAGCAGATTGTGAAAGCATATGCTATCGATGTTGTTCCTTCTTCGTCGAATGCCCCAACTGCGGGGAGAAAGGAAAGAATGTTGTTATTCAAGGTATGCTTTCTATTTATGACATACCAGTTCGAGTTTTGTTTGATACTGGGGCTTCCCGTTCCTTCATATCTAGTGACCTGGTAGATAGGTTGGGACTGGAACCCGAGATAGTCGATAGACCATTGGTTGTGACGAACCCAATTGGTGGTTCGACTAACCTTAGTATGATTTGCAGGAATTTGGTCTTATCGAGTCATGGATGTATGTTTGTATGTGATTGCTTTGTTTTGGGCTTTACTGGGTATGGCATTATATTGGGAGTCGATTGGCTCCAAAGATACGGGGTGGTGGTAGACTGTGAGGGCTTTTTGGTGACAGTGAGGGTGGATGATGGGCGGAGGGTAGTGTTTGGTAGTCTACCTAGTGATGGGGTTATGGCTAGTTTTGTAAATTCCCTCGACATCCCGCAGGATGAGTTGTCAGATGTGCCCGTGGTTGGCTAGTATCCGGACGTCTTCGAGGAGGTGACCGGGCTTCCACCACACCGAGAGATTGAGTTCCGTATTGATTTAGTGAAAGATGCCAGACCTATAGTGATGCCACTTCGTCGTATGGCACCAAGGGAGCAGCGAGAGCTCGGGGTGCAAGTCAGCAATCTTTTGAAGAAGGGATTTATTAGAAGGAGTGTCTCCGAGTGGGGAGCACCAGTTGTGTTTGCCACTAAGTCAGATGGTTCCCTTCGTTTGTGTGTGGACTATCGCGAGTTGAATAAGGTGACAAGGAAGAATAAGTATCCTCTACCACTGATAGATGATTTGTTTGATCAGCTGGAAGGAGCTAGAGTGTTCTCCCAGTTGGACCTCGCGACAGGATTTCATCAGCTTCGAGTAGCAGATGAGAGTGTTCTGAAAACGGCATTTAGGACGCCGTCTGGATTTTATGAGTGGTCGGTCATGCCATTTGGGTTGACCAATGCACCAGCTTACTTTGTGGATCTTATGAATCGAGTATTCAGAGATCAGTTGAATAAGTTTGTTCTTGTGTTCGCGGATGAAATCCTTGTTTACTCAAGGACAGAGAAGGAACACAAGGGGCACTTGAGGATAGTGATGGAGGTGTTGAGGAAACACCAATTGAAAGCGAAATTCTCTAAGTGTCATTTTTGGAGGAGGGAAGTGAGATTCTTGGGTCATGTTGTTTCAGAGAGCGGTATTGCCGTGGACCCTGCGAAGGTGGCTACGGTACAGGATTTGCCTACACCCAAGAATGCAATAGATGTAAGAAGTTTCTTGGGATTAGCTGGATATTATCGTAAGTTTATCCAGGACTTCTCCAAGATAGCAGCACCGTTGACTCAATTGACTAAGAAGAATCAGTCCTTCGTCTGGGACGGAGTGTGCGAGGATTCCTTCAAGAGTCTAAAGGAGAAGTTGACGCGTGCGCCAGTGTTAGTCATTCCTAAGGGGAATGAAGAGATGACGGTATACACGGATGCTTGTGGTACCGGACTGGGTGCAGTATTGATGCAAGGAGGTAGGGTAGTAGCTTATGCTAGTCGACAGCTAAAGCCGCATGAGAAGAAGTATCCTACCCATGATTTGGAATTAGCAGCGATCGTGTTTGCGCTGAAGATGTGGAGACACTATCTTTTGGGGGAAAGATTTGAGTTGTTTACCGATCATAAATCGTTAAAGTATCTCTTCTCCCAGAAAGATCTGAATCTCCGTCAGTAGAGATGGTTAGAGTTCTTGGCTTCGTATGATTTTGATATCGCATACACACCTGGGAAAGGTAATGCGGTAGCCGATGCCTTGAGTAGGAGACATGCTAGCTTAGGGGCAATGTTTCTTGAATGGAAGCAACTGGAGTATATAGCGGGGTTTGATTTTAGACCAAGGTGCGAATTGGATCCAGTTATGCTAGCTAGTTTGGCGATCAGACCCACTTTAATAGAGCGGATTGGTTCCAGCCAGAGGGACGATCCTAATCTATCGGAAATCATCTCCAAGTTAGAAATGAACATCGACGATGAGGAGATGAATGTGTATGGGCTTGATCGAGATAGATAGCTTCGGAAGAATGGAAGACTGGTTGTGCCCAACGTGAATGATTTGAGAGATGAAGTGCTTAGAGAATGTCATCACTCAAAACTAACTATACATCCCGGTGGTAATAAGATGTATCGAGACATGAAGCGAACCTACTACTGGGAAGGGATGAAAAGAGACGTTGGGAAGTTTATATCCAAATGCATGAATTGTCAGCTAGTTAAAGCCGAGCAAAAGAAGCCTAGTGGTTTGCTGCAACCATTAGAAATTCCCGAATGGAAATGGGAACAAGTCTCGATGGATTTCATCGATGGCTTACCAAGGACTAGATCAGGATATGATAGCATTTGGGTAATTGTGGATCGATTGACTAAAAGTGCAAGATTTATACCAGTCAAATTTGACCAGAACGGCAGCCAAGTTGGCAGAATTGTATATGAAGTGGGTAGTGAGATTTCATGGAGTACCCAAAAGCATTGTGAGTGACCGAGACCCGTTGTTCACTAGTGGGTTTTGGAAGAGCTTACAAGAGGCTCTAGGGTCAAGACTACATCTCAGTACCGCATATCATCCTCAGACCGACGGTCAGACGGAGAGGGTGAATCGTATATTGGAAGATCTCTTGAGAGCTTGTATATTGGATTTTGGTGGATCATGGGATGACCATTTGCATCTAGTAGAGTTTGCATATAATAATAGCTACCAATCCAGTATCGGTATGGCTCCATATGAAGCTTTGTACGGAAGACCGTGCAACTCACCATCATGTTGGATAGAGACTGGCGAGAAGTTTGTGCTTGGACCAGATGTGGTGATAGAAACGTCGGATAAGATTAAGATCATTCAGCAACAAATGAAAGCTGCCCAAGATAGGCAGAAAAGTTACGCTGACAAGAAGAGAAGAGACTTGAAATTCTCCGTTGGTGACTTGGTGTTCGTCAAGATCTCTCCGTTAAAGAGCGTGATTCGATTTGGCAGGAGAGGCAAGTTGGCACCAAGATTTGTTGGCCCATTCCCTGTTCTTGAACTAGTCGGGAATTTGGCATATAGAGTTGGGTTACCAGAGAAGATGGCGGGAGTTCACAATGTATTTCATGTTTCCCAACAAAGGAAGTTCGTTCACGACTCAGATGTGACTATTTCACCTGATCAGTTAGAGGACTTCGAAGTAGAACCCGAGGCGGTTGGGAACCGCAAGCCGATTCGTATTGTGGGGCACGATATGAAGCAACTTCGAAGGAAGGCGGTGAAGCTAGTCAAGGTTCAGTGGGGCGAGAACGAGAATGATTGTACTTGGGAGACAGAGGAGAGCACTAGGAAGGCATATCCAGAACTCTTTGCCTGGTAAGATTTACTTTGCAATTTAGTTCTTCCGCATGCTAGGGTAGACTTGTTTAGCTTGTTTGATTGTTGTTTTATGATTGATAGGCATGAGGAACCTTTGTGTGTGTTTGGATTAGGGAATTTCGGGGGCGAAATTTCTTAAGGGGGGGAGAGTGTAATGACCCGCATTCTACGCATCGGGGGATCGTAGAATATTTATTTCTTTCCCATATGAAGTCGTATGGTCATGTAACTTTGGGAAATATCCATTAGAGTCATTTCCCATGCTTATGATTTTTGTCGATTTTTAAATGACCATTTTGCCCCTAGTTGGTACTGTTTTGGCCATAACTTTTGATTGGAAAGGAATTTTGACCTGAAACCACTTTCATTAGATTCGTTTGATGGTTTACCTTTCCGTAGAGTGGTCATAAAAGCCAAACGGACTTACCGTTTGAGAGATATGGCTGAAATAAAATTTGGAAGGTGAAAAACTGCTTAACCAGGCCAAATCGGGTGATTAGTGAGTAGGCCCATAACCCATTTCGGGATTAGGGTTTTGGGGAGGCTGAAATGAGATAGAGGATCATTCCATTTTAGTTTTCTAGCCTCCACTTATCACCAAGGAACCGTAAAAATGGCCTCTAACCTCTAAATCACCTCCAAATCATCTTTTGGTCAAGGATTAAGCTTAGCAACCCCTAATCAAGGAAGATCTTCACCAAAGCAACATAGGAACTGCTGTTTGGCATTGAGATTCACATCAAATCAGAGAATTATTTCAGATCTTAGTTTATTTGTGGCTAAGGTGAGTGATTTGCATAGTTTTACACTAATCATGGCTAGTTAAGGGTAATTAGTGCTAATTAGCGAATTTAAGTATGATAAAAATTCTGGAAAAATGTTCATAAATTCTTAAATGATGTTTTAGACCTTTGATATGAATTTGGGTTAATTTGGTTAAGTTTTGCTAATCCTATCATTAGTTTCACCTAAACATGCTTAAGGGGAAATGTGGGATTTTGGGTATGTTTGATCCATTTTAACCTATCATATTGATGTTTTGATGTTTGTGGTTGACTATGCTTGTTTCTATGACTGTATGAAATGCTTTGTGATTGATTTCAATAGTTAGAATGGTCGGAAACGTCGTCGAATGGCGTAAACACTTGCTGGAACAGTTACAGAAAACAGTGCAGGGTTCGGATCAGATCGGATATGTGGCTCGGATCGGATATGTTGAACTGAGCAAGGAATTCGTTCGGATCGGAACCCAACACTTGGGTAAAGTGGCAAAAAGGAAGGCCACGCTAGTTGAACTGGGATCGGATTGGACTAGGGAGTAGGGATCGGAGCGGATAGAGGAGGATGGACCGGATCGAAGCACGTAAAGGATGAGGAGGCGGATCGGAGTGGAAGCATGAACTGGAGGAGGAATGGAACCCGACCCGAACCGAGGAGAAACGCCCGACCTGAATAGATGGAGGACACCCGACCCGAACCACACCAGGAGAAGACCCGACCCGAACCACACCAGGAGAAGACCCGACCCGAACCAATGAAGGATACCCGACCCGAACCGATGGCTTGAGAAGGAACCCGACCCGACCCAGTATTGATCAATAACCCGAGATGCAAAGGTAGTCCAATATGGGAAGTTAGAGCTCAGGATCCAGTTGGGAACCAATGAGTTCACTTCATGGTTGGACTTTGCTGCGGGACGTGTGCTAAGGAGTTGTCGACGTTCATAACTTCGATTCACCACTGGAAATGAATGATGGGCTACTTATCAGTGCAGTAGGGTCATTATGACCCGAGGGGCAAAGTGATGGTAGCAAGACTACATTATCAGTGCAGTAGGGTCATTATGACCTGAGGGGCAAGGTGATGCGTAGTAAGACTATGAGCCAGCGCAGATGGGGTGAATAGCTCCATGGGGCAAGTGGACATAGTAAGGATTGGTAAGGCTATGAGCCAGCGCAGATGGGGTGAATAACTCTATGGGGCAAGTGGACATAGCGAGGAATTAGTGGCTACATTATCAGTGCAGTGAAGCCATTTATGACTTCATGGGGCAAAGTGATCGTAGCAAGGTATGTTGGGTGATCGAAGTGGTGAATATCGTATGCTTTACGCACTGAGTGAGAGATGTGAGGATGGATGCTATGCTTGATTGTTTGACATCATTATGACATGCACACCTCCCCCACCTTCGTATCTTTACACTGTTTGATATGGTACCTTAGAGTGTTGTATAGTATGTAGTGCTAACTCTTTGGTTCCAGGTCCAGGTTCAGGTATGTTTTAGTCTACCTGTTATTGTTCACTTTAGATGCTTATCGCTCATACCAGGCTTTATGTCTGACCCAGAGTTTTATGTCTCCTCTTATTACTCTGGGTGCTCACACGAGCAGACTAGAGACAGGTTAGCTGGTGATGCTCGAGTAGCTGATTCGGAGGCGGGCATGAGGCTTCCACGTATGATATATATATACACATTCTCCCTGTGTCATTGGTGGTCGCTACTTGGGCATCAGTAGTGTACCTCCTTAATCTTACTTTTGCTTTGAGACAGTTTGAAAGTTGTAATAAGCTGTATTTTGGGATTTCCGCTGCTATGATGTTTAGTTCTGATTTTCAGCTTATGCACTGTCTCTCCTGTTTTATGTCAGGTATGTTATTATTATATTTTATTCTATGCGCTGTGAGACATTCTACAGGTTCTTTGTATGTTCATTTCCTTCTTCCCTTTCCTTTTGACGACCCGTTCGGTGCTAACTGGACATGTATACAGCGCACTTTTGGAGTAAATGTCGGTTGGTGCGGGGCGGGCCGTCACATACAGCACATCGGAAATAAACAATTGTTATAAATTTCTTAAGCCTCTTGCTCCAAGCTCTCAGTATATCTGTAAAATCCTGACTACTTGACTGACCGTACAAATTTGGGCACCCAAGAGTTTAGGAAGAAATAATGATCTTTTATACCAAAACTCCCTTAATATTATGATAGTGTCTATCAACCACAATATAATAATCACGTAGCAAAATGCTTTCATCTCACGTTCCACATACATAATATATAATCAAAAACCGCGGGCGCTTATTGATTAATGAATTAAAACTAGCAAGGTATGGGACCACCTTCCGATAGAGTATCTCTAGAGAGGAATACATCGGGTTCAACAAGAACATCTTGCAACCCAGGCTAAACATGACCAGTCACTCATTTTGCTTGAGTGTACCGAATGTATTATCACCAACGGTTAGGATCAGCAACCGTTTCTCGAAAGGGACAACATCAAAATAGGTTAAAGAAGTAAATGAAACTTTAGATCAGGTGACAATACACACTAATTGGCAGCCAATCACTTAGCCATGCAACCTACCCGATTTTTTTACCATTTCCTGGTTGTGAGGCTAGAGGTCATAACGTACAGATCACACCATTATTTACTTTGAATGTCACATCGTCATACCCACTAAATCACATATTGATTTCTCCAAAAATACCACAGGTATACAGCTAAGAAAAACGAATTCCTCCACCACCAAACATAAATACGTTTGAAGATATCAACTTACGCGATCTATTAAATATACTCTGTCAGACATTCTTCCATACTTGTTGTCCTGGGACTGGACAAAACAAAGGTACTATTCTGTAAACAGAACAACTTTTGCATAACTCCGTCTTCAATTATCTTCATCATTTTTTATCGCAATGCTAATATCCATACAGAGTGGTTTTCCGATAATGAATCTGATCCCGATCTCTCCGTATTGACGATGGAAAATGGTCAAAAACTTTGATAGTCGGTTATTTAACTATCAAAGGAAACTATGTGTACAAACAACGGTTGTATTTTCAAATGGAAATCTTACCGAGCAAATCAGCAATCAACACTGATCCCCTTTTATTTAATTTGTCATTCCATTATCCATTTCCCTATTCCTGTTTCCATATATTCGTAAAATCTATTTTTTCTAATTTTAGAAAATATACTTTATTAATCACTGGAAAACATTTCCATACTTACTCCAATTTCTTATTTTATATATTTGAAAACATTTCTGATTCTTATTTGGAAAACATTTCCAAAACTCCTTTATTGGATTTAAACAGATGTTTATAAAAACATCGCTATGCCAACTCAAACCATTACACTCAATAACTAAATTCACTTAACCAGCCTTCACTATCAAACTTTAACCATTCCTTAGTTAAAAATGGAGTCAATCAAGTTGGGGTATAATTACCTCTCAGACCTTAACTTAACAACATTTGTAACCTCGAAATAGACAAGTTCACCTTTTAAACCTTTAACAAACTTCCTTCCGTAACTCTTGGATTCTATTTACGAATCCACTTCTTTTACAAAAATCATTTGATTATATCGATAGTGTTATAATCCCATGCTTCTGAAATATAATAACTTAAAATATTACTTTATTTATTAATTAGGATAAATAAACAAACAACTAATTTATTTAAAAATAATTAAATCTTAATTAAAAGGAAACTGAATAGTACTTTCCCGAATTCGATATAATCGAATTTCAACATATAACTCTCTTTCGAATAATCTCTATTCGATAACTCCCTTTCGAATAAACTTTATGTGATTAACTCTTTTCGAATAAACTATATTCGATTAACTCATTTCGAATAATATATATTCGATAGCTCCTTTCGAATAAACTATATTCGATTAACTCCTTTCGAATAAACTATATTCGATTAACTCCTTTCGAATAAACTATATTCGATTAACTCCTTTCGAACAAACTATATTCGATTAACTCTTTTCGAATAAACTATATTCGATTAACTCCTTCTTCTGTCTCATTCAAATTCCCCTTTGAGTTTCTACTTCAAATCCGATCTTCTTTATAAATGTTTTTATTTTCAAACATTTATTTAATCTATTATTCATATAAAATATGAATATCATTTCTTTTATAATCTTCTTCTTCGCAAAATGCTTGCCTTAATCCATTATTCATATTCAATATGAATGACATATTCTTTATATAATCAAAACAGTTTGGTTTTGTATTTAAAATAATATTTAAAATATTCTATTTATACTTCTATTTATGAACACTTCATATAAAATCTTATTTTATATTCAACACTTTAATAATTCCATCTAAAATTCTCGTTAACACTACATTCATATTCAGTTTCAATTTTCGATGTTAAAATCGATTCTTACTTCTCTATGTAAGTTCTGACTTATATATTCCATTTATCCACTGATAAATAATTAACTTAATTTATAAAATATTATTTATAAATAAATCTGCTCTCTTTATCTATTTTACTTCTTTATATAAGTTCAAACTTATATATCTTTGTTTATCCAATGATAAATATTTTCCTTAATTTAAAAATATTATTTATAAATTTTTCTTCTTAATTCATCTGTTAAAAACATTTTTTTATTTAATATCTAATTTAAATAGATCATCTCAAATTTCTTTTATAATTCGAATCCCCTTTTTATAATTCTATATTTATTTCCCTAATATTTCCTTTTATAAAATAATATTTATTATACAAATAATTCCTTTTATAAAATTCTATTCATTTTAAAAATATTTCTTTTTATAAAATCCTTTGATTTTATAAATATCTCTTTTTATAAAATCCTTTGATTTTAGATATATTTCGTTTTCAATATAACATTGAAAATTCCCTTTTTATATTCCAGTATTTCTTATGGTATTTAAAATACCAAATAATAATGATCAATATCATTCTAACACAAATCATCAACAACAAATTAAATATCACATCATATATCATCATATATGAAAAACAGTAAAATAAATGTTGAGGAATCCAGTTGGATTCCTCCGACCTGTTTCCCTGCATCCATAGATCTTAAACAATATAATTAACATCGATTTCATTTCAATATGAAATATTCTGATAAACAGAATCAATGTTTGATTAATGATTTATATATATCGTTATCCATAATTCCAACCAATAAATAAGCAATTCAACCAAACAATAAACACACAGCAAACAATCATCATTTATCAATATTAGACTATACTTATAAAAAATATAAATTGATCAGTGTTAGTGAGATTTACTCACTTTGGTGGTTTGTCGTTAAATAACGATAACCGTTCATTATATCTGATCAGGCGTTTAATTTCGCCATAAATTGTAATGGTCTCCAATCCACTCCCAGTCCATTCCATGTTGTAGCCCTTGTTCATACGATCCTAACGGATCTGACCGTTCGTTAATCTGACACTGTATAGCCAAGATATAGCATTAAGAAGTTAATATACATCTAAAACTAATTTAAACTAAACATTTATCTTTAAATGGGCCTCACCCATTTTAACTTTAGGCCCATCCCTTCAAACCCGTGACTACCGTATTCCATCTTCTCCATCCAAACACCGGTCTCCAGTTCGAAAACCATCCACCCAAAATAGTTTCATTCTTCCATCCTTTGCCACCTTTCTGCTTCACGATAGATCACACAAAAATATCCAAAGCCTTCCTCTTCCAATTCCGCACCCCCCATACTAAAAATGCTTCACTCGGATCGTTCTCATGGAACGCGATTCAGCAGCAGTTCCACGCACGTACAGGAAGACCTCGACATTTATTTTGATGGAATCCTCCAAAACTCAGCATACACACTCCATTCCATCCCACCAACCCGAACATGACATCCATTTCGTGAATCCACGCTTGAATGCCCTTAGATCTGCAACCTTAGTACACAAGACCAAAAACTAGCGACGACCAGGCACAATCGAACACCATAGAATGGGTACCAAATCGAAGAGCTACCCCCCACCAACCCAAAGAACTCGTCTTTGTAATTTATTGGAATTTATTTTGATTTTTGAAATCTATCGAAATGTGTTTCCTGGAAGAACGTACGGCGGGTAGAGTTCGTTGACTAAAGAGAAAATGATTTTAGGGTTTAAAGAAGTAGTGGGTATTTATGGTGAAGAAATATTATTTTTATATTTATTATTTTACTAATTTATATAGTACCGCTGTTTGTATTTGTCTTCTAAAAATCCGTATAATCACATACGATACCCAAATCTAATGAAAATGGACATACACCTACAGTTCGACATTACGGACCAAACGAAACTTGTTTCGTCGAATTCCAAGTTTATTTGCTCATATAGGGTATCGTCTTTTTTTCACATTATAATCCCGTACGGTCACATACTGACTTCAAAAATCATGAAACTTGATATCTAACAGTAATTTAACATTCCTGATCCAACAAAATTAGTTTCGTCAAAAACGGAGCTCGTTTGCAAAAGTGGCTATTTTTAAAGCTCTAAATAAACCCATTTAAATAATAATATATGTTTAAAAATAATTAAATTGTATAAAAATAATTTAATATCATCGTATATATTCACATAGAATATTTTCTAGCACCAAAATAAATATATCGGCATTTAAAATTCGATATTCCATAATCAGAGTTAATCGATATTCAATTTAAAATAGAAATCCTTTTATAAATTCGTCATAAATTATAAAGGAATTCCATAACGACTATTTTAAAATTTGATTTGATCGTAACTCAAAATCTACACAACGAAATCTTGTTTTTTCTCTTTCATTAGAAAAATATTCTTCACCAGCTCCGAACATTTTTTGTTTCATAAAAAACTGATTTAAAACGGATTCTATATACTCATTTAAAGATCGAATCGCCAAATTACGAACTATCACGCCATTTCGAGCTCGTTTATAATTGTAATATAAATTATACGTTCAACTGACATTTATAAATAAATTCGTTAATATAATTCAACCCTAAAAAGAATTATATATTTTAAATAATCGAATTCATACAATATTGTCAATTCACTAATTTCCGACTATTTCGGATTTAAATATATTATTCCATTATTTATATTAATTAAATATTCAATATAATTTAATTAAACGACCATTTAAATCTCTAAATCACTATTTAAATAATTAAATAAATAAATTATTATACCAAAAAAAATACTGGACGTTACAGGAGAGGGCTGCTGGGAGGACATGCGTTTCTTTCTAGCTAGAAGTGGTGTCATGATATGGAGCCCATACATTTTTGCTTATGTGGATGATGGAAAGTGAGGTACCTTGGATATATCGGTCACTACGGGGCCGATGGATGATATGGTCGACATACTGACTATTACACCACATAAGGCGCGGAAACATATTGTTCAGGAATAACCAATCCTCAAACGTAAGAGAGGACCAGCCCTAAAGATCCTAGGTGCAATTGCGACTGTAGCCTGAGACATGGTAGGCTAGATTGTCTCGAATTCGGAAAGGACGATCCGTTGCCTTGGTTCATGATGGAAATCCAACTTCCAATATGACATTGTGCGATTTTGATTGTAAAACTATATGTGGCGGCATAGTGGTATGGGACACTCATGTCGTCTATGATTGATACATTATGATTGAAATTGTTTTTGAAACATATATGCACTAATAATAATATCAAATGATTTTGATTTATACGTATCAAGCATATTTTGTCCATTATAAGGTAAAACTCTATCCTCCGGCTTGCGTTGCATTGTGTGATGGGACCTGAGTCTTATAATGGCTTCATTTTTGTAAAAAGAATTGTGATGTTTAAATGATTTACTTGTTTTATGCACTGGCAATCCAATGGAGAAAACATGTTCCGCGTTATCGGCGTGGTCCTTTGATTGACCTTATTATTAAATCAGTTAAGTCAGATTTCCCATACCAGTCCCATGACTGACTCGTAGTTTGTTTCACTTTGCAAACTTGGGTATCCCTATTTTCTACATGGGCAGCCTTTTATTTAGGTTTTAGCAGACTCACTCTGGATAGCTATGGAGCTGAAGATGGGTTCTATCATTTCTATTATGTTGTTTAGACTTTGTTAAGTATATTATGTTTGATTCCGCTGTAGACATTTTATATAAAGCTAAAACTGTATTTTGTACTAACTATGATCCTGTTATGTTGTGTAACTCTGATGATTATATTTGTTCCAGTGTAATTTGATATCCATTATCTGATGTAATTCTATATTTCTGTTCTGCTGTTATTGTTTATATGCTATATTCCACTGATTATCCTTGCAAGCGTCATACGGAGGTATGGGGTCGTCACAGGGACCTGGCAATGAGTTTTGGGGAAGCAGTTCGACTTCTAAACATCAATTTATTGGGTTACGAGTTGGAGTAATACAACTAAAATTTAGGATCATCGCAATTTCATTGGGATCGGGCTGTTGACATTTGGGATTTGGGGTGAACTATGTATAAATATGGAGCGTGTTGGTCCTTGTTTATTGTAAGGAATGAACCGATGATGAACAGGGGTGGTTTGGAGAATTTTGCAGTATGTTAATATTGGAATCGGTCTGTGTTTCGGAATGTAATGCTGTGAGGCTATGCTCAATAAGGAGGAAGGAAGTGACGTTGAGTCATTTTGGAGTGTAGCAGTCATAGACAGTTGATGAAGGTGAAAAAAAGGAAGATGTAGTTTGACAGTAAGGTGTTTCTTAAAATGCTGAAGTGACGTGAATCGGTTTCGGGGCTATTTTGCAAGCAGGATTGATCGGTCATTGCAGAATTTCTTCGTAGTTGGTCCGATGATAAGGTATACGTTTTGTTAATATATATAGAATAATTCATTTATTATTTAATATTTAATTTAAATTCCATCGATTTATTTATTTATTCATTTGTTAAGTAATTTATATGAATAAATGATTAATCGATAAATAAATAATCATAGGTACTTGATAAATTCGTTTGAGAGGAGTCAAGTATATTTGTAGCTGCGCGATACGGGATTAAAATGGATATTCAGCAAATGATATCGAGGTGAGTAAACTCACTCTCTGGTTCGATTATAATTTATTATAATTGGTTTTTATTTAATACAAATATTTGTATTTTGTTTGTTGGTTGATTGGTTGCATTCCTGTTTATTTATAAATTGTGGTTATTATATATATATATATGTTATTTAGGCTTGGTGGTTATTACTATTATATATATTGGATATTTCCCGCAGTACCAACCTTGGATTCCCGCAGTATCATTAGCGGATGACCCTACAGGCCTACGATATATGAGTGACCTTCTATATCGCGATATCCTGCCTTAAAGCAGGATTGGTATTATTTATGTTGTCTGACATCTGTGGATGCAGGGAAACAGGTTGGAGGGATCCAATTGGATTCCTCAAAGTTTATAATCGTTTGATTCCATATATATTATCATATACGATGTGATGTCTTTGAAAATCTGTGATTGATAATTGGATGTTTGTGGATGTTGGAATATATTAATATTTAAAAATACCATAAAAATGGATTTTTAGATTTAAAAATGAAATTTTATTTTTTCGAAATAGAAATTGAATTTCGGATTTGGCTAGAAAAATATTAACTTGTTTTTAGAATTAAAAACAAGTAGTTGAATTTATAAACAATGTTTATAATTGAATAGAAAAATTATTATTGGAAAATTTAGAAATGGAAACTCAAGTGCTAATTTAAAAAGGGAAATTACTTTCCAAAAGAAGAAACGGAATTTGAAATAGAAACATGTTTCAATATTTGAAAAAAGTAGTTGAAACTTATAAACATCGTTTTATAAATGGAAGTGAATAATTATCATGGAATAATTGGATTATTTAAATTCAAACATGAATTAAAAAGGGGAACTGGTAATCGTTTCAAAG
Source organism: Allium sativum (assembly GCA_030737875.1). Classification (NCBI taxonomy): domain Eukaryota; kingdom Viridiplantae; phylum Streptophyta; class Magnoliopsida; order Asparagales; family Amaryllidaceae; genus Allium; species Allium sativum. Next base: position 347,846,057 of record CM060920.1, read on the forward strand.
GAAACAGTAATCATTTCAGATGTTCGGAATATAAATAAAATTGGAATAAATCCATATGGATTTACGATTAGAATTCGACTACGTCGAATTTAGAGAAATAAATCATTTTTACAAAGGATATTGAAATTATATTAATAGAAACTAGAATTTAAAATTTAATACTAAAATAGATTAAATATATAAGTTATAATAATGTAATAAAATGAGAATTGAGTTTCAAATAAGATTATTAAATGGGAAGTTTGTTTAATATATAAAATAAGGAAGTTAATTTATAAACAATGTTTATAAATGTGATGATGTAATTTTCATCAAGTGATTTGGAAATATATTTCCAATTATAAGAAATAGAATAAAAGGAGAGATTTTAAATCTAGTTTTTATATTACAAGCTTTTATCTATCTCAACATAAGAACGTTGTCGGTCATGGTCTGAAAGGTAAATAAAATACCCCAACTTGAATGAATTCACTATTATCATGGGATGATATTAGTTTGTAAGGCAAATGATGTTGAATTAATGGATTATTTCCATAATAGGGAATTTAATATTTGAATTCGATTATATCGAATATCTATAAATAATCTTATTTCCAAGGAAGTTGGAATTTAATATAGAAATCTAGTTGTGTATAATTTATAATGGAGTTATGAAACTTTGAAGGAAATAAACAATGCTTTTGAATAATTGAAACATTTAAGTTAGATTTGGGAAACCGGTTTGATGTATATTAAAAAATGGAAGATTAGAGTTAAAATTTATTTAAATAACGAAGTTTATATTTAAATTTTATTAAAACAAGTCTGTCGCAGTGCAATAGTTCGTAATTTGATGAATCAGACTTCAATTGAGTATACAGAACTCAATATAAGTCAGAATTCAATGAAATAAGAAATGTTCAGACCTATTGGTTAATAGTTTTCTAATGGAAGATAAAAAACTAAGTTTTGTATTATAGATTTTGAGTTATGTCAAAATTAAATTTTCATAAAAGCAGCGCCATAATTGTTTTAAAACTGTAATGGTTTATTTAATTAAATAAAAGGATTTTCAGTGAATAAAAATCCAATTTTCCATTAGTAAAATCCAGACTTGAGCTATAAATTAAATATGAACTGAAGTCGAGTAAATGGATTGATTTTTGGAATAAAAAATAGATTTCTAATTATCGAATGTAGTTAACTAATTTCTTTGAAATTAGTTAGTAGGGGTTTGGCCGAATTTAACTTTTTTTAAGTAATTTAAATTGTTAATATAATTTGGGATTCCGAATATAAAACTTGAATTGAATTCAACTTATATTATATATAAGCGAATAAAAGTATGTTCGAACATGAGATTCTCAAAGTAAAATTAGAATAAGAGAATAAGCTAATTTGAAATTAAATAACCAAATTTGAGTTAAAATGATTGGATGATGTGAGACAGATTGGAAATAGGAATATGCATAGGTTAACAGTTATAGGATGAAGAGTAGGAAAAGAATTTGAAGATTATAATTTGAATGGCCGACAAAAATGTACATGTTTAAATTTTTGTATGAGATTTTATGAGCCTACTGGCATGCTGCTTGGCTTTTTGATTTTCTTTTTAAATGGAAAGGGCCTAGAGTAGTGAGCTGAGGTTTGAGCTATTGACTGGTACAAAGGAGGTGCTGGCGAAATTTTCCAAAAATTTAAGGAGTTAGAATATTTTTACGAAATCTGGATAACTAGAAATCAGTATATCAATATATAAAATTTGATAAGGAATTTGGAAAGTAGAATATTAATAAAAAAGGGCCAGTGATTGTTTGATGGATGTTTGTTTTCCTTTGATAGTTAAATCACAGCCTATTAAAGATTTTTGGCCGTCGCTGTCAATACAGAGAGACCAGTTGGATCTATTATCCGAAAACCACTCCGTATAGGCATAGGCGTTGCGAATTAGATTATGCTGAAGATATTTGAAGACGGAGTGAAATGCGGGGCAGTTCTATTTATCCATACCTAGGACAACTTATATGGACGAATGTCTGGTAGAGTATTCCTAAAATATCACATAAGACGACCTTTTTAATGTATTATGTCTGGTGGTGGAGGAATTCATTTCTCTTAGCTTTTATGCCCGTAATACTTTTGCAAAGATCAACTAGTGATTTGACGGGTTTAACGATGTGACATTCAATGTGAAGGGTGGCCAGATGTTCTAAAAACTAAACGTAGTCTCAAGCCTCAGAACCGGGAAATGACAAAAATTGGGCATGCAACGTGGCTAGTTGGGTCATACCCAAGTAGGGTATATTTGTCACCGATCTAGAGAAAATTCAATTACTTATTATTCTTTTGATTATGTATTTTACGGATGGACGGCCAACAACCGTGGGTGACAATATATTCCCTACACTCAAGCTAAATGACTATGCGGTCATGTGTGGCTACGTTGCAAGATGGTCTTGCTGAACCCCAATGTTTCCCCTCTAGAGTACATTGATCGGAATGTGGACCCATACCATGTCGTAGTTGGAATCCAATCTCCAATAAGCGCCTTGAGGTTTTTGATTTTATACTATGTATGTAGAGCGTTAGATTCTAGCGTTCTACTATTTGGTTATTTATTTGATTAGACATTATTATAATATCACGTGATTTTCATATCAAATTGGTTTTGGATTATAGTAAGGTAAAAACCGTTCATGTTTATGCGTGGGTTAGTCTTACTATTGTCCTTTTCTTTCAAAAGATTTTTCAAAGTTAAACAATATTGTTGGAGTTTACTCACACCAGTCCCATGATTGACATGGAGTTTATTTTGTTTGTTTTTACCTAAACTCTTGGGTGCCCAAATTTTTACAGGCAGTCAAGTGTTCCAGGCTTTTACAGATTCACTTGGAGGAGTTTGAAGTAGGAGGCTTCACTGTTAGATATTTTAGAATTATTTCCCCTGTATCAAATGTTGCATTGAACTCTGATGATGGTATGTATATATGATACAAAAATTTATATTTATAAGGTTACATTATATATATTTTGTTCGTTCTGCTGTAAGATTCTATTTTGTTATTCCTGTTCTTCTTCTATCTTTTTCTTCTTTAACCCTAATGGCTCGTAATTCTGTGTTATTTGGGTTGCACAAGTGTGGTATTTTAGTCAACACAGATAGTACGGATTTGAAGCCCATTACACTTAGTTACTGTAATATTTTTTTAAAATAAATTCACTATATATACAAAATGTTTCCAACAATCCCCCACTTGAATTTTTTTTCATATTTTTTAAGCAATTTCTAAAAATATAAGATTGTGCATAAATAAAGGTGTCTTCTGACTTGAACCTTTGCATAGTGGATAAGTTTCAGCTTTTACTAGAGTGACACGTGGTCTTGAACTCTATTCTTGACATCAGACCACACACAACATTTTGTATAGTGCAATCAAATAAGCCCATGCGTTAATAGCCAAGCGCATCTATCCCAATTTAAAGAACACTCTAGAAGTTTTGCCCAAAACTTCATATGAAACAGCCATATTTCCAAATTCACATAGGTGAGTCTATCAAGAGCACTCCTGAAGGTAGGTACTTCACTCCAAGTAGAGTATAGATATCATTAAGTGTTTCTATTAACTCATCCTCTAATCACTTCAGAAATACATGCTTCTTAATATACAAAAAATAGCATGTTCAACTGCTATCACTACAAAACTTTTTTTACCCATTGAACCTAGTTCTTGGGATCTCCAGTCATTAGGTCGGGTTACCATTGTGCATAACTTAACAATCTAATGGCAATAGTCTCATTATTTTAGAAGTACTAAGGACTTTCTCTCTCTAGATAGTCCTTTCGTCAAAGGATCTGCCAAAAATATTCATCAGTGCTTATGTGATCCACTCCAATTGTACTTGAAGAAAGTAGCTCTCCAACAATACTGCGCTTATAACGTATATGTCATCTCTTACCATTATGATAACGATTGTGAAATTTTGCAATAGCCACGGTACTATCGCAATGGATCAACACATCTGGTATCGGTTTTTCCCGTAAGCGGATCTCAGCTAGTAGATTTCTCAAGTTGCATCTTCGCTAGCTGTGGCTAGTGCTATCATCTTAGACTCCGTAGTAGACTGTGACTAAATATTCTATTTCTTAGATTTCCAAGAAAAAACTTCTCCAATAATGCTAAATTTATAGCCAATGGTCGCTTTTGAATCATCAGATAAAGTATTCCAGTCTGCATCAGAATATCCTTCAAGTACAGTTGGAAACTTTTCATAATGTAATTCAAAGTTCATTGTTTGTTTTAGGTATCTCATGACCCTCTCAATAGCATGCTAGTGCTTTATACTAGGTCTACTGGTAAACCTGCACAATAATCCCATGACATAGGCAGGGTCAAGTACAATCAGTGACATACCGAAGGCTGCCAATGGTGCTCGCATAGAAAGACTGTCTTACACCTTCACCGGTGTTTTTAAACAGCTTCACACTGGGATCATATGGTGCACATGCAGTTTTACAGTCAAAGTAATTGTATTTTAGAGTCTTCTCAATACAATGAAATTGATCCAAAGAAAGCCCCTTTTCGGATCTAGTAATTTTAATACCAAGGATTACACTCGCCTCACTTATATCTTTCATATCAACGTTGGCATTAACAAAGATTTAACATTGTTTATGGCATGAATATTTGACCCAAAAAATGAGTAGGTCATCTACATAAAGACATACAATTGTACAAATGTCATTATCAGATTTAATAAATGCATTTATCACTTTCATTAACTTTAAAACCATGTGAAATGAATAAGTTATCAAATTTTTCATGCCATTGTCTAGGTGCTTGTTTGCCACAATATAATGATTTACCCAATTTGCATACTATACGTTCTTGACCATGTACTACAAATCTTTTATGCTGGTCCATATAAATTTTTTCATCTAATTCAATGTTTAAAAATGCGATTTTAACATCCATTTGGTGTATTATTAATTATGAATAGAACCAAGTGAGATTAATACCCGAATGGATGCAATTCAAGTTACATGTGAAAAAATGTCGAGGAAATCAACATTTTCTCTTTGTTTTAAAACCTTTAGCTACTAGACGGGCTTTATATTTATGGACAGTGCCATCAGGTTTTAATTTCTTTTTAAGTACCTATTCAGAGCTTATAGATTTACAACCAGGTGGTAAATCTACTAAGTGTCAAGTCTTATTGGATTCCAAAGAATCCATCTCATCATTTATAGCTACTTGCCAAAAATCGATATCTAGTGAAGATAAGGCCTCTTGGGGGTTTAAGGGATCCTCCTCTATAGTAAAAGCACAAAAATCTGAACCAAAATCTTTTGCGGTTCCTGCTCTTTTACTTCTTCTAGGTTCAATTTCAAAATGTTCATTAGGTTTTGTTCTTACATGTAATAAATTACTTGATGTGCCCCCACTATTCATTAATTTAAAAGGAAATTTTGTTTCATAAAAATCAGTATCATTTGATTCAATTATATTATGTGTATTTATATTGAAAAAATCTGTATGCTTTGCTATTAATTGCATAGCCAATAAATACACATTCATATGCTCTACTTGCTAATTTTATTCCCTTATGGTCTGGAATACGAACATATGCCAAGCATCCCCAAGTTCTAAAATAGGACACATTGGGTTTGTAATTTTCTAGAATTTCAAAAGTTGAAATTTTACCTTTTGATTTAGGGATTCTATTTAATGCATAACACACCGTTAATAATATATCCCCCCACCAATGTTTTGCTGCACCAGAATTCAATAAAATGGCAACTACTAATTCGGTAAAGGTCCTATTTTTTCTTTCAGCTTTACAATTCATTTCAGGTGAGTAAGGTGCAGTTCTTTCATGTATAATACCATGTACTTTGTAGAAATCCAGGATAGAACTAGATTCATACTCTGTTCCTCTATCACTACGAAGTCTTTTAATTTTCTTGTTTGATTGATTTTCAATTTCAGTTTTGAATTTCTCAAACATATCAAATGCATCACTTTTATTTTTCGTGAGATATACACATGTGAAATCAGAACAATCGTCAATAAAAGTGATAAAATAGCGGTGTCCATGTCTAGTCAATGTGCCATCAAGCTCACATATGTCAGAATGAATTAAATTCAAGGTTTCAAATACTCTATCAACATATTTATGTAGTTTCTTTGTAATTTTAGCTTGAGTATAGAGTTCACATTTATGAAAATCAGTTTCTGACAATTTAGGAATCATATCTAAGGTGCTCATGTTATGAATTATGCGTTTGTTAACATGACATTGTAACAACCCGAATTCCGACAGACCGATTTTTTCTTCAAAATTCTAATCTATCGAAACTCGTATTAGTTTGTCTTGTACCCTGCAGAAAAGAAAGAGATATAAAATATATCAGAGCTCAGGAAACATTTCACAGCGGAATGGATAAAATATAATATATACATAATATAGCCTTACCAAGATAATAATATTGCCTAACCAGTATCCAAAGCTATCATATCTCTACCACAAATCTAACCTATGAGTATATTATAAGGAGGAGGTCAGAACACAAGTTCTGGTGACTGGATTTAAACTACACATTTTGGATAACCCTACATATACCGTTCAGTTACACTTTCTTATTTATTAGGTTACTTGGGTTAACAACACTCAAAGCTTACACACATCATACCCATCTACTCCCCAGTAGATTAACCTAATATAATATATATGTAGTTACCCCTAATATTAGGGTAGACCCCATGACACTCCACTCACACGGTCTCCGCAGTAACACCATAGAAATATATGAAGTTCTTTATCCTTTGTCGGAGCGACGTACGGATCCCAATATAACAACACTATTTTCCGCATAGCCCAGCCATCGCTTTGCTATGCAAGCATACGGACTGCTACCTTCCAAGAATTCGATCGAATCAGATTCCATCATAGAGTAATGCCCTAAAGTCTACAATACACCACCCGGAGCAGACATGCATGTATCTAGATTTCTCATATATGTATCGTTAATCGTACTCGATGCCTTTATAGCACAGATTCTCTACTGTGCACCGAGTTCGATAACAGGGTTGTACAAGAAACACGGAACTCGCTCGGGAGCTTTTCAGATATTTGTATACACAAATGCAATGGTCTGCATTTTTAGTGGCTATTGTCCCACCCGACCCCTCCCTCAACTAGTGAAAGACAAATATAATTGAGCTAAGTGACACCCCCTAACAAGCAATCTACATCCAAATTGGTGTGCTCTGCAACCAAAGCCTCAATAGTGAAAGGTCCATGGTCTATTGGTTTAGCTCCCATCTTTCCACATCAGGCATCACGCTGACTATCGATGACAGGTACCCGACGAATTATTATCCTTTAGATGGTTAAACCTACACTAAGACAAACAAATGGTCATAACCTGCCTAGTCACAAGGTCCTAAGCTCGTCGAATCACCTTCATCACCCTACAGCCTTCTGATTTCCCCTTATCGTGGCAGTCATGGTATACTCACTGGGTAGTAACGCGCAGACCTAAGCTCTACAAGCACAGCCTAAGCGTTGTCACCGCACAGAGGACTACGAGGAGTACCCTCCACGTCCCAAGAAGTCGTGTGATTCCCCTTCCAGTCCTTCGGAGCCAGCAGAATATCAATAGAACAGACAGAATAATCAGATGGATGTGCACTCCCCTCGTGCCTTATGACACCACGATGATCTACCCCGTTGGGTTATTCACCTTCAAACTTATAGACTGGTCCAAGCACCTCAGGTTAATGTGCTATTATACCCTATGTCTATTCATTTAATTATGCACTTGTTCTACCTTTTCAGATTTCCATTCAACTTGGTTATTTCAAGTCATATTGACTTCTTATTCAAGTTACCAAGTTTCTCTTGCTTATTAATTTTAGTTATATAACTTAACCTATTTAAGTTCATTAATAAACCTTTAACATGTTATTCTCATCAGTAGATTTAAGATTTACATATTACCTAATTTATAATTAAGTACAACTTATTGACTTTCGTAAGTTTTCCCTTCTTTCCTTTACGTATTACAAATAACAGGTTTAAGGTTTCCAGAATTATAGATTACTTAATTTATAATTAAGTACAACTTATCTTATTACATATGTTATCTCATTCCCCCTATCGTTATTATTACCTAATTTATAATTTCCACTTGTCCCTAGGACAAGCCTGCCTATTCTCTTTCCTTTTTCCCTTTCAAGTTTATTTATTATCATTCCCCATTCAGTCCAAACCTTTTACTGTTGTAACTTTCCTTCATTTCCATTAATTACAATCAATGTCATTTATTTCGATCTTTTTATACACACACACACACACACACATATATATATATATTGCACCAAACCTCTACCATTAAGCCGATCACTTGTGGATGCTGGATTTGCCGGGCGGTTCCATGTAGACGTCTACCACAAGTTGGACCCAACCTCGTGTCTTAGCACCGTTACATGTATATTTACGCACTAGATCCCTCACATTAAATTAACAACTTGTGGATGCTGGATTTGTCGGAAGGTTCCAAGAAGACTTCTACCACAAGTTGAATTTAACCTCATGTCTAAGTGCAGTTACAATTTTCTATTTGCTGTAAATTTAGCCATATCCATTCTTTCCAATTTTTCTGTAATCTATTTTTTCATGTCACACTTAATGTCATATTAAGTCCATTTTAACTGATTATCATGTTGTATGTTCGTCCTAACATGTAATTAACTCCTTTTAAAAAGAATAACATGTAATCATCCAATCATGTAATTATTCCAATCTAACAAATTAACATGTAATTATCCCAATTCCTACCGTTAAGGGTTCAAGTACATAATATGCCATAGATTAACATATAATTATTCCAATTTCACTATAACTTAACTTACAATATCTAGTTAACAAGTTATTAGAACATGTATGTATACAACAGTAATTGTTTCCACGTATTTTAATAGGTTTATACATTTCAGCAGATTTACATTTTATCAGATCAATCATTTCAACAGTTTTACTATACATATTAACGAGGAATGCCAAACGATAAATATACCATTATCAAAAAGGCATAACTTAAATCCACTCACCTAATAGCTTCCAAATTCGTGAACCTGATCCAGACCTAGTATTCCATGGCCCCTCTAACTGAGTTTAGAACCTAAATAACAATGGATCCATAATTCTCAACTAAAAGAAAAAACGAAGAAAGAGGAGAAATTTAAATTGACCAGATCCAAGAATTTAACTTACTTCGAACAGAATTCTGAACAGACCTTTTTGTATATATACATTCTTTTCCTCCAGATCTTGAATTAGAATCTCCTGTACCAATTATTCTATTTGATGAAGAATTCTGAGGAGGAAGAAGAATGGCAGAGTATATATAGCCTCTCAGAAAATGTGAGATTTAGGCTAGGCTCTGCTAGCCTATTTATAGGTGTTCAGGATTTTATAGTACACGCAGAGCTTAGTCACCAATGAATGTGGTTAGAAACACAGTACAAATTCATCAATGAATCTACCCAGATCTGGGGTGTGTCAACCCCCTTATGGGAGCGTCGACCTCCCGGGTCGACCCCACTTGGTCCCGCGAGCAGTTTTGGGCACTACGCTTACTTTTTAACGTTTTTAATTTAAATGTTTGATTAGTATCCCGTTATACTTTCTTTGATTTATTTAAATATAACATTTACATATAATCTCCTTATATGTATACAAAGCTTCAAATGCCCATTTTACACGTATATATATACGCACAACTTTTATTCTGTTTTCAAAATTCATACGGTGTTATCCCGTTATTTAATTCTTACCAGATTTCTTTAATTGCAGCATCATTTTGAATTTTCTCTTGTATATATATATACGTATGTATGTATATGTATATATTTGCACACATATACGCATATATTTACATATATTTTTGTTCTTCCTTATGTGTGTGTTTGTAACGACCCGCATTCTACGCATCGAAGGATCGTAGAATATTTATTTCTCTCACATACAAAGTCGTATGGTCATGTAACTTTGGGAGACGACTATTGGGTCATTTCCCATGTTCATGATTTTTGCCAATTTTTAAATGACCGTTTTGCCCCTAGCTGATCTTGTTTCGGCAATAACTTTTGATTGGTAAGGATTTTTGACCTGAAACCACTTCCATTAGATCTGGATGATGGTTTACCTTTCCGTAGAGTGGTCACATTAGTAAATGGACTCATCGTTTGGGAGGTATGGCATAAACAGGGTTTAGAAGGTGAAAAACAGCTTAACTGGGCCTAATTAGGGTGATTAGCAAGAGGGCCCATAACCCATTTCGGGATTAAGGTTATGGGGAGGCTGAGAACAGTAGGAAAACGAATTTTATTTCATTTTTCAGCCGCCTCAAACATTTCTCTAACCCTAGCCATGACCTCCACCTTCTAATTTTATCCCAAATCGCTCTCTAGTCAAGTTTTAGTCTAATCTAAATCAAATCAAGGAGAAATAGCACCAAATCAGGGTTGGAGCCGCTGTGTTGCATAGAGGTTCAACCCAAATCAGAGATAGTTTCAGATCTAAAGTTAATCTGTGGCTAAAGTGAGTGATTTGCATTGTTTTTCACTAATTACGGCTAATTAGGGGTGATTAGTGATCATTAGCAGAATTATGGCTCAGAAAATTCTGTAAAAATTTGTAAAATTCTAAAATATTATTTTATGGCTCTGATAAAATTTGAGTTAATTTCGACTAACTTTGCTAATCCTATTGTTAAAACATGCTTAAGGGGATTAAGGGGAAACATGGGATTTTGGGGTATGTTTGATCTTAAATGACCTATATGCTTTGTTTTTTTTTACACCTTATTGATTTATTCTATATGTTACTACCACTGTTTGGATGGTTGTATGATTGATTAGTAAAGTTAGAACGGTTGAAAATGCCGTCGTATGGCGAGAATGGACGATATAAGCTCGCTGGAAAAACTGCGAGGATCCGGATCAGATCAGATGTGGGAAAGGGGTTCGGATCGGATAGGATTGGTCGAACCGAACCAACCCCAGAGACATAGAATCCAAACCAAATCGGGGTCCAGGCTGAAGAAGAGTATGGCAACAAAGGAAGGTCGCTAGCTTGGAGTTGGAGTTGGAGTGAAGATCCGAACCGAGATCCATGAGCACCGAACCGAACAGGGAACGTTGGACTGGAGTGAGGTGGAGTACAAGAGCCGAAGCAAGAGATACGAACCGAACCCGGGTAGAAGACATCCAAATCGAACCGAGCTAGAAGGGGAGCACCGAACTGAACAACATTCAGGAGCATACTAGGAAACATTGGACCAAAACGAGCCAGAAGGGGAGCACCGAACCGCACCCAGAAGCATAATAGGAAGCATTGGACCAAAACAAACCGATGATGACTGGAGCACTATGCATATTCAAAACGAATTGGATGTGTACTATTACTACTACGCGACGACTTTTCTGAAGACCAACTCTAATTCGACCAAAACCCGAGATGCAAAGGTAGTTCAAATGAGAGGTTGTAGCTCAGGACCCAGACGAGAACCAATGAGTTAACTTCATAAGTTGAGCTTTGCTGCGGGACGTGTGCTAAGGGGTTATTGATGCCTATAACTTTGGATCACTATGGAGTAGGGGGTATGTGGACGGATTTAGGGCCACAATGGCCTAGGTCGGACTATTGTCTATGGACCAATGAAGTGGGTTGATTTGTAAGGATTTAGTCATGACTCCATGGGGCAAGCTTGGTGGTAGCAATAGTTATACAAGTCGGACTCTGTCACTACCTCGATGGGTCCAGTGATCAAAGTGGTAGATATCGTATGCTTTACGCACTGAGTGAGAGATGAGAGGATGATTGCTATGCTTGATTGTTTGAAATCACTATGACATGCACACTCTACCCCCGTATCTTTACACCATATGTTAGTGTCACCTTATATTATTGTACATCTTGTTGTGCTAACTCTTTGGTTCCAGGTCCAGGTTCATGTATGGTTTAGTATACCTGTTATTGTTCTGTTTTGCTGCTTATCGCTCATACCAGACTTTTGTCTGACCCAGAGTTTTATGTCTCTTCTTATTACTTTGGGTGGTCTTAAATGGGCAGACTAGAGACAGGTTTGGTGGTATGCACGAGTAGTTGTACCGGAGACGAGCAAGAGGCTTCCACGTATGATATATATATATATACATATATATATATACATACATATATATATATATATATATATATATATTCTCCCTGTGTCGCTGCTGGTCACTACTTTTGGCATTAGTAGTGTACCTTCCTTATTTTTGTTTTAGAGACAGTTTGAAAAGTTGTAATAATGATGATGTGGAATATAAACTGTATTTTGAATTCTCCGCTGCTATCATGGTTTAGTTTTCAGCTTATGCACTGTCTCACCTATTTTATGTCAAGTATGTTATTATTATATTTTATTCCATGCACTGTGATACATTCTACAGGTTCCTTGCTAGTTCAAATTCCCTTCTTTACTTTCTTTGGCGACCGTCCCGTGTTGGTTGGACATCGGCATAGCGCACTTTCATCGGAAATGTCAGCTGGTGCGGGGCGGGCCGTCACATTTGGTATCAGAGCTCTATGTTGTGTAGTTAACCATGGGAAGACACCTGGGAGAGATAGTGTACGTATATGTGAGCGCGTATTTGTGATATTTTTGTTTTCAAAAGTTTTATATATATATATACTATTAGTATAGTTAAGGATGAAGTCGCACTGCATTGTCACCACTAAGGACATGGTAAATCGTTTTCTCTTTACAGATTGAACGATGAATCGAAATATGGGAAAGGCAGTGAGGAACTCCGCATCAGGAGTTGAAGAAGAAGCGGGTTTAGGGGCCAACAGTGGGAATGTCACTGACATAAGGGAGGTGTTTACTGCCTTCATACGAGAGATGGTTAGGGATGCTCTGGGAGCAATTCCTAATGCTACTAATGGTGGTGATGTAGTAGTGCAGGCGCCTAGAGTCGGTCTCGCAAAGGTTAACGAGGAGTCCCAGAAAAAGAGGAAACAGAACCAAGCTAAGGATGGCTAGAAAAAGAAAAAAAAAAGATGTAGAGTGCTTTAGCTGTGGCAAGAAGGTCCACTTTGCCAAAGAATGTCGAGCAAAGCCAGGGGAAAGGTAGTGCTTCGATTGCGGCCAAGTGGGACATCTCAAGAAAGAATGTCCACAACCCCCTAAGAAGAAGCAGAGTGTAGAAGTGTATGCTATCAACGATGTTCCTTCTTCATTGAATGCCCCAACCGCGGCGGAGAAGGGAAAGGGTGTTGTTATTCAAGATATGCTTTCCATTTATGAGGTTCCAGTTCTAGTTTTGTTTGATATCGGGATTTCCCATTCCTTCGTGTCTAGTAACCTGGTAGGTAGGTTGGGATTGGAACTTGAGATTGTCGATAGACCATTAGTTGTGACGAACCCGATCGGTGGTTCGATTAGCCTTAGTATGACTTATCATAATGCGGTCCTATCGAGTCATGGATGTATGTTTGCTTGTGATTGCTTTGCTTTTGGCTTTACTGGGTTTGGCATTATTTTGGGAGTCGATTGGCTCCAAAGGTACGGGGTGGTGGTAGACTGTGAGGGCTTTTTGGTGACAGTCAGTGCAGATGATGGGCAGAGGGTAGTGCTTGGTGGTCTACCAAGTGATGGGGCAATGGCTAGTTTTCTAAATTCCCTTAGCATCCTGCATGATGAGTAGTCAGATGTGCCTGTGGCTGGCCAGTATCCGGACGTCTTCGAGGAAGTGACCGGACTTCCACCACACCGAGAGATTGAGTTTCATATTGGTTTAGTGAAAGATGTCAGACCTATAGTGATGCCACTTTGTCGTATGGCGCCAAGGGAGAAGCGAGAGCTCGGGGTGCAAGGAAGCGATCTTTTGAAGAAGGGATTTATCCGGAGAAGCGTCTCCGAGTGGGGAGCACTAGTTATATTTCCCATAAAGGCCGACGGGTCCCTTCGCTTATGTGTGGACTCGAGTTAAAGATGGAGTTAAGGGTAGCTCTTTTAATGGAGTGCCAAGGAATCGTTGATAGTTTGGAGTGTCTAGGCGGACTCGAAGCAGGGGTATCTGGGGACGCCCACTTACCTTGGATCTGTTGGACGTGATCTAGTTATCCTTTGAGGATAAACGTGCGTTGGATGTGCGGTAGTCCGTTTGGAGCTGGGGCTTCCATTAGCCCTTGATACTGGTTGGACAACTGGTTGGACAAGTCATTCGGGTATCTACGTATTCATGGTTTTAGCGGATGATAGATAGGACTTGTTCGATGAATGCTATGGATTGTTTAGGACCTTACGTTGATGTTCTCTTTGGTTCAAAAATGGTAATAACTTCAAAGTGAGATTCTTAGGCCATGTTGTTTCAGAGAATGGTATTGTCGTGGACCCTGCAAAGGTGGCTACGGTACAAGATTGGTCTATGCCCAAGAATGCAACAGACGAAAGAAGTTTCTTAGGATTGGTTGGATATTATCGTCAGTTTATCCAAGACTTCCCCAAGATAGCAGCACCATTGACTCAGTTGACCAAGAAGAATCAAGCTTTTGTTAGGGACGAAAAGTGCGAGAATGCATTCAAGAGTCTAAAGGAAAAGTTGACATGTGCACCAGTGTTAGTCATTCCTAAAGGGAATGAAGAGATAACGGTATACACAGATGCTTGTGGTACTGGACTAGGTGCTGTATTGATGCAAGGAGGTAGGGTTGTAGCTTATGCTAGTCGGCAACTGAAACCGCATGAGAAAAGGTATCCTACCCATGATTTTGAATTGGCAGCGATCGTATTCGCATTGAAGACGTGGAGACATTATCTCTTGGAAGAAAGATTCGAGTTGTTCACCGATCATAAATCGTTAAAGTATCTTTTCTCTCAGAAGGACCTAAATCTCCGACAGCAAAGATTGTTGGAATTCTTGGCTTCCTACAATTTCGATATCGCATAAACACCAGGAAAGGGCAATGCAGTAGCTAATGCATTGAGTAGAAGACATGCCAGTTTAGGGGCTATGTTTCTAGAATGGAAGCAAGTGGAGTACATCGCTAGATATGATTTCAGACCAAAGTGCGAATTGGATCCAGAAATGTTAGCAAGTTTGATGATCAGACCCAATTTGATTGAGTGGATTGGTTCCAGTTAGAGAAACGATCATAACCTATTGGATATCATTTCCAAGTTAGAGATGGGTATCGATGAGGAGATGAACAAGTATGGGCTTGATCGAGATAGATGGCTTGGAAAGAATGGAAGACTGGTTGTACTAATGTCAATGAATTGAGAGATGAAGTGCTTAGAGAATGTCATCACTCAAAATTGACTATACACCCCGGTGGAAACAAAATGTATCGATACATGAAGCAGATTTACTACTGGGAAGGGATGAAAGGAGACGTTGGGAAGTTTATATCCAAATGCATGAATTGCCAACTAGTTAAAGCTGAGCAAAAGAAGCCTAGTGGTTTGTTACAGCCGTTGGAAATTCCCGAATGGAAATGGGAACAAGTCCCAATGGATTTCATTGATGGGTTACCAAGAACTGGATCAGGCCATGATAGCATTTGGGTGATTGTGGATCGATTAACCAAGAGTGCAAGGTTTCTACCCGTCAAGTCGAACAGAACGACAACTAAGTTAGCGGAACTGTATATAAAGTGGGTAGTGAGATTTAATGGAATACCCAAAGGCATTGTGAGTGACCGAGATCCATTGTTCACTAGTGGATTTTGGAAGAGCTTACAAGAGGTGTTAGGATCAGAATTATATCTCAGTACCACGTACCATCCTCAAACCGACGGTCAGACAAAGAGGGTGAATCGAGTATTAGAAGATCTCTTGAGAGCTTGCATATTGGATTTTGGTGGATCATGGGATGACCATTTGCATCTAGTAGAGTTGCATATAACAATAATTATCAATCCAGTATTGGTAAGGCTCCATATGAAGCTTTGTACGGAAGACCATGCAACTCACCATCATGTTGGCTAGAAACCGGTGAGAAATTTGTGCTTGGGACAGATGTGATAAGAGAAACCTCAGATAAGATCAATGTTATCCGATAACGAATGAAGGCTGCCCAAGATAGGTAGAAGAGTTATGCTGATAAGAGGAGAAGAGATTTAAAATTCTCCATTGATGACTTGATTTTTGTCAAGATTACTCCATTAAAGAGCGTGATAAGATTTGATAGGAGAGGCAAGTTAACACCAAGATTTGTTGGTCCATTCCTAGTTCTCGAGCAAGTTGGGAATTTGGCATATAAAGTTGAATTACCAGAGAAGATGGAAGGAGTTCAAAACGTATTTCATGTTTCCCAGTTAAGGAAATTCGTGCACGACCCCAGTGCGACAATTTCACCTGATCAGTTGGACGATATCAAGGTTGAACCCGAGGCGGTTGGGAATCGCAGGCATATGCGTATTGTTGGGAATGATACGAAGCAGATTCGAAGGAAGGCGGTGAAACTAGTCAAAGTTTAGTGGGGGCAAGGATGAGAATGACTGTACTTAGGAGACAGAGAAGAGCATTAAGAAGACGTATCCAGAACTCTTTTCCTAGTAAGATTTTAATTGCGACTTAGTTTTCTGCATGTTAGGATAGACTTGTTTGTTGTTTTGTATGTTTGATTGTTGTGAATGGTTGGTAGGCATGCGGGATCCTTTGCTTGTTTCTTAGTTAAGGAATTTCGGGGGCGAAATTTCTTAAGAGGGGGAGGGGAGGGGGGGGGGGCGAATGTAACGACCTGCATTCTACGCATCGAAGGATCGTAGAATATTTATTTCTCTCACAAACGAAGTTGTATGGTCATGTAACTTTGGGAGACGACTATTGGGGTCATTTCCCATGTTCATTATTTTTTCCGATTTTTAAATGACCGTTTTGCCCCGAGCTGATCTTGTTTCGGCCATAACTTTTGATTGCTAAGGAGTTTTGACCTGAAACCAATTCCATTAGATCCGGATGATGGTTTCCTTTCCGTAGAGTCGTCACATTAGCCAAATGGACTCACCGTTTGGGAGATATGGCTGAAATAAGGTCTAGAAGGTGAAAAACAACTTAACCGGGCCTAATTAGGGTGATTAGCAAGAGGGCCCATAACCCTTTTCGGGATTAGGGTTATGGGGAGGCTGAGAACAGTAGGAAAACGAATTTTATTTCATTTTTCAACCGCCTCAAACATTTCTCTAACCCTAGCCATGGCCTCCACCTTCTAATTTCATCCCAAATCGCTCTCTAATCAAGTTTTAGCCTAATCTATGTCAAATCAAGGAGAAATAGCACCAAATCAGAGTTGGAGCTGCTGTGTTGCATAGAGATTCAACCCAAATCAGAGATAGTTTCAGATCTAAAATTAATTTGTGGCTAAAGTGAGTGATTTGCATTGTTTTTCACTAATTACGGCTAATTAAGGGTGATTAGTGATAATTAGCAAAATTATGGCTTAGAAAAATCTGAAAAAATTTGTAAAATTCTAAAATATTATTTTATGGCTTTGATAAAAACTTGAGTTAATTTCAACTAAATTTGCTAGTCCTATTGTTAAAACATGCTTAAGGGGATTAAAGGGAAACATGGGTTTTTCGGGTATGTTTGATCTTAAATGACCTATATGCTTGGTGTTTTGACCTTGTTGATTTATCGTATATGTTACTAACACTATTTGGATGGTTGTATAATTGACTAGTAAAGTTAGAATGGTTGAAAACGCCGTCGTATTGCGATAATGGACGATATAAGCTCATTGGAAAAACTGCAGGGATTCAGATCGGATGTAGTAAAGGGGTTCAGATTGGATAAGATTGGTCGAACCGAACCGACACCAAAAACATGGAATCCGAACCGATTCGGGGTCCAGGCAGAAGAAGAGTATGGCAACAAAGGAAGGCTGCTAGCTTGGAGTTGGAGTGAAGATCCAAACCGAACCGAGATCCATGAGCACCGAACCGAACAGGGAACGTTGGACTGGAATGAGGTGAAGTACAAGAGCCGAAGCAAGAGATACGAACCGAACTCAGGCAGAAGACATCCGAACCGAACCGAGCCAGAAGGGGAGCACCGAACCGCACCTAGGAGTATACTAGGAAGCATTGGACCGAACCGATCCAGAAGGGGAGCACCGAACCAAACCGCACCCAGGAGCATACTAGGAAGTACTGGACCGAACCAAACCGATGATGACTGGAGCACTATGCATATTCAAACCAAACCATACATGTGCTAATACTACCACGCGATGACTTTTCTGAAGACCAACTCCAATTCGACCAAAACCCGAGATGCAAAGGTAGTCCAAATGAGAGGTTGTAGCTCAGGACCCAAACGGGAACCAATGAGTTAACTTCATGAGTTGGGCTTTGCTGCGGTACGTGTGCTAAGGGGTTACTGATGTCTACAACTTTGGATCACTATGGAGTAGGGGGTATGTGGACAGATTTAGGGCCACAGTAGCCTAGGTAGGACTATTGTCTATGGACCAATGAAGTGGGGTCATTTGTAAGGATTTAGTCATGACTCCATGGGGCAAGCTTGGTGGTAGCAATAGTTATACAAGTCGGGCTCCGTCACTACCTCGATGGGTCTAGTGATCAAAGTGGTAGATATCATATGCTTTACACACTGAGTGAGAGATGAGAGGATGATTGCTATGCTTGATTGTTTGACATCACTACGACATGCACACCCTACCCCCGTATCTTTAAACCATATGTTAGTGTCACCTTAGAGTATTGTACATCTTGTTGTGCTAACTCTTTGGTTGCAGGTCCAGGTTCAGGTATGGTTTATTATACCTGTTATTGTTCTGTCTTTCTGCTTATCTCTCATACAGACTTTTGTCTAACCTAGAGTTTTATGTCTCTTCTTATTACTCTGGGTGCTCTTAAACGGGCAGACAAGAGACAGGTTAGGTGGTATGCACGAGTAGTTGTACCGGAAACGAGCAGGAGGCTTCTACGTATGATATATATATATAGATATTATCCCTGTGTCGCTGCTGGTCACTACTTTGGGCATTAGTATTGTACCTTTCTTATTTTTGTTTTAGAGACAGTTTGAAAAGTTGTAATAATGATGATGTGGAACATAAGCTGTATTTTGAATTCTCCGCTACTATCATGGTTTAGTTTTCAGCTTTTGCACTGTCTCGCCTGTTTTATGTCAAGTATGTTATTATTATATTTTAATCCATGCGCTGTGAGACATTCTACAGGTTCCTTGCTAGTTCAAATTTCCTTCTTTCCTTTCTTTGGCGACCATTCCGTGCTGGTTGGACATCGACACAACGCACTTTCATTGGAAATGTCAGCTGGTGCGGGTCAGGCCGTCACAGCGTTTATACATATTTTCCCTTAAGAACATGTATTATTTTAGCCGTTTCTCTAAAATAAAATATGGCGTATGCGGGGATCAAACTTGCACCTCTCTCTTAAAAGCCATATGCCCTTACCAACTGGACTATATAGTATTTTGTTAACAAGACTAAGAGCAATGGTGATCATTGTTCTTTTTCTTTTACCTTCTTTTCATGTTTGTTACAATATTTCATTTAAAGGTATCTCTTTCATCTTAAATCAGTTTTCTACAATCCATAGGTTTAAATTGACCAGAAAATCGCCACGGACGCAATGACGCTAATCCCGTGACCAAATTCTGGAAGCTCTTCAAATTTTATTTTACTTTACTTAATTAAAAATGTGGGGTGTTATATTCTCCTACTCTTAAAAAATTTGGTCTTTGAATTTTGATAAGAGTAAAATTAAATAATCACTCGCATAATATACATACATCATGTGTGCATCCAATTTTTGCAAATATTGTGCACTTGTGCAAAGTGTAATACAACATAGTAACACATGTATGCCTAAGCGGTACCTCCTATATGTATGCAAAATTTTCAAAATCCCTTTTAAAAACATGATGCACACATCCTAAATATACTGGCAATTCTACATGAATGCAAAATTTTGAAAATCAAAACACATTTTCATCCAAATTTTCCCACACTCTTGTGGAGAAAGAGCATAGTTCATCCAATTGTTGCATCCAAAATCCTACCAACCATCTGTATTTTTCGAATTTCAGAAAAATCTAATTTTCTAAATTCGACTTCTGATGTTACAAAAAGGTAGAAAATGGAAAACTTCACATATTCTGTTTTCTTTTAATTACCTTTTCTTTCTATAATTGGATTTCATATAACTACTATATAAATATTCCCAATTTTCCTATCCAAGCAAAACCCACATAAGAAAACTTTCTTTATTACGTATTTTCCTTTTCAACTCATCTTGGAAAAATTTACTCTTATTCATATTTTCTCATAATTTTCCACTTTTCTTTAACTGTCATATTTGTTGCTTTACTGAATTTGTTGTTTCCTTTTTAGTTATGCCATTACTCTTTTCTTTACTTATTTAACTTAATCCTATGATCTAAGTTTAGTTTCAAATAAGCCTTCTAGTCCTTCAACTAAAACAGGAAAACAGACGCTCTACATAGCTAATACCAAGGGCCAAGAATCTCAAGACTGTGTCACCCTAAAGTTTAAACCATGGGATCAATGACAGGTTTAGGTGTTACCCTAACTACCCAATAGGAACAACATAACAGAATGATCCAAAAAAAAAATGTAATAACAGGTTTTACCCCTAACAAGAAAATTAGCAACATGATCTAAATACTTACTTACCCTTCACTATATAGTAGTCACCACTAGTCCTAGCTATGTACCAACAGTCATTTTCAAGAAACACCCTAGGCTTCTCAATGCTTAATCATTCTATGGGAACTTACCATTATTCCAAGATAATTCTCGCTATCTACTTCATAGCATCAAAACTTTTCCCGTCTTCCCTAGGCAATAATTATTACCTACTCCATACTTTTTAGAACATGGTTTGGCCTTTTCATTTATATTTTCTTCTAAAAATTAAATATATCAAAATTTTATTTTCCTCACCAAAACTTACTTACAATGTCAGTTCAGTTACTAACAACTAGGTGCAAACATCTACTTTATTCTTAATTTCTACAACTTATTTTATCCACCCAATTTTAATTTTCAAAACAATTATAAAAAACGATTGTTAAAAGAATAGAGATTTCAAAACTTTCTTTACTGAAAATTCTAGCTTTCAACAAAATGCCATATCAAAATGCAACATTTTCTATGTTTTGCTTTTTAATCCTTTCATACTGTATAACCTGAAAACTAGTAAGCTGTACATGCTATATAATATGCACCTTTTACTAAGAGAATTTATTTTAGACAAAATTTCATGGGAAATCACTGTTTCCAAAATATACCCCCATTTACATCAAAAGTCAATATGTACTTTTCAAATACGTTCTTAGAAGTTAACAATGGGATTAGACTCAAAGTGGGTTTGTAACTGACCTAAGCTTTCCTAGACACCCCCACAAAGCCGATTCTCTAAACTATATATATTCCTAATCCATTCTTCTCTTTTTAACCTTTTCCAATTTATAAGGTTTTACTGCCAAACCCACTAACCTGAAATACTAGCACATAGGATTCACCTTTCTTCCATACAAAACATATTGTACACTTTCCACCCAAATTAACTAAGGGTCTCTAATTTCCATATTCATTCCTTTAGTGCACAAAACATATATCCCAATTCTTACCATATTACGCTCTTTCTATTTAGTGGGCTCCTCTATGGATTTAGGTATGTATATAATATATTTATATTTTAAAATACAAATAAGTTCACTCACTATCTATACAGGAATCCTAAACCTAGGCTCTGATACCAGATGTAACAACCCGAATTCCGATAGACTTATTTTTCCCAAATTATAATCTATTGAAATTCGTATTGATTTGTCTAGTATCTTACAGAAAAGACATGGATATAAAATATATCAGAACTCAGAAAACATCTTACAGCAGAATGGATAAAATATAATATAATTACAATATAACCATACCCAGATAATAATACTTCCTAACCAGTATCCAAAGCTATCATATCTCTGCAACAAATCTAACCTGCGAGTATGTTATGAGGAAGGGGTCATAACACAAGTTCTAGCGACTGGATTTAAACTACACGTTTTGGATAACCCTACATATACTGTTCAGTTACATTTTCTTATTTATTAGACCCCTTCGGTTAACAACACTTAAGGCTTACACACGTGTCATATCCATCTACTCCCCAGTAGATTAACCTAATACAATATATATGTAGCTACCCCTAATATTAGGGTACACCCCATGGTACCCCACTCGCACGGTCTCCGCCGTAACACTACAGAAATATACACAGTCCTTCATCCTTCGTCGAAGCAACGTACGAATCCCAATATTAAGACACTACATTCTGCATAGCCCCGCCATCGCCATGCTATGCAAGCGTACGAGCTGCCACCGTCCAACCATTCGATTGAATCAGATTCCATCACAGAGTAATGCTCGAGAGTCTATGATACACCACGGGGAGTAGACATGCATGTATTTAGACTTTCTTACATACGTATCATTAATCATACTCAATGCTTTAGCTGCACATATTCTTTACGTGCATCGAGTTCCGTAACAGGGTTATACAAGAAACATGGAACTCGCTCGGGAGCTTTTCAGATATCTGTATACACAATTGATACAGTCTGCGTTTTCAATGGCTATGGTCCCACCCGACCCCTCCCTCAACTAGTGAAAGACAAATATAATTGAGCTAAGTGACGTCCCCTAACAAGAAATCTACATCCAAATTGGCGTGCCCTGTAACCAAAGCCTCGATAGTGAAAGGTCCATAATCTATTGGTTTAGCTCCTGTCTTTCCGCGTCACGCATCATGCTGACTATCGATGAAGGGTACCCGATGAATTACTGTCCTTTAGATGGTTAAACTCGCCCTAAAGAAAACAGACGGTCATAATCCGCCTAGTCACAAGGCCCCAAGATTTTCGAATCACCTACGTCACCCTATAGCCTTCTGACTGCCCCCTATTGTGGAAGTCAAGGTATACTCACTGGGAAGTAAAAGTGCAGACCTAACCTCTGAGAACATAGCCTAAGCGCTGTCACCACAAAGAGGACTACCAGGAGTACCCTCCACGTCTCAGGAAGCTGTGTGATTCCCCTTCCAGTCCTTCGGAGCCAACATAATATTAGCAAAACAGGAAAAATAATCAGATGGACGTGCGCTCCCCTCGTGCCTCATGTCACCAAGATGATCTACCCTGTTGGGTTATTCACCTTCAAACGTATGGACTGGTCCAAGCGCCTCGGGTTAATGTGTTATTAGACCTTATGTCTAATCATTTAGTTACACAATTGCTCTACCTTTTCAGATTTTCATTTAACTTGGTTATTTCAAGTCATATTGACTTCTTATTCAAGTTACCAAGTTCCTCTTGCTTATTAATTTTAGTTATATAAATTAACCCATTTAAGTTCATTAATAAGCATTTAACATGTTATTCTCATCAGTAGATCCAAGATTTACTTATTACTTAATTTAAGTACAACTTATTGTCTTTCATAGGTTTTCCCTTCTTTCCTTTACTTATTACAAACAACAGGTTTCAGGTTTCAGGTTTCCAGAATTACAGATTACTTAATTTATAATTAAGTACAACTTATCTTATTACATATGTTATCTATTCCCCCTATCATTATTATAACCTAAGATATAATTTCCACTTGTCCCTAGGACAAGCTTGCCTATTCTCTTTCCTTTTTCCCTTTCAAGTTTATTTATTATCATTTCCCGTTCATTCCAAACCTTTTATTTCTATCTTATGGTTCCCTAGGACATGCTTACAATCAATGCCAATTATTTCTATCTTTATATATATATATATATATATATGCACCAGACCTCTCATATTAAGCTGACCACTTGTGGATGCTGGATTTACCGGGTAGTTCCGAGAAGACTTCTACCACAAGTTGGACTCAACCTCGTATCTTAGACCATTACATGTATATTTACGCACTAGACCTCTCACATTAAATTAACAACTTGTGGATGCTGGATTTGCCGGGCGGTTTCGGGCAGACTTATACCACAAGTTGAATTTAATCTCGTGTCCAAGTGTTGTTACAATTAATAAATTTAGGCATATCCATTCTTTCCAATTTTTCTGTAATCTATTTTTACATGTCATACTTAATATAATATTAAGTCCATTTTAACTGATTATCATGTTTCATGTTCTTCCTAACATGTAATTAACTCCCTTTATAAAAGAATAACATGTTATCATGTAATTATTCCAATCTAACAAATTAACATCTATTTATCCCAATTCTTACAGTTAAGGGTACAAGTACACAATATGCTATAGATTAACATGTAATTATCCCAATTTATCTGTAACTTAACTTGCATTATCCAATTAACAAGTTATTACAACATGTATTTATACAACAGTAATCGTTTCCACGTATTTTAACAGGTTTATACATTTCAGCAGATTTACATTTCAGCATATTAATCATTTCAGCAGATTTACTATACATTTTAACGGGGAATGCCAAACGATAAATATACCATTATCAAAAAGGCAAAACTTAAATTGACTCACCTAATAGCTTTCCCATTCATGAACCTGTTCCAGACCTAGCATTCCGTGGCTCCTCTCACTGAGTTTAGAACCTAAATAACCATGATTCTCAACTAAAAGAAAAAGGGAAGAAAGAGGAGAAATTTAAACTAACCAGATCCAAGAATTTACCTTGCTTCGAACATAATTCTGAATACCCCTTTCTGTATATATATATTCTTTTCCTCCAGATCTTTAATTAGAATCTTCTAATACTAATTATTCTATTTTCTGAAGAAGTTTAAGGAGGAAGAAGAATGGCAAAGTCTAGGTAGCCTCTCAAAAAATGTGAGATTTTGGCTAGGCTCTACCATCCTATTTGTAGGTGTTCAGGATTTTATCGTACACGCAGCGATGAGTCAGCAACGAATGTGGTTAGAAAAATAGTCTAGATTCATCAATGAATCTGCCCATATCTAGGGTGTGTCGTCCCCTGGGTCGACCATCTACGGGTGTGTCGACCCCTAGGTCGACACCTCTATAGGTGTGTTGACCCCTGGGTCGACCCCACTGGGTCCCGAGCAGTTTTGGGCACTATGCTTACTTTTTTAATGTTTTTAATTTAAACATTTGATTATATCCTGTTGTACTTTCTTTGATTTATTTAAATATAATATTTATGTATAATCTCCTTATATGTATATAAAACTTCAAATGCCCATTTTACATGTATATATATATATGCACAACTTTTATTTCGTTTTCATAATTCAAATGGGGTTATGTCGTTATTTAATTCTTACCTGATTTCTTTAATTGCAGCCTTATTTTGAATTTATCTCTTGTATATATATATATATATATATTTATATATTTATATATATTACATACGTACACATATATTTACATATACATATATTTTTGTTCTTCCTTATATGTGCATTTATATATATTTTCCCTAAGAACATGTATTATTCTAGCCGTTTCTCTAGAATAAATATATATCGTCCGCGAGGATCGAACTTGCACCTCGCTCTTGAAAGCCACATGCTCTTACCAACTGGACTACATAGTATTTTGTTAACAAGACTAAGACCAATGGTGATAATTTTTCTTTTTCTTTTACGTTCTTTTCATGTTTGTAACAAATTTCATTTAAAGGTATATCATTCATCTTAAATCAGTTTTATGCAATCCATATGTCTAAATTGACCAAAAAATCGCCATGGGCGCAATGACACTAATCCCATGACCAAATTATGTAAGCTCTTCAAATTTTATTTTATTTTACATAATTAAAAATGTGGGATGTTACATACATAAATTAGAGTGCCAAATATTCAAAACACATAACATATAAGCAAAACTAGTTACTTTATTAGATTTAACATTCAACTTAAACATTCCCTCATAAGCATAACCCTTTCCCTTAAAAGTTTCTTTATAAGTTAAGGTATACAAATTAACCTCTGTATCTTGACTAAAGTCCGCCTTACTCAGAAGAAAGGCAGAAACCAGATTCTTTCTCATCTCTGGAGTATGCATCACGTCTTTCAAAATCAATGTCTTTCTAGAGGTAAACTTGATTTCCACATTTCCAACCCCAACAACTTTAGTGGTTTGAGAATATCCCAACAGCACCTTCCGATCATCAGCAGCCGTGTATGTAATAAACGTATCACGATCATAACAAGCATGGCGAGAAGCACTAGTATCTTCCTACTAACCCTGTGATCCACCAACAAGGTGAATCTCAATAATCATAGCCGTTAAAGGCTTCTCAATCAAGTTAGCCTGCGGTGCAGGGCCTGGTCTATTCCGACACTTACGTGCCATACGACCTGGTTTTCCACAGTTGCAACAGAGAAATAACTGTCTAGCTTCACTCTTTTGGGTTGGTTTTTGTTGCCCTTTTTGGTTCCCTTGCGGGTTCCAATTCTGTTTGTTGCGATGATTTTTATTTTTCAATGCTTTCGCATTCAGTTTCAAAACAACTGGTTTGGTCTTTATAGTGCAGTTGTTTGTGACAACCAGCACGTCCTCTTTCTGGTCCTGTTTCTATGCCTCCTCCTCCTCCTCCTCGATACGGAGGCGAGTGATCAAGCTTTATAAGGAAAATTCCTTAGTATTGTGCCTCATCACATTCCTGAAATCTTTTCATCTTGGGGGCAATTTGTCAATTATTACAATAATTTGAAATTGTTCATCCAAAGTCATACCTTCAGAGATTATCTTATGAGCTATTTTCTGAACTTCATGAGACTGCATCTCAAATGACCTGTCATCCATTATCTGATATTTGAGGTAGTGGCTGACTGCGTACTTATTTACGCCTACCTCTTCAGTGTCATACTTCTTCTTTAGAGCCTCCCAGATCTCCTTCGTTGATTTGTCTAAATTATAATAGTCATACAGATTGTCGCTAAGGCCATAGAGGATGAAGTTCTCGCACATGTAGTCCTGCTCAATCCAAGTCAGCAATTGGTTCGATTTCTCTGTCCAAACCGCCATCTGATCTGCAACGGTTTCATTTGGTTTCTTTGACAATTGCAATTTTTCGGTTAATAGAGTGTTGACAACTTTTTGCATAGTAAAAAAAATCCATATTTTTTCGCCAACGTCTGAAGTGGAGACCTTCAAACCAAAAAGGTGCACTAGTGACAAGTGGGATCGGAAACATTGAAGCAGGCGCAACATCGTCGGTGTTGTTTGCAGCGGCAAAGGAAGCGGAAGCCATTAGTTGTCTGAACGTCTTCAAATTGTTGGAAAACTAACAGCTGAGTCGCGGACAACATCGCTCTCTTGAAGACGTTTTGGCGATCTTCTCAATGGTGCAAAGCAGTTCGTACCTTTCGCCTCTGCCTCTAGGATAAAATAGCCTCTTCTTCAATATCAACTCACTTGCACAAATGAATCGAGCCTGATTTTCACTCAAATTTAAAAAAAAAACTGTACCGTTCTTTTCTTTTTGTAATGATAATTTTTCAATGAAGATAAGAAGGTTTTTGAAGAGGAAGGAAGATGAAAAAATTGTTCGATAATTTGCTTTGTCTATTCTATTTCTTATATAGACAAAATAAGCAAATGTAACATTCACTATGTTAGTGGGAGGAAAGTTGGATCACAATTAATACCATAATAAATGAAAGAAACGGTCAAAAAACTGCAATTTGTAACGTGTGTAAATTGTATATGTTTCAAAAGTGATGAATGTTAATGAGTTTCAATTTATTATCATTCATAGAAATATTTTGATACCATTTGTTTTTGTAACAGCTCGACAAAAAATCACATAAATATATAACCGTTGTGCTAGTGTAACCGCTCAATCACAATAATGGCTTATATATATATACATATATATATATATATCATTGTTATATCTTTCAACGACTTTATTGCAATAATTGCTCAATAATAAATTCTTAGTAACTGTAATATTTTTTAAAAATAAATTCACTACATATGCAAAACGCTTCCAACAGCTACACTACGCCATAAGTGGGCATATTCGACACTAATGTGTGTGCGTTTCATGAAAAGTATAGTGAAAACTATGCTTACTTTGATCTTCTGCAACAATATTCATATGTTGTTGCATTAGACGTGAATGCACTATTGCGGTTGGAATTTTAGTGTTGTGACCTGTAACACCAGTTCATAGCGTAGCTTTACATAAATACAATTTAGGTCAAAGATCCGTGTTATCAGAATAGACAAATAAATAGTTGTAGATGATGATTAATCCAACAGTTCAAACCGATCCCCGCTTCACTTATGTGAAATTTTGGCGTGACGTTTCCCCCTTCATGAAATACTTCCCCAAAAAACAAATTTCTTTCTCTCTACTCATCTCTCTCTATCGACAAAATCAACACAAACTCTCTTCATGAAATCCATCCACAAACACCTTCGATTGCTACTGTACCTCCGATTACAAACTATATACCTCTGATTGCTCCTATTTTACAAACTTTACACCTACGATTTGGATTATTTTGGAAAATTACAGGTAGTTAGGGCTTCATCATTTGGGTTTTATTTAGATGATTTCATCTCTAACTTATTTTGGTCTACATTCAAAGTCTCTGTGTGATTTGGGTATACTGATTTCCTTAAATTAGGGTTTTCTGCTCATTTTTATTTGAATGCTTATATAATTGGGGGGTTTTATCTGAATATTTCGGGTTTTTATACTTAAAGTGTTACATTTATATGTTCGCATGTGTTGAAATTATGCAAGTTTTGAATATTTATGTTTTCCAAACCATTGATGTATTGGTAAATAAATTAACACTGACTTAATGTGTTTAAATGTCAAATTGCGAAAAGTGGAAAAAAAATTAGAGGACAAAAGAAAAAAGAAATCTAATTTAAATTTTTAAATGTCTATTTCTGTTTGTAGTAAAACAATGCCTATTTCTCTTCCTATATCATATGACAATGAAGTTACCCTGGGCATGGATGATCTAGGACTGTCAAACCCATCATCACTAGAAAATCCTATTGATTTCTGTATAGAGATGCAAGAAAGGCACTATGAAGATTTGTGTGCGTATGAGTTAGAGAAAGAAGAACTCCGAAGACGAAACCAAGAACAACAACAACGTGAAGAAAGGCTACATCGGTGGCAAAGTCGTGATGCCTTGTGTCGTCAGCATCAAAACAACCAAGTGGTTAACGAACAACAAGTTGACTCTCCAATCATAATGTGTGAGTGTGGGTATGCCATTGTAAATGATCTTATTTCAATTGGATTTAACACTAGTTGTCGTCATTTTAGATGTTGTGTTTATCCCATAGGTTGTACCCTTTGGCAATGGATTGACCATCGATTTCCAAGTCAAGCAGTTGAGTATGCAAATGAATTACAACATCAACTTACAACACTGCAAACTCGATTTATTGGTTTTCGAAATGAAATTAGTAGACTTAATGGCCAACTTCATGGGATAAACATTAGTGTTTTCTATTACCGTGTCCATTTCCTATTCCGACCATGAAGGCTGCAACTAATTCAAGTAACTATTAGTTCTTTGTGCCTGCATTCCGTCGAAAATGCATGAACATTTTATTTGTCGACTCTATTTGGTTAACTAGCTTAAATTTATCATCGATGGTGAATAATAAGGCTAATCTGCTTGTAGTTCTCACAGTCAACAGTGTTGACTAAACATGAACAAGACCGAATCGCACGTATACAAGAAAATGATGCAGTTAGTAGATCACGTGGCGTGCCTTCATTGGTTAGTAGTAGGCTGATATTGATGGATGTGATGAATACATCCCAGAAAATGATGGTGAAGATGACAGTGATGATTCATCGAATTCAGAGGTAAATAAAAGTTTCTTGTTTACTACTTATTGTCTTTGCCTTTATAAACGTAAAATATCCCAAATTAAAAATCTTGAACTTTGACTTAATTGTAGAGAATTAAAGTCGTTAAGTCAAAGGAACCTTTACCTGGACTGAGAACTCCTTTGCGAGCCAATGCAGCCCTTGAAATTGAGAAGGAAGTGATGAACCGCACCCTCCTCCAAAGAAAGCTGGCTCTAACAAGGAAGCGATGACACACATTCCTGTTAATTCCAAAATTAGAAACAACACCAAAAGTAATGCAAATGCTCCACAAATTGTGGAAAATAGAATAAATGGAGCCTCACAATAATAAGAATGCAAATAGAGAACACAACATTTTATAGTGGTTCGATCAAGCGTGATCTACGTCCACTTTAAAGAATGATTCCATTATCACATCAAGAGTTACAAAGCAAGCATATCCTCTCATTACAGTCATCATTAGCCTCACTACCTCTTTCTTAGATCTATTAGAAATGGCTAAGGAGAGACTTGATATAATTCTTCAA
Source organism: Allium sativum (assembly GCA_030737875.1). Taxonomy (NCBI): domain Eukaryota; kingdom Viridiplantae; phylum Streptophyta; class Magnoliopsida; order Asparagales; family Amaryllidaceae; genus Allium; species Allium sativum. The sequence continues at coordinate 347,876,475 of CM060920.1, forward strand.
AGGTGGTAGGTGATTGAATGAATCTAGACTTTCTCATGAAATTTGATGAATTTCCATGGCTTCATGATGGATTTGGAGTTTGATCTTCAATTAGAAGTGGTTGGAGATGAACGAATTCCTTAGAAAAGGTTGAGAATGGGATTCGGCAGCCCTTCAGGGTCAAGAAAAATCCTTCCCCTTCAAGTGAGGTTGAACCCTTATTTATAGAGGTGAGGAATGGCCAAAATCTAGCTTCCAGGTTTTGGGTCGGGCTATTGGGTATTTACGAAAATGCCACTGCCAGCTATTGCCAGCTAATTGCCAGTTTACAAATACCAGGCCGACCCAGAGACATCACGTTTTGATCCAAACTATGCCAACCCGCTTCAGAGGTGAATACACCGATCCATCCCTTCATAACAGTCAGACCCGATCCGCTGCACTAGGCCGATCCGTTTCATAATAAAGTGCACCGATCCACTCTTGATGACAGGACCAATCCGCCTCTTTCTGATCTGATCGACCCGTTCCATTTGAATGCACCGATCCATTCTGAGTTGAACTAACCAGTTCGTTGTCTCTTTGGAAGGACCGACCCGATGGCGATTAGACAAGGCTGACTCGATCCACTCTTAAAGCGATGAAGGTTGACTTACTGCTTCAAGGATAAGACCGATCCATTGTTTTATGACCTGACCGAACCGCTTCATCATCCTAGGCCGATCCACCTAATAATAGATACCCTGATCCATTCCCTGCTGAATAAACTGATCCGACGCATATCAATGTAACTAGACCGATCCATGGTTATTTTTGCTAATCGACCCGCTTTAATGTAAATGAAATAACCCATTTGCCTGACCCATTATTTAAATTCTAGTTTTAATGGGTTAACATTTTCCCCTCGAAGTTCGTGATTTTGGGATTTAAAAAGTCATGATCTTCGAAATACATACGTTATGAATCGAGTAATCATTTAAATATATGGGTCGGTATATATTTTGCATTTGGGTTGGACATAACTAATAACAGGGGGGCCGATCGCAACAGGCTTTTACTTGTTTAGTCCGGGCCAATTTCTTTTGAGCTCTTTATAATGGCAAGTCATGTTCTTTGTCTCTTCCTCTTCTTCATTACCTGAGTGAGAATCCTTCAATGGCAGTGGTGCCTTTGTGAAGCAAATTCACGATTTTCACTCCGCATCCAACTTGTTTCTTCCACTCAATTCACACTCTCAGTAGTGCCGTGTCTCAACTTGGATTAATCTCGAGCCGATGATTCAAACCATTCAAGTCCGCATTTATTCAACTTTCTGGGCCCAAATCGTTCCATCGCCACTTGAATTCAGCTAGCAGAAGGTATCAGACCTTTGAAATTTGCACAATATTTGGAAATTCTTATGTTGGGGTTTTGAATTGGTGCGATTTGGGATTGAAAAGCGGACTAGGGCTTTAAAGCTGCGACTTCTTGAGGTTGGTGTGTTATAGAATGATCTTGGAATCATCTGTGATGGACTTGTGTGTATATGACGAGTTCAAATCACATAAGTTTCTTTTGAGCTTGGTTTTGGTTTAACACCCACCACATGTTTGTTGCAATGCCTGTGATGCTAGAATTATGAAGACTACACATAGTTTTGTACTCGTTTTTGCTGCTGTGACCAATCTTGTAGTTTGCTCACGTTTTACTTGTTGCGATGATCATGCTTACTTATCAAAATATGAAGATGTAGCCGCTAATGAACCAGTTGTGATCAGTCTTAACTGATCCACTCTGGGTGGACAAGGCTGATCCAGTTCTGGATCGGTCATGGTCGACCTAGTTTTGGATCGGCTATGGCCGACCCAGTTTTGGATCGGCTATGACCGACCTAGATTTGGGTCAGTAATGGTCGACCCAGCTCTGGATCGGTCACGGCCAACCCATTTTTGGATCGGTCATGACCGACCCATTTTAGGTCAGTTATAAATAATCTCCTCCATCTTTTTTTTTACTGAAATGCCTTGTTTTTGCATTGTGCCTGCCAATCTTATAAAAATGACGGGGACCCCGGACCAAGATAGCTATCGAAAGCGTCGTCGGTTGGGTAAGCTTCCTATGCCTGATATTCATACTTCCTCTGCTGCCCCAACTATAGCCGAACTTCAATCCATCATTGACAGACCTCGCTATACTCCTATACCGCATTCGTATGAACAAGCTGATCGGTTTGAGGGCTGGTTCCTTCAAGGGTTGAATTTTGATCAGTTCGACCTGGATATATATCCATCCGATAAGCGATCAGTGCCTTCTATGATTTTTCATTCATGGACGCTGATAAGATCCTTCCATTTAGCAGCACCTTAGGATGGCATAGCCTTAACATTAATGGCGAGGTTCAAACGAGGAAAGGCTTACAGTGGATACCTAGGCACCCAGAGATGAGGAAGGGCGTAGCAAGCGAAGATCTAGACGTTCTAAAGAATCATTTTGTGATACAACTCGAAACAACCAAGACTTGGATGGAGAGCACTTGGAAGAAATTGGACAGTATCATGCATGCAAATTAGCTGCCTAGAATACCTTTGCTTGCAAACTCCAAAGATTGAACAGGGAGAATATCCAGTGCATTACTACTTTGGAAAAAGACAAAGAAGCACTTATCTAGGCCCTCAAGTCCCAGGATGAGATCATTTCTGAATTATCAAATTCTGGGAACAAAAAAGGCCCAAACGGTACTTCTCCCTCTGCTTATGCTGGGAAATGATCTAGTGATGCAGTCCTTTTGTCTGACTTTTGTTATTTTCTTTTATGTACTCATGCCTTAGACCGGTTGTGTATGCGGGTACCAGTCCCCGCCTATGTTCATCTAAAACTTTTGTACTGGGTTTGTGACTATGACTTTGTGTTGCTATGATGGTAATGTTATGCTTGTTGTATGTTAAGTCTTTACCATCCATACTAGCTTTCCTTATACGCATACAACACAAAATCATTACACTGCAAGTCATTCGTTATCGCAATAGCTTATACTGAAATGATTTCGTGGTACTTTTAGAAAATGATTTTTCAACTATAGCCATAAAGCATTATTGGTTGGACCTAATTTGACCAATTTTGTTGGATTTCCTTGATTTTGGCTATGATAGTTTTGAGATTTATATGAATAACCGCCTTTATACCTATCGTAATAGCAGGGTTATCGATTTTGCGTCTATCATTTCAAAGTTCCTTTTTATTGGTCAAATTAGTTCTTGTAAATGTTTAATCCTTAATTTTGAAGTTGTGATGAATTTGTGGTATGTCTTAAGAAATGAGCATCATTAAATCTCATTAATGCGGTGGTGATGCCCCTATACCACAATTCGTTGCAGATTTTATAAATTAGGTGCAGCGCTATGTGACCAACTTGATTTGGAATCTTTATACCATGTGTTCCACCATTGTTGAACTTTTTGACATGAATTTGATCAAAGGTTTCCAATTTAGTTGGTCTCACTTATATCTTTTTTCAGAGATGAAATCCTATTTTCGTGCCCCTGCTTAAGAGGTCTTATTGTATATTCAATCATATTCCTTACTACCCTGGAAATCCGGGCCCTTCGAAGATTAGATTTGAACATATGCCTCTGTAGAAGTTTTACGTTTCATTCCTCTGAGGAATGTTTGTCTATAGACCCATTATTCATTGTGACCGAATGATTCAGCCACCTATAGAATTTGTTTTGCGACTTCGAAAAGGTCTTTGGGTCCCTCATTAACCAAATTTGGAAAACTCGGCATATGATCGGATGCCCCAGCAGGGGTCTTTTTTAAACCCGGTGTTTATATCGCTATCCAACCATGTATTAATGGCATTGACGATGAACTAAGTGCCCCTCGGGGAAGTATTTGGTTTCAAAGCCCAATATTTATCGCAATCCGTTCATGTACTAATGGCATCGGCAATCGACTGGGTGCCCCTCGGGGAGGTCTTTGGTTTCAAAGCTTGGTGTTTATCGCAATCCAGCCATGTATTAATGGCATCAGCAATCGATTGGATGCCCCTCGGGGAGGTCTTTGGTTTCAAAGCCTAGTATTTATCACAATCCAACCATATATTAATGGCGTCGACAACCGACTGGGTGCCCCTCGGGGAGGTCTTTGGTTTCAAAGCCCAGTGTTTATCGCAATCCAACCATGTATTAATGGTGTCTACAACCGACTGGGTGACCCTCGGGGAGGTCTGTGGTCAAAAACTACGTTGTTTCACGGGGCAGACGGTAGTTCATTTATCGGGTTTTACCATGATTTATCAGGACTAGCGCTTGAGACCCTGCAATTAAGAAGGTGCCCCTTTTGTGAGACTTGCAGCTTTGTTTGTAGTTCGAGCGCTGTTTCATTTGGCCGCCTGGTTCCTGGTGTCCCTTCCTTATGATGCTATGTTTTACACGTTTCGTGTTTTGCTGCAAATGGTGTTTTAAGTGCTAAGGAACATGTATTTGAGCTTTCCCCATCGAGATATGTTGTAATCGTCACCAGGTTACATTGAGTCATAAACATGACAGCATCCTTTTAAGAGGGGGCCTGCAATCAAAATTTAATCTTTAGAAAATAATTTGTGAATCGTATGATTTAGGCAAGCAAAAAAGCCCTTTCATTAGTATGTACAAAGCTGGTAATAATGTTGCATATAATGCATGATATTTACAACCTTTTCAAATTTTATGAAAGAAACATTAAGCGAAGTAATGACGGAGATGTATAGCATTCCATGCTCTTGGAAGTTGGATTCCATCTGTCGTTTTTAGTTCAAATGTACCATCCGAGAATTTTTGGCTAATCATATATAGCCCCTCCCAGTTGGGTCCGAGTACGCCAGTTCCTGTCGTAGTTCTTTTCAGAATAAGGTCCCCAGCTTGGAAGGTTCTATGCTTCACTCTAGCATTGAAATGATGAGCTATTCTTCTCTGATGTGCCATAACTTAGAGTTTTGCTTCTCTTCTTCTTTATTCAAGAAGATCGAGTGCTTCTAGTTGCAATTTATCGTTCACTTCTTGGTTGAAGTGGATTCTCCTATGAGTTGAGACCTCCAGTTCTACTAGAATCATAGCCTCAACTACAAATGCAAGCGAGAATGGAGTATGCCATGTCGTAGTTTTATAAGTGGTACAGTATGCCCATAGCACAAGCGGAATCTCGTCTACCCAAGCGCCCTTAGCTTTTTCGAGTTGCTTCTTGATGGTTGACTTCAAGATTTTGTTGATCGCTTTGACTTGCCCGTTGGCCTGCGGATGAGCCACAACTGCAAAAATCTTCTTGATTCTGTACTTGGCACAGAAATCTAGAAATTCACTATTCTCAAATTAAGTTCCATTGTCAGTGATTATTTTCTGCTGTATACTGAACTTGCAGATGATGTTCTTCAATACAAAATTGACTACCTTCTTTGAAGTAATAGTAGCTAGCGGTTCAGCTTTACACCTTTTAGTGAAATAGTCAACTGCTACTATCGCATACTTCATATTTGATTTAGCTGCAGGTAATGCTCCAATCAAGTCTATGCCCCAGACAACAAACGGCCACAGACTGACCATTTATGTCAATTCAGTGGGAGGTTCTCTCGGAATTTTCGCAAATCTTTGGCATCTATCCCACCTTTTAACATAGGTCATTGCATCTAGATTCACATCGGGCCAAAAGTAGCCATATCATATAATTTTCTTGGCCAGTGTTTTACCACCTATGTGACCTCCACAATCTCCTCCATGCAATTCTGCCAAGATCACTTTTTATTCCTTCTTTGTTACACATCGAAGCAATGGCATAGAAAACCCTCATATGTATAACTTTCCGTCCTGAATAAGGTATAGCGGTGCTTTGCGTAGTATCTTCTTTCACTTTTTCGGCTCTTCGGGAAGTGTCCCATTTGAGGATATATTCCTTAATCAGAGTCATCCATGATACGGGTTCCTCAATTGTCTTCATGATCCTGTCAACATCCGCTTCCTCGATGGCGGGAGTTGAAAGGACCTCGATAGGAATAAGGCCCAGTAACTGTGCATCTGAAGAACTAGCATATTTGGCAAGAGAATCCGCCTTTGAATTTTCTTCCCACGGAATGAGAGATATAGTGTAGTGGTCAAGGTTGTTGAGAAGTTCCATGAATTTAATAAGATAAGAAGGGAGGTTTCCGACTTCAGTCTGGAATTCTCCAAGGACTTGACACACTACCAATTGAGAATCACTAAAGATTTGTATGGTTTTCAGATTCAACTCCTTTGCTAATTTCAGCCCTATTATTAATGCTTCGTATTCGGCCTCATAGTTTGTCGATGGGAATTCCAATCTCAAGGCATAGCACAAAGAATGGCCATCTGGAGTTTCTAAGATAATTCCGGCCCTTGAACAATAATCGTTTCTGGATCCGTCAAAGTATAACTTCCAATTAGCCAGTGTCTCTGTCGGTTCCTCAATTTCCTCTCCCTTATCGATGAATTCAGCAATGAAATCCGCTAAGGCTTGCCTTGCCCATTAATAGCTCTTCTGGGGTGATAAGTGATGTCATATTGACTAAGCTCAATGTTCCACTTCAATAACCTTCCCGAAGTTTCTGGGTGAAACAGAACTTGTCTTATCGGTGGATCGGTAAGAACTTTTATAGGATAGGATTGGAAATATGGTCTCAACTTTTTTGACGCAATGAGCAGACATTATGCAAGTTTCTCAAGCTTCAGGTAGTTTAATTCTGCTCCAGCAAGCCGCTTGCTAATGTAATAAACCAGCCACTGGACTTTAGTATCCTCTCGGACAAGTGCGACGCTTAAGGCATGTGATGAGACATCTAAATATAGGAAAAGTTCCTCCCCATCTCTAGGCTTAGAAAGCATCGGTGGTGACTCCATATGCTTAATCAATTCTTCGAAAGCTGTATGACACACTGGAGTCCATTGGAAATCTTTCTTTCCCTTTTTCAAAGCATCGAAAAGAAGGATGCATTGATCGGTTGCTTTGGAGATGAACATATTAAGGGCAGCAACTTTCTATTTGAAGCTTTGAATCTCTTTCTTTGTTCTTGGAGCTCGCATTTCCCGTAATGCCGTGACTTGGGAAGGATTCGCCTCAATGCCCCTAGCATTGACTATAAATCCAAGAAATTTTCCCGATGAAACTCCGAATGAGCATTTTAAAGGTTTAACTTCATACCGTACTTTCTAAGGATATGAAACATCTCGGATAGATTCTCTATATGATTCTCTGCCTTCTTTTATTTTACTAGCATATCATCTACATATACCTCCATAGTGTTCCCAATTTGAGATTTGAACATGGAATTCACAAGGCGTTGGTAGGTTTCTCCTGCATTCTTTAGTCCAAATGGCATAACTTTGTAGCAATATAAGCCTCTATCAGTTATGAAACTTGTGTTTTCTTCGTCTGGCTTATGCATCATGATTTGATTATACCCGGAGTATGCATCCATGAAGGATATCAACTCATGCCCTGCAGTTGCGTCAACAAATTGATCAATTCTCGGTAACGGAAAACTGTCTTTAGGACATGCTTTGTTAAGATCCGAGTAGTCTATGCATGTAACACCCTGTATTTTTAAGATAATAAAATAAGAATAACTTAATTAAATAATGAGAATTAAGTAAAACGGACTGTGACATTGCATCCGTCTCGGAAATCTAGTCAAGATAGACACCTGGTTTATGTAAAATGTACATTATATGCAAAAGTTATTAAGCCTAGAAGTTTGTATACGCACAAGAGAAATATATATATATAAGAAATATATATATATATATATATATATACAAACAAATTAAAATATAAAATAAAGAATAAAATAAGGATTTCATGTAATAAATACATGCATTGTAAAAAAAATGTAATGCATGCATTGAAAGAAAGAAAGGATTGGTTGCATGCAATGTAAATATGTTGCATGCACTGTTTTGCAAACATAATGCATTAAAATTAAAAGAAAAAGAAAAGAAAAAGATTCATGCAATGGTTTAATTTAAGTATTGTAATTAACATGAAAAAGAGAAGTAAGGAGAAAACAATAGCTATCATTGTTCTAAGACTTATTAACAAAAGACTTCATAGCTCAGTTGGTTAAGGCATTGGATTTGTAACATGGAGGTCAGGGGTTCGAACCCCGTGGCGGCATAATTTTTATCTTTGTTTTAGAGAGGGCCAACTGAACATGCAAATATATGTATGTATACAAATTCAAAATTTGAAAGGATAAGAACGTACATATAAGGAAATAAAGAAAATATATGTATACATATGAGAATATATATATATATATATATATATATATATATGCAGAAATATATGTATACGAAAGATAAAAATTCAAGATAAGGCTATAGTCAATGAAATATGGCAAGAATCAAATAATGGTACAACATCGTTTGAATTTTGAAAATAAAACGAAAGTTGTGCATATATATATATATACGCGTAAAATGGTCGTTAGAGGAAATGTATACATATAAGAATATTTCATGTGAATAAAATAGTTAAATAAATTCCAGAAATTCAAAACATTCGAAATTCAATTTTTTGTGCCAAAACAACTTGAGGGACTCAAAGCTGACTCAGCACTGCGTGTACGATAAGATTTGGCTAGAATCATCTGCGAACATGGGTTATTTTCTTAATTGGGTTCAATGCTGACTCAGCGCTGCGTGTACGATAAAGTCTTGAGCACCTATAAATAAGACCCTAGACCTAACCCTAAACATCATAATTCTGCAGCTACACTGGAACTCTGCTATGGCTCCCTCTCCCTCTTCTCAAATCTATTCTAAACTTCAAATGTTATCCTAGGAGGATTATAAATTCAGATCTAGAAGAGGGAATCAACGTTAATAAAAAAGATTACTGAATCATAAAAGCAAGGTAAACCTCTAAGAACCAATCTATTTAAATATTTCTCTTTCCCTTCTCTTTTCATGAAATAATAAATCCATGGTCGTTAGGTCATGAATCAAATTAAAGGGAAAAGGAAAACCATGGATGATAGAAGGATCAGATCCAAAATTTGGGGAAAGCTTAAAGGTGAGTGGGTTTAAGCTATAGCCTTTAGATAATTTACGAATATCATTTAGCATTCCGCTTTTTAAGAAATTGTGAAATGGATAGTTTAATTATAATTTGCTATTGTAACGAATTGTAATGTTGATATGAATATATTAGGAAATTCCTATGTTGAATTGGCTAAGTTATCGAATGCTTACATGTTGGAGAAAATAAACTTGTTAGGATATGAATAGCCAATTCAGTGATTGTAATTACATGCTTTACTTGGGATATATTATTGATTGAACGAGATGTTAAAATAATTACCCGATTGAATGTTTACATGTCCTAATAGAATTAAACATATGTTGAAAATGACATGCGACAAAATATAGGCAAAAATGGGATGACATGTAAATTGGATTACTGTAAACTATATTACAGTAAAAAGGATAATATGTCTTAAATTTTCATGTAATGGGATTTTGGAACATAACATATATTATGTTTTGAGATTTTAATTTGGAAGCGCAATTTGATATGAACATAATTGATTGAATGAAAATGAATATGCCTAGGATTACAATTAGAAATTGTAACTACCCTTATGGCATGAGGTTAGGTTGCATTAGTGGCGGAAATCTGCCCGGACATGACCGGCATATCCAGCAGCCACTAATGTTGAACCTAATGTGAGAGGCCTAAGTGAAAGAATTGACAACATGTGCTAAGACACGAGGTTAAGTCAGCTTATGGTAGAAGTCTGCCCGGACCCGCCCAACAAATCCAACGTCCACAAGTATAGGCTTAATGTGAGAGGTCTAGTGCTTATATATATATATGTATATATATATATATATGTATATATGCATATAACAAGATATGAATAAATGGCAAGGATGGTAATTAAATGTCTAACTTAGAAAATAAGAAAGGAAGGGATGTAATGAACTAAGTTATTGTGATAAGAGGCAAAAGTGATGTATTTCCCTAAATGACTTATTTTTGAGAATGTTGGTTCAAGTAAGCCACAACAAAAAAAGAAAAAGTAAAGAAATTACTTGCTACCACAGATTTAGATGGGAAAACGTTATTAAAATAAATCACTGATTCCTTTTATCAAACTGATAAGGTGCATGAAGTGGTTTCCTTAATATAATAAGGAACATATATTATAGCGAATGAAGAATAATGGTTTACAATAGTAAATGGTTTAAAAGGGGAATGATAATAACCTATTATAAATAAATAACATCAATGAAAATGTTGTATAATAGATAGACTTGTCCTTGGGACAAGTGAATATTATAATTTAGGTTATAATAAACTAGTAAGGGAATGGGATAACTGGTGAATTAAGTTAAGTGACACGTAATTGTAAATTAAGTGATCAGAAAAGGGGAAACCCAGAAACCAGTTAAGAAAAGGAGGGGAAATAAATTGTACTTATTATAAATTAAGTAGTCTGGGAGTTTGAAACCTGTTGGTAAGAATAACATGTTTAGACTTGTCCCAGGGACAAGGGGAAACTATAACATAGGTTATAATAAATGGGTAGAGAAACTTATTAATGGGCCTTAGTTAATAGAACTAAGTTAATAAGTAAACAATGGTAAGTCGTATTGACGATGTAAAGTGGAATTATGATTAAATGAGAAAGGATGAGAAAAACTTATGAAATGAAATAAGTTATATTTAATCATAAATGGTAAGTGACATGTTAATTGGAAACATGTGAATTCGATATACTTGATTACATATTAAGTAAAACATGTTATTAAAATCAAACAAGAATATAAAAGGGATTGTGGATCACAGACCTTGGGTCACAATCTAGAGAATAACATGTTGTAGGCTTATTAATAAACTTAAATGAATTAAGTTATATGACCGAAATTAATAAGCAAGATAAACTTGGTAATTTGAATAAAAATTCAATATGAATTGGAATAACCAAGGTACTGGAAACCTGGTGAGTTGATACAAGCGCTTAAAAGAATGGTTAGACGTAGGGTCTAATGACATATAAAACTGAGGCGCTTGGACCAGTCCATACGAAAGAGGATGAATAACCATAAAGGGTAGATGATCGGGGTGTCAAAAGACACAAAGAGGAGAGCATGTCCATCCAGATAATCTTGTAGGCTCCAACTGACTGGGTAAAGAAGCACGCGGCTTCCGGGGACGTAGGGTACTCTTGGTATTCCTCTGTGAGTGGCAGATGATCCGCCTGTACTCACAGGGGTTAGCTCTGCGTAGGTGAACCAATGAATACGCCTTGGTTGCAATAATAAGGGGCAGTCAAAAGACTAAGATGGACCAACGTGATTCGGCAAGACCAGTTAGTGCCCTGTGATAACAACTCGTCGTCTGCCGACAATCTTCAGTCAGTGCGTAAAGCGGAAAAGTGGAGAACTCCAAAAGACCATATACTTTGCTATCTAGTTATGTGTGATGTTGGCCAATAGGTTTGAAGGGCATAGGGGGCCGGGATTAAGTTCTCATTTTTGATATTCTTGGGTGCCTTTCATTAGTTGAAGGAGGGGTCTTGTGGGACCATAGCCACTGTGAAAAAAGACCTTAGCATCTGCAATCGGCAAATATCTTAAAGCTCTCTACCGAATTCCGTGTTTCTTGATTAGCCCTGCCACGGGACTCGGGCGCACATATAGAGAACATGTGCAATAGACATCGAGAACGATTGAAGATACATATGTAGGAAAGTTTAGGTACACTCATGTCGCTCTGGGTGGTGTATCATAAGACTATAGGGCAATATTCGAGGATGGAACCTAATTCGATCGAATAGTTCAAAAATGGCAGTCCAAACGCTTACGTAATATAGAAGTAGTGGTTCTTTACAGATGTAGCGTTGACATATATATAAAAATCCATATGACATTCAGGCGTAGGATTAGGGACTGCTATATTCCTGTGATGATATGGTGGAGACCGTGCGAGTAGGGTACCATGGGGTGTACCTTAGTTGGGGGTAGCTACATATACACTGTATTATGTTAATCTACTAGGGAGTAAATGGGTACGACGTGTGTGTAAGCCTTGAGTGTTGTTAGCCCAAGTAACCTAATAAATAAGAAAATATGATTGAACGGTATATGTCAGATTATCCAAAGTGTATAGTTTAAATACTGTCACCAGAACTTGTGTTCTGACCCCCTTCTCATAACATACTCGTAGGTTAGATTGTGGCAGAGACATGATAGCTTTGGATACTGGTTAAGCAGTATTATTTAATACGGTAAGGCTATGTTTTGATTATACTATATTTTATCCTTTCCGCTGTGAGATATTTTTTTGAGCTCTGACATGTTTTGTCTCTATCTTTTCTGCAGGATACCAGAGCAAACCAATCCGCGTTTGGATAGATCGGAATTTTGAAAAAAAATTGGTCTGTCGAAACTGGGGTTGTCACATCTATATCAGAGCTTAGGTTTAGGATTACTATATAAATAGTGAGTGAACGTACTTGTATTTTTAAAAATATAAATATATTATATATATTTATATACCTAGATCCATAGAGGAACCCACTAAATAGAAAGAGTATAATATGATATGAAATGGGATGTTTGTTTTGTACACTAAAGGAATGAATAAGGAAATTTGAGACCCTTAGGATGTTTGGCCGGGAAGTGTACAATATACTTTGTACGAAAGGAAAGTAAATCCCATATGATTACTATTTTGGGTTAGTGGGTTTGGTAGTAAAATCTTACAAATTGGAAAGGGTAGAACAGGAAAAAATGGATTAGGAATATATATAGTTGAGAGAATTGACCTTAGGGAGTGTCTAGGAGAACCTAGAAAAGTTGGAAACCCTTTTTGAGTCTAACCCCATTATTAACTTTTAAGAACTTGAGATTTTAAAAGTTCTAGGGGAAAAATGGTTTATGGTGTTTTCAAGTTTTAATCTTAAAACTTTAAAATATGTAAAGAAGTACATATTGAGTTTTAAAGTAAAATTCTCTCAGTAAAAGGTGCATATTATAGAGCATGTATAGCTCGCTAGTTTTTCTTGTTATATTTCATACAAGAATTTTTAATCAAGAAAGTTTTGAATTCTCTATTCTTTTGACAATTATTTTTGATAAATTATTTAAAAGAGAATTTTGTTGGGTGGACAAAATAAGTTGTACAAAATGAGAATATAGTGGATGTTGGCACCTTGTAGTAGGAGACTGAAGTGACCTTATAGGTAAGAACAAGTCATAAACCCGATAGAGGAAAATAGTTGTCTGTATATACACCAGTTTTGCGATTTGATTTTTTTTTTTTTTTGCAAGATAAGACGAAAAAAGCAACAATATTGAAAATTTTCTTATGTGGGATGTGATTGGATTGGAAAACAGGGAATCTTTATATATTGTTTCATAAAATCCAAGTACGGTTGGAAAAAAGGTATATAAAAGAAAAATGAAAGGTGTGAAATTTTCCATTTTCCACCTTTTTGTAACATAAGAAATCGAATTTAGAAAATTAGATTTATCTGAAATTCAAAAAATAAAGTTGGTTGGTAGGATTATGGATGCAACAATAGGATGAACTATGCTCTTACTCAGTAAGAGTGTAGGAAAATTTGATGGAAAAGCATTTTGATTTTCAAAATATTGCATTCATGTAGAACGGCCAGTATATCTAGGATGTGAGCATCATATTTTAAAAAGATTTGTGGAAAATTTGCATACACATAGGAGGTACCGCTTAGGCATACATGCATTATTATGTTGTACTTTAATCTGTGCAAGTGCACAATGTTAGCTAAAATTGGATGCAAATGTGATGGATGTATATTATGCAAGGGGTTAATTGATTTTACCCTTATTAAATTTCGGGGACGAAATTTCCTAATGGTGGGAGAATGTAACACCCCGTATTTTTAAGATAATAAAATAAGAATAATTTAATTAAATAATGAGAATTAAATAAAATGGACTGCGCCATTGCGTCCGTCTCAGAATTCTGGTCAAGATAGACACCTGGTTTACGTAAAACGTACATCATATGAAGAAGTTATTAAGCCTAGAAGTTTATATACGCACAAGAGAAATATATATATATATATATATATATATAAGATATGTATATATATACAAACAAATTAAAATATAAAATTAAGAATAAAATAAGGATTGCATGTAATAAATACATGCACTTAAATAAAATGTAATGCATGCATTGAAAGAAAGAAAGGATTGGTTGCAAGCAATGTAAATATGTTGCATGCACTGTTTTGCAAACATAATGCATTAAAATTAAAAGAAAAATAAAAGAAAAAGATTCATGCAATGGTTTAATTTAAGTATTGTAACTAATATAAAAAAGAGAAGTAAGGAGAGAATAATAATTATCATTGTTCTAAGACTTATTAACAAAAGATTTCATAGCTCAGTTGGTTAAGGCATTGGATTTGTAACATAGAGGTCAGGGGTTCGAACCTCGGCGGCAGCATAATTTTTATCTTTGTTTTAGAGAGGGCCAACTGAACATGCAAATATATGTACGTACACAAATTCAAAATTTGAAAGGATAAGAACGCACATATAAGGAAATAAAGAAAATATATGTATATATATGAGAATTTATATATATATATATATATATATATATATATGCAAAAATATATGTATACGAAAGATAAAATTCAAGATAAGGCTACAGTAAATGAAATATGGCAAGAATCAAATAACGGTGCAACATCGTTTGAATTTTGAAAATAAAATGAAAGTTGTGCATATATATATGTATGTATATATATATATACGCGTAAAAGTGTCGTTAGATGAACTGTATACATATAAGAATATTTCATGTGAATAAAACAGTTAAATAAATTCCAGAAATTCAAAACATTCGAAATTCAAATTTCTGCGCCAAAACAGCTTGCGGGACCCAATGCTGACTCAGCACTGCGTGTACGATAAGATTTGGCTAGATTCATCTACGAACCCGGACTATTTTCTTAACTCGGTTCAATGCTGACTCAGCGTTGCGTGTACGATAAGGTCTCGAGCACCTATAAATAAGACCTAAACTTTAACCTAAACATCATAATTCAGTAGCTACGCTGAAGCTTTGCCATGGCTCCCCCTCTCTCTCTCTCTTTTCTCAAATCTATTATGAAATTAAAATGTTAGCCTAGGAGGATTATGAATTCAGATCTGGAAGAGGGAATCAACGTTAATAAAAAAGATTATTGAATAATAAAAGCAAGGTAAACCTCTAAGAACCAATCTATTTAAATTATTTCTCTTCCCCTTCTCTTTTCATGAAATAATAAATCCATGGTCGTTAGGTCGTGAATTAAATTAAAAGGAAAAGGAAAACCATGGATGATCGAACGGATTAGATCCAAAATTTGGGGAAATCATGAAGGTGATTAGGTTTAAGCTATAGCCTTTAGATAATGTTATGAATATCGTTTAGCTTTCCCCATTTTAATAAATTGTGAAATGGCCAGTTTAATTATAAATTGTTGTTGTAAAGAATTGAAATGTCGATATGAAGATGTCAGGAAATTCCCATGTTGAATTGGCTAAGTTATTGAATGCTTACATGTTGGAGAAAATAAACTTGTTAGGATATGAATAGCCAATTCAGTGATTGTAATTACATGCTTTACTTGGCATATATTATTGATTGAACGACATGTTAAAATAATTACCCGATTGAATGTTTACATGTCCTAGTAGAACCAAACATATGTTGAAAATGACATGCGACAAAATATAGGCAAAAATTGGACGACATGTAAATTAGATTACTGTAAACTATATTACTGTAAAAAGGATAATATGTCTAAAAATTTCATGTAATGGGATTTTGGAACAAAATATATATTATATTTTGAGATTTTAGTTTGGAAGCGCAATTTGATATGAACATAAGTGATTGAATGAAAATGAATATGCCTAGGATTACAATTACAAATTGTAACTACACTTATGGCACGAGGTTAGGTTGCATTAGTGGCGGAAGTCTGCCCAGACCCGACCGGCATATCCAGCAGCCACTAATGTTTAACCTAATATGAGAGGCCTAAGTGAAAGAATTAACAACATGTGCTAAGACACGAGGTTAAGTCAGCTTGTGGTAGAAGTCTTCCCGGACCCGCCCTGCAAATCCAACGTCCACAAGTATAGGCTTAATGTGAGAGGCCTAGTGCTTATATATATATATATATATATGTATGTATGTATATAACAAGATATGAATAAATGGCAAGGATGGTAATTAAATGTCTAACTTAGAAAATAAGAAAGGAAGGGATGTAATGAACTAAGTTAGTGTGATAAGAGGGAAAAGTGCTGTATTTCCCTAAATGACTTATTTTTGAGAACGTTGTTGCAAGTAAGCCACAATAAATAAAGAAAAAGAAAAGAAATTACTTGCTTCCATGGATTTAGATGGGAGAACGTTATGAAAATAAATCACTGATTCCTTCTATCAAACTGATAAGGTGCATGAAGTGTCTTCCTTAATATAATAAGGAACATATATTACAGTGAATAAAGAATAATGGTATACAATAGTAAATGGTTAAAAGGGGAATGATAATAACCTATTATAAATAAATAACATTAATGAAAATATTGTATAATAAATAGACTTGTCCTAGAGACAAGTGAATATTATAACTTAGGTTATAATAAACTAGTGAGGGAATGAGATAATTGGTGAATAAAGTTAAGTGACACTTAATTGTAAATTAAGTAATCAGAAAAGGGGAAAACCTGAAACCAGTTAAGAAAAGGGGGAAAATATATTGTACTTAATTATAAATTAAGTAGTCTGGGAGTCTAAAACCCGTTGGTAAGAATAACATGTTTACACTTGTCCTGGGGACAAGGGGAAATTATAAGATAGGTTATAATAAATGGGTATAGAAACTTATTAATGGGCCTTAGTTAATAGAACTAAGTTAATAAGTAAACAATGGTAAGTCGTATCGACGACGTAAAGTGGAATTATGATTAAAAGATAACGGATAAGGAAAACTTATGAAATTAAATAAGTTATACTTAATCATAAATGATAAGTGACATGTTAATTGGAAACATGTGAATTCGATATACTTAATTACATATTAAGTAAAACATGTTATTGAAATCAAACAAGAATATAAAAGGGATTATGGATCACAGACCTTAGGCCACAATCTAGAGAATAACATGTTGTAAGTTTATTAATAAACTTAAATGAATTAATTTGTATGACTGAAATTAATAAGCAAGAGAAACTTGGTAATTTGAATAAGAATTCAATATGAATTGGAATAACCAAGTTAACTGGAAACCTGGTGAGTTGAGACAAGCGCGTAAAAGTATGGTTAGACATAAGGTCTGATGACATATAAAATTGAGGCGCTTGGACCAGTCCATACGTTAGAGGATGAACAACCATAAGGGGTAGATCATCAGGGTGTCAAAAGACATAAAGAGGAGCACATGTCCATCTAGATATTCTTGTAGGCCCCAACGGACTGGGTTATAAAGCACGAGGGTTCCGGGGATGTAGGGTACTATTGGTATTCCTCTGTGAGTGGCTGATGATCCGCCTATACTCACAGAGGTTAGGTCTACGTAGGTGAACCAATGAGTATGCCTTGATTGCAATAGTAAGGGGCAATCAAAAGACAAAGATGGACCAGCGTGATTCGACAAGACCAGTTAGTGCCCTGTGATAGCAACTCGTCGTCTACCTACCATCTTCAGTCAGTACGTAAAACGGAAAGGCGGAGAACTCCAAAAGACCATATACTTTGCTATCTAGTTATGGGTGAAGTTCGCCAATAGGTTTGAAGGGAATAGGGGGCTGGGGTTAAGTTCTCATTCTTGATATTCTTGGGTGCCTTTCATTTGTTGAGGGAGGGGTCTAGTGGACCATAGCCACTATAAAAGCAGACCTTAGCATTTGCAGTTGGCAAATATCTGAAAGCTCCTGACCGAATTTCGTGTTTCTTGATTAGCCCTGCCACGGGACTCGGGCGCACATATAGAGAACATGTGCAATAGACATCAAGAACAATCGATGATACGTACGTGGGAAAGTCTAGGTACACTCATGTCGCTCTGGGTGGTGTATCATAAGATTAGAGGGCACTATTCGAGGATGGAACCTAATTCGATCGAATGGTTCAGGGATGGCTGTCCAAACGCTTACATAATATAGAAGTAGTGGTTCTTTGCAGACGTAGCATTGACATATATACAGAAATTCGTACAACATTCGGGCGTAGGATTAGGGACTGCTATAGTCATGCGATGATACATTGGAGGCCGTGCGAGTAGGGTACCATGGGTTGTACCTTAGTTGGGGGTAGCTACATATACACTGTATTAGGTTAATCTACTATGGAGTAAGTGGGTACGACGTGTGTGTAAGCCTTTAGTGCTATTAACCCAAGTAACCTAATAAATAAGAAAATATGATTGAACGGTATATGTAAGATTATCCAAAGTGTATAGTTTAAATCCAGTCACCAGAACTTGTGTTCTGTCCCCCTCCTCATAACATACTCGCAGTTTAGATTGTGGCAGAGACATGATAGCTTTGGATACTGGTTAGGTAGTATTAATAATACGATAAGGCTATGTTTTGATTATACTATATTTTATCTTTTCCGCTGTGAGATATTTTTTTGAGCTCTGACATGTTTTGTCTCTATCTTTTCTGCAGGATACCAGAGCAAACCATTCCGCGTTTCGATAGATCGGAATTTTGAAAAAAAAATTTGGTCTGTCGAAATTGGGGTTGTCACAATGCACACTCTCCATTTGTCGTTGGATTTTTTAACAAGGACCGAATTGGAAACCCAAGTGGGATATGTAGATTCTCTTATAAAATTATTTTTGAACAATCTATCCACTTCTTCTTTCAATTCCACAGATCTTTCAGGACCTTGCATCTGCCTTTTTATTTTACAGGAGTCAGATTAGGATTAATATTCAACTTATGAACAGTTACATCTGGTGATATTCCGAACATGTCAGAGTGCGTCCATGCAAAAACATCTAAGTTTGCTTTTAGAAACAGCATCAAGTCCTTCTGCAATTTTAGGCCCAGCTGAGAACCTATCTTTAGGACTCGGTCAGAATCTTTATCGTGTACCGGAACAGAGATGGTGTCCTGAGCTGGTGCTGCTCGGTTTTCCCCCATATTGGCTTTTCTTGGAACAATTTCTGTAACAACCCGGAAAATCAAAACCAATTTAAAATTTTTATTTTGGCTATTTTATTGAATTTTGAATAGTTAAAATAATTTATTTTAAATAATAATGATAAATTTTTTATTTAAATTGAAGTTAGAACAAATATATTTATTTTAATTTTAAAAAGGAATTAGAAATAACGCAGCAATTTGAAAATTTGAATTCGAACTTTGACTGAATGTACTGGATTCAAAATAAATTGGATTTTAGTGAACCCAAAAATATTTAAATCTGTTTAAAAATATCTTTCCAAGAATCCAAAAAATTGAAATTTCATAGCGGGAATAAAAAGTTTTGGCAAGTTGAATATCCAGAATAGTCGCTATGGAATTTAAAATAATATATAGCCCGTATAAATAGCCATTTTGCAAACGACCTCCGTTTTCGATGAAACCACCCTGGTTGGACCCGGAATGTCAAATTATTGCAAGTTTTCAACTTTCATAATTTTTGGAATTAATATGTGAGCGTGGCAAAAGAAAATGTGTTTTGTCAATTTCAGTCAATTTGGATCGACCAAAAAATGGTCGTTTTTCAAACAGTCTCCAAATTCGACGAATTAATTTTGTTAGGACCGTATCGTCAAAACATAGCTAGATTTATTTTTTGGGAATTTTTAGAGTCAGTATGTGGTGGCCCCGGTAAATTAAAATGTTCGATCAAATTAAATAATTAAATATTTTATTATTTAATCTGAAGAAAAGTAGATTGAAACAGTCAAATGGGCTGATGAGACCTAGTCCGTTGTGTTTGGAACAGGGGTAATTAGCAAGGGGCAATAGTCGTTGGGCCTCGTTTGGAGTCCGGTCTGATAAACAAATAATTTATAAAATAAAATTAGATTACATAATATATATATTAAAATAAGACATCCTCTTTGTCGTTATCTGCTTAAAGAACCCGTAACCCTTATATTTGACGGTGGCCCCCTTTCATGTCTTCCTCCTCCGATTTCTCCCAAACAATTCAATGGAATTTGATGCTCCTTTAGAAAATCTGAAGAGAATCTCATCCTCGTTAGATCCATACGAGTTTGGGAATTTATCACTCGGTATTTGCCGAGATCCAGCCTCGGGAAGTCACGCCGATGCGCGCTGGAATCCACCTCACTCCAACCACCGAGTTTTATCGGAGGACCACCCCCAAGCA
Source organism: Allium sativum (assembly GCA_030737875.1). Classification (NCBI taxonomy): domain Eukaryota; kingdom Viridiplantae; phylum Streptophyta; class Magnoliopsida; order Asparagales; family Amaryllidaceae; genus Allium; species Allium sativum. Next base: position 347,896,828 of record CM060920.1, read on the forward strand.
CACCTCGCGTAGCCCCTCCATGTGGCAGTGGTCGGTTGGCACGAAGCTCCACCAATTACCTAAAAAATTGAACCCTTGGTTGCGATTTTGAAAACATCGGCTGTTCAAAAATTGATGAAGGGGAAAGTGTAATATTTTATTAATTTAATTACTTATTTTCTTTTAAATGTTATCAACCTTCATAAAATCATATCTCGCTCATACAATAACGAAATTCGATGAAACAGGAAACATTGGAACCGTAAATTCGAGATCTATATTTCAGAAGAGACCGTAGAATTTTTGGATCAGTCTACAATTTTAGAAGAAATAAACAGCGATGTGAGATTTTTGAATCCAAATTAAATAAATAAAAGTATATTAGGTTGCATACGGAGTTTAGAAACTCCCGATACCCGTCGTCCATAGACCATGGACGACTTGATTGTATTGTGATGTGGAATTAGTTGGTTTTTGGTGATTGACTGTGGTTGAAACGAAATTAATCGTGTTTGTGGAAAATTCAATTGTGTAGAAAAATTGTATTAGGAAAAATAAACCTTGTATAGTGGCGAGGCCTAATTAGAGCAAGGAGCCGTACTAGGGACGATGCCGGTTTTAATTACCCTACCGTTATGCTGCCGATATTTTCTGAAATATTTGTGTGTTGTGAAATATTTATGTTATGATGTAAAATAGTTTGAACATAAAAAAAAATTAGATTTTTATTGAATATAAAAATTAAAAAATAGACATTGTTATTAAAAAAATGTGTTTATATTAAAATATAAATTTTAAATGTAAATGTAACATTAAAAATAAGCATTTTGAAATAGAAATTTATTGATATTGGACTATACATTTTTAGTGTAAATGTAACATTAAAAATAAACATTTTTAAATAGAAATGTATTAATATTGGATTATACATTTTGAATGTAAATGTAACATTAAAAATAAACATTTTGAAATAGAAATGTATTGATATTGGATTTTACATTTTTAATGTAAATGCAACATTAAAAACAAACATTTTGAAATAGAAATGTATTTATATTAGATTTTACATTTTTAATGTAAATGCAACATTAAAAATAAACATTTTGAAATAGAAATGAATTGATATTGGATTTTACATTTTTAATGTAAACGCAACATTAAAAATAAACATTTTGAAAATAAAAATGTATTGACATTGGAATTTACATTTTAAATGAAAATGAAACATTAAAAATAACATTGTTGAATAAAAATGTATTCACATTGGATTTTACATTTTTAATGTAATGAAACATAAATAATAACATTGTTAAATAAAATGTATTCACATTGAATTTTACATTTTTAATGTATATGAAACATTAAAAAATAAACTTTGTTATAATATAAATGTTTTACATTGAAATTTACATTTTTATGTAAATGAACCTTTTATAAATAGCCATTGCAATAATAAAAACGTTTACATTGAAATTTACATTTTTATAGTAAATGAAACATTAAAAACGTCCATTGTTATGTAAAATGTGTTTACATAAGAAATTTACATTTTTAATGTAATAAAAGATTTCACAAGAAAATTCACATTTTAATGTAATAAAATATTGCATAAGAAATTTACATTTTTAATGTAATAAAAGATTGCATAAGAAATTTACTTTTTTAATGTAATAAAAGATTGCATAAGAAATTTACTTTTTTAATGTAATAAAAGATTGCATAAGAAATTTACGTTTTTAATGTAATAAAAGATTGCAAAAGAAATTTACGTTTTTAATGTGATAAAAGATTGCATAAGAAATTTACATTTTTAATGTGATAAAAGATTGCATAAGAAAATTACATTTTTAATGTAATAAAAGATTTCACAAGAAAATTCACAATTTTAATGTAATAAAAGATCGCATAAGAAATTTACATTTTTAATGTAATAAAAGATCTCATAAGAAATTTACATTTTTTTAATGTAATAAACGACACATAAGAAATTTACATTTTTAATATAATAAAAGATCGCATAAGAAATTTACATTTTTAATGTAAAAAAAATCACATAAGAAATTTACATTTTTAATGTAATAAAAGATGACATAAGAAATTTACATTTTTAATGTAATAAAGGAATATATAAGAAAAGATTACATTTTTCATGTAATATAGGAATAAAGAAAAAGATTAAATTTTTCATGCAATACAGGAATAAAGAAAAAGATTACATTTTTCATGTAATACAAGAATGAAGAAAAAGATTACATTTTCCATGTAATTAAAGATTAAATAAAAAAGATCACATTTTTTTAATGTAATAAATGAATGATTAAAAAGATAACATTTTCTTTTTAATGTAAGATAGAATCATTAAAATTTTCAAGTTTTGAATAAAATGTATTAACATTAAAATTACATTTTTAATGTTAGTATGATTTCATATAAAAGAAATCAATGTTGAAAAGAAATTGTTTATGACATTAAAAATTACATTTTTAATATTAGTATGATTTCGTATAAAAGAAATCAATATTGAAATGAAATTATTTATGACATTAAAAATTACATTTTTAATGTAATGTATGATTTCATATATAAAAGAAATCAATGTTGAAATGAAAATGGGTTGAAATCGTCGAACGAATTAATTTATATATATATACACGTATAAATTAAAATAAAACGAATCGCGCAGCTGCAGTTAGCAATTTAAAATCGTAACTTCAAACGATTATACCGAGAGATCCGACCGTTGGATTTTTTCCAAAACTAGAACCGTTGGGTTCGCTTTGGAAAGATCTTTCCAACGATATAAAATTTACCAAGATCCAACGGTTAGATTTTGAGAAATGTGTAAATCAAATTTTGATGAAAACAGCGCCAGGGCCATGTAATGACCTGAAGCATCTTTAAATTGAATATGGCTATTTTTAAATAAAAAAAAATAGCGATAAATCATTATAAAATATTATAAATGACATGGAATGAAAAGAATTGATTTAAATTATATATATTCGAGAATTATTTGAAAAGGCTGAGTTAGATCTCATTTAAAATAATTATACGACGATTGGAAGTCGAAGATTTTGAAGACGGTGATTGAAAACCGACGATCTTCACATTGAGTGGATGACTACTGATGCCTTTGATTGGAGTTGCTGCCTTGAGAGGGTTATAGTGGTAGTTGTCCGGACGTACTTGTTGATTGTCTGGATATGCGAGAGCCTCTCTCTCGTATTGGACATATGGTGTAACAACCTGTATTTTTAATAACCTGTTAAGATATAAATTGAGGCAGAATTTAATTTAAAAATCTGAATCAAGGGGAAACGGGCTGTGCCATTGCGTTCGTCTCAGAAAAATACGCGAAATAGAGTCCGAGTTTTCGAAAATCGGAGTCCGTATGACCCAGTTAAGGCCCATTGAAGTTTTCAGAAATTTCCATATTAAAAACAGATTTAAATTTTAAGTTAAAAACAAGGGTTAGGGCACAACTGGCGTTAGGCGGGAAAACTCCCGCCAAGACCCCCAAGTCGACAGGCATGTCGACAGGGGTCTAAGGGTGTCGACTGCCCTGTCGACACGGGGTGGCCGGGCAGTTTTGCCTGGCGCACCATTTCTGATCTGGGCTTGGTTGTGTGGCTTGGTTCTGGAGAATTCCGAAATCTGATGGACCTAATTCAACTAGGGTTTAATCCTATGGTCTAAATCACTAGCCTAATCTATAAATAAGACCCTAACCTACCCTAAATCATCATTAATCCATCCTAGCAACTAAACTATGGAAAAATCAAACCTCTCATGGCCTCCACTCTCTTCATACAATTCCTAAACAAATTTCTAAGAAATTCTCATGCATACAAGTGTATTTAGGCTTGTATGATCCTCTTTAGCTTGCATTAAAGTCTAGTTCTTATATTTGCATCATAAAGGAGGAGTCTTGATCAAGTTTGCTTGCATTTTTGGGGTTTTAATTTGTTGCATAAGGGGTTTCTTACATTTGCTATACTCATTTGAGTCCGCATAAGCATTGTAAGCCCTATTCCTCTCATACTTGAACTTTGAAGTTAAATGCATGATATGCAAGTTGTCATAAGTTATGCAAGTTTATTTATGCAAGTATGATATGCAAGTTGTCATATGTTATGCAAGTTTATTTATGCAAGTATAATATGAGTTGTCATATGTTATGCAAGTTTGTTTATGCAAGTTTATTTATGCAAGTATGATATGCAAGTTGTCATAAGTTATGCAAGTTTGTTTATGCAAGTATGATATGCAAGTTGTCATATGTTATGCAAGTTTGTTTATGCAAGTATGATACGCAAGTTGTCATAAGTTATGCAAGTTTGTTTATGCAAGTATGATATGCAAGTTGTCATATGTTATGCAAGTTTGTTTATGCAAGTATGATATGCAAGTTGTCATAAGTTATGCAAGTTTGTTTATGCAAGTATGATATGCAAGTTGTCATATGTTATGCAAGTTTGTTTATGCAAGTATGATATGCAAGTTGTCATATGTTATGCAAGTTTGTTTATGCAAGTTTGATATGCAAGTTGTCCTATGATATGCAAGTATGTTATGCAAGTTTGGGATGGTCATATGGTTCATGTTATCATGTTATGCATGCTTTTTGGGCGTAAAAAAATGTAATATGCAAGTGTGTGAACACATGAACATTTCATATGCCACCATGTTGAACTTGTGGCTTTAACACTTTTATGTCATGATTATGCCAAGTTCCCTCTTTCTATCCTTTATGCGCTATTGCGATATGTAAGCGATGGGATTGCGTTTGGGGTTTGGGTAAACTTAAAAGACATAAAAACATGAGCTTGGGAATTTACCTATTAAGTTAGGTCTACCCATTGGGAATTTACCTATTAAGTTAGGTCTACCCAATTGCTTGAAAACTTGTAATGTGATGGACATGACACTTAGAAAAGATGAGTGTGGCCAACTCGAGGTTGGGTTGAGTTTGTAGCGTAAACCTACCCGGAACCGACCGGCCTAACTAGTTGCTACAAACAATAGGACCCAATGTGAGAAGTTGGTCATGTTGTACCTTGGACCCGAGGTTAGACCAAGTTGTGGTGTAAAGCTACCCGGACCCGCCCGGCTTAACTAGTAACCACAACAAAGTCTAATGTGAGAGGTTAAGGCGCATTAATTAATTAATGCCTCAGGATTAGGGTTAAGTCATGGACCATTTAATACTTAACCAATTTGGGCTCGGTTGATTAATCGGGGTTAAGTCGTAAACTCACCGTTACACTTAACCAAGTTAATCCATGATTAGTGGAAGGGTTAAACCATACTTAACCCACTAGAGAAATCCTAGCAATGGGGGTCCACTCCTTCAGTAATCCCTAGTTTGTATCATCATGGCCCTAGGGACTAGGCTAGGGTGGGGGCACGATTACTGAACTGGAGATAAGGGGCCAAAAAGCGACGGTCGTGGTACGCCGGTGTAGTTCTGGGCGGACTCTGGTCGTGCACATAGTCCGTAGCCGGAGAAAACAAGCACGGGTACCGGTAGGGCGAGACTGTGCACTCATGTTTATGGTGTCCAGGGGTTGACACCCTAGGGCTTGATACACCCGACGGGTGGACCCGGCACAGTTCGACTACATTCATGTTTGGGCCGTATTGACACCAACACGTGACGAGTTAGGCTTAGGGAGCCGATCGATTAGACCGTTGGGTTGGACCTCGTGGTAGGGTCACTTCATGTTATTGGACCTAGTATGAGGGTCACTTCATGTTATTGGGCCAAAGCTTGGGCCGTGGGATCAATACTTGTTTAATCAAGTCATGTTAGTTTGCTAGTACACCCGTGGTGCAAAACCTTAATCTTGATTATGCGATGACACCTTTATCTACCTTGATAGTTAACCATCATGTTGTTATCCTTATGTTCATACCTGCTGCTCATGTCAGTTAACTTTATCAGTTTACATTGATTGTAGTAGGGCTTACTCAGTCTTTTTGACTGACCTGTTTTCTTTCGCCTCTTTTCTTCCGTTTCCCCCCCCCCCCAGGTTCTCAGGGAGGGAATACAGGAGCTTAGCTTGGATCCTACCTGCTTTCTTGGATAGCTCATGTATGCTTTGGACTTGAGCTCGCTATGGTTTTTCTGCTTTGGGGATAGCTACTTATGTTTTTCTGTTCAGTTTCAGATGATGTTGTTTTATGTACTAGACTTATTTATTTGGAAAATTGACATTATGATGTACTAGACTTGTGTTTGAAATGGTTTGAAAATCTTCCGCTGTTTTATCTATGTTATTTACTCTGATTACATACATATGTTCTTGTTCTGCCTTGATATATCATTATGCATGTTTACCTGATTCAAACGCCCCTCCAAAGTCAGAGTGCTTGCAAGAGTCACCCTGGCGGAGGCGGGGTGTTACATATGGAACGAGGAATAAGGTGTCTCCAGTTTCGTTCAGACCCAGAACGGACTTGTAAATGGATGTATGTCTGACATTGGATTTTATTCTGTGCTGATTGATTTCTATTTAATATATATCTGTTTGGTGGCAAAGAATTTATTCTCTTGTTTAGCACCCTTCTCTGAGAAGTACGAGATCAGAGGTTATATATTGGCAGACATCAGTCGCATGGCGTAAATTATCAGTGTGGCATGCCAAGATCTAAATGATCAAGGCTTATTGTTGAAAAGCAGAGCCTGATCAAAGCATAACTTTATTTAGCATAGCTTTGTGTATAGCATTACTTCGCGAGCCTCACACCCCGGTATGAACCAGAAATTGGAGAAGGATCCAGGGAGAACATGCATTTCTTTCTAGCTAGAAGTGGTGTCATGGTATGCAGCCTAGACATTTTTACTTATGTGGATGATGGAAAGCGAGCTACCTCGGGTTGGATTCCCTAGTGGCTCTTTATTTACACCTCATAGGGCGGGGAGACATAATTCTATATAATCCACTAACATACATATGGACCGGCCCTATGGCTCCTGAGGGTTTGACCGAGTATTTGTCCCAAGACATGGGCTAGATTGTCTCGAATTCGGTAAGGATGATCCCTTGCCTTGGTTCATGATGGAAATCCAACTTCCAATACGACCCATACGGTTTTGATTGTAAACCTATATTTGGTGAAATAGTATATGGTAGTTATGCCGTCTATGATTGAAATGTTTTTGAAACATATATACATTAATAATAATATCAATCCGTTTTATCGTATCAAGCATTTTTGACCATTATAAGGTAAAACTCTACCCTCCGGCTTGCGTTGCATTGTGTGATGAGACTTGAGTCGTATAATGGTTTCATTTTTCTAAAAAGCATTGCGTTGTTCAACGATTTACTCTATGTATGCACTGGCATCCAAGTAAACCCGTTCCATGTTAGCGGCGTGGTCCTATGATTAGCCTTATTATTAATTAGGTTAAGTAGATTTCTCATACTAGTCCCATGACTGACTCGTAGTTTGTTTCACTTTGCAAACTCGGGTGCCCTCTTTCCACATGGGCAGCCTTGTATTCAGGTTTTAGCAGACTCATTCTGGATAGCTATGGAGCTGAAGATGGATCCTATCATTTCTGTTATGTTGTTCAGACTTCATTTAGTATATTATGTTTGATTCCGCAGCAGACATTTTATATCAAACTGAAACTGTATTATGTACTAAGTATGATCCTATTATGCTGTGTAATTCTGATAATATATTATTTCCAGTGTAATTTGATGTACATTATCTGCTATAATTCTATATTTCTGTTCTGCTATTATGTTTATGTGTTATATTCCAATGATTATCCTTGCTTTCATGCTACGAGAGTTTGGGATCGTCACATTTGGTATTAGAGCTTTGGTTAATCTTAGCTCCGTAATATAACATATAAATAAACTGGACAGAAATAGAATCAGCAGTATTCTAAGGCGAATAACTCATCATAGATAGGACTAGTAATGTCCTAGAATGAGTATAGCAGAATAAAATACACCCCCCATGGATTCATTTACATTTAAATACATGTCTCTATGCTTTACAATATCTTTACTGTTAGCATGACTCTTTGTCTGCTATTTGCAGACATAATGGAAATGAGTGGCAGAAACAAAAGAAGTGATTCTATGGTTCGACAATCTAATGAACCAATTGTGCTCCCATAACCAGAACCAGATCTAGAAGCTCTAGTAATGAAGTATCGAAATCTGGGTGGAGTACAATTCTCGGGAAAAGAATCCATTATTGTAACTCAAGCATGGATGTGTTCTTCTAAGAGAATTTTTGAAGGCTTAAAGCTGAGAGATGATCAGAAAAGATTACTGGCATCTTGGGCACTCAAAGACGAATCTCTAATCTGGTGGGAAACTGTTACCGAGGAAATTCCAGAAGGTAATATTACCTAGGATAGATTTAAAGAAATTTTCAAAGAAAGATTTATTCCTCCAGAAGCAACTGAGCGACTATATGATGAGTTTTACATCTGAAACAAGGAGATCTAATCTGGTGGGAAACTATTATCGAGGAAATTCTAGAAGGTAATATTACCTAGGATAGATTTAAAGAAATTTTCAAAGAAAGATTTATTCCTTCAGAAGCAACTGAGCGACTATATGATGAGTTTTACAATCTGAAACAAGGAGATATGACCATCGAAGAATATCAGAATAAATTCAATGAACTTTCTCGCTTTGCCCTAGAACTAATTCGAGATCCTATAAGGAAGAACCTGAGATTTATCAAAGGACTACAAAAGAAATACGAAGGTAGAGTACTTGCTCATGTAAATCTCCCATTCTCTGAAATGATATAAATGGCTTATTGCTATGAGTATATTGAAAAGAAACATGGTTTGGAAGATGAAGAAGGCAGTTCTAGCAGCAAAAGGAAGTTTGAAACTGATAGCCTTGAGGCAAGTACAAAGCCTGAGGTCAGTAAGAAGCCTAAAACCAATAAGAAAGAGGTTGAATCTAAAGAAGAACCGTTAACGACTGCCATATGTAATAACTGCCATAAGCAAGGGCATTTGTTAAGAATTGCAAATTTTCGAAGAAACGAAAGAATGATGGATTTAAATCCATAAAGAAGCAAAAGAGATCTCATAGTAAAAGAAAGTGCCATAAGTGCCACCAGACAGGTCATATTGCAAGGGATTGCCTGCTGTTAAAGGAATTTGTAATAGCTCTTGTAAATGAAGTAGCAGAAACTCCAACACCCTCGGCTAGTCAGTAGAGGCCAGATGTTTTAGAAGGCACTCCCACTGTCAACAATATTCCAGTTAAAGTGTTGTTTAATACGGGCGTGTTACAAAGTTTTATTTCAAGCAATATTGTTAAGAAGTTGAAGTTAAAACTTAGGAACCTTAAGGAATCGATTAGAGTTCATAATCCGATAAGAGGTTCTCTTATTCTCAGTGTGTATTGTAAAGTGCCCGTCTATTTTTCCCATTATCGGCTTCCTTGCACCTTGATTGTCATGGATTTTTCTGAAATTGATATCATTCTTGGGCTGGACTGGTTAACCAAATATGAAGCCGAAGTAAAATGTGCCGAAAGAGTTATTAGAAATAAAACGAAGCTTGCCAATGTTGTTATACCATGCTTAGGCTCAGATTTAGATAGAAAAGAATTTTGGGCTGCTCTTGAGGTTTCTCCCACTGCTATTGAAGATATTCCTGTGGTTAAGAATTATGCGGATGTGTTCGAAGAAGTTGATAGCTTACCGTTGCGAAGAGAAATCGACTTCAGAATTGATTTAGTTCTGAATGTGAGACCAGTTTGCATCCTATTCGAAGAATTACATGGAAAGAGAAAGAAGAATAGGGAAATCAAACTAAGCAGCTTTTGTGGAAAGGTCTGATCAGGCCTAGTTTTTTCAATTGGGGTGCAACGGTAGTATCCGTTCCAAAGTCAGATGGTACTCTCAGATTATGTGTTGATTACCGAGACCTCAATAAGCAGACATTCAAGAATAAATATCCATTGCCCCGTATAGATGATTTATTGGATCGTTTGAACGGAGCAAAAGTGTTTTCTAGAATGGACCTAGCTACAGGTTTGTATCAACTGCGAATTGCCGAAAAATGTGCTCCTTTGACAGCTTTCAGAGGTCCAGACATATTTCATGAATGGTTAGTAATGCCGTTCGTCTTATGTAACGCTCCTGCTTACTTGTCGATTTAATGAACAGAGTATTTCTGGATGTTTTGAATAAATTTGTGCTGGTTTTTATTCATGACATCTTAATCTTCTCTAAGTCAACTACTGAGCATGAGAAACATTTGGAACAAGTTTTGGAAATTCTAAGGAAGAATGTATTAAAAGACAAATTTTCCAAATGCATATTCTGGCAATAAGAAGTGAAGTTCCTCGGTCACGTAGTATCGAAGGAAGGAATTTCAGTGGATCCCAGTAAAATCATAGCCATTCAAGATTGGAAGCAGCCTAGCACTCCCACAGAAGTCAGAAGTTTCCCGGGATTGGCTGGTTATTATTGGAAATTCGTTAAGGATGTTTCGAAGTTATCAAGTCCACTAACGAAGCTTACAAATAAGCATACAAAGTTTAATTGGACACCTGAATGTGAGGCAACTTTTCAAGAGCTGAAACTGAGGTTGACCACTGCTCCCATGTTGACCATTATAAATGGCAATCAAGATTTGATAGTCTATAATGATGCTTATGCTAGCCATCAGTTGGAGCCGCATGAGAAGAGATACCCCACTCATGATCTTGGGTTAAAGGCCATCGTGTTTGCTTTAAAAATATGGAGGCATTATCTTTTGGGTGAGAAGTTCGAATTATATACAGATCATAAATCCTTGAAGTATCTGTTCACCCAAAGGGACTTGAATTTGAGGCAGCAATGCTAGTTAGAATTTCTTGCGGCCTATGACCTAGACATCTTGTATACTATAGGGAAAGCTAATATTGTAGTCGATGCGCTCGGTAGGAAGAAAGCGGTCGTCGCCAATCTTATCATCGCCAATCTTATCAATACACCTTCATTAATTAACAAAATCTTTGCTCTTCAAAAAGATGATGAATTTATCTAGAGAATTGGTAAAAGAGTTCGGGAAGGCGAACCCTCGAGTTTCCAAATAGATAACAAAGGAGTTCTGAGATTAAAAGGCCGAATTTGTGTCCTGAATATTCCTGAGCTCAGAAGAGAAGTAATGGATGAATGTCACAAATCCAAGCTTTGTATTCATCCAGGGGTGAGTATGATGTATCATGATCTCAAGCGCACGTTCTGGTGGAAATCTATGAAAAGAGACATCTCCATATATGTTAGCAAGTGTTCTACTTGCCAGCAAGTCAAGAGTGATCAGTAAAAACCTACCGGGTTATTACAACCACTAGAGGTTCCAAGTCTGAAGTGGGATCAAATCTCCATGAATTTCATTGATGGCTTGCCCCGAACTAGAAAAGGCAACAACAGTATTTGGGTGATCGTAGACCGTTTCACGAAGTCTGCCCATTTTATTCCTTTCAGATCTAATAGAACAGCTCAAAGTTTGGCAAAAAATTATTTCAAAGAAATTGTCAGGCTACATGGAGTTCCCAGCAGCATTGTTAGTTATCATGGTCCGATATTCGCTAGTAAATTCTGGGAAGAATTCCAAGAAGAGCTAGGGATAAAGTTAAAACTGAGCACCACTTATCATCCTAAAATAGATGGTCAGACTGAGAGGGTGAACTGTATACTGGAAGACTTGTTGCGGGCATGTATTCTTGATTTTGGCGGATCATGGGAAGATCACTTGCACTTGGTTGAGTTCTCTTATAATAACAATTATCAAGCAAGCTTGCACATGTCGCCATTCGAAGCATTGTATGGTAGACCATGTAGATCTCCTGCATGTTGGGTAGAACCAGGCAATAGACTAGTATTGGGTCCCGACATGACTCAAGAAGCTTTGGATAAAGTTGATTTTATTAAGAAGCGATTACTAGCAGCTCAGAGCCGACAGAAAAGTTATGTAGATTCAAGAAGAAGGGATTTGGAATTTTTGGTTGGTGATTATGTATACTTGAGAGTTTCTCCATTAAGAGTAGTAGTTCGTTTCGGGAAGACTGGGAAGTTGGCTCCTAGATTAATTGATCCATTCCCTATTCTCGAAAGAATTGGAACTCTCGCTTACCGGTTTCAGTTGCCTGACTGTTTGCCAGGGGTACATGATGTATTCCATGTGTTTCAACTTCGAAAGCATGTACATGTCCAGACTTGATTGTAGAGGATGCTGCACAACAAGATTTGGAGATTACCCCGAGCTTAGCAGTAAGAAGGGAGCCAGTATAGATCACTGGCAAAGAAACCCGAGTTTTGAGGAACAAAAGAATTCATCTAGTCAAAGTGCAGTGGAGCGGAGATCCTAAAGACTGTACATGGGGGACCGAGGATAACATCAAACAGGCTTATCCCTAATGCAGAGTGGATATCTCCGATTAGCTCTGGTGCAAGGTACATTTACAATACTTTTTATTTTCCGTTTTGTTTCCTACCTTACTGTTGTTTCCTTTTCGGGGACGAAAAGTTTTTAAGTGGGGGAGATTGTAACAACCCGAAAATTCAAAACCAATTTAAAATTTTTATTTTGGCTATTTTATTGAACTTTGAATAGTTAAAATAATTTATTTTAAATAATAATGATTAAAAATTTATTTAAATCGAAGTTAGAATGAATATATTTATTTTAATTTTAAAAAGGAATTTGAAATAGCGTGGTAGTTTGAAAATTTGAATTCGAACTTTGACTCAATGTATAAGGTTCAAAATAAATCGGATTTTAGTGAAACCTAAAATATTTAAACCTGTTTAAAAATATCTTTCCGATGAATCCGAAAAATTGAAATTTCATGGAGGGAATAAAAAGTTATGGCAAATTGAATATTTAGAATAGTCGCTATAGAATTTAAAATAAAATATAGCCCGTATAAATAGCCATTTTGCAAGCGAGCTCCGTTTTCGACGAAACCACCCTGGTTGGACTCGGAATGTCAAATTATTACAATATTCCAATTTTCATAATTTTTCGAATTAATATGTGAGCATGGCAAAAGAAAATGTGTTTTGTCAATTTCAGTCAGTTTGGATTGACCAGAAAATGGCCATTTTTCAAATGGTCTCCAAATTCGATGAAATTAATTTTGTTAGGACCGTATCGTCGTCAAAACATAGCTAGATTTATTTTTCGGGAATTTTTAGAGTCAGTGTGTAGCCCCGGTAAATTAAAATGTTCGATCAAATTAAATAATTAAATGTTTTATTATTTAATCTGAAGAAAAGTAGACTGAAACAGTCAAATGGGCTAATGAGACCTAGTTCATTGTGTCCGGAACAGGGGTAATTAGCTAGGGGCAACAGTCATTGGGCCTCATTTGGAGTCCGGTCCGATAAACAAATAATTTATAAAATAAAATTAGATCAAATAATATATATATATATATATATTAAAATAAGACATACTCTTTGTCGTTATCTGCTCAAAGAAACCGTAACCCTTATATTCGACGGCGACCCCCTTTCATGTCTTCCTCCTCCGATTGCTCCCAAACCATTTAATAGAATTCGTTGCTCCTTTAGACAAATCTGAAGAGAATCTCCTCCTCGTAAGATCCATACGAGTTTGGGAATTTATCACTCAGTATTTGTCGAGATCCAGCCTCAGGAAGTCGCACCGTTGTGCGTTGGAATCCACCTCCCTCCGATCACTGAGTTTGATCGGAGGGCCACCCCCACGTGCACCTCGCATAGCCCCTCCGTGTGGCGGTGGTCGATCAGCACGAAGCTCCACTGACTTTCTAAAAAATTGAACCCTAGGTTGGAACCGATTTTGAAAATATCGGCTGTTCAAAAATTGAAGAACGGTAAGGTGTAATATTTTATTAATTTAATTATTTATTTTCTTTTAATGTTATCAACCATCATAAAATCATATCTTCCTTATATGATAACGAAATTTGATGAAACAGGAAACATTGGAACTGTAAATTCGAGATCTACATTTCAGAAGAGACCACAGAATTTTTGGAGCATTCTACAATTTTAGAAGAAATAAACAGTCGTTTGACATTTCTGAATCCGAATTAAATAAATAAAATTATATTAGGTTGTAGACGGAGTTTAGAAACTCCCGATACCTGTCGTCCACAGACCATGGACGACTTAATTGTATTGTGATGTGGAATTAGTTGATTTTTGGTGACTGATTGTGATTGAAACGAAATTAATCGTGTTTGTGGAAAATTCAATTGTGTAGAAAAAATTGCATTAGGAAAAATAAACCCTTGTATAGCCGCGAGGCATAATTAGAGAGAGGAGCCGTACTAGGGGCGGTGCCGGTTTTAATTACCCTGCCATTAAGCTGCCGAAATTTTCTGAAATATTTGTGCATTGTGAAATATTCATGTTATGATATAAAATTGTTTGAACAATAAAAAAATTAGATTTTAATTGTATATAAAAATTAAAAAATAGACGTTGTTATAAAAAAAAATGTGTTTATTTTGAAATATACATTTTTGGTGTAAACGTAACATTAAAAATAAACATTTTGAAATAGAAATGTATTGATATTGGATTATACATTTTTAATGTAAACTTAACATTAAAAATAAACATTTTGAAATAGAAATGTATCGATATTGGATTATACATTTTTAATGTAAATGTAACATTAAAAATAAACATTTTGAAATAGAAATGTATTGATATTGGATTTTACATTTTTAATGTAAATACAACATTAAAAATAAATATTTTGAAATAGAAATGTATTTATATTAGATTTTACATTTTTAATGTAAATGCAACATTAAAATAAACATTTTGAAATAGAAATGTATTGATATTGGATTTTACATTTTTAATGTAAATGCAACATTAAAAATAAACATTTTGAAAATAAATATGTATTAACATTGGAATTTACATTTTTAATGAAAATCAAACATTAAAAATAACATTGTTAAATAAAAATGTATTCACATTGTATTTTACATTTTTAATGTAATGAAACATTAAAAAATAACATTGTTAAATAAAATGTATTCACATTGAATTTTACATTTTTGATGTATATGAAACATTAAAAAATAAACATTGTTATAATAAAAATGTTTTACATTGAGATTTACATTTTTATGTAAATGAACCTTTTAAAAATAGCCGTTGCAATAACAAAAATGTTTACATTTTTATTGTAAATGAAACATTAAAAATGCCCATTGTTATATAAAATGTGTTTACAAAAGAAAATTACATTTTTTAATGTAATAAAAGATTGCATAAGAAATTTACATTTTTAATGTAATAAAAGATTGCATAATAAATTTACATTTTTAATGTAATAAAAGATTGCATAAGAAATTTACATTACATTTTTAATGTAATAAAAGATTGCATAAGAAATTTGCATTTTTAATGTAATAAAAGTTTGCATAAGAAATTTACATTTTTAATGTAATAAAAGATTGCATATGAAATTTACATTTTTAATGTAATAGAAGATTTCATAAGAAAATTCACATTTTTAATGTAATAAAAGATTGCACAAGAAAATTCACATTTTTAATGTAATAAAAGATTACACAACAAAATTCACATTTTTAATATAATAAAAGATTGCAGAAGAAATTTACCTTTTTATTGTAATAAAAGATTGCATAAGAAATTTACTTTTTTAATGTAATAAAAGATTGCATAAGAAATTTACATTTTTAATGTAATAAAAGATCACATAAGAAATTTACATTTCTAATGTAATAAAAGATCACATAAGAAATTTACATTTTTAATGTAATAAAAGATTGCATAAGAAATTTACATTTTTAATGTAATAAAAGATTACATAAGAAATTTAAATTTTTGATTAACATAGAAATGTTTTTATTTTATGCTCTTATATCTTATCTTTTGTATATAAATAAATATTACTTCGGTATTGTTTTGTCACTTTTACAAATATTCTAACCCAGCCTGCATGAAACCAGAAAAGTAGAGAAATGGAGATCAGATTGCTATATATTTACATTTTGAAGAATTGTAGATGAAGATCTCACATCTAATTGCTGTTGGACAAGAAAATGGTTGATAAAAAGGTCATGCACATCTCAAATTAAAGGAGGCTTGCAAGAGATAAGGAGAAAAGGCCTAGAACTTGTTCCAAATGACAAAAGGCCTAAAACTTACTTGAAATAGCTAGGCCCATTTGTAATTAGGGTTAGGATTTGGTTATCTCCTATGAATACCCTTGTAATATCATTGTAGTCACCATCCTATTTTTCTATCTTAACCTCCATTAATAAAAGTTCTTCTTCTTCTTTTATTTTCTAGCATTTTTCTTTTTCTTAGCAATTGATGTTGTCCTCACAATTAGTTTTCGTAGAACACCAATTGTGTTTTACATTTTTTTTATTAGCGATTAGTCGTTTGATTAGTTTCAACGACAATCCTAATTTTACTTTTTGTTGTTCTTCTTTTTCTGCAATTTTAATTTCTACATTTTATTTGTGTTTTCATTTTATTTTCCAAGCAATTTGTGTCATTTATTCAATTAGATTTGATAGAGCTAAAGTTGTCTTTGCTATTTTATTTTCATTAGTGATTAATCGTTTGATTAGATTCAACGATAATCCTAATTTTGCAATTTCAATTTTTTTTATCTTAACCAAATCTCTAAACTTCGTCTAACTCGCCCAAGAGATTAGATAAATAATTTAATTTTAATCTACCTCCTTATGTTCGACCTGAATACTACACACCTGTACGCTTACAGTATTTATTTAAAAATTCGCGCTTTTCTATTTATTAGAAAGCGTCGATCAATTTTTAATGTAATAAAAGATTACATAAGAAATTTACATTTTTAATGTAATAAAGGATTATATAAGAAAAGATTACATTTTTCATGTAATACAGGAATAAAGAAAAAAATTACATTTTTCATGTAATACATGAATAAAGATAAAGATTACATTTTTCATGTAATACAAGAATGAAGAAAAAGATTACATTTTCCATGTAATAAAAGATTAAATAAAAAAGATTACATTTTTCTAATGTAATAGATAAATGATTAAAAAGATTACATTTTCTTTTTAATGTAAGATAGAATTGTTAAATTATTCAAGTTTTGAATAAAATGTATTAATATTAAAATTACATTTTTAATGTTAGTATGTTTTCATATAAAAGAAATCAATGTTGAAAAGAGATTATTTATGACATTAAAAATTACATTTTTAATGTTAGTATGATTTCATATAAAAGAAATAGTGTTGAAATGAAATTGTTTATGACATTAAAATTTACATTTTTAATGTAATGTATGATTTCATATATAAAAGAAATCAATGTTGAAATGAAAATGGTTTGAAATCGTCGAACAAATTAATTTATATATTTATATAAATTAAAATAAAACGAATCGCGCAGCTGCAGTTCGCGATTTAAAATCGTAACTTCAAACGATTATACCGAGAGACCCGACCGTCGGATTTTCCCAAAACTAGAACCTTTGGGTTCGCTTTGGAAAGATATTTCCAACGATATAAAATTTACTAAGATCCAACTGTTAGTTTGAGAAATGCGTAAATCAAATTTTGATGAAAACAACACCAGGGCCATGTAATGACCCGAAGCATCGTTAAATTGAATATGGCTATTTTTAAATAAATAAAAATAGCAATAAATCATTATAAAATATTATAAATGATATGGAATGAAAAGAATTGATTTAAATTATATATATTTGATAATTATTTGAAAAGGCCGAATTAAATCTCATTTCAAATAATTATACGATGATTGGAAGTCGAAGATTTGAAGACGGTGATTGAAGACCGGCGATCTTCACATCGAATGGATGACTACTGATGCCTTTGATTGGAGTTGCTGCCTTGAGAAGGTTACAGTGGTAGTTGTCTGGACGTACTTGTTGATCGTCCGGATATGCGAGAGCCTCTCTTCCGTATTGGACATACGGAACAAGGAATGAAGTGTCTCCAGTTTCGTTCAGACCCAGAACTGACTTGTAAATGGATGTATGTCTGACATTGGATTTTATTCTATGCTGATTGATTTCTATTTAATATATATCTATTTGGTGGCGGAGAATTTATTCTCTTGCTTAACACCCTTGTCTGAGAGGTACGAGCTCAAAGGTTATATATAGTCACGAATTCGGTAAGGACGATCCCTTGTCTTAGTTCATGATGGAAATCCAACTTCCAATACGACCCATACGGTTTTGATTGTTAACCTATATTTGGCGACATAGTATATGGTAGCTATGCCGTCTATGATTGATACATTATGACTGAAATGTTTTTGAAACCTATATACACTAATAATAATATCAATCCGTTTTACTGTATCAAGCATTTTTGACCATTATAAGGTAAAACTCTATCCTCCGGTTTACGTTGCATTGTGTGATGGGACTTGAGTCTTGTAATGGTTTCATTTTTCTAAAAAGCATTGCATTGTTTAACGATTTACTTTACGTATGCACTGGCAATCCAATGGAGTAAACATGTTCCGTGTTTGTGGTGTGGTCCTGCGATTAGCCTTATTGAAACACGCCACCTCCGTTAAGGTCACTCACAAAAGGGAATGCCTTAACTTCGGTGGAGCATTTTAGGTAAAAGATGAAGATAAATTACAAGATAGACAAATAAAGTCATTTTATAAACAATGTCGTTCAGTCAAGCTCTTACAATATTTGTCTCAATCATACTTAAAAGTAATACATAGAACTTCTGTCTTGATTAAAAACTTCCAAATATAAAAGAAGCATAAAAATAACAATGATATTCCCCAGTAAAGCATGAACCAGCCATAGCAGTGGAAGAGAGTCCAAAGCAATACATCGACTATCTTCGAGCTTGGAAAGAAATCTGAGCTAAGTGGCAACGTTTCCTCCCTGTGAAACTGGGGGGGAACGGATGAAAAGAGGAGCAACAAAACTAGGTCAGACATAAGTCTGGCAAGTCCAGTGACTTTCAGCATATAAACATGCAAAAGCATCATGACTTTCATGTTGACTTAACCCACCCATTCATCATGTCATGTTGGTCAAGTGTTTCTTATTAACTCAACTCTGCTCACTTATCGTGTTGGATTGGTTAAGTGTTTCTTGTCAACTTAACCCCACGTGTTCATCATGTTGTATTGGTTAAGTGTCATCAACCAATTTAAGTTAACTTAACCCACCTACTTGTCATGTTACTTTGGTTAAGGGTTGCCTTCTTGTGTTAACTTAACCTTACCACAAATCAAGTTATATTGGTTAAGTGTTGCCCTCTTGTTTTAACTTAACCTTACCACAAATCAATTTATATTAATCAAAGTTGGCTATTCCCAATCTTCCCTAAAATTGCAATGATAGTCATGCCCAAAATCATATGCATTATGTATGGCGTCCCAAATCAATAGTTAAGCCCAAGCTAAAATTAATATTTCAATTTACAGTTTATGACCAAAAGTAGGTTTTTCATGCCAAATTTCATACTTTGTCGTTCATGCCAATTCTAGGTTCAATATGTCAAATTACATATTCCATAATTACCCCAAATTGAATCTTAACAGTCATGCCATAATACGTGTTCCAAATTATGCCAAATAAATGTCAATTTCATGTTATACCCAATTACCCCCACATTCATAACGTACGTATTTGAGATTAAACGCAAGATTCATGAAATAAGTGGAGAAACAATATGGAACATAAGAGGTATAAGAACAGGCATATGTCGATAAGAACTATTGGTCCAATAAATTTGATATACCAAATTGACAAGTTTTGCATAGAATACATTGCAGGCATATAGATATGATATGAATATCATTATAAACCATCACAGACGTATAGGTTTGACAAGAGTTATATCATGAACTTAAACAGGATTACAATTCCGATATACAATAAGGATAGATATGATTGGACCAATTCCATAGTCAATAATGATTCCCAAAGGCATATACAAGCACAGATTCAAATGAAAGGATTACTTACATCAGACATAAATCTAATGGATTAGATTTGAATAGCATCGCAGGTATAAATCTAATAGATTAGATTTGATAAATCTAAAAGGATCATCTCAAAAACAAGTATAGCTTAGGTCCAGATTATTACATGCCAAGAATTTCAATTAAGAATTCACATCTGAAAGTAACTTGAACTTACAAAAAGAGAATGATTCTTGTATTTCTGGAATCTGTTTTCTGAAACTGAATAGCTCTCCCTTGAAGTAAACTATCGATTCTCTAATTTACATTCGATTCTTACAAAATAGTTGTTGAAGTCGTTGAATTAGCCTATGAATCTCTACTTGAATTCTAAACTTGATTTCTTGAAGAACTAGAGCAGCATAAGGACGTCTTTAATTTATTTTGATATGAATTAGGGTAGAGTATAGGCGTAATGAAATTGTGTAGAGAAAACTGTAGCCTTGGGGGTGTTTATATAGCATAGGGATCAACGAATCTGGTCAGAATGGGCGTCCAAATGCAGAAAAACGAACCAGTCCTCGGATCTGGAAATAGAGGGAGGTCGACCCCCTGGTCGACCTATGTGACCCAGGTCAACCCCCAGGTCGACCCCCTGGCCGACCTGGGTCGTGGGCGGGTAATTCCCCGCCCAGCCCGGGTTTGTGATTTGAATTTCGAATTTGAATTCGAGCTGTTTTGATTTATTTAAATTCCTGAAACTTTTGAGTGCCATAACTTTCTCATACGAAGTCCGATTTACGAAAACTTGGACTCTATTCCAAGAAGAATTCCGAGATGAACGCAATGGTGTAACCCGTTTCCCTTAATTCTTCTTTTAAAAATTAAGTATATTTAATTTGTTACTTTGACGTTCACAGAAAATACGGGGTGTTACAATCTCCCCTCCTTAAAGGATTTCGTCCCCGAAATCTTCAAGTTAGGAAGAACGTATGTCCTACCATCCAACCGTCCATCTACTCAACCATCAAACACAAGCATCCATTGTCCTTAAAAGGTTTCTAATGCCGTATGAACATATGTAGAGTGTGTGTATATGTTTCTTATCAAATGCAAAATCAGGCGATCTACTGATCCAGTTGACCTCCTTAATGTGAATCATTAGAGTGTCATGCGTCCAATATGTATGCATATATCCCTAATCATGTAAATACTATATGTGTGCATATTCACTCATCCATATGCAACATGCATATGATAACACATCAAGTTTCAATCCATATACAAATACATTCATATGCATATGCAATATGAAAGTGACTGAGCCGATCTAGTGCCTAATGTGTGTGTATATGCATCCACGAGCATCCATTAGCAACCACTTGCAACCATCAATCATAACATGTTTCAAATACATGTTTACATCCATTGGCTTCTACCTAAGGATCGAAGATATGACCTAGAGGATATATTTAAAAGATAAAGACTAGCATGCAAATAAACATTACAGAGAAAGTGGAATCAAGGATATACCCTCAAAAAGGGTATGATGCGCGTATCTAGTCTTCAATCTTCTAAGTGGCATCTTCTTGAGCTTCACTCCACTGTACCTTAACTAATTTAACTTCACGATTGCGAAGCTTCTTGACCTCCATTTCCAAAACCCACTAGTAAAGATAGGACCTCGATCACTTACTATGCTAGAGGGTATCCAATATAGTCGAACTATCTTTCCAAGATAAACAGATGTTAACCCTGATACCAAGCGTATATACTAAGATGATTAGAGTTCTCTCCTCTACTTAGCTTATCCATCATGTTACAAATCTGAGGGTCTAAAGCTAAAGGTTGCTATGTACTTTTTACCTCTCTTAAGGTCAGTCTTTTTTTTTCTACTTGGGGTGCCTGCCACAACCATTTATCTCTCACACAAACCATCCTAGTCGAACTCGACATCCCTTAAGTACAAGCCCCAAAGGCCTAAACCAAAATCAGACAAGCACCCAAGGAATATCTCCTCCGAATTTGGACGATCTATGTGAGATGATACTAGCAAAACAACCAAACAATTGAGCACTTAACCGACTCTGGCTATCCTCGCCAATCTTGCTCTATCTTTTATCGCATAACTGGCTTTGCATTGTCAACTAGATATATGTGGAAGTCTATCTCGAGTTTTAGGAGGAAAACCCCTAACCTAATCAAAAACATCTGCGTACTAGTGGACTATTCTAACGGGTCGCAAATCATCGATAGATGCATCAAGTGATTCTAGGTAGCTAAGCTTAACTGATCCCCTTAGGATCGCACGAAGTCTCGAGGGTATTCCCGAGGCAAGTAAAAAGTATAACTACCCTCCTTTCACAATTATTAGCTAGCCAATCCATGCATAGAATCAACCCATAGCCCATGAAACCAAAAACATAAGCATTACACTTAAACTCTATACTTAACATAGCTATTCTCAAATCCTTATAAACCAAAGATAAATGAGCCGAACCACTAATTGGATTTGAGACAATAATGGGGTCTTCTACTATATAAGTACTAAGGTGTTGAGGCTCAACTACGAAAGGAGATACAAACGAATGTAAAGCACTAAAATAAAAAAGAGTACTAATAGGATGATAAAAAAGAAAAACTAAACACTACTATTTTTCTCTTAGGTACGCTGGCAGTGAAAGCATGCACTTGCCTTCCTGAAAATTCTGTCCTTTGTCCTTGTCCTTGTCCTTGTCATTTAGGCAATCCTTGATAAGATGCCCTGCCTCACCATGCTGAAAACAACCACTTGTCTTTTACTTCCTACAATTAAATGGCCCGCTATACTGCAGAAAAGATACTTCCTCTTATTGTGGGATCTATTATTTCCTCCGCCCTTCTTATATTCCAATCCCTTGTTTGTGATTCTTCCCCTTTGGTGTAACAACCCGAATTTTAATAACATGTTAAAACCATAAATCAAGGCAGAATTAATTTTTAAAATAAGAATCAAGGGAAACGGGTTACGCCATTGCGTTCTTCTTGGAATTCTGCTTGAAATAGAGTCCGAGTTTACGTAAAATGGATAACGTACGAAGAAGATATGGACAAACGAAGTTAGGCAGAAAAACCAGAAACGGGCCAAAATTGCACTGGCGCACTTGGGAAGTGCACCAGAACAAAATTGCACTGGCGCACTTGGGAAGTGCGCCCATGCAATTTTGCATTGGCGCACTTGGCAGGTGCGCCCAGGCCGAGCAGAAACCTGCTTGGTCAGGCCCTGGCTGGCCTAGTCGGGTTCTGGTCGAATTTCTGAGCTCTGGTTTGTCACTGGGGATGACTTGTCATTTTCTGATTGGCTTTTCTTGAGATGGATGGCCTTGATTTCTTCTAGCTTCATCGACGGCTCTAATTAGTTTGAAACCCTATATAAATAGCCTCCTAGCCTCATTCTCTTTACACCATTCTTCTCTAACCTTATGCTGCTCAAACTCTTGATGATCATGGCTTCTTCTTCTTCCTCTAAAATAAATTAAATTAACATAAATCGCGAAGATTATTCCTTGAAGACTACGGTTAGGAATTGCATATTTGGGGATTTGCTTCTACAATCAAATCAAGATTCAACGATTCAGCAATTCAAAGACCAATTTCTAGACTTGACTTCTGCATCAAAGTTTCTTAGACCACGATCTGTAAGTTCCAGTTACTTTTAGATAAAAACTATAAATCTAATATGGGCATGTTATAAACTGGAATTGATTTATGTATGATTCATATCTATTCTTGTTTTCTTCTTGGATCTTGACTATTGGGAATATTTCCTATGATGTTGAAACTATTGTTAATGGCATAAGACTATGACTACGCCTATGACTGTGAACATAAGACTATGACTATGCCTATGACTGTGAACATAAGACTATGTCGATGACTGTGAACATAAGACTATGCCTATGACTGTGAACATAAGACTATGCCTATGCCTATAGCTGTGAATATAAGACTATTGCCTATAACTATGACAAGGACAATTGTGGCAAATCACCTATGAAGTTATTGCCTAGGATTATGACTATGAAATTGGATCTAAGCTTGACTTTCTATGCAGACCTATTTTCTTTATTCTCGATTTTGGGATTTTTCTATTTAAGTTAGATCTATCAATGTTCTCGAACCTAGATTATCATTCAAACCTTTTAATGTTCATAATGTTATCAAAGCTATATGCCTGCGATGTTTTAATCAATTTATTCAGTTATGTCATGCCTTGGAAATAAATGATAATAGGATAATGTTTATCATGTTATATGTGGAATTGAATGATATTGATTTGTGCCTGTAGTTTTATTATCATGTTGAATTGGGAATTAATGAATAAGTCTATTCATATGTATATGAACTTGGAATATAACCTGTTATGACAAGTTGAGTAGTTTATCATGTTATGCAAGTTTTAGGTTGTGAAATCATATCAACATACGTGACCAAATGTTAGATCTATATGTTTGTGTGTGTATGTTAAACCTATGTCATATTTCAAGTTCACACTTATTCATATATTCGTGATTGATTTGCAAGTTCACATATATGTAAGTTGATTTAGTCTATGTTGCAAATTCACATATATGTATGTTGGTTTAGTCTACGTTGCAAGTTCACACCTATGATATTTATGTTGATTATTTTGCAAGTACACACCTATGATGTTCATATTGACTATGCCAAAAAGATGCCAAGTTCACCCCTATGTCGTGTTTATGTTAATGAATCTCTTTATGCCAATTTTGCATACATTAAATTAGGCTAAGTTTTAGCCTAATATTATATGCCAAAAATCATGCGAACGAAAAATTAGGTTAAGATTGTTAGCCTAATATTTAGACGGGGTAACGTTGGGAAAAATTGGAAATTATAGGAGACTTGGCATGAAACTTGCCTTGAAAACTTGACACGAACTCGACATGAAAACTTGAACATGGATATGACACTAGAATGAACTTGAAAATGGCCAACTCGAGGTTGGGTTGAGTTTGCAGCGTAAATCTGCCCGGAACCGCCCGGCAAATCCAATGACTGCAAACAATAGGATCCAATGTGAGTAGTTGGTCATATCGCGCTTGAAACCCGAGGTTAGACTGAGTTGTGGTGTAAATCTGCCCGGAACCGCCCAGCATATCCAGTGACCACAACAACAGGTCTAATGTGAGAGGTTGGGGTGCATTAATGAATTAATGCCACATTATAGGGTTAAGTCATGAACATGAAAAGACAACACTTAACCAACTTGAGACATGATTGGTAGGGTTAGGTCAAGAACTTGAACGACAACAACTAACCAACTTGACACGTGAATTGTAGGGCTAAGTCACGAACTTAAATGACAACACTTAGCCAATTTGACATGCTAGACTGATAAGGGTTAAGTCTCAAATTTAAATGACAACACTTAACCTGCTGGACGGAAACCCTAGTTACGCGGTCCATCTCAGCAGTAACCCACTAGATGTATCATGGTACCCTGGAACTAGGTAGGGTGGGGGCACGATTGCTGGGCTGATTGTAAGTGACCAGAACGATGGCTGTGTTGGTGCACCAGTGTAGGTTCAGGCGGGCTATGGTCGTGCACGTGGTCCGGAGTTGAAAAAGCAGGCATTGGGCATCAGTAGGTTTATCTGTGCATTCTTGATTCGTGTCGGTGGTTGGCACCATAGGGCTTGATACACCTTATGGTGTACCTAGCACAGGTGACTGCATTCGTGATAGGGCCGTATGACATAGACACATGACGAGCTAGAACTTGTAGGGAGCCGATCGACTAGTGGATCATTTCGTTGGACCTAGAAATGGGTCATTTCATGATATTGGGCCAAGGAATCATTTCATGATTAATACAAGACATGGGTATGGGATTCTAGTACAGTTGATGCAGCGAACCTTGAATACGTGATGCTATACTTGATTTACACTTGATTTATCATGTTATCTTAGTCTATCTTGCCCATCTTGTCATCATCCGTATGATTACTTTCAGTTTATACATGTCATGTTACCTTTACCTGTTTTAATGCTGAAAGTCACTTGGACTTACCAGTCTTTATGACTACCCATTTTCTTTTGCCTCTCTTTCTTCCGTTCCACCCCCCCCGGTTCTCAGGGAGGAAACTCTGGCACTTAGCTTGGATTCCACTTTCTTTCGGTTCAGCTCATGTACGGTTTGATCTTGAGCTATGCTATGGCCGCATTTCTGCTACCTTTGGGGAATTAAGCTCCTTTTGTTTTTTCAAGTTTATGCTTCTTTATTTATGCAAGACAGAATTTATTGTAATGAAAAATAATGACCTTGGCTATTTGATGTAAAAGGTTTTGACTCTTTTTGAAAGTAATGAAAATTAGCTTTTGAATCTTCCGCTATTTTATTTATGTTCTGCAATAACCCGGAAATTCTGAGCCAGTTTAAAATTTTTATTTTGGCAATTTTAGCGAATTTTGAAGATTTAAAATAGGTTATTTTAAATAATATCGACGAGAACTTTATTTTGAATAGAATTCGAACGTATATATTTATACGCGTCGTCGTTAGGATATAAATATTTATATATAATTATAAATAGAATTGAAAATGGCGCGGTAGTTCGATAATTCGATTTCAAACTTCAATTGAATGTACCGGGTGCAAAACAATCCAGATTTTAGTGAAACCAAAAATGTTAGGATCTATTTGGGAATATCTTTCCAACGAATCCGAAAAATCAAAATTTCATAGCGGGAATCAAAAGATATGTCCAGTTGAAAATTCTGAATAGTCGCTATGGAATTCGGGCCCTTAAAAATAGACATTTTGCAAACGACATCGGATTTCGATGAAACCACTTTTGTTGGATCCGCAGTGCTAAGTTATTGCTAGATTCCAAATTTCATAATTTTTCGAATCAATATGTGAGCGTGGCAAAGGAAAACGCGTTTGACCAGTTTCAGTTGATTTTAATCGACTGGAAAATGGCCATTTTTCCAACGGTCTCAGAATTCGACGAAATTAGTTTTGTTAGGACCGTATCGTCAATACGAAGTTAGAAAATATTTTTCTGGAATTTTTCTAGTTAGTATGTGACCCCGATAAATTGAAATGTACGTTTAAAATTCAATATAGAGATTTAAATGTAAATTTAACGAAAACTGATCGTAACGATCGAATCAGCCTACGATACATATCCCATTGTGTTCGGAATGGGGGTGAAACGCTATGGACAATAGGCGGTGGGCCTCGTTTTGAGGTCATATGTAAAAGTCAACCTTTTCATAATTAAAATAATTAAAAATTGGAATCCTCTCTCCTCTCCCCTTAAATCTCTCTGGCCCCTCCCCCTTTCTGATTTTAAATCGAATTCACAGAAGAAAAAAAAAGAAATCGACCGATTCCTCAGCGCGACCCCCCCTTCGACGCCGATGCTGGCCACCGCCGCCTCGCCATGGATGGCACGCCTCCCTCAACCGCGGCCCCCCTCTCTGTTCCCTCTCTCATCCTCCTCTCGATCTGGATGCGTGAGACCTCCGATCCCCAACCAACTGAAGACCGCAGCGCCCTAGGGCCCACTGCCCGGCCACCGACGCTGAGAGGTGCCGCCTTCCCCCTCTGGAACCTCCAGCAGCGAATCCGCCCCCCTTCAACCCAATGACGCCGGTAAACTTCTAATTACTTATTTAATTTTGTTTAATTAATGAAATTGGTCTTAGAAATTTTTTTAAATCGGTTTAAGTACATATGTATGCGATGTTGAAATCGGTTTTAAAATAAAAAGCTATGATTTTCATTATCATAAAGTTGTGATTTTAAACATCATAAAGGTTTGGTTTTTAACATGATAAAGGATTTATTTATATATAAAGTTATGATATGTTTGTATATAAAATGAGGAAAAGATTAGATTTTTAAATTAGAAAAGGCGAGATTTTTAAATTAGAAAAGATTAGATTTTTAAAATAGAAAAGGCGATATTTTTCATATTGAAAAGGCGATATTTTTCATATCAAAAAGGCTATATCTTTATACGATGAAGAGTTATATTTTTATAACATGAAAGTTGATATTTTTAATTAGAAAAGATGATATTTTTAATCAAGGAAAAACAAGATTTTTATGATGTCTTCATTTGGGTAAAGGTACGATCTTTATAAGGTTACCATTAGAATAAAAAATCGATTTTTATATATTGAATAACAAGATAAAAATTCGATTTTTATATATTGAATAACAAGATAAAAATTTGATTTTTATATATTGAATAACAAGATAAAAATTTGATTTTTATATATTGAATAGCGAAGTAAAAATTCGATTTTTACATATGTAGTGGCTACAGCAACGAAGATGACAGATGAAGATTTCTATCAAAGAAGAGTCAAGATGATTGGATAGCTATCGATGAGAATTTCTCACTCTTCAATTTCTTTTCTAGTTATATATATACTAGGATGCAGACGGTTCTTAGTAGCACCCGACACAACCGTCCACAGACCATGGACTTGTTTGTTTGGTTGCATAAATTAGTTAGATGATTTGATTTGAATTTGGTTGTTTGGTGAATTTGATTGATGTGTGAATGGCGTGGGCCTTCACTAGACCGGGGATAAGGCCAGGCCTCGTCCCGTTTCTAGTATCGTGCCGTTATGCCGCCGAAATTTTCTAAAATAAAAATATCAATTTTATTGAATAAATGAACTGAATAAAAATTCATGTGTTAAAATAAAATGTTTTATCGTTAAAAACAAAATTTTTAACGTGAAAGTGAATAAATAGATATTTATAAACAAATCGGCCGATTTTTTTATATACACTGTTTTGACTGATATTGATTGGGTTGGTAAATTTTACACATCGCCCAACTGCACAAATAAAATCTGTGTTTGATTGTTTGAAACCCCACATGGGTGTTGGGATGAAATTTGAAGTTCACTCATCCTGATTGATTAAATATGTCGATCGATTGATTGACAGGCTGTTATAAGCGTTAGATATCTATATTTGATGCTTATACAGTGTAGTGCACTTTGGTTGATGGTTGATTATTTTTCAATGCTATTATATACATGTGTTGTATGGAAATCCATATAGTTAACGCTATATGGTGATTGATTGGGCCTCATTCCAATTTAGAAGATAAAGAATATTATAAAATAAAGGTTCATGTGTCGACTGTACTCATCCGTTGAGATTAGTCATGTGTTGAACGTAATATTTTAATAAAATTTTTTACATCTTTATCAATATAAAATAAAGGTTCATGTGTCGACTGTACTCATCCGTTGAGATTAGTCATGTGTTGAACGTAATATTTTAATAATAAAATTTACATCTTTATCAATATAAAATAAAGGTTCATGTGTTGACAGTACTCATCCGTTGAGATTAGTCATGTGTTGAACGAAACATTTTGATAATAGAATATTTGAAAATAGAAATATATGAAGCCGTGTTGATTAGATTGACGCCATTTTGACGTGAACGATAGTTATATCGATTTTATTCATTTTAATATGAATATTGAAAAACGATTTCGAAATGAATTGAATATAAAGCGATTTCGAAATGAATTGAATATAAAGCGATTTCGAAATGAATTGAATATAAAGCGATTTCGAAATGAATTGAATATAAAGCGATTTCGAAATGAATTGAATATAAAGCGATTTCGAAATGAATTGAATATAAAGCGATTTCGAAATGAATTGAATATAAAACGATTTCGAAATGAATTGAATATAAAGCGATTTCGAAATGAATTGAATATATAACGAATTTAATTTGAATTGAATAGAAAACCAATTTGAATTCGAATCGAATAGAAAACGAAATGAATTTGATTCAAATAGAAAACGAAATGAATTTGATTTGAATGGAATTTGAATTGAATTGAATAGAAAACCAATTTGAATTCGAATTGAATGGAAAACGATTTGAATTCGAATTGAATGGAAAACGATTTGAATTCGAATTGAATGGAAAACGAATTGAATTTAAATTGGATAGAAAACGAATTGAATTGAAATTGGATAGAAAACGAATTGAATTTAAATTGGATAGAAAACGAATTGAATTTAAATTGGATAGAAAACGAATTGAATTTAAATTGGATAGAAAACGAAATGAATTCGAATCGAATTAAAATCGATTTGAATTGAAATCAAATAGAAATGAAAGTAAAAACGAATTTAGAATGGAAAATTCAATTTCGATTTGAATTTGAAATAAAGGTTGAAATTGTTTTTTTGAAACGAATTCAAAACTATTTATAAAATTCGTTTTAAATAGAAATCGACGAAATATATATTATATATATTATATATATAATATAATGGCCTGAATAGAACGAGCAGCGCCGCGGCAGTTCGTGAATTTCGACCATTTATTTCAAACGGACATTACGGGAGATCCGACCGTCGGATTCTCCTAAATCCAGAACCATTGGTTTCGTATCGAAAAGAGCTTTCCAACGAATATTAGAAATTTGAAATCTAATGGTTGGATTTGGAGATACGTCCAAATCAAATTTGGAAAAGGTCGCTGTAAGTGCAGTTCGATGGCCGTTGATGGAAATCGACTGTACGGGCCTTGATAAAATTATTAAAAATATCAATAGTTTGTGTAAATTCAGAAGAAATGATTTGGGAAAAATTGGGGTGAAAAACCCTATATTTGAAAAGATAAAAATGGATTTTTATCGAAATGAACTAGTTTTGAACAAAATTTAAAACCCAATTATTTTTAAATAAATAAATTAGATTTAAAAAGGGGTTTTAAATAATCGGAATTTCTAATATATTTGATTGGATTTGAAATGGGTTTATCGTGAACGGTGTTTCAAATAACACTGGTTCTTTAACCCGATAATAAATAGAATATGATTTGGGTTTGTCGTGAACGGTGTTTTAAAAGACATTAGTTCTTTTACCCAGTAAAAGGAGTTTTAACGAATATGCAATTAGATTGAAAAGTGAATTGATAATCTAAATTATCAAATATAGAAAATTGAGCGAGAATGGAGTATTACCAGTTTTGCTCCAAAGCGATAGTTAAATCTTTAATTAGATTTGAACGTGAAATGGTAATTAATTTTACCGATAACACCGTGGTGTTAGATATGGAGTATTACCAGTTTTGCTTCATGGGATGAATAGGTTGGGATTGGGAAATAAAATAAATAATTACTTCGGTGTGGTTCGCTAATCTCGACTAGTTTGGGAAAAACCATAATTTGGTTTGAAATGTCATCCAAAGGAAGATTAAAGGATAAATTTCAAAGAATTTATCTTGGATAAAATTAATGGGAACCTTTCCCTAAAAATGTGATTTTGTGAATAAAAGAATATTCTGAACTGGAATGAGGCGTATGTTGTGTTTGTGTAGCATTTGTTTTTAATATACGCGGATTGTTCGGAAAGGCCGGGTTTTTACCCATTCTGAATAACCGATTCGACGATATGTCGAAGATGAAGACGGTGGTTGAAGACCGGAAGTCTTCACATCGTTTGGATAATTACTGACGATCCTGATTGGGCTGTACACCCAAGAGGATGGAAACAGTTGGTGGTCGTCCAGACGTACTTGGAGATGGATGGATATGCGAGGAAAGAGCCTCCGGTTTCGTTCAGACCCAGAACGAACTTGTAAATGCATTGTGTGTCTGACATTGGATTTTATTCTGTGTTGATTGATTTCTGTTAAATATATATCTGTTTGGCGGCGGAGAATTTATTCTCTTGCTTAACGCCCTTCTCTGAGACGTATGAGCTTAGATGTTATATATCGATAGATATCAATCGCATGGCATGAATTGCCTGTGTGGCACGCTAAGATGCAATGATCAAGGCTTCTGTTGAAAAGCAAAGTCTTGTGGTTGATGATCAAAGCACAGCCTACGTGGCAGCTTTGTGTATAACGTGAATTCGCGAGCCTCACACCTCGGTATGAGTCAAAAAGGGGATACGGACTGCAGGGAGAGCACGACGTTTCTTTCTAGCTTTGGTGGTGTCAGTGACTTACCAGCCCTGACATTTAAATACTTTTCACCTTTGTGGTTGTTGGATGAGGCGCCTCGATTATAGGTCTGTAAGGACCGGGAAACGTGTGTTCAGGAATACTAATCCTCTAACGTAAGTGAGGACCGGCCCTGAAGCATCCAAGGGTTGCCCAGAGTGCGTAGCCCTGGGACATTTGCTAGAGTGTCTCGAACGCGGAGAGGAGCTTGCCCCTTGCCTCGACTCATGACGGAAATCCAATTTCCAATACGTGTATTTCAGTTTTATTTGTAGAGCCTAGTATGGCGACATAGTGGGATGGGGCACTCATGCCGTCTATGATTTATATTTATGATTGAAATGTTTTGACACTATACACTTATTATAGTATCAAATGATTTGTTTTAAACGTACCAAGCATGTTTGGTTGTTATAAGGTAAAACCCTATCCTCCGGCTTGCGTTGCATTGTGTGATGGGACCTGGGTCTTATAATAGCTTCATTTTTCGAAAAAGCATTGCGCTGTTTATTCTATATGCACTGGTATTCTTGGGAGGAAACCCGTTCCGTGTTATACGGCGTGGTCTCTTGAATTACTCTCTTTTAAAGTAAAGCTTTGAATAACTGTTTTAGTTCTCACAGCAGTCACATGACTGACCTGGAGTTTATTGTTTTAACCTAAACTCTGGGTGCCCCTATTTTCCACACGGGCAGCTAGTAGTTTTGGTTTTGCAGATTTATATTCACAGGATCCTGGTTTACAGCTGGAATGATATCCGGAAAGCTTTGTATCCGTATATCTCTTCTAGTTGTGTATTGTATTATTTTCCGCTGCGATGTATTTAAATGTAATTTAAATCTCTGATATTTCTGTGTAATATTCATTTATACTCTGTATATTCTTGTATTCTGGTGCATTGTTGTAATATACAATTAAATGTTCTTTTGTCTGCGTTCTGTTGTGTGTTGTTCTCAAAGTATCCGCCTTTTCTTTAACGGGGAAGAAACGGGTCTTCACATGTTCTGTCTTGTAATAATTCTGTGATTGTTTACCTCGATAACGCTCCTCTAAAACTAGTGCATTCCCTTTGTGAGTGACCCTAGTGGAGGTGGGGTGTTACATTTGGCCTCTTTCTCTATACCTCCTTTATGAACCGTGTTGACAAGTCCCTCGAACGTTGCCTCCATCGCACGGGAAACCCTACAAAGCTTGGAAGAGAATTAGCCGTAGGTGAAACTACTACGACTTTGGATGGAGGTTGGGAACTTCTTCGCCCTTTGACAGGCGTCGCAGTCTCATCGAACCTACGGAACCATGCCGCGATGAGGTTACCTCCCAGAAAGCCAGGAGCCCCGGAGACTCAGGAAAGAAGGAAACAAGGATTTAAACAGACAAACAAAAGATAGTGCATATGGCTGTGGGGAATATGCCTTTAAAACAAAACTTTTCTTTTGAAAATGCTTCTTTTAAAACCATTTTGAAAATAAATTTTCAAATCTTTTATCTGATCCGGAAACCTTCAGCTCTGATACCAAGTGAAGCACCCCACCTCCGTTAAGGTCACTCACAAAAGGGAATGCCTTAACTTCAGTGGAGCATTTTTGGTAAAAGATGCAGATAAATTACAAGATAGACAAATAAAGCAGCGAAAAATAAAGTCATTTTATAAACAATGTGGTTCAGTCAAGCTTTTACAATAGTTGTCTTAATCATACTTAAAAGTAATACATAGAACTTCTGTCTTGATTAAAAACTTCCAAATATAAAAGAAGCATAAAAATAATAATGATATTCCCCAATAAAGCATGAACCAGCCATAGCAGTGGAAGAGAGTCCAAATCAATACATCGACTATCTTCGAGCTTGAAAAGAAAAATGAGCTAAGTGGCAACATTTCATCCCTATGAACCTGGGGAGGGGGGAACGGAAGAAAAGAGGCGAAACAAAACTAGGTCAGACGTAAGTCTGGTAAGTCCAGTGACTTTCATCATATAAATAGGCAAAAGCATCATGACATGAATAAACTGAATATAAGACAATACCGTGAGAACAACGATAACAAGATAACATACGATTAGTATAGATATGATAAGGCAAGATGAACTGAATGCGCTTCTACTCTTTCTCTGCTTCGCTACTACCCTGTTATTCTGATTTCTATATCTCTACACCACCTAACTAGTGTCCCAACATGTAATCTATATAAAATGATAATATGATAACGTGGTCCTAATCCCCGCAATTGTGGTAGCCTTCAGGTGCACATCTATTATAAGGATTCCACCTCAATCTGCCTAATTGCTATGAATGTGTAAGATGTACCCTTACTACCCTATCGATCAACTCCCTACTTGTATTAATTTCTCTAATGTCTGTGTCAATCGGCCTTCTCTTGCGTGTAGATACCCTGTGCTGGTCCAACCATAAGGTGTATCAATCCTTATGATAGCAACCCGACACGATTCAAGATGCACAGTGCATAACTACTGGTACCCAGTGCCTTCTTTTTCCCACTCCGGAGTACGTGCATGCCCGTAAACCATCGGAACCTACACTGACGTACCCCCTGCCGCTGTTTTGACCGCTTGTAATCAGCCCAGTAATCGTGCCCCACCCTGCTTAGTTCAGGGTACCATGATACATCTATATGGGTTACTGCTTAAATGGGTCCCCGTTACTAGGGTTTCCTAGTGGTTAAGTTTATAGGCCTATATATACAAATATTACCCACCTACACGAGATGTACTTAACACTCCCACCGATTCAAGCATGTTTATTTAATGGTTAATTTTGTGGGCATATATATACTAATATTACCCACCTACATGAGATGTACTTAACCCTCCCATCGATTCAAGCATGTTTATTTAATGGTTAAGTTTTGTGGGCCTATATTTACTAATATTACCCACCAAACCGATATGTACTTAACCCTCCTACTGATTCAAGCATTTTTATTTAATGGTTAAGTTTTTCCTTTTCATGTTGACTTAACCCAACCATTCATCATGTCATGTTGGTCAAGTGTTTATTATTAACTTAACCCTACTCACTTATCGTGTTGGATTGGTTAAGTGTTTCTTGTCAACTTAACCCCACGTGTTCATTATGTTGTATTCGTTAAGTGTCATCAATCAATTTAAGTTAACTTAACCCGCCTACTTGTCATGTTACTTTGGTTAAGTGTTGCCTTCTTGTGTTAACTTAACCTTACCACAAATCAAGTTATATTGTTTAAGTGTTGCCCTCTTGTTTTAACTTGACCTTACCACAAATCAATTTATATTAATCAAAATTGGCTATACCCAATCTTCCCTAAATTTGCAATGATAGTCATGCCCAAAACCACTATGCATTATGTTTGGCGTCCCAAATCAATAGTTAAGCCCAAGCTAAATTTAATATTCCAATTAACAATTTATGCCCAAAACTAGGTTTTTCATGCCAAATTTCATACTTTGTCGTTCATGCCAATTCTAGGTTGAATATGTCAAAGTACATATTCCATAATTACCCCAAATTGCATCATAACAGTCATGCCATAATACATGTTCCAAATTATGCCAAATAAATGTCAGTTTCATGTTATACCCAATTACCTCCGCATTCATAAAGTACGTATTCAAGATTCAACGCAAGATTCATGAAATAAGTGGAGAAGCAATATGGAACATAAGAGGCATAAGAACATGCATATGTCGATAAGAACTATTGGTCCAATAAATTTTGATATACCAAATTGACAAGTTTTCATAGAATACATTGCAGGCATATAGATATGATATGAATATCGTTATGAACCATCACAGACCTATAGGTTTGATAAGAGTTATATCATGAACTTAAATAGGATTACAATTCCGATATACAACAAGGATAGATATGATTGGACCAATTCCATAGTCAATAATGATTCCTAAAGGCATATACAAGCACAAATTCAAATGAAAGGATTACTTACATCAGGCATAAATCTAGTGGATTAGATTTGAATAACATCGCAGGCATAAATCTAATAGATTAGATTTGATAAATCTAAAAGGATTATCACAAAAACAAGTATAGCTTAGATCCATATTATAACATGCTAATAATTTCAATTAAGAATTCACATCTGAAAGTAACTTGAACTTACAAAAAGAGAATGATTCTTATATTTCCGCAATCTGTTTTCTGAAACTAAATAGCTCTCCCTTGAAGTAGACTATCGATTCTCTAATTTAGATTTGATTCTTAGAAAATAGTAGTCGAAGTCGTTGAATTAGCCTATGAATCTCTACTTGAATTCTAAACTTGATTTCTTGAAGAAATAGAGTAGCATAAGGACGTCATTAATTTATTTTGATATGAATTAAGGTAGAGTATAGGCGTAATGAAATTATGTAGAGAAAACTATAACCTTAGGGGTGTTTATATAACATAGGGATCAACGAATCTGGTCCAAACGGGCGTCCAAATGCAGAAAAATGAACCAGTCCTCGAATCTGAAAATAGGGGGAGGTCGACCCCTAGGTCGACCCCCGGGTCGACCTATGTGACTTAGGTCAACCCCCTCGTTGACCTGGGTCCTGGGCGGGAAATTTCCCACTAAGCCCGGGTGTGTGATTTGAATTTCGAATTTGAATTTGAGCTGTTTTAATTTATTTAATTTCCTGAAACTTCTGAGTGCCATAACTTTCTTATACGAAGTCCGATTTACGAAAACTTGGACTCTATTCCAAGCAGAATTCCGTGACAAAAGCAGTGGCGTAAACCGTTTCCCTTAATTCTTTTTAAAAAATTATGTATACTTTAATTTGTTACTTTGATGTTCATAGAAAATATGGGGTATTACACTTATTATTAATTAGTTAAGTAGATTT
Source organism: Allium sativum (assembly GCA_030737875.1). Classification (NCBI taxonomy): domain Eukaryota; kingdom Viridiplantae; phylum Streptophyta; class Magnoliopsida; order Asparagales; family Amaryllidaceae; genus Allium; species Allium sativum. Next base: position 347,933,596 of record CM060920.1, read on the forward strand.
CTCATATCAGTCCCATGACTGACTCGTAGTTTGTTTCACTTTGCAAACACAGGGGCCCTCTTTCCACATGGATAGCCTTGTATTAAGGTTTTAGCAGACTCATTCTGGATAGCTATGAAACCGAAGATGGATCCTATAATTTCTATTATGCTGTTCAGACTTCATTTAGTATATTATTTTTGATTCTGCTGTAGACATTTTATATCAAACTGAAACTGTATTATGTACTAAGTATGATCCTATTAAGCTGTGTAACTCTGATGATATATTATTTCCAGTGTAATTTGATGTATATCATCTGCTGTAATTCTGTATTTCTGTTCTGTTATTATTGTTTATGTGTTATATTCCAATGATTATCCTTGCTTTCGTACTACGGGAGTTTGGGGTCATCACAATTTCCTTTTAGGCTCCGCTATGTTCATTAGTATGAGGGCCCCTCCTTAATTTATATAAGGGGGTTCATGAATGCGGAGCATAGGCTCCACATCCTTCTTCCTTCCCTCGGCTAGCTCAGTCAGATAGCATTCCCTTGCTATTTGTTGATCGCCCTTGACCGTGCCAATTCCGTTTTCAGTAGGAAACTTCATCATGAGACACCATTGAACCATCGTTATTCTAAATGCTGTGAGGGTTGGTCTTCCAAGGAAGGCATTGTAATCATAGAATTCATCTATTATGACAAAATCTTGTTTTAATGATGCCTTACACTCTCCTTCCCCAAGCTCGAAGAGCAAATTGATGACACTAATTGGTTGAACAGCCTGCCTCGTGAATCCGTGGATTTTATTTTGGCAAGTTTTCACATCATCCATTGAGAGTTTCATTCTCTGGAATGCAGTGATGAAGAGGACATTGACCAATGCCTCACTGTCGACTAAGACCCTTCTAACAATGGCTGGCCCCAAGCCAATAGTTACCACCATGGGATCCACTGTTGGGGTTATGAATCCGTATGCATCCTCATCTTTGAACACGATGTCATCCCACGGAATTCTTGGCATCTTTGCTGACAAGGCTTCATTCATGATCATGAGCTCTTCTTCTTTCAGAAGGTTCTTGGTCTCCTTGGAATATTTCACAATGTCCCCCCAACTTCTTCTGGCTGGGTGTGGCCCACCTGAAATGGTATTGATGATCAATCTTAGAATAGCAGCGACCGGAACATTTTCATTTTGCTTAGGTTGTCCAGCAGAGGCTCCTTGGCCTTGAGCATACTGGGCATTCTCCGGGTTCTTTGTATACTGCTGAAGTTTGTTTTTCCTTATCAGTTCTTCAATTAAGCTTTTAAGGAGTCTACACACGTTTGTATTGTGACGTGGCTGATTATGAAATCGGCATAACCTCCCTGACTTGACTGCTGCATCACTGACATTCGCTTGTTTTGGTACTGGGTAATCTTCAGTATTTTTAGTTGCCATGAAGACGTTCTCCACAGTGTCATTCAGAGGAGCCAATTCTGAATTCTTAAAGAAACGAAGCATTTTGTTTGGTCAACTGTCTATTTCATCATTCCCTCTGTTATGACTACCGGGATTCTTTTGACCGCCCTCGGCATCACCATTCTTATTTTCAGGTTGCGTGCTACTTTCGGGAACATCTACATCATAGTCCGGATCCTCATCCACACCTATGTATTCCTCAGCTTTGTCGAACAGTTCCTCAGGAGTACTTGGTTTCTTCTTTTTAATCCATCGCCCAAGCTTGGTCTTCTTGCTTATAGCTCCCTTCAAAGCCATTAAAACCAAACGTGGCCCATAATTTCGAACCTCGGCCACGGCGGTGTTGAAACGGGTGAGAAAAGCCCTTATGGATTCCCCTAGGCTTTGTTCAAGTTCGTTCAACTCCATGACATACCGTACTTTCATCGCTTGGAGCCTAAATTGTTCTTGAAACAATTTGGCCAAGGTAGCAAAGTCATCTACATATTTGGTTGCTACTTTTGTGAACCAAAGCGATCCCACTCCTTCGAGATAAGTCTGAAAATACAAGCACTTCAACTCGTCAGTGGCCAGTACCCCATCCATATGCTGGTCATATTTGAACAAAAATATGTTGGGATCACTTTTTCCATTGTAAGCCTGGACTGTTGGTGGTTTAAATTTGTTTGTATATGGTGCCATTTTTATCCTCTCTGTGAGGGGTTTTGGTGGGAGCAAATCCGCAGTCCTTCTCATCATCCGGCTTCCCCGAGCTTTTTTCCATAATTCTACGTATCATTTTTGTTATGCATTCTTCTTCGTTGAGCTGGACCATGGGGCGGACGCCGTCATCTTTACCGGATGTTTGCCTGAACAAACAGTCGCGATTCGGATGGCGGGTCACTGGGCCTCCCACTTGAGGAGGTGCCCCGTTGGTAGTTCCAAGCGCTTGTCGAGAAGTCGCTTTATCGGTATAGTTGCGCTTGGGTGACTTGGCTTCCTTAAATCGAGGATCTTTAGAATTTGCGGTTTCTTGAATAAATTCTCCTCGGTTTGGGCTTGAAGAAGAGGAGCCCGCATTATCTGTGTGATTAGTTTGAACGGATTTAACACGAGCGGCATTCATAGTAACTTTCGCCGTAGCGGCCTGCATGGCGAACATGTAATCAAGTTTCTTCAGCATGGCATTATTTGCAATGTTCGTCTGACTCGTTAAAGTTGTAGCAACTTCATCCAATTCTCATCTTGTCACGGCGGCTCCGGTCGTAGAACCTTCCCCAACTTCAAATTGGGTAGTAAGGGGAGTATTCTCATTGTTGGCAACATCGTTGGTATCTTCGCCATTTTGACTAGAAACTCTTTTTGACGGTCTACCCGATTTACCCATGATTTCAAGCAAGGACTTGAATTAGTTCGTAATGAGATTTTCTTAGATTCTTAATGCAAAGTCTTGAACCTTATGAGAGAGCATGAGAGAACAGAAGATTGAATCGGCCCCACGGTGGGCGCCAAATGTTAATCCTGAAATTAGAATCAACACCAAAAGTAATGCAAATACTCCACAAAGTGTGGAAAATAGAATAAATGGAGCCTCACAATAATAGGAATGCAGATAGAGAACACAACGTTTTGCAGTGGTTCGATCAAGCATGATCTACGTCCACTTTAAAGAATGATTCCATTATCACACCAAGAGTTACAAAGCAAGCATATCCTCTCATTACATTCATCATTAGCTTCATTACGTCTCTCTTAGATCTATTTGAAATGGCTAAGGAGAGACTTGATAGAATTTTTCAATGGTGGTAGGTGATTGAACAAATCTAGACTTTCTCATGAACTTTAATGAATTTCCATAGCTTCATGATGGATTTGGAGTTGGATGTTCAATTAGAAGTGGTTGGAGATGAATGAATTCCTTAGAAAAGGTCGAGAATTGGATTCGAAAGCACTTCGGGGTCAAGAAAAATCCTCCCCCTTCAAGAGAGGGTGAACCCCTATTTATAGAGGTGAGGAATGGCCAAAATCTAGCTTTCTGGTTTTGGGTCGGGCTATTGGGTATTTATGAAAATGCCACTGCCAGCTGCCGCTAGCTGTTGCCAGCTAATTGCCAGTTCACAAATACCAGACCGACCCAAAGACACCCTGACCCAATCCAAACTATGTCGACCCGCTTTAGAGGTGAACACACCAATCCTTCCCTTTAGAACAGTCTGCCCCAACCGCTGCACTAGGCCGATCCATTCAATAATAAAGTGCACCGATCCACGCTTGATGACATGACCGACCGGCCTCTTTCTGATCTGATCGACCCATTCCATTTTAATGCACCGATCCATTCTGAGTTGAACCAACCAGTTCGTTGTCTCTTTGGAAGGACCGACCCAATGGCGAGTAGACAATGCTGACGCGATCCACTCTTAAAGCGATGAAGGTTGACTTACTGCTTCAAGGATAAGGCCGATCCATTGTTTTATGACCTGACCAACCCGCTTCATCATCCCAGGCCGATCCACCTGATAACAGATACCCCGATCCATTCTCTGCTGAACAAACCGATTTGACCCATATCAATGTGACTAGGCCGATCCATGGTTATTTTAACTGATCAACCCTCTTGAATGTAAATGAACCGACCCATTTGCCTTACACTGTTAATCCCGAAATTAGAATCAAAACCAAAAATAATGTAAATACTCCACAAAAGTGTGGAAAATGGAATAAATGGAGCCTCACAATAATAGAAATACAAATAGAGGACACGACATTTTATAGTAGTTCGATCAAGCGTGATCTACATCCACTTTAAAGAATGATTCCATTATCACACCAAGATTTACAAAGCAAGCATATCCTCTCATTACGTTCATCATTCGCCCCACTACCTCTCTCCTAGATCTGTTAGAAATGGCTAAGGAGAGACTTGGTAGAATTCTTCAAAGGTGGTAGGTGATTGAATGAATCTAGACTTTCCCATGAACTTTGATGAATTTTCATGGCTTCATGATGGATTTGGAGTTTGATCTTCAATTAGAAGTGGTTGGGGATGAACGAATTCCTTAGAAAAGACCGAGAATTTGATTTGGCAGTCCTTTGGGGTCAGGAAAAATCCTCGCCCTTCAAGTGCGGTTGAACCCCTATTTATAGAGGTGAGGAATGGCCAAAATCTAGCTTCCAGGGTTTAGGTCGGGCTATTGAGTATTTACGAAAATGCCACTACCGGCTGTCGCTAGCTGTTGCCAGCTAATTTCCAGTTTACAAATACCAGACCGACCCAGAGACATCATGATCCGATCCAAACTATGCCGACCCGCTTCAGAGGTGAACACACTGATCCATCCCTTCAGAACAGTCCGACCCAATCCGCTACACTAGGCCGATCCGTTCCATAATAAAGTGCATCGATCCACTCTTGATGACAGGACCGACCCACCTCTTTCTGATCTGATCGACGCATTCCATTTGAATGCACCGATCCATTCTAAGTTGAACCGACCAGTTCATTGTCTCTTTGGAAGGACCGACTCGATGGCGAGTAGACAAGGCTAACCCGATCCACTCTTAAAGCGTTGAAGGTTGACTTACTTCTTCAAGGATAAGGTCAATCCATTGTTTTATGACCGGACTGACCCGCTTCATCATCCTAGGCTGATCCACCTGATAATAGATACCCTAATCCATTTTCTGCTGAACAAACCGATCCGACCCATATCAATGTGACTAGGCCGATCCATGGTTATTTTAACTGACCGACCCGCTTGAATGTAAATGAACCGACCCATTTTCCTTATACTGACCCATTATTTAAATTCTATTTTTTGTGGATTAACGACTCCCACTCCAAAGAAAGTTAGTAACATGGATAAAACTTCATAAACATATAGGAAATTGATGCAACCTATAATGTCTCATTCAGTAGTTTTATAGCCTACAATATCTCATCCACCAGATTTTAAAACTACATGTAGAAAAATGTTTAAATAATCAACCAGATGTGAAGCTGTTGGTTTAGTCGCTGCTTATTTTAGCGATACAGGAACATCATAAGCAAAATGTTGCAGCTCCGACAATGGAAAATGTTACGAATCAATTAGATCAGGAACGGATTGTAGAGGAAGATGAAGCAGGTACAATGTTTCTTTATCTGTGCATTGCACTGCACTGTTGAGTGTGTCTATTATAAGTTTTGCATGCATATTGTATGCTTTTGTAAGGCCATACATTAATTTTCTATTCACTCTTTTGAACCTGGTATATAAGGTACAAGCTCCAAAAAAACCTAGAGGGAAGTCAAAAATGACCAAGGTGCATGCTGGAATCCTCGACGATAAAGTAGTCATTGCTTTGAATGAGGATGGTCAGCCAATTTCTAATAATATGATGGAGTTAAGAAATTTTCTTAGGACACTAGCAAAGCATAATGTGTCTCTTATTTACATAAACTAACTTCCTAAATGTTTGGCTTTAATTAGTTTGTTTCCTGGATTTTGGGTTTGATATATTGTAGGCTAGGTATGTCATTCCGGATGAAGGACACCAGTGGGTCTTGAACAAACTTTATGACTCCTGGAGGCAGTACAAGTCTCGTATGAAAGAAAGGTATTATAAAAAATATCCAACTGATGAGGAAAGGCTTGTGAATAGGCCTAATACAATTCCGTTGGAGGATTTCAAAATGCTCTTGAAATACTGGGAGATGAAGCAGTTAAGGTACGACTTAAATGTGACCACAAAAAAACTAATTTGTATAATGCTAATTTAATAATCATGCAATAGATGGAAACAATTAATAAAATAAATTAATGATATTCACATTAAATTTGTTTAGTAGTTCACATTATCTTTTTTAGTGCTAATCTTTTCTTTAGTAGTTCGCATTATCTTAATTAGGGCTTTTTTTTGAATTTCCAGGCCCTAGCTGAGACTAATTCGACGCATCGTAATTCATTAAGTGAGAACACATACCATGGATCCAAAAACCCATGCACTAGCTAAAGAAAAGATAATATGTGTTTTTTTGAACTTTAAGTCAATTTTTTTGTGATTAAGTTGAATTGGCCACATGATAATTTTAATTTATTATATCATTGAATTATATTTCATATCATTGTCACAATGTTCATACGCAGCATCACGATTTGCAAATTCTTAAGATTGAATGTTAAAAATTCTGTTTAATTTTTGATAATCCTAATACTTGACAAAGAAATAAGGACCCGGAAAAAGCCAGCCCATATGTTGCCTTGGTTATTTGGAAACGTATAAAGGAGAAAAGGGAAAACTTACAAGACAAATATGTATGAACTAAAAGCCAAATATGTAAGTACATTAGATACTGAAATAGCAATTTAATAGTTACTTTGAAAGATAACCACATTGTAGCTGAAACTTCCATATTTTAATATTAAGTTTGAAAGATAATAGGTTCTGTTAATAAAAAATTCAAGTAGCTTTGTAACGACCCAAGGATTTTTGACCCTGAAAATCGACACCAAACAAAATGTCAAATATTCAAGAACTGGAAATGCTAGATCATTAATAGAAAGAAGCTAGAGGGTGAGATAAGAAATATATAAAGTTAGAATAGAATAAGAAGAATATCTCAATAGATCAGAATCATATTAACACGAATCTCACAGCGGAACGAATAAAATATAGTATAAAACATAACTTTAAAATACAAATTTTTCATTTGTATATACAAACCATCATTTGAGTACAACACTTGCATCACAGCGGAAAATAAACAATAGCTAAAAATGTTGTTGAAGCCTCCTACTCCAAGCTCCTTCTAGTATCTGTATATCCCAACTACTTGACTGCCCGTACAAATTTGGGCACATAAGAGTTTAGGGTAAAATAGAACAAAATAAAATATGGGTCAGTTATTGGACTAGTGCGAGTAAACAATTTTAAACAGTTTGAGAAAATAAACGATATCTCATAAGACCACACCGTATAACATGGAATGAGTTTTTCCCTTATGAGAATCCGAAACACTTGATTTAACTTTCAAAAATCCTTTTGAAAGAAATGATAATCTTTATATCAAAACTCTTTTGATATTATAATAGTGTCTATCAACCACAAATAAATAATCATTTAGCAGAACGCTTTCATCTCACGTTCTACATACATAATATATAATCAAAAACTGCGGGCACTTATTGGTTATTGAATTCCAACTGGCAAGGTATGGGACCACCTTCCGACAGTGTATCTCTAGAGAGGAATACATCAGGTTCAACAAGAACATCTTGTAACCCAAGCTAAACATGACCGGTCACTCATTTCACTTGAGTGTACCGAATGTATTATCACCAGCGGTTGGGATCAGCAACCGTTTCCCGAAAGGGACAACATCGAAATAGGTTAAAGAAGTAAATGAAATTTCTCTAGATCAGGTGACAATACACCCTAATTGGGAGCCACCCACTTAGCCATGCGACCTACCCGATTTTATACCATTCCTCAGTTGTGAGGCTTGAGGTCATAACGTACAGATCCACCTTCATTTACTTTGAATGTCACGTCCTCATACCCGCCAAATCACAAATTGATTTCCCCACAATACCATGGTTATACAGCTAAGAGAAATGAATTCCTTCGCCACCAAACTAAATACGTTTGAAGAGATCAACTTATGCAATCTATTAAATATACTCTGTCAGACATTCTTCCATACAGGTTGTCCTCGGACTGGACAAACTGGAGGCACAATTCTGTAAACCTATCTTAGGCAATTTCTACCAAGGATTTTCCAAAGCACCCCTTGCATAAACTATGTCTTAAATTATCTTCATCATATTTGATTCGCAACGCTAGTGCTGATACAGAGTAGTTTTCAGATAATAAATCTGATCCTGGTATCTCCGTATTGACGACGGAAAAATGGTCAAAACTTTGATATTCGGTTATTTAACTATCAAAGGAAAACATCCATACACACACAACGATTTTATTTCCAAATAGAAATTTTATCAATCAATCATCAATCAAAAAAGTTTCCTTTTTAATTAATTTATTCATTTCCCCATTTCCCATTTCCATATATTCATAAATCCTTATTTTCTAAATTTAGAAAATATATGTTATTAACATCGGAAAACGTTTCCATTTCTTATTCACGCATCATTACTCTCCCACATCTATCAGTCTCTAACTTTAAACTAGTAAGAGAACAATTCCTTGAATATCAACCTCGAAGGCCGAAACCAACATTAGATCGATATCCAGAAAACCGTTCAACTTAACTAATCTCCAGTCAGTTTTTAATTTCCTTAACTCTGTTTCTTAACTCCTTATCAAATCATTGCTTAAGCAACTCTCAGATTCAGTTTACAAATCCAATTCTTTTATGAAAAACATTTATTATAACGATAGTGTTATAATCCGTACTTTCGAAATATTTAACTTAAAAATATAACTTTTATACTCTTAATTTAAATAAATAACTAAATAAACAATTTATTTATAAATAAATAAATCTTGATTAAAAATCGGAAAGTAAATAATACTTTCCCGAATTCGATATAATCGAATTTCAGTGCATAACTCTCTTTCAAAAAATCTCTATTCGATAACTCTCTTTCGAATAACTTATATTCGATTAACGTTCCAAACATCGAAATAAATTACCGTTCTAGGTTAACTCAATTCCCATATTCATGCTAAATTCACCTTTGAATTTATCACTTCAAATTCTTAATCATTTCTTTTTATAATCTTTTTAATCTACAAACGTTTGCTTTAACAACCCTTATCCACTTTAAAATGTGAATATTACTCCTTTATAGAAAACTGAGCTTATTTTATCAAATCGAAACTTGATTTCAATTTATAAATATTATTCAGGTTCAAATTCTATTTATCGAATCATTTTATAAATCCACAATTAATCTATTTCTCCTGAAATAGAATCCACTATTTTCTTTTAATACAATTTCCTATCTTACTCAAATTCCTATTTAAAAACCCAATTTCCTTTATAAATGTTTTTATTTCCAAAATATTTACTTTAATCCATTATTCACATCAAATGTGAATAACAGTTCTTTTATATAATCAATTCAGTTTGATTTCGCATTTAAAAATAATATCCCCTTTCCAAATTCTATTTATACTTTTATTTATAGAAATGTTCATACAAATTCCTATTTTTATTTCCAACATGTATAATCTCCTTTATAATTTGTAACACCCCGTATTTCAGTTAATTCCTATTCAGTTGGGAAGTTAGCACCAAGGTTCGTAGGGCCATTTCCTATTAAGGAAAGGATTGGACGGATGGCATATAGAGTGGAGTTGCCCGACAGACTTAGTGGTGTACATGATGTATTCCATGTGTCACATTTGAGAAAGTGCCTACATGAGACCGCCGAGGTAGTAGAGCCGAGCTTGCTTAGAGAAGTGGAAGTAGAGCGTGATGCGACTATTCAACGAGCTCCTACTCGCATCCTTGGGTCAGAGACTAGGAAATTGAGGAATCGAGAGGTTCAGCTAGTCAAAGTACAATGGGGAGAAGATGAGGGAAACGCTACTTGGGAGACGGAAGCGAAGATGCTTTCATTGTACCCATTCCTTTTTGAGGGTATGTCTTTTAACTTCTCCTTTATCGTTTGTCTAGTGCTTATCTTATCTTTAGTATGTCCTCTCGTTAGTACTTTTGACCTTTAGATAGGGTAAACCTATGGTTGAAACATGTGTTTGAGACATGTTATGGTTGATGGATGCATATGGATGCAAGTGTTTGCTAATGGTTGCTCGTGGATGCATATACACACACTCTAGACACTAGATCGGCTCAGTCACTTCATATTGCATATTGCATATAATTGTGTATAGGTAGCTATGTTTATGGATGTATAATGACTGTGTTATCATATGGATGATGCATTTTGGTGAATGATTGTGCACTCATGTAGATATTGTATGTGTCGATAGGGTTCTCCCGCATACATAATGGATGCACGGCACTATCATGGTTTGCATATGTTCGTACATTAGATAGGGAACAAATACACACACTTTTTGCATATGCTCATACATCATTAGAAATTGTTTTAAGGACAATGGATGCCTGTGTTTGATGGATGGAGTAGATGGTTGTTTGGATGGTAGGATATGCATTCTCCTTAGCTTAGAGATTTCGGGGACGAAATCCTTTAAGGAGGGGAGAATGTAACACCCCGTATTTCAGTTAATGCTAAAATTCACTAATTGCAGAATAAATAATCTCAGGTGTGAGAATTGGGGGAAACGGGCTGCGTCGTTGCGTTCGTCTCGGAAAAATACGCAAAATAGAGTCCGAAATTTTGTAAATCGGAGTCCGTATGGCCCAGTTATGGCCCGATGAAGTTTGCAGAAAATCCAAAGTTCAAAACAGATTTAAAATTCAAATTCAGATTTCGAAATTGGAACCAGCGGGGGTCAGGCGGGAAATGTCCCGCCCTAGCCATGTCGACAGGGCTGTCGACAGGCCTGTCGACTTGGGCCAGGCCAAGTCGACTGCCCTGTCGACTTGCCTGTCGACACAGGGTGTCGAGCCAATTGGCCTGGGTGCACCAGGTCTGGTTTTTCTGGCTGGTTTGGGCTGAGTTCTGGAAACTTCCTAAATCTGACGGACCTAATCTAACCTAGGGCTAATCCTATGGTCTAAAACACACCCTAATCCTATAAATACACCCTAATGCAAGCCTAATCCATACTAAAAATAGAATTGATACCATCATGCCGCCAAAATCAAACTTAGGAGGAGCCTCCACTAGTTTATGAAGAAAGTTGCAAGCTAATCAACCTCTAATCATCATCTTCTTCAATATAGCAACTAGTTCTACTTCATAAGTTTGCTAATCTTGGTTTTGGTGAGTTCCTATGCCTTAGCAAGCAATTGCTAAACTAATTAGGATAGGATATTAGGAGGCTATGGATGTAAATGTGGATTTATGCAAGTTGTGGTTGTCATATGTTATAAGTTCATACGCAAATTTGTCCCTTTTTATGATATGATGTGTTATGCAAGTTCATATGCAAGTCTATATGCAAGTTCATATGCAAGTTTGTCTCTTTTTATGATATGCATAACATATGCAAGTTTGCCTTTATGATATGACATGATATGCAAGTTTATATGCAAGTTCATATGCAAGTTTGTCTCTTTTTATGATATGCATAACATATGCAAGTTTGCCTTTATGATATGACATGATATGCAAGTTCATATGCAAGTTCATATGCAAGTTTGTCTCTTTTTATGATATGCATAACATATGCAAGGTTGCCTCTATGTATGACATGTTATGCAAGCTCATATGCAAGTTTATATGCAAGTTCATATGCAAGTTTATATGCAAGCTCATATGCAAGTTATATGCAAGTTCATATGCAAGTTTGGGTTAATGACTTATGCTAGTTGGGTTTAATGTTATGATGCAAGTTGACACCTTTTAAACCCATGTAAACGCCAACGTTGTGCTAAGATTGAACCCGTTACATTTATAATGAAACTCCCCATTTATATGACATGTCATGAGAACGAATTACGTGGGAAACGATGGGGTTAATATGCATGTTACTAGGAATGTGTAAAATTGGTATGCTTAAGCATAACATAAAATGAATGGACATAATTGGGAATTTACCTATTAAGTTAGGTCTACCCATATTATGGAGTTGGGAATTTACCTATTAAGTTAGATCTACCCATACTATGGAATTGGGAATTTACCTATTGAGTTAGGTCTACCCATATTCTTAAAAATGTGTAATTAATTAGGGATAATTAATACAAATTATGGGGGTGATTAATTAGGTGTAATTAATCAACTAAGACACGAGGTTGGACCCTTTTGTAGCGGAAGTCTGCCCGGAACCGACCGGCAATCCAGCAGCTACAAAATGATTGGCCCAATGTGAGAGGTGTTAGTCATAAATTAAATACGTGATTAAAGTAAAGACACGAGGTTAGACCCTTTTTATGACGGAAGTCTGCCCGGACCCAACCGGCATATCCAGCAGTCATAAAAGATGGTCTAATGTGAGAGGTCTTTATGAGGTCATGATCTTAATTAATTAATTAAGAAACACTTAACCATATTAGCATGTAGAGGGACATAAGGGGTTAAGTGGGTGCCTTGGGTGGCATGTGGAAATCTGGTGGTTGCCTTGGGTGGCAATAGAAAATACGATTAGAATACTTAACCAAAGTGGAACATGTAATTAAAACATGATTAAAGGGTTAAGTGGTATACACTAGAAATGACAAGCTTAGGTGGGTAGCTTGTGGGGGCCCATTTCAACCAATATCCCAAACGTATCTTTGTGGGCTCGACCCAAGTCGAGGACGGGACACGCATATTGGGCTTGACTATAAGAGGCCAAAACGGGGTAGCGGTGGCAACGCGAGTCCAATGGGTTTCATATGCGTGTGTGGACCCGGGCTGGTAGGTAAGACGTTGTTGCATCGTGTAGATATAAGACGTGCACCATTTGTTGTATCGGGTTGCCACTATGGGGAGTGATACACCCCATTGTGGGGCCAGCACGGGTATCTACGATAGGGAGCCGATCGCTTGGGAGTAGTGGGTACACCTAGTGGAGATAGGGGCAGACGGCACCTATGTAGTCAGCTAGGGGTACACGAAACTACTGGGTAAATTTTCTAAGTCCTTGGGAGGGATCAACCTTTAAGTAGGAATGACTGGTGTGGTGCAGTGTAGTAATTATCCTTCGGTGGGTAAATGCGTCTTTATCATTATCTTAGTTCATTCTAAGTCTGATTGGCTACTGAGTGTAGTCATTTATCCCCAGTCACACCGTACCAAGTTATATCATACCCTAATTACTTTAATGATTGCATTGTTAAAGTTATAGGACTCGCTCAGACTTATGTCTGACCCCGTTGTTTTTATCTTTTTTTCCCAACCACCAGGTTCTCAGAGTGGACCTAGCATGAGTGGGCTTTGATCAGGCTGCTTTTATTACTCTCTTGGAGCTTGGACCCTAGATGTAGAGCTCAGCTTACCCTTTTCTTTTATGGCTATCAGTTCATGTATTGGGATTATGTATTTTTATTTATCAGGATTGATATTTTGTACTTGACTCTTATTATGGTTTTGTGATGTAACCAAACATGTTTTACTTTCCGCTGCAATGAAATGATGTTTTAAATTTTCAAGTATCACTTATATCTGTCTTGCTGTAATTTCTCTGTTCTATATTCACTTAAAATACTCCACCGATGTTATGGCATTCCCTTAGCGAGTGACCATAGCGGGAGTGGGGTGTTACATAATTCCCTTTATAACTGCTAGTTCACATTCAATTTCAAATACCAGTGTTAAAACCAATTTTTTTACTTCTTTATATAAGTTCAGACATATATATTTAATTTATCCAGTGATAAATAATTTACTTAATTTATATACATCATTTATCATTTTTTTTCTTAATGTATCTGTCAAGAATAGATTTCTATTAGGGGATTTTCACTTAAAGGGCCTCCTTTATGTTAAAATATTATTTCTAGGACACAGGCCGTGAATAATTAGTTTCCAGGACAATTTAAAAAACTCTTACCCATCTGTGTCTCATTTTTCTCAAAACAGGCAATTCCGTAAAAACCTGGAGCCCTAATTCGATCTTCTCAAACGATTTGATCTTCTCATAACAGTCGAAATTCTAAAACAAGGTAAAGTCCTTAAATTGCTAATACCCTACAGGTCATAATCTATTTTTTTCATTTTTTACCATTAAACATTTACCGAAGCATCTAAGCATTATATATCACTCCTTTTCAACTATTTTTTTTCTTATGCACTTATAATTCCTTTTTTTGGTTGTTTGATTATTACTGACGGTTTTTGTCTCTTTGATTACTCAAAAGATAAATAAAAATATCTTTTAAGTAACTGTGAGTAATTTTTAAGTTTAACTAAACTAGAACAAAGAGTTTAGCGTATGCTGGTTTTACTTTATACCAAAATAGACATCTTAGATTATGAAAATTATCCTAAAACTGGCAGCTTTAACAACACTGCTTCAATATGTTCAAATTGCATTGTTACATCACTGCTTCAGCATATACAAACTGCACAAATATATTTAAATAAATAACTGATAGAGATATCATTTTATCTTTTATTATAAAAAATATAAAAGAATTTATCTTTAAATTTTTACAGCTGATACAATAATTATAATTACTTTATATCAAGATAGTAATCATTATTATAAAGTAATCATATTTATCTTCATATCAAGATAAACTTGTTTAGAGTCTAAATCATCATTATATTCAATCAAATTACTACATGATTCTCCAGCACCAACAACCGAGACTGATTTATCTTTCTATACAGATACATTTATAGAAAAGATATACTTGTTTATCTTTCTATACATATATTATAATTTAAATTATTATTAACTTTAAATAATAAGATATACAAATTATAAAAGAAGTTTTGTTAAATTACTAAGGGATTTTTTTAATAAAAACTATCTTTATGAATATTTTTGAAGCTATAAATGCATTTGGTTTAAAAAGATAAACAAGTTTGTATTTCTATACAAATAGTGTATTTTAAAAAAATATCGTCTTTCTGATTTTTTGATATTACAATTTAAATTATTATTGACTTTAAACAATAAGATATACAAGTTATATGTGACAATCCCAAAACCCCGTACGACGGTGTTAAGGATAATCATTGGAATATAACGCATTAATCATCATTAGCAGAATACAGATAATAACATAAGCAGGAAATAGAATAATTTACATAAATATGACAGTGAATCATACATATCACAACATCAGAGAGCACAGTGTAGGATACAACTTAGTGCATAAAAGTACATGATCAGTCTACATCGCCATAAGCGGTACATATACATAGAGAGTACATAAAAGTAACATCAGTCTACATCGCCAGAGGCAGAATCATATACATATATCATAATGGCGGAAAAATCAATTGTCAACACTGTGTAGTCAAGCCTCGCCATGAGCCAAAATATGCACTCCTTCTGTAGTGCAAAGCCAAAATAGGTCCAGCTACCTGATATTAGGCTACCCATGTGAAAATAAGGGAACCCGAGTTTGCAAGGTGAAACAAACTACGAGTCAGTCATGGGACTGGTATGAGAAATCTACTTGACTAATTAACAACAATAATAAGGCAAATCAAAGGACCACGCCACTTTCGCGAACGGGTTTACTCCAATAATTGCTAGTGCATGAAATAAAGTAAATTATTAAATCATCGCAATGATTTTTTATAAAAATGAAGCCATTATAAGACTCAGGTCCCATCACACAATGCAACGCAAGCCGGAGGATAGAGTTTTACCTTATAATGGCCAAGAAATGCTTGATACGTATAAAACAAAAGTGTTTGATATTATTACTAGTGCATATATGTTTCAAAAGCAAATTCAATCATAAATATCAATCATATACGACATAAGTGACCCATTACACTATGTCTCCATACTAGTAATACAATCAAATCCTCCATTTCGTATTGGAAATTGGATTCCATCATGAGTCGAGGCAAGGGGCAAGCTCCTCTCCATTCGAGACACACTAGCAAATGTCTCAGGACCACACACAGTGATCCTTGGGTCTTTAGGGCCGGTCCTCTCTTGCTTTTGAGGATTGGCAATTCCTGAACACATGTTTCCCGGTCCTTACAGACCTATAACCGAGGCGCTTTGCATTCTAACAACCACATAGGTAAAAATAATATAAATGTCAGGGCTGGTAGGTCACTGACATCACCCATAGCTAGAAAGAAACGTCGTGCTCTCCCTGCAGTCACTATCCCGTTTTTGACTCATACCGGGGTGTGAGGCTCGCGAATCCACGCTATACACAAAGCTGTGCCACGTAGGCCATGCTTTGATCATCAACCACAAGACTTTACTTTGCAACCAAAGCCTTGATCATATGCCACTTAGGCATGTCACACAGGCAGTTCACTCCATGCGACTGATTTCCATCGATATATAACCTCTGAGCTCGTACGTCTTAGAGAAGGGCTTTAAGCAAGAGAATAAATTCTCCACCGCCAAACAGATATATATTTAATATTGATCAATCAGCACAGAACAAAATCCAATGTCAGACACCCAGTCCATTTACAAGTTCGTTCTGGGTTTGAACGAAGCCGGAGGCACCATATTCGTCGCATATCCGTACGATTAACAAATACGTCCGGACGGCTACCACTTCAGCTCCTTCAAGGTAGCTACTCCAATCATGAGCATCAGTAGCGCCCATCCATCCAATGTGAAGATCGTCGGTCTTGAACCGTCTTCAACTCTTCGACTTCTAACCGTTAATCAATTATTTGAAATGAGAATTAACTCGGCCTTTTCAAACAATTCACGTATATTTAGATTTTCAAATCACTTCTTTCCATTGTTAAATTATTTGACATTCACATTTCAGTTCATTAGTATAACTTTCATGTCAAACACATTCAACCATCAAATATCAAGCAAACCAAGCAGAATCGGTTTATTTCCATTCTATATCGTCTATAATATTTATAACGATATATCGCCATTTTTATTTATTTAAAAATGGACCTATTTAATTAAACGGTGTTTCAGGTCGTGCTGAGGCACTGGTGTTGTTTTTCCCTAAATTTGTTTTACACATATCTGAAAATCTAACCATTGAATCTCAACAAAGTTTATATCGTTGGGAAGATCTCTCAAAAGCAAACCCAACGGTTCCAGTTTCGTCAAAATCCGATGGTCGGATCTTTCGGTATAATCATTTGAAGTTACGATTTCAAAACGCGAACTACACAGCCTCGATTCGTTTTAATTATATATATATATATATATAATTCATTCGGCGATTTCTATATCGTTTTCACTTCAAATATTTCACTAACGCCTTTAAATTTTGGAAAATTTCGCCATAACCTCCTTTGTATGGGAAGGGTCGGGAAAAATCCCCAAACAGCCACACGGGCGTCTTATCTCAAAAAGAGAAAGAAAAAGCCAATCGGCTCATAAAATCATCACCCAAGCAAAATAGTAAATATGTACCCATTTGTCCGGCACACAATTTTATTCCTCTTCTCTAGCATCTTTGCTATAACCTGTTCAATAAATATGCATGTACATGTGTGCAATTCTAATCACTTATCAATTTTCAATTCCGTTTCATATTTGATTCGATTTGGTTTAACGTTACCATTCATTCCAATGTTGCATACATAAGCTGAAAATCACATTATTAGCTAACTAATGAATATTTCCAACTCATGAATATTTATTTGAACAAGTGGTTATTTTAACACTTCATATTTCATTTAAAAATGGTATTTTTAGCGAACTAAAATATATTTCAACACATGACTATTTTATTTAGTTCCCATACATGTTAAAAATAATATTCAAAGCAAAAAAATATTTATTTCAACACTTGTGTATTTTTTGCAAATCATTTACATGATAAAAATGGTATTTTTATCATCAAAAATATTTATTCAACACACGAATATTTTTAACACTTCATATTCTCAATAAAAATGTAATTTTTATTGTTCGAACTTTTTATTCAACACATGAACAACTCAAAAAATGAATATTTCAACACATGGATATTTTATATAGTTCGTACATATAAGAAAGTTGTGATTTTTATTGTTAAAACAATTTATTTATTCAACACATGTATTTATTTTTCAACACATGAACTTCTCAACACATGAGCATTATTTACTTCATACTTATGTTAAAGATGTTATTTTTATCGTTTAAAGAATTTATTCAATATATGAATATATTTTTCAACACATCAATATGGTTTCAACATATGACTTTAGTTTCAACACATGAATATGGTTTCAACACATGAATAAGGTTTCAACACATGAAAATAATCTCAACATATGAAAATAATTCTAACACATGAATACTATTGAAAATTTCGGCAGCATAATGGCAGGGTAGTTAAAACCGGCACCATCCCGAGTACGGCTCCTCGCTCTACCTTAAAACCTCGCGGTTTTTGACAATTGGGATTTCATACATCTAATTCGCACGCAGGCGAGTATGATTTTCTTTTCCACAATTTATTCTAATTTTGTTTCAATCACAAATGGGTATTTTTCAACCATAATCCAAACAATATCAACCACAAACAATCATATCAACCATTCGCATTATTCACCAAATTTTTCATGCCAATTCACAATCAATAAATATCGTCCATGGTTTGTGGACGAGGGGAGTTAATATATATATATATATATATATATATATTCGTATATAAATATATTTTATTTCCATTCCAACACACATATCATTTATACAATTCATGTATAGTTCATACTTCGCTCATATAACTTATACAACGCATGTACATGAGGTATACAACACGTATATAATTTATATTTCGCTTATATAATTTGTACAACACATTTCCATTCACATT
The DNA here is from genome assembly GCA_030737875.1 of Allium sativum. NCBI lineage: Eukaryota > Viridiplantae > Streptophyta > Magnoliopsida > Asparagales > Amaryllidaceae > Allium > Allium sativum. The sequence continues at coordinate 347,952,475 of CM060920.1, forward strand.
TCAGTTTAGAAATCTCACTTTGGTTTGTTGCTTTGCTAAAAATCGTAGCGTGCATAGAAAAATCCACGGACACTTCTAGAATGTAGAGAGCGTCAACACGGTCTCGATGTTTCCTCTCAGCAAATCGTTCCAAACTAGGTTTGGATTTATCTTCCAATCCGTGCAACCTGAAGCCGATCAGAGTACACCACGTGAAAGAGGGAAGAGGGGCGCGTCTAAGGGTGGCGGCGCTGGCGAACTCGGTGGCCGGAGTTAGGCGGCGCGGCGCGATGAAGTTCGGAACTTCGGGGAGGTGGTTCTCCCTCCACAAAACACGATAGGGGGTCTTGTGGGTATTGATTTGAAGAGGAGGAGAAGAGCAACAAAAAGTTGAACTGGGGCTCGGGGTAATTCTTCCTGGTTTGGTCGGAAATCGCCTGGGAAGTGGCGAACATGGTTTTCGTCGATATTGGGTAACGGGGGGGGGGGGGGGGGGAGGGTTGAGATATTTTAAAAAAAATTATAAAGGAAAATTCAGATTGGCCGGAATATATATTTCAAAAATTAGGGTTTTCACAAATGAACTCCTTTTCAAACCCAACGACTATCGCCCCTAGCTAAATACCAGTATCCCGAACACAATTGGTTATGTTTCGTAGACCCATTCGACTGTTACAGTATGTTATTCTTCAAATTAAAATATAAAACATTCAATACTCAATTTAAACGTACATTTCAATTTGCCAGGGCCACAAACTGATTTGAAAATTTCCAGAAAAATAAATCTAGCTATGTTTTGTCGCTATGGTCCCAACAAAACAAGTTTCTTCGAATTCTGAGACCGTTTGAAAAATGGTCATTTTCTGGTCGATCTAATTTAACAAAAATCAACCAAACACGTTTTCTTTTGCTACGCTCACATACTAGCTTCAAAAATTATGAAATTTGAAACTTAGCAATAATTTGACATCCCGGATCCAACAAATGTGATTTCGTCGAATTCCGAGATTGTTTGCAAAATGTCTATTTTCAAGGGTTATATATTCTCTATAGCGACCTTTCTGAAAATTCACTTGGCCATAACTTTTGAATCCCGCTACGAAACTTCGATTTTCAGATTCGTTAGAAAGATATTCATAAATAGATTTAAATATTTTTGGTTTCACTAAAATCCGTTTTATTTTGCACCCGATACAGTCAGTCAAAGTTTGAATTCAAATTTTCAAACTGCCGCACCATTTCCAACTCTTTATTTTATTGAAATATTCTATTTTAATTGCTCAAATTTCTTTAAAATAACCAATTTAAAAATTTTAAATTGGCTCGTATTTTCCGGGTTGTTACATTATAAAAGAAGTTTTGTTAAATTACTAACAAAAAAATAATTACTAAAAACTATCTTTACAAAAATTTTTGAAGCTATAAATGTATTTATTTTAAAAAGATAAACAAGATTATCTTTCTATACAGATATTGAATTTTAAATTATTATTTTCTTTAAACAATCAGATATACAAGTTATTAAAGAAGTTTTGTTAAATTACTAAGGATAAAATATTTAATAAAAACTATCTTCATGAATATTTTTGAAGCTAAAAATGTACTTGTTTTAAAAAGATAAACAAGATTATCTTTCTATACAAATACTTAATTTTAAATGATTATTGTCTTTAAACAATCAGATATACAAGTTATTAAAGAAGTTTTGTTAAATTAGTGACAAAAAAATAATTACTAAAAACTATCTTTATGAAAATTTTTGAAGCTATAATTGTATTTGTTTTAAAAAGATAAACAAGATTATCTTTCTATACAGATATTGAATTTTAAATGATTATTGTCTTTAAACAATCAGATATGCAAGTTAATAAAGCAGTTTGGTTAAATTACTAAGGAAAAAATATAATTTTATTTATCTTTTTAAACTAAAAGTGATTTTTATATACTTTTATTGCTTATAACCAGTATAGCCAACCTAATTATTTATGGTTGACCATTAACTTTAGTATGCGCATACATTTATAATAAACAATTTGTCCAATAACAAAATTGATATTTCAATGCAGGAAAAATGCATACAAGAAATTCAAGGTACGCTAATCAAAACATAGCATTTGAAGAGATACACAGCAATGTATCTTTGTCGACATTAAAGGAGAGCAGTGTTCAAATAAAAGGAATCACTCAGATTCTTTTTGTGATATACACAGCTAGACAATGCAAAATATACCAACACCTCCACGCACTCCTATTGTAAGTAAACAAAATTTTATACTATCAAGTGAAAAAGTTAGACTATATTATCATTATATTCTTGTATAATAATCTGATTAACAGACAATACATGATTATGTAACCAGTGTTAAAGATAAAATATGTATATCATATTGTGAGTAAACATATAAATTGTGTAAAAAGATAAATTTGTTTATCTTTTTTCAAAAAAAAAATTATTCATGTGATCATCTAAACTTAGATTAATTGTTTTCCTGTATGCTTAACCAAAAGCTAAGTAGAAATATTATTTTGTATTTAAATTTACATTATTTTCATTTAATAATTTGGTATAACAGGTTCATACAATCAACTTCACTGAAGCAAAAAAAGAGAATACTGTAGTCACAGCCACAGCTTCACGAATGTGTTTGTTCTCCTCCAGAAGGATGCTTATATGCAAATTTAGACAACAACTCTGACCCCGACACTGAAGATGATGCTGAATAATATGAAGTGGAAAAAAGGGGTGAGGAAAAATATAATGAAACCTATAGGTGTAATTTAGATGCATTCTACAAGGTGATGAATAAATAAAGGAAAAAAACATATTCTCTTCTGCTGCAATGTCATATATAGATAGAAAACCTTTCAAAAAATCATTTCATATATTTTTGGAAGGTAATCAGAAGAAAGGATATTAGAAAAAGTGCAAAAAGTTTAGATGAAGTCATTACATTATACGATAGAGAAGAGAAAGTATTTAAAATAGGAGATGCTAGTCTTAAGTTAACCGAAGAGGATATTAGTTTAATACTTGGAATTCCATTGACCAGAAAGAATATATTCCCAATTGGAATTATTAGTAGGAATAACTTGGATAAGGAGTACTTAAGTTATCTAAATTGACATTTTGAGTGGAATGAGAGGGTAAATAAGAAAATTTGAGTAGCAGAATCAAAATAATGATTGAAGAAAGGAACAGAAGTGAAGATTTAGTTAGATAACTTCTTTTGTTACTAATTATCACATTCTTCTTCCCCAACAACCAATTCTACTTACAACGGGGATTTATTCCCAAATTGTTGAATTTGAAGAACAAAAATTCCATTTCTTGGGCAAAATCTACTCACAAACATGTGTCCCAAAATGTTGAGAAGTTTGCTAAAGACCCAAGAAATATGCCCGGATGCTCCATGATATTATTAGTATGTATTTTACATTTAATATTGTACATTGAATTTATCTAATATCAAAAATTAACATATTTTATTTTTTGGACAGTATTGGCTTTGTGAAAGGACACAAATCATTAACGTTAAAGAGGGTTGTGAAAATGAAAGGCCAAGAATATTAAAATGAAATTTATCGTTCTTGAAAAACATATCTATTCAATCCATTAAGTCAGAAAAGGTAATTTCTTTGTGTGTGCTTCCATGCTGATTATGTCATTTTACTGTTATTTTTAAATTTTAAAAACTTAATTTTTACCACATGCGAAAAAAAAGATAATGAAGAAAGCTTTCTTATAACACAAGCCAAAGGCAAAGTTAAAGAAATTGCAAGGTTAAAAAGAAAAGCTGAGCAGTTACAAAAAAAGCTTAGTCCAAAGAAGATCAATTACAAGCTGGAAAAAAGAAGAGAAAAGAATTGGAAAGATTGTTAAATAACAATCACAATTTAACTAAAATTCTTGAAAAAGAATGTTAGAAAAAGAATGATGAAGAAAACAAAGATACATAAAAAGATCTAGAACATAATGAAACCGACAAAACTGAAGAAAAAATATGTGAGAAAATTGTTGTTAAAGAAATGGAAGATATAGAAGAAGTGTAATGACCTGGATTTTCGGCGACTTTGGTTGTCGATATAAACACGATGTCGACAACCAAAACATCGAAAAATCCTGGTAATTAGTGAAAGAAATTAGAGGGTGAGGAAAGATAAGATAGAAAATTAGAATAGAAGAAGAATAAGAACACAACATTAGAGTAACACGAATCTCACAGCGGAACGAATAAATATATTTCATAACATAACTTTGAAATATACATCTGTATTTGAATATACATCATTATCAAAGTACAACACTTACAACACATCGGAAATAACTATAGCTATATGATCCTTAAGCCTCCTGCTCCAGCTCTTCAACTATATCTGCAAATTCCTGACTACTTGACTGCCCATACAAATTTAGGCACCTAAGAGTTTAGGGAAAACAACAAAGTAAACTCCGGGTCAGTCATGGGACTGGTGTGAGTAAAACATTTTAAAACAGTTCGAACAGGTAATCGATATCTCATAAGACCACACCGCATAACGGAACGGGTTTTTCCCTTATGAGAATCCAAAATATCTTTATATCAAAAACCTTTTGATATTATAATAATGTCTATCAACACAATATAACAATCATCTAGCAGAAACACTTTCATCTCACGTTCTACGTATATAGTATACAACTCAAAACCACAAACACGTATTGGGTAATGGATTTCCAACTATGACAAGGTATGGAACCACATATCGCTCGTGTACCTCTAGAGAGGAATACACTGGGTTCAACAAGAACATCTTGCAACCCGGCCACACATGACCGACTACTCATTTCGCTTGAGTGTATCGAATGTATATCTCCAACGGCTGGGATCAACAACCGTTTCCCAAATGGGACAGCATCAACAATAGATTTTTGGAAATAAATGAAACTCTAGATCAGGTGATTATACACCCTACTTCGGTGCGACCGACTTAGCCATGCTGCCTGCCCGATTTCTGTCATTTACCGGATGATGAGGCTAGAAGCTACGCTTTATCACCATACCAGATTCACTTTGAATGCCACATCATCAAATCCATCAAATCACCGATTTGATGTCCTCAACCATACATTATGTCTTAGCTAAAAGAAGTTTCCTTCTCCGCTTCCACTCTTGGTACAGTTGGAGAAATCAATATACGTGATCGTCTGGAAATACTCTGTCAGACATCCGTCCGTACAAGTCATCCAGGAATAGGATGAACCGAAGGCACTATTCTGTAAACAGGATAGCTCTTGCATAACTCCGTCTTCAATTTCCTTTGGCATATATGATTCACAACGCTTATGCCAATACAGAGTGGTTCTTTGGATAATAATCCAACCGGTCTCTCCATATTAACAACGTTAAAATGGTCAAAACTTCGATAGTCTGTGATTTAACTATCGAATAAAAACAGATGTGCAAACAATGATCTTATTTCCAGATGGAGATTATATCGATCAAACATCATTTAACATTCATCTCCTTAGTTCATTTTTCATCTCCTGTTTCCCTATATTCAACATTTCTTATTTTCTAAATTTAGAAAATATACGTTATTAACAATGGAAAACATTTCCATTTCTCGTTTTCTTTATTAGAAAACATTTCTGGTTTCTTCTTTGGAAAACATTTCCAAAGCTTCTTCATTGGACTTAGACGGATGTTTAAACAAACATCCCTATGCCAACTCAAACCATTTCCTTTACTACCGAACCTTAACTATTCCTTAGTTAAAAACAAAGCCATTCAAGTTGGGGTAGAACTAACTCTCAGACTTAACTGAACAACATTTATAACTTTGAAATTAGCAAAGTTCACTTTATATTTCTTTAACTAACTTCCTTACTTAACCCTCGTTCGAATAAATCTCTATTCGATTTATTTTATTCACTTAACCCCTTTCGAATAAACTATATTCGATTTACTAACTTTATTCGAATAAACTATATTCTATTTACTCCTTTTACTTTAACTCTAATCGATTAACTAACATTGATTAACTCCTTTTACTTTAACTCTAATCGATTAACTAACATCGATTAACTCCTTTTACTTTAACTCTAATCGATTAACTAACATCGATCAACTCCTTTTACTTTAACTCTAATCGATTAAACTAACATCGATTAACTCCTATTACTTTAACTCTAATCGATTAACTAACATTGATTAACTCCTTTTACTTTAACTCTAATCGATTAACTAACATCGATTAACTCCTTTTACTTTAACTCTAATCGATTAACTAACATCGATTAGATCCTTTGTTCTATTCGAATAAACTATTCATTTATAAAGATTTACTTTTAGTAACAGTTCTTCACTTTACAAATGATTTCCCTTTTATAAAACTCTATTCATTTTAAAAACATTTTTCCCTTTTAGTTATTTTCGAAATATTTCCTTTTATAAAATCTGTTGATTTTATAAAATCCCTTTTATTTCAATATACATTGAAATAATTCTTTTTACATCCCAGGGTCTTTTATGATATTTTAAATATCGAATAAAAGTGATCAACATCATTCCAACACCCATAATCCCTAACAGATTATATAACACATCATATATCACAATATATGAAAACAGTAAAATAATGTTGAGGAATCCAGTTGGATTCCTCCAACCTGTTTCCCTGCATCACAGATGTTAAACAATATATATAACATCACTTTCAGTTCCATATGATATATTCTGTTAAACAGAATCAATATAGAAATTTAACTAACTGACTAGCAGTTCAATCAAACAGTCAACACACAGTCAATCAGCCAATATCTAACAGTTCTAAAAATACAACACGAAATTATAAACTGTTCAGAGTTGGTGAGATTTACTCACATTGGACGATCATCGTTAATAACGAGAACCATCGCTTGATTTGATTCAGACGGACAATTTATTTTGCGATAAATTGTAATGAGCTCGGATTTACTCCCAATCAGTTCCATCGTGTTGCTCCCGTCCATACGATCCTATCAGATCTTGTTTCGTCAGATTCTGATACCGTATGTCAAAGATATCGAATTTATAAGTTTGAACAAGCATTTTAAATAAATTTTCTTTAATTAAAAGGGCTCGGGCCTTTACCCAATTTCCCGGCCCACTTAGCCCCTTCAAAAACCCAACCTGCTACATCCAGTATTTCCCTCTTCATCAAACATGAATATCCACGGCACTCCAATACACCCGGTAGCGCCTCCTTCACAAAACCGTGCACTGTTTGTGTACCTTGCACCACCAAACTAACCACCGTAACGTGCAGTGCGTCACCATTATGGTCCCACCCATCCTCTCAAAAATGATTCTCCTTTCACTTTGAATACCACTGGACAACTCCTTCTTGCCAGCTCCTTCCGTCCTTAGCATAGAAACAAGAAGTAAAGTCCATCATACTTCACAAGACCCCTTTCCAATGTCGTTCAGACCTGTGTCTTCCATCTCATGGTTCCAAATACAATGTCGAACCCTCCTCCAGTTCATACCATTATCCCTTTACCATTTCATTTCTCCTTTTGCTTCTCTATCCTCCACTGTTTAACAAACCTACACCATCATTTGTTAAAACCCAAAAAAGTAAACCACACTCGTTACTCCTTCATTCGAAACAACCCAACTTCATACATCTCCTCACCCGAAAACCCCACACGCCAGACAAACAACGCATCTCAAATGAGCACCATAAATAAAGCGCTTCTTTATGGTTTTGAACCCGTTGGTTCTTTCATACGCACATATTCATGCATGTCCATCTACCATTTTTATATTAATTTTTCAAGTGGAGATTTTCACCTTTTTGATGGAGCTTAGTGGCGGCTTGTGGAAGAGAGGAACGAATGGTGTTTGATTATATATATATATACAGTGTTACATTTGAGGTGTTGAGACCCACAACGTGGAAGACATACAACCTGGAAGAAAAATGATGTGAAGCAAGGACGAGCTGATGTGTTTACTTCGGTGCCAAGGGATGGACAGACAAAATGATGTGAAACCCGATAAAGAGAGAACACAGCTATGGTATTATTTACATGTTAACTTGGCTGCAAAGTAAATCCATGTTATTTGGCAGAAACGAATTTTAAAAACCTAGCATAGGGAACATGCATGTTCAAATATGTGTTATAAGGTAAGTATAGTATACCCCAAATACGAAGAATTCCGTTCACAAACAAACTGCTATAGACAAAAATAAAAATACCATTGTAACCAGTGATGTGCCAAGATTCCAAATATATAAAAATATCGGTAGGTTAACTCATATTTTGAAACCCCAAAATATTGTTACAGGGTGCAAAATACTCCAAATAAAAAGTTGCTTATTTAATTAAATAAAAATTACAGAAAAATTCTAAAAATTAAATTACCACTACGTCCCAAAAAAACCTTGTCTAAATTCAAACCCAATCTCCAGTTATATCGAATAAACCGTTATGGCCTCGAACGAATATACCGCTGTTTTTCTGAATATTTGATTTGGACATAAATCAAAATCTACCCGACGAAATCCTGATTTTTCTCTTCCACTAGAAAGATATACTCCACCAGTTCCACACGTTTCTTGGTTCACAGAAATCCGGCTTAAAACGAATCCTGTATACTCCGTTGAAGTTCGAATCGCCAAATAGCGAACTGCCGCGCCATTTCGAGCTCTATTATAATTATATTATAAACTATACGTTCAACTGTCGACGATTGAATATATTCGTTATTCAAATTCAATCCCAGGCTGAATTACATATCACAGATGATCCGGTTCACACCATATCGTCATTTCGGCCAATTCTGATTATTTCAGAATTATATATATTATTTAATTATTATTTTAATTAAATATTCACTATTATTTAATTCCACGATCATTTAATTTACTAAACCACCATTTATAAAATAAAATAAAATAATCATAATACCTCTGCTAATGCGGGTCATTACAATCTTCCCCACTTAAAATAATTTCGTCCTCGAAATTGCTAAAAGGTAGAGGACGACCCTATCGACTGGTTAGAACATATTTGTTCACTTCTTAACTTCAGTTTCAACTGAACCAATTTAATTTCAATTAAATTTTATTTATTAATTCTTATCAATGAAAATTTTCAAAAATCCTGAAGATTTTCTAACGCCTTAACTCTTCGAAAAATTTTCGCCAGTACCTCCTTTGTACTGGTCAATCGGTCAAACTCCAACTCGCCTCTCTGGGCCATCTCCAACCCAAAAGAAAATCAAACAGCCAAGCGGCTTGCCAATTCGGCTCATAAATCTTATATCCAATAGAAATATAAACTGGTACCTTTTTGTCGGCATATCATTATATCCTTTCCACCTGTTATTAAATTTAGCGGATACAAGGGTCATCCCAATCAAATCCCCATCTTCTTTTATCCACGACACAACCATTCGCTTATATCCTAAGTCGAATTTTATTTCAAATTCGAGTTCCATTCTCGATTTCAAACTCTTAACTTCCCAATCCAATTTTCATTTCAGATTCTTATCTCGACAATCCAATTTTATCCAAGAATAATTTTTTCCTGATATCGTTCTATTTCCATTCAGTTTCCACTTAACTGTTTCAATTCAATTTCAGCTTACTTTTGCAAACTTCTATTTAAATTTGTTCTTAATTCAAACAGTCCTTCCCTGGGAGTTTTAAACAGTTTACTTTTTCAAAAATCAAATTTTCCTTTTTGAAATTCAACTGAGCCCATAATCAATATTCCATTAGTTAAATCACTTCTCTATTTCTTTATCAATATTTGTTAACCAAATATTTTCAATAACCATATTGGCCTTTTATGTTATTTGGAAAACATTTCCGAATATCGCCTTCCTTTATTTTCTAAACTTTAGAAAATATATGTTATTTATAATTGGAAAATATTCCAATTACTTATCTCACTTCCGATCTCGTTTATTTCTATACTTAGGAAATATTCTTTATTATATTTCCAAACTTACACTTATTTGGGTTAAACGGATGTTGTGTAAAACATCGTTACGACAACCCAAATACTATATTCAACTAACTCTTATTCAACATTGATCTTCGAGCCTGAAATCTTACTATTTATTTGTTTAATAATGAAATCAATCAAGTTGGGGTATAACTACCTCTCAGACCTTGACTGAATAACATTTATAACGTCAAAACAGATATGACTACTTACTCGAATAATCAATACCATACAACTACTTATTCACTTTTAATCACATACACGCTTCCTCTTTCTATTTTTACGAGATTTTATTCTCAGTCTTCCTTTTTGATTTTACTATTCTATTTCTAAGTTCGTTTCCTTATCGACTTCTATATATATATATATCGATACGTTGATTTCTAACTATCAAACTATCTTAAAAATATTCTATCTCCTTAAATTCCCGGAAAAATTCGCCATAACCTCCTTTGTACCAGGAGCATCGGGATATTTTAAATAGCCTCCCATGGCCCTCACCAATCCAAAAGAAAAAGAAAAAGCCAAGCGGCTAGCCGATACGGCGCATAAAATCTCATATATGTGAATTAAATACATACCTTTTCGTCGGGCATTCTATTTATAAACCTTTATACCTTTTCCATACCTATCTCATGTATATCCATACATTTCTTATTCATTTCAACTTAATCCAATCATTTTAACTTAGTTCGTTACGTGATTTTCAAATTACTGGTTTGCCCATTTCACCTTTTTATTTGAATATACATGTTCAAATATAAGTTTAACTTGTTTATCAACTAATTGAATTCCATTTCAATTTTATTTGAATTTCCTATATTCAAATTCCATTTCGATTCTCTTATTCAAATTCTATACTTGAATTTCATTTCAAATCTCTTACTCAAATTCTATACTTGAATTTCGTTTCAATTTTCTTATTCAAATTCCATATTTGAATCTCATTATTCAAATCTATTTCCAAACTCCATTTGAATTTCTATATTCAAATCTATTTGAATTCTCTTTATTTCATTTCAATTCCCTTTGAATCTTCTATATTCAAATATCAATTTCAATTCTATTTGAATCTTCTTTATTCAAATTTCATTTCACTTTCGATATTCAAATCCTATATTTGAAATCTTTTATATTTTCTATATCCAAACGCCATTTGAATTTCTATATTCAAATTCTATTTCAAACTCTCTTATTTTAAATTCTACTATTATAAATCCCATTTTGAAATTCAACACAACTTGTCTTTCTTAAAACAAATTCAAAACAGTATCTCTAGTAGTAATTCGTCACTTACAACTCGAAAATAAATACTGATGATGCAGCTGTCATCATCAGAATCTATTTTCCAGCGATCGAAGTGAGTTCAATACTATAAAACCATTTCTAAACATTTCCCCTTTGAAATTTATTTCAAAATATAATTCACACTGCTTGTAAAACAAATTAAAATCTCCCAGGATCTTAAATTTTCCTTATTTTTAATCCAAATCTATTTACAAACACTTATCCAATTTTCCTGAATTTTAATTAAATTCCTGGTTTAAATTTCAGATTTAATTCTTCTGATTTCACGTATTTCACTTATATGAATTCTGATTGGTTATTTACATAACCATTTAATTTATAATCTTACTCGATTATAATAACAACCAATGTATATCCTTTATATCCAAATATAATTCGGGTAAAATTATTTTTATTTACCCTCTTTTCAAAACATACAATGATGGTTCATCGTATTCAAGTGTTTACAAAATCCCTACCAATACAGTGGACAAACTGATCGACCAGAACTCATAAACAACTCAACCAATGAATCTTCACAATATAAAACAATTTTTATATCATCTACAAATACGTTCACTCGTATATATACACTCAAACTCAATCTAGGGTATTACTAACCCTATCTCTACCGAGTCACGCCACAGAGCCAAGCAATTCTTAACTTAAGCTCTGATACCAATTGTAATGACCCGGATTTTTGGCGACTTTGGTTGTCGACATAATCACGATGTCGACAACCAAAACATCGAAAAATCCTGGTAATTAGTGAAAGAAATTAGAGGGTGAGGAAAGATAAGATAGAAAATTAGAATAGAAGAAGAAGAAGAACACAACATCAGAGTAACACGAATCTCACAGCGGAACGAATAAATATATTTCATAACATAACTTTGAAATATACATCTGTATTTGAATATACATCATTATCAAAGTACAGCACTTACAACACAGCGGAAATAACTATAGCTATATGATCCTGAAGCCTCCTGCTCCATCTTTTCAACTATATCTGCAAATTCCTGACTACTTGACTGCCCATACAAATTTAGGCACCCAAGAGTTTAGGGAAAACAACAAAGTAAACTCCGGGTCAGTCATGGGACTGGTGTGAGTAAAACATTTTAAAACAGTTCGAACAGGTAATCGATATCTCATAAGACCACGCCGCATAACGGAACGGGTTTTTCCCTTATGAGAATCCAAAATATCTTTATATCAAAAACCTTTTGATATTATAATAATGTCTATCAACACAATATAACAATCATCTAGCAGAAACGCTTTCATCTCACATTCTACATATATAGTATACAACTCAAAACCGCAAGCACGTATTGGGTAATGGATTTCCAACTATGACAAGGTATGGAACCACCTATCGCTCGTGTACCTCTAGAGAGGAATACACTGGGTTCAACAAGAACATCTTGCAACCCGACCACACATGACCGACCACTCATTTCGCTTGAGTGTATCGAATGTATATCACCAACGGCTGGGATCAACAACCATTTCCCGAATGGGACAACATCAACAATAGATTTTTAGAAATAAATGAAACTCTAGATCAGGTGATTATACACCCTACTTCGGTGCGACCGACTTAGCCATGCTGCCTGCCCGATTTCTGTCATTTACCGGATGATGAGGCTAGAAGCTACGCTTTATCATCATACCAGATTCACTTTGAATGCCACATCATCAAATCCATCAAATCACCGTTTTGATGTCCTCAACCATACATTATGTGTTAGCTAAAAGAAGTTTCCTTCTCCGCTTCCACTCTTGGTACAGTTGGAGAAATCAATATACGTGATCGTCTGGAAATACTCTGTCAGACATCCGTCCATACAAGTCATCCAGGAACAGGATGAACCGAAGGCACTATTCTGTAAACAGGATAGCCCTTGCATAACTCCGTCTTCAATTTCCTTTGGCATATATGATTCACAATGCTTATGCCAATACAAAGTGGTTCTATGGATAATAATCCAACCGGTCTCTCCATATTAACAACGTTAAAATGGTCAAAACTTCGATAGTCTGTGATTTAACTATCGAATAAAAACAGATGTGCAAACAACGATATTATTTCCTGATGGAGATTATATCGATCAAACATCATTTAACATTCATCTCCTTAGTTCATTTTTCATCTCCTGTTTCCCTATATTCAACGTTTCTTATTTTCTAAATTTAGAAAATATACGTTATTAACAATGGAAAACATTTCCATTTCTCGTTTTCTTTATTAGAAAACATTTCTGGTTTCTTCTTTGGAAAACTTTTCCAAAGCTTCTTCATTGGACTTAGATAGATGTTTAAACAAACATCGCTATGCCAACTCAAACCATTTCCTTTACTGCCGAACCTTAACTATTCCTTAGTTAAAAACAAAGCCATTCAAGTTGGGGTAGAACTACCTCTCAGACTTAACTGAACAACATTTATAACTTTGAAATTAGCAAAGTTCACTTTATATTTCTTTAACTAACTTCCTTACTTAACCCTCGTTCGAATAAATCTCTATTTGATTTATTTTATTCACTTAACCCCTTTCGAATAAACTATATTCGATTTACTAACTTTATTCGAATAAACTATATTCTATTTACTCCTTTTACTTTAACTCTAATCGATTAACTAACATCGATTAACTCCTTTTACTTTAACTCTAATCGATTAACCAACATCGATTAACTCCTTTTACTTTAACTCTAATCGATTAACTAACATCGATTAACTCCTTTTACTTTAACTCTAATCGATTAAACTAACATCGATTAACTCCTATTACTTTAACTCTAATCGATTAACTAACATCGATTAACTCCTTTTACTTTAACTCTAATCGATTAACTAACATCGATTAACTCCTTTTACTTTAACTCTAATCGATTAACTAACATCGATTAACTCCTTTTACTTTAACTCTAATCGATTAACTAACATCGATTAGCTCCTTTGTTCTATTCGAATAAACTATTCATTTATAAAGATTTACTTTTAGTAACAGTTCTTCACTTTACAAATGATTTCCCTTTTATAAAACTCTTTTTGTTTTAAAAACATTTTTCCCTTTTAGTTATTTTCGAAATATTTCCTTTTATAAAATCTGTTGATTTTATAAAATCCCTTTTATTTCAATTTACATTGAAATAATTCTTTTTACATCCCAGGGTCTTTTATGATATTTAAAATATCGAATAAAAGTGATCAACATCATTCCAACACCCATAATCCCTAACAGATTATATAACACATCATATATCACAATATATGAAAACAGTAAAATAATGTTGAGGAATCCAGTTGGATTCCTCCAACCTGTTTCCCTGCATCATAGATGTTAAACAACATAGATAACATCACTTTCAGTTCCATATGATATATTCTGTTAAACAGAATCAATATAGAAATTTAACTAACTGACTAGCAATTCAATCAAACAGTCAACACACAGTCAATCATCCAATATCTAACAGTTTTAAAAATACAACATGAAATTATAAACTATTCAGAGTTGGTGAGATTTACTCACATTGGACGATCATCTTTAATAACGATAACCATCGCTTGATTTGATTCAGACGGACAATTTATTTTGCGATAAATTGTAATGAGCTCGGATTTACTCCCAATCGGTTCCATCGTGTTGCTCCCGTCCATACGATCCTATTGGATCTTGTTTCGTCAGATTCTGATACCGTATGTCAAAGATATCGAATTTATAAGTTTGAACAAGCATTTTAAATAAATTTTCTTTAATTAAAAGGGCTCGGGCCTTTACCCAATTTCCCGGTCCACTTAGCCCCTTCAAAAACCCAACCTGCTACATCCAGTATTTCCCTCTTCATCAAACATGAATATCCACGCCACTCCAATACACCCGGTAGCGCCTCCTTCACAAAACCGTGCACTGTTTGTGTACCTTGCACCACCAAACTAATCACCGTAACGTGCAGTGCGTCACCATTATGGTCCCATCCATCCTCTCAAAAATGATTCTCCTTTCACTTTGAATACCACTGGACAACTCCTTCTTGCCAGCTCCTTCCGTCCTTAGCATAGAAACAAGAAGTAAAGTCCATCATACTTCACAAGACCCCTTTCCAATGTCGTTCAGACCTGTGTCTTCCATCTCATGGTTCCAAATACAATGTCGAACCCTCCTCCAGTTCATACCATTATTCCTTCACCATTTCATTTCTCCTTTTGCTTCTCTATCCTCCACTGTTTAACAAACCTACACCATCATTTGTTAAAACCCCAAAAAGTAAACCACACTCGTTACTCCTCCATTCGAAACAACCCAACTTCATACATCTCCTCACCCGAAAACCCCACACGCCAGACAAACAACGCATCTCAAATGAGCACCATAAATAAAGCGCATACCTTCTTTATGGTTTTGAACCCGTTGGTTCTTTCATACGCACATATTCATGCATGTCCATCTACCATTTTTATATTAATTTTTCAAGTGGAGATTTTCACCTTTTTGATGGAGCTTAGTGGCGGCTTGTGGAAGAGAGGAACGAATGGTGTTTGATTATATATATAAATATACAGTGTTACATTTGAGGTGTTGAGACCCACAACGTGGAAGACATACAACCTGGAAGAAAAATGATGTGAAGCAAGGACGAGCTGATGTGTTTACTTCGGTGCCAAGGGATGGACGGACAAAATGATGTGAAACCCGATAAAGAGAGAACACAGCTATGGTATTATTTACATGTTAACTTGGCTGCAAAGTAAATCCATGTTATTTGGCGGAAACGAATTTTAAAAATCTAGCATAGGGAACATGCACGTTCAAATATGTGTTATAAGGTAAGTATAGTATACCCCAAATACGAAGAATTCCGTTCACAAACAAACTGCTATAGACAAAACTAAAAATACCATTGTAATCAGCGATGTGCCAGGATTCCAAATATATAAAAATATCGGTAGGTTAACTCATATTTTGAAACCCCAAAATATTGTTACAGGGTGCAAAATACTCCAAATAAAAAGTTGCTTATTTAATTAAATAAAAATTACAGAAAAATTGTAAAAATTAAATTACCACTACGTCCCAAAAGAACCTTGTCTAAATTCAAACCCAATCTCCAGTTATATCGAATAAACCGTTATGGCCTCGAACGAATATACCGCTATTTTTCTGAATATTTGATTTGGACATAAATCAAAATCTACCCGATGAAATCCCAATTTTTCTCTTCCACTAGAAAGATATACTCCACCAGCTCGACACGTTTCTTGTTTCACAGAAATCCGGCTTAAAACGAATCCTGTATACTCCGTTGAAGTTCGAATCGCCAAATAGCGAACTGCCGCGCCATTTCGAGCTCTATTATAATTATATTATAAACTATACGTTCAACTGTTGACGATTGAATATATTCGTTATTCAAATTCAATCCCAGGCTGAATTACATATCACAGATGATCCGGTTCACACCATATCGTCATTTCGGCCAATTCTGATTATTTCAGAATTATATATATTATTTAATTATTATTTTAATTAAATATTCACTATTATTTAATTCCACGATCATTTAATTTACTAAACCACCATTTATAAAATAAAATAAAATAAAATAATCATAATACCTCTGCCAATGCGGGTCATTACAATCTTCCCCACTTAAAATAATTTCGTCCTCGAAATTGCTAAAAGGTAGAGGACGACCCTATCGACTGGTTAGAATACCAAATTAATAAATATTCTTATTATTATATACAGCAAAATTTAGTCAACGACATAAACAAGAAACTTCAAAAAGAGCAAACTACGGAGAATACCAAAAAATCATCTATACTTACAGTTGGAGAATGTGCTCTACAGCGTAATGGGTAATACTATATAATTGCTACGTTGTTTATTTTTTTTTCCTACATATAATCAACAACACCAAAAGATAAATAGTTTTATCTTTTTCAAAATCTGTTGTTTATGTTATACATACATACATAAAACTACATTTTTTTAAACATAAAAAATTATTTACTAAATGTTTTAATATATATTAAATTATATTATAATTATATTAATCTTTTCTACTATAAAATAAATATATAATATATTTTAATTAAAAAGTTGGATAAAATAAATACATTTATCTATTTTAGTAACTTCTGTTTTTTTATACATTAACTTATACATATTTATATATATTAATTTTGTAATAAGAATTATAAACTTATTTTAAATTTAACCATCTTAAAAAGGATTTATATTTCTTACAATAGATATGATTGCGGAATGCATGTGTAACAACCCGGAATTTTGGGGCCAATTTAAAATTTTTATTTTAGAAATTTTAATGGGATTTTTAATGTTTAAAATGATTTATTTTAATAATAACGATTAAAAATTTATTTTAATTGAAGTTAGAACAAATAAATTTATTTTAATTATAAATAGAGTTTAAAATAGCGCGGTAGTTTGAAAATTCAAATTTGAACTTTGACTGACCATATAGGATGCAAAATAAATCGGATTTTAGTGAAACCAAAAATGTTATAATATATTTAAGAATATCTTTCTAACGAATCTGAGAAAATCAAAATTTCATAGCGGGAATCAAAAGTTATGCCCGGTTTAAAATTCAGAATAGTTGTTGTAGAATTTATATGTATATATATTTTTTAATAGCTACTTTACAAACGACCTCTATTTTCGACGAAACCACTTTTGTTGGAACCAGAATGTCAAATTATTGCTAGGTTTCAAGTTTTAGAATTTTCTGAATTAATATGTGAGCGTAGCGAAAGAAAATGTGTTTTGTTCGTTTCGGTCAAATTAGATCGACCAGAAAATGACCATTTTTAAAACGCTCTCGGAATTCGACGAAATTAGTCTTATTAGAACCGTATCGTCAAACCATAACTAAAAATAATTTTTCTGTAATTTTTAGAGGTCGTATGTGGCCCCGGTGAATTTAAATGTAAGACTGAATTAATTAAATAATGATTTAAATGTTAAATTAAATAATGATTTAAATGTTAAATTAAATAAAACAGGCTGAAAATTTCATTTGGGCTGACAGGACCTAGCCCATCGCGTCTGAAATGAGGGTATTTAGCTAGGGGCAACTCTTTGTGGGTTGGATTTGGAGTTAGTGTCAATTAGCGGGCCTTAACTAAAAATTAAAGAAATAAATTATTAAAATATTATAAATACCTATCTAATTAAGATACCCTAACCCTAGTATCTCAAATAAAGCTGCCGCCAGCTTATATGGAGGATCGCCTGCTTATATGGAGGGCTGATTTCTGTCCAATTTTGATCCTTATTTTCTTCCTCCTCGATATGAATTAGTACATCCATCTAAAGCAAAAATCATAGTACTACGTGAGCTCCTCCATTTGGTACGGGTAAGATTGAATTTCGTGAATTAATTCATGGGATTTTGGAGCCGAAAGTGTGTCGGTTGGGAGCCAATTTCAGGCATGGTGGGGCCTGCGAGATGGCCACGGTTGGGGGCGGTGGAAGCTCGTGGTGGCAGCATTCGTGTGGTGGTAATGAATCAGGGTCCGGTGGCTTCTTGGGCGGCGCGCAGGCGAGATGAAGGACTGGAACTTTTGGGTTTCGGTTAGAACAGAAGAACGACGATAATCAGAAGAATAAAGGAGATTAGCAGTCAACGTTTGACGGATGAATGTAATTAAGATTTTTTATTTTATTAATTATTTTATTGGTTTATTATGTAATTAACATTCAAACAATCGTATCTTATTCAATTCTAAATAGAATTTGATGATTTTCATTGCGTTGGAACCGCATTTCAGAGATCTATACCGTAGAACAAACCAGTTCTGAAACAGAGGACGTTGGAAATTCAAGAAAATTCAGATCTGATTCATTCAGAATTAAAATCGATGTGAGAATTCTTTATTCTTATATAATTAAAATTTATTAATTTTCGTGCTTTGCAACTCCGCTGTTAAAGTTAATTTGTTGTTATTCATGATTGATTTGGATGGATGAACCCTGTTATGTTGATCTGTGATTGAATGGGTTATTTGTGTTGAAATAAAATAAACAAAATAAAAATGTTATTTATTTTGTTGAATTAGAATCAACAAAATAAAATTTTCATTTTTATTGTATTAGAATTGATAAAATTTTCATTCGGGTTAGAAAACATATTTTATAAACAAATATGTCGCATGAATAAAAACTTATAATTGACAAATTGGAATAAAATACCGTTTATATTAGAATTGACAAATTAGAATAAAACATCGTTTATGTTAGAATTGTCACATTGGATTAAACCGTTTATGTCATAATTATCACATTGGATTAAAATACATTATTGTAATTAGAAAAACTTACATTGGATTAAAATGTCATTTTAATTAGAAATTGTTATGTTAGTATAAAAATAAACATTTTTGATAGAAAATGTGATGTTAGTATAAAAATAAACATTTTTGATAGAAAATGTGATGTTAGAAATATAGAAATGTCATTTTATTCCATTCAAATTATTAGAAATATAAAAATATCATTTTTATGTTGAAATGGAAAATAAGTTATAAAATAAAAATGTACAATAAAAATTCACATTTTTATTGTATACGAAAATTGTTCACGTTTTTGAAATAAACATTTTAACATTTAAAAATATCATTTTTAATATAAAAGTAGAAACTAGAAAAAAATGATCATATTTTGAAAAGAAAAATATCTTGCCATTGGAAATCTCATTTTTAACGTAAATGTAGAATATATGAAAATGTTCATGTAATATACAAACATTCATGTTTGTATAAGAATGGGGAAAACATTATAAACGAATATTTTATTTACATTTCTCATGTAAATCAAAACATGTATTAGAAAAGAAAGTTTATCTTATTTACATTTACATGTAAATAAATGGCATGAATAAAAAAGTATATCTTATTTACATTTTACATGTAAATAAAAGACTTGAACTAAAAGGGTATATTTTATTCAAATTTTAGATGTGAGTAAAGTCACCAATTTATAAAGAATATTTTATTCACATTTTAGATGTGAAAATAAAGACAAGAAATTTAGAAGCACATTTTCATTTGCCCTTTTTATATGCAAATAAAAACCATAGAAAAAGAAGTACATTTTTTATTTGCCTTTTTATATACAAATGAAAACCTTAGAAAATTAAGCACTTTTTTATTTGCAAATTAGTTGCAAATAAAAACATGAATTTATGAAATACATTTTTATTTGCAAGTTAGTTGCAAATAAAACATGAAGACATAAAGTACATTTTTATTTGCAATTTAGTTGTAAATAAAAACATGATTATAAAAAGGATATTTTTATTTATATTTTAGATATAAATAAAAACATGAGAATAAAAGTACATTTTATTCACATTTTAGATGTGAATAAAAACTTGAATTGAAAAAGTACATTTTTATTTACATTTTAAATGTGAATAAAAACTTGAATTAAAAAGTGCATTTTTATTTACATTTTAGATGTAAGTAAAAACATAGAAATAAAAGTGACATTTTAAATGTACATTTTAAATGTACATTTTAGATGTGATCAAAAAGAATAGAGAGAATACATTTTATTTAATGTAATCAAAGAATAGGGAATTACATTTTTATTTCGTTATGTTAAATAGAAAAAGTGAACACATAAGAATATCCTTTTTATGTTAACATAAATTGTTAGAATTGATTACACATAAAGGCATAGAAATAGAGCTATATTTTTGTTTTCATTTTGGATGTAAACAAAAGCATGAATTGAAAAGAATATCTTTATTTACATTCTAGACGTAAATAAAAATAATAAAATTGAAGTTACACCTTTATTTACATTTTAGATATATATAAAAAGACCAAATTAAAAGTTACATTTTTATTTGCATTTTAGATGTAAATAAAAAGGTTTGATTAAAAACGGACATTTTGATTTACATTTTAAAAGGAACAAAAAGAGTAATTTTAAAAAGGTTATATTTTATTGTCAAATTAGAGACAATAAAAAGAGTAGAAATAAATTGATATTCTTATCGTCATTTTAAATGCGATAAAAAGAATAGATTTTAAAAGATTACATTTTTCAATATAATTAGAAATGAAATAAAAAGATTTCATTTTTAATGTAATTAAAGATGAAATAAAAAGATTGCATTTTTCAATGTAGATAAAGAATGAAAGTGGAATATTACATTTATTACGTAATATATTACATTTTTCATGTAAATAAAGGAAGAATAGAAAAAATTACATTTTTCGGAATGTAATTAAAAGAATAGAAAAGTCACATTTTTGAGGAAATATAAAAGAATAGGAAAATGTTAAGAAATAGGAAAATGTCATGTTTTAAAATATAAATACTTGTTATCATTAAAAATCGCATTTTTAGTGGAATATAAATAAAGGATATAGAAAAATATTCATTGTTTTAACTAGAAATGTTAAACAATAAAAATTTACATTTTTATTGTCATATAAGGAATGAAGAAAATGTACATGTTTTGAAAAGGACTTCTGTTCATTAAAAATAACTTGAATACGAAGTGTAGAAAATTATTTAGAGAATAAATAATATGAAATCGTTGAACGAATGAATTATATTTATATTTGTATAAATATAAATTAAAATAAAACGAATCACGCTGCTGTAGATCGCGATTTGAAATCGTAACTTCAAACGATTATACCGAAAGATCCGACCGTTGGATTTTCCCAAAACTGGAACCGTTAGGACCGCTTTGGGAAGATCTTTCCAATGATATAAATTTGGATAAAATCCAACGGTTAGATTTCGACATATGTGTAAATCAAATTTTGGTAAAAGCAGAGCCAGGACCGCTGATCGACCCGAAGTGTTGTTAAATGAATATAGTTATATATATATATATATATATATATATATATATATATATCGATAAATCATTATTAAAGATTGATACGATATGAAATGATTTTAAAATATATATATATGTACGTGAGGATCATTTGAAAAGTCCAAGTTCAATCTTATTTCAAATGATTATATGACGATCTAAGTCGAAGAGTTGAAGACGGTGATTGAAGACCGACGATCTTCACATCGAATGGATGTGTTGCTACTGAGGCCCATGATTGGAGTAGCTACCTTGAAGGGGAGTCAGGAGTAACCGTCCGGACGTACTTGTTGATTGTTCGGATATGCGAGGAATAAGGTGCCTCCGGTTTCGTTCAGACCCAGAACGGACTTGTAAATGGATGGTTTGTCTAACGTAGTATTCCTTTATACTGTATTCATTGATCTCTGCTAAATATATATCTAAATATATATATCTGTTTAGTGTTTAACACCCTTCTCTGAGACGTACGAGCTTAGAGGTTATATATTGGTAGGTATCAATGGTATGGTATGGATTGACAATGTGACATGCTAAGATGCATGGATCAAGGCTTTTGTTGAAAAGCATAGCCTTGTGGAATGATCAAAGCATAGCCTGTTTAGGCGTAGCTTTGTATATAGCATGACTTCGCAAGCCTCACACCCCGGTATGAGTCAAAAAGGGGATATGGACCGTAGGGAGTGTACACGTTTCTTTCTAGCTAGAGTGGTGTCAGTGACCTACCAGCCCTGGCATTTTACTTATGTGGATGATGGATTATGAGGTACCTCGGATTTATAGGTTGTTAGTGGTCATATGGAGGTTCAAAGGAACCGGGAAACGTGTGTTCAGGCATAATTAATCCACTAGCATATGTGTGGACTGGCCCTACCGCATCCAAGGGTTGCCCATAGGTGTGATCCTGAGGCATTTGCTAGAGTGTCTCGAATCGGAGTGGACGATCCCTAGCCTCGATTTCATGATGGAAAACCGACTTCCAATACGACACCACGCGATTTTGATTGTAGAACTAGTATGGCGACATGATATATGGTACCCATGCCGCCTATGATTGATACATTATGATTGAAATTGTTTTTGAAATATATATACACTAATAATAATATCAAATCCGCTTCATATCAAGCATTTTAGACCATTATAAGGTAAAACTCTATCCTTCGGTTTGCGTTGCATTGTGTGATGGGACTTGAGTCTTATAATGGTTTCATTTTTCTAAAAAGCATTGCGTTGTTTAAACGATTTACTTTATGTTATGCACCGGCAATCCAATGGAGTAAACCCGTTCCACGTTAGCGGCGCGGTCCTGTGATTAGCCTCATTATTAAATAAGTTAGTTAGATTTCTCATACCAGTCCCACGACTGACCTGTAGTTTGTTTCACTGGCAAAATTGGGTGCCCTCTTTTCCACATGGGCAGTCGAGTAGCTATTTGCAGATATTTATCTCTTGAGCAGGATTCTAGATCGAAGCCTAAAGCTGTGTCCAGAGCATTTGTGGTCTTCCGCTGCAATGTATTAAAATTATTGTAATAAGTTCTTCGCTGTATTTTATTTTGTTCGATGTACTCTGATATTCTGTACTTTGATGTAACATTATTATGATGTTCATAATAGTCTGTTGTTGTTCTAATGTATTGTATTCCCAAAGTTAACGTATGCGTGTTTTGAACGATTTTAATCGATCTAGCGATCGATTAAGGTCGGGCAAAATGAGTATCGTTACAGTATGTGATTATGAACATTACCAAACTGGTTCAAGGTAGATGTCTTGTTGCAACCATACCTCAAACAGAAATTAATCCCCTAAGAGCTAGTATTGCATCCGGATATTCCATAATGAAGATTTCTGTTGGACAAAGGATAAGTCATCTACTGAAAATAAAAACTTTGTTTCTAATTCATAATGCTTGATGGTGAACAACGGACAAGATCTTTATCAACGTGATGGATTTATTTATTTGCACTCTTTTTGGATACGTTGTTAATGACTGTTAATTGTCTGTGTATTGCATTGGATTATGAAAATTTTCGTAAAACTTACAAGGTTTAACAACACTGCTTCAATATATTCTAACTGCATTATAAATTATTGTTGTAGTCTTTTTAAACTGTATAAATATATTTAACTAAATCACTATTTGATATATCAGATTATCTTATACTACCCAAAAATATATAATTATTTATCTTTATGATTTTACAACTGATACAAAGCTATACTTAGGGTTGGTTTTACAATGAAGACGTATAGTATATAAAACTGATATACTAATTGTCTTATAATACAGAATTTTTTGAACTTATTATCTGATGTAAACTGTGTTACAGTTAAAATATAAAAGATAAATCATTTTATCTTTTTTACATACTTACCAACAACATTCTCCAAATAATAACTAATTTATAATATCTATTTTTAACAAGCAACCTATAACATAAATTCTGATAATTTTAAGATGAAAGTCTGATAATTTATCATGAATTTTCAATACTCATTTTTACTATAGAGCTAAGCTAAGAAAGATAAAAGCTTATATATTTTGTTGAATATATGTTAATACAACATAGTACTATACAGTCATCACAGTAAATTCATTATTAAATTCAATATAAACATTTTACATATTACAAACTCATGTCATCAGATAATACAAATTCATTATTTAATTCGTCATAAAAGTTTTCAACATCAACCGTCACAATAACATCACTAAAATCAGGTTATCTTAAAATAGAATTAATAAAAGATAAAATCATATATCTTTCTTCTACATAAGTATAACCATAGTGCTAATAATAAAACACCATTCCTAAATTGGTGCCAAAACATACAACATTACACATCACAATTGACCAACTCCCATAAGATCTGTTATCTTTTTTAAGATATAATCAATTATATTTTTAAATCCTATAAGATCTGTTATCTTTTTCAAACAAACATTATCAGGACTATACAAAATCAAATATCAAATACTGTTAATATTCTTCAAAATTACAAAACCTACGCTGTAAGGGAAGAAAAAAAACTCATGTATTTTTGCTAATGAATTGAGCATAAGGATATTTGCTCACTATAATTTTCTCTAAATAAACATTAAAATGCAGTTATTAATGAAATCATTTATCATTTTACGTCAAACTTATAATTTTCTGTAAAGAATCTAATACATTTATTATTTCGGTCATAATTTATGAAAAAAGATAGAATCATACATCTTTTACGAATCACAAATCATCAAAAATTAAATAACACGCATCGTCAACTAATAATATTTAAGATCCAACTACATAAACAAATTGAGTATAAACAGAACAAACTGACAAAAATGAATAGTTTGATTGCTCAAGCCAAATTTGAAGTTATAGTATTAATACAAAAATCATAATTAAAACTGAATGATTCAACCAGGCTAAATACACACTGCTTGTTTTATCACAAGAATACCTTTAAGAGTTCATTATTCCAACTATAGCGAATGAAAACATCCTATAATAGATCAAAACTGCCTTCCTTAATAAAAATTATACAAAAGCATCAACAACGACATAAAACATCGAATTGACAATGAAAAATACAAACATAAATAAACACTCATGAAAGAACAATGAATCCAACAGAGAAAATAAATTATCCAATCCAAATGAACAAATTTGACTCACGATTTCCCACAACTAATGTCGAATTTGATTTCAGAAGAAATTAACGCCTATTTTTTGCCAAAAAATCAACAAGCGATTTGATTACACAAGAAACGACGGCTTAATATTGATCTAATTTCCACGAACACATGATTTCAGATATGACGATGGTTGTTTGAGAAGATGAAGACGTAGGCTTTCATTTTTGTCCTTGAAACTAATATTTAAAACCCGCGTCCTAGAAAATAATTGGGACTAAATATTAAGCCCTTAACACAAATTTCCTGTTTTTATTAAATATTTACTTTTCCCATAATTCTTTTATAACTGGTAATTTCCTTTTTATAATTCTACTAATTTTCCAAATATCATATTTATTCCATATAATCATTTATTTACTTCTTATTACTTTCATTCAGTATTTCCATAAAAACGATCTTTAAAAACTTCCATAACTGTTAGTAATTTTCTACTAGAAGTTTCTTATTAAATTCCGAATAATTCCTTTTATAAAATCCGTTGATTTTATAAATTCTTAAATTCAATACCCATTGTGAAAATTCCCTTTTTAAAAATCCTTTAAATTTATATAAATAATTTCATTTCAATATACACTTCGAAAATTCCCTTTTCATAATCCAATATTACTTACGATATTTAAAATACCAAATAAAAAGGCTAGTATCACCGAAGCACATCATAATCCATCACATATTATATATCACATCATATATCACAATATATGAAAAACAGAATTTTAAATATTGAGGAATCCAGTTAAATCCCTCCAACCTGTTTCCCTGCATCCACAGATGTTAAACAATATAATTAACATCAATTTCATTTCAATATGAAATATTCTGATAAACAGGATCAATATTTAGTTGATTATTTTATTTTATTTTAATCAATATTTACTCAATATTCTGATAAACAGAAAATATTTTATTTTATTTTTAATTGATTGTTTTATTCAATTACAATCAATATCTATACATGTTCGTTGTTTCAAAACCCGTATAGTAACCTAACATATTCAAATTCGACGAAAACGGACATACAACTACAGTTTGACATAACGGACCCAACGAAACTTGTTTCGTCGAATTATGAGTCCGTATGCTCACACAACATATTTTTAAAGTCAAATTATCAACTGTTTTTCACATTAAAATTCTACGTGGCTACATACTGACTTCAAAAATCATGAAAACTGAAATCTAACAATAATTTATTATTTCGGATCCAACAAAATTAATTTCGTCGAAAACGGAGGTCATTTGCAAAAATGGCTATTTTAAGGCTCTAAATAAACCAATATAAATATTAATATATTTAAAAACAATTTAATTTAATATTAATAAATTAATACTATCATATATATCCCAATAGATTATCATATAGCTCCAAAATATACATATCTGGATTTATAACTCGATATTTCAAATCTGGATTAAATCGATATTCAGTTTATATAAAAAACTTTTATTTTATAAATAAATCATTATAAATTATAATGAATTCCATAACGACTATTTTAAAATTTGATTTGGACATAACTCACACTCTATACAACGAAATCCCTATTTTTCTCTTCCATTAGAAAAATATTTTTCATCATATCCAGACATTTCTTGTTTCATAGAAATACGGCTTAAAACGGATTATGTATATTCATTGATGTTCAAAATTCCATATTATGAACTGTCGCGCCATTACGAGCTCGATTTAAATTATATTATAATTATATACATTCAAACTTCATTTAAATAATAAAGTCGTTATTATAATTTAATTCTGAACTGAATTAAATTAGTTAAATCATCCGATTTACACAACATTGCAAATTCTACTATTTTCGACAAATTACGGAAATTAAATATATTATTTAATTATTAATATTAATTAAATATTCAGTATTATTTAATTAAACAACCATTTAAATCTCAAAATCACTATATAAATAATTAAATAAATTAATTATTATACCGTAAAAATACAGGACGTTACATTCTTCCCCCCTTAAAATAATTTCGTCCCCAAAATTACTAAGATAGAAAACAAACCCTATTAACTAGGTTAAAAATTATTTGTTTATTTACTATCTTCATTTCCAACCGAACCAATTAATTTTATTTAAAATATTAATTCATTCTGAATAACTAAAATTTTCAAAAATTCTGAAAATTTTCTGACACCTTAAAATTTCAAAAAAATTTGCCAGCACCTCCTTTATACGGCTCAATAGCTCAAAATCCAACTCGCCTTTCTAGGTCTTCTTCAACCCAAAAGAAAATCAAACAGCCAAGCAACTTGCCAAATAGGCTCATAAATCACCAAACACATACATAAATAAACTTGTACCTTTTTGTTGGGCATATCATTATATCCTTTCCATCTGTTACCAATTCTTCATATACCAATGTCATCCCAATCAAATTCCAACCGATTTATCCTCATGTAATGGCGCGTTTTGTTAGCTGTCGAATAATTAATTTATTTAACTATTTATATATCGATTTGGCGATATCGATAACTTAAAGTAAAACGTTCTAACTTATAATTTATAATTATAATTAAAACGAACCTGAAACGTCGCGGCAGTTCGCAATTTGGCGATTTGAACTTCAACTGAATGTACATGATTCATTTTAAGCCGGATTTCTATGAAACAAGAAACGTGTGGAGCTGGTGGAGTGTATCTTTCTAGTGGAAGAGAAAAATCAAGATTTCGTCGTGTAGATTTTGAGTTATGTCCAAATCAAATTTCAGAAAAGTCGCTGTAGAATTCCTTTATAATTTGCGACGCTTTATATTTGTTATAAAAGAGATTTTCAGTATAAACTGGATACCGGGATAATCTAAAATCTGAAATATCAAACTGTAAATTCTGATATGATATTCTGGAGCTGTACGATATCATATGTGAAGATATACGATAATATTTAATTTAATTATATTTAAATATGTTTATATATTTAAATAGGCTATTTAGAGCGTTAAAAATAGCCACTTTTGCATACGAAGTCGGAATTCGACGAAACCAGTTTTGTTGGATCCGCAATGTCAAATAGTTGTCAAATTCCAAGTTTGGTGATTTTTAGAGTCACTGTGTGATCGTACGGATTTTTAGACTGAGAAATAGTCAGTATTTCGACGGTTAAAAATACGTTGTGTGAGTATACGAAGTCGGAATTTGACGAAACCAGTTCCGTTGGGACCGTAATGTCGAACTCTAGCTACAGGTCCAGTTTGGTGATTTTTGGGTATCATATGCGGTCGCAGTGATTTTTAAGAACCCAAGAAGCATATAAATCGATAAAATAAAATAAACAAATCAAGTTAAAAATATCTCCCTTCTTTTCTCTGATCAACAACATGCCACGCAGCCTATCTCTACATCCACACACCTTACCAACCATCCAACGCGAATATATATGACCACAGATGATTTTACAGTGAAAAAAAATTCCCAAAAGAAAATCCAAAACAATTCGAAATAAAATCTCTAAAATCCTAATCTATATGTATATGAATTCGCGAGTGTGTTCTCTTCATCCCAGCATGGTTTTTGTTTGGATTGAGCTGGTTTTCGCGTCACTGAAAAGTGCACGGCAAACTAGGGTTCCTAACTTCGGGTTCTAGGAGCATCAAGGTGGAGTTTTGAGGTCATTTTTGGGATTGTGGCATCGTTTAGCACCTCGTTGGAATTTCTGGGATTTTCTGGCGACATAAAGGGACGCGGTCACTGGGCGATTTGGGAGGCTGTCGCGAGTAACAACCGACGCTCGAGCGTGATATCGTGGATGCAGGGTAAGGTAGAAAGGGAAGAGAAGTTTAAGGGGATGTTTGATTTGAGGATAAGTGGAGAAATCATGGTGGTAGGGGAGTTCGAAGTTATGGAAGCAGTGGGAGTATCGGAGCAGGTTATTTGGAGGTCACGGCAGTAAAATTTGTGGAAGAAGAGGTTAGGCGGGTCGGGTATTATGATGGGGAGATGGGCCGACTGAAATGGTTAAGCCCAATTGAATTTTGATTTAAAGTTTGTTTTAATTAAATAATCGTATAACTTGTTAACACGATATCTCGACCATATGAAATCAGAATCACGAGCCGTCAGTTGCATTGGGATCGTATGGACGAGAGCTCCACAATGAGACGGACTGGAAGTGGATTGGGGCTCGTATGAATTTATGGCGAAATAAATTTGTTTGATTCAAATCAAATAACAGTTTATCGTTCTTTAACGATGAACTGCAAATGTGAGTAAAACTCACTAACTCTGAACAGTTTATATTTTTATAAATTGTATCTTATTTTGATTGCTGTGTACTGATAGTTTGGACTGTTAAATATATTTGATTGAAAACGTAGATATAGTTATATATATGAATCGTAAATCAAATCATGATCCTGATTTAATCAGTTTATTTCATGTTGAAATAACAGTGATGTTATATATGGTGATTAACATCTGTGGATGCAGGGAGACAGGTTGGAGGAATCCGACTGGATTCCTCAACATTTATTTTACTATTTATCATATGATTTGATATATGCTGTGATATATAATATGTTTATTATTGTATGTGTTAAGATGATATTAATCATGGTTATTTGGTATTTTTAAATACCATAGAAAATACTGGAACGTAGAAAAGGGGATTTTCAATGTTTATATTGAAAATGAAATCTTATTTATAAAATCGATAGGATTTTATAAAAGGAAAACATTTATTTAATTAGAAAATAAATAAATGAAAAAGGAAACATTTATTTAGAAAATAAATGAAATAAAATAGAAACATTTATTTAGGAAATAAATGAATTATAATATAATGGAATATTTATTTAGGAAATAAATAAAGGAAAATTTATTTAGATTATAAATAAATGGAATAAAGGAATATTTATTTAGGGAATAAATAAAGGAACACTTGTTCGAAAAATAAATAGAATTATACAAGGATAGATTTAAACACGTGCTTCGCACACAAGTATAACACGATATGGATTTTAAGGAGATATTAAATATAGGAAATCTATTTTTAACAGATAAAGTGAGAAGATTTAATTCATAAATAATGTTTTATAAATTAAATAAAATATTTATTGTTTGATAAATGGGATATATAAGTTTGAACTTATATAGAGAAGTAGAAAATGTTTTTAACACCGATAAAGTAAATAAACGCTGTTAAAGGGAAATCCTTATAAGGGGAGAAACGTTATTAAAGGAACATTTATAAAGTGAAGAACCGTAACTAAAAGTAAATCTTATAAATGAATAAACGTTGTTAAAGGAAATCTTTTAATGAATAAACGTTATAAAAAGGGAAATCTTTATAAGCAAATAAAGTATTCGAATAATAGTTATTCGAAGGAGTAAATCAAATAAGTTATGCGAATTAGTTATTCGAATAGAGTTAAGCTATTCGAATTAGTTATTCGAATAGAGTTAACCACATATAAGTTATTCGAATTAGTTATTCGAATAGAGTTAACCATATATGAGTTATTCGAATTAGTTATTCGAATAGAGTTAAACAAGCTAGAGTTATTCAAATTAGTTATTTGAATAGAGTTAAATTAATAGGAGTTATTCGAATATTAGTTATTCGAGAAGGAATAAATCAAATCAAGTTAATTGAATATCAGTTATTCAATTTGTGTTAATCAAATTTAGTTATTCGATAAGAGTTAATCCATTTAAGTAAATCGAATATTAGTTATTCAATAAGAGTTAATCCATTTAAGTAAATCGAATATTAGTTATTCGATAGGGGTTAATCGAAATAGAGTTTATCGAATATAAGTTATTAACAAGGGAGTTAATCGAATAGAGATTACTCGAAAGAGAGTAATACGTCGAATTCAATTATATCGAATTCGAGAAAGTACTATTTACTTTCCGGGTTTTAAATCAAGATTTAGTTATTGATTTAGAAATTAGGTGTCTGTTAAATAATTCGAGTTAGGAAATAAATTTATAATTTAGGTTAGATATTTTAGGGGTTGGAATTATAACGTTATAGTTATAATCAAACGTTGTCATATAAGAAGTGGATTCATAACCTGAATCTGAGAATTTGCGTAAACAGATGATTGTAAAAAGTGAGTGATGAGCTTCATCTATTTCACAGTAAAGGACGTTGTTCAATTAAGGTCTGTGAGGAAATTATACCCCAACTTGATTGACTTCAGAATTGACAAAGGAATAGTTGTGGTTCGATCTAAAAGGTTGATTAGGAATAAAGTTAAGGAATAAGCGATAAATGGATTAAGCGAAACGATGTTTTATACAACGTTCATTGGAAATCCGTAAATGAGTTTTGGAAACGTTTTCCAAATATAGTCAGATATGTTTTCTAAACATAGAAAATGAAATGTTTTCATGATAAGAATTTAAGAAATAGAGTTAAGCAAATTCAGAAACTGACTGGAGAGGGTAAGTTGAACGGTTTTCTAAGTGACGATCTGATGTTGGTTTCGACCTTCCGGATTGATACTTAGAGAATTGTTCTCATACTAGTTACAG
The DNA here is from genome assembly GCA_030737875.1 of Allium sativum. Lineage (NCBI taxonomy): Eukaryota > Viridiplantae > Streptophyta > Magnoliopsida > Asparagales > Amaryllidaceae > Allium > Allium sativum. The sequence continues at coordinate 347,984,785 of CM060920.1, forward strand.
TTAGGGACTGATAGTTGCGAAATAATAGTGATGTGAAAATAAGCTATGGAAATGTTTTCCAATGATTAATAACATATATTTTCTAAATATATGAAATAAGGAAATATGAACATATGATGATTGATCGATCGAATTCCCATTTGGAAATAAGATCGTTGTTTGTACACCGACATGTTTTCATTTGATAGTTAATTCACAGACTATCAAAGTTTTGCCCATTTTTACGTTGTTAATATGGAGAGACCGGTTGGATTATTATCCGAAGAACCACTCCGTATTAGCATAAGCGTTGCGAATCAAGTACGCTGAAGATAATTGAAGACGGAGTGAAGTGCAAGGGCTATTGTGAAAAGCCTAGGTAGGATGGATTCACTGAATAGTGCCTTCGGTTTATTCAGTCCCAGAACAACGTATATGGACGAGTGTCTGACAAAGTATTCTTAACGAATCATATATGTTGATCTCTTTAAACGTATTACGTTGGTGGCGGAGAAATTCGTTTCTCTTAGCTTTTATACCCGTGATGCCTTGAGAAATCGATAATGATTTGGCGGGTATGACGATGTGGCATTCAAAGTAATTGAAGAAATAATCTGTCAAAGTGATAAACGTGACCTCAAAACCTCACAACCGGAAAATAACAGAAGTTGGGCTAGGCAGCATGGCTAGTTGGGCCATACCCAAGTAGGGTGTATTATCACCATCTAAAGAATATTCAATTGTACTTCTTTATAATCTATTTCAATGTTGTCCCTTATCGAGAAGGATGGTTGCTGATCCCAACCATCGGTGATAATATATTCGTTACACTCAAGCTAAATGAGTGGACGGTCATGTGTGGCCGGGTGGCAAGACGTTCTTGTTGAACCCTAGTGTATCTCCTCTAGAGTACACTGATCGGAAGGTGCTCCCATACCTTGTCTGTAGGAATCCAATCTCCAATAAGCGCTCACGGTTTTATTTGTATACTATGTATGTGGAACGTGAGATGCAAACGTTCTGCTAGATTGATATCTATTTGTATTTAGACATTATTATAATATCAGAAAGATATCCTTTATTTAACCAAGTGTTGGAGTTTTATTCACACCAGTCCCATGACTGACCTGGAGTTTATTTTGTTTGTTTTCCCTAAACTCTTGGGTGCCTAAATTTGTACGGGCAGTCAAGTAGTCGGGATTTTACAGATACACTTGGAGAGCTTGGAGCAGGAGGCTTCAGGATTATAGCTATTATTATTCCGCTGTGTTGTTAAGTGTTGTACTTTGAAATGGTATGTATATACGAGTACTGATTTGTATTTCAAAGTTATGTTATATTTTATTCGTTCCGCTGTGAGATTCGTGTTTACTCTGATGATGTAAGTTCTTCTTCTTCTTCTTCTATTCTATTAGTGTTATCTTTTCTTCCTCACCCTCTACTTTCTTTCACTAACATCGCGGAATTTTCGACTCTCGAGGAGTCGAAAATTTCCAGTCGTTACAGTTGGTATCAGAGCTTAAGTTAAGTGATTACCTTGGCTCTGTGGCATAACTCGATAGAGATGGGATTAGTAATATCCTAGATTGAGTTTGAGTGTATATATATGAGCGCGTAATTGTTATTCAATATAAAATGGTTTTATATTGTGGAGATTTATTGGTTGAGTGGCTTATGAATTCTGGACGATCAGTTTGATCCACTGTATCATTAGGAGTTTTATAAACACTCGAATACGATGAACCGTCATGGTATGTTTTGGAAGAGGGTAAATGAAGTAATTTTCCCTGAAATATATTTGGTTATAAGAAAAATATATTGAAATTACAATATGTATTGGATGTGTTGGTTGTTATTATAATCGAATTAGATTTAAAAAAAAGGGTGAAATGATTATAAATAACTAATCAGAATTCATATAAGGAAATATATGAAATAAGATGAATTAAATCTGAATTTAAATCAGATTTGGAATTAAAATAAGGAAATTTTAAGTTCCTGGGAGATTTTGAAAATGTTTTTCAAATTGAAAATGATATAGTATTGAACTCACTTCGATAGCTGGAAAATAGATTCTGATGATGAATCTAGACATCATCAGTGTTCATTTTCGAGTTCTAAGTGACGGATTACTACCAAAGGTTTTGTTTTTGAATTATTTTGAGAAAACAAGTTGTTTAGAAATTCAAAGGTTTTGAATTGGCATTATGATTTCAAATTGATTTGAAAGAAACCCAGGAACTTAAGTTCTGGAATTAAAATTTAACAAATGAAGTTAAATAAAATGAGATGGTAAAAATAAATTGAAATTTAACTTGAACCGAGTTAAATAAAATTGAATTGGATTAGAGATAATCTAGAATGGAACCAAATTGATAAGTCAATAATTTGGAATTTGATATTAGAGTTCGAATGAAATTCGATTTGGATTTGAGGATATGAACTGATTGGAGATCAATTGGAATGGATAACATTGGTATATGTTGAAGTGGTAACAGATGCAAGGGATAGAGTTAAATGCCCGACAAAAAGGTACAAGTTTATATCATATACGAGTTTGGATTTTATGAGCCGAATTGGCAAGCCGCTTGGCTATTTTGATTTCCTTTTTGATTGGAGGAGGCCTAGAGAGGCGAGTTGTGGTTTGACGTATTGATGCGTACAAAGGAGGTTATGGCGAAATTTTTCGAAAATTTAAGGTGTTAGAAAATTTCCAGAATTTTTGAAAATTTTAGTTGGTCGGAAATGAATTAATAAATTAATTAAAATTAAATGGGTCCAGTCGAAACTGAAATTTAGAGGTAAACAAAAAAAAAAGATTTTTAAATCTAGTTAGTAGAGTTAGTAGCATTTTTCTAACTTAGCAATTTCGAGGACGAAATTATTTTAAGGGGGGAAGTCTGTAATGGCGCGTTTTGTTAGCTGTCGAATAATTAATTTATTTAATTATTTATATATCGATTCGGCGATATCGATAACTTAAAGTAAAACGTTCGAACTTATAATTTATAATTATAATTAAAACGAACCTGAAACGTCGCGGCAGTTCGCAATTTGGTGATTTGAACTTCAACTGAATGTACATGATTCATTTTAAGCCAGATTTCTGTGAAACAAGAAACGTGTGGAGCTGGTGGAGTATATCTTTCTAGTGGAAGAGAAAAATCAGGATTTCATCGTGTAGATTTTGAGTTATGTCCAAATCAAATTTCAGAAAAGTCGCTGTAGAATTCCTTTATAATTTGCGACGCTTTATATATTTTATAAAAGAGATTTTCAGTATAAACTGAATACCGGGATAATCTAAAATCTAAAATATCAAACTGTAAATTCTGATATGATATTCTAGAGCTGTACGATAACATATGTGAAGATATACGATAATATTTAATTTTAAATATTTAATTTAATTATATTTAAATATGTTTATATATTTAAATAGGCTATTTAGAGCGTTAAAAATAGCCACTTTTGCATACGAAGTCGGAATTCGAGGAAACCAGTTTTGTTGGATCTGCAATGTCAAATAGTTGTCATATTCCAAGTTTGGTGATTTTTAGAGTCACTGTGTGATCGTACGGATTTTTAGACTGAGAAATAGTCAGTATTTCGACGGTTAAAAATACGTTGTGTGAGCATACGAAGTCGGAATTTGACGAAACCAGTTCCTTTGGGACCGTAATGTCGAACTCTAGCTACAGGTCCAGTTTGGTGATTTTTGGGTATCATATGCGGTCGCAGTGATTTTTAAGAACCCAAGAAGCATATAAAATCGATAAAATAAAATAAACAAATCAAGTTAAAAATATCTCCCTTCTTTTCTTTGATCAACAACATGCCACGCAGCCTATCTCTACATCCACACACCTTACCAACCATCCAACGCGAATATACATGACCACAGATGATTTTACAGTGAAAAAAATTCCCAAAAGAAAATCCAAAACAATTCGAAATAAAATCTCTAAAATCCTAATCTATATGTATATGAATTCGCGAGTGAGTTCTCTTTATCTCAGCATGGTTTTTGTTTGGATTGAGCTGGTTTTCGCGTCACTGAAAAGTGCACAGCAAACTAGGGTTCCTAACTTCGGGTTCTAGGAGCATCAAGGTGGAGTTTTGAGGTCATTTTTGGGATTGTGGCATCGTTTAGCACCTCGTTGGAATTTCTGGGATTTTCTGGCGACATAAAGGGACACGGTCACAGGGTGATTTGGGAGGCTGTCGCGAGTAACAACCGACTCTCGAGCGTGATATCGTGGATGCAGGGTAAGGTAGAAAGGGACGAGAAGTTTAAGGGGGTGTTTGATTTGAGGATAAGTGGAGAAATCATGGTGGTAGGGAGTTCGAAGTTATGGAAGCAGTGGGAGTATCGGAGCAGGTTATTTGGAGGTCACAGCAGTAAAATTTGTGGAAGAAGAGGTTAGGCGGGTCGGGTTTTATGATGGGGAGATGGGCCGACTGAAATGGTTAAGCCCAATTGAATTTTGATTTAAAGTTTGTTTTAATTAAATAATCGTATAACTTGTTAGCACGATATCTCGACCATATGAAATCAGAATCACAAGCCATCAGTTGCATTGGGATCGTATGGATGAGAGCTCCACAATGAGACGGACTGGAAGTGGATTGGGGCTCATATGAATTTATGGCGAAATAAATTTGTTTGATTCAAATCAAATAACAGTTTATCGTTCTTTAACGATGAACTGCAAATGTGAGTAAAACTCACTAACTCTGAACAGTTTATATTTTTATAAACTGTATCTTATTTTGATTGCTGTGTACTGATAGTTTGGACTGTTAAATAGATTTGATTGAAAATGTAGATATAGTTATATATATGAATCGTAAATCAAATCATGATCCTGATTTAATCAGTTTATTTCATGTTGAAATAACAGTGATGTTATATATGGTGATTAACATCTGTGGATGCAGGGAGACAGGTTGGAGGAATCCGACTGGATTCCTCAACATTTATTTTACTATTTATCATATGATTTGATATATGTTGTGATATATAATCTGTTTATTATTGTATGTGTTAAGATGATATTAATCATGGTTATTTGGTATTTTTAAATACCATAGAAAATACTGGAACGTAGAAAAGGGGATTTTCAATGTTTATATTGCAAATGAAATCTTATTTATAAAATCGATAGGATTTTATAAAAGGAAAACATTTATTTAATTAGAAAATAAATAAATGAAAAAGGAAACATTTATTTAGAAAATAAATGAAATAAAATAGAAACATTTATTTAGGAAATAAAGGAATTATAATATAATGGAATATTTATTTAGGAAATAAATAAAGGAACATTTATTTAGATTATAAATAAATGGAATAAAGGAATATTTATTTAGGGAATAAATAAAGGAACACTTGTTCGGAAAATAAATAGAATTATACAAGGATAGATTTAAACACGTGCTTCGCACACAAGTATAATACGATATGGATTTTAAGGAGATATTAAATAGGAAATCTATTTTTAACAGATAAAGTGAGAAGATTTAATTTATAAATAATATTTTTTAAATTAAATAAAATATTTATTGTTTGATAAATGGGATATATAAGTTTGAACTTATATAGAGAAGTAGAAATTGTTTTTAACACCGATAAAGTAAATAAACGCTGTTAAAGGGAAATCCTTAGAAGGGGAGAAACGTTATTAAAGGAACATTTATAAAGTGAAGAACCGTAACTAAAAGTAAATCTTATAAATGAATAAACGTTGTTAAAGGAAATCTTTTAATGAATAAACGTTATAAAAAGGGAAATCTTTATAAGCAAATAAAGTATTCGAATAATAGTTATTCGAAGGAGTAAATCAAATAAGTTATGCGAATTAGTTATTCGAATAGAGTTAAGCTATTCGAATTAGTTATTCGAATAGAGTTAACCACATATAAGTTATTCGAATTAGTTATTCGAATAGAGTTAACCATATATAAGTTATTCGAATTAGTTATTCGAATAGAGTTAAACAAGCTAGAGTTATTCAAATTAGTTATTTAAATAGAGTTAAATTAATAAGAGTTATTCAAATATTAGTTATTCGAGAAGGAATAAATCAAATCAAGTTAATTGAATATCAGTTATTCAATTTGAGTTAATCAAATTTAGTTATTCGATAAGAGTTAATCCATTTAAGTAAAGCGAATATTAGTTATTCAATAAGAGTTAATCCATTTAAGTAAATCGAATATTAGTTATTCGATAGGGGTTAATCGAAATAGAGTTTATCGAATATAAGTTATTAACAAGGGAGTTAATCGAATAGAGATTACTCGAAAGAGAGTAATACGTCGAATTCAATTATATCGAATTCGGGAAAGTACTATTTACTTTCCGGGTTTTAAATCAAGATTTAGTTATTGATTTAGAAATTAGGTGTCTATTAGGAAATAAATTTATAATTTAGGTTAGATATTTTAGGGGTTGGAATTATAACGTTATAGTTATAATCAAACGTTGTCATATAAGAAGTGGATTCGTAACCTGAATCCGAGAATTTGCGTAAACAGATGATTGTAAAAAGTGAGTGATGAGCTTCATCTATTTCACAGTAAAGGACGTTGTTCAATTAAGGTCTGCGAGGTAATTATACCCCAACTTGATTGACTTCAGAATTGACAAAGGAATAGTTGTGGTTTGATCTAAAAGGTTGATTAGGAATAAAGTTAAGGAATAAGCGATAAATGGATTAAGCGAAACGATGTTTTATACAACGTTCATTGGAAATCCGTAAATGAGTTTTGGAAACGTTTTCCAAATATAGTCAGATATGTTTTCTAAACATAGAAAACGGAATGTTTTCATGATAAGAATTTAAGAAATAGAGTTAAGCAAATTCAGAAACTGACTGGAGAGGGTAAGTTGAACGGTTTTCTAAGTGACGATCTGATGTTGGTTTCGACCTTCCGGATTGATACTTAGAGAATTGTTCTCATACTAGTTACAGTTAGGGACTGATAGTTGCGAAATAATAATGATGTGAAAATAAGCTATGGAAATGTTTTCCAATGATTAATAACATATATTTTCTAAATATATGAAATAAGGAAATATGAACATATGATGATTGATCGATCGAATTCCCATTTGGAAATAAGATCGTTGTTTGTACACCGACATGTTTTCATTTGATAGTTAAATCACAGACTATTAAAGTTTTGCCCATTTTTACGTTGTTAATATGGAGAGACCGGTTGGATTATTATCCGAAAAACCACTCCGTATTAGCATAAGCATTGTGAATCAAGTACGCTGAAGATAATTGAAGACGGAGTGAAGTGCAAGGGCTATTGTGAAAAGCCTAGGTAGGATGGATTCACTGAATAGTGCCTTCGGTTTATTCAGTCCCAGAACAACGTATATGGACGAGTGTCCGAAAAAGTATTCTTAACGAATCATATATGTTGATCTCTTTAAACGTATTACGTTGGTGGCGGAGAAATTCGTTTCTCTTAGCTTTTATACCCGTGATGCCTTGAGAAATCAATAATGATTTGGCGGGTATGATGATGTGGCATTCAAAATAATTGAAGAAATAATCTGTCAAAGTGATAAACGTGACCTCAAAACCTCACAACCGGAAAATAACAGAAGTTGGGCTAGGCAGCATGGCTAGTTGGGCCATACCCAAGCAGGGTGTATTATCACCATCTAAAGAATATTCAATTGTACTTCTTTATAATCTATTTCAATGCTGTCCCTTATCGGGAAGGATGGTTGCTGATCCCAACCATCGGTGATAATATATTCGTTACACTCAAGCTAAATGAGTGGACAGTCATGTGTGGCTGGGTTGCAAGACGTTCTTGTTGAACCCTAGTGTATCTCCTCTAGAGTACACTGATCGGAAGGTGCTCCCATACCTTGTCTGTAGGAATCCAATCTCCAATAAGCGCTCACGGTTTTATTTGTATACTATGTATGTGGAACGTGAGATGCAAGCGTTCTGCTAGATTGATATCTATTTGTATTTAGACATTATTATAATATCAGAAAGATATCCTTTATTTAACCAAGTGTTGGAGTTTTATTCACACTAGTCCCATGACTGACCCGGAGTTTATTTTGTTTGTTTTCCCTAAACTCTTGGGTGCCTAAATTTGTACGGGCAGTCAAGTAGTCGGGATTTTACAGATACACTTGGAGAGCTTGGAGCAGGAGGCTTCAGGATTATAGCTATTATTATTCCGCTGTGTTGTTAAGTGTTGTACTTTGAAATGGTATGTATATACGAGTACTGATTTGTATTTCAAAGTTATGTTATATTTTATTCGTTCCGCTGTGAGATTCGTGTTTACTCTGATGATGTAAGTTATTCTTCTTCTTCTTCTTCTATTCTATTAGTTCTGTCTTTTCTTCCTCACCCTCTACTTAATTTCACTAACATCTCGGAATTTTCGACTCTCGAGGAGTCGAAAATTTCCAGCCGTTACACCTCAACACTTAATCACTCGCTTATAACCAAGCTAGATTCCATTCTCAACTCAATCATTTGGTTCTATCCAAGCCAAATTTCATTTCAAATTCAAGTACTACTCTTGATTCTAAATTCTTAAATCATCAATCCAACTTACTCGATATCATTCTGTTCTAACTCAATTTCAATTTGCTTTCCCAAATTTCAATCTAATTTGTTTTTATTCAAACAATCTATTTCTAAGAGTTTTAAACTGCTTTGTTTTTTCTAAAACCCAATATTCATTTTGGAATTCAAAACAATTTGCTTTTCTCAAAACAATTCGAAAACAATATCTTTGGTAGTAATCCGTCACTTAGAAACTCGAAAATGAACACCGATGATGCTTCGCAGTCATCATCAAAATTATTTTCCAGCGACCGAAGTGAGTTCAATACTATATCGCCTTTTCAAAACTCATTTCATAAACACTCCATTTTGAAATTATTTCAAAATATCCTTCCAATGTTTGTAAAACAATTTAAAATCTCCTAGGATTTTTAAATTCTCATATAATTAATTCAAATCCATTTACAAACTCTTCTCCAACTTTTAGGAATTTTAATTCCAATTCTGATTTAAATTCAGATTTAATTCATTGGATTTCATAAATTCACTTATATATTCTGATTAGCTATTTACATTACCATTTTAATTTTATAATCTCATTCGATTATAATAATAACCAACACATCAAATATAATAATTCTAATATATATTTTATTTATATCAAAATATATTTTGGGTAAAATTATTTCATTACCCTCTTTTCAAAACATACCGTGTTAGTGATGGCACTTGTGATATGTGTTAGTGATGGCACTTGTGGTTTGGTATATAAAAGTGGATGGTATGAACGTGGTGATGAAAGTTTTGGGTGGATTTATTGTATGAATATTTTGGTATGTTTGAATGTGGTACAATGTTTTGGATTGTATGTACTGCAGAATTTGTAATTATAGGGTTGTATTTACCTTCTTCCAATGTAGCGTTTGCCTTCTTTACTATTGCATTTTTTTCTATTGTTGCATTACAAAATAGTGGTGTTGCATTACATAGTGCAGTGGTGTTTCATTAAGTACAATATTATTAATTCCACTATGGTATGACACGTGAGACCCACAGCTAAAGCGGTGCCACATGGATAGCTGACGGGGCATGTGACACATGGGCAACTGACATGGAGAGCTGATATGGTGTGTGACACATTGGCAGCTAATGTGGAAAGTTCATGTGGGCCCCACTATCGTGACCTGGAAGCTAGACTCTGACTTATGCTTAAGATAACGCTGTATATTGTTGCATTACTTGTAAGTACTATTGCAATACGGTTATAATGCAATACTTTCTTTCCATGGCAGTAGATGGGCAAAAGCGTTGCCTTAGAGAGTTATAGCAACGACTGCGGATGCCATACCCATCTGGTGTTGCATATTTGAAAAAACGGCTTAAGGCAACGCTTTTTCGATCTACGGCCACGTAAAACTAGTGTCCAATATGTCCATTTTTTTAGTAGTAACCAATGTGGAGCAAAGCAATGACGCTGATTTTTGTCCGGTCTTATTTTTTGACCATGCTCCAAATCTGTTCTTTAGCCTCACGCAGATCTAAGATTTTATCTCGAATTCTAAGCCATAAGAGGCTCGATAAACTCATTCCATCCCAAGATCCGATAAGACCGTGTTGATTCTAATTTGTGTATAAGTATACATATATTTATTTATTCATATTTTTTTTGTCATTAATTAGTATATTTTTATCACTAATTTGATGAAGTGTAAATAAATACTTAAAAATACATCTATTGTCATATAAGCATTAGTGATGCAACTTAGTACTATATAAATTCGTGGCATGTTGATTGGCGTTTTATAACATTTATGTCATAATAATCATTTATGTCATAATAATCATTTCTTATTATTTAAACAGATTATCAAATCATCAGTACGGTAATAAAGTGGTTTGATGAGATCTCAATGAACCAGATTAGAGTGGGTATGCTGACCCGACCCTAAACGTGAAGCTCTCTTTAACGGGTCATGAATCTAGCTTTTTAGATAACCTAATACAAAGAATCTAGATGGGCCAAGACATGGGCAAGTCTACAAGGTTTGGGCAAAAGACTCACCACATTGTCATTCCTACCCATGTGAAAACTGGATCAACATTAAAAAGAACTTTTGTACTACTATCCACACTAACTCACCCCTGCAACACACATATTTATTTGAATCTTAAGTAAAGGATAGAAAATGTGCAATCAATATTACAATTTACCAATCATACATACTGATTCGACATATTATTGTCCGATAAGAAAAATCACATCATTGTAGGGCTAGTCAAATCATAAATCATTTTTTCCCAAACTTGAATTGTGTACACTCATTTATTTAGTTTCTATAATGCACAATAACATCTTATGAAAGTAAGATTAAGTAGCCATTTTTAGCGGTAGTTTCAGACATTGTAAATTAAAAAGGATTCATACTTCGGTAGGTCAAAGATGTCGGTTGGCTCGCCTTAGCCGGCACCTCCAATCCAAACCAAGCTTGGCACTTTTTGATCTCAGAGTTTTGTCTCGTTTAGAGGACTATGGCAGGCCTCCACAAATAAATACCCTCTATAGTATCGTTGTCAAGGATCAGACCATCTCCGTCACTAAGAAGCTATGAGCCCTTGTCAACTACACTAGAGTTATAGACAACTTTATAAGCTTTTAATTGCTTGTTTAAAATGTCTTCACACAACACACCCAAGGCCAGCTTACAAGATCATTAGTTTTTAATGTAACCAAAGTTATTTTATCGATTAAAAAATAATATAGACTTGATCAAAATAAGTAGAATAACAAGTAGACATACTTTTATGGAAATAAACAAAATATAATAATGAGAAGTAGAAATAACACCGCAATTTTACAATAGGTCACCAATAAGTTATGTGTACACCTACTTAATTTATTTATTTTTACTATTAGTTCATTTAATACAAGCACAAAAGGTTGTGTTCTAATAAGTGAACATATATCAATAATTAAAGTAGATAAAAAAATTCAGATAATAATTTGAACTTAGTATTTCGACTGACTACCCTGAATTGCAATGTGGTTTCCTGATGAATAAAACATCAAATCCTTTACCATGCACTTAACTCTATACATATTTTCTCTAAAATCCAATTATCAACTCTAATTTTTAGGGGAAAGAAGTTGAATAATCGTGGTTAGAAATACTAATAGTAGAGGATGGGGTTTTAACTTTGTATGTCCTAGTAGTGTAATGTGATGGGTAAAAAATAAAAGTTATTTTCTCCAGATTAGGTTACCGACTCCAAATTTAGTACAGAAAATGATAGAATGTCGTGATCCCAATTGGTTTGTAGTGGAGAAAGTAGTTTCGACTTGGTCTAACTTTCAATAAAAGTATATCTCATCGTTTGTGACCGTCCTATGCTTGTGAACACTTTCTTTTCTTTAGAATTCCATTATCTTCAAGAATTATTTTCAAGTAGAGTATTCTTTTTCAACACTACTAGATGACTTCAAGTATAATAATCTACCTGATTTGAACTTTTGTGATAAATGATCAATAATTCACCAAGCAATGGCGGTCGACTTTCTCTCTTCTTCATCGTTTAAACGTTTCAATTCGTTGAGATATAGTACTTTTTCTGGCAATTCTCGTTTCTTTGGTGATTCGAATTCACCCCATTTAGATCTGAGTTCATCAAGATCAAAGAAACACGGTTACTGTTATAGATGCGGAGATCCAAATCATCCGATGAAAAATTGCAATAATCGTCTAAAGTGTTACAACTGTGGTAAAGATGGGCATATAAGATCCATTTGTTCGGAAATAATTGCTTGTAAGAAGGGGGATGCAGAGTTTCATCACATAATCTTGAGTTCGGGTATGATTTTGCTCAAGAATTTCTTAAATTCAGAAGATCAGATCAATATTATTGAAAAATTTCATGTTCTGGGTAATCGCAAAGGAGATTTTTATAGACCAGTGTTCGATAATGGGGCAAAACTTAATCTTGTTTTGATGTGTCTTGGTAAAAATTGGAACCCAGCGACAAGACAGTATGAAGACAGAAGATCTTGTGATGGTGAGATTCCTCCTGAGATTCCAGATGATTTCAAAACCCTGGTTGGGGGTTCTATTGAAACAGCTCAAAAGGAATTGGTTGTACAAGGAGGAAATACCGTAGATATTCCAACCATGAAACCAGACGTGTGCATAGTTAATTACTACAATAACGATGGGAAATTGGGACTTCATCAAGATAAAGATGAAGATAAAGATAGTCTCATGGCTGGTCTCCCTATCGTATCTTTCTCGATTGGTGATTCGGCCGAATTTGCATATAAGGATGAGAGGAAAAATGATGTAATAAAGAAAGTGTTGTTGGAATCAGGAGATGTGTTGATATTTGGGGGCAAATCAAGAAATATTCTTCATGGTATCTCGCGTATTTACAGAGATTCAGCTCCAGCTTGGATCAGAGATCAGACTAACCTTAAAACAGGAAGGCTGAATCTTACATTTAGACAGAGATCAATATCAAAAATTCAAGAGGTAAATCCCTTGGCGGATTCAAATTTTAGCTCTGTTTCGACGATTCCATGTTATCCTCAGTCTAATCAACATGATTCTCTAAGAACATATGCTGAGGTACTTAAGCATCCTAAATCAGTTAGTGTTTGGAGAACTGGTACTGGTGATAGAATTTTCCAGGTAAAGTTGGATAAAAATAAATGTTGTTTGAAATGTGGCGACATTGATCATTATGCGAAGGATTATAGAAATGGGGTACGCTGTTTTAAGTGTAGATGAATCGGGCATCGATCTACCAGTTGTCCAGACTCATTTTCGGGAAAAACAATCTTTGAACTCTTGCACTTTAACTGTTCGAGGTTATGCCTAAAGCTGTATGAGCTGATTGAATCATTCGTTAGTGACTTTCATTATCTAAATAATGGCGGAGCATACTTGTTGTTGAGGTTGGGTTGGCATTTAGAAGGGCTTGTGGAAGGATTATTGTGGTGCAAAAACTCAGTGGTGGAGCTTATTTATCCACCTTTGTCGAGGCCTTTGAATCGACAGGAACATGCATATCAATTCAGCCTGAACCTGTTGATATTGAGAAGAATGTACACAGATTCGATCGTGAGGAATAAGGCAAGGGCTTTAAAGTTGATGGATGAAATCCTGATCCACTTTGACACGATAAATACTGCAGTAAATTGCGAAAAATGCGTCCCTAAATTTCAGATGCTGTGCAATGGTGTTAATGTAAAACCTTTCAATAACATGAGGAAGTCGAAGTCTGAATTTTTTGAGATTGAAAGGGTGGGTGATGATGGGAACGTCTTGACGGATTCTAAGTTTGATTCAATGAGCATAGACCCTTGTGTTTTGTACTGTTGTGGAATTAGAAGGGATGACAGTTCTAATGACGGAAAAGATGAGAGTAATAATAATGGTAAGGAGGTGATGACGGGGGTTGATGCAATAGACATGGAAGGTTATAATGTGGATTCTTCGTACAACACACTGTCTTCAGATCTTGAGAAGGCGAAGGACTGGAGTGTGGCAGAGGAAGTGAATTTGTCGAACAGTTTTGCAGTTCTATCGGATTTAGTAGAGGATGGGTTTGCTGCGGAAAAGGTGGTGGAATTGGTTCATCCTGCTTTGAAGTTAAGAAAGGGATACAGAGTTGGAAAAGTCAAACTTGCAAAGAGGTTTAAGATAAGGTCAGAGAATGGTGTGAGTATGGATGGTCAGGTAAGGGTGGATGAGGTGGGGAATCAAGCAAGTATTCATGACAATGTTACATGCGGCAGGTTTGATATTCCGAACCTCGGTGAACTGCAAATGACAGTTACTTTGCCTTATGTGGGGGGAGAAACGGATGTCCAGTCCAGTTCTTATGGTTGGATGGCAACTGATGTGATAATTTGGGATAGTGTATTGAGCGGACTCACTTTTTCATGTGATCGAAATCAGTGTTCAGTTTTGATCAGCATGTTGGGTGTTAGCCTTTGTTCTGTGTTTTTGAGGCCGAGCTATGGTTTGTCTTCTTGGGAGTATACTGATTCGTCCAAAACTTGGATTGATCATGATGTCATATCCAGTAACACAGTCATCATTGGTGTGAGTGATCCTGGTGATTCCCAGGGTAGTGATGCGGGCAGTACATCGTCTAGGAGGAGGAGACGTAGGAGAGAGGTGCCTTGCTCGGGTTTGATTCGGCGTAGTGCCAGGATCAGATATGGTTCCGTGTCAGCTAGAGGTAAGTCCCCAGCTCCAAATACTAGTAGTAGTAGTTTGGAGTTGGGCTCAGGTATGACTCCAGTTTTAGGTAGCGATTATACTCCTTTCGCTTTGGGTAGTCTTTCTACTAGTCAGTTATTGCAGCTTGCTAATGATACTGCATTTATTTTTTCTGATATTGAGGTTGATGCTGAGTACATTAGGAGTAGGGAATTAGAGCGAGTTTCTTCCTTGAGTAGATGAGGATAGTTAGTTGGAATGTCAGGGGTTTAAATGATCCAAAAAAATGTGCTAAACTTAGATTTTTTTTAGAGATAATCACATTGATATTGTTTTATTTCAAGAGACAAAAATTGAATGCCCTGATTTGAATTTTTATGTTAGGTTGGGTGGATCATACTTCCATAATTGGGCGTGTTTACCGTCAATCGGTACCGTCGGGGGACTTATGATTGGTTGGAAAGATAACCAATTTAGACTTGTAAATGAGTATCCTAAGTTACATTCTCTGCACATTATTTTGACATCTCTTACAGATAATTCTTTATGTGGTATCACTAATGTTTATGGCCCCCATACAAAGATTGAGAGGAGAGTATTGTGGGATGAATGTTCTAATTTTAGGAATCATTCCCCCGATCTTTGGATTGTGGGGGGTGATTTCAATGTTACTAGATTTTTAGGTGAGAGATCACCTCGCGAAGGTGATTTCTCCGATATGGAGGAATTTAATGATTTCATACTTGATAATAATTTAATAGAGATTTCCTTGGGTAATAGATTGTTCACTTGGTCGAATGTCCGCGATAGTCCCTCTTTTGCTTTATTAGATAGATTTTTTATTACCTCTGAGGTTGAGGATAAATTTTCGATTTATAGAGTTAAGGGCTTGCCTTTATTACATTCTGATCACTATCCAATCATTCTCACGTGTGAGTCGAACATCTCTGTCAGCAGCAGTTTTAAATTCGAAAAAATGCGGTTGCTTGATCCTAGTTTCACCAATCTTGTGTCTGTTAAGTGGAAATCCTTATCTTATTTTAATAATATTTATTGTGGAAATAGTGCAAAGATATTTGTTGCTAAATTAGGTAAGTTAAGATTTTTTCTTAAACGCTGGAATAAATTCGTTTTTGGTAGTGTAAGAGTTAAGAAGAACAAGATCATGTGTGGACTGTTAGATATAGAAAAAATTAGCGAGTTAAGGATTCTTAGTTCAAATGAGAAAGAAAAATATTGTAATCTTAGACAAGATCTCAAACTGATTTTAGAAAAAGAAGAGGTTATGTGGAGGCAAAGGTCTCGTATACAATGGATTAAGGAAGGTGATAATAACACGAAATTCTTTCATAGTGTGGCGAATAAGAGGAGACGAGATAATAGGATAAATTCAATTATAGTTAACGATGTGGAATTGACTTTACAAAAGGATTTAAATGAAGCTTTCACTAGTTATTATAAGCAGATTTTTGGGTTAAAGGTTAAGAGAAGAACTAATGTTAGATGGAATGATTTATATCCTTACGATTCTAGGATTAATCTTGATAGTCTAGATGAACCTTTTTCTGAACAGGAGATTTGGAAGGCGATTAGTGATATGCCTAATGACAAAGCTCCTGGGCCAGATGGTTTTTTAGTTAATTTTTATAAGCAATTTTGGGATATCTTAAAGTTTGATATTATTGAATTATTCAATGAGTTTTATAGTGGTGAACTGCGTTTAGGTAGTTTTAACTTTGCAAACGTAATTCTTATACATAAGAGAGAGGGGGCCAATTCTCTAAAGGATTTTAGGCCAATTTCTCTTATAAATGTTTCTGTTAAGATCATTTCAAAAGTCCTAGCGAATAGGCTTAGTAGCAAGATGAGTGACCTTATTGATTGTTCCCAAACTGCTTTTATTAAAGGTAGAAATATAGTGGACGGAGTTGCAGCGGTACAGGAATACATTAATGTTTGTTGTAAGGATAATATATCTTGTGCCATTTTGAAGTTAGACTTTGCAAAAGCATTTGACTCAATTGATTGGGATTTTATATGTGAGCTATGTCTCGCTAGGGGTTTTAGTGTTAGATGGACTAACTGGGTCTTGTTATTACTCAGGTCTGGTTGTTCCAACATTATTGTGAATGGGATAGTGGGTAAGAAAATACAATCCAAGAGGGGTCTTAGACAAGGCGACCCCTTATCGCCTTTTCTGTTTAATTTAGCGGTTGATGTTTTCTCTAGAATTATTAAGAGAGCTGGGAGACTAGGTGTTCTTGGTAGTGTAGGTAATGAGGAATTTAACAATGAATTATCGATTCTTAAATTTTCAGATGATACATTATTATTTTCTTCCCATTTGCCTGAGCATATTATTGCTCTTAAGTTTATTCTTTACTGTTTTGAGATGTTATCAGGTCTTAAAATTAATTTTGATAAAAGTGCCGTAATGGTCCTCAATGATTATAACAATGTTGAGTCTTTGGTAGCTAGCACTTTGAACTGTTCGACTATGAAATTTCCTTTCGATTATTTAGGATTTAAGATAAGACCTTCGAAGCTCAAGAAGGAAGATTGGATAGTCATCATAGATAAGATTAGTAATAGGTTATTTAGCTGGAACAATAGATTCCTCTCTAGAGCAGGTAGATTAGTTTTAGTTAATTCGGTTCTATCGGCTATTCCCTCGTACTCAATGGTTGTTCATCGTTTTCCTAAATGGGTCATTGAGAAGATTGATAGGGGTAGGCGAAATTATCTTTGGAATGGTGATTCTAATTATAGGTTTTATAAATGTCTAGTTAATTGGGACTTGTGTTGTAAACCTAAGATAGAGGGGGGTCTGGGGATTATTAATCTACATAATTTTAACTCTGCTTTACTCGCTAAATGGTTATGGAAATATAGATGTCCAGAAGTGAAGGCTTCCTGGAAGTCCATTGTTTCCAAATCTTATTATTCAAGAGGAGAGTTTTTTATTGGAAGTAGTGGTGGTTGGGAAAATCGATTATCTCACTTTTGGAAGTCTGTTTTGAACTGTTTTGACTTTTTTAACTTAGGTTGTAAAATGTTAGTTCATTCAGGAAACCTTACCTATTTTTGGCACGATGCTTGGATATCTATTATACCGCTTAAAATCGAATTTAGTAAGCTTTTTAACATTAGTAGATTTAAGAATGCTTTAATTAAGGATGTTTATAAAGCTGATTAGATCCTCCGTGGGAGTTTACTTTTGATAATATTTTAATTAAGATTTATTAAGACAATTGGCCTTACTTAATGCTAAATTAGCATTATACCACTTGGATGAGAATGGTGATTCCATTAGCTGGGGTATAGATAAAAGCTTAGTCTACACTGTCAATTCTATGTATAGTTTTATTAATTTTTCTGGGATTTCATTAAATCCCTTTAAATTTCTTTGGAAGTCAAATTCTTCACCAAAAGCTAAATTTCTAATATGGTTGATTATCCATAAGAAGCTTAATACGATTGAATTGTTAAAAAGAAAGAATATAATTTTTGATGTAAAATGTTGTTTTTGTAATAATGGAGTAGAAGATGTAGATCATTTATTTTTCTCTTGTCATTTTACCTTTTCTATTTTTAACATGATTATTAGGATTTTTACTTATGATTGTTTTAACTCCTTTAATGGTTGCTTTGATTATTGGAGTTATCATAGGTTCAGATATAATTCCAGACAGAAATACATATTGGATTCTCTAGTAATATTCATTAGTTGGTTCATTTGGGTTGAGAGGAATCAGAGAATTTTTCATTCAATTTCTGTATCTAAGGAAAGCCTAATTATCAACATAGTAAATTTCTGTCTAATTTGGATGTCCAATTCGCACAATAAACTATTTGGGGTAGTGCAATTTGAGCGTTTCCTGTTTAAGGTTAGATTAAACCTGAGCTTATTCATTCGTATTAATAGTTATTTCAGTCGTAATAGACCTCGACTAGGTTGCTGATTTCTTTTGCTTGGTTGACACTTTTCTACTGTCTGATTGTTTTTTATGTCTTTCTCTTTATACATATATACATATGGTTATATGTCTATATATATAGACATATACACATATATATGTGTAAGTTACTGATTATTTGTTTCAGTTTGTCAAGTCACAGGTTGTAGATGGTGTTGTGGAGCTATTGGGGAGGCGTTTGCTTTGACCATTTTTTGATTTGATTTGATTATATTGATGTATGAGGAGTAGAGGTTTTTGTATTTTTTTTGGTGATTTGTTTCTCCACTTGTTTATACTCAGTGATTGTATATGTATGGGAATAGATATACTTCTTATCGGGGGGTGGCTTTGCCGGAACTCGATAATGAAGTATGATGGGTGGTGGCTTTGCCGGAACTCATCTATCTATTATCCCATATAGTACTATGTGAGGTGTTAGTTTTGGGTCTGTATTTGAATATTTGTAGCTCTATATATATATATATATATATGTGTGTGTGTGTGTGTGTGTGTGTGTGTGTGCTCTCTTCCTTTTGGAAGATCGCACATCTTTTGTTTTTTTTCAAAAAAAAAAGTATAATAATCTACCTTTCTTGTAGTTATTCATTTTGATCGAGTTAAATTTAGCCAATAATTGAGTTAAGAAAATTGATAAGGTTAAAATTATTGACTAAAACAAGAATTAGGAAAACGGTAAAATATTAGCAACATAATTTGGTCTAGCGGTCATAAATTAAGGTCGAAGGGCAAACCTCATATATTCTATTATCGATAATAATCCTCTTCAACCTACAACACTATATTGCTGCCAACATCACTTCCCTTCCAACTGTTGCCATTACCATGTTACCTTCCTATCTCTATCTTCTCAATTATCTCCACTGATAGATTTTGGGCTATGCCATTGAAGAAGCTACGAAATTTGATACATATACCTAATTGGATAATAATCTTGTTCAAAATAAAACATTTTTTTTTACTATATACTTTATATAATGTAATATGTTAATTAATCTAATTAAAAACATATTGTATAGAAAATCCATAGGTGGAATGTTTTGTGATAGCAGTTACAAAATATTATGAGCATGAGTAATTTATCACGATGAAAATAATTTTTTTTAAATGTTCCAGTCAAGATGCGTTGAGACCATATATTAATGTATTCGTTGAGAATAGAATATGTAACTCTCTCTAAATGTTGGTATATTATTCAAGATTGGTAGAGACACCGACAAATTACTTGCTGATAGTTATTTGATGAGTATGAAATGACTCATTCGATAGTTTTATATGGGTTAGTATATCCGAAGTCAAAAAGAAAATACTCATGTGACAGATTTACGTAGTTCTTTTAATTTAAGAATACCGTCGATCTACAAAATGGATGCTTCTCTTTGATTCTAGATGAATCATGGCATGACATCTATCAAATGACTATATTTGAGACGAGCAGAAGTATTGTAGGCAAAGCACTTTGAAAGGAATAGGATTTTGTTCACATCCTTTTTAGGGGTGTGAACAAAACACTCCCCCTGATTGGTGGAAATCAGGGGGACTCATATGAACCACCTGATTTCCACCAATGGGGACCGAGTGTTTTGTTCACATCCCTTAAAAAATGTGAACAAAATCGCACTCCTTTTGAAAGAGAGTATTTGTTCTCTTAGTTATAGAAGGTTGGTGTAACATTCAAGTAAGGTCAATTCAAATTTAGGGTGCTGCTATTCACACCCCCATTTAGACTACTGGCCACCTATACTAAATGTCACCTCTTTTATATGTCTCTTTACTCCTTTACACCACCTAAATTATTCAATTTCTAATCGGCTACCACATTTTCCTTTAATTCTTCGTTGTTCCAAAAAAAAGCGTCTTCTTCCTAAAATTTTCTCCATCGCTCTACAAGCTTGAAGATTCCAATGCAATTTCTAGCGTCCAATCTTGCAGCCTATTGCTATCATCCACATAGTTATCAAGTTTATTGTCATTCACATTATCTTCCAACAAAAATCAAATAAAAATAATTAAAATGAATTTTTTTTTGTAAATTTTGACATATAAATTTTGTTGTATGAAGAAAACCCTAAAATTCAATAACTTACAATGTCATTGAAATTAATGTCTTCCAAACTCGAAGTAAAGAGAAGGGTGAAAGAAAGCTCCTACAAAAATTAATACAAAACCCTAAAAAAAAAAATCTATAACAACAGAATAGATTATGCAGCATGATATACAAAACTAACCTCTTTTTTTGTCTTTATCTTCCATTCTCTACTCAGCCAATTCTTTTTTATTTTATGGTTTAGGGTTTGGTATCTGAGAATTTACGTTGTTTGAGAAGAGAAGAGAAGAGATAGTACGACTGTTATTGACTGAGTGAAAAGAAATTAAGTGGTGGTAAGAAGTAGGTCAAAAATAATACAATCTATTAATTTTTTAAAGGTGGCCAGTAGTCTAAATGGGGGTGCGAATAGCAGCATATCAAATTTATTGCTTTTTTTTCTTCGAATGCTTCGTTAGGTCATGGAAATGGCGACTAGTGCCTCTCTTCATCTGCCTCCTTTCTCTTCTAATCCCCTCGTTCTTACATCTCGCCACGCTTCTTGTATCCACGTCTTTTCCTTCGTAACTAGTTCTCGACATGCCCGTGACCTAGCATTTGCTCACCACTAAACCCTAATTTATCATTCTCAGATCTACATCGCGATATTCTCAAATTCCCGTTCTTCGGTCTTGATGATCCTTTGACGGCTAGATCTAGCTCGAAGACTGATTTTTCTTCATAACGCTGCTCGGTCGATGCTTTTAACCGCTCCTTTTTGTGACTAGAAACAACTATTGGGGGTTGGTAATATTTGACTCTATGTTTTTTTTTTTGGAGTTTAGCTGTTTGTGTATTTCAATCTTTCTTTTTTGCGTCTGCCAATTGTGGATGGTTTTTTGCGTTCCGCCAACGATTTTGGATATGCTTTCTCTGGGTTAAGTGGTGTTTTGAGGTGGTGGATCTAGGCAGCTCCTTGGTGGAGCTCCTACTCCTAACCAGCTAGGTCATCTTGGTTTTGCTGGCATGTGTGTGTGGTAAGTCTCCTTCCTGATTATTGATTCCTTGCTAGTATGCTATGATATGTTGTTAACTTGTCAATCCGTGCCTTTGTGGCTTGGGTACCTTTATTGCGTAATGTTCAACCTCGGTTTGGTATTCTGGGTTTGTGAAATCTGGTTCATCTTTTCCCATGTCTTGCTGCTATGTAGTTTGGGTTTCAGCTAGCACTATTTGGCTTTGAGCTTCGAGCTGCACTTAACTTGATTTTATCCTCGGCGATTGCCTCGGTAACGGAGCTGTGAGAAAGCGACTTGCTCTCGAGTTTTGCTGCATTTGCTCTAAACATGTTCTCCTTGTAGTGCTCTGTTTCCAAGACTTACTGTTGCCGTTTTTCACAAGGTTTGTTTCAGTGTTTCAAGTTGCGTTGTGAAGTTTGGTCCTGTTCCCATTACATTAAAAATGCTTGTTCTTTTATTTGAACTTGTATATGAATTTTCATGCCAGTTTGTGCTGTCGCTTTCTATCTTTGTAGTGCCTTTTGTAATGTTTATTGATTATGTTTGAGTACGAAAGTGTATATTATCATTTCAAACCCTTGTGGTGTTTGTTTGATGTAATAGCCCTCCCTGTGTGGAGATTGGTTAGTAGTCTAGGAATAGGCAAATTCTATTCAGACCCAAATACTTACTAAGTAGCCCCTTTTCAATGAAAAATTTCAAGGATGAAACAATACTTTTCAATTATATATTCTTTTTAACTGTCCAATATACCTCATAGGGACTCCACGTGGTTTGTAAGAAAACCACGTAGGAGCACTACGAGGTACACTAAAGAACCACGTAGAATCCTACGTGGTTTTTTAGTGTACCACGTAGTGCTTCTACGTGGTTTCTTACAAACCACGTAGAGTCCCTACGTTGAAGGGTATTTTGGCTTTCTTTTTTTAATTTCACGGGGGGCTACTCAGCATAATGAGGGGTTTCCTCGTTTTTATGGTTTATAGGGGTTACTCATCAAATTCTCGTATTCAAATAGAATTTTCCCTAGGAATATGGCATAGCTCCTGTACTGTAAACTAGAATAGTTATAGTGGCCGGTCCACTTTAAATTGAAACTAGTAGTTAGGCAATCTTCCTAACTCATGTATGTACTGTATTTATTATTTGTCGTAATAAAAAGTGTTGCATATCACTATATAAATTGGCTGGCCTTGCCAAATTCAAATGTAATGTCTTCGACCAAAGCATTTTAACTAATAATAATTGTTATTATTGAATAAAGAACTTTATGTTTAGACTACAAAGCTGAATATAGATGATATTTGAATTTTAAACATGATCAGATTCCCTAAGGCCAAAGTGATATGGTTTAGATGAAGATAATTGGTGTAAATAAAAGTCATAACCGAGCAATGCTTAACAAAATGAAATTAAATTTTACTGAAACTAAGCAAGCAAAAAAATTGGTTTAAATGTTATACAACCTGCTAAGTGATGTGTGTGTTGATATTAGATTTTAGCCATAAGGATTAATTAGTTTATAATTATTATAAATTAATTAATATTTATGTAATATTAATCATAAAATTTGATTATGATTTGAGAAATAAACATTACAAAATGTACTATAACATTTATCAATACATCATTAGCCTACAATATCAATAAGTGATTAAATTGGATTAAATTACATAATACTTTATTATTGGCTTAAATGGATTTAGAACCCATTATAAAGTTAAGAATTTGGGTTGAACTAAGAAAGAATAAATGGATCAGTTTTGGCGTAGAGGGCTTGAATTTAGATTTCTTGGGTTGAAGGAGACATGAGATTAAGTCCACTTTTCTATCCATTTTATCAACTGTATAAGAATCCCTAACCCAAATTACGAATAGTCATTTCTCTACCTCATATTCCCTTTTTGTTGTCCGAATTACACCTTTTCTTCTCCATCATTATGAATTCAAATCAAGTAGATTTGATCACTATTTGATATCTAAAGGTCAATGTTCAAAGACTATCAATTTGCTCAATCAGAAAAATCTTCTAAATGGAAGTTTTTTCTTTATCATGTGTACTTCAGAGATTTGGAATTAAGGCATGATTTCTATCAGATTATAAATTATAATTCTCATTATAATATTTATTGTGCATACATTGTATTGTCAATTAAGTGACGATTCTTATACATAATAATGTTATCAGAAATAGTTTGGTAATATGCATGCAAATGTTTATATTTAAAAAACCATTTTGTACTATATTTCAAATCAATGCAGACATATGATAATAAAATTCAATATCTTATTAAGTAATTAATTTATGTATTATTAATTACATATTTATTTTTTATATTTAATTACAACGTCACATTGTGATTAAATTATTCATAGAATTTTTTATATAAGATTTATAATAATACCAATTTTTGTTGCTAAGAAAATAATTTTTATTAATATTTATTATCACCAAATACTATTTAAAATGATATACTATATAAGTAAACTATATTAACTAAAACATGTATGAATGTTATTTTTAAAGCTTTATGAAATTAAGTTTAATTAATGGCATATAAGCTCTCGATCGAAAAGGAAATTCTTATTTTTTAAAATTAATGATAAATATGGTCGAATATCAACATGTCATTTAAAAAATTATTTGTACTAAAAATATTATAAGAAAATTTCTCAAACCTCAATAGTCATTTGATTTACAAGGAACTTAAATTTTGAAATAAAGTCCAAAAATAATTTTTTACTAAAATTTTATGTTAATATTCAACTAAATTATATTTTAAAATAATAATAAGTTATTTTTGAGCTTTGCATATTATTCGGAATTTCATATAAAAATTGATAATTTTATTAGTTAATGAATGTATTCAAATACTTGTATATAATAAAGAAAATATCAATAATGCAAATACATATTACAATAATGTATATACACATATTATTATAATATTTTTTAAAATAACTTGTTTAAATACAAAAATTTTGTTTATTTATTGATCGTGAATAATATGTGTACAAATATATATATATATATATATATATACATACATACATATATATATATATAATGAAAGGATTTTTCTAATTAATACACACACACAAATCTATGCACATAACTATATTATTAATTGAACTATTACAATATTTTCTAATAAAATCTTAAATCATGTGCGCAACTGAAAATAATTTATTTATTAAATTCATTACATTAAAATATATTTTAGTTGATTTTTTTTTGTAATTACATAAAGCAGAAATAAAAATTATTTCCCAAACTTTATTTCTAATTTTAGAATTTCAGTAAATTATCAATGATATTTTTAGGTCTACGAAATTTTCATGCATTTTATGGTTTAAGTAAGTTTTAAAATGATTTATTATTTTCAATTTAATTAAATATTAATTTATAAAATAAATATTTTTTTAGTTTTTTGCTCAAGAGATTATCTAATATTAATATATCTTTATAAAACTTAAAAAATTATTTCCATAATATATTTTAATTAATACATTTTTTTTATGTAGTAAATTAATTTGAATAATATTGAATAAAATAAATATTTATAAAAAATTATTTACTTACTATTGAAATATAGTATTGCTATATAATCGTATGACTGATTTTAACCATAATGCGATACTGCAATTAATTATGAACTATATATATATATATATGTAGTTAAATAATATGTATTTTCCACTTTAGAGAGTAAAATAGTAAATTAAATTATTATACTAGGGTTGCACTATTAGGAAATACATTAAAAATGGACTTTCTGAACATAACTATATACGTGCATATAACTAAACTACTTGTGACAACATCATTGCATATTAGAATCGTTAGCCACTAAAAAAATATATCTATGCATAATATGATATTATACCAAGAATTATAATTTACGAGTGGAAACTCGTGCGATGCACGGAAGCATAAACTTTCAAGTGTTGTAGTTTGCATTTATGAATAAGATATGAGAACGTGTTGTATGATAGTGAGAAATATAATGTAAATGATACATGTATTTGTTAGGATTCAACCGTAGACATTAAACTTTCCAGTAAGTAAATGATTGATGTATAGCTAGTGGCTACAGTTTGGACATGGTGTAAACTGTGTCAAATTTCATGTATCTCTATTCAATTGATGAAAAGATGTATATATGAAATGATGAATTAAACAACCATGTATGTGTTAATTTGCATTGATTGAACACAATGAGCATAGAAATATGAGTACGGAATTGAAAAAAGCATATGCATAAAAATAAAAGGTTATGTCATACGAAATTAACCACACCATAACAAAGTGAACAGTAGTTACCAATCAAAATGATTGAAACAAAAGAGCAGCAAGTAGTAAAAACAAATAGCATTCTTAAGATGAAGATGAAAAACTATAGTAGTTAAAAAGTCAGCATAGTTCAAGATGGTGTATGGTGGCACCATAACATGCAACGTGCAACAGTATAAATATCAGTGTGCATTAAATACGTCTATTTGCAAATCAAACAATAAATATCCTCTTATAAGAAAATACCAACGTTACTATATAAGCAAGAGTATGAATATCGGTGTGCATTAAATATGTCTTACATAAATCTTTCTGAACAACGAAAGATACGTTGGAACTATGATTGAAAAAATAACAGTTCATAACAATTATTCTAAAACTAAAGTGAAAAGGTTAATCTTATAAACCATGCAATAATCATATATAATGCCTAATTAATAATGTTGATAAAATAAAATCAGCTTCAACAAAATTAGATTTGTTGGCAAATATAAATAACAGGTCAATTGAAGCCGTTCTCATATAAACTTCCCATTAGAGGAGAAGTAAACATATTTGAATGTGCGTACATAAACAGAACAATATATGATAACGGATGAATAGTTGGCTTCACTTTAAAGAAGAAACACACATAGGTTATTATTCCATACACCTGCCAGTTGGGAGCTCAAGTATTCGTGTCTTACTATGTCATCTTGCCGTTGCAATCTCTCGCTTTGTATGGTCCAGAGAAGCTGCCAAAAAACTCTTAAACCATAATTTTGCGTTGTCTTTTACAGGCCTATACATAAGCACTGAATTAAGTGACTTGATCTCTTTCATATCATACATGTCAAACAATAAATAAAACCTTCAAATACATTAGGAAAAAGTCTCCAATCAGGTGTGAAGTATAAGTTCTTTGGTAAATTAGACCAACAAAAAGATGAATTTTTTTGTTGAAGGCTTGATGGATATAAAGACTTTAAGCTTCATATAAAAATACAAAAATAAAACTCAGTGCAAGATCAAAAAACATCAAAAGGATTGTCAACACTGCATTTGTGATATAATATTATCTTTACTGCTAACGCTTTTAGGTTAAAAAATAGTCTGGTCACCATTGCAAAAAGCAAGCATAACAGTAATGGAAGCAACAACTTTAACTTTAGTCCCCACATGTGCTGCGTCAATATGATACTGTGGATGAAGGTACACAACAGAACATGAACTAAATTTACATTTTTCAGTTTCAATATCCACCTATGTACAATATAGTGTATTGGCATTAATCTGATATGTATTTCAGCACACACAGCAGGTGGTGGGACTACAAACCAACGTTTGAAAGAGGTCAAGTGGGTGAAGGTTTGCTGTAGAAATACATATTTGAATGCATGACATATTCTTTATCTTGTTTGTTTATGGTTTTATGTGTATATATGAAGAAAGTAAATATGGAAAGTATTTACGGTGAAAAAGGGAATGTTATACTGGAAAATAACTTGCTTACCATTTTTTGTAAATATGACAATTACCATAAAGATAAAAAAAATGGCATTCTGATGAGAACAATGTTCACATTTATGCACCTACCACTTTAACAACACAAAGT
Source organism: Allium sativum (assembly GCA_030737875.1). Lineage (NCBI taxonomy): Eukaryota > Viridiplantae > Streptophyta > Magnoliopsida > Asparagales > Amaryllidaceae > Allium > Allium sativum. The sequence continues at coordinate 348,012,444 of CM060920.1, forward strand.
ATACAAAAGAAAAATCATTGATAATTAGCTTTTATTTCTTTGATTAACATAATACATGATATAGAAAAAGAGTAAACTTCAGCAAAATAAAAAAAAGGCCACAATAATTTTCGGACGAACTTATAGTTTTAGTAGTAAATAAATCTTTGGTGCAAAACAAAAAATATAACAACTTAAATTTGTAGTATGTTCCAAACAATCCTATTTGTATGAGTTTTCGATGACAATTAATCAATACAATCATTTAAAATGACATATATTACATAATATAGGAATGACAACTACAATTGAGCATAGTTTATGAATACTATGGCCAACAAACAACAATAGGTTACTAGTAAATCAACTATAATTGGCATAGATTTTCCTTCATAAGGATCGTAAAATTTATTATGGACATAAATCTACTAGCGTCAAAATTCTAATTTGTCTTGTTAACATCATATTAAGTTCTATTCAATTAAATTCAAAAGTGACCAGTCCAAAAACATGTACAATCTGTAGTAGACATGATAATTGATTTTACTACATTTTGATATGAAGAGAATTCTACTAATCAGTGTTGCCTGAAGTGCAAAATGAAAATGGATTTTAACATGGTAAACCCCAAAAGTCAATGTGAAAACATATCTGTTTTTGGTTAGCAATAGATAATAGTTATAAAAAAATGTCAATAGATAGTAATTAAAATAAATGGGAATAAAATTATTGATTGAAATTGAAACACTTGTTGAAAAAAATGGAAAAGTGGACACAAATGAGAATCAATTAAAGGTGATTTGAGATTTATTACGTTTATTTATCCATAAACATCTTGTTAGCAGTTTTAAAAGTTGCCAAAATGAGCGCATAAATTCAACCAAAGTGCAAAGTTATTAAAGGAAAAAAATCATTGATAATTAGCTTTTATTTCTTTGATTAACATAATAATTACATGATATAGAAAAAGAGTAAACTTCAGCAAAATACAAAAAAAAGCTACAATAATTTTCGGATGAACTTATAGTTTTAGTAGTAAATAAATCTTTGGTGCAAAACAAAAAATATAACAGCTTAAATTTGTAGGATATTCCAAATAGTAATCTTATTTGTATGAGTTTTCGATGTCTATTAATCAATACAGTCATTTAAACTGACATATATTACATAATATAGGAATGACAGCTACAATTGAGCATAGCTTTTGAATATTACGGCTAACAAACAACACTAGGTTACTAATAAATGAACTATAATTGGCATAAATTCCCCTTCATAAGGATCGTAAAATTTATTATAGACATGAATCTGCTGGCATCAAAATTCTAATTTGTCTTGTTAACATCATATTAAGTTCTATTCAGTAAAATTCAAAAGTGAACAGTCCTAAAATCAGGTACAATCTGCAGTGGACATGATAATTGATTTTACTGCATTTTGATTTGAAGAGAATTTTAATAATCAATGGATAGTAACTGAAATAAATGGGAATAAAATTATTGATTGAATCTGAAACACTTGTTGAAAAAATGGAGAACACAAATGAGAATCAATTAAATGACTAATTTGATATTTATTACGTTTGTTTACCCAAAAACATTTTGTTAGCAGTTTTAAAAGTTGCCAAAATGAGCGCATAAATTCAACCAAAGTGCAAAGTTATTAAAGGAAATTATTTAATTAATTTTCATAATCGAGGCTAGTATAATTACATATGTTGTAATTAGCATTATAAGGCATCTAAAGCTTTAATATAATTAATTATTATTAAACGAAAAATATGTAAAAACTAATAAACACAATTTGATTTCTATATGGAGAAATTAACCTTTCCATTAAGCGATATAATATTTGAAGAGCTAATTATTTAACTTATGAGAAGAAGGAAGATGAAGTACGTAGAGAGGCATAAAGATGAAGCAACTCTAAATCCATTTCCTCTCGCTGTAGTAATTAGCGTGTTGAAAATTTAAAAGGTGTGTTACATGAAACAAATTTACATAACATGTATACATAATCATTCTGTTTGATTATATGTCAATTTAAAGGTGAGTATACGACAAATCGATAATACAATTAACCGGTGGTTTGGAGTAATTTTTTAATTTGAAGCAAGCAGTGAATAGAATAATTAAATCAAGCTATGACAAAGTAAATGAGTTACCTTTCATATAAGTGTGCTTGTTTTTCCTATTTGACAATTAGTCTGCAATTATTTAATTTACAGTAATAACTTCACACAGTTTATATTAAATAAAAGATGAAATACATTTTAGGTTAGGAGAAGTGGAAAGACAATGGAGAGAAATGCAATTCCAGCATCTTCGTCATATTAAATACGCAGTAGGAAAAAAAATTAGTTCATCCTTCTTTATATGCTTAATGCTCCTTTATTCATGTGCATGTGCTAATAATACATATTTAAATGTGCCATATTAATATAGTTTGTTTGTTATTATGCATTTCAAAAGTAGGCAAATATTCTTAATACAATATAAATTTAATATTAATGTGTTAGTAAATGAAGAAATGCTTTGTAAATTTGACTACTGGCATAGCAAATATGGTTAGCAGCAAGAATTACATCAATCAATATAAGGCAAATGCGGATGAGGTGGAAATCAAAATATCAGGGGATGTGTTTAAATTAGGATGGTGGATTTGGTTTTGCGGGATTAAATCTGAATCACTCTTTGTCTTGTTGTTTGTCCAAAGGGGGAATTTTATTGTATAGATAATCTAATAATAAACATACTTTATTTTCAAAGCCTTGAAGTACAACTTGAAAAAGTCTTCCTTTTGAAACCTTCTCTGATTTTGCAGATTACCAGTCTTGAACCACTGACCTTTAGTTATCAAATAACGATTAGATCTGGCTTGATCTGAGTTTGTATTGGTAGAGAAGCCGACGTGTAATTTTAGCCAGTAAGAAGGGAATATGAGGCAGTAAAATATACATTTTCAGTTAGGGTTAGAGGTGCTTATAGGGATGACAATAGGCCCAGTCAGGATCCAAACCCGGTATACCCACCCCTGTTTTCGCCCGTTTAGACCTGTCCCATTGGATCTTCGGGGAAGGTAGACCCACGACCTGATTATGAGAGGCCTGGGTCTAGGCTCTGGTCTAGCACGACCTACCCACCCCAACCTGAACTGCAATAGTGAAACATCATTAATTTTTTTATTACTCTAATTCTTACTTGCTAATTTTTTGAAGTATATGTGGTTATGACATGAATATTATGTACTATCAGTCACTGACTATAAAATCTTCATAGTATTAAGTTGCATCAATGATGATTATAGCATAACAAATGCATTCTTTTTGAACTATTATCTACAACACATTTTATTATATTTTATTATCATTATAAACTCATTATTATTTGTGAAAACCCGTAACTTCCCCGTAAAGGAAAGCGTCGGATAGTTCGAGAACAAGCCACAACAGAACACATACAGAAGAACATTTCATTGTATATTACAACAATGCATCAGATTACAAGAATATACAGAGTATAAATGAATATTACACAGAAATATCAGAGATTTAAATTACATTTAAATACATCGCAGCAAAAAATAATACAATACACAACTAGAAGGAGATATACGGATACAAAGCTTTCCGGATATTGTTCCAGCTGTAAACCAGGATCCTGTGAATATAAATCTGCAAAACCAAAACTACTAGCTGCCCGTGTCAAAATAAGGGCACCCAGAGTTTAGGTTAAAACAATAAACTCCAGGTCAGTCATGTGACTGGTGTGAGAACTAAAACAGTTATCAATCTTTATTTTTAAAGTTAGGTAAATCAAGGGACCACGCCGTATAACACGGAACGGGTTTCCTCCCAAGAATACCAGTGCATAAAACAAACAGCGCAATGCTAAATAAAGAAAAATGAAGCTGTTATAAGACCCAGGTCCCATCACACAATGCAACGCAGCCGAGGATAGGGTTTTCCCTTATAACAGCCAAAGAATGCTTGATACGTTTAAAACAGATTATTTGATACTATAATAAGTGCATAGTGTATAAAACAACTTCAAATCATAAGTATCAATCATAGGCGGCATGGGTACCATATATCATGTCGCCATACTAGTTATACAATTAAAACCGCAAATGTCGTATTGGAAGTTGGGTTATCATTTATGGTATGAACCGAGGCTAGGGGCAAGATCCTCTACCGATTTGTGACTCTCTAGCCCGAGCCACAGGGTCAGAGCGCATCGACCCTTTAGATCGTCAGGGCCGGTCCACCGATGTGGATTATTATGCCTGAACACTACGTTTCCCCGCCCTTTGGGGCGTAAGCCTGGCCCGTCAGCCGACCAGAAGCATCGGCCGAAACCGATATCACGAGGCGCCTCGCTTTTCAGCAAGTAATAATAAGCAACATCCACATGAGTCAAACTCGTCAGCCAGTTCAAGCACTGACGCCACTCCTAACTAGAAAGAAACGCACGCCCTCCCTGAGGTCCGTCTCCCGTTTTCGGTTCATACCGGGTGTGAAACTCGCGAAGTGAACGTTACACAAAGCTACGCCACAAAGGCCGTGCTTCGATCATCAACCACAAGACTTTTCTTTTCAACAGAAGCCTTGATCATTTGCATCTTAGCATGCCACACAGGCAATTCACTCCATGCGATTGATATCCATCAATATATAACCCCTGAGCTCGTACGTCTCAGAGAAGGGCGTTAAGCAAGAGAATAAATTCTCCGCCGCCAAACAGATATATATTTAATAGAGATCAATCACACGGACTAAAATCCAATGTTAGACACACAGTCCATTTACAAGTCCGTTTTGGGTCTGAACGAAACCGGAGGCACCTAGTACCCCGCATATCCATCGATCTCCAAGTACGTCTGGACGATCACTAACTGTTTCCATCTTCTTGGGTGTACAGCCCAATCAAGATCATCAGTAATCACCCAAACGACGTGAAGACTTCTGGTCTTCGACCACCGTCTTCATCTTCGACTTATCGTCGTATCAGTTATTCAGAATGGGATAAACCCGGTCTTTCCGAATAACTCGCGTATATTTAAATAAGTGTTACACAAACACAACATACGCCTCATTCCAATTCATCAGTCACTAACCGTAAATTAATCAAGAGAATAATTCCCCAAATATTAACCCCGAAGGCCGAAACCAACATCAGATCAATATCCAGAAAACCATTCTGCTTAGCTAACCGACAGTTAGTTTCTAAATTTCACATTCATAGGGAAAGGTTCCCATTAATTTTATCCAAGATAAATTTCTTGAATTTATTCTTTAATCTATTTTTGAATATCAATTCAAACTAGTCGGAATTAGCGAACCTTACCGTAGTAATCATTGGTTTTAATTTCCCAATCCCAACCTATTCATCCCATGAAGTAAAACTGGTAATACTTCATATCTAACACCACGGTGTTATCGGTAAATTCGATTACCATTTCACGTTCAAATCTAATTAAAGATTTAACTATCGCCTGGAGCAAAACTGGTGATACTCCATCCTCGATCATTTCAATCTAATTAAAGATTCATTAAAACTCCACTTAGTTTTAATCGTTAACTGGGTTAAAGAATCCGTGTCATTTAAAAACACAGTTCACGATAAACCCAAAATCACATTCATTAATTATCGGGTTAAAGAACGAGTGTTGTTTAAAACACTGTTCACGATAAACCCAAAAATCAATATCAATTCAATTCGAATTAAATATTATTTAATTGGTACAATTCATTAAATCTAAATAAAAAGATTTAACCTTTTCTCAACTGGGTTCAAGAATAGTGTTAGTGAAGACACCATTCACTACAAACCCAAATCACATTTGATATTCAATATAAGGCTCTGAATAGAAAATATATCGGCTTATATTCAATATCAAATTCTATGATTAACAAATGTCTTATTGGAAATAACGATATAAATATATATCTTTCAAATTTCCATAACAATATCTATATAATCACGAAATCCAATCTCGAAATATTCCGAAGACAATTTCGATTCAAATCCATTCCAATATAATTATTGGAAATCCTGGTTATCTTTAAAACCCTTTTTCAAATTCAATTTATTTATAAAAAAAATAAATAGAATTATAGTTCTAGTTCAAAACTAGTTCATTTCGATAAAAATCTATTTTTATCTTTTCAAGTATGGAGTTTTTCATCCCAATTCTTTCTAAATCATTTCTTATGATTTTACACAAATTATTACTATTTTTAATGATTTTATCAAGGCCCGTACAGTCGATTTCCATCAACGGCTATCGAACTGCACTTACAGCGACCTTTTTCAAATTTGATTTGGACGTAACTCCAAATCCAACCGTTAGATTTTGAATTTCTAGTATTTTAGAAAGCTCTTTTCGATACGAACCCAACGGTTCTGGTTTTAGGAGAATCCGACGGTCGGATCTCCCGTAATGTCCGTTTGAAATAAATGGTCGAAATTCGCGAACTGCCGCGGCGCGGCGCGTTCTATTCAGGCAATTATATTATATATATAATATATATAATATATATTTCGTCGATTTCTATTTAAAACGAATTATATAAATAGTTTAAAATTCGTTTCAAAAGCAATTTCAACTTCCTTTTCAATTCAAATCAAAATTGAATTCTTCTTTATAAATTCGTTTTAAAATTCATTTCTATTCAATTCAAATTTCAATTCAATTTGAATTCATTTCAATTCGCTTTCAATTCAATTTGAATTCGTTTTCAATTCAATTCATTTCGAAATCGTTTTCAATTCAATTCATTTCGAAATCGTTTTCAATTCAATTCATTTCGAAATCGTTTTCAATTCAATTCATTTCGAAATCGTTTTCAATTCAATTTGAATTCGTTTTCAATTCAATTCATTTCAAAATCGTTTTCAATTCAATTTGAATTCATTTCGAAATCGTTTTCAATTCAATTCATTTCGAAATCGTTTTCAATTCAATTCATTTCGAAATCGTTTTCAATTCAATTTGAATTCATTTTCAATTCAATTCATTTCGAAATCGTTATCAATTCAATTTGAATTCATTTTCAATTCAATTCATTTCGAAATCGTTTTCAATTCAATTCATTTTGAAATCGTTTTCAATTCAATTCATTTCGAAATCGTTTTCAATTCAATTCATTTCGAAATCGTTTTCAATTCAATTTGAATTCGTTTTCAATTCAATTCATTTCGAAATGAATAAAATCGATATAAATATCGTTCACGTCAAAATGGCGTCAATCTAATCAACACGGCTTCATAAATTTCTATTTTCAAATATTCTATTTCAAATATTTCTTTTTCAAAATAGTTGTTATTATCAAAATATTTCGTTCAACACATGACCAATCTCAATGGATGAGTACTGTCAACACATGAACCTTTATTTTATATTGATAAAGATGTAAATTTTATTACTAAAATATTTCGTTCAACACATGACCAATCTCAACGGATGAGTACTGTCAACACATGAACCTTTATTTTATATTGATAAAGATGTAAATTTTATTACTAAAATATTTCGTTCAACACATGACCAATCTCAACGGATGAGCACTGTCAACACATGAACCTTTATTTTATATTGATAAAGATGTAAATTTTATTACTAAAATATTTCGTTCAACACATGACCAATCTCAACGGATGAGTACTGTCAACACATGAACCTTTATTTTATATTGATAAAGATGTAAATTTTATTACTAAAATATTTCGTTCAACACATGACCAATCTCAATGGATGAGTACTGTCAACACATGAACCTTTATTTTATAATATTCTTTATTTTTCAAATTGGAATGAGGCCCAATCAATTACTATATAAAGTTAATTATATGGATTTTCATACAACACATGTATAATAGCATTGAAAAATAATCAACCATCAACCAAAGTGCACTACACTGTATAAGCATCAAATATAGATATCTAACGCTTATAACAGCTTGTCAATCAATCGATCGACATATTTAATCAATCAGGATGAGTGAACTTCATATTTCATCCCAACACCCGTGTGGGGTTTTCAAACAATCAAACACAGATTTTGTTTGTGCAGTTGGGCGATGTGTAAAATTTATCGACCCAATCAATGTCCTTCAAATAGGTGTACATAAACAAACCGTCTGGTTTGTAAATGAATATTTTATTTTATTCACTTCACGTTAAAAATTATATTTTTAACGATAAAACATTTTATTCCAACATATGAATTTCTATTCAGTTCATTCTTTAAATAAAATGATATTTTTATTTATCTAACTTATTTTAGAAAATTTCGGCGGCATAACGGCACGATACTAGAAACGGGACGAGGCCTAGCCTTATCCCCGGTCTAGTGAAGGCCCACGCCATTCACACATCAATCAAAATGTAATAACCCGGAAAATACGAGCCAATTTAATTTTTTTTAAATTGGTTATTCCAAAGGAATTTGAACAATTGAAATAGAATATTTCAATAAAATAGTAAGTTAGGAATAGTGAGCCAGTTTGAAAATTTGAATTCATACTTTGACTGACTATGCAGGGTGGAAAATATAACGGATTTTAGTGAAACCAAAAATATTTAAATCTGTTATTCAATACCTTTCTAACGAATCTGAAAAATAGAAGTTTCATAACGGGAATCAAAAGTTATGGCCGAATGAATTTTCAGAGGGGTCGGTATATAGAATATAGCCCTGGAAAATTGATATTTTGCATACGACCTCAGAATTCGACGAAACCAATTTTGTTGGGTCCGGGATGCCAAACTATTGCTAGGTTTCAAATTTCATAATTTTTGAAGCTAATATGTGAGCGTGGAAAAAGAAAATGTGTTTGGTTGATTTCCGTTAAATAGGATCGACCAGAAAATGGCCATTTTTCAAACGACCTCAGAATTCGACGAAACTAGTTTTGTTGGGACCGTAGCATCAAAACATAGCTAGATTTATTTTTCTGGAATTTTTCGAATCAGTTTGTGGCCCTGGCAAATTGAAATGCGTGTTCAGAGTTAAAAATTAAATGTTTTATACTTTAATTTGAAAAACAACTGACTGTAACAGTCGAGTTGGCCCACGAAACATATCCCATTGTGTCCGGAATGGGGGTATTTAGCTAGGGGCGACAGTCGTTGGGTTTAAAAAGGAGTTCGTTTAAGAAAACACTATTTAAAATTTTAATATAGTCTCGGCCAATCATATTTTTTCTTTCATAAAATAAAAAAATAAAAAAAGGAGAAACCCCCCCCCCCCCGTTCAACGGCGACTCGTGCTTCCCCGTTCCAGACCAGATCGCCGCCGCCTCCGCCACTTTCAGACGCCGCCACTACCCAAAAACGACAGCCCTTCCCTCCACCTCCAAATCCGACTAAGCCTCGCCGCCACCCATCGCCTGTGCCGCCCGTATCGAGCCTCCAAAGTCCGACCCTATCGAGCGCCGCCCTGCCTTCCTGCCGCCATCGAACTGAGGGTGGTGACCATCGACGGAGAGCCCTCTCCAAGGCCGACGTGGTGGTGCAGGCCGATCGTCTCAACGATCAACGGATCTCGCGATTTTCGCAAACCTAGTTTTGAAGCTTTCTGAAAGTGCGTTTTTCTTTGATCTGTACACTTTGAAAAATCATATCTTTTGGTGTGTTGACGAAATTCGATGAAACATGAAACATCGAGACCGCAAGGAAGCTCTCTACCCAATAGAAGAAGCTGCGGATTTTTCTGACATCGTATCGATTTTTAGCGCTCAGAAAACCAAGGTGAGAAATCTAAATTAACGTGAAATTGAATGGAAAATGTCGTGTATAATTTATATAAGCGAAATATAAATTACATACGTGTTGTATACCTCAAGTACATGCGTAGTGTAAGCCATATGAGCGAAGTATGAATTGTTACATGCATAGAATAATTGATATATGTGTTGAAATGCAAGTGAAATATAGCAAAAATATATTATATATATATATACTCCCCTCGTCCATAAACCATGGGCGATATTTATTGTGGTGAATTGGTGTGAAATATTGGGTGAAAAATACGAATGGTTGAATAATTGTTTGTGGTTGATATTGTTTGGTTGTGGTTGAAAAACACCCATTGGTAGTTGAAATGAATTGGAAATATTTGTGGAAATAAAAATAAACATGCCGCCTGCGTGCGAATTAGATGCATGAATCCCCATTGTCAAAAACCGCGAGGTTTTAAGGTAGAGCGAGGAGCCGTACTAGGGACAGTGCCGGTTTTAACTACCCTGCCGTTATGCTGCCGAAATTTTGAATAATCTTTGTGTGTTAGAATTATTTTCATATGTTGAAATTATTTTACATGCATTGAAATTAAAGTCATATATTGAAACTATGACCATGTGTGGAATTATTCATGTGTTGAAAAGTGTTGTATGAAAATTAAATTCATTTGTGAATGAGTGAAGTGTTTAACAATAAAAATCACATTTTTATATATATATGAAGTATCAAAAATATTTTCCTTATATAAATAATTTCAACCATAAAAATCCCATCTTTCTAATATGAACAACATAAATAAAATGTCCATGTGTGGAAATACTCATTTGTGGAGAAGTGTGTGTTGTGGAAAAGTTCATGTGTTGAATAAAAAGATCGAACAATAAAAATTACATTTTTATTGAAACTATGAAGTGTTGAAACCATACATTGGTTGAATAAATATTTGAACGGTAAAAATATCATTTTTATCATATGTGTGAAGTGTTAAAGATATGCTGACGTTGAAATAAATATTTGTGATAGAAATATTATTTTTAACATGCATAGGAACTAAATAAAATAGTCATGTGTTGAAATCTATTTTAGTTCGCCAAAATTATCATCTTTGAAATGTGAAGAGTTGAAAATAGCCACTTGTTCAAATAAACGTGCATGAGTTGAAATATACATTAACTAGCTAATGATATGATTTTAGCCTATGCATGCGATATTAGAATGAATGGTGTTTTTAAACCAAAGCAAGGCAAATATGAAATTGAATGGAAAATGATAAATGTTAGAAATTGTATATATGTACATGCATATCTATTGAACAGGTTAAAGCAAAAGGGGCTAGAGAAGAGAAATAGAATTTTGTGCCCGACAAATAGGTACACATTTACCGCTTTGTTTGGGTGATGATTTTATGAGCCTGTTGGCTAGCCGCTTGGCTTTTTCTTTTTCTTTTTGATATGAAACGCCCGTGTGGCTATTTGGGAATTTTCCCAGACCCTCCCGTACAAAGGAAGTTATGGCGAAATTTTCCAAAAATTTAAGGCGTTAGTGAGATAATTGAAATGGAAACGATATAGGAATTTTTGAATGAACTATATTTATATAAATATATAAATATAAATAGAATTAAAACGAAACGTGGCCGTGCAGTTCATATTTTGAAACCGTGATTTCAAACGACTAGTGCGGGAAATCCAACCATTGGATTTTCCCGAAACCTCAACCGTTGGGCTCGCCTTGGAAATATCTTTCTAACGGCACCAACTTTGTGAAGATCCGACGGTTGAATTGTCTGGAATGTTTAATTCAAAACTGAAGAAAAACAGCGCCAGAAATGATTATATTTATATATATATATATATAATTAAATTAAATCGAATAACGACGCTGCAGTTCGTAAATTGAAATCGTAACTTCAAATGGTTGGTGTGGAAAATCCGACCGTCGGATTTTCCCAAAATTGAAATCGTTGGATTCGTTTTGAAATGACCTTCCTAATGATGTAGAATTTGTGAAGATCCAACGGTTAGATTTTCAGATATGTGTAAAACAAAATTAGTGGAAAGCAGCGCCAGTGCATCGACATGACCTGAAACGTCGTTTAATTAAATATGGCCGTTTTAAATTAAAAAAAAATGGCGATATATCGTTATGAAGTGCTATAGACGATATAGAGTGAAAATGAACCAATTTTGTTGTGTTGGCTTGAGGTGTGATGGCTGAATGTATTTGACATGAAAATTTTAACTAAATAACTGAAATGTGAATGTTGAATAGCTCAACCATGTGATTAATTGGTTTGAAAATCTAAATATACGTGGATTATTTGAAAAGGCCGAGTTTATCTCATTTCAAATAATCGATCGACGTTGAGAAGTCGAAGAGTCGAAGATGGTTGAAGACCGACGATCTCCACATTGGATGGATGGGCGCTACTGATGCTCGTGATTGGAGTAGCTACCATGAAGGAATTGAAGTAGTAGCCGTCCAAACATATTGTTGATTGTACGGATATGCGAGGAATTGGTGCCTCCGGTTTCGTTCAGACCCAGAACGGACTTGTAAATGGACTGTGTGTCTGACATTGGATTTTGTTCTGTGTTGATTGATCTCTGTTAAATATATATCTGTTTGGCGGCGGAGAATTTATTCTCTTGCTTAACGCCCTTCTCTGAGACGTACGAGCTCAGAGGTTATGTATTGACAGAAATCAGTCGCATGGAGTGGATTGCCTGTGTGGCACGCCTAAGTGGCATATGATCAAGGCTTCTGTTGCAAAGCAAAGTCTTGTGGTTGATGATCAAAGCATGGTCTGTGTGACGTAGCTTTGTGTATAACGTGAATTCGCGAGCCTCACACCTCGGTATGAGTCAAAAACGGGAGACGGATCGCTGGGAGTGCACGACGTTTCTTTCTAGCTATGGTGGTGTCAGTGACCTACCAGCCCTGACATTATATATACTTTTCACCTGTGTGGTTGTTGGAATGCGAGGCGCCTCGATTATAGGTCTGTAAGGACCGGGAAACGTGTGTTCAGGGATTGCCAATCCTCAAAAGTAAGAGAGGACCGGCCCAGCCGATTCCAAGGATCATAGTGGGGTCCTGGGACATTTGCTAGAGTGTCTCGAACGGAGAGGAGCTTGCCCCTTGCCTCGACTCATGAAGGAATCCAATTTCCAATACGAAATATACGGATGTGATTGTATTACTAGTATGGCGACATAGTAGATGGTAGCTATGCCGCCTAGGATTAATATTTATGATTGAATTGCTTTTGAAACATATATGCACTAGTAATAATATCAAACTCTTTTGTTTTATTCGTATGAAGCATCTTTGGCCATTATAAGGTAAAAACTCTATCCTCCGGCTTGCGTTGCATTGTGTGAAGGGACCTGAGTCTTATAATGGCTTCATTTTATAAAAAGCATTGCATTGATTTAATCATTTATTTTATTTCATGCACTAGCACTCATTGGAGTAAACCCGTTCCGCGAAAGTGGCGTGGTCCTTTGATTTGCCTTATTATTGTTGTTAATAAGTTGAGTAGATTTCTCATACCAGTCCCATGACTGACTCATAGTTTGTTTCACCTTGCAAACTCGGGTGCCCTCATTTTTACACGGGCAGCCTAATTACATGTTTCTGACGCATCTTTTGGCTCATGGCGAGGCTTGACTACACCGTGCTGACTTGGATTTTCTCCGCCATTATTGTATCTATATTATGATTCCGCCACTGGCGATGTAGACTGATATTCCTTTTGTGTACTCTTTATGTATGATTCCGCCTCTGGCGATGGTGACTGATTATGTATCATTATGCACTAAGTTATATCCTGTACTGTGCTTCTCTGATGTGATGATATCTATATGATTCCGCTGTCATATGTGTGTAAATTATTCTATTTTCTGTTTATGCTATTATCTGTGATCTGCTAATGATGATTGATGTGTTATATTCCAATGATTATCCTTAACACCGTGTCACGGGGTTTTGGGATCGTCACAGCTGGTATCAGAGCTTTGGTTAACCTTAGTTCTGGAATCTAACACATTAAACACTTCGTCAAAATAGAATCAGTAGTATTCTAAGGCGAGTCGCTCATTAGAGATAGGACTAGTAAAGTCCTAGAATGAGCGGAGCAGATTAGCAAAAACAATTGATCAGTTCATCGTTATCTTTCCGTAGAATTTCTGCTTAATTATGCAATAGACTATCATTTCTGTTGGCTGACTTTTTCGTTACTTATACAGAATTTGACAAATGGCTACCAGAGCAGCCGCCGCTAGAGGAGGCCGTGCCGGCCGAGGCCGAGGAAGGGGAGAAATCCCAGCTCAAGAAGGACCTTTGATACAACCGGCAGCTCAATACTTCGAGCTCGACCGTGTAGCTAAGAGATATAAGAACTTAGGAGGCAAGACCTTCTCGGGAACTGGCACCGTAATAGAGGCCCTTGCATGGCTCAAAACATGCGAGAAAATTCTTGAAGGCCTAAGGCTAGGAGACGAAGACAAAGCTGTTATGGGCGCCTGGCTTATGCAGGAACAAGCCGAATTGTGGTGGGAATCTCTTACCGCCAGGAATAGAGAAGCTGGAAGAACATGGGATGGATTTAAAGAACTCTTCAAGGAGAAATATGTCCCAGGACAAGCTCTAGAAAGAATGCATGATGACTTCGCCAATCTCCAGCAAGGGGATCTTTCTGTGCAGGATTATCTGAACAAATTTACAATGCTGTCGCCCTATGCTCCAGAGCTCGTTGCCACTGCGAAATCCAAAAATAAGAGGTTTATCTTTGGACTAAGACGACAATATCATGATAGAGCCATGGCCCATGTCAAGCTGGATTTCAATGAGCTAGTGGAAATGACATGCAACTATGAAGACCTTGATCAAAGGCATCTGGATCAGGATCGCGCTAGAAGCCAAGCCGGAAACAAGCGCAAGCCTGCTGTAAATCAGGGCGAGTCAAGCCAAGCAGCATCTTCCAAACCTCAGACTGGCAAGCCGCCAAGAGGAAGTTGCTTTAACTGTGGTAAGCCGGGGCACTACTCAAACGTCTGAACAGCTCCGAAGAAACAGAAAACGAATTCTCAAGGCTCGAGCCAAGGCTCTCAGAACCCTCGCTCGTGCTTCAATTGTCGCAAGACCGATCATCTGGTCAAAGACTGCCCTTTGTTGAAGAAAGCTACTGTAGCTCATGTCTATGACGGGTCTAGCCCGCCAGCTGCTTCCGATGGAGCAGGTAAACCCGATGTTTTGGGAGGTACCCTTACAATTAAAAATATTCCTGTTTCTGTATTATTCGACACAGGTGCATCGCGTAGTTTTATTACTAAAAACACAGTGCACAAATTAAAGTTAAAACAGCGAAGGCTTAAAGAATCGGTTGAAGTTCATAACCCGATAGGGGGTCCTATTACTCTCGGTTCATATTGTAAAGTACCTATTTCTTTTTCTCGATACAAGTTTCCTTTTGATTTAATCGTTATGGATTTTCCCGAATTCGATATCATTCTCGGGCTAGATTGGTTGACAAAACATGAAGCTGAAGTGAATTGTGCGGAAAGAATCGTTAAAATTCGAACGAAGCTTGGATATATTTCGGTTCCTTGTCATGGTTCGAATCCGAATAGAGAAGAATTTTGGTCAGCATTGGAACTTATCCCCACTTCCATGGAAAAGATTCCGATTGTTAGCAACTATGCAGATGTGTTTGAAGAAGTTGAAAACTTACCTCCGCATAGAGAAATAGAATTCCGAATCGATCTAATTCCTAATGCCAGACCAGTGGTGCATCCAATTCGTAGAATGACTCCGAAAGAAAAGGAAGAATTAGGCGATCAAACTCATCAACTATTGTGGAAGGGTCTAATCAGACCTAGTTTTTCTAATTGGGGTGCAGCTGTTGTGTTTGTCCCGAAGTCAGACGGTACTCTTAGGTTATGTGTTGATTACCGAGACCTCAACAAACAGACACTTAAAAATAAATATCCACTACCCCGCATTGATGATTTGCTAGACCAATTGAATGGGGCGAAAGTATTTTCCCGAATGGACCTAGCTACAGGTTTTCATCAATTGAGAATAGCAGAAGAGTGTGTTCCTTTGACCGCTTTCAGAGGCCCAGACATATTTTATGAATGGTTAGTAATGCCGTTTGGCCTATGCAACGCTCCAGCATACTTTGTCGATCTAATGAATAGAGTGTTCAGGGGAGTTCTGAATAAATTTGTCCTCGTATTCATCGATGATATTTTAATCTACTCCAAATCAAAACCCGAGCATGAAAAACACTTAGAACAGGTATTGGAGATTCTAAGGAAGAACGTCTTCAAAGCCAAATTCTCTAAATGTGTCTTCTGGCAAGAAGAAGTCGAATTCCTTGGCCATGTCGTGTCCGATAAAGGAATCTCTGTTGACCCAAGCAAAATAATAGCGATTCAAGACTGGAAACAACCCACTACTCCCACAGAAGTTAGAAGTTTTATGGGGTTGCCTAGTTATTATCGAAAGTTCGTTAAGGATTTTTCGAAGATATCCGGTCCGTTAACGAAGCTCACAAAGAAACATGAGAAATTTAAGTGGACTTCCGACTGTGAAGAAGCTTTCCAGGAATTGAAATCGAAGCTGACCACCGCTCCAGTGTTAACTATTATTGATGGCAATCAGGATTTAACGGTTTGGACAGATGCTTCTATTAGAGGTCTTGGTGCAGTGTTAATGCAGAGAGGCCAAGTAGTCGCTTATGCAAGCCGCCAATTGAAACCGCATGAGAAGAATTATGTGACTCATGATCTTGAGTTGCTAGCCATCGTATTTGCCTTGAAAATCTGGAGACATTACTTATTGGGCGAGAAATTTATACTGTACACAGATCATCAATCATTGAAGTATTTATATACCCAAAAAGATCTGAATCTGAGACAGCAGCGTTGGCTAGAATTTCTTGCAGCGTATGATCTTGATATCCTGTATACGCCAGGGAAAGCTAACGTAGTAGCGGATGCACTTAGTAGAAAGACCGCAATCGTTGCCCTTCTTATAATTACACCTGGATTGATTCATAGGATTTCAGCCCTTCAGAAAGACGATGAATTCATTCAGAGAATCAGTAAGAGAGTCAAGGAAGGTGAAACCACGAGTTTCCGTATTGACAACAAGGGGGTTCTCAGGTTAAATAACAGGATTTGCATCCCAAATATTCCAGGCCTTCGAAGAGAAGTGCTGGACGAATGCCATAAGTCCAAATTTTGCATCCATCCTGGGGTGAGTAAAATGTACAACGATATCAAACGCACTTTCTGGTGGAAGGCAATGAAAAGAGATATCTCTTTGTATGTTAGCAGATGCCCTACTTGTCAATTGGTCAAGAGTGACCAACAGAAGCTAGCTGGACTGTTACAACTGTTGGAAGTCCCAGGCTGGAAATGGGAACAGATTTCCATGGATTTCATAGATGGTTTGCCGCGAACCAAGAAAGGGAATGACAGCATTTGGGTAATCGTAGATCGCTTCACGAAGACTGCCCATTTTATACCTGTCAGATCCAATAGAACTGCCCAAAGTCTAGCACAGATATATTTCAAAGAAATTGTTAAGCTGCATGGAATTCCCATCAGCATAGTTAGTGATAGAGATCCCCTATTTACTAGCAAGTTCTGGGAGGCTTTCCAGACAGAATTGGGGACAAAACTGAATATGAGCACCTCTTATCACCCACAAACAGATGGCCAAACTGAGCGGGTGAATAGAATTCTAGAAGATTTATTGCGGGCTTGTATAATCGATTTTGGTGGGTCATGGGAAGATCATTTGCATTTGGCAGAATTCTCATATAACAATAGCTATCAAGCAAGTTTGAGAATGTCACCATTTGAAGCATTATATGGCAGACCCTGCAGATCTCCAGCATGTTGGGTAGAACCGGGCAACAGACTTGTACTAGGACCCGATATGATTAGGGAAGCATCTGATAAAGTGGATTTCATCAAGAAGCGATTGAAAACCGCCCAAAGCCGACAGAAGAGTTATGCAGACTCTAGAAGGAGAGATTTGACATTTGCTGTTGGTGATCATGTTTATTTAAAGGTTTCTCCAATGAGAGGAGTAATCAGATTTGGAAAGACTGGGAAGTTGGCACCGAGATTTATTGGTCCCTTTCCTATACTTGAGCGAATTGGAACTCTTGCTTATAGGGTTCAATTGCCAGATTGGTTGCCTGGAGTGCACAATGTATTTCATGTATCTCAACTTAGGAGACATGTGCATGATCCGGATCTTGTTGTAGAAAAAGCAGCGCAGCAGGATGTGGAGATAACTCCAGAATTAGCACTCAAAAGAGAGCCATTAAAAATTGTTGGCAAAGAAACTAGAGAACTCAGAAGCAAAAAGGTTCATTTAGTTAAAGTGCAGTGGAGCAGTGATCCTAGAGACTGTACTTGGGAAACTGAGGAGAGCATTAAGCAAGCTTACCCCAAATGCAGAGTGGATATCTCTGACTAACTCCGGTGCAAGGTACCTTTACAATACCTTGCATTTACATTTTATTTCCTACTTTACTGTTGTTTCCTTTTCGAGGACGAAAAGTTTTAAGTAGGGGAGATTGTAATAACCCGGAAAATACGAGCCAATTTAATTTTTTTTTAAATTGGTTATTCCAAAGGAATTTGAACAATTGAAATAGAATATTTCAATAAAATAGTAAGTTAGGAATAGTGAGCCAGTTTGAAAATTTGAATTCATACTTTGACTGACTATGCAGGGTGGAAAATATAACGGATTTTAGTGAAACCAAAAATATTTAAATCTGTTATTCAATACCTTTCTAACGAATCTGAAAAATCGAAGTTTCATAACGGGAATCAAAAGTTATGGCCGAATGAATTTTCAGATGGGTCGGTATATAGAATATTGCCCTGGAAAATTGATATTTTGCATACGACCTCGGAATTCGACGAAACCACTTTTGTTGGGTCCGGGATGCCAAACTATTGCTAGGTTTCAAATTTCATAATTTTTGAAGCTAATATGTGAGCGTGGCAAAAGAAAATGTGTTTGGTCGATTTCCGTTAAATAGGATCGACCAGAAAATGGCCATTTTTCAAACGACCTCAGAATTCGACGAAACTAGTTTTGTTGGGACTGTAGCGTCAAAACATAGCTAGATTTATTTTTCTGGAATTTTTCGAATCAGTTTGTGGCCCTGGCAAATTGAAATGCGTGTTCAGAGTTAAAAATTAAATGTTTTATACTTTAATTTGAAAAATAACTGACTGTAACAGTCGAATTGGCCCACGAAACATATCCCATTGTGTCCGGAATGGGGGTATTTAGCTAGGGGCGACAGTCGTTGGGTTTAAAAAGGAGTTCGTTTAAGAAAACACTATTTAAAATTTTAATATAGTCTCGGCCAATCATATTTTTTCTTTCATAAAAAAAAAAGGAGAAACCCCCCCCCCCCCCGTTCAACGGCGATTCGTGCTTCCCCGTTCCGGACCAGATCGCCGCCACCTCCGCCACTTTCAGACGCCGCTACTACCCAAAAACGACAGCCCTTCCCTCCACCTCCAAATCCGACTAAGCCTCGCCGCCACCCATCGCCTGTGCCGCCCGTATCGAGCCTCCAAAGTCCGACCCTATCGAGCGCCGCCCTGCCTTCCTGCCGCCATCGAACTGAGGGTGGTGACCATCGACGGAGAGCCCTCTCCAAGGCCGACGTGGTGGTGCAGGCCGATCGTCTCAACGATCAACGGATCTCGCGATTTTCGCAAACCTAGTTTTGAAGCTTTCTGAAAGTGCGTTTTTCTTTGATCTGTACACTTTGAAAAATCATATCTTTTTGGTGTGTTGACGAAATTCGATGAAACAGGAAACATCGAGACCGCAAGGAAGCTCTCTACCCAATAGAAGAAGCTGCGGATTTTTCTGACATCGTATCGATTTTTAGCGCTCAGAAAACCAAGGTGAGAAATCTAAATTAACGTGAAATTGAATGGAAAATGTCGTGTATAATTTATATAAGCGAAATATAAATTACATACGTGTTGTATACCTCATGTACATGCGTAGTGTAAGCCATATGAGCGAAGTATGAATTGTTACATGCATAGAATAATTGATATATGTGTTGAAATGCAAGTGAAATATAGCAAAAATTTATTATATATATATATATATATATACTCCCCTCGTCCACAAACCATGGGCGATATTTATTGTGGTGAATTGGTGTGAAATATTGGGTGAAAAATACGAATGGTTGAATAATTGTTTGTGGTTGATATTGTTTGGTTGTGGTTGAAAAATACCCATTGGTGGTTGAAATGAATTGGAAATATTTGTGGAAATAAAAATAAACATGCCGCCTGCGTGCGAATTAGATGCATGAATCCCTATTGTCAAAAACCGCGAGGTTTTAAGGTAGAGCGAGGAGCCGTACTAGGGACGGTGCCGGTTTTAACTACCCTGCCGTTATGCTGCCGAAATTTTGAATAATCTTTGTGTGTTAGAATTATTTTCATATGTTGAAATTATTTTACATGCATTGAAATTAAAGTCATATATTGAAACTATTACCATGTGTGGAATTATTCATGTGTTGAAAAGTGTTGTATGAAAATTAAATTCATTTGTGAATGAGTGAAGTGTTTAACAATAAAAATCACATTTTTATATATATATGAAGTATCAAAAATGTTTGCCTTATATAAATAATTTCAACCATAAAAATCCCATCTTTCTAATATGAACAACATAAATAAAATGTCCATGTGTGGAAATACTCATTTGTGGAGAAGTGTGTGTAGTGGAAAAGTTCATGTGTTGAATAAAAAGATCGGACAATAAAAATTACATTTTTATTGAAACTATGAAGTGTTGAAACCATACATTGGTTGAATAAATATTTGAACGGTAAAATATCATTTTTATCATATGTGTGAAGTGTTAAAGATATGCTGACGTTGAAATAAATATTTGTGATAGAAATATTATTTTTAACATGCATAGGAACTAAATAAAATAGTCATGTGTTGAAATCTATTTTAGTTCGCCAAAATTATCATCTTTGAAATGTGAAGAGTTGAAAATAGCCACTTGTTCAAATAAACGTGCATGAGTTGAAATATACATTAACTAGCTAATGATATGATTTTAGCCTATGCATGCGATATTAGAATGAATGGTGTTTTTAAACCAAAGCAAGGCAAATATGAAATTGAATGGAAAATGATAAATGTTAGAAATTGTATATATGTACATGCATATCTATTGAACAGGTTAAAGCAAAAGGGGCTAGAGAAGAGAAATAGAATTTTGTGCCCGACAAATAGGTACACATTTACCGCTTTGTTTGGGTGATGATTTTATGAGCCTGTTGGCTAGCCGCTTGGCTTTTTCTTTTTCTTTTTCTTTTTGATATGAGACGCCCGTGTGGCTATTTGGGAATTTTCCCAGACCCTCCCGTACAAAGGAGGTTATGGCGAAATTTTCCAAAAATTTAAGGCGTTAGTGAGATAATTGAAATGGAAACGATATAGGAATTTTTGAATGAACTATATTTATATAAATATATAAATATAAATAGAATTAAAACGAAACGTGGCCGTGCAGTTCATATTTTGAAACCGTGATTTCAAACGACTAGTGCGGGAAATCCAACCATTGGATTTTCCCGAAACCTCAACCGTTGGGCTCGCCTTGGAAATATCTTTCTAACGGCACCAACTTTGTGAAGATCCGACGGTTGAATTGTCTGGAATGTTTAATTCAAAACTGAAGAAAAACAGCGCCAGAAACGATTATATTTATATTTATATATATATATATATATATAATTAAATTAAATCGAATAACGACGCTGCAGTTCGTAAATTGAAATCGTAACTTCAAATGGTTGGTGTGGAAAATCCGACCGTCGGATTTTCCCAAAATTGAAATCGTTGGATTCGTTTTGAAATGACCTTCCTAATGATGTAGAATTTGTGAAGATCCAACGGTTAGATTTTCAGATATGTGTAAGACAAAATTAGTGGAAAGCAGCGCCAGTGCATCGACATGACCTGAAACGTCGTTTAATTAAATATGGCCGTTTTAAATTAAATAAAAATGGCGATATATCGTTATGAAGTGCTATAGACGATATAGAGTGAAAATGAACCAATTTTGTTGTGTTGGCTTGAGGTGTGATGGCTGAATGTATTTGACATGAAAATTTTAACTAAATAACTGAAATGTGAATGTTGAATAGCTCAACCATGTGATTAATTGGTTTGAAAATCTAAATATACGTGGATTATTTGAAAAGGCCGAGTTTATCTCATTTCAAATAATCGATCGACGTTGAGAAGTCGAAGAGTCGAAGATGGTTGAAGACCGACGATCTCCACATTGGATGGATGGGCGCTACTGATGCTCGTGATTGGAGTAGCTATCATGAAGGAATTGAAGTAGTAGTTGTCCAAACATATTGTTGATTGTACGGGTATGCGAGGAATTGGTGCCTCCGGTTTCGTTCAGACCCAGAACGGACTTGTAAATGGACTGTGTGTCTGACATTGGATTTTGTTCTGTGTTGATTGATCTCTGTTAAATATATATCTGTTTGGCGGAGGAGAATTTATTCTCTTGCTTAACGCCCTTCTCTGAGACGTACGAGCTCAGAGGTTATGTATTGACAGAAATCAGTCGCATGGAGTGGATTGCCTGTGTGGCACGCCTAAGTGGCATATGATTAAGGCTTCTGTTGCAAAGCAAAGTCTTGTGGTTGATGATCAAAGCATGGTCTGTGTGATGTAGCTTTGTGTATAACGTGAATTCGCGAGCCTCACACCTCGGTATGAGTAAAAAACGGGAGATGGACCGCTGGGAGTGCACGACGTTTCTTTCTAGCTATGGTGGTGTCAGTGACCTACCAGCCCTGACATTATATATACTTTTCACCTGTGTGGTTGTTGGAATGCGAGGCGCCTCGATTATAGGTCTGTAAGGACCGGGAAACGTGTGTTCAGGAATTGCCAATCCTCAAAAGTAAGAGAGGACCGGCCCAGCCGATTCCAAGGATCATAGTGGGGTCCTGGGACATTTAATAGAGTGTCTCGAACGGAGAGGAGCTTGCCCCTTGCCTCGACTCATGAAGGAATCCAATTTCCAATACGAAATATGCGGATGTGATTGTATTACTAGTATGGCGACATAGTAGATGGTAGCTATGCCGCCTAGGATTAATATTTATGATTGAATTGCTTTTGAAACATATATGCACTAGTAATAATATCAAACTCTTTTGTTTAATTCGTATGAAGCATCTTTGGCCATTATAAGGTAAAAACTCTATCCTCCGGCTTGCGTTGCATTGTGTGATGGGACCTGAGTCTTATAATGGCTTCATTTTATAAAAAGCATTGCGTTGATTTAATCATTTATTTTATTTCATGCACTAGCACTCATTGGAGTAAACCCGTTCCGCGAAAGTGGCGTGGTCCTTTGATTTGCCTTATTATTGTTGTTAATAAGTTGAGTAGATTTCTCATACCAGTCCCATGACTGACTCGTAGTTTGTTTCACCTTGCAAACTCGGGTGCCCTCATTTTTACACGGGCAGCCTAATTACAAGTTTCTGACGCATCTTTTGGCTCATGGCGAGGCTTGACTACACCGTGCTGACTTGGATTTTCTCCGCCATTATTGTATCTATATTATGATTCCGCCACTGGCGATGTAGACTGATATTCCTTTTGTGTACTCTTTATGTATGATTCCGCCTCTGGCGATGGTGACTGATTATGTATCATTATGCACTAAGTTGTATCCTGTACTGTGCTTCTCTGATGTGATGATATCTATATGATTCCGCTGTCATATGTGTGTAAATTATTCTATTTTCTGTTTATGCTATTATCTGTGATCTGCTAATGATGATTGATGTGTTATATTCCAATGATTATCCTTAACACCGTGTCACGGGGTTTTGGGATCGTCACACAAAATCACCAAACAACCAAATTCAAATCACATCATATAACTAATCTATGCAACCAAACAAACAAGTCCATGGTCTGTGGACGATTGTGTCGGGTGCTACTAAGCACCGTCTGCATCCTAGTATATATATATAAATAGAAAGGAAATTGAAAGGTGAGAAATTCTCACAGATAGCTATCCAACTTCACGACACTTCAAATGTAGAAGTCCTCGTCATTTCGCCTTTTTATCACCTTCGCTGACCGTAGCCACTATATATATAAAAATCGAATTTTTACTTCGCTATTCAATATATAAAAATCATATTTTTACTATGTTATTCAATATATAAAAATCACATTTTTACTTCGATGTTCAATATATAAAAATCACATTTTTAATTCGAAGTTCAATATATAAAAATCACACTTTTAACTCGAAGTTAAATATATAAAAATCACATTTTTAACTCGAAGTTCAATATATAAAAATCACATTTTAAACTCAAAGTTCAATATATAAAAATCCCATTTTTACTTCGAAGTTCAATATATAAAAATCACATTTTTAATTCGAAGTTCAATATATAAAAATCACATTTTTAATTCGAAGTTCAATATATAAAAATCACATTTTTAATCTGTTCTATATATTTCCAAAAATCATATTTTTAAAACAAAGCCATTTATAATGAAAATCATATTTTTACTTAAGCTAAATTTATATATTTTAAAAATTGATTATATACGTTTTAAAAACTGATTTATATATATTTTAAAAACTGATTTATATATATTTTAAAAACTGATTTATATATATTTTAAAAACTGATTTATGTATATTTTAAAAACTGATTTATATATATTTTAAAAACTGATTTATGTATATTTTAAAAACTGATTTATATATATTTTAAAAACTGATTTATATATATTATAAAAACTGATTTATGTATATTTTAAAAACTGATTTATATATATTTTAAAAACTGATTTATGTATATTTTAATATTCTGAATTAAAACCATCATTTTCAATAAAAAAAACTAAATTAAAACCATGATTTTATATTTTGAAAATCACCTGGGAATCGTTCGAACCATCACCGGAGCTAGGGCTCCGATTTGCGCCGCCTGTAGTTGATCAGAGCCGGATCCGTTGCCACCAAGCTGAAGCTGCTCGCGCCGCCATCATCTTCCCTGAACCTCCTCGAGATCGACGCCTCCCTGCTCCATCCAGGACCCACGAACCGCAAGAATTTGAAGGGAGGTTCCGGCCACCAAACGTCGGAGCAGTTCATCACCACCGTTCAAGACAAAGCGCTTGCCATGCTCTTCCATTTGGACTTGAAATTTCTGAAATCCATCAAGTGGATGTTGAGATCGAAGGGGATAAGGAACAGGACGATAATCACCCTTCATTTTAGCTGGCGGTGGACGAATGGAGTTTAGGGTTTTTATAAATTTCTATTGGCCCAAAATTCCTTATATATAATAGTTTTAATATATTTAATTCGAAAATTGAGTTTTTTTTTTTACACACAGACTCCAAATCAAACCCAACAAGTGTCGCCCCTAGCTAATCACCCCCGTCCCAGACACAATGGAATATGTTTCGCAACCCAATTCGGCTGTTATGATCAGTTTCTGTTTAAATTAAAATATAAATCTATATAATCAATTTTAAACGTACATTTCAATTTACCGGGGCCACATACGGACTCTAAAAATTCCAGAAAAATATTTTCTAGCTTCGTATTGACGATACGGTCCTAACAAAATTAATTTCGTTGAATTCTGAGACCGTTAGAAAAATGGCCATTTTCCAGTCGATTAAAATCAACTGAAACTGGTCAAACGCGTTTTCCTTTGCCACGCTCACATATTGATTCGAAAAATTATGAAATTTGAAACCTAGCAATAATTTGACATCACGGACCCAACAAAACTGGTTTCGTCGAAATCCGAGGTCGTTTGCTAAATTTCCATTTTTAAGGGCCCGAATTCCATAGCGACTATTCAGAATTTTCAACTGGACATATCTTTTGATTCCCGCTATGAAATTTCGATTTTTCGGATTCGTTGGAAAGATATTATCAATTAGATCCTAATGTTTTTGGTTTCACTAAAATCCGGATTGTTTTGCACCCGGTACATTCAATTGAAGTTTGAAATCGAATTATCGAACTACCGCGCCATTTTCAATTCTATTTATAATTATAAATAAATATTTATATTCTAACGACGACGAATATAAATATATACGTTCTAATTCTATTCAAAATAAATTTCCCGTCGATATTATTTAAAATAATCTATTTTAAATATTCATAATTCGCTAAAATTGCCAAAATAAAAATTTCAAACTGGCTCGCATTTTCCGGGTTGTTACAATCTCCCCCACTTAAAACTTTTCGTCCCCGAAAAGGAACAAAGTCGAAAAAGGGTTTGATTAATCAACTCTACGTTCGATCTGACTTCCATTCTCCAACTTTTCAGTTTCTGAGAATTTTCAAATTTTCAAAAATTTGGCTAACACCCTAAATTTTCGAAATTTTTTGCCATAACCTCCCCTGCACCGGGAGCATCGGGGAATTTCAAATAGCTTCCCCGGTCCTTTAGATCTCAAAAAGAAAAAGAAAAAGCCAATAGGCTCATAAAATCATCATCACCCAAACAAAACAGTAAATTATGTAGTAAACATGTACCTATTTGTCGGGCAAACAAATTTTATTCTCTGCTCTAGCCTCCTTGCTATGACCTGTTCAATGAAAGTGCAAGTATATGCAAGCAAATGCGACCAATTTTCAATATAGTTCAATATTTGGTTCGATTAAGCATAATGGTCCAAAATTAGTAAACAAATGAACAAACAACACAAACATCAATCAATTAGTGAATTTAACGTTTCAAATTCATAATTTTGATACATATACAAAAAATCATGTTTTGGTGCCAAATCACAACAATGTATTCTAGCTATATTAGTTTTGGTTCTCACACCAGTCTAATGGAAATATATAGAAAATCACACCTTCGAAACTCGAACATAAATGTTGATGATGCGATCGCTATCATCAATATCATCTTCGGGCGACTAGAGTGTGATGCTATATCTATCCAATATATTAAAACTTTGAATACACGCGGATCAGACGTATACGCAAAATCTATATATACTGGATTGTCCACATCAATATAAATAAATAACCAAATACGAATAATTGATTTATATTTCAAAACAAGATTTGTTTTCATTTTAAAAAAAAATATACTCTTCACACTCGTTCTAGGATACTACTGATCCCATCTCTAACGAGTCATTATAATTGGATATTACTAACCCAATATCTGATGAATTCTTTCGTATGGTTCTAATGTGCCTTGTTCTCTGCTTTGTAAACCAAAGCTCTGATACCAACTGTGAAAACCCGTAACTTCCCCGTAAAGGAAAGCGTCGGATAGTTCGAGAACAAGCCACAACAGAACACATACAGAAGAACATTTCATTGTATATTACAACAATGCATCAGATTACAAGAATATACAGAGTATAAATGAATATTACAAAGAAATATCAGAGATTTAAATTACATTTAAATACATCGCAGCGGAAAATAATACAATACACAACTAGAAGGAGATATACGGATACAAAGCTTTCCGGATATCGTTCCAGCTGTAAACCAGGATCCTGTGAATATAAATCTGCAAAACCAAAACTACTAGCTGCCCGTGTCAAAATAAGGGCACCCAGAGTTTAGGTTAAAACAATAAACTCCAGGTCAGTCATGTGACTGGTGTGAGAACTAAAACAGTTATCAATCTTTATTTTTAAAGTTAGGTAAATCAAGGGACCACGCCGTATAACACGGAACGGGTTTCCTCCCAAGAATACCAGTGCATAAAACAAACAGTGCAATGCTAAATAAAGAAAAATGAAGCTGTTATAAGACCCAGGTCCCATCACACAATGCAACGCAGCCGAGGATAGGGTTTTCCCTTATAACAGCCAAAGAATGCTTGATACGTTTAAAACAGATTATTTGATACTATAATAAGTGCATAGTGTATAAAACAACTTCAAATCATAAGTATCAATCATAGGCGGCATGGGTACCATATATCATGTCGCCATACTAGTTCTACAATTAAAACCGCAAATGTCGTATTGGAAGTTGGGTTATCATTTATGGTATGAACCGAGGCTAGGGGCAAGATCCTCTACCGATTTGTGACTCTCTAGCCCGAGCCACAGGGTCAGAGCGCATCGACCCTTTAGATCGTCAGGGCCGGTCCACCGATGTGGATTATTATGCCTGAACACTACGTTTCCCCGCCCTTTGGGGCGTAAGCCTGGCCCGTCAGCCGACCAGAAGCATCGGCCGAAACCGATATCACGAGGCGCCTCGCTTTTCAGCAAGTAATAATAAGCAACATCCACATGAGTCAAACTCGTCAGCCAGTTCAAGCACTGACGCCACTCCTAACTAGAAAGAAACGCATGCCCTCCCTGAGGTCCGTCTCCCGTTTTTGGTTCATACCGGGTGTGAAACTCGCGAAGTGAACGTTACACAAAGCTACGCCACAAAGGCCGTGCTTCGATCATCAACCACAAGACTTTGCTTTTCAACAGAAGCCTTGATCATTTGCATCTTAGCATGCCACACAGGCAATTCACTCCATGCGATTGATATCCATCAATATATAACCCCTGAGCTCGTACGTCTCAGAGAAGGGCGTTAAGCAATAGAATAAATTCTCCGCCGCCAAACAGATATATATTTAATAGAGATCAATCACACGGACTAAAATCCAATGTCAGACACACAGTCCATTTACAAGTCTGTTCTGGGTCTGAACGAAACCGGAGGCACCTAGTACCCCGCATATCCATCGATCTCCAAGTACGTCTGGACGATCACTAACTGTTTCCATCTTCTTGGGTGTACAGCCCAATCAAGATCATCAGTAATCACCCAAACGACGTGAAGACTTCTGGTCTTCGACCACCGTCTTCATCTTCGACTTATCGTCGTATCAGTTATTCAGAATGGGATAAACCCGGTCTTTCCGAATAACTCGCGTATATTTAAATAAGTGTTACACAAACACAACATACGCCTCATTCCAATTCATCAGTCACTAACCGTAAATTAATCAAGAGAATAATTCCCCAAATATTAACCCCGAAGGCCGAAACCAACATCAGATCAATATCCAGAAAACCATTTTGCTTAGCTAACCGACAGTTAGTTTCTAAATTTCACATTCATAGGGAAAGGTTCCCATTAATTTTATCCAAGATAAATTTCTTGAATTTATTCTTTAATCTATTTTTGAATATCAATTCAAACTAGTCGGAATTAGCGAACCTTACCGTAGTAATCATTGGTTTTAATTTCCCAATCCCAACCTATTCATCCCATGAAGTAAAACTGGTAATACTTCATATCTAACACCACGGTGTTATCGGTAAATTCGATTACCATTTCACGTTCAAATCTAATTAAAGATTTAACTATCGCCTGGAGCAAAACTGGTGATACTCCATCCTCGATCATTTCAATCTAATTAAAGATTCATTAAAACTCCACTTAGTTTTAATCGTTAACTGGGTTAAAGAATCCGTGTCATTTAAAAACACAGTTCACGATAAACCCAAAATCACATTCATTAATTATCGGGTTAAAGAACGAGTGTTGTTTAAAACACAGTTCACGATAAACCCAAAAATCAATATCAATTCAATTCCAATTAAATATTATTTAATTGGTACAATTCGTTAAATCTAAATAAAAAGATTTAACCTTTTCTCAACTGGGTTCAAGAACAGTGTTAGTGAAGACACCATTCACTACAAACCCAAATCACATTTGATATTCAATATAAGGCTCTGAATAGAAAATATATCGGCTTATATTCAATATCAAATTCTACGATTAACAAATGTCGTATTGGAAATAACGATATAAATATATATCTTTCAAATTTCCATAACAACATCTGTATAATCACGAAATCCAATCTCGAAATATTCCGAAGACAATTTCGATTCAAATCCATTCCAATATAGTTATTGGAAATCCTGGTTATTTTTAAAACCCTTTTTCAAATTCAATTTATTTATAAAAAAAATAAATAGAATTATAGTTCTAGTTCAAAACTAGTTCATTTCGATAAAAAACTATTTTTATCTTTTCAAGTATGGAGTTTTTCATCCCAATTCTTTCTAAATCATTTCTTATGATTTTACACAAATTATTACTATTTTTAATAATTTTATCAAGGCCCGTACAGTCGATTTCCATCAACGGCTATCGAACTGCACTTACAGCGACCTTTTTCAAATTTGATTTGGACGTAACTCCAAATCCAACCGTTAGATTTTGAATTTCTAGTATTCGTTAGAAAGCTCTTTTCGATACGAACCCAACGGTTCTGGTTTTAGGAGAATCCGACAGTCGGATCTCCCGTAATGTCCGTTTGAAATAAATGGTCGAAATTTGCGAACTGCCGCGGCGCGGCGCGTTCTATTCAGGCCATTATATTATATATATAATATATATTTCGTCGATTTCTATTTAAAACGAATTATATAAATAGTTTTAAATTCGTTTCAAAAGCAATTTCAACTTCCTTTTTAATTCAAATCAAAATTGAATTCTTCTTTATAAATTCGTTTTAAAATTCATTTCTATTCAATTCAAATTTCAATTCAATTTGAATTCATTTCAATTCGCTTTCAATTCAATTTGAATTCGTTTTCAATTCAATTCATTTCGAAATCGTTTTCAATTCAATTCATTTCGAAATCGTTTTCAATTCAATTCATTTCGAAATCGTTTTCAATTCAATTCATTTCGAAATCGTTTTCAATTCAATTTGAATTCGTTTTCAATTCAATTCATTTCAAAATCGTTTTCAATTCAATTTGAATTCATTTCGAAATCGTTTTCAATTCAATTCATTTCGAAATCGTTTTCAATTCAATTCATTTCGAAATCGTTTTCAATTCAATTCATTTCGAAATCGTTTTCAATTCAATTTGAATTCGTTTTCAATTCAATTCATTTCGAAATCGTTTTCAATTCAATTTGAATTCATTTTCAATTCAATTCATTTCGAAATCGTTTTCAATTCAATTCATTTCGAAATCGTTTTCACTTCAATTCATTTCGAAATCGTTTTCAATTCAATTCATTTCGAAATCGTTTTCAATTCAATTTGAATTCGTTTTCAATTCAATTCATTTCGAAATGAATAAAATCGATATAAATATCGTTCACGTCAAAATGGCGTCAATCTAATCAACACGGCTTCATAAATTTCTATTTTCAAATATTCTATTTCAAATATTTCTTTTTCAAAATAGTTGTTATTATCAAAATATTTCGTTCAATACATGACCAATCTCAATGGATGAGTACTGTCAACACATGAACCTTTATTTTATATTGATAAAGATGTAAATTTTATTACTAAAATATTTCGTTCAACATATGACCAATCTCAACGGATGAGTGTTGTCAACACATGAACCTTTATTTTATATTGATAAAGATGTAAATTTTATTACTAAAATATTTTGTTCAACACATGACCAATCTCAACGGATGAGTACTGTCAACACATGAACCTTTATTTTATATTGATAAAGATGTAAATTTTATTACTAAAATATTTCGTTCAACACATGACCAATCTCAACGGATGAGTACTGTCAACACATGAACCTTTATTTTATATTGATAAAGATGTAAATTTTATTACTAAAATATTTCGTTCAACACATGACCAATCTCAATGGATGAGTACTGTCAACACATGAACCTTTATTTTATAATATTCTTTAATTTTCAAATTGGAATGAGGCCCAATCAATTACCATATAAAGTTAATTATATGGATTTTCATACAACACATGTATAATAGCATTGAAAAATAATCAACCATCAACCAAAGTGCACTACACTGTATAAGCATCAAATATTGATATCTAACGCTTATAACAGCTTGTCAATCAATCGATCGACATATTTAATCAATCAGGATGAGTGAACTTCATATTTCATCCCAACACCCGTGTGGGGTTTTCAAACAATCAAACACAGATTTTGTTTGTGCAGTTGGGCGATGTGTAAAATTTATCGACCCAATCAATGTCCTTCAAATAGGTGTACATAAACAAACCGTCTGGTTTGTAAATGAATATTTTATTTTATTCACTTCACGTTAAAAATTATATTTTTAACGATAAAACATTTTATTCCTATGAATTTCTATTCAGTTCATTCTTTAAATAAAATGATATTTTTATTTATCTAACTTATTTTAGAAAATTTCGGCGGCATAACGGCACGATACTAGAAACGGGACGAGGCCTAGCCTTATCCCCGGTCTAGTGAAGGCCCACGCCATTCACACATCAATCAAAATCACCAAACAACCAAATTCAAATCACATCATATAACTAATCTATGCAACCAAACAAACAAGTCCATGGTCTGTGGACGATTGTGTCGGGTGCTACTAAGCACCGTCTGCATCCTAGTATATATATATAAATAGAAAGGAAATTGAAAGGTGAGAAATTCTCACAGATAGCTATCCAACTTCACGACGCTTCAAATGTAGAAGTCCTCGTCATTTCGCCTTTTTATCACCTTCGCTGATCGTAGCCACTATATATATAAAAATCGAATTTTTACTTCGCTATTCAATATATAAAAATCGTATTTTTACTATGTTATTCAATATATAAAAATCACATTTTTACTTCGATGTTCAATATATAAAAATCACATTTTTAATTCGAAGTTCAATATATAAAAATCACATTTTTAACTCGAAGTTCAATATATAAAAATCACATTTTTAACTCGAAGTTCAATATATAAAAATCACATTTTTAACTCGAAGTTCAATATATAAAAATCACATTTTTACTTCGAAGTTCAATATATAAAAATCACATTTTTAATTCGAAGTTCAATATATAAAAATCACATTTTTAATTCGAAGTTCAATATATAAAAATCACATTTTTAATCTGTTCTATATATTTCCAAAAATCATATTTTTAAAACAAAGCCATTTATAATGAAAATCATATTTTTACTTAAGCTATATTTATATATTTTAAAAACTGATTATATATGTTTTAAAAACTGATTTATATATATTTTAAAAACTGATTTATATATATTTTAAAAACTAATTTATATATATTTTAAAAACTGATTTATGTATATTTTAAAAACTGATTTATATATATTTTAAAAACTGATTTATGTATATTTTAAAAACTGATTTATATATATTTTAAAAACTGATTTATGTATATTTTAAAAACTGATTTATGTATATTTTAAAAACTGATTTATATATATTTTAAAAACTGATTTATGTATATTTTAATATTCTGAATTAAAACCATCATTTTCAATAAAAAAAACTAAATTAAAACCATGATTTTATATTTTGAAAATCACCTGGGAATCGTTCGAACCATCATCGGAGCTAGGGCTCCGATTTGCGCCGCCTGTAGTTGATCGGAGCCGGATCCGTTGCCACCAAGCCGAAGCTGCTCGCGCCGCCATCATCTGCCCTGAACCTCCTCGAGATCGACGCCTCCCTGCTCCATCCAGGACCCACGAACCGCAAGAATTTGAAGGGAGGTTCCGGCCACCAAACGTCGGAGCAGTTCATCACCACCG
This sequence comes from Allium sativum, assembly GCA_030737875.1. Lineage (NCBI taxonomy): Eukaryota > Viridiplantae > Streptophyta > Magnoliopsida > Asparagales > Amaryllidaceae > Allium > Allium sativum. Next base: position 348,045,843 of record CM060920.1, read on the forward strand.
TTCAAGACAAAGCGCTTGCCATGCTCTTCCATTTGGACTTGAAATTTCTGAAATCCATCAAGTGGATGTTGAGATCGAAGGGGATAAGGAACAGGGCGATAATCGCCCTTCATTTTAGCTGGCGGTGGACGAATGGAGTTTAGGGTTTTTATAAATTTCTATTGGCCCAAAATTCCTTATATATAATAGTTTTAATATATTTAATTCAAAAATTGAGTTTTTTTTTTTTACACACAGACTCCAAATCAAACCCAACGAGTGTCGCCCCTAGCTAATTACCCGCGTCCCAGACACAATGGAATATGTTTCGCAACCCAATTCGGCTGTTACGGTCAGTTTCTGTTTAAATTAAAATATAAATCTATATAATCAATTTTAAACGTACATTTCAATTTACCGGGGCCACATACGGACTCTAAAAATTCCAGAAAAATATTTTCTAGCTTCGTATTGACGATACGGTCCTAACAAAACTAATTTCGTTGAATTCTGAGACCGTTAGAAAAATGGCCATTTTCCAGTCGATTAAAATCAACTGAAACTGGTCAAACGCGTTTTCCTTTGCCATGCTCACATATTGATTCGAAAAATTATGAAATTTGAAACCTAGCAATAATTTGACATCACGGACCCAACAAAACTGGTTTCGTCGAAATCCGAGGTCGTTTGCTAAATTTCCATTTTTAAGGGCCCGAATTCCATAGCGACTATTCAGAATTTTCAACTGGACATATCTTTTGATTCCCGCTATGAAATTTCGATTTTTCGGATTCGTTGGAAAGATATTATCAATTAGATCCTAATGTTTTTTGTTTCACTAAAATACGGATTGTTTTGCACCCGGTACATTTAATTGAAGTTTGAAATCGAATTATCGAACTACCGCGCCATTTTCAATTCTATTTATAATTATAAATAAATATTTATATTCTAACGACGACGAATATAAATATAAACGTTCTAATTCTATTCAAAATAAATTTCCCGTCGATATTATTTAAAATAATCTATTTTAAATATTCATAATTCGCTAAAATTGCCAAAATAAAAATTTCAAACTGGCTCGCATTTTCCGGGTTGTTACATTATTTGTACTTAAATTTTCATTCAATAATTTTTTTCGTTACGTCAGTACATAGTTTAACCGAGTCTTGGGAGAGACGGGTCTACCCGAAGCCTTACGAGTTCTGGATGTAAGGCAAAATTTTGGACTCGCATCGGGTCTATAGGGCGGGTCTAGATCGAAGTTCAAAAAACTCAGGGTGGGTCTGGGCACAAAAATCCCGTCCCAACCCGCCTCATTTCCATTCCTAGGTGCTTTTACGATGGATAGAAAAGAGAGAAAGGATTCTTATATCATATATTCAATTTGGTCCATCCATTATCAAACCCCTACACTGTGATTGAGCTGCCTATTTTATCTTATTTCAACTAAAATTCCTAACACTATAATGGACTTTAAACCCTTTTAAGCCCATAATAAAATATTATGTTACCTAGTCAAATTTAATCCCTTACCGGTATTTTATATCGGTCGACATATTTTTAACTATTATAACTATATTTTGTAATGTATATTTCTCAAGTACTAATCAAAACTTTAATTAATATTTCATGAATGTTAATTAATGTATAACAATTACAAACTATTAAATCATTTGGTAAAAGGATAATTCATTGTTTTGATTGTGTGACCCATCATGTGTAACCTTGGTGAATCATTAATATTAATCTATTCGAATATTAATTTTCACATGCTACCTAGTAGGAGGTGTGACATTTTGACCAAATTTATTGCTTGCTTGGTTTTACTAAAATCTTTCACTTTGTTAAGAATTATCCAGTTGTGACTTCTATTTATTCTCTTCATCAAAATTATATTACTTTGAATTTATGGAATTTGATAATGGTCAAAATTCCAATATCATCCATACTCAACTCTGTAGTCCAAACATACAGATTTAAATAGCAATTATTAGTAACAAAAAATGTTATGGTTAGAGGCTTTGACTTTGAGTTGTCTTAAGTTGACCTTATACTAGCCCTATATTTAATGACCCTTTTTAGACCCTTGAAAGTCAACACTTAGTACATCTACCATATTCAAATGTCGAGCATCAAGTGATAAAAAGAAAAATTGTTAGAGAATATAAAACGAATAGTGGAAACTAGACTCTAACAACGGAACGATAACATATAATATGACAAAGACCGCAAACCCTAATATAAATTATACAACAAAGATAAATATAACAGAGTTGAAATAACATTAAGATTCTTCTGGAAAACCAGCATGCAGTACAATAAAATAGACTTTTAATGGCATTAATACATTATGTTTCTGGCATATGAGCTAGGTTTCCAAATGTTATTTGACATGTAAATTAAGTGCATAACGTCTTTCAGTGAAAAGACAAGCAAGAAACAAAATATGTGTTTTACTTTGTCACTTCATCAATTTTTCCTCTAAAAAATGTTATTCCTTTCAATACATCATATCCAAAAAATCTGACCATGCAACCCTGGACACTGCCATCAAGTAAGTCGATGACATAATCATCCCTCTCACATTATTGATCCTAATCCCTAAAACTAGACAAGCATCCCTGATATGAAGTTCCACGACATGTACCATTATATATATTTTCATATAATTCTAATTATCATGATTGATGTGTGAACAATTCGCTTTCTAGCAACTGGTCTATTGTACTCTATCTATATTTCGAGCATCAATTGCTCCAGTATACTCTATCTATGCTTCACTACAATCATATAGTGATATTATAGTATGTCCATGCTTCAAATAATATAGGTGTTGGACGAGTCATAATAATACCCATTGGCTAGAGAAATAATGTTAGGGAAATGAAGAACATGCAATAAACTTTTTTATTTGATATTTTCTGAAGTGGTTAAGTTCATTATTTCGATTTATTTTCTATGTTATAATCGTTTTTCGATCGTTTTCACATATCATTGGCTTTGTGTGCTATTCCACTAGGAAAGCCATTGCTTACTATAGTACATGTGCGACATATATTTATATGTAAGATGGTGGCAAGCAATTAGTCTTTTGTGTTCATTTTATGTATTTATAATGAAAGAGTTAAAATACATGGCTTTTCTCAAACATGAAAATTTCTCTACCCCTTAAGAGTTCAACATTTTCTTTTTATGTAGTTATTTCATAATTTATGATACTCGTTGTTTTACTTGGAAATGGTATGAGTATAGAAATTTGTGAAAGAAACCAACAAACTTCTTCCATGATCAGTACAACTATCATAATCATATATATAATATAGTCAATCGGGTAGTTGTAGATATTATATATATAGCTATAGATCTCGTATAGTGAAATGTCCTAATGTCATTTAAGGAGGAATACTTATTTTCAAAGTAGAACTTCATTTTCATTTTAGATTGACTCAATATACATAAATAGACTTTTTAGGTGTAATACTTAAGAAATAACCTTTTTCTGAAAGTTCTCGCAGTGGTTCACTTTAAGATCAGAAACAAGATTATGTGCTTCAAAGCATGCCAATGACTTAGACAAAAGTGAAGATTTTTCTAAGAAGATAATGAAATAATCAATCCATTGAGACATAGAACATTTTGTGTAACATCATATTTAATATCTTGTTCCTAACGTAAATGAGATTACAGTTTTTGCTTAACAACACAACTTCATGCATATTTATTTCTAGTTTACTAGCATATTTTAGAAAGTGGGCAACTTATAGTTGATTCTTTGATAATAAAATAAAGTTGCATCCAAAATATTTAAATAAACTGAAGTATGATACAACTCTTATTAATCTATTGAAATATTATCCTGACCATCCTTTTTCATGTATACATTGCTTGATTGAAATGTTGCTTGCTTAACCGGTTATGAGATTCTAATGCAACAGTAGCGAAAACTTTTAGAGAATTTGTTGAACTATTCTTCAACTTGACTTATATACTCTTGGCTTCTATTAATCCATCTTTCTACAAGGTTGCAACACTTCAGATTTGGATGTTCAGATAAACTGGAAATCAAGTGTGGGTGGTAATTTGAGGCTATATAAACTCAGGATCACTTGGATGAAGAAGTCAAATCGAATAAACTTGGACATACCTTGGACTAAAGGTTTGATCGACCAATCGCTCACATGCCTGAATCAGATCTCCAAACCGAGGGATGGGTCTACTTTAAATTACTCGGCATGCACAATAACATATTACATTGGTGTGCTATAAACTTGGAATCAACACTTAGCAACTCAAGAAAGGAATGGAAACACTTCAACTTGGGCATTGGACATGTCTATGTTGATTGGATCTAGATCGGTACCGGTACAGAGATAATCTATAGGCAATCTGTCCCTTCTTTGCTGACTTAGTTATATGCGTTTTTCTGTTATTTCTCTGATTTTTTGGGACGATCAGAGCCTATTTATAGCTATAAATACCAGACATTATCACTTGTTTTAGGGATATTCTTTGGGCTTCTCTTCAATAAGACTCTGTCTATTCAAACTCCAACTTATTTCTCCATATTCTTGTAATCCAAAGAATACGGTATTGTAATCTAACAAGATAAATAATAGATTACCTCATAGTGGATGTATGCACATTTCCAAACCACTATAAAATCTGTACGTTCTTTACCTTTTCATTACATTATCCGTGCTCTAGGTTTTATAGATTTTCTATTGTTTTTTATTTGACCTGTGGATTATGTACATTTTGGGTGCACGGCTCGATTGACCAAAATCTTGTCTAACATTTTTGGCATGCATAAAGTTGTTTGATTAAGATTAAATTTTCTTAAGGATTGGACATAGATTGGGAAAAGATGACAAATGCTCGGGGAGAGGAAGATGGCTTCAAAGGATGTCAGGAGGCTTCCAAAAATCCCTTTATCTATCTCACCAAGTGATTAGCACAGAAATGTGTTTATTTTTATGCTTATATCTTATCTTTATTGTATATAAATAAATGCTACTTTGGGTATTTTGTGTGTTTTATAGGTCATTGATTAATTGTCTACTTCATTAAATAAAAGACCACTGAAAAGAAAAAGAAACTACTTTCCCATCTCAATAAGTTTTCAATCACAAAGGAAGCCGTAGCACATTGGTTAAGGCATGGAAATCTGTACAGAAAGACCTGGGTTCGATTCCCATCAAACTCTCTTTTTGCTGAAGAATGGAACGCGTTCACACTGCCTCCCTTGCTTTGAAGAATCTATGGATTGGTGATTTATGGTGTATATATACATTCATATGTATGAATATATGATATACACTAATAAATATTTCAAAAATTGGAAGTATTCTTCCTAGATAAATCAAAGGGAATCTTTCATTTTTACTCTCCATAAAGATGAAGATTTGATTAGATTGATGCCAATCATGATGCCAATCAATTTACCAATCAACTTCAAATCTCTTGGAAAATGCCAATCAAATTGCCACATGACCAATCAAAAGAGGAAAGCTGCATGGAATATTTCAAGTTTATCTTATCTCTTTTTGTGAATATATTTTCAAGAGGTTGAGTCATGGCCCATTAGAGGATTAGGGTTTTTCAGTTCACCTATATAAGCACATGTATACCCATTGTAACGGGCATCTCCATTATTCTGTACTCTCGTTTATTAATAAAAAGTTTTATTAGTTGACTGTCCTTTTCTTTCATAACAAATTGTGTATTTATCCAATTAGTTTTGGTAGAAAACATTGTTATTTTCTTTTATTACTGCTTGTTAGCTATTGTCCGTTCGATAAGATTCAACGACAATTCTGCTTTTTAATTCTCTGTTGTTGTTCTAGTTGTTATTTTCTTTTTCTAGTAATTGTTTCTTTTCTTTTCAATTGTTGAATTTGATACTGATTAGATTCAGATTCAGAGTAATTTCAACAACATTAAAAACAACTCCAAACTCTGCCTAACTCGCCCAAGAATAAATAAATAATAATTTTTAATTACACTTCCCTGTGTTCGACCTGTATGTTACACACCTGTATGCTTGTAGAATTTAATTTAAATGTCGCGCTTTTCTGATTCATAGATTAGCGACGATCAAGTTTTTGGCGCCGTTGCCGGGGAGGTAACAATTAAAATTTATTGTTTATTTAATTTCTGATTCGTGTTAGTTTTTATTTTTATTTTAGTTTTTGTTTTTTTTTGTTTAAAAAAAATCTCTTTATTAGTTGATTTTGTATCAAACATTGGTGCTAGAATCATCTAAACAAGAGAAGAGAAAAAAATCTTACAACTTTTGTCTCTTAGTTTCTTTTCTTTAATTTCATCTATTTCCTTCCTTCCCAATTTTTACATTTGTTTGTTTCCCTCTTGCAAATTCATTCCTACTTTAGACAAAAAAAAAAAAGAACTTGCCAAATTTTCTTGACTTTAGTTCCATTTTTCTTTCATTTATTTATTTCCTTTTTTTATTTCTCAATCTCTACTTTTTCTTTTATAAATTCTTCCTTCTTTTCAATTCAAAAAAAAAAAGAACTTTCAATTTTTCTTTATTTCTTTCCAGCTTTCCACTTTCTTCCCAATCTTCTACATTCTTTCCTTCTTAAACAAAAAAAAGTAAAAAACAATTCCCTTTTTACAAAGATTCCTTTCTTTGGTACCTTTCCTCTTTTCAGTACATAATTAATCTTTCCTTTTTCTTTTACAAAAAAAAAAAAAGAAAACTTGCATTTTTTTTATTGATTGCTTCTCTGCTTCAACTCTCTTTCCATTTGTTTGTTTTCCTTTTTCTCTCATTTCTTTCTTTCCTATTCTCTCTTTTACAACAATAAAAAAAATCATAAAAACATTCCTCTTTTACAGTTTTTTTTTCCTGCTTAATTTCTTCCTTTTTATTTCTCTTTCTTCTGCCTTTATTCTTCCATATCCCTTTTTCCATCTTTCATACCATACTCTATCACTGTTTCATCACCACAACATCCATCTTCCTCGCAAACTCCTACTGCAATTTTCACAAATTAAAACCCACAACATCCATCTGCCTTTAGTCCTTTGCTTTTTTTTAATTCTGGTTTTAGTCTAGTCGTTTTTCTTTAGTCTAGTTATATATATATATATATATATATATATATATATATTTCTAGTTAGTCTTTTGCTTTTGTTTTATTTTTTTGTTGCATCCAAAAAAAAGGAGGAAAACAAAGAAATCAGAAATCAAAGGCCCGAGCAAGGAACATAGTCGAGCTCAGCAAACTTGGATCCAAGGGACGAGCAATTGTAAACAGTGGAGTTGAATAATTGTCAAAGCTACTCATATTTTCTGGACAGACCGCCATACCCCACTGTAAAATTTTCTGAACTCTACAGGTGCTCTGCTGCAAAAAAAAAAAAAAAAAAAAATATAGACAATTGTTGTAAAAAAATTCTGCAGGGGCAGTGGCTTGAATGTACAATTTTTTTTCTGCAATTAAATTGTGTGATTGTTGTTATTTCTGCATTTTTTTTATTCATTCTGTTAAGGGCAATACCCCAATTCACATAAGGTGAGGGATTTCATCACCCTTTCCTTAGCCCACAAATTGCATTTTATCGTAGAATTTGATTAATAATAACGATTAGACGTTGGACTTAAGGGAGTCACGGGCTCATTTAGGGCTTAATTGTATTGTGATAGTTGATTCATTTGGAACGAATTATTTCTTGGTGTCTAGACTACGGCAGATAAATAGCCGTTTATAAATATTATGGTGATTCGTAAATATTATATCGGTTGTTACTCTGAAGGTACTTAAACCTTCGGCTGCATTGCTAGGGTGATTCCTGGTGCACCGATAACTCCTGTCCGTTAACTGGCTGAGAAATCTTTTGATCTAAGTAATCAAACGTGTCACTTTATAATTTTGGGTTAGGAGCCATTAAGGACAGAAAATTTCATTGTAGCTAATTTATGTGCGTGCATCTAACAACAATGAGTGAAAAAAGTGTTAGCCAACAAAATTCTCCTAGGGGCTCTCGAATCAACCAAAATTTTCCAATCGAGTTGGATCAAAATCAAGTGAATCACAACTTTCCAAACTTTGGGGATCAAAATCAAATAAATCAAAATTTTCAAAATCTCAATATCCAAATGGATAGACCCTTGTCTCTTCATGATCGATGTTATCCGACTAGGACCGTCCAACCCTCTGTCATCGTGTTCCCACCAGCTGAAGGAAACAATTTTGAGCTAAAACATTCTTTTATCCAAGGGGTACCAAAATTTACTGGATCTGAAAATGCTTATGAATTTCTAAGTGAATTTGAATTGTATGCGTCCACAACAAAAATGCAACAATTGTCTAACGAATCGATCAAGCTGAGGCTAATTCCATTTGCACTACTTGAAAGCGCTAAAAGATGGCTAAATTCTCTTCCAAAATATTCCATAAGAAGTTGGGATGAATCTGTCACTGCATTCTTGAAAAAGTTTTTCCCTTTCCATAAAACTCTCAAAATTCGAACCGAAATAAATCAATTTTGTCAAAATGAGGGGGAAACTTTTTCAAAATACTTTGAAAGATTCAACCAACTATTATATAGTTGTCCTCATCATGGAATTCTAAAAGATCACTTATGTCAAATTGCATATGAAGGGATAAACTATCAGACTAGAACTCAACTAGAATCAATGTGTGGAGGAGACTTTATGTCTAAGACGACCGATGAAGCTTGGAAATTCTTAGAAAATTATTCTGAAAAGGACATGCAATGGGAATCAATTCGTGTTCCCATTCGTACTTCTACTAGAGGAGTGCATGTCATGGACCCAAGTCAAATTCCTTTAGAAAATCAAACTCCTCAAGCCGGAGAAGGGTTACCCCACTATTACTCTCAAGACCAAGCCAATGCTATAGCTCAAAATAATCCTTACTCTTCCACGTACAATCTTGGTTGGAGGAACCACCCAAATTTTTCTTGGTCAAATCCTAATAATTCGGCAAACCCATCTCACATGCAACCTTTTATTCCAAATCCGAATTACCTAGCTCCATCTCCCAATTCTCAATCCTCTCAATCTGCACCTCAATCCAAACAACTTTATAGGCACCCCAATTTTCAATCATCAACTCAATCTACTCAACCATCACAAGACATTGTGCGTTTAGAGAAATGATTGAACTCTCATGAAGCTAAAATGAACTCGCACGACGCTAAACTTGACCAAATGATGAATATGATGACGCAACTAATGAAAAGTAACGAGAAGGGAAAGTTGCCTAGTCAACCCGAGGTGAATCCAAAATATTACTCTCGTACTGTGAATTCTTGTGAGGATGGAAATAATTCGGTTAACGTTGTCACCACCCTGAGGTCTAGGAAAATGATTGACAATAATGTTGGCAATCCCGACAACCATTCGATTTCAACCCCAATTGAAAAGCTTGACACTCTTGCGATGGCAACTAATGCCAACTCCTTGGAACCTTATGAAACCCAATCTTCTTTGAATGTTGGCAACCCCAACATCTCTTCTTCTAATGTCGACAACACCGATAATATCTCCTCCTCAAATGTTGGCAATCCCAGCATCTCACCTTCTATTCTTGTACCTCAATCACTTTCCACATCGAAACCTTCTTCGTCGAACGATCAAATTTCTGAAAGAGTCTATAAACCAATAGCCCCTTATCCTCACAGACTTAACAATAAGAAGAAGGATGCAAATTTCGAAAAAATTCTTGAAATCTTCAAACAAGTTCGTGTCAATATTCCACTCTTAGACACCATCGAACAAATTCCTCAATATTCCAAGTGTCTCAAAGAGCTATGCACCCGAAAACGAGCCACTAATGTTCTTAAAACTGCCTTTCTAACTGCGAATACAAGCTCCATTCTTTCGAATCCTGCCCCAGTCAAGTACAAGGACCCCGGTTTCCCTACAATTGATTACAAAATAGGAAACATTCACATATCTCGTGCCCTACTTGATCTTGGTGCGAGTGTAAATCTTCTTCTTTACACTGTTTATCGTCAACTTGGATTAGGGGAGATTAAACCAACAAACATCACTCTTCAGTTAGCTAATCGATCTTTTAAAAAACCAATGGGTATAATTGAAGACGTTTTGATTCAAATTGAACAATTTTACTTCCCTGTCAATTTCATAGTTCTAGAAACTGAGCCTGTTTTGAGTCATGGTAGTCAAATTCCATTGATTTTGGGTCGTCCCTTCTTAGCCACCTCGAAAGCTATCATAAATTGTAGGAGCGGCCAACTTCGACTATCGTTTGGGCACTTAACCATTGAATTGAATATTTTTCATCAACCCAAATATTCTGAAATAGAAGAAGTTAACGTGATTGAAACAGTAGAAGAAGATACATCAGATTTAGCCCTTTAAGAAATTTCTCTTGCCTCAATAAACATATCCACTATGTCTTTTGAAGAAATTTTTGAAGACGAACTTAAACTTTTAAATGACGAGAATGAATATATGGAACATCTCAAAGATAATCGTAATTCCATATCATCAAAAGAAATTGTGGTTAAACGCTCAAATTTATGGGATTTTGATAATCTTCTGCTGAATAACACAAATCATTGTCACAATAAACTCTTCATAGGGAAGATTTTGATTTTAGAATCTATTGACATGCCTATGATACCTCACAAGTTTGGAGGTAAGAAACCAACACTCAACATTTCGATAAGAACAAGTGTGGGGGGAAAAGGAAATTTCATCCTTCACAAACCATTTATCATCTTCGTAGATTTCATCTTGCATATGATTTTCACACGCATATAGTTGCTAAATTGCATTTTATTTTACAAATCATTTTGCATTTAATCCATCTTTGGGTTCTATCTTTCACATTTAGGAAACGTGTTTACAGTGTGGACACTGTTTAGTCCAAGTGTGGGGGGAGTCTGCATTTCATCCTTTTATTTTTCTTTAATTTTTTGTTTTCTTTCTTTTCAATTAGGACCATCATGCATTTTAGATCATTGTAAAATACCAATTTTTTTTTTTTTTTGAAAATACGACTCATTTTAGATTTGATACAACAAAATAAGTTATGGATTATTAAGCAGTTGATAGTATTTTTTTCTCCCAGCTAAGATCGAATATGGAATATAATGAAAAGTTTAATTTTGAGGGATAATAGTGTAACCGGTACGTAGGGAGATTCTTAGGTGATGGCCATGAAATCTATTCTATATTGTAGACTTTGTTTAAATAAGTGGAGGACTTAAAATACTTATATTGACTTTTCGAATCTTTAAAACTAAGTTGTGCTAAGTTGAATTCGCGTAACTCACTTTTGTGCTTATATTTTCAATAATAATAATAGTAATCCAAGGGTATCCAACATTGCTTGTATATCAAGCGTTGGTGTGCAAACCCGCCAAGCTCTATCCGACATGTTGTTGACAAAGTCAGCGTTGGAATATCTTGGTCTCATTTTATGAGATTGGACACCTAAGGATTACCGACACGTTGTTGACAAAGTCAAAGTCGGCCTGCACAATCCGCCAAGCTCTTTACCCACTCTTCGTTAGTCCGCGAGGCAGTGCATGGGTGGTAAACCTTGGTCTTCTAAGTTAGGTGTATGTACTTAATCATAAATTTTAGAATTTTGTAGAAAAAAGAATAAGCGATGATGCCCAAACACTTCTTGACCTTATTGATTTGACTAGCCATACATGAGAAAATAATAATACCACTTTGCAAACTGTGCCAAGCAAACTAAGAATCTATTTCATGGTTGCACTATGTTATCGACCGAACTAACTGGCCAAACTGGAATTTAACATTTGAAAACTTGATTTATATTGAAAATTTGTGGTAAGTTGAGGTATCTAAAATAAAATCAACTGACTAGAAATTGTTAACTTAATTTATTGTACCACTTTCCTGAAACAAGTCGTGTTGTCATTCTTGTTTTTTTTGTTTTTTGTATATAACCATTGCATTCATGTAGTTACATTAGATCCACACATACTGCATTTGGATTTTGTGGGTAGTATCCGCTGAAAACCCTCACGAGACACCACTCGTCCTACTAGGGACACCTAGAGGTTTAATGGCTTGTTGCATACGCTTAATGCAATCGTGTTTCCTACGAAAGTGTGACCTATCTAGTCTAGTTTTTCATTTTTGTTTTACTCGAGGACGAGTAAAAGATAAGTGCGGGGGTATTTGATTAGCACAGAAATGTGTTTATTTTTATGCTTATATCTTATCTTTATTGTATATAAATAAATGCTACTTTCGGTATTTTGTGTGTTTTTACAGGTCATTGATTAATTGTCTCCTTCATTAAATAAAAGACCACTGAAAAGAAAAAGAAGCTACTTTCCCATCTCAACAAGTTTTCAATCACAAAGGAAGCCGTAGCACATTGGTTAAGGCATGGAAATCTGTACAGAAAGAACTGAGTTCGATTCCCATCAAACTCTTTTTTTGCTGAAGAATGGAACGCGTTCACACTGCCTTCCTTGCTTTGAAGAATTTATGGATTGGTGATTTATGGTGTATATATATATATATATTCATATGTATGAATATATGATATACACTAATAAATATTTCAAGAATTGGAAGTATTCTTCATAGATAAATCAAAGGGAATCTTTCATTTTTACTCTCCATAAAGATGAAGATTTGATTAGATAGATGCCAATCAATTTACCAATCAACTTCAAATCTCTTGGAAAATGCCAATCAAATTGCCACATGACCAATCAAAAGAGGAAAGCTGCATGGAATATTTCAAGTTTATCTTATCTATTTTTGTGAATATATTTCAAGAGGTTGAGTCATGGCCCATTAGAGGATTAGGGTTTTTCAGTTCACCTATATAAGCACATGTATACCCATTGTAACGGGCATCTCCATTATTCTGTACTCTCGTTTATTAATAAAAAGTTTTATTAGTTGACTGTCTTTTTCTTTCATAACAAATTGTGTATCTATCCAATTTGTTTTGGTAGAACACATTGTTATTTTCTTTTATTACTGCTTGTTAGCTATTGTCCGTTCGATTAGATTCAACAGCAATTCTGCTTTTTAATTCTCTGTTGTTGTTCTAGTTGTTATTTTCTTTTTCTAGTAATTGTTTCTTTTCTTTTCAATTGTTGAATTTGATACTGATTAGATTCAGATTCAGAGTAATTTCAACAACATTAAAAACAACTCCAAACTCTGCCTAACTCGCCCAAGAATAAATAAATAATAATTTTTAATTACACTTCCCTGTGTTTGACCTGTATGCTACACACCTGCATGCTTGCAGAATTTAATTTAAATGTTGTGCTTTTTTGATTCATAGATTAGCGATGATCACCAAGGAAGAAATGGATGAAGTCATCAAACAATTGGAATACAAGTTGGAATGCTAATTTTCTCAAGAAGCAAGCGGAGATAATGGCTAACTTTCTTAATAAAATTGGATAACGGGAAAACTAGGATATCAGAAAGGAACTGTTAGAGTTTGGCATAGAATAGTGAAAACATGCTAATTGGACTCGAGGGAAAAACCCCCTACAAACTGTTTGGGTCGGTACTGATCCTTATCCTTAGGTTTGTACCCGCCATAGCATACCGAGGGAAACCACCCTAAAGGATCTGGAACAACTATCGATGCTACCTGAACTCGTGATTTGAGATTGGAAGCTGGAAATATTACACGTAAAGATTAGGGCACTGGATTAGATCAAATAGGGATACACTCTGCTTTTGAAATTCAGATCGGCCTTGATCCCCCTCACCGTGCCGATACCAATCTGGATACGGCAACTGGAACTGGACTCCCTAGTTTGAATTGCCTTTCCACTTGGGTAATGAATGCTGGTAATAATGATTGCAGACAACTTTTGGATAATGATCACATGATAATGGATGTGATTCAAAGAGGTTCAAGAGAAGGTTTATCGTGATAGGATTTGGATAGTGTTAATCGAAGTCCATTCACTTTGAAAGTAAAGAATTCTGGAATCCATCGAATTTCATACTACCGACATTGGAAACTCATAATGGGAGAAAATACCTGATTGTTCGTCCTACGAGGTATATGTGACATATGGAAGTACTAGGGGGTTTCAAATAAAGAAATGGAAAAATCTCTCCCTCTATTTTTATTAAGATATAGCTGGAATGTGGTCTAAGCAATTAGATAATGGTTTGTTCGAAGTTATAATTAACCAATGGAGAGGGTTGTGAAACAGTTTCGGGTCCACACAACTCGACCCAAGAATGTTATGACACTAACCACTATCAAGCAACATATTTGAGACTCAAAGGAAGTTTCTTGAAAGGTTTAGTGCAGAAGTTGCTTTAGTGGATCGATCAAATCTTTCTATGGTACTTATGATTGCAGTTTCAGAAATACTGATTAATTTTGACTTTAAGATTTCTTTGGAAATGTATTTCCTGAGGATCCCGATTAATTTTATGATGGGGGAGGTTAGTTTCTTAAGCAAGAAGATGCAAGGGTAAATAGAGAATCTCTTGAGGTTAATGATGGAGGACCATTCAATTTTGGAAAGGATAAAATAAGGCTGATGATCGATTTAGTCGGCTGAATAGGCAACAAAGAGAACTGGAATTCTCTTTGTATAGGATCTGAATGCATGTTTGGAAAGGATTGACTAGGAGACTCATGATCATCTTCTGTTTAGGATAAGAATTAAGAGGGAACAGATGAAAATGAAAAAGATATTCAGAAAGCATAGTTGATGGACATGATACGAATGAGTGTCGACACTTAATGGATATGATCAAAGAACCATCAAAATTAACAGCTAGCACAATACATTTAGAAAGGGCCTGCAATAACAGAACACGAACAACCATTATCGCACAGAACAAGAGTGACCCAAGACCTAACTCATGGTGGATTATCATTAATTAAGCTTGAATTTGGATTTGGGGCGGCTAGGTTGGCTTACCCATGTCCGAGATTAGGTTTTAATCGCTTGGCATGCTCTTTGCTGATGATAAGCTACTCAACTTCCCAAACTTAATAAATTTTTAATATGAAATGCCTAATTCACTTACACATGTATAGAATTAGGATTTGCTTCCGAACCATGCTCTAAGATGATGATGAACTATTAGTTTTGGACTCGTAATAAAGTTATTTTTTTTTGAACTTTAGTAAGATCTCTTCTCTTGTATGGATTATGCTTGTGTATGTAAATTAAAAATCAGATTTTATCTTTAATAACTGGTCGTTGAGTATAGATTGTGCTCAACAAGGTTTAGATCTTTTAGTCTGGACTTGGCAAAATGGTCTGATCAATCATCAAGTATGAAATGTGCTTGGCGAGGATCAGGCAGTCTCGACAACTAGATCACTCAATCAGATTTTTCTAGGTATGGATTATAACCAAGTAGATTTTCCTGGAGAGGCCATGAACTTGGATTTCAGCCTGGATAGGCTACAAATTTCAGATTTGGACTAGATTTTGATATATCAGGTTTCAGATTCGGATTTTAGTTTACGGGTTTGATAATGATTCCGATTATATAAATAATCTGACGATATTGTGGACGACAGTTATTGGCTTTGGATATTTGATTTCGGATGGATTATGGATTTTGGACTTCGGTACAAAACATGTCTTTCACCAAAAGACATGTTATGAGGGACAAGTGTTAACTAATCGTTTTATAGGGCTGTTACGCTTTGGATTTAGACATTTTAATAGCTCGAATCAAATGTAGATTGCAATTTGAGGATACAAAAACTTAGGATCTCTTACATGAAGCACTCGAATCGAATAAACCTGGATATAGCTTGGACTAAAGATCAGATTTGCCAACCACTCTCACATTTGGATCAGATGGGCACACTCCAAACCGAGGGATCGGTTTACTTTAAACTACTTAGATTGGTATGCACAATAACATATTGGATCATGTGCTTCAAACTTGGAGCCAATACTTAGTGAACTCAAGAAATGAATGGAATCACTTCAACTTATGGATCATAATGGTCCATATTGATTGGATTTGGATTTGCACCGATCCGAAACCAGACCAGTACCAATTTGGGGATAACTTATAGGTGATCTGCTCCTACTTTGTTAACTAGGTCATACACGTTTTCATGGTATTTCTCCATGTTTTTGGACCGACCGGAGCCTATCTACATCCATAAATATAGGACCTAGCACTCATTTTAAGGATAACTTTTTGGCTTCTCTATGTAAGAACTCTGACACGGTAACAACCCGTTGTTTCCAACCATTCAAATCGACAGTAAAACCATATATGTCAGAGTTGAATCATTCAAACAACAGATTGTTAATTAAATTTGAGGTAAATAAAAATCAAATCATAGAATTAAAGACACAAAATAGCAAAATATCTCATAGAAAAATTAATAAACATGGTAGTTCATAAAGCAGCCAAATATGTAATTTCAAAACAAATACATAATATCCGAGTACTTTAGAAATCCAAATACATTGATGTCCACAAGTACAATAACCAAATGTCTGAATGGAAATAATTGAAACAATAGATAATAGATAGATGGCTAAGTCACCAGCAAGTCCCTTGCTTCATAAGACAAATCTTCATGGCTGTGAAGTTCAGGCTGACCTAAGCACAAAGTAAAACAAAACACTTGGGTCAACACTAACATTCTCATATAAGTGAATTAACTCAGGTGAAATGTTCAATAAGATGCGCAAGTAGCTTAAAGAATGTTTGGGAATCCCATTTCTAGGAATCCATTAAACTAATATAATACAATATGTCACTATAGTAACATCCATGGGAATATACTATTTAAAATAGCACTAAGGCATTACCATATTATTCTTAACTCATTGTTATAAACTTTGTCGTATAGTTTGCATATAAACACTAGTAAACCATCGGTGCATGGGGGTGCACCATGATATGATAACATCAAATCAAACTCATAGTGGACTCGATCAAGATAATATGAGGAGGCATGAGAGGAAATACCTAGTGTAGGATTCCACCGTTTTGCAAAACCAGGCCGGTGGTAACACATAGTCGCAACTATCACCCACATCGAGAAATCACTCCCACAGTCAGAGGCGTACCAATCAGTAAAAAAAAAAAAAGAGGTATGGTTTTGAAAAAGTGTCTGATACGGATAACTAATCCACTTAGTTTTGGAGCAACTTTTATTTTTTCATTTTAACTATGTCCGGAGGGTCAAAGTTATCCATCGTCATTCTCTTACTTCAGTTTAGTAGTTCGCCAATCGATCCTGCTTCATTCTGGATTCTCCACCATGTGCACGGTTGTTAAAGTGGTTTCGATATTGATAGAGTGTACATTAATACTAATTCCAGTCTATTTAGCAACAATCGCTTATTTCACGGCATGGTCATTTTAACAGAACGTACATAAAATAATTCTATGTTTAAATCAATTCTAAAGTTTTAACTTCAAATGTATTATTTTAAAATCATTTATCTTAAATAATTCAAATTTTTTATATTAAAAAAATCAAGCTATTAAGTTTATTACTTAGTCAAATGGTTCAATTTCGAAACATGCCATTGAAAATTAATTAACAATAAAACCTTATTCAAATTTAAAACTTTATCTTCTTAAATTTTATTTATTAAAATCATTAAAATAAATATTTGCATTAAATTTTTAAAATAAATTTTATACAAATTTTAAAACCTTATTTAAATTAAATTTAAATTTTAAATTTTAAATTAATTAATTAATTTATTAAGTATTTATATTTTATTAAATTAAATTTATTTAAACTAATTTTTTTTTAAACTAATTGGTATCTTAAAATAAAACTTAAAGATGACTTTTATTTAGAAATCTTTATAGTAACTTGTATATTTAAAACTTAAAATTTTTATAATTGAATCTTTTAAACTTTATATTTAATAAAATATATCTTTTAAATAACTCTTTCAAAACCAAATTTATTTATCAAAATGTTTCATATTGACAAACGGTGTCCTTATATAATTCTCTATCATATGTATCATTTCAACCCAAAATATTTATTTTTCCTGGTATGTATCATTTCAACTTGTATCCCAAGTCAAAAAAATTCAAATTTAATTATCGTTCGGATATGTATCATTTCAACCCATAATGACATTCCTATCTACAGGGAACTTACAGTGTGAAAACAATATATAAAATAACATACATGTATAACAACAACTTATAACTGATCATATGTCACATAACATATAACTGAAAATTTAAGTGCCATGTATCAATAGCAGTATTTGTGTCACAAGTGAACTTTTACATACTAATAGAGCATAGTATTGTGTCATGTGTCAATACTAACATATAATAATATGCATAATAATAACTAACATATCATAAATCAACACAAATATTTCTATGACATTTCAATTGTTGTTTATTCACCTAAACATAAGTATGTAATTCATGAGTGATTCTCACCTTTCATAGCAGGCAAAAGAACTATGACAAGCACAAAATGATGCAAACTCTGCCTTAAACCAAATTTAAGTAGAAATGAATCAGATTCAACTCAACGAGAACTTTTAGAAAAAATCCTTTTCTTCTTCTCTGAATAGAGGAGGGGAGAAGAAGAATTTGGGTATGCGGAGTTAGCTTTGGGTGCGGCTTAAAGGGGGTTGGGTGCGGCCTAAGGGGGGTTGGGTAGGGCTTGGGGTTTCATATGGTGGTCAGAGGGCAGGAAGGTCGGAGGTGGTGGCTAGAGTACGGTATAGGGTAGAGAAGGGGTTAGATTTTTAGGGAAAGCTAGGGTTAGGGTTTTTAGGGCTCTAAGCTTAGGGTTTTTAGGGCTGGAGGTTTTAAGCTAAAGGGGTAGCTTGGCCAGAGGTGTGGTTGGCCAGTCGGCTGAAGGAGTGGGTAGAGGCATTGGGACCCATAGGAGACGCGTCCAACAGTAGAGGGGAGAGTGGACGTGAAAGTAGGTTCAAAAAATTGTGTAGAGAAAGGAAAAAGAAAAACGAAATAAGAATATAGCAAATTACAAAGAACTTATATCCATGGAGAAGAGGGAGAAAGACTTACAAAGAAGAGGGAGAATGACAAACAAAAGCTTTAGGGAAATAAAAATGAGAAGTTTAAGAAAAGAATAAGTATTTTATTTCTTCAGAAGTCCTTTGAAATTCAAATATAAAAATTATGATAAGGCATGATGCGGAAATGTTTAAAGATTTCTCAAGAACAAGGGATAATATGAAAAAGAACATGGAGAAGGAACAAAATTAACACATACAAACACTGCCATTTTGCACGTTTTCACAATGTAAACTCGAAGTAATAAAACTCCAATTTTAATGAAATGAAAAATTATGATCATCTTAGAATTTCATCTAGAATCATATTTCTTTTTGGAATTTACAACTTTCAAATTTTCAACCAAAATCCAAATTTTGATCAAATTTGACCAAAAATTGAAAATCTTTTATTTTGATAAAGTGATCAAATATGTCACTCAACATTATAAATTCATTATTTAAATTTAAATTTCAAAGATAAATTAAATTCAAATGATAACACTAATTAAGTTTGTTCAAATATGCGGGTTGTTAAACTCTCCCCTACACAAAACTTTTTGCCCCGAAAAGGAATGAGACAGAAGAGTAAAAGTAGACAAAAAGATAAGACAGATTTAAATGATCAATACCTAAAGCAAAAAATTCCAGATTCAAAGCATGCGCGCTCGCCTCCATTTCTCAGGTACAATCCCGATTGTAACGATCCGCATTCTACGCATCAGAGGATCGTAGAATATTTATTTCTTATGCGAAGCCGTTTAGCTATGTAACTTTGGGAGATGACTATTGTGGTCATTTCCCATGTTCATGATTTTTGCCGATTTTTAAATGACCGTTTTTCCCCTAGTTGATCTTGTTTCAGCCATAACTTTTGATTGGTAAGGAGTTTTGACCTGAAAACACTTCAACTAAATCCGGATGATGGTTTACCTTTCCGTAGAATGGTCACATTAGCCAAACAGACTCACCGTTTGGGAGGTATGGCTGAAACAAGGTTTAGAAGGTGAAAAACAGCATAACCAGGCCTAATTAGGGTGATTAGCAAGAGGGCCCATAACCCAAGTCACCCAAATCACCTTCTAATTACCATTTAATCAAGTTTCTAACCCTAACAATCTATTTTCATTTTCTTAGCCGCCTAAAACATTTCCCTAACCCTAACAATGGCCTCCAGCACCCAAATCACCTTCTAATCACCATTTAATCAAGTTTTAGCCTAATATACATCTAATCAAGGAAAATTAGCATCAAATTGGGAATAGAGCTGCTGTGTTGCATAGAGATTCAACCTAAATCAGAGATATTTTCAGATCTAAGTTTATTTGTGGCCAAGGTGAGTAATTTGCATTGTTTTTCACTAATTACGACTAACTAGGGGTGATTAGTGATAATTAGCGAAATTGTAACTCAGAAAAATTTGGAAAAATTTGTAAAATTCTAAAATATTATTTTAGAGCTCTGATAGAAATTTGGGCTAAATTGGATAAGTTTTGCTAATTGTATGCTTAACATGATTAAGGGGGATTAAGGGGAAAATATGGGTTTTGGGTATGTTTGATCCATTTTAATACATCATATTATTGTTTTGGTGTTCGTGGTTGATTATACATGTAGCTATGACTGTATGGTATGCTTTGTGATTGATTAGAAAAGTTAGAATGGTCGAAAACGTCGTTGTATGGTGTAAAATAGTCGCTGGAAGAGTTGCAGGAAAATATGCAGAGGACCGGATTGGATCGCCCCAGCCAACCCGACCCGCTCTTGACCCGAACCTACCCAGACCCGCTCACCTGGGTGTATCACGAACCGCCTACTAAGGCTAGGAGGCTTGACCCTGAACGTCTCGTGCTTCGCATACCACGAACCAACCCGGAGTGTATGCCACGAACCGATCTGACCAGGAGCATACGACCCGTCCCGAACTCAGTGGGTGCACACGAACCGCCCCGTAGTGTATGCCACGAACCGATCTGACCAGGAGCACACGACCCGACCCGGACGAGGCATCACGAACCGAACCGCCAGGGGATGTGGACCACGACCTGGAGCTTGACCACGAGCGGAAGAGATACCCGAAACGAACCCGGGTGATGATCACGAACCAAATGGAGATCGAAGTCGGAAGAGATCAAAACACGAGATGCAAAGGTAGTCCAAATAGGAAGCTTGTACTCAGGATCCAGTTGGGAACCAACGAGTTAACTTCATGAGTTGGGCTTTGCTGCGGGACGTGTGCTAAGGGGTTATCGACGTCCATAACTTTGATTCACCACCAAGACGGATGTTAGGCTATGGATCAGTGTAGTGGGGTAGTTATTACTCCATGGGGCTGAGTGATCGTAGCATGGCTATGAGCCAGTGCAGTGGAGTCGTTATGACTTCATGGGGCAGAGTGGACATAGCAAGGACTAGTGGCTATGGATCAGTGCAGAGGAGTTGCCATGACTCCATGGGGCAGAGTGACCATAGCAAGGATTTGGGTCGCTACACCATACATGCAATTTTGCAACATCTAGGTGCGGACATTTTGCCACGGATTATGGTCGTTGCTAAATTGCAACGGCTAAAGTCAGTTGCAAAATTTAATACCACGGTCAACTGCTTGTTGTATATAACGATGTTGTATACGCAATTATATGATTTTTGTTTGATGATAAAAACCAAATATATATATAATTATAAATGTGTTTATACTGTACTGTTTCATTTATACCACAACAAACAGGAATATAATATTTATATTCAAATAAAATACGACTGTACAAAAATTCAAATATTATCACAATATTTTATCTGAATATAAATATTTTATTTCATACTTTCAAACAGTACAACTATTTGTAACTCCACTATTTATACATTCATAGAATATTTGTACTTGTATATAAACAGAATAAAATAGACAAGTTCGTTTGACAACAATAAAATAATATTTTATTTCAATCAAACTTGTTTATTACAAACATCAGTACAATTCATATACACATCTCCTCACTGCAACACTCATGCATTCACTCAGTTTACATTTCAGTATACAGATTTTTTTATTGACACATTCAAACAGACTTTTATACATTCACCAACACTGTCTCTTCTGTCTTCAGTCTTCACAGCACTTCACTATCAGTCCAGTCATCATCAGCTATCCTATCACATGAAACACACACACAGTACACTGCAATAGAAATAATACTGAACACATACAAATATAATTTTTAATTTTAATAATTTTACTTGCCTCAATTTTCTGGTGTGTTTCTCATCATTTTTCATGACTGGATATGATTCATTTGTGTCTAGCCAGACAGTTTGTATATGTACAGGGACAGGAAATTTTCTGAATGGCTGCATATACAAACGTGTATATATACACACGTTTGCACTGCCACGCCAATTCAGTGTGCAACTGAGGAGTAGCCACGTGGACCTTCTCGACTCAGTGCACATGAAAATAAAGTCATACCAGCAAGTCCATAAGCCGAGACAAAAAGTCAACACAAGTATTTGTTCATGTTCAAGAAGGCAGCAACATTTAAAAGAAGTACAATTTGAAATGGTCAACATGGTGGAGCAGCAGTTCATCATATCATTTACAATTAAGTTTAACAAAGCAGCATAGACAAGGAGCAATGAGGATGACAAGTTCAGTAGCGTGGACAAATGCAAGACACAAGACTGGCAGATCAAGTTCAAGAACCAATTTCAGATCAGTTCATATCAGCAAAATCATGGATGACAAAGCAGACTCAAACAAGTCAGCTATGAATACAAGTGAGCATATACAAGTATACATGGATAAGCTACATGATGCAACAATGTTTATAAGGGGTGCACAAGCTCGAGCATGGTGATGCTTTTCAGGTACAAGAATGTACACAAATGGGTTGGTATGAAAATGATGAATTCAGGTGAATACAAATGTGTATATATGAACATATCCAAGCATGCACAGCTAGTAAAATCGGTAAAGTAGTCAAGACTAGCATGGTGGACAACATACAATAAGCCAATGGTCGAGACAGTGTAAGAATATGGAGCAGCAGATCAATGCATGTGACATTTCAAAGTAACAAGCATGACAGCAAACTAGCTCAACATGGCAACAACTACATGAGCATAGCAGCAATGTGTATAGACAAGCATATGTAGATGTTCAGTTTCAAGCATACAAGTGGCCAAGCATGAAGTGGTTCAGTAGCTAAACTAATCAGTGCAAAACAATCAGTTCAAAAATCATGGTCGAAAGTGTAAAACACAATGTTGGACTCAGTGGTGAAATTGGTGCACACAACAAAAATGACAAGTCTGCATGGGTTCAAGTGAACATGGCCAAGAAAACATCGTAACTCAGCAACAACAAGTAGCATGGCCGACGCATCAAGGAGCATAGTAACAATTCAGGTATGCAAAGTTAAGCATATACATCAAAACAATGAAGCACAAAACTGGACAGGTTAAACATGGTTCAAGTGGTCACAATGCAGCATGAATTTTCAAATGAAATTCATGCCAAGTTTAAGTTTCCAAAAATCATTCTTTCTAAATTGGTTTGGAAGTCATTTTCAGAAAATTTCAATTCATATTTGGCAAGGTTTATAAATGGTTCCAGAAATTATGCAGGGATTGTTTGCAGAATTAAACTTCAGCAGTTTACAGGAAATCTGATTTCTTTAAAGGCAATTTTTTTAATGAATCAAAAAATGCAAACTCGGTAAGAAAATGAAAATTCCAGAAATTTGTTTCCTGATATAATTCAAGTTAAATTGTCAAATTTTCTGGCCCAAAATCAGACAACAAAAGATCAGAATTCCATCAATTAAATTCGAGTTTTTCAAAAGAGGAAATTGTTCAAATCAGACCAAATTATTCTTAGGACAAATAAATTCTATGGACAGCAAAATTGAAGACCAGATTCATCAACATAATCAAGAAAAATCCAAAAGGGGAAAGCAACAAATCAGCCGAGTCATCTTTACGAAATCAGTGTTTCAATTATAGGATTTTAATTATCCTATATAACACCATTACATCATAGGCATTTTTGATATCGAAATCCAAGCACCAATTATTAAAAGAACAAAGAGATTAATATTCAGATTTACTCACAGTTTTCAGACTGTTTCGATCTCGAGAGAAAGAGCAAAGCCCAAAATCAAAGCACCGGATATCGACAGGGATTCGAGCATCAGAAGCTTCATCCAGATTTGAAGAAGCATCAAGCAATTGATCGATTTAGGGGCAAAAAAGAAAAACCCTAGGTCTCCATTTTTATTCTCCAGAAAACAAAAGGGGATCGGGCAGTTGAATTAAAAAAGGGGCCGGCCTATTTTCCAATTTTGACTAGGCTAAGTTTAAAAAGGGGATGACCCCTTATTTTTAACTCCTTTATTTTTACTAGGGTTTTAAGCTTTGTGTTTAATTTGTTTTGTATTTGTTTGTTTGTAAAACAACTCTAAACAGTTTCTAGTGACTGTAAAATACTAGGGAAATTTCAGTCAGGGTGTTGACTGACAGTTCACAGAGTCTGTAAAATCTGATTTACTGGTTACGGGGTGGTAATCCGGGAGAATCTGATCTAGGGGTTTAGATCAGTCTACGGTTTTGAGCATAGGGTTAGAATAGGAGCAGGGTTTGCGAGTGTACATGGTCTTGTATGCGGGATCTGTTCTATCACCTAGTAGAAACCTTAGAAATGCAGCAGTAGGCAGGGTTTTGCCGAAGCTGGGTATATCTGTGTGTGATTTATTTTCTGCATTTCTGTTTCTGCTATATTCTGTGATCTGTTTATTATTTTAATATCCTGTTAGTTTTTTCAATTCGGTTAAAAACCGTGATAAACACTATTCACCTCCCCTTTAGGGTTAATCTAGATCCTACAATTGGTATCAGAGCAGGTATTCTGTTAACTCTAGAGCAATGGTGATTCCTAGTTGTCAGTCGATAGAAAGTCAGTCCAGTTCATTTCCAACTATTTTCGATGGAACAGATTTTTTAAACAAGAAATCCAAAATGGAAATTTTATTTAAAATCTGTTAATATTAAATGTTGGAATGTTGTTATCCATGGATTTGATAGTGTAGATATTACTTTCAATACCCGTGCTATGAAAATTATATTTGATTATCTTAGTACTGAACTGTTTAATCTTATCTGTCATTGTTTATCTGCACAGGAAATCTGGGATACTCTCAATACGAAGTATGGAAAATCTGACAACAGCTCAAAACCCCAGAATGTCAACTCAGATTCAGAATTCTGTTTAACATGATTTCCAAATGAAAATTCAGAAGGATCAGATGATGGAGTATCAACGGATGCTGAAGTTGAAAATTTTCTCGTACGAAGATTTGGTCTATATGTGTGTTGATTTAACTAAATCTGTTGATAAACTCAAATCTAAAATCTAGGAATTCTGAGTTGACCAGCAAAATTGATGATTTGGAATCACAGCTTGAATATTTTAAAAATTCTTCAAATTCAGATTGCAAAAATTGTTTAAAATTGAAAACCAATCTTGTTCATCTCAATAAGAATATTCAAAAGTTTGAAAAGGAAATTTTGATCTTAAATGAGAACAAGACTGAGTTATCAAATTTGAATAATCTTTTGCAAAAGGAATTTGAAAGTTTTAAGACTGATATATATTCCAAATTTGAAATTGCTGAAAAGGAAAATTTGTTGAAATCTGATTTGATTTTGAAAGAACTGGAAAACGAGGTTGAAAAATCCAAGAAATTTGGGTTTGAAAAACAAAAACTTTGAATCTGAGATTGCTGAGTCCCAAACCAAAATTAATCTGCTTAAAGATGAAAATTTGGTTATGAAATCTAATTTTGAAAGATGTAAGATCACTGAAAATAATTGTTCAGATTTATTGAAAAAAATGGTGATCTTAAAACTAAAATTCAACAACTTGAAACAACCCTGGCAAAATTTTCAAATGGTGAGAAATCTTTAAATATGTTGTTGAAAAATCAATTTTCATTGGGAAATAGAAGTGGACTTGGTTTTGGGAAATCTGAGTTTTCTGAAAGGAGAAGCTCAACGATTTTAAAAATCCTTCAACTTTCTTTGAAAAGAATCGTCTTGATAATTTGAACTTTGTTAATTCCAAAGGATTTTTGAATCAAAAGCAAAATTTGAATTTGTTTTGTAATAATTCATCTAAACAATCCTGGATCCCAAGAAGAGATAAAACAAACATTGTTAAATTCAAATAGATATGGGTTCCAAAGGGAACAAAGGTAAATTCAAATGGATTGTTATACAAGCAAGTCTGGGTACCAAAAGATGTTAATAAAACTGCGAGTGGTTTTTCTAATTTTGTTAGACCTCTCAATCCTCTCAACTGTTAGGTACCGAAGAAGGGTGGCTGAGGAACTACTGTGCTGAAAAGAAATTTGAAATCAAGCTGATTTATACTTCTGTATCATTTACAGTTCCTTCAGCCAAAATCTGTTGAGTTAGAGATTCTGATTTACACTGGATTCTGGTATAATCTCTAAACTCACCTCTGTAAATATTTTTCTGGTTTGATTCTTTTTCTTTTGTTTATTTCTTCTTCTTCTCCGTTCTTTCTCTTTCTTCTGTCTATTCTGATTTGATTTATCACTGCCATATTTTTTGTGCTCCTTGAATTGCAGTATTCATGATATTCTGGAAATTTGTTTTGCGTGTATAGAACTCTAATGTTTTTAATTATTTCCAGATCTTGTACTTAATCTTGTAAATATCTGCAATTGTTTTGAAGTATATTTTTATTTCTGAATTCATAACAGTGTTGATGTATTTGTGCCATATCTTGAACACTGTTAATTAGAATTCTAAATTTTTTGAAGATCTGAAAAATTTGACGAAGTTTCACATACCTCTGCTGTTTTGAGTTTCTTCTAATTCATTTTAGAAAAGCTTAAAAAATTATACTCATTACAACACACTACTACTTCTCAGTCGTGATAATTTCATTAAATTTCAGATTGGCTTGAATATGTTGATTTATCTTGAATCAGTGATACATCCTGAAATTCATTTTTATTCATGATTATTATGGTTGAAATTTGCTTGTTCGAAATCATTTGAAATCCTTGATATTTTGAATCACACACACCTCCTAAATTTGAAATTATCAGTCTTGTGTGACTGATTTATTATATTTCAAAACCTGACATTAATTCAAGTGATTTCAAATAAATTATTTTGGATCATGAATATCTATCAAACCTGATGTAATTTTTTTTTTGGGCTTGTCTGAAATATTTTGGAAAAATTCTTTGAAAATTTGGTTCTGAAAATCATTGTTATTTCATGATTATTTGATTTAAATATTTGTTTGTTTTAAAATCATTTGAAATCATTGATTTATTGAATCACACACATATCTTAAATCTGAAACTAAAAATTTGGTGTGATTGATTCATTGAATCTAGAGCTCTTCATAATTCTCAAATGATTTTAAATAAATGGTTTTTTTATCATTAAATCATGAATCATCTTGTGTGAGCAACATCTTAACAAGTCTGATTTGAAATTGTTTCTGCTGTGTTGCTCTGATACTGTCTTCAAATAACTGCCTGCTTTAATCTGACTGCTGCTCTGATAATTGTGCCAAATTTGTTTGGGCTTTGTCTTTGAAATTTCTTAAATCTGAGATATCTAGGGTGTGAATAAATTCCTCGTAAATAGAGACACCAAGTGGTATCAGAAGCGCCTTATATTTGTCTCACCCGTCTGTACTGAGATTCAAATTTTCACCTTGTATAGATCCATACATTTTTTTTGCCTTGTACAAATAAATGTGCTAAATTTGTCTGGCTGGGTTTGTGTTTAAATTTCCTTGGTCTGAGATGTCCATGATAGTCCATCAGGGTGTAATTAAATTCCTCGATAAAGGAGACTAAAATTGGTATCAGCTTTTGCATCCATCTGTTTTTGAATTTTCACCTTGTATAGACAACATACACATTTTTTCCCCTTGTATAAATTTGTATAAATTCTTCTTGTAATTGATTTTCAATTTTAAAATTATTTATTTCTTTTCATTCAGAAATTGAAATCAATATCCAATTTGTGTTGTGTCTATAATTCATCAAAATTATTATCAGTTTTTGAAATTGTGATGAATTGTGACTGCAGTATACTTCACAACAAGAGGAGATTTTATTTGGATTTTCATGATGGTTGAATATTTATTATAATATCTTTGAACTGGCAATTATTTCACGACCATCTCCTTTATCTATCACCCGTCTGCCATCCATCATGATTTTATATTAATGTGGAGAGTTTATTTTTTAAAAGGAATAATCATCTTGTTTTAAAACAGTGAAAATTATTTGTGATAGAAATGGGACTATATTATTATTCAGAATTAGTGAGAATTGAAAATTTTCAATAATCCCTGTACAGTCGAGCTTATTTCATAATATAATTAATTTAGAAATTTATTTCACAGTCCATTTCTGTGCCTACCACATTTCTATCATCCATATTGGTTTCATATACCGAGGAGTTTTTTCTTTTCTTTTATAAAGCTGAAAATGATAAAAATATAATTAATATATAAGAGTGTCTCTAACCTCATTTAAAAATCCAAGCTCTGGTTATGCATGGTTATGAGACGTCTTTAATTTAAGCTGCGACTGATCCCATTTAAAAATCCAAGCTCTGGTTATGCGTGGTCAGTGTGCTCTTAAATAAAAAGGAAATAAAGTGCTAAAAATAGAAATAAATTTTGAAATTCTCCTCTGAGTATAAATGCCAGCCTATCAATCCATCTTCTATTCTATGAAATATGTTGAAATTTTATGACGTATTATGATTTGTTGATTGATAGGTATTGGGATTTGAGATTATTCGATTTTCTCACTTAAGTTGAATTATTGATTATAGTCCAAATCCATCACTGTTTTTGTGCTTTATTTATAAAAATCCTTTGAAAATAATTGGAAATGAATTGTTTTTAAAACTCTCTACATTATATATAATATTCATCGTAAATCCGTCATTCTCTACAATGTGAAATATGCCACCAGTTCTTAGTTCATTATGATTTTTGTTTGACTGATTGAGATTTATGATGATCGTTCTTCCTCTTAAGCTGGAATTATATTTTTAGTCAATTTTCATCTGTATTTTAAAATCTGTATCCTTTTGATGATAACAAAAGGGGGAGAATGAATTAGATTTTGATTTATGAGTGAATATTTTATAAATATTTTTAATTTTGAAAATTCATTATCATTCAGTTCAATTCACTCATGCACAGTTATAGGGGGAGTTTTCTGTTGTAGGGGGAGCAAATAAATAGGGGGAGTTCAATATTCAATGTCAAACACATTTATTGTAATCAAAATCTCTTATTTGTTTGTCATCATCAAAAGGGGAGATTGTTGTATATAACGATGTTGTATGCACAATTATATGATTTTTGTTTGATGATAACAACCAAATATATATATAATTATAAATGTGTTTGTACTGTATTGTTTCATTTATACCACAACAAATAGGAATATAATATTTATATTCAAATAAAATACGACTGTACAAAAATTCAAATATTATCATAGTATTTTATTTGAATATAAATATTTTATTTCATACTTTCAAATAGTACAACTATTTGTAACTCCACTATTTATACATTCACAGAATATTTGTACTTGTATATAAACAGAATAAAATAGACAAGTTCGTTTGACAACAATAAAATAATATTTTATTTCAATCAAACTTGTTTATTACAAACATCAGTACAATTCATATACACATCTCCTCACTGCAACACTCATGCATTCACTCAGTATACATTTCAGTATACAGATTTTTTTATTGACACATTCATATAGACTTTTATACATTCACCAACACTGTCTCTTCTGTCTTCAGTCTTCACAGCACTTCACTGTCAGTCCAGTCATCTTCAGCTATCCTGTCACATGAAACACACACACAGTACACTGCAATAGAAATAATACTGAACACATACAAATATAATTTTTAATTTTAAGAATTTTATTTGCCTCAGTTTTCTGGTGTGTTTCTCATCATTTTTCATGACTGGATATGATTCATCTGTGTCTAGCCAGACAGTTTGTATATGTACAGGGACAGGAAATTTTCTGAATGGCTGCATATACACACGTGTATATATACACACGTTTGCACTGCCACGCCAATTCAGTGTGCAACTGAGGAGTAGCCACGTGGACCTTCTCGACTCAGTGCACATGAAAATAAAGTCAAACCAGCAAGTCCATATGCCGAGCCAAAAAGTCAACACAAGTATTTGTTCATGTTCAAGAAGGCAGCAACATTTTCAAGAAATACAATTTGAAATGGTCAACATGGTGGAGCAGCAGTTCATCATATCATTTACAATTAAGTTTAACAAAGCAGCATAGACAAGGAGCAATGAGGATGACAAGTTCAGTAGCGTGGACAAATACAAGACACAAGACTGGCAGATCAAGTTCAAGACCCAATCTCAGATTAGTTCATATCAGCAAAATCATGGATGACAAAGCAGACTCAAACAAGTCAGCTATTACATGAATACAAGTGAGCATATACAAGTATACATGGATAAGCTACATGATGCAACAATGTTTACAAGGGGTGCACAAGCTCGAGCATGGTGATGCTTTTCAGGTACAAGAATGTACACAAATGGGTTGGTATGAAAATGATGAATTCAAGTGAATACAAATGTGTATATATGAACATATCCAAGCATGCACAGCTAGTAAAATCAGTAAAGTAGTCAAGACTAGCATGGTGGACAACATACAATAAGCCAATGGTCGAGACAGTGTAAGAATATGGAGCAGCAGATCAATGCATGTGACATTTCAAAGTAACAAGCATGACAACAAACTAGCTCAACATGGCAACAACTACATGAGCATAGCAGCAATGTGTATAGACAAGCATATGTAGATGTTCAGTTTCAAGCATACAAGTGGC
Source organism: Allium sativum (assembly GCA_030737875.1). Taxonomy (NCBI): domain Eukaryota; kingdom Viridiplantae; phylum Streptophyta; class Magnoliopsida; order Asparagales; family Amaryllidaceae; genus Allium; species Allium sativum. The sequence continues at coordinate 348,076,794 of CM060920.1, forward strand.
CAAGCATGAAGTGGTTCAGCAGCTAAACTAATCAGTGCAAAACAATCAGTTCAAAAATCATGGTCGAAAGTGTAAAACACAATGTTGGACTCAGTGGTGAAATTGGTGCACACAGCAGAAATGACAAGTCTGCATGGGTTTAAGTGAACATGGCCAAGAAAACATGGTAACTCAGCAACAACAAGTAACATGGCCGAGGCATCAAGGAGCATAGTAACAATTCAGGTATGCAAAGTTAAGCATATACATCAAAACAATGAAGCACAAAACTGGACAGGTTAAACATGGTTCAAGTGGTCACAATGCAGCATGAATTTTCAAATGCAATTCATGCCAAGTTTAAGTTTCCAGAAATCATTCTTTCTAAATTGGTCTGGAAGTCATTTTCAGAAAATTTCAATTCATATTTGGCAAGGTTTATAAATGGTTCCAGAAATTATGCAGGGATTGTTTGCAGAATTAAACTTCAGCAGTTTACAGGAAATCTGATTTCTTTAAAGGCAATTTTTTTAATCAATCAAAAAATGCAAACTCGGCAAGAAAATCAAAATTCCAGAAATTTGTTTCCTGATATAATACATGTTAAATTGTCAAATTTTTTGCTAAATTTTCTGGCCCAAAATCAAACAACAAAAGATCATAATTCCATCAATTAAATTCGAGTTTTTCAAAAGAGGAAATTGTTCAAACCGGACCAAATTATTCTTGGGACAAATAAATTCTATGGACAGCAAAATTGAAGACCAGATTCATCAACATAATCAAGCAAAATCCAAAAGGGGAAAGCAACAAATCGGCCGAGTCATCTTTACGAAATCAGAGTTTCAATTATAGGATTTTAATTATCCTATATAACACCATTACATCACAGGCATTTTTGATATCGAAATCCAAGCACCAATTATTAAAAGAACAAAGAGATTAATATTCAGATTTACTCACAGTTTTCAGACTGTTTCGATCTCGAGAGAAAGAGCAAAGCCCAAAATCAAAACACCAGATATCGACAGGGATTCGAGCATCAGAAGCTTCATCCAGATTTGAAGAAGCATCAAGCAATCGATCGATTTAGGGGCAAAAAAGAAAAATCCTAGGCCGCCATTTTTATTCTCCAGAAAACAAAAGGGGATCGGGCAGTTGAATTAAAAAAGGGGCCGGCCTATTTTCCAATTTTGACTAGGCTAAGTTTAAAAAGGGGATGACCCCTTATTTTTAACTCCTTTATTTTTACTAGGGTTTTAAGCTTTGTGTTTAATTTTTTTTGTATCTGTTTGTTTGTAAAACAACTCTAAACAGTTTCTAGTGACTGTAAAATACTAGGTGAATTTCAGTCAGGGTGTAGACTGACAGTTCACAGAGTCTGTAAAATCTGATTTACTGGTTACGGGGTGGTAATCCGGGAGAATCTGATCTAGGGGTTTAGATCAGTCTACGGTTTTGAGCGTAGGGTTAGAATAGGAGCAGGGTTTGCGAGTGTACATGGTCTTGTATGCGGGATCTGTTCTATCACCTAGTAGAAACCTTAGAAATGCAGCAGTAGGCAGGGTTTTACCGAAGCTGGGTATATCTGTGTGTGATTTATTTTCTGCATTTCTGTTTCCACTATATTTTGTGGTCTGTTTATTATTTTAATATCCTATTAGTTTTTTCAATTCAGTTAAAAACTGTGATAAACCCTATTCACCCCGCCCCTCTAGGGTTAATCTTGATCCTACACTTCTGTCCTCGTTTGTGCAACGGGTCAAACCCGTTCCCTAATTAAGTACGCCCTTCCATACACGATACACCCCTTCGTTCCCAATATGCTTTCATTTCTTTGCCATTCTACTTTTTCCATTTTTCCGCCGTTACATTAAAAAAAATCTCAAATCGAAAATTGGATCCAGATCTTTTTTCCCTCCTGATACTTATGCTCTAGATCGAAAACTATTAGCTATATCTCATTTGAATACTCCATCGTTTTTTTTAGATTGCGAACTTCTCACGATCTTGAAATAAATCGTCGATTCTACGTATGCAAAAAATTAATTTCGTTGTTTTATCATTGATTCAGTGTCATAGAAATGAAATTCGATTTGATTAGTTGCTTGTTTTGCATTTTGGATATGTTTCTTTTAATTCATTGCTAGTGGCCAGTATTTGACCTGTCTTGCTTTTGTTCTTAAAACATGAAGTATTTTTGCTGAGTAATTTATTTTAATAGGAAAATATACCTAAATCTAACAAATAAAAATAAACAAACGCAAAATATTTTGATTCTTGGATGTGTTGGTCTTGTCGTTGTCAGCAAAGAATGGGTAAATCATTTCTACTGGCTCAGTTTTATCTACGGTGTTAGAGATGTGTGATAAGTAAACCGATGACATTATTTGCTTCATGACCTGGATAATGAATGTTCTATTAATTTCTGCATAGTTATGGTGCTTGATTATCGATTAATTTTGCATGCAAATACTTGTTCTTTGTAATGCCAACTATGATCCTTGGAAGGTTACCACTATGCTCGATTAGTCACTTCTGTTGTGTTAACATAACATCCTTTGTGGATCTACGAAAAATTATATCCTGAGGCAGACATAAACCAAAAGGAAAGAGTTCTTAACTATTTAATCATAACGAGATACATAGCTAGGTGAAATTCTAGTTCTCTTACAATCATGTGCCCATTTTATATACTATAGTCATATGATTCTAATTTCTTTAACCTTGTGGCAGACAATTAGTACCTTTTATTCATATTGTTGCCTACTTTGGTTATAAATCCTGGTAAGTTTAAAACTATATTACTTTCAATCATGTCTTCAAAACTATATTACTTTCATCTAGACTGGCACATTCAACCGTCTATACATCAAATAATCATTTTCGGTAATCTCAGCTTGTATCTGAAGCCCTAGTGGAATTTTTGGGTAAATCTCCAGTCCAAATGTCAATTAGGTACCAATATACAAACCAAATTACCAAGATAAAATGTAATGATTTTTCTATGGATGGAATTTCCATCCAAAATAAGGGCAAGGAATGAAAGAAAAACCTGAAATGTGATAAATAGCAAAATTAAAATGTATAGACATGCGATTAATTGAAATGGAGGCTTTTGAGGTTAATAGAAACAATGGTGCAAGCAAATTGGATGCCAATTTGATTTTTCTTTTTGACAAACATTCAATTTGAAATCAAATTGAATGCTAATGTGATTTTTCTTTTTCACAAAAAGGCTTCAAAGGCGCGCCTTTTGTGCGCCTCCGTTAGAGGAGGCGCCATGGCCAATAGGAATGCGCAGACCGTGCGACTGCGCCCTAGGTGCGCTGACTACAATGCTACAAATATCCTAATTAACCAATAAAACTCTTACAAGATATCATGCATAAATAATATCAGATATTCTAGTTCCTTCAGCTTAGATATGGTGAAAGGTATGTCTCCATATATGTTGTTTACAAACAGAACCCTATTTTTATTTTGGACAAAAATATCAAACATTTAAACATTTTGGTTTGCTTCCATTTTTTATAATATTTTTTGTGTGTAAAAGAGAGGGGAGAAAAGAAGTGGATTTAGCAAACTTGAATTCAGATACAATGAATGCATACATACATAATGACATCACACACTTAAATAGTTTTAAACTCCAAAAGTTTCAACTCTATAAGCATGCAAAATAAGAAAGAATCGTCAACCGGAAACTTTCAGCACACTAACTATGACTACTCTGAGTTTCGACTAGCGTGTAACATGACGTGCAGAGTTTCGACTAGCGTGTGCTTTGCCTGAATTGGCAAGGTTGTTATTGGAATTAGGTCGGAAGTTGTTTTTATTTTAGTGTTATTGTTTATTGCGTGTCCCCGCACACTTTTGGTTTTTTTTTTTTTTTGCTCGGAGGTATTCTTGTGGCTCTTGGATTTTAGGTTGTCTACCATAGGGAATCGAAGTTGACAAAGTATGATACCAATTGAATTCATTTGTACTGCATACATGGTTTTTCACATCATAGTTGTATTCCTTTGTAGAGAATGTTAATTATAGATAATAAATGACATGATGTGTAGATCGATCAGGGCCAAGATATGTATTCCTCTGTAAGCCACCGCCTCTCTATTGTCCTTCCCAGCAAAAAATAACGTGACCGCTCTATACATCTTGCTTTCCTTGCCATTCATCCGTTGTGTGGTAGGTTTACCATAATACTGATTGCTTACATACTACAAACAGTGCTCATTAACATGTATGGTCAATGGCAGATGCATTCATATTCAACATTCCTATATCGCTTTGTTAATTGCATTTTTTCTACTCGATTTATTGGTCTCTATTTTTATCTTCTCTTCCCATGCTACGTTGCCTTTATTTTTTTTGATTTTCCCGTGTCCATTTTATTAACCTTTTTACTGGGAATTTTTGAACTATGCTCTGTTGATGCGTAAATATTTGAAAATAATTTATGCTGTTAAGCAGAAGCTATAAGAAGGATCTAATTATTATAGTGAAACCACTTCATTGTAGTTGATGTCCATTCATTTTTGTTTTTACGCGCCAAACTGTCCTCTTTATGGTCGTCTTCATCTTTGTCCAACAAAAGCTCTTTTTTTTATGTTTTATTACACACTCCATTCTCATACTCACTTTTTTTTCTGACTTACTGACTATATTCACAACATTTAACAAGAGGTACCATCCTCATTACCTGCATCCTCCATATTTACAGAAAAAATTGACAAAAGTTCTTGATGTCAGTGTTTTAAGTTTCCTATTGGCCAATGTCTACATGTATTGTATTTGTATTCGTTGTCTCATTTACTACCTTGCACGTTGTTAAATGAATTCATATTGTCGCATTACGAAACGTAAAAAAAATTCTCTCAAACACATATCGTATGTTATATTTATTTGATAGTTATTTGGTTTTCAAATTTTTTTACCACTCGCTTATCGTATGTTGTCGTTACATAAATATTGACTGTAATAGCACTATGTTTCATATATTTTTTATGTTTAAACTTAAGCAGCTGCAACAACGTTTATAACCGTCTTTTTATGCTGAAATTTCGGATGCCTTCTTTTTGTGCGCCTATTTTGCCATCGAAGCGGATTTTGCAGTGGTAAGGGCTGATTGTATGTCATGTGCACTGTTGCATACGTCTATGTGCATATCCGATTAGCAGGAGACCACGGTGACTTGTCGTAGTTTTATGCATGTTTCCAGGTTGGATGTGTATATGGCTACATTTACCTATCGATCAATAATATCACTTGAAAATCATGTATGGGTATAATATTTGCACTGGGTTACAAAACATAGTAAGGTATTTCAGTTCTGCAGCAGACATATTTGTGGATATTGGGGATCATACTTAAACCAAACTTGGTACACAAAAACTCCACCTCTGATTTAAAGTTGCACACATATACACGTGCACATCAGAATAACGGAAAATGAGAATATTTTTACTAATCCCCACTATCAAGTAAGCACTGCAAAATTTACTGCTTTATATGCACTTAGGCGCTGGTATACACTGCAGATATTTGTGATTCAGAACAATATGCAATTATCATTATCACCTATAGAAGCACGTTTATCATTAATAGGATCAACTTTATTCCCATGTTAGACATGTTACTTTGTATTTATTCCTTAATAGGCCGAGTTCTGGAGTGTCTCAGCTATTCTGTGTGAAACTTGGCACATGCCCCCATATTTATCTCGTATATCCCGGAGCAAACTTAGAAAACCAACGAGAAATAAAAATCCTTTTAAGTCCCAAAAAAAATTAGTTGTATTTAATGCTTTTGTATGCCTCGCTTCAATTGCCTTTGACATTTCTTTTAGTGGGAAGTAATATATGATGGTCGGATGAGTAGGCAGTCATAACAGTGTCCATTTAAGTTTTCATTATCATAATTCATGAGTGGGGATGAATGTCCAAAATGAATCCATGATTGAGATTATTTTTAAGGCCTATTTAGTATGATATCCATCATTACCATCATTTTATGTTGAATGCAAATATTCAGATGCCACTATGGATCTTTATATGTGTTTTTTCCCGTTAAATTTTCAACTTTCTCCATTAGTGAGCTAGAGTCTTTTATTTTTCTAGTTATCACTAATTTTATGCTTTAAATATATTGTTTAAATACCTGGGCTTACTTTTGTACACATTATGGATAACCAAATATGATTTGGTTATTCGATGAATTTTACTTAGATGATTGTTCAAAATAAAATGAATTCTCTTTTTAACACAACTCCCATGATTTTGAAATGTTTTTTATTTTCTGTTGGCCTAAATTATAAGTTGTTTATTAGTTCTCAAAGTCTATTTAACTTGTTTTTTATTTCCTGGACTGCATGTAGATGTTCATAACCTTGAAAACTGGTTTTAATGCACAATTTAGATCTTAAGTTGCAAAGAATGATATAAACATATTATATAAATTAGGTTTGAACCCGTGCTACGCACACGGGCATCTTTAGGAATCTAAACTTAGAAGACATTTTGTGGTGGTGGGCATGAGTGATGTATTAGGGTGCATTTATAATGAATGGTAATGAGATAGTTATGCAGGTTATTTCAGTGAGGAAGTTAGCAGAACAGGAATGTGTTTCATGATAGAGAAGGGATATTTGAGCGCAATATTTAAATTGTGAATTTTAGTTTAATAGATCTATAATTAACTAAAGACGGATTTGATGAATCACTGTGTATATGATTAACCTTTCTTAACTGCTCACACTTAATCGACCATCAATTATATGCATGCTGTTGAAATTAGATTGGGGAAGAAACATATCCAATGGAAGAGGTGGAGTAAAATGTGGCGTAGTAGATTGGGAAAATGAAGAAAAAACGGGTGGGGGAAGAGATATCCAAATCATAGATAAATTCTTATAATTGTTTAACATTGTCAATTTAAGGTCGGTTTTATGCCAAAATTCTTATAATTGTTATATCATAGATAAATTATTTTATGTGACTAAGGAACCTCTATGTATACATTCAGTTATCCAATAGAATATCCAAATCATTAATCGTATTGGCATTTGTATATTGTACTTACTCCAGCTGAACCTAAAATTTCTTATTAATAAATTAAAATATCTTTATATGTTCAAATCTTGATTGAAACAAAAGAGAGCCCTAGAAGTGTAGTTTTTTCATAATTAGTCAAAATAACTATTTATCTTGGAGTCATACTCTTTTTTGTTAATGATTAGATGGGTTATGAAGGACATGGAGAATGTGTTACTTAGCATTTGCAGAGTCACTTGAACGTAATAGAACAAATTTATTGATGATGAATTAAGGTCTAAGTTAAAAAGGTAGATTAGTTGGTTCTTCAGTTAAATTTTTGAATAATTGTAGGTTAATTTGTAAAAGCAATTTGGACTTCTCAGTGGATTTGGCTGCGTAAATCATAGTCTGTATAGGAATAATAAATGGCATAAGGTATTAATATTACCCTGCTCGTATGACGATTGAATAATATTAAACTTGTAGTAACAGTCATGTAGCAATGAGTGACCCGTGCAGTTGTTTCTAAGTTTGGATGATAAATTGTAAAATGTCACTTCTTTGTGTTTCCTTATTTGTATGAAGTATGTAACATTCTTTGGATTTTTCAAAAAATGAAACTGCATTTCCTTGAATATGAGATATCTGACCAAGGTTTACTTTGCTTTTAATCTAAATGTAACCTACTAACTATAGGTCGTATTGAGGAATGTTTGTAATATTGATTTTGCTTATCAATTTTTAGTCACTATCTCTAAGCTTTAAAATAACGAAAATGCTATTTCAACCGGCAGCAAAAGCGGTGAAAAATACCGATGTATAGATAGAAAGTGGACCCTCCCTATTTTTCCTTCTGAATTATAGTTTCCATCCTTTAATCTCCACCGTTTGATTTCTTTTCACGTCACCCATATGAATTTATTTTTGGTTGTTCCAGCAAAGTCCTTAAAATAAATATATAAACTATTTGGATTGATGCATGAGGAGGTAATATTTTAGTGAATATTAAAAGCAATTATTAGATAGTTCAAAATGTTTGCATATGAAACTGAAGCTTCACATAAGCATCTCCATATTCCAACTATCAAACGTTTATACTATGAATTCTAAATTAACCAAAAAAAATTGAACATATTTTTAACTTGGGTAAATTCATCATTCACAGTTTTACTATTGCACTTGTGCATATATAAAATTGCGCAACTTTCAGAAGAAGAATATCTTTTTTTTTCTTTTAATAATCAAACGGTTAATATTTTACAATACAGCTATCGCACTGGGAAGAGAAACTATGTACACAAATCAGCATCACCCTGAATGCATCTTGTTCCAGTATATGCCCCGTTTAAACAAAACCACAAAAATGTAAATTTAGCTGAAATGATCAAAGAATATATGCGGCGATCAAAAAGCTCTATGTATTATTGTTTCCTTTCCGAAGTTTGATTAGATTTCAAGAGCATCCAATGACAGTTTTTCGACACTCGACAGTTTTGCTTTCTTGATATAACGGGCAGGATCATCAAGGCTAGCAGAACCAAGAAGATTTCCCTCTTCAGTTTGGATGTTAGCTAGTGTACAGCATGAAGCTCAGATCGGGTAGCTCCATCAATGATAAATAAAAAGACACGCTGGCCCATCTTTCTGAAATCATTAGATGCATCTTTCAAAGCTGAATCACTTGAATGACCATCATCTGATGCACGAGGCCTGGCCCATGTGGGAGTTCGCCTTGATCTCATGGAATGAGCAGAATGAACAGGGCTGGAAGTAACTAAAACACTTTGTGTGGTTCCATCAATAGTAGGGCTTGATTCATTCATACATTGAGACTCGTCCTTTGGTAGCTCACTCTTGCTAAGTTTATCAATCAACTCCTGTATCATTGGATAAAATTTAGATAGAACCCACTGCTCATCTTCACCTTTTCGCTCTTTTCTTACTCCATGTTTCTTACTCCTGCTTGATTCAGAAGAAGAATATCATTCAACTGCATATATAAATAATATCACCATTTGTGATTTCTAAGATTTGGTCAAATTAATAATTATATAAATGAGGATGACGAAAGGGAAATTCAAACATGTTGCAACACAATCTGATATACATTTACCCTAACTTTGAACGGATAAAAAAATGATGATAAATACTAATAACTTTTCCCCAAAATTTTGATGCAGTAAGCATGATAAATATTTAGCTTACATTTAAAATTAATCGTGGCTCATGCTACGCGCACGGACTGTGGCGTAATTCGAACTTGCTAATGGCATGTATACCCTAAAATATGTATAGCATGGTTCATATTAAATTTCATAGGTAACTTATTTCGAACTAAAATGTTGCGTGATAATCATTGTCTATGCATCTTGCACTGTAAAATGTCCAAACGAAACACCCAATCAACGCCAAACCAAACAATTCTGAAAGCTTCACCGACCTGTTAAGGTAGGTCAATAAAGTGGACTGTTATCATTAAGTCGGACTGTGTATATTTAACATAATTTAGGAAGATTATCTAATGATTAATATAATCCTCAAATCACAATGTATCATTACATTAAAAAATACTCTAAATTAAGATGGATAAAGAAATAATGTTTATATGAAGACTTTTATTTACTCTCTAAAACAATAATTCAGGTTGTCAAGTTAATGGGCCTAGCCTAACTCTTTTTCCCCCTGTTTTTCAATTTCTGCATGTCTATCTATATGACTGTATCACCAGTTTTGTATCGTTTAGAGAATTGCATCAACGTCGTTTCATTCTCATCAATATAGAAAACTTATTTCAATTCTTCTTCGATCAATTCAAATCTGTCTTCACATGCAAATCTAACATAGAAAGATGGGATTTGCTCCTACCATCACCTGACTTCCTGCTGGAACCACTTTTCTTGATTGCACCAACTCTGATGTATACCTCAGCCTCCTACCTAGTCTTGCACATCATATTGAGCTGTTGACAATGCCAAAACCACCCTATGTGACCTTTTCCACCGCCGAAAGTCTAACATGGGTATTTTTGCTTTATCTTCGATCAGATCTAACACCTAATGCATGATCAAAGACCATGGACCTAGTGTTGACAATGTCTTCTACACTTTGATCTATTCCAATCGATGATTGGTTGTCATAGGATCATTGAATTGAAAATCCTTCAATAACCATGGAAAACCCACCAATTTCTGATCAACTGAATGTTAGACAAAGAATTGGGTCTCAAACACTCTTTGCTTTGTTGATAGCTTCAAGTGCTTTTTTTTGGGTAGGGTATTGAAGCAGCGTGTTTAAAGTTGTATTTCGGCTATTTTAATAGTTCAGGAACCTTCATAGAGACCGGCAAATGTTCAACCAGGTTATGCTACACAGGCCATTGTTATGTTAATGTTACACCATCTATTTTAATAGTTCAACACAGGAACCTGGTCAAAATTTGAATCTATGGTGTAACATTCACATATAACCTGGTCAAAATTTCAAACTTGTTATGCTATTTTAGTGGTTCTACTACACAGGAAACTTCATAGAGACCGAAAAGTTCAAAAAAGACCCCCCTCCACACCCAAAAAAAAAATACCTTACAAATATTTCTGCTCTTATCAGTCTTTTTTGAGTACAGGACCAAGGAAATTAGATCAGCAATTCTCTTTGCTTGTTCTGCTAATCTCCTCTCACGTAATTGTTTTTTCTTCTCCTCTTCCAGCTCTAGTGCTATCCTCTCTTTTTCTACCTCGCTCTATAATTTCGGCAAGTGCAATGTAATTGAAGACTTACAATTCAAGTGAAACCAACCCAAATACACGGTATAGTAAACCTGTAATAGCGTGTTCCGCAACTTTAAATTTCATCTTCTAGGTGCTCCAAATGAGAACTCTAATAAAAAAACCACATAATTTAACATAGACCACAATAAGGTAGATTTCCTTATTTGGATAACACGTATTCAATGTTGCCACCTAAATTCATATGGTGGACGCAAAACAGAAGAATAATTTAAATCAACATTCAAATACATCATGTAAAAGAAATTCCAAATGATGTTGAATTTAAATACCGCAGTTTAATTCACATAATATATTTCAAAAAAAGGACTTTTTACCAAAAAAAAATGTTTTAATCCTCAGGTTACCAAATATATAACATATGAATCCTTACTCCAGGAAGAAGATAATAGGTTTCCTTTAAAGTGCCCATAATAGAAATTTAAAAAATAAAATTCAAACATGTTAATCGGCATAAGATCATAAATGTTACAGCTAAAATCATTGGGTTAAGAAAGATATCTTGATGAAATAGATCTAAAAGTATAGGACTTAATCATGGGTTGGAGAATGAATGAGAGTCTTAACTTGGCACGTGTTTCCTGGACTCCTTATTGCTAATGTTTTTAAATCAAATTATTAAGCTTGCATCATCCATAATTCTAAAATAATAATTACGTTACTTGATAACTGATTTAATCATTATAAATAAAGAACTCATTATTTTAACATAGAATTCATATTTGATGCAATTTGATTATAGTTTCAGGAGTAAAAATAGTAAATGCTTCCTAAGACATCAATTTTTATGCCATACCAAAAGCTGACAAGAAAATACTCATGTCATAAATGTACACTAAATGTTTATCAGATAGTCTAACGTTCTAAATTATAACTGATTCATAAATCGTTATAGATGTATGAGTCCATGTTTGAAATTGGATTCATATAGAAATAAATAACCAATGTAGGAAAAGGATCATGCTAATTAAAGTTTGAACAGTTTACAGCCATGCATCATCACTTTTAGATTCAGTAATTTCATCGTAAAATTTTGTAAGCAAGAAAAAATCAGTTGTAAATTTATCTCATTTTCTAACATCTAGTAGCAAAAGATTATTATTTGCGATGAAAACATAGATACAAAAAAAATCCAATGACAAACTTCAAAAAAAATGAAATCTAACCAAAAAATCCCAAACCAATAAGTCCAGAATAAAGGGTAGTATAGTAGGAATATGCAAGGAGCATGTGACGACCCAAACTTCCCCGTAAAGGAAAGACTGGATTGCTTTGAGAACAACACACATCAGAGCACAAACTGAAGAACATTTTATTGCTGATTACAACAATTACATCAGAGTACAAGAAAATCACAGAGTATGAATATATATTACACAATAGGAATACAATAATATCAGAGATTTAAATTACATTTAAATAGTAGCGGAAAAATATTACAAATATACAAGTGAAAGGAATACACGGATACAGAGCTTTCCGAATACCGCTTCAGTTGTAAACCAGGATCCTGTAAATATATCTGCAAAAGGCTACTCGACTGCCCGTGTGGAAAATATGGGCACCCGAGTTTTCCAGCGAAACAAACTACAGGTCAGTCATGGGACTAGTATGAGAAATCTTAACTTAACTATCTAATAATAAGGCTAATCACAGGACCACACCGCTATCGCGGAACGGGTTTACTCCATTGGATTGCCAGTGCATAAAATAACGTAAATCGTTAAACAACGCAATGCTTTTTAGAAAAATGAAACCATTATAAGACCCAAGTCCCATCACACAATGCAACACAAACCGGAGGATAGGGTTTTACCTTATAATGGTCAAAAGATGCTTGATAGGATAAAACGGATTTAATATTAGTGTGTATATATATGGGTATATATATATATTTCAAAAAAAAACATTTCAATCATAATGTATCAATCATAGACGGCATAGTACCCCATCCTACTATGTCGCCATACTAGATCTACAATCAAAACCGCAAGGTCGTATTGGAAATTGGATTTCCATCATGAGTCGAGGCTAGGGGCAAGCTCCTCTCCGATTCGAGACACTCTAGGAAATGCCTCAGGATCCCCCGCAGTGAACCCTTGGAGCGGTAGGGCCGGTCCCCGCCTATCGGCGGTGGATTGGTTATGCCTGAACACTAACGGCCTATAAAAATCCGAGGCGCCTCAAAATCCATCATCCACATAAGTAAAATGTCCGCAGTTTAAGCACTGACACTACCACTAGCTAGAAAGAAACGTGTGCACTCCCTACTGTCCATATCCCGTTTTTGACTCATACCGGGGTGTGAGGCTCGCGAAGTCACGCTATACACATAGCTATGCCGTAATAGGCTACGCTTTGATCATCCCACAAGGCCCTGCTTTTCAACAAAAGCCTTGATTAATTGCATCTTGGCGTGCCACATTAACAATTCACGCCATGCGATCGATCACCATTAATATATACCAGGGTGTTAAGTAGAGAATAAATCCTCCACCACCAAACAGACATACATTAACAGAAATCAATTTAATTCACGTGGAACGAAATCCAAAGTCAGACACACATCCATTTACTAGCTTATGCTATGGGTCTGAGCAAAAACCAAATCCGAACAATCAACAATAGTCCGGACGGCCACCACTGAAGCCCCTTGATGGTAGCTACTCCCATCAAGGGTCTCTATAGCAACACATCCATTCGATGTGAAGATCGTCGGTCTTCAACCACGGTCTCCATCTTCGACTCTTCGTCGTCGTAGTAATTATTCGGAATGGGTTAAACCCGGTCTTTCCAAATAATTCGCGTATTTTTATAATTAAAAATCAAGTACTTTAAAAGCACATCCAACATCTCACTCCAATTCAGAATGTTCTTTTAAATAAAATATTCGCATTATTTTATCAAAGATAAACTTTTTAAATTATTCTTAAATCTTACTTTTAAATATTTATTAAGAACCCAATTTGGTTTTAAATATCACAAATCATTATTCAATGATTAATTAAATTTAAGAAATTAATCTTATCTTTAATTGGGTTAAAGAACTAATGTCATTTTAAAACACCGTTCACAATAAACCCAAAATCGACTTCCATTAAATATGGAATCTTCACAGAAATCAAATCAATATATAATCGTTATAAATTTCTGTATCCGACCCATAATATAAATGGAATAACGGCAAAGCCTTTTAAATTCCATATGTAGTATCGGTTTTCTTTTACAGAAGCCTATCTCGGTTATAATTAATTTGAATTCTATTCGATTCCAATCTAATATATTAAATTGGAAAACTTTACATTTGGAAAATTCCTATTTAAATCTTGATACAAGATTTATAATTTCCAAATCATATTCTTGCTGTTAATTGAGTTAAAGAACAGATGTCGTTTAAAAACATTGTTCACGATAAACTCAATTCACAAATCATTTTTATTCCAATTATTAAATATAGTTTGAAACTCTAGTAATCTTAATTAAAAGATTTATTCTTTTCAACTGGGTTTAAGAAAAGTGTTATTGAAGACACCATTCACGACAAAACCAAAATCAAATTTATTTAATTTAATTTCAATTAAATATTCACTAATTGGAAAAACTTCATTAAATCTTAATTTAATGATTTATTCTAGTTAATAATTAGTTCATTCAATAAAAGTATATTTTCTAAAATATATTCTTTTTCTAAAATATTCTTCATTGGAATGTGACTAAATCAACAACCAATATTGTATGTAATCAACAGTCATGATAAATAATTATCAAACATCCAAATGACGACCAACGTGGAATTTATAACTATGTGAGCATTACAGTAAATAACTAACGCTCATCATAGACTGTCAATCCATCGATTGATAGACAACTAAATATTGGGATTAGTGTGTGTCAAATTTCATCCCAATACCTATGTGGGGTTTCATCCATCAAACAAATAATAAATTATATGTGCACTTGGGCGATGTGTGAAAACTATCATCCCAATCACATAAACAAGTCGGGTAACTTGTAAATGGGAGTGTAATATTCAAACTTGAATATACTAAACATTATATTTAGCACATCACATATTTCAACATTACAAACATATATTTCTGTTTCTTTTTATTGCATATAAATAACATCACAAATGCAACTATTAAAACTATTCTTTTAATTGTCTCTAAAATGACCATAAAAATGCTTCTTTTAAACCTATCCTTTTATTTACATCTAAAATGTAAATTAAAATGTCACTTAAATACATATTTCACTTATAAACAGTTTCCTATATTTGTTATTGACACAAAAATGCACATTTTATTTATAACCAATTTTCCTATTTATTCCAATGCCATATTTGCTAACCAAAACGGTGTTTTTATTCTAATGTCACATTTGTAACATAAATGATCTTTTTATTCAAATTAGACGTTTCTAATAAAAATGTCCTTTTTATTCTAATTTACATTTTTAATGTAATTTTCCTCTTTATCGTTTATTTATATAAAAATGTAAATTTTCCTTTTTAATGAAAACCATTTTTCATAAAGATGTAATCTTAAATGTTTATTGTTTACTTACATAGAAAATGTAAATTTCTATTTAATCTCCCATTTGCATTGAAAATGCAATTTTTTCATTTTTCTTTAACAAAATGACGATGAAATTGTGTCACTAAATGATAAAAAAAATCTTTTTATTTCAACTGAATAATAATGAAAAATGTCCTCATCTTATCTTCACATACGACAATGAATTAATGTCTCCTTCTTTTCAATGATCAAAAATATGATAATCTTGTCTATTTCTTTAATCAAAACAATGCAAACAAAAAAGTGTCTTTTTAATCTTATCCTTTTATTCAACAAATAAAATGTAAATAAATGTGTATTTCTAATATTATTCCTTTATTAAACAACTACAGTAGGTTAATAAAAATGTAATTTCTATCATGTGCTTTTGATTACAATGTAAAATGTACAAATAAGCGATTCACACAATTTGCACTTTTATTTACAATGGAAGATGT
Organism: Allium sativum; assembly: GCA_030737875.1. NCBI lineage: Eukaryota > Viridiplantae > Streptophyta > Magnoliopsida > Asparagales > Amaryllidaceae > Allium > Allium sativum. The sequence continues at coordinate 348,092,609 of CM060920.1, forward strand.
AAATAAAAGCGATTCACATAATTGCCTTTTTATTTACAGTGAAAATGTAAAATAAAATCAATTCACATATTTGTACTTTTAATTTACGAATGAAAAATATAAATAAAGAGTTCTACTCAATTTGTTCTTTTCATTCTACCATGAAAATGTAAAAGAAAAAAAATAGGGTTCTACACTACTTGTTCTTTTTATTTACAATGAAAATTATAAACAAAAAAGTTCTACATTATTTGTTAATTAAAATGTTAAATAAAATGTTTATCTTACCATACTTTTTTTTAATTAACAAATAAAATGTTAAGTAAAATGTTACTTACCATACATTTTTAATTAACAAATAAAATGCCAATTCAAATGTAAAACTTTTCATGTCATTTAAATTAACACATAAAATGTAAACTTTTCATGTCATTATAAATTAACACATAAAATGTTAATTAAAATGTAAACTTTAACATGCCTTTTACGTTAACTAATAAATGTTAATCTAAAATGTAATTTTCCTATTGTCCTTTTTATTAACCAAATAATGTTAATAAAAATGTGTTCTTCACATTGACTTTTTTTTTTATTTAACAAAAATAATGCAAATAAAAATGTGTTTTTATTTTCATTACAAATTTCTATTCAAAAATGTTATTTTGATTTTTATAACACATTACAAGAAAAATGTTGTTTTTATTTATCATTACCAATTTCTAATATGTTAACGTTACTAACATAAAAATGAGACTTTGAATTTAACATAAATCTTATTCGACAAAAGTGATAATTTGTTCTAACACAATCTTATTCGACGGAAGTGATCATTTGTTTTGACACAATTTCTCTTAACAAAAATGCCTATTTTTGTTTAAACACAAATTCTCTTAACAAAAGTATGATTTCTGTTTCAAATCCAAACTAACCAAACATGAACATCACAACCATCGTAATCAACAAACAACAATTCCAATATCATACATCGCAGATGTGGATTAATTAAAACACATATGGAATTTAAATAGCGAGAAATAATTAATATTTTAATTATTTTAAAATAAAGAAATCTCACCAAAAAAATCTAGATCTGAAATTCGATCAAAATCTGATCTTCTTTGTTTCAGATCTAGTCAGTGTCATTGCGTAGATCTCCTCGTTGTGATCCCAGCGTATTTCGTTTCGTTTGATTTCGTCGCTGTATGAAGAAGTTATGCTATATTAAACATTCAAATATTTAAACGAATAATTAAATTAATAAATTTTACTAATTACATTCTAATCCACCTCTAATCTCTCTTCCTCTTCGTTCTGTTTCTCTGGATTCAGCCGAACCCATTTTCGATTTCACCAGGCCGACGGCGCATCACCTACAGACCACCAGGCTCCGATCAAACATCGTCACGACGAAGCCCTCCAGACGCCGCCCCCACGCCTTGAAACCCGCCGAGTTCGGTGGGCCCTGCCACCCTGGAAATCGCGCCAAAGTCGGCGGCTTTCATTCACAAATCTGGCCTCCACGGTTAACTATATCCGATCACATCTGTACCAAATTAAAGGCCTCGAAAATCTCTTCGATTTGGTATAAGGATTGGGTTTTAATTCGAAGTGGATTGGAAGAAATTAACGAATGAAATCGGGAAGGAGTTGGCCATTAAAAAGGAGATACGGCGGCTGGTGTATTAGGGGATTTAGGGTTCGTATAATATAGCGTATTTATACGCGTATTTTCTTATTTATTTAATTCATTAATTCAAGAATTATTTATTCGACGATACTAACTCCGAATCAAACCCAACGAATGACGCCCCAAGCTAAATACCCCCATCCCGGACACATTGGAATATGTTTCGTAACCCAGTTCGGCTATTACGATATGTTTTTCTTTAAATTAAAATATAAATTAATTAATTATTCAATTCAAACGTACATTTAAATTTACCGGGGCCACATACTAACTCTAAAAATTACAGAAAAATTATTTCTAGTTATGTTTTGACGATCAAAAAAAGAAATTCACAAAGCGAGAGGTTCGTCTGCATCTGAAAAGCTAAGGACTCGGCCTATGCTATAGGTTTTCTTGCTTCCCCGAACTGCACCATCACTTCCTTTATCTAGTTATATTAGTATAATGGAAGAGCCTATTCTTAGAAATTATATGTTCTCTTCGCGCATCTTTTTAGGCCTAAGTCTTAATTTGCTTCGCTTATTGATTCATTTATCGGGGGGTGAATCTAGGGTTAGTAACAATTAATAAATTAAACTACTTTGTTAAGTATATCTTCAATATAGAAATTGAAATTTGAAATTGAAGGATTCAAATCCCAACAAGTTTGAAATAAAATAAATAACATTTTTTATATTACCTTCTATCTTCTTTCTGGACTTTGCTGGCTTTAACTTGAGCCAAATAAGTAAGAAATTATTCCCCTAACATAGTAAGGCAATGAGAACTTACTTTTCTCCCCGGGCAGGAGCAGGAAGACCAAAAGTAGTTTTCTAGGCAAAATGACTGATCTTCCTCTCTGCTTCGCACAACACCTTAAAGTGGTAGCAAACAAAACCTCTTTTGTTTCAGGATTGAACTGGCAAGATGAAACTGGCACTCACGGCACACTTCCACTATTACTGGATCTCATCTCCCCAGTGAGAAGATCTTTCTTTGATGTTGCCTTGAGAGAGTAAGTTATTCTGGGGTCTTGAGCATTGAAACCGCCAGGAACTCGAACTCGCTTAAGCCAGCCATAATAAATGAGAAGCTATACGACTCAGTTCTAGCATAATTACTCTAATGTAACTAGGGTACTTGAACGTCGTTCTGGTGCATTTACTGTTATTGCTTCTGTGAACATAGTGGCTAAATAATCCCATCGTGGTTCGTCCATGGAGGGGGGCCTAAGATCAGGCCGAAAGGCGAGACTTGAAAGTTCTTCCCTGGCATTCTCTTAATTGAGAGGGTGTCCAGGTAATGAGTAAGTAATATTTCCCCTGCACCGGGTATCGCTTCTTCCTCGGAGAAAGACGATCAAACAATTCACTTGAATCACTTACTTGACCTTAGTTCTTCGCTCCAGGAGAAGTTACTCCTTCTTGTGCTGCCCTTCCATAATAACAAAAAGTTGGGAAAGAGAAACTCTTCTTGTGCTTGAGGAAGTCGAATAGATGCTACGTAAGGTGCTGGCCTTACTTGGACACCAGGAGAATCCCAGAGTTGTGATCGCAGCTGGGTAGAAGGGCCCTCGGATTCGGGTTTGCGTTTTCAGGTAGGGGGTTCATGATAGGAGTGAACAGTTGCCAGAAAGGCTCTGTGTTTGTGTTTAAAGGTCAAAGTTTCATCTCATAATCAGCAAAACGAGCTGAACTATTTCAAGGGCGAATGAAAAGAAGAAAGACAAATAGTCATCTTCCGAATCTTCTCTTTGAGAAAATAAAGCGGGATCGTCCTCATATCAGGGACATTCCCATTATTGGCCCCTGAACCAAGTTGTCGATCAAACAAAGCCGTAATTTACGGTTCTAACAAGACTAATTTCGTCGAATTCTGAGACTGTTTGAAAAATGGCCTTTTCCTAGTCGATTAAATTTAACAGAAATGGTCAAAACACATTTTTTTTTGCCACGCTCACATATTAGTTCGAAAAATTCTGCAAATTGAAACTTAGCAATAATTTGACATTCCAGTTCCAACCAAAGTGGTTTCGTCGAAAACCGAGGTCGTTTGAAAAATGACTATTTTTAAGGGCTAAATATTATATTAAAATATATATATATATTCTACAACGACTTTTCTAAAATTTAAGCTAGATATAACTTTCAATTTATAAAGTGAAATTTCAGTTTCTTACATCCTTAGAAAGATATGATTAAACAGATTTAAATATTTCTGGTTTCGCTCAATTCTGATTTATTTTGAATCCTGTACAGTCAGTTAAGGTTCAAATTCAAAATTTCAAACTGCAGTGCTATTTTAAACTCCTTTATAATTAAATTAAATTTATTCGTTTTAACTTCGATTAAAATAAATTTTTAGTCATTATTATATAAAATAAATTATTTTAAATATTAAATTTCCTTTAAAATTTTTAAAATAAAATTTTTAAATTGGCCCCAAAATTCCGGGTCGTTACAATCGCCCGTACTTAAAATCTTTTCGTCCTCGAAAAGGAACGAAGATAAAAGTTATTTAATTTACTAACTTAATTAAATTTTTATTTATTGGTTTTACTAATCTTATTAGTTAAAGTAATTAGCATTCCAATAATTTTGTTAGCTAAACTAATAATCAAACATCACAACCAGCAATCAATTTGGTGATTAATTTTTCAAATATATATAGTTTTTATATGTAGACAAAAATCATATTCTTAGTGCAAATCACAGCAATATGTACTAACTAAGTTTTGGTTCTCATACCAGTCAATGGAAACATACAGAAATCCCACTTTCGAGACTCGAACATAAACTCTGATGACGCTAGCAATCATCAGAATCATCTCCGGGCGATTAGAGTGTGATTCTATATCTATCCAGTATATTAAAACTTCAAATATCCGTTAATTACTCGTATATTAGAAACCTTTATATACTCGATTGTCCACATTAAAATATAATAATATATTCAAATACGTATTTTAAGATAAAATTCTCAAAACTAAATTTGTTTTTATTTTAAAGAAAATAATACTCTTCACACTCGTTCTAGGATACTACTGATCCCATCTCTAACGAGTTACTCTTATTGGATATTACTAATCCAATCTCTGATGAATTCTTTCGTTCGGTTCTAATGTGTCTTGTTCTCGAGCTCTGTAAACCAATGCTCTGATACCACATGTGACGACCCAAACTTCCCCGTAAAGGAAAGACTGGATTGCTTTGAGAACAACACACATCAGAGCACAAACTGAAGAACATTTTATTGCTGATTACAACAATTACATCAGAGTACAAGAAAATCACAGAGTATGAATATATATTACACAATAGGAATACAATAATATCAGAGATTTAAATTACATTTAAATAGCAGCGGAAAAATATTACAAATATACAAGTGAAAGGAATACACGGATACAGAGCTTTCCGAATACCGCTTCAGCTGTAAACCAGGATCCTGTAAATATATCTGCAAAAGGCTACTCGACTGCCCGTGTGGAAAATACGGGCACCCGAGTTTGCCAGTGAAACAAACTACAGGTCAGTCATGGGACTGGTATGAGAAATCTTAACTTAACTATCTAATAATAAGGCTAATCACAGGACCACGCTGCTAACGCGGAACGGGTTTACTCCATTGGATTGCCAGTGCATAAAATAACGTAAATCGTTAAACAACGCAATGCTTTTTAGAAAAATGAAACCATTATAAGACCCAAGTCCCATCACACAATGCAACGCAAACCGGAGGATAGGGTTTTACCTTATAATGGTCAAAAGATGCTTGATACGATAAAACGGATTTAATATTAGTGTGTATGTATATGGGTATATATATATTTCGAAAAAAAAAAACATTTCAATCATAATGTATCAATCATAGATGGCATAGTACCCCATCCTATTATGTCGCCATACTAGTTCTACAATCAAAACCGCAAGGTCGTATTGGAAATTGGATTTCCATCATGAGTCGAGGCTAGGGGCAAACTCCTCTCCGATTCGAGACACTCTAGGAAATGCCTCAGGATCCCCCGTAGTGAACCCTTGGAGCGGTAGGGCCGGTCCCCGCCTATCGGAAGTGGATTGGTTATGCCTGATCACACGTTTCTCGGTTCCATTGAACCTATAGTCTGACCACTGACGACCTATAAAAATCCGAGGCACCTCAAAATCCAGCATCCACATAAGTAAAATGCCAGCCAGTTTAAGCACTGACACTACCACTAGCTAGAAAGAAACGTGTGCACTCCCTATGCCGTAATAGGCTATGCTATACACAAAGCTATGCCGTAATAGGCTATGCTTTGATCATCCCATAAGGCCCTGCTTTTCAACAAAAGCCTTGATCAATTGCATCTTGGCGTGCCACATTAACAATTCACGCCATGCGATCGATCACCATTAATATATACCAGGGTGTTAAGTAGAGAATAAATTCTCCACCACCAAACAGACATACATTAACAGAAATCGATTTAATTCACATGGAATGAAATCCAATGTCAGACACGCATCCATTTACTAGCTTATGCTCTGGGTCTGAGCGAAAACCAAATCCGAACAATCAACAATAGTCCGGACGGCCACCACTGAAGCCCCTTGAAGGTAGCTACTCCCATCAAGGGTCTCTGTAGCAACACATCCATTCGATGTGAAGATCGTCGGTCTTCTACCACCGTCTCCATCTTCGACTCTTCGTTGTCATAGTAATTATTCGGAATGGGTTAAACCCGGTCTTTCCGAATAATTCGCGTATTTTTATAATTAAAAATCAAGTACTATAAAAGCACATCCAACGTCTCATTCCAATTCACAATGTTCTTTTAAATAAAATATTCGCATTATTTTATCAAATATAAACTTTTTAAATTATTCTTAAATCTTACTTTTAAAGATTTATTAAGAACCCAATTTGGTTTTAAATATCACAAATCATTATTCAATGATTAATTAAATTTAAGAAATTAATCTTATCTTTAACTAGGTTAAAGAACTAATGTCGTTTTAAAACAACGTTCACGATAAACCCAAAATCGACTTCCATTAAATATGGAATCTTCACAGGAATCAAATCAATATATAATCGTTATAAATTTTTGTATCCGACCAATAATATAAATGAAATAACGGCAAAGCTTTTTAAATTCCATATGCAGTATCGGTTTTCTTTTACAAAAGCTTATCTCGGTTATAATTAATTTGAATTCTATTCGATTCCAATCTAATATATTAAATTAGAAAACTTTACTTTTCGAAAATTCTCATTTAAATCTTGATACAAGATTTATAAATTCCAAATCATATTCTTACTGTTAATTGAGTTAAAGAACAGTTGTCATTTAAAAACATTGTTCACGATAAACTCAATTCACAAATCATTTTTATTCCAATTATTAAATATAGTTTGAAACTCTAGTAATCTTAATTAAAAGATTTATTCTTTTCAACTGGGTTTAAGAAAGGTGTTATTGAAGACACCATTCACGACAAACCCAAAATCCAATTTATTTAATTTAATTTCAATTAAATATTCACTAATTGGAAAACTTCATTAAATCTTAATTTAATGATTTATTCTAGTTAATAACTAGTTCATTCAATAAAAGTATATCTTTCTAAAATATATTCTTTTTGTAAAATATTCTTCATTGGAATGTGGCTAAATCAACAACCAATATTGTATGTAATCAACAGTCATGATAAATAATTATCAAACATCCAAATGACGACCAAAGTGGAATTTATAACTATGTGAGCATTACAGTAAATAACTAACGCTCATCACAGACTGTCAATCCATCGATTGACAGATAACTAAATATTGGGATTAGTGTGTGTCAAATTTCATCCCAATACCCGTGTGGGGTTTCATCCATCAAACAAATAATAAATTATCTGTGCACTTGGGCGATGTGTGAAAATTATTGTCCCAATCACATAAACAAGTCGGGTAACTTGTAAATGGGAGTTTAATATTCAAACTTGAATATACTAAACATTATATTTAACACATCACATATTTCAACATTGCAAACATATATTTCTGTTTCTTTTTATTGCATATAAATAACATCACAAATGCAACTATTAAAACTACTCTTTTAATTGTCTCTAAAATGACCATAAAAATGCTTCTTTTAAACCTATCCTTTTATTTACATCTAAAATGTAAATTAAAATGCCACTTAAATACATATTTCACTTATAAACAATTTCCTATTTATGTTATTGACACATAAATGCACATTTTATTTATAAACAATTTTCCTATTTATTTCAATGCCATATTTGCTAACCAAAACGGTGTTTTTATTCTAATGTCACATTTGTAACATAAATGATCTTTTTATTCAAATTAGACGTTTCTAATAAAAATGTCCTTTTTATTCTAATTTACATTTTGAATGTTATTTTCCTCTTTATCGTTTATTTATATAAAAATGTAAATTTTCCTTTTTAATGAAAACCATTTTTCGTAAAGATGTAATCTTAAATGTTTATTCTTTACTTACATTAAAAATGTAAATTTCTATTTAATCTCCCGTTTGCATTGAAAGATGCAATCTTTTCATTTTTCTTTAACAAAATGACGATGAAATTATGTCACTAAATGATAAAAAAAATCTTTGTTTTTTCAACTGAATAATATTGAAAAATGTCCTCATCTTATCTTCACATACGACAATGAATTAATGTCTCCTTCTTTTCAATGAACAAAAATATGATAATCTTGTCTATTTCTTTAGTCAAAATAATGCAAATAAAAAGTGTCTTTTTAATCTTATCCTTTTATTCAACAAATAAAATGTAAATAAATGTGTATTTCTAATCTTGTTCTTTTATTAAACAACTACAGTAGGTTAATAAAAATGTAATTTCTATCATGTGCTTTTGATTACAATGTAAAATGTACAAATAAGCGATTCGCACAATTTGCACTTTTATTTACAATGGAAGATGTGAATAAAAGCGATTCACATAATTGCCTTTTTATTTACAGTGAAAATGTAAAATAAAATCAATTCACATATTTGTACTTTTGATTTACGAATGAAAAATATAAATAAAGAGTTCTACTCAATTTGTTCTTTTCATTCTACCATGAAAATGTAAAATAAAAACAAAAGGGTTCTACGCTACTTGTTCTTTTTATTTACAATGAAAACTGTATACAAAAAAGTTCTACACTATTTGTTAATTAAAATGTTAAATAAAATGTTAATCTTGCCATACTTTTCTTTTAATTAACAAATAAAATGTTACTTACCATACCTTTTTAATTAACAAATAAAATGCTAATTCAAATGTAAAACTTTTCATGTCATTTAAATTAACACATAAAATGTAAATGTAATGACCCAGGGATTTCCGGCCCTGAAACTCGACAGAAATACCTTTACCGTAACTCATGCCGACCTTCCAAACACCGAAAACACTGGACGTTATTAGAAAGAAATTAGAGGGTGAGATAAGAAAGAAAGAAATATTAGAATAGAAGAAGAAGAAGAAACAACATAACACAGAGTCTCACATCGCAGCAGAACAAAATATAATACAGAAATAACTTTATTGAGAGCTTTAAAATATACTTACAATATCAGAGTACACCTCACAACAGGATAGTTATAATAACCTATTCCCATATACAGCACACAGCGGAATAGTAGCTATATAATATCATACGTCTTGACTCTTCCAGCTCGTCTCTTCACAGCATTCGAGAACCTGAACCTGTACACCCCGGGCTAACCCGAGCATTTACAAAACACCGGGTCAGTCTGGTGAACCAGAGTGAGAAAAACTCGCACAGTATTTAGGGTATCACACAACCTGATTTTAAAGTTAAAATCTTTCAAAGAAAAGGATAATCGTAAGACCAAATCCACACATAAACACGGACGGTTTTTACCTTACGATAACCCAAAATATTTATGAAACCAATATCTTCTCTGATATTAGAATAATGTCTAAATACAAGTAAATAGAATCTAGTAGAACGCTTGCATCTCACGCTCTACATATATAGTATACAAACAAAACCACAGGCGCTTATTGGAGATTGGATTCCAACTCTGACAAGGTATGAGACCACCTGCCGATCGTGTATCTCTAGAGGCGAATACACTGGGTTCAACAAGAACGTCTTGCAACCCGGCCCTCACATGACCGACCACTCATTTCGCTTGAGTGTATCGAATGTATATCACCAACGGTGGTAGCTAGCCACCGTCTTCCCGAAAAGGGACAGCATCGAAATAGATTTAAGAAACAAAAGGATTTTCTCTAGATAGGTGATTATACACCCTAATGGGAGCGACCCACATAGCCATGCTGCCTGCCCGATTTCTGTCATTTCCCGGTTGTTGAGGCTTGAGGCCAGAATTTACTATGAAACATCTGATCGCCATTCACTTTGAATGCCACATCGTCAAATCCACTAGATATCGCTAATTGACGTCCACAAAAATACTCTAGTTCGGAGCTACCCAACTATGGCACGTTTGAAGAAATCAACGTACGCGATCCTTTTGGAAATACTCTGTCAGACATCCGTCCATACAAGTCATCCAGGAACAGGATGAACCGAAGGCACTCTCCTACTGCATCTCATATAGGAATCACCCCAGGGATCAGTAGCGAGTAGTCCTTGCAACCCGTAAACTCCAACCACGACAGAACCACAGTTTATCTCTGGCCGCTAAACCAGAGATTTTTAGTAGTTCTTCCGCTTATGAAGATCCACGATCTTCAATGCTCCATCTCGACCGTCTTCTGATATCTTTACGTATTTGTTGGAGTCAGAATGGTTTTCGAATATAAATTCGATCCCGGTCTTTCCGTACCAACAATCGTATTGGACAGATTTGATAGTCGGTGTTTTAACTATCAAAATAAACAGTGTTTCAATCATGACAACCCAGTGTGTTCACTGGTTCAGTGTTCAGCACCACTTGGCCTTTTATTTTAAAACAAATGTAAATTCAAAACTCTTAAATATCTCGATATTAAAAATCTAGTTTCCTCGCTTCTTATTTAACATAAGGTTATTCTTTAAACAAAACCATCTTTATACTTAGGAAAACCATATATCATATTCGGTTTTCTATTTCTAACTTTCAAAACATTAGCCACATTATTATATAGTTTTTTGAAATCACTTCAACTTATTTCTCGTATAATAACATTACAAAATATCTTCTATTGCATTATTTGGAAACAATAACCAACGCTAATTTTTATATAGAATAAACTCGACTTTACGTCTCCTTTTCTAACTCGAAGATACCGTTACACAACCCCTTTTTATTTCCCTTTTTAAACTATTTCATTTAAAAAAAACAGATTTGGTTATATAACCTTACGACCCCCCCTTCTTTATCCAAATTCAATTCTTCAAATCTCTTTTCAATTTTATTTCATCATTTCCTGATTGAAATCCTTATTTCAATTCCAAGTGTACTTAATCCCATCTTCTTAAGTAACGTTAATTTAGAATTAACGATATAATACCTCAAACCCCTTTTTATAACATTGGTTTATCATCAAACTCTTTTATATAAATTTCCTTTTACTTAATTCAATTAATTAAGTAACATTTATTTAAACAAAACCTGTTCATGAACTCCTTTCACCATTCAATTGCCTTTATAAAATCAATTTGCAATTTATTATCAAAATAAATATTTATTTCCTTTTTATAAACTTTTATTCAAAAAAAAATCTCAAAATTCATTTTTAGTTATAAAATAAATTTTATAACTTCGGCTCTATTGATTTTCTTGAGGTAAATCGATATAAATAAAACAATTTACTTTCAGGCCATTTACTGCCGATTACTCAACCAATATAGCCCAATGGTTAAAACACAGCACATGTTAACTTTTCGATCAATGATCACTACTAAAATTAATAAGCCAATCATGACAGTTCACATATGATAATATGAAAATAAATAATATATTTGAGGAATCCGGTTGGATCCCTCCAACCTGTTCTTCTCTGTATACAAATGGTTATCTCCACACAGTTCAAAACAATTCAAACAGATCAAACAGTTCAAACAGATCAAACAATTTAAACCATTAAACACGTTTATTTTATAAACGTGACCAACAAGGTAAGTTACCTTTATTGGAACTAATTCGTTAAAATAACGATTTGGTATTTCACTGAAATTTAACGACGGTTTAATTCCATTAGTAAAATCAGCAAATAAATATATACTTATCAAACAGTCAACCATTGGCAAGCAGAGCACACGAAAAAAAAACCCAATTTATATAAAATATAAATGGGAAAACTGAGTGAGATTTACTCACCTTTTCATCGTCAAAACGGTTTGTTTTACAAGCTCTCAGTTGCGTTCAACTACGTCCGCTCCACCCATAATATTACGCTTGTTGACATGCTCCAACGTTCCTTGTTTTGTCTGTTTCTTCCCCATTTCGAAAGCTCTGTGACAATGGCACTCCATCCCACTGTAAACTAACCGCATCTCCTACCATTCGTATCCCAACCCTCACGTCCTTTGCTTCATTACAGCTCGACGTACTCCTCTCCACCCTCGCACGATACTACCCGGCGTTTCCCCTTCATCACATTGAAAGCTGATGTGCTCCAACCCAATATCTCTCACTATACCTCACGTCAGCACATATTTCCCAATCCCTTCTTTTGTATTTAACCAATGCCCTCACGCCCTCAAACTTTACCCCTTTCCGCCTTCTTCTGTTCCCACGCCCCCCCCCCCCCTCTTTTCTTTCACATACATACCCCATGCCTTGTTTTCACGTCCACCTCCTCTCTTCGTTGTTCGTTTGTTTCTTTTTTTATTTTATTTTTATTTTTTTCTTCCTTGATGTGTGCCTATAAACGAATGGAGCACGCTCCTTTTATAGGTGAGAAGGGGAAAGATGATAACAATGTCGCATCCTTATGGTACACAGTAGGTAGGTTCAGCTAAAATAAAATAGTGGTGACTGAAATGAAAACACATAGGTCGGCCAATTGACAGTGAAAACTCGGTAGGCAAAGTAGGGTAGCTGAATTGGGATGAGCGATACAAATTTTCTGGTGCCAAATAAATGTTGAAAAGAAAGGGCGTATGCATTTGTGATTTCATACGTATGATCAAAGCAGTGTGTTTTCTCATCAGGTTTACATTGGGCAGGTAGTAGCATGAGTTGTTTCAATCAGTACTTGGCACCTCTGTTTTGGGATGGAAGAAATATCTTAGCAGTGAAATTTCATTTCAATGATGCAAAAAGTGAAATATCAGTACATTGAAAAGGTGTAGACTGAATATTTTAGGGTAGGAGATCTTATTAATGCAGTGCGTTGGAAATATGTGGAGTGACAGTGAAACTTCATTTCAAAATTGGGTAGCGACGTACAGTTTAGGGTATGCTCAAATATGTCATGAAAAGAAAGAGCAATGGCATGTATCAATATATAGGACAATATGGCTTCACGTTTAGGTACTTGCTCTCTGCAGTCTGTATGTGCATATAAATTTCCTGTTTACTGATAAAAAAGCTAATCTTGGTGTAAAAAGGTATTCTGAACCAAATGGGACATGTTTCGTCGAATTCTGAGGTCGTATGAAAAAATTTCCTTTATAAAACCAGAAATGAACACGCGTTTAATTTTTTTACGATCACCAGATAAATCAAATCAACTTGAAACTTTATAATCCTATAATGATTTTTCAATACGAACCCAACGGCACCAGTTTCGCTGCATTCTGAGACTGTTTTCCCCGGTAGGCCATTTTTACGTGCACCGCAATGCCATTTTTGACACCAAATTTCACGGTCTCCAAAAATAACTAACTGTATACCTATCCTGACTCTAATCGACGATACGAACTCAATGGAAGTGGTTTCACGGCCTAACTCGATCGTCTGTTCAAGTTATACACAAATAACCCTTTATTAAATTAATTACGCGTTATAGAAATTGAACGGCCGTTTGCGGCTACCGTGGTCACATACGACATCGGTTTGCCACACCATTCAGCACTGTACAATAATTTAACTATACGGTTCTAATGAAACTGATTTCGTCAAAATCTGAGTCCGTTTGCAAAACGGCTATTTTAAAGGCCGATATTTAAGTAACGATTTTCACATCGACTATTTCAAAATTTGATTTTGCCATAACTTACAATCTATAACACGAAATCCAAATTTTTCTCTTTCATATGAAAATTATCATCAACGGTTCCATCGTTGCTCGTTTTACAGAAATCTGACTTATATCGGATCCTCTATTCTCAGTTGAAGTTCAAAACTCAATATTACGAACCGCACGCCATTTTCAAGCTTGATTTAAAATTATAAATAAAATTAACGTTAAAACTTCGTTTTAAATAACGAATTAAATATTAAAATCCATTTATATTCTAAATAAAATATTTAAAATAATAAATTAAATTAAATATCCGACTGCCAAAAAATACGGGTCGTTACAGTAAACTTTCCATGTCATTATAAATTAACACATAAAATGTTAATTAAAATGTAAACTTTAACATGCCTTTTACGTTAACTAATAAATGTTAATCTAAAATGTAATTTTCCTATTGTCCTTTTTATTAACAAAATAATGTTAATAAAAATGTGTTCTTCACTTTGACTTTTTTTTATTTAACAAAAATAATGCAAATAAAAATGTGTTTTTATTTTCATTACAAATTTCTAATCAAAAATGTTATTTTGATTTTTATAAAACATTGCAAGAAAAATGTTGTTTTTATTTATCATTACCAATTTCTAATATGTTAACGTTACTAACATAAAAATGAGACTTTGAATTTAACATAAATCTTATTCGACAAAAGTGATAATTTGTTCTAACACAATCTTATTCGACGGAAGTGATCATTTGTTTTGACACAATTTCCCTTAACAAAAATATCTATTTTTGTTTAAACACAAATTCTCTTAACAAAAGTATGATTTCTGTTTCAAATCCAAATTAACCAAACATGAACATCACAACCATCGTAATCAACAAACAACAATTCCAATATCATACATCGCAGATGTGGATTAATTAACACACATATATGGAATTTAAATAGTGAGAAATAATTAATATTTTAATTATTTTAAAATAAAGAAATCTCACCGAAAAATCTAGAACTGAAATTCAATCAAAATCTGATCTGCTTTGTTTCAGATCTAGTCAGTGTCATTGCGTAGATCTCCTCGTTGTGATCCCAACGTATTTCGTTTCGTTTGATTTCGTCGCTGTATGAAGAAGTTATGCTATATTAAACATTCGAATATTTAAACGAATAATTAAATTAATAAATTTTTCTAATTACATTCTAATCCACCTCTAATCTCTCTTCCTCTTCGTTCTGTTTCTCTGGACTCAGCCGAACCCATCTTCGACTTCACCAGGCCGACGCAGCATCACCCACAGACCGCCAGGCTCCGATGAAACATCGTCACGACGAAGCCCTCCAAACACCGCCCCCACGCCCTGAAACCCGCCGAGCTCGGTGGGCCCTGCCACCTAGGAAATCGTGCCAAAGTCGACGGCATTCACTCACAAATCCGGCCTCCACGGTTAACGATATCCGATCACATCCGTACCAAATTAAAGGCCTCGAAAATCTCTTCGATTTGGTATAAGGATTGGGTTTTAATTCGAAGTGGATTGGAAGAAATTAAGGAATGAAATCGGGAAGGAGTTGGCCATTGGAAAGGAGATACGGCGGCTGGTGTATTAGGGGATTTAGGGTTCGTATAGTATAGCGTATTTATATGCGTATTTTCTTATTTATTTAATTCATTAATTCAAGAATTATTTATTCGACAATACTAACTCCGAATCGAACCCAACGAATGATGCCCCCAGCTAAATACCCCCATCCCGAACATATTGGAATATGTTTCGTAACCCGGTTCGGCTGTTACGATATGTTTTTCTTTAAATTAAAATATAAATTAATTAATTATTAAATTCAAACGTACATTTAAATTTACCGGGGCTGCATACTAACTCTAAAAATTATAGAAAAATTATTTCTAGTTATGTTTTGACGATACGGTTCTAACAAGACTAATTTCATCGAATTCTGAGACTGTTTGAAAAATGGCCTTTTTCTAGTCGATTAAATTTAACAGAAATGGTCAAAACACATTTTCTTTTGCCATGCTCACATATTAGTTCGAAAAATTCTGCAAATTGAAACTTTGCAATAATTTGACATTCCGGTTCCACAAAAGTGGTTTCGTCGAAAACCGAGGTCGTTTGAAAAATGACTATTTTTAAGGGCTAAATATTATATTAAAATATATATAAATTCTACAGCGACTTTTCTAAAATTTAAACTGGACATAGCTTTCAATTTATAAAGTGAAATTTTAGTTTATTACATCCGTTAGAAAGATATGATTAAACAGATTTTAATATTTCTGGTTTCGCTCAATTCTGATTTATTTTGAATCCTGTACAGTCAGTCAAGGTTCAAATTCAAATTTTCAAACTGCAGTGCTGTTTTAAACTCCTTTTATAATTAAATTAAATATATTCGTTTTAACTTCGATTAAAATAAATTTTTAGTCATTATTATTTAAAATAAATTATTTTAAATATTAAATTTACTTTAAAATTTCTAAAATAAAATTTTTAAATTGGCCCCAAAATTTCGGGTCGTTACAGAGCATGACCAACTTTTTTTTAACAATTAATAGCATACCATAACCAACTTGATAATGAGAACAACACCTAGAAAAATGAGTATGAACATTAACTTATTGTAAATACAATGTTTCTAAACTAACTCCATGTTAAATAGGGACTTGACCTTACTGTGGGCATGGGATTTTCTTTGGTACGTTGAATCCATGTTATTCACCATAATTTACATGTTAACTGTCACCCACAAATTCATTTGATCCCAAAATTTCGAATCCACCATCTAAATAAGCCTCTACCATAAAGTCAAAAGAATTTTTAGAGGTCCAGAAAAGTTGATTGAAATTTTTACCACTTTTTGAGTGCAAGAGTGGTTATCAGTTATTCAACAGCGAGAGTTAATAAGAGTAGACCGCATTTTTCAAATATTCGAATCAAGTTGAGACGTTCGAAAGGGAAAGGATAAATGATAGAGAAGAAGGATAGAAAATGGAAAGGAATGCTAACTGTTTCCTGATGAAAACAAACAGATATAAGAAGGGAGGACAACATGGAGTTCAACCTAGAGTGGTGTTGGACATATAGTACACTAAAATAGTAGAAAATCAAACAATCATTGTGGAAACTGTAGGCAGAATTGAAAATGAAACAATTTATTATTTTAATACTATAAGGTGATGAAGGATACCCAAAAAACCACCCATTATGTTCTTTAATATCTCAAATGAAGCAAATCCAACAAAACTTTGTAATAAAATCAGAAAAGTACCCAATCAAAGAACAAATAAATAAGTAAATTTAATGGATGAAAAACTGAGAAAATCACCATTGCAAAAGCCAAAAGGAATAAGATGGAATTATTCCACTGTAAGAAGGCTGAAGCCACCTGCGGAGAAGGAGGCGCCTCTGTCAACACAATTACAACCGCTAAACAATTTACCTGTAGACAGAGAAGAAGAACATGCGTACATTTGAAATTAAATTCGATTTTAGAGAATTGGAATAGGAAATAGAGAGTACGTACGGACTTACCTTCGAGCTTATGCAATTCCTGGAAAAGAAGAAGGGTCAGCATTTTACCCTGCAACATATCAATGCTCTCCTTTTCTACAAATTTACCAAGTCCATAATATCAAATTTCAGTAGTGCATTTTACACAAACTACTGTAATCAAAGTTCTTTTTCTGACATATCTTAAAACATATGATTATCATTTAAATAAACCACAACTACATTTTCTGTTTCATGGCGTGTTTTAAAAATTATTTAAACCAAACTCAACCCAAACAAATATATAAACAATTATGCAGTTTAATAAATTGTCGATAAATGAAATAGTAGTTCTCCATTTTGGAGAAATGCCAGTTTGGTTGCCAGTAATGAAATCTTACTCCATTCTATCCTGAAAATAACTTTTTATAGTCTTTCATTTTTATTTTATTTTCAATAGCTTTGGTTTATGATTTATTGTAAAACCTAATTTTAAAAGAATCAACAGTTGATAATTTATAATATTTGTTCTGGTTAATATAAAGTCAAGATTAGACGATAAATCACACTTGTAGATGGATTAAACTGGTGACTAACAATGGCTTAAGATTGTTATAGTTTAAATATAGTATATCTTATCACTTTTCTATTACTAAATAGCTTAAGAAAATCAAAGGGTATAAGGTGAATAAAGAAGACCAATACATAGGATTTGTACAATTGATTGTGGGATGTAAAATTTTACTCCTTTAAGAAGTTTCAGCACTTAATTTTTTGGTAGACAGAACTGCTAACACAGCCACATCAAGATTTCTTTTTTATTAACGTCTGTTAGATATTATTAGCCGTATGACTTTTGTTTACTAATACATTATAAATCATTATGTAGATAACACTAATTCCTACAAGTATAAATCTTAGGTCAACTGGCTTAAAAATGTATTTTAAGAAATGATTTTTCTGTATTGTAAGATATGTTTATAAAGTTCATAGAAGGTCCAAACACCGTTGTGTGCTCCATGCAGCAAGCTATACATCGCCTTATGATAGCAAATTGCCCTGTCAACAACCCGTTATTTATATCTTATAAATTAGTGTTTCATAGACATAGTATTGAGTTTAAGTTGTTGGAGACACAGTTAGCCACCATTTTTTAATCCACTAACTCAATTTGTACCCTCCTAATTATTATCAAAATAATACGTATGTTCGGTTGTTGAACTGAAAACAAAATTGTAACTTTCAAATACAGTCCAGTTTTCTCAAGTTGGCTAAGTATTCTTCCCACCTAATAAACTAGTAATAAATAAGTAACTTTAAAAAGAGACATAAATGGTAGGTACCTGAATTCAGTCAAAAATCAATGTGGCAGATATATGTGGTCATTAATCCTCTCTAAATGTCACCAAGCTTGATAGGTAAATTAGTATAAAGATCAAAACTAAGATTAATTAGAGGATCTGTCATTAAATGTGTACAATTAGGTTAATATCATTTCAGTTTTAACAGTAATTGTAGTTTGAAGAGGAAGAACAACCGAGAGCTAAGAACAAATCCACTATTTGTAGATTAAACAAAAAGCAAGTAGGTAAACTATCCTACAAGTAAATGAAAGTAGCAAATTGTACGGTATAGTCAGATGAGAATTCTCACTATGTTGGGTTACATATAACAGATGGTATTCGGTTGAAGGAACTAAATAAGGTAGAATTAATTGTTAGGGGAAAAAAATATTACATTGCGAACAAAATTAAAAACCCGATAAGAAAATTCAGGATGATCCATTTATTCATGTCCTGCGATGTTGAAAAAAGAGGTTATAAAAAGCCTGCATGTTTTGCATGACTAATTGCATTAGTGTCGAAAGTTATGCAGTGTTATAAATGTAAAACCTTTTTAAATATTGTAACATTGGTACTATAATTTAGTAGAAAAATGTAGGTGGAGTATCTCCAAAATTTTGACCAACAAAGTTTGAACGCCTTGAAAGTAGTAATACGAATTTTAGTATTTCAAAATAGAAGACAAATTAAGTTAATCTAGTAAATGAAAAGGTTTTGCAAATGACATTTGGTTATGACATTCAGAGACTGAGCTCAACCACAAAAAAAAACATGTCTGAATGCGCTTGAGAACTAAGATTATATGTGGACGCATATATGCGTCTTTGTTGTTGTTAATTACAAAATTCAATTTGTGTAATCAAGTACTAACGATAATTGTTTTTGTCTAACTTAGCTAAGGCAAATGTAACTTCTCATGGTATTATAGACAGAACATTGGATACATATGGAAGATTGAATAGTGGAGTTTGAAGTAGCAAATATGTATTGGTATAAAAGTATGATGAATTATAAATAAGTGCAAATCATACTTTTTCTCGATGGACTAATCGGGCATTAATAATTTTAGATGATGATAATACTCGTTGATAGATCTTTCATATGCAAATTAAACCGGTTTGAGCAACAAAACAGTTCTATCTACATGGACAGTTAGCACGAAGATTTGAACACATAGAAATTATCAACTGAACCCAAATTGTTATAGCAATCGTGAAGCAAATATGCAGTCGAAAAAGGAAATAAGGAACCATGGTTGCAGGTAACTATGTGAAATTGGAAAATGAGTCATAAAAATTGAAACCCAAAATAGAAGCTGATTATACACCTTACACACAAAACATGGGAAATACTTTAAAGAGTGGAGCATATTCTGGATAGCACTGATCTTACGTTATGTGCGTGAGAAATGATAATACCTGCAGACAAATGTGGAACAAATGTTATGCCAGATCTGAATTCCGTACTCTAATTGTAAGCAACAACTTGGTAGAATCGATCAGCTTCAAGTAAAAACCTGGCAAATCCAGTGCCAAGTGGATATGCCATTGCAGAATTGTTATCATATAACTACAATTTCACTGTAAAAGGTTGAAAAAGGGCTTTGCAACGGTGTGAGGCACGGGTTTCTACCTAGAGACCAATGAATGGAAATGACATTTACATCATATATAATGTTTAAATGAAATCGTTAGATTTAATTTGTTGTTAATAACTTTCATTTACCCTTATCACTGAACAATAAAAATCATGAATGTGTGATGTAAGAATAGCAGTTCAAGCATGAATCATCGATACATGTGATGAGAATATGATAATAACAACAGTTATGTCATGAGGAATAAGATATAATTTGTCAACTTAAATGCATAACTACCGGAATTAGTCAGATTACGCCCAAGTCAACATGTGAAATCAGTACATAACTAAAGCTTGATACAGAAATGTAGATCAAAATTTATATAGAAGAAATTGAATATAATGTCTTCGTTATCGCAAGTCTGTTGAAATGCAGTGTAGTAAATGTTAAATAAAGTTCAGTAAATTGTTAACAATTTTTATACGTTATCTAAAACATTGAGTCTATATACCAAAAGAGGATAAAATTAACCTTGAATCTTTCATAAAAATAAGCAGTGAAAAATAATTGGCTAACTAAATTCTAGTGTACTATGATCTGAACTCAGTTGAATATCATAGATAAGAACAGCTCTGAACCATGATATATGTCGGAAGAACATTATACTGAAAAGTGAAAGAAAAAACAAATTAGCCCCAAATAATATGATAATCAGTCATTTATTTCCCCCATTAACAACCGTTGAACCACACCTAATAGTTTAGGCAATGGCATATAAATACATTTAGTAACAACAAAGTTTAGGTAATGGCATATCAAATACATAAACTTGAAAGGAAAAAATTTCAGGTAAAATTTGAGCGGATACGAATTTCAATTGGGAGAGGTTTTTTAACAGAATCATTAAGCGATGAAAAACTATAACTGATAACCAAATCATAAGAGAAGAAGGAAGAGCATCAAGTTGTACCTTACAGTTACCAGGAGCAGGATGATGTAGTGAAGAGATGGTCTAATTGATGCTTGGATCGTTGATTGAAAATAGTAGAATCGGGGAACTTATATGAAATTAAGGCTGGATTGGTGAAGACGAACAGATGCATGGAGGAAAATTAGAGGGCATGGAGGGAAGGATGTTGTGTGCAGTCAAATAGGAAGAATTTTAGGGCAAATTTATGAAATTCGGAGGAGTTATGAGTTGAACGTGAGGGAACAAATTGGGGGAAAGTTAAATATGGGAAAAGTGAGAGAACACAAAAATCAGAAAAGAGGGGAACGGTTTTTTGGGAAGGTAAAGTAATAGAGGGATACGTACAGAAGGTAGGGATGAGCATGGTGCGGTTTGGTGCGGTTTTGACTTAAAACCGCACCCGAAACCGCTAGCCTGCGGTTTTCAAAAGTAGGAACTGGACCAAAAACCGCTGGTGCGGTTCAGTTTTAAAAGTGCGGTTTCGATTTTTAAAAGTGCGGTTTCGGTTTTAAAACCAATTAACAAAAAAAAACATTGTTCCCTTAGATAATGATGCACATGAAATGTTTAAATCTGAGGTAGAGGCTTTTTTATTTGTCCAGTGTGTGATATTGATCTTCACATGCAAATGAAAACTCTTTTACTGTAATGACCAATCGGTCCAATCCTAATACCATCTTACTATAAATGACATCAAGGCAATGAATGTAATCCAAATCATAATTCTGATGGACCGAAAGCAGTATGTAGAACTTGTTCTAGATACTTCTCAACAGTAGCATACCGCCTCTTTTTAACCTCTATAGCTAATACAATAAGAGCTTTGTCTGGTGGTAGGTCTTGATAGCTTCTCAAGGTGTTCAATATTAGTTTTTTTTTCTTTTTTAGATCCTTTCTATGATCAGACATTTCCATCAACACGCCATGATTAATCTTGGCAACTTGAGTCAATATAGCCATGCAGTTAGAGTGCTGCAACATGTATTGCTGCTCTTTTGCTTCCATGATTGCCAAGTAGTGAACGTGCAGATTTGCCTGAAGCTAAATTTGAGAAGGTAGCGTTAAAATTTACATATAAGTAACATTCGGTGCAGTTTCGGTTTTGCGGTTTGAAAAAGGATGAAAACCGAACCCGGACCATACTAAGGTGCGGTTTCATCGGTTTTGCGGTTTTACTTCGGTGCAGTTTTTTAAGATGCGGTTTTATGCGGTTTCGGTTCGGTATTGGTTCGTAATCGGTTTTTCTGCTCATCCCTAACAGAAGGTAGTATTTTGAAATACCTAACTGCAGATGGTCCATGCGGTATGGGCTGTAGAATCTCACCACGTAGGATTTGTAAGAAATCAAAGGATCCACATCAACAGTTACTCTATTTTGTTTTCTAATATAGGTAATAGATGTAACTTTTGCACCTGTTGTAATTTGGAAATTATCTTTGTAGTAAGTTTACGGTATAATTTTTGTATTCCCTTGTATTATCACATTTCCATAGAGCATCGAACTAGTTTAGATTACTAGTGATGATTTCAACTTTTGATTTGGCTTTGATCAGCGCACTTTTCCTCACATGATCCATGCTTTTTTTTGCATGTATCCATGCTTTATGAGATATTATCACTCTCTGCTTTAGTTTGAATAAACAGTGGAATACTAATATCCTCAAGTATTATATGCAAGTTTGCTTTTGTATGGGTTCTGGTTGCTTCAGTTGTGAATCATTTTGTGTTACTCTTGTTTTGTGGATGTAAAGATTGTTGCTAATAAATATTTGGCATATGCAGCAGCCGACGAAGCCCCATTGACATGGAATACTAGAATTCAAATAGATATTGATGAGGCTGATGTTGTTGTAAGCTTTACTTAATTTACTCCTTATCTCGTTATTAATTTAGCACGTGTATTAATATGAATATGGCTTTATAAATCTGAAAATTTTGCCTTTCAATAATGTTAGATTGCTGATTTCTGGTGATGATAGAGGTTTGCTCAAGACGAAATTAAACAACAGTACTATTATGTAATGTATGGTATATATGAACAATTAATATTGTAATATTGTTGTGGTGAATTTGAAATGTACCGTACTATTATTTTGGCTAATGCTATTAAATTTGGAGTGCACGGTAATTTTACTTTTACTGTTGCAAACTGTTAGACTTTTATGTTTGTAATATATTGTTGAATTTTAAAATTAGTTTGTTGTTAAATTTGGTCTTTATGTTGAATCCATTGAAAGTTTTCAGTTTATTGATATTTCGTTTGTGGTACTATGTCAGATCTGTAACCATTTGTACTGATTAGAAACTACCGAACGAGGTGGAAAACTAGATTTTTTTTAAAATAATGTCAATTAGCAACGGCTAAAAGCCATTGCTAACTAGAAAATTGCAACGGCCTTTACCCATTGCAAAAATAAGAAATTGGAATGGCTTTGGGCCGTTGTAAAATTTAAGCAACTCCAGAAATCGCAATGGCTTAGAGCCGTTGCAAATCATCTTTTCTAGTGTAGTGGCTGATCAAATCAGTGGATATCATATGCTTTACGCACTGAGTGAGAGATGTGAGGATGGTTGCTATGCTTGATTGTTTGCCATCATTTGGACATGCACACCTTCACCCCGTATCTTTACACCAAATGTTAGTGTCACCTTAGAGTATTGTACATCTTGGTGTGCTAACTCTTTGATTGCAGGTCCAGGTTCAGATATGGTTTAGTATACCTGTTTTTGTTCTGTTTTGTTGCTTATCTCTCATACTAGACTCTTATCTGACCCAGAATTTTATGTCTCTTCTTATTACTCTGGGTGCTCTTAAACGGGCAGACTAGAGACAGGTTAGCTGGTTATGCACGAGTAGATGATCCAGAGACGAGCAAGAGGCTCCCACCTACGATACACACATACACACACACACATATATATATATATATATATATATATATATATATATTATCGCTGTGTTGCTGCTGGTCACTACTTTGGCCATCAGTAGTGTACCTTTCTTATTTTGCTTTAGAGACAGTTTTAAAAATTGTAATAATAATGATGTGGAACATAAGCTGTATTTTGAATTTCCGCTGCTATGATAATTATGGTTTAGTTCTCAGCTTATGCACTATCTCGTCTGTTTTATGTCAAGTATGTTATTATTATATTTTATTCCATGCGCTATGAGACATTCTACAGGTTCCTTGTTAGTTCAAATTCCCTTCTTTCCTTTCTTTGATGACCGCCCCAGTCTGGTTGGACATTGGCACATCGCACTTTCATTGGAAATGTCGGCTGGTGCGGGGCGGGCTGTCACATTTGGTATCGGAGCTCTAGATTGCGTAGTTAACCTAGGGAAAGACACCAGGGAGAGATAGTACGTATATGAGAGCACGTTTTTGTTATATCTTGGTTTTCAAAAGTTATATATATACACTATTAGTATATTTAAGGATGAAGTCGCATTGCACTGGCACCACTGAAGAGATGGTTAATCGTTGTCTCCTTACAGATTGAACGATGAGCCAATATACTAGGGTTACTGGTAGAGGAACTAATAATGGGAATGCTCCTGATATGAGGATGATGTTCACTGATTTCATGAGAGAGATGCTTAGAAATGTGCAAGGAGCAATTCCCAATACTGCAAATGGCGGTGGTGCAGCGGTTGAGGCACCTAGAGCCGATTTCGCCAAGCTTTATAAGGACTACACTAGTCTTGGTGGGAAGTCGTTCCACGGAACGGAATCGGCTACAGAAGTTAAGGATTGGCTTGATAGTAGTGAGCTTATCTTCGAGGATCTGGGAATTGAAGACGCGATGAAAAGGAAGCTAGCATCCTGTCAACTACAAGCATGGGCAATGAATTGGTGGAATGTTATTAAGGCATCTACTCCTAAGGATCAAGTTACTTGGGATCAGTTCAAGGCCCGATTCAGTGATAAGTTTATCCCAGCTGCTCAGAAATCAGAGTTGTTTAGGAAGTTCTTGGAACTTAAGCAGAATGGTAGGGCAGTCTCGGAGTATATTGCTGAGTTCGATACTTTGTCGAAGTATGGATTATCTCTTATTGACACTCCCGAGAAGAAGAATGAGAAGTTCATAACAGGCTTAGGTCAGTACTTGGGGGAAAGGCTTATTGACCACATCGATGAGACTTTTGAATCGATTGTGGGGAAAGCATTGAGGTCAGAGAGCCTTTATCCTAAACCTAAGACTGAAGTCGTTGTTACATCTACAAAGGGGCCAAAGACGCAAGAAAGCGGTGGAGGCAAGAATAATTCTCAGAATAAAAGGAAGCAGAGTAAGAACCAAGCTAAGGATGGTCAGAAAAAGAGCAAGAAAGATGTTAAGTGCTTTAGCTGTGGCAATAAGGACCGTTATGCTAAAGACTGTCGAGCGAAGCCAGCGAACAGGAAGTGCTTCAACTGTGGCCAAGTGGGACATCACAAGGATAAGTATCCGCAGCCCCCTTAAGAAAAGCAGATTGTGAAATCATATGCTCTTAATGTTGTTCCTTCTTCGTCGAATACCCCAACCGCGACGGAGAAATGAAAGAATGTCATCATTCAAGGTATGCTTTCTATTTATGATGTTCCTGTTCAAGTACTGTTTGATACTGGGGCTTCCCGTTCCTTCATATCTAGTGACCTGGTAGATTGTTTGGGATTGGAACCCGAAATAGTCGATAGACCTTTAGCGGTGACGAACCCGATATGTGGTTCGACTAGCCTTAGCATGATTTGTCGTAATGTGGTCTTATCGAGTCATGGATGCATGTATGTTTGTGATTGCTTTGTTTTGAGCTTTACTAGGTTTGACATTATTTTTGGAGTCGACTGGCTCCAAAGATACGGGGTAGTGGTAGACTGTGAGGGCTTTGTGGTAACAGTTAGAGCGGATGATGGGCAGAGGGTAGTGTTTGGTGGTCTACCTAGTGATGGGTAATGACTAGTTTTCTAAATTCCCTCGACATCCCGCATGATGAGTTGTTAGATGTGCCCGTGGCTGGCCAGTATCCGGACGTCTTCGAGGAAGTGACTGAACTTCCACCACACTGAGAGATTGAGTTCCGTATTGATTTGGTGAAAGATGCCAGACCTATAGTGATGCCACTTCGTCGTATGGCACCAAGGGAGCAGTGAGAGCTCAGGGTGCAAGTGAGCGATCTTTTGAAGAAGGGATTTATCAGAAGAAGTGTTTCTGAGTGGGGAGCACCAGTTGTGTTTGCTACCAAGGCGGATAGTTCCCTTCGATTATGTGTAGACTACCGCGAGTTGAACAAGGTGACGAGGAAGAATAATTATCCTCTACCACGGATAGATGATTTGTTTGATCAGTTGAGTGGCGCAAGGGTGTTCTCCCAATTGGATCTCGTGACAGGTTTTCATCAGCTTAGGGAGGAGGCTGAGAGTATAGCTAAAACGACATTTCGGACGTCGTCTGGATTCTACGAGTGGTTGGTCATGCCATTCGGGTTGACCAATGCACCAGCATATTTTGTGGATCTTATGAACAGAGTATTCCGAGATCAATTGAGTAAGTTTGTTCTTGTATTCGTAGACGATATCTTGGTTTATTCGAGGATAGAGGAAGAACACAAGGATCATTTAAGGATAGTAATGGAGGTGTTGAGAAGACACCAATTGAAAGCAAAGTTTTCTAATTATCACTTCTGGAGGAGGGAAGTGAGATTCTTGGGTCATGTTATTTCGGAGAATGGTATTGCCGTGGACCCTGCGAAGGTGGCTACGGTACAAGATTGGTCTACGCCCAAGAATGCAACAGATGTAAGAAGTTTCTTGGGACTGGCTGGATATTATCGTAAGTTTATCCAAGACTTCTCCAAGATAGCAACACCGTTGACTCAGTTGACCAAGAAGAATCAAGCTTTCGTCTAGGAAGAAAAGTGCGAGAATGCATTCAAGAGTTTAAAAGAAAAGTTGATGTGTGCACCAGTGTTAGTCATTCCTAAAGGGAATGAAGAGATGACAGTATACACGGATGCATGTGGTACCGGACTAGGTGTTGTATTGATGCAAGGAGGTAGGGTTGTAGATTATGCTATTCGTCAACTGAAACTGCATGAGACAAGATATCCTACCCATGATTTAGAATTGGCAGCGATCGTGTTCGCATTGAAGATGTGAAGGCATTATCTCTTGGGAGAAAGATTCGAGTTGTTTACCAATCATAAATCGTTAAAGTATCTTTTCTTTCAGAAGGATCTAAATCTCCGACAGCAAAGATGGTTAGAATTCTTGGCTTCCTATGATTTCAATATCGGATATACACCAGTGAAGGGCAATGCGGTAGCTGATGCATTGAGTAGAAGACATGCCAGTTTAGGGGCTATGTTTCTAGAATGGAAGCAACTGGAATATATCGCTAGGTATGATTTCAGACCAAAGTGCGAATTAAATCCAGAGATGTTAGCAAGTTTGACGATTAGACCCACTTTGATTGAGCGGATTGGTTCTAGTCAGAGAGACGATCCTAACCTATTGCAAATCATCTCCAAGTTAGAGATGGGTATCGACGAGGAGATGAACAGGCATGGGCTTGATCGAGATAGATGGCTTAGAAAGAATGGAAGACTAGTTGTGCGCAATGTCAATGGATTAAGAGATGAAGTGATTAGAGAATGTCATCACTCAAAACCGACTATACATCTCGGTGGTAACAAAATGTATCGAGACATGAAGCAGACCTACTACTGGGAAGGGATGAAAAGAGACGTTGGGAAGTTTATATCCAAATGCATGAACTGCCAGTTAGTTAAAGCTGAGCAAAAGAAACCTAGTGGTTTGTTGCAACCATTAGAAATTCCAGAATGGAAATGGGAACAAGTCTCAATGGATTTCATTAATGGGTTACCAAGGACTAGATTGGGCCATGATAGCATTTGGGTGATTGTGGACCATTGACCAAGAGTGCAAGGTATATACCTATCAAGTCGAACAGAACGGCAGCTAAGTTAGCGGAACTATATATGATGTGGGTAGTGAGATTTCATGGAGTACCTAAAAGCATTGTGAGTGACCGGGACCCGTTGTTTACTAGTGGGTTTTGGAAGAGCTTACAAGAGGCTCTAGGGTCAGAATTATATCTCATTACCGCGTATCATCCTCAAACTGATGGTCAAATAGAGAGGGTAAATAGTATATTAGAAGATCTCTTGAGAGCTTGCACATTGGATTTTGGTGGATCATGGGATGACCATTTGCATCTAGTAGAGTTTGCATATAATAATAGTTATCAATCCAGTATTGGTATGGCTCCATTTGAAGCTCTCCCGGAAGACTATGCAACTCGTCGTCATGTTGGTTAGAAACTGACGAGAAGTTTGTGCTTGGACCAGATGTGATAAGAGAAACTTCAGACAAGATTAAGATCGTTCAACAGCAAATGAAGGCTGCCCAAGATAGGCAGAAGAGTTATGTTGATAAGAGGTGAAAGGATTTGAAATTCTCCGTTGGCGACCTAGTATTTGTCAAGATCTATCCATTAAAGAATGTTATTCGATTTGGAAGGAGAGAAAAGCTGGCACCAAGATTTATTGGTTCGTTCCCATTCCTTGAGCAAGTTGGGAATTTGGCATATAAAGTTGAATTACCAGAGAAGATGGCAGGAGTTCGTAACGTATTTCATGTTTTCCAGTTAAGGAAATTCGTACACGAACCCGATATGACTATTTCACCTGACCAGTTGGATGAAATCGAAGTAGAACCCGAGGCGGTTGGGAACCGCAAGCCGATTCGTATTGTCGAGCACGATACGAAGCAACTTCGAAGGAAAGCGGTGAATCTAGTCAATGTTCAGTGGAGGGAGAATGAGAATGACTGTACTTGGAAGATAGAGGAGAGCATTAGGAAGATGTATTTGGAACTCTTTGCTTGGCAAGATTTTAATTGCAATTTAGTATTCCGCATGCTAGGATAGACTTGTTTGTTGTTTTGTACGTTTGATTGTTGTGAATAGTTGGTAGGCATGCGAGATCCTTACTTGTTTCCTAGTTAAGGAATTTCAGGGGCGAAATTTCTTAAGGGGGGAAGAATGTAACGACCCGCGTTCTACGCATCAGGGGATTGTAGAATATTTATTTCTTTCTCATGCAAAGTCGTATAGCCATGTAACTTTGGGAGACGACTATTGGGGTCATTTCCCATGCTCATGATTTTTGCAGATTTTTAAATGACCGTTTTACCCCTAACTGACCTTGTTTTGGCCATAACTTTTGATTGGTAAGGAGTTTTGACCTAAAACCACTTCCATTAGATCCGGTTGATGGTTTACCTTTCCGTAGAGTGGTTACATTAGCCAAACGGACTCACCGTTTGGGAGGTATGGCTGAAACAAGGTTTTGAAGGTGAAAAACGGCTTAACCGGGCCTAATTAGGGTGTTAGCAAGAGGGTCCATAATACATTTCGGGATTAGAGTTATGGGGAGGCTGAAATAAGTTAGGAAACGATCTATTTTCATTTTCTCAACCGCCTAAAACATTTCCCTAACCCTGACAATGGCCTTCAACACCCAAATCACCTTCTAATCACCATTTAATCAAGTTTTAGCCTAATCTATATCTAATCAAGGCAAATTAGCATAAAATTGGGAATAGAGCTGCTGTGTTGCATAGAGATTCAACGCAAATCAGATATATTTTCAGATCTAAGTTTACTTGTGCCCATGATGAGTGGATTGCATTGTTTTTCACTAATTACGGCTAATTAGAGGTGATTAGTGATAATTAGCGAAATTATAACTCAGAAAAATCTGGAAAAATTTGTAAAATTCTAAAATATTATTTTAGAGCTCTGATAGAAATTTGGGCTAAATTGGATAAGTTTTGTTAATTATATGCTTAACATGATTAAGGGGGATTAAGGGGAAAATATGGGTTTTGGGTATGTTTGATCTATTTTAATACATCATATTGTTGTTTTGGTGTTTGTGGTTGATTATACATGTAGCTATGACTGTATGGTATTCTTTGTGATTGATTAGAAAAGCTAAAATGGTCGAAAACGTCATTGTATGGCGTAAAATAGTCGCTGGAAGAGTTGCAGGAAAATATGCAGAGGACCAGATCAGATCGTCCCAGCCAACCCGACCCGCTCTTGACCCGAACCGACCCAGACTTGCTCGCTTGGGTGTATCACGAACCGCCTGCTAGGGCTAGGAGGCTTGACCCTGAACTGCTTGTGCTTCGCATACCCCGAACCGACCCTGAGTGTATATCACGAACCGATCTGACCAGGAGCACACGACCTGACCTGAACCCAGTGGGTGCACACGAACCGACCTGGAGTGTATGCCATGAACCGATCTGACCAGGAGCACACGACCCGAACCGGATGAGGCACCACGAACCGAACCGCCAGGGGATGTGGACCACAACCTGGAGCTTGATCACGAGCGGAAGAGATACCCGAACTGAACCCAGGTGATGATCACGAACCAAATGGAGATCGAAGCTGGAGGAGACCAAACCTGAGATGCAAAGGTAGTACAAATAGGAAGCTTGTACTCAGAATCCAGTTGGAAACCAACGAGTTAACTTCATGAGTTGGGCTTTGCTGCGAGACGTATGTTAAGGGGTTATCGACGTCCATAACTTTGATTCTCCACCAAGACGGATGTAAGGCTACAGATCAGTGCAGCGGGATAGTTATTACTCCATGGGGCAGAGTGATCGTAGCATGGCTATGAGCCAGTGCAGTGGAGTCGTTATGAATTCACGGGGCAAAGTGGAGAGTTGTATGGTCATGTAACTTTGGGCGATGACTATTGGGGCCATTTCCCATGTTCATGATTTTTCCCGATTTTTAAATAACCGTTTTGCCCCTAGCTGGTACTGTTTTTGCCATAACTTTTGATTGGAAAGGAGTTTTGACCTGAAACCACTTACATTGGCTCCGGATGATGGTTTAACTTTCCGTAAAGTGGTCACATCAGCCAAACGGACTCACCGTTTGGGAGATATGGCTGAAACAAGTTTCAGATAGTGAAAAACAGCTTAATTGGGCTTAACCGGGTGGTTAACAGCTAGGCCCAATGGGGGATTTCAGGATTAGAGGTATTTGAGGGCTGCTAGGGTTAGGATTTCGGTTTTTCACTTATTTTCCAACCGCCACAAACTCTCTCTTCAACCTAATAATGGCCTCCAACATCTAAATACACCTCTAATCACCTCCTAATCAAGTTTTGGCTTAATCAACATCAAATCAAGGAAGATCCTCACCAAATCAGTAGTAGAGCTGCTGTGTTGCATTGGTATTCGCGCCCAAACAGTAGGGTTTCAGTTCTAAAGATTTATTTGTGGCTAAGGTGGGTGATTTGCATAGTTTTGCACTAATTACGATTAATTAAGCGTAATTAGTGAAGATTAGCGAATTTATACATTAATAAATTCTGGAAAAATATTTATAAATTCGAAAATAACGTTTTAGACCACTGTTAGAAATTTGGTTTGATTTGGTTAAGTTTTACTAATCATATCGTTAGTTTTGCCTAAACATGCTTAAGGGAAGATATGGGTTTTTAGCTAAGTTTGATCCATTTTAATCTATCATATCGATGTTTTGATGTTTATGGTTGATTCTCTATGTTGCTATGACTGTATAGTATGTTTTGTGATTGATTAGAACTATTAGGTTGGTCGAAAACGTCGGTGTATGGCGTAAAACAGTCGCTGGAAAGCCGCAGGAAATATGTAGGGTTTCAAACCGGACCGGATTGGATTATTGGGCTCAGATCGGATAGGAGAACTGGGCAAGTGAACTGGATTCGGATTGGAACTTAGCATAAGGGGCTTAGCGAGAAGGAAGGCCATTTGCTTAGAGTTGGAGTTGGACAGGGGATCCGATCGAAGGGGCCAAAAGGATAGGATCGGATCGGGCGAATGAAGAGGGACGGGATCAGATCGGGCGAATGAAGAGGGATAGGATCGGATATCTAGGAGGGAGCAACCACCGAACTGAACCAGGAGGCAACCACCGAGCCGCACCCAGACGGAGGGCATCCGAACCAAACCGAGCTAATGGGGAACATCCTAACCGAACCGCACCTAGGAGCATACTAAGAGGCACTAGACTGAACCGAACCGATGAGGACTGGAGCACTATGCATATCTGAACCGAGTGCTATTATTACTACGTGACGACTCTTTTGAAGACCAACTCCAACTCGACCAAAACCCGAGATGCAAAGGAAGTCCAAATGAGGAGCTTTGACTCAGGATCCAGATGGGAACCAATGAGTGAGCTTCACAATTGGGCTTTGCTGCGGGACGTGTGCTAATGGGTTGTCGATGTCCGTAACTTTGAATCACTATGTGTAGGGAGTAGTGAACGGATTCAGGGCCACAGTGGCCTAGGTACGACTAAAGGGATATAGACCAATGAAGTGGGGTCATTTGTAAAGATTTGGTCATGACTCCATGTGGTAAGCTTGGTAGTAGCAGTAGTTGTACAAGTTGAACTCCGTCACTACTTCGATGGGTCTAGTGATTGACAGTGGTGGACATCATATACTTTATGTACTGAGTGAGAGATGTGAGGATGGTTGCTGTGTTTGATTTTTTTGCCATCATTATGACATGCACACCTCCACCCCCGTTATCTTTACACCATTTATTCAATGGCACCTTAGAGTATTGTACGGTATGTAGTGCTAACTCTTTGGTTGCAGGTCCAGGTTCATGTATGGTTTAGTATACCTGTTATTGTTCTGTTTAGCTGCTTATCGCTCATACCAGACTTTTTGTCTGACCCAGAGTTTTATGTCTCTTCTTATTACTCTGGGTGCTCTCACGAGCAGACTAGAGACAGGTTAGCTGGGTATGCACGGTAGCTGATCCGGAGACGAGCAGGAGGCTTCTACGTATGATATATATATAGTATTATCCCTGTGTTGTTAAAGATCACTGCTTGGGCATTAGTAGTGCATCTTCTATTTTAGCTTTCTTTTATTTAGAGACAGTAATTTGGAAAGTTGTAATAAGCTGTATTTGGATTTCCGCTGCTCTGATGATGATGTTGATGTTGGTTTTAGTTATCAGCTTATGCACTGTCTCGCCTGTTTTATGTCAAGATTATGTTATTATTATATTTTGTTCCATGCGCTGTGAGACATTCTACAGCTTCCTTGTTTGTTCATTCTCTTCTTTCCTTTCTTTGGCGACCGTTCCGTGCTTGTCGGGCATGCGTACAGCGCACCTTCGGAGGAAATGCAGGCTGATGCGGGGCGGGCCGTCACATTTGGTATCAGAGCCAGGTGGCGTAGTTAACCTAGGGAAGTCATCAGGGAGAGATAGTATACGTATATGAGAGCACGTACTTGTGATTATTTTGATTTTTAAAAGCTATATATATATATTATTAATATAGCTAAGGACGAAGTCGCACTGCACTAGCACCACTATGGAGATGGTTAATCATTTTCTCTGTGCATATTAAACGATGAGCCGATACGCAAGAGGCCGGTAGAGGAGCCAATAATGGGAATGTAACTGACATGAGGACGATGCTTACTGACCTCATGAGAGAGATGCTTAGGGATGTGCAGAGGGCAGCTCCCAATGCTGGTAATGGTGGTGGTCCAATAGTGCAGGCGCCTTGGGCCGATTTCGCCAAGCTGAATAAGGATTATACTGGTCTTGGTGGGAAGCCGTTCCACAGAACGGAGTCAGCTACGGATGTTCAGGATTGGTTGGATAGTTGTGAGCGTATCTTTGAAGACTTGGGTATCGATGATGCGATGAAAAGAAAGCTAGTGTCTCGTCAGCTGCAAGGACGGGCAATGAATTGGTGGAATGCTATAAAGGCAGCTACTCCGGAGGATCAGATTAATTGGGATCAGTTTAAGGATCGCTTTAGCGATAAGTTCATTCCAGCTGCTCAAAAGTCAGTGTTGTTTAAGAAATTTTTGGATCTCAAGCAGAATGGCAGAGCTGTCTCGGAGTACATTGCCGAGTTCGACACTTTATCGAAATATGGGTTATCTCTTATTGATACTGTCGAGAAGAAGAACGAGAAGTTCATAACTGGTTTGGATGGATACTTGGGGGAAAGGCTTATTAACCACATCGATGAGACGTTTAAATCGATTGTGGGGGAAAGCATTAAGGTCAGAGAATCTTTACCCTAAGTCGAAGACTGAGGTTGCATTTGCAGAGGAGCCAAAACCGCAAGCAAGCGGTGGAGGCAGGAATGGTTCTCAGAATAAGAGAAAGCAGAATCAGACTAACGATGGCCAGAAGAAAAAGAATAAGAAGGATGTTCAGTGCTTCAGCTGTGGTAAGAAGGGCCATTATCCTAGTAATTGTCGGGTCAAGCCAGCGGATAGGAAGTGCTTCAACTATGGCCAAGTGGGACATCACAAGGACAAGTGTCCGCAACCCCCTAAAGAAAAGCAGATGGTGAAAGCATATGCCCTTAATGCTATTCCTTCTTCGTCGAATGCCCCAACTGCGGCGAAGAAGGGAAAGAAAGTCATTATTCAAGGTATGCTTTCTATTTATGATGTTCCTGTTAGAGTTTTGTTTGATATCGGAGCTTCCAGTTATTTCATATCTAGTGACCTGGTAGATAGGTTGGGATTGAAGGCCGAGATTGTCGATAGACCTTTAGTAGTGACGAACCCGATTGGTGGTTCGACTAGCCTTAGCATGATTTGTCATAATGTGGTCTTATCGAGTCATGGATGCATGTTTGTTTATGATTGTTTTGTTTTGGGCTTTACTGGATTTGGCATTATTTTGGGAGTCGATTGGCTCCAAAGATACGGGGTGGTGGTAGACTGTGAGGGCTTTTTGGTGACAGCTAGAGCGAATGACGGGCAGAGGATAGTGTTTGGTGGTCTACCCGGTGATGGGGTAATGGCTATTTTTCTAAATTCCCTCGACATTCCGCATAGTGAGTTGTCAGGTTTGCCCGTGGTTGGCCAATATCTGAACATTTTCGAGGAAGTGACCGGGCTTCCACCACATCGAGAAATTGAGTTCCGTATTGATTTAGTGGAAGATGCCATACCTACAGTGATGCCACTTCGTCGTATGGCACCAAGGGAGCAGCGATAGCTCGGGGTGCAAGTCAACGATCTTTTGAAGAAGGGATTTATCAGGAGTGTTTCTGAATGGGGAGCAGCAGTTGTGTTTGCTACCAAGGCGGACGGTTCCCTTTGTTTGTGTGTAGACTACCGCGAGTTGAATAAAGTGACGAGGAAGAATAAGCATCCTCTACCGCGGATAGATGATTTGTTTGATCAGTTGAGTGGCGCGAGAGTATTTTCTCAGTTGGATCTCGCGACAGGTTTTCATCAGCTTAGAGTGGAAGCTGAGAGTATAGCTAAAACGGCATTTCGGACGCCGTATGAATTTTATGAGTGGTTGGTCATGCCATTCGGGCTGACCAATGCTCCAGCATACTTCGTGGATCTTATGAATAGGGTATTCAGAGATCAGTTGAATAAGTTTGTCCTTGTGTTTGTGGATGATATTTTGGTTTACTCGAGGATAGAGGAAGAATACAAGGAACATTTAAGAATAGTGACGGAGGTGTTGAGAAAAAACCAGTTGAAAGCAAAGTTTTCTAAGTGTCACTTTTGGAGGAGGGAAGCGAGATTCTTGGGCCATGTTGTTTCAGAAAATTGTATTGCCGTGGATCCTGCGAAGGTGGCTACGGTACAAGATTGGCCTACGCCCAAGAATGCAACGGACATAAGAAGTTTCTTGGGATTAGCTAGATATTATCATAAGTTTATCCAAGATTTTTCCAAGATAGAAGCACAGTTGACTCAGTTGACCAAGAAGAATCAAGCTTTCGTCTGGGACGAAGAATGCGAGAATGCATTCAAGGGTCTAAAGGAAAAGTAGACGTGTGCACCAGTATTAGTCATTCCTAAGGGGAATGAAGAGATGACAGTATATACGAATGCATGTGGCACAGGGCTATGTGCTGTATTGATGTAAGGAGGTAGGGTTGTAGCTTATGCAAGTCGGCAATTGAAACCGCACAAGAAAAGATACGCTACCCGTGATTTGGAATTGGCAGCGATCCTGTTTGCATTGAAGATGCGGAGACATTATCTCTTGGGAGAAAGATTTGAGCTGTTTACCGATCGTAAATCGTTAAAGTGTCTCTTCTCTCAGAAGGATCTAAATCTCCGACAGCAAAGATGGTTAGAGTTCTTAGCTTCCTATGATTTTGACATCGCATATACACCAGGAAAGGGGAATGCGGTGGCTGATGCATTGAGTAGAAGACATGCCAGTTTAGAGGCTATGTTTCTTGAATGGAAGCAACTGGAGTACAACGCGGGGTATGATTTCAGATCAAAGTGCGAATTGGATCCAGAAATGTTAGCAAGTTTGACGATCATACCCACTTTGATTGAGCGGATTGGTTCCAGTCAGAGGAGCGATCCTGATCTATTGGAAATCCTCTCAAAGTTAGAGATGGGAATCGATGGAGAGATGAACAAGCATGGGCTTGATCGAGACGGATGGCTTAGAAAGAATGGAAGACTAGTTGTACCCAATGTCAGTGGATTGAGAGATGAAGTGCTTAGAGAATGTCATCACTCAAAATTGACTATACGTCCCGGTGGTAACAAAATGTATCGAGACATGAAGCAGACCTACTATTGGGAAGGGATGAAAAGAGACATTGGGAAGTTTATATCCAAATGCAGGAATTGCCAGCTAGTTAAAGCTGAGCAAAAGAAGCCTAGTGGTTTGTTACAACCATTAGAAATTCCAGAATGAAAGTGGGAACAAGTGTCAACGGATTTCATTGATGGGTTACCAAGGACTAGATCGGGCCATGATAGCATTTGGGTGATTGTGGACCAATTGTCTAAGAGTGCAAGTTTATAACCGTCAAGTCAAACAGGACGGCCGCTAAGTTATCGGAATTGTATATAAAGTGGGTAGTGAGATTCCATGGAATACCCAAAGGCATTGTGAGTGACCGAGATCCGTTGTTCACTAGTGGATTTTGGAAGAGCTTACAAGAGGCGTTAGTATCAAAATTACATCTCAGTACCGCGTATCATCCTCAAACCGACGGATAGACAAAGAGGGTGAATCATATATTAGAAGACCTCTTGAGAGCTTGTGTATTGGATTTTGGTGGATCATGGGATGATCATTTGCATCTAGTAGAGTTTGCATATAATAATAGTTACCAATCCAGTATTGGCATGGCTCTATTTGAAGCTTTGTACGGAAGACCATGCAACTCACCATCATGTTGGTTAGAAACTGGTGAGAAATTTGTGCTTGGACCAGATGTGATAAGAGAAACATCAGACAAGATTAAGGTCATTCAATAGTGAATGAAGCTGCCCAAGATAGGCAGAAAAGTTATGCTGATAAAAGGAGAAGAGATTTAAAGTTCTCCATTGGCGACTTGGTGTTTGTCAAGATTTCTCCGTTGAAGAGCGTGATACGATTTGGCAGGAGAAGCAAGTTAGCACCAAGATTTGTTGGTCCATTCCCAGTTCTTGAGCAAATTGGGAATTTGGCATACAAAGTTGAATTACCAGAGAAGATGACAGGAGTTCACAACGTATTTCATGTTTCCCAGTTAAGGAAATTCGTACACGACCCAGATGTGACTATTTCACCTGATCAGTTGGATGATGTCGAAGTTGAAACCGAGGCGGTTGGGAACCGCAGGCCTATGCGTATTGTTGGGAATGATACGAAGCAGCTTCGAAGGAAGGCGGTGAAATTAGTCAAAGTTCAGTGGGGCGAGAATGAGAATGACTGTACTTGGGAGATAGAGGAGAGCATTAGGAAGACGTATCAAGAACTCTTCGCCTGGTAAGATTTCAATTTCGATTTAATCTTTCTGCATGCTAGGATAGGTTTTCTTTGTTTGTTTTGTATAGTTGATTGTTGTTTGTAGCTGGTAGGCATGTGGGATCCTTTGTATGTTTTGGGTTAAGGAATTTCGGGGACGAAATTTCTTAAAGGGGGAGGGGAGAGTGTAACGACCCGCATTCTACGCATCTCAGGATCGTAGAATATTTATTTCTTTCACATACGGAGTCGTATGGTCATGTAACTTTGGGAGACGCATGTTCATGATTTTTCCCGATTTTTAAATGACCGTTTTGCCCCTAGCTAGTACTGTTTTGGCTATAACTTTTGATTGGAAAGGATTTTTGACCTGAAACCACTTCCATTAGCTCCAGATGATGGTTTACCTTTCCGTAGATGGTCACATTAGCCAAACGGACTCACCGTTTGGGAGATATGGATGAAACAAGATTCAGATAGTGAAAAACAGCTTAATTGGGCTTAACCGGGTGGTTAACAGCTAGGCTCAATGGGGAATTTCGGGATTAGAGGTATTTGAGGGCTGCTAGGGTTAGGATTTCAGTTTTTCACTTATTTTCCAGCCGCCACAAACTCTCTCTTCAACCTAACAATGGCCTCCAACATCTAAATACACCTCTAATCACCTCCTAATCAAGTTTTGGCTTAATCAACATCAAATCAAGGAAGATCCTCACCAAATCAGTAGTAGAGCTGCTGTGTTGCATTGGTATTCGCGCCCAAACAGTAGGGTTTCAGTTCTAAAGATTTATTTGTGGCTAAGGTGGGTGATTTGCATAGTTTTGCACTAATTACGATTAATTAAGCATAATTAGTGAAGATTAGCGAATTTATACATTAATAAATTCTGGAAAAATATTTATAAATTCGAAAATAACGTTTTAGACCACTGTTAGAAATTTGGTTTGATTTGGTTAAGTTTTACTAATCATATCGTTAGTTTTGCCTAAACATGCTTAAGGGAAGATATGTGTTTTTAGCTAAGTTTGATCCATTTTAACCTATCATATTGATGTTTTGATGTTTATGGTTGATTCTCTATGTTGCTATGACTGTATAATATGTTTTGTGATTGATTAGAACTATTAGATTGGTCGAAAACGTCGTCGTATGGCGTAAAACAGTCGCTGGAAAGCCGCAGGAAATATGTAGGGTTTCAAACCGGATTGGATCGGATTATTGGGCTCGGATCGGATAGGAGAACCGGGCAAGTGAACTGGATTCGGATTGGAACTTAGCATAAGGGGCTTGGCGTGAAGGAAAGCCATTTGATTATAGTTGGGTTTGGACAGGGGATCGGATCGGAGGGGCCAAAAGGATAGGATCGGATCGGGCGAATGAAGAGGGACGGGATCAGACCGGGCGAATGAAGAGGGATGGGATCGGATCGGATATCTAGTAGGGAGCAACCAACGAACCGAACCAGGAGGCAACCACCGAGCCGCACCCAGACGGAGAGCATCCGAACCGAACTGAGCTAATGGGGAACATCCTAACCGAACCTCACCCAGGAGCATATTAAGAGGCACTAGACCGAACCGAATCGATGAGGACTGGAGCACTATGCATATCCAAACCGAGTGCTATTATTACAACGTGACGACTCTTTTGAAGACCAACTCCAATTCGACCAAAACCCGAGATGCAAAGGAAGACCAAATGAGGAGCTTTGACTCAGGATCCAGATGGGAACCAATGAGTGAGCTTCACGATTGGGCTTTGCTGTGGAACGTTTGCTAAGGGGTTGTCATGTCCGTAACTTTGAATCACTATGTGTAGGGAGTACGTGAACGGATTTAGGGCCACAGTGGCCTTGGTAAGACTAAAGGGCTATGGACCAATGAAGTGGGGTCATTTGTAAAGATTTGGTCATGACTCCATGTGGTAAGCTTGGTAGTAGCAGTAGTTGTACAAGTTGAACTCCGTCACTACTTCGATGGGTCTAGTGATTGATAGTGGTGGACATCGTATACATTACGCACTGAGTGAGAGATATGAGGATGGTTGCTGTGTTTGATTTGTTTGCCATCATTATGACATGCACACGTCCACCCCCGTTATCTTTACACCATTTATTCAATGGCACCTTAGAGTATTGTACGGTATGTAGTGCTAACTCTTTGGTTGAAGGTCCAGGTTCAGGTATGGTTTAGTATACCTGTTATTGTTCTGTTTAGCTGCTTATCGCTCATACCAGACTTTTTTTCTGACCCGGAGTTTTATGTCTCTTCTTATTACTCTCGATGCTCTCATGAGCAGACTAGAGACATGTTAGCTGGGTATGCACGGTAGCTGATCCGGAGACGAGCAGGAGGCTTCTACGTATGATACATATAGTATTCTCCATGTGTTGTTAAAGATCACTGCTTGGACATTAGTAGTGCATCTTCTACTTTAGCTTTCTTTTATTTTAGAGGCAGTAATTTGGAAAGTTGTAATAAGCTGTATTTGGATTTCCGCTGCTCTGATGATGATGTTGATGTTGGTTTTAGTTATCATCTTATGCACTGTCTCGCCTGTTTTATGTCAAGATTATGTTATTATTATATTTTGTTCCATGCGCTGTGAGACATTCTACAGGTTCCTTGTTAGTTCATTCTCTTCTTACCTTTCTTTGGCGACTGTTCCGTGCTAGTCGGGCATGTGTACAGCGCACCTTCGGAGGATATGCAGGCTGTTGCGGGGCGGGTCGTCACAGTGGACATAGCAAGGACTGTGTCTATGGATCAGTGCAGTTGAGTCCCCATGACTCCATGGGGCAGAGTGATCATAGCAAAGATTTGGGTGATCAAAGCAGTGGATATCGTATGCTTTACGCACTGAGTGAGAGATGTGAGGATGGTTGCTATGCTTGATTGTTTGCCATCATTATGACATGCACACCCCCACCCTGTATCTTTACACTATATGTTAGTGTCACCTTAGAGTATTGTACATCTTGATGTGCTAAGTCTTTGGTTGCAGGTCCATGTTCAGGTATGGTTTAGTATACTTGTTATTGTTCTGTTTTGTTTCTTATCGCTCATACCAGACTTTTGTCTGACCCAGAGTTTTATGTCTCTTATTATTACTCTGGGTGCTCTTAAACACCAGATTAGAGACAAGTTAGCTGGTTATGCACGAGTAGCTGATCCGGAGATTAGCAGCAGGCTACCACGTATGATATACATACATACATACATATATATATATATATATATATATATTATCCCTGTGTCGTTGCTGGTCACTACTTTGGGCATTAGTAGTGTACTTTTCTTATTTTGCTTTAGAGACAGTTTTAAAAGTTGTAATAATAATGATATGGAACATAAGCTGTATTTTGAATTTCCGTTGCTATAATGATTATTGTTTAGTTCTCAGCTTATGCACTGTCTCATCTGTTTTACGTCAAGTATGTTATTATTATATTTTATTCCATGCGCTGTGAGACATTCTACAGGTTCCTTGTTAGTTTAAATTCCCTTCTTTCCTTTCTTTGACGACTGCCCCATGCTGGTTGGACATTGGCATAGCGCACTTTCATTGCAAATGTCGGCTGGTGCGGGGTGGGCCGTCACACCGATCATCAATACTCCATTGCACTTTGACCAGGTTGACCGATTTCCTCCTCAACTGCTTGTATCTTGATCTACAATATTATGTAGCTCCTCTCAACTGTAAGATTCGGCCCAATGTCCAAACTCTCCAACAAAACAGGCTAAACCATCAAAGATGGATTATGGAGATACTAGTTGTGACGTCCCACCACGAGATCTATATTAGCAAAGAGCATTGACGAGTAAATATCACTCACATGCATAGATCTGAGTTTATCAAGAATTGACTCCGAGCCTTTGAAAGGCTTGCCACTTAAATGTGTAAAATCTCGACACAGACGCACAAATGTGGATTTGCACGAATGAGAAGATCATTTAGGAGCAGGAGGCTGGGTTCTCTTAATAACCTCAAGGATCTTCTCAATGGACATATATACTCCTTTAGGACGTGAGCCACTGGACGGCTCAGCTCTTGAGGGTCAATTTGAATCATCTCCAGCCATAAGTTAAAATTAGAAAATACGATAGGATTATTCACAGGGGTATGATATTTCAATAGTTCATTATATAAGGAATACTACGGAATTTTAAAAAAAATCGTAGACATATTACCACTCATATTTACCCTCAAAAGTTATTAAAAGATTAAGAACGAGTTAAAGAAAACTTAGAATAGGGACGATGTTTCATTCGTATTGTACTTCAATGTATTGTATCATATATATACTATTCTTCATGTTATAACATTTTGTTCTGAATTCAGCTCTGATACCAAATTGTGATGCTCTATCCCGAGACCCATATTAGCAAAAAGCATTAATGAGTAATGCCATTTGATAAAATGGAGAACAAGGTTGTTTAGGAGCGACCATCTATAGTCTTGTATTAAATAAGTATTAATTATGTTGAAAATGTGCCATAATTTTTTTTCTAAACTCAGGAGGATTGACACACTTAAACTTGTCTAATGCATTACTATAGTGGCTACATGGTCCACTAAGAACAAAACACAATATATAGTACAAATCACAGAACAGTCAATACGATCATATACATATATATACATACATACATA
Source organism: Allium sativum (assembly GCA_030737875.1). Lineage (NCBI taxonomy): Eukaryota > Viridiplantae > Streptophyta > Magnoliopsida > Asparagales > Amaryllidaceae > Allium > Allium sativum. The sequence goes on from CM060920.1 coordinate 348,135,227, forward strand.
CATATATATATGATACAATACATACTGTGGTACAGAAAGCTGATATAGTCACCATATACAAATATACATCAAGTCCCCCTATCAAAAACTATGCATAATGAGTCGAACTATCCAAAATATGCAACATAAAAACTATGCAGCCTACTCCAAAAGTAGGTAGAGTGTCCACAATGAGATAGCTAAGATAATCCAAGAAACCTAACATGCAACTCGGTTTGACTCGTGAGTGTCCATGATGAGATAGCTAAGATAATCTAAGAAACCTAACCAGAACGTGTTCTGACCCGAGCAATAAACACACGGATCAATCTTGCTGAAAGGCTGATTATATGACAATGATATAAGTTCAGACAGGGGAAATACTTCGTACCATGAGACGAGTAAGTTAAATATTGTATATAGAATAAGGTCACAAGCAACATGATATTGATATAAGGAAATTCACCATGATCTATAAGCGCTAGCTTTGAGTTAGACACTACCATATCTTATAAAACACAAAATCATTAAAACACATACACTAAAATATCATCGTTTACTCCAGATTCTGCAAAATAAACTCACAAGAGTTTAACTCCACATAAATGATCACAAATCTTAAATTTCAAATTAGATGTAAGGCTATAGTGGAAATTCATCATAGTATATCACCAATGATGGATCCAAAACATCACAAACACCAAAATGACCAAAACGACAAAGTGGATCCAAAACATCATAAATTATTGCATGTGCTTCACAAATGAGCTCCTCCCGAGCTTATGCCAAGCACTATAGACGTATTCAGGTGCCTTCCCTACGACCCACAACCGAGTGTATCTTGACTCCCTAGTGAAATTAATATGCATATAAGACTCCCCCCGAGTCTAGCCTCGCCCTAAAGCGAGTACTGGCACATACAAACAACAAAGAATGTGTTACAGACTCACAAAAAGTAATCCAAACAATGAAAACAATACATCTCATACCGTACATTTTCACTAGTTGATTTACTATAAGCTAGCCCACTTACAGTAGAAACAACAAATATCTTCGATTGTCAAGTTAGAAATCAACTAGTATAACTAATCTATATGTCTCATACCACGTGATTAATTAAATCGTTTAAATCACAACCTCGCTTTCTTGAAGTATGTGAAAACATGTGATTTTATATAAGAAAAATAAATAGTTTAAGTAAATAGATTTAATAAAACAATTGGATTATTTCATTAAAATCTTTATATTTAGAAAAAAAAATATTTTTATTATTGCCTTGAGATGATTTAATTTTATAAAACCAAAACAGAGAAAATTGTATTTGTCTCAAAGCTTATGATAATTGTACAAGAAAATCTCTTTTCAAAATTCATCGTATAAATGTGCACGATGTCGTAAAGAAACCCATGGAATTCACAAGAAAAGAAACATGAAATACATGATCCAAATTACAGATTCTATATACTTTTAATTTTCCCTAGAATAGGATCAATGCATCATTAAAATCTTCAGTAAATTCGCCATAAAAACCATTAAACAACTAAAGGAACTCACCAAAATGGGCTCAGGAACACAAGGTAACAACAGGAATTGCCTGTGCAAGTAACCCCTGTGTCGATACATGTGTCGACACAGTTGTTCTCTGTGCCGATGTAGGCTATGCGAATTTCCAAATCAATTCATCCTGGTTCGATTTTAACTTTAGGGTAGTTTTCTAATCACATTCAGGTGATTTCTGGTTACTTATTTCCACAGATATAAAGTATAAAACTCAGGCTGCAAACAACAAAAGAAAACACAACAAACGATTACAAAATTAGAGAGTAATTCACTCTCAAAGACAGACTCAAACAAATTTAAGACTAGAAGTTTTCGCCTGAACAAAACTTGAGTTACAGAGGTAAAACTCAATTCATACAACACAACATATAGGAAAAACTAAGTTCAGCTAGAGTGAGTGAGTGCTTATTCACCTTTTTAGAGATCTATATCAAATACAATAAGGAAATTTGAGCAAAATCCAAACTTTGGCCTGAAAGAGGTTCTCATCTGCCTATAAAACTGTTACGGTAACGTGCATTCTTAAAACAAAAGATTGACTTCTTCCAAGATTTCATAGAGATTAACTGTAGGAATGACTACAGCTTGATCCCACACATTTCAGTTTAATATAGGTTATTAAGTTTTAAGATTTGGAGGAGGATTTGGCTTTACTAACTAGCACGAGGAGCAAGAAGATGTTCTTTTTCTGTAAGATGAAAAGGATATAACTCTTCGTTTTCTTAGGCAACTTTCAGAATTCTCCTTAGTAAATTAGGAAATTAAAGAAAACTAACCTTACTTAACCCTTAATCACTTAGTTAAGAATAATTAGTGGGAATGACCCAATATAATGAGGAGCCAACTTCCTTGTCTAGTTGAATCGTACCATCCCCTTCAATGGAGATGCAAAAATATAGACTGAATCACCAATAGAGAACTCAAATGATTTCCTATGGTTGTACGCATAGGATTTTTGGTGACTCTGAGCTTCCTTTATCCTTTCTTTGATAAAAATGATTTTCTATGAAGATTCACAACCAGAATCGGGGCCTAGAATAAGTTTTTCCCCGAACCCAAAGCTAACAAAATTAAGAATGACATGGTCTATCATATAAAGCCTCAAATAGAGCCATGCCGATGAAAGCTTGGTAGCTACTATTATATGTGAACTCAACCAGTGGGATACGATCCTCCCAGATACCAACAAAATTAAGAATACGGTCCTTCATGATACGATTCACCCGCTCAGCCTGTCCATCAGACTGTGGGTGGTAAGATGTGCTGTAATTTAGCTTTATACCCAAATCCAACTAAAGGCTCTTTTAGAAATGGCTCATTTAAAGTGAATCACAATCACAAACAATTGAGCTTGGAATACCATGCAATCGCACATTTTTCTTAATATAGAGCCTCGAAAGAGATGAAGTGGTCCTTCTCGATGAGATAGAAAGAAAATGTGTGACTTAGTAAGTCGGTCGACAATCACTCAAATACTAGTATGGCCTGACCTCGAACGAGGTATGCCATCAACCAAATCCATGAAAATTTAGCTCACTTCCACATCGAACCACAAGAGTCTGTAGTAGATTGCTAAGTCGTCGATGCTCGGATTCGATGAGCTGGTAAGTCGTGTAATTAGTTACATAACTTGCCACATATTGCTTCATGTTGTCCCAGTAATATAAGTGACACATATCAACATACATCTTGCTGCTGCCTGGATGACCGATATATTTAGTACGATGTCACTCAGATAGAATGCCTTGCCTAAGATCTGAAATAGAGGGCAGGACTAATCTACACTTGTAATGAAGATAATCATTGCTATCAATGCTGAAATCCCTCATCATCATGTCATCACAGGATTCAAACTTTCATTTTCCTATAAGAGAAGGGATCACAACAACGTAATCACCATATTACAACGGTGTAAAACAGTTGTAAAAGACTTTTTACAACTGTGATTATGCCATCGTATATTAAGAAGCTGTAATAGATGAAAATCTTTTACAACTGTTACGCACGTTTGTAGCAATACTTACTACAACTGTTATGCACCGTTGTAGTGATAACTGCTACAACTGTTATACATAGTTGTGACTTCGTAATTTTTTTACAACTATTTCTGTCATTCGTACTACACTTTACTACAACTATAATTGAATACATTTTGCAAGTGCAACAAGTGCTGGATAAACAGAAAACAAATTGATATAAACTCAAAGCATCGGATCCATTCATACCAAAGCGTTACAAATTTATATTCAAAATACAAAACTAATGAATCATACATCATCAATATATATCAATTCTTCATTACAGATGATGATTACAAAAACTAACATCCGCTTGAAAGACATCTACTCGTCTAGATTTATAGCAAGAAGTAACCTGAAATAAATTAGTGAACTTATAAGATGATTGCAAAAGATCGAAATTTCCAAGCATAATTTTAATTTAACACATTGGTAAACTTAGAAGCAAACATAATTTTCTTACCTCAGCACCACCATCTTACACAAACTTCACCATGCTCAAATGATGATATACTAATTAATAAGAGCAAATACCCAATCTGAATATGTGTACCACCAATCATAAGCTATTAAACCAATTTCTCTGGTCACTAAACTGTATTAAAACAACTTACAAATAGGCTTGTTCTATCCAAATACAAAGCAAGTACAAGGAATTATACAAATAACTACATAACACATTGGATGGAGCAAATAACCGCAATCACTATAATTGTTATTGAATCGTAAATTGAATATATTGAAATTTTCTATCACTTCATGTTTTTATACATGGTACCACTCTATAACTACGTAAAATTTTACTTTAATTTTTACTATTTAGATCAAATTAAGTACCTGCAACTCTTATGGTTGGAATGATTTACTGCTACATGCACCATCTGCATCAGGTATAACTTGTAGCATTCCTTAGCCCATTTATTGTTGTACTTCAAGTAAATTCAATACAATTCTCCTTAGTTGAATAAATGGTAAACCTATTCTTATTGCTAACTCAGTGTGCAATTTTGTTTTACATACTATCCAATTTACAAACATGGTTACTAAACTTTTACATGATATGATATATATAATGTAATCCTGAATTTTATTAAGCAATTGACCTACCTGCATAAAGCGGAAAAGAAACAGATCTTTCAATGTTAACTCAAGCAACTTTGTCCAAACATAATTCCGAGTCTCTTGATTCAGCAAGGCAACATTATCAATAGGTACTTCTGACCACAGTAAGAAATCATTAAAAGAAAACTGCAGCAATTCTAAGTACTAATAAACCTATTTATCAACATGCGTGCTTTACAGAAGTTGTAGCTGTACCTTTGATTATATAATCTTGTGAGTACTCGGTTTTTTTACAGTAGTTGAGGTGATTTACATTAGTTCAGTCTAACTATAAATTTGCATACATAATTATTTAAATTTCAGTACTAATATTCAACTTAATTTGATAACTTCTCTTGCATCATTTTATGTAATTAGAACTTTACGATGTATATACTAATTTAATTGCATATTCATTGTACTCATTGTAACAATGATGTATGCGTTGAATTCCCCAAAACAAACGGTTAATTTACAGCTTAATTTCAGAATTTCTTATTAAGGTAGAAACACCTTTATTGTGTTATCATTCCGTAAATATTATAAATTTGACACTTCAACACGTATTCATTGACATAAATCATTTTTCATTAAAAACAAAAGGAATATAATATAATCATGCGGAGTTCCGCATATTACATAAGCAGTTATGATGGACTTTATTAAGTGGGCAAGAAAGGCCGTGTGTTGCTATAAATGAAAATTTAGTTATGTATGTCATATCATGTTTGTAGATGTCAAAAAATAGCATACATTGATGATCTGCGCCTGTCCTATGTGCCTCTAAAACTCAACAGAAAAATTTCATGGTTAGATTTAAGCACCTCTCTCCCTTAATCATTTTTTCCTTTTTCCCCCTTTCTACTTCAGCAGTCGAAATATTTACAGTATTCATTTCTAGAGAATCACCTAGGCGTAAACAAATCAAGTTCATATATTTCTGACTTAAGCCCATGTTTTTTCTAAGTTGGTGCAAAAAAAAAATTCTCCGATATTGTTCTCGGAAATTAACAATTATATTACTAACATATTAATTGTCTGCAATTAAAAGTTTGAAATAATAATCGTGGGAAACTTACATGAACAACCTAGGTCTGTTTCAAGGGATAACTTTTGAAGAACATATAGATGGATCATCAGCCTTGATTTTACCATCAAACAAAATGGACTGATTCTGTATTAGATAAGAAAAATGAGCATAAGCCACATGACCGATTGACCTAATCCTCATTAGCTACCTAAATGAACAGATCAAACTCCACTGGACCACATGCCACTGCCAACGATCTCTTCCTCTTCCTGGCTTTCACCTCCAGGCCAAGACCGATTGACCCAATCCTCATCAGCTGCCCGAACGAATAGATCAAACTCCACTGGACCACATGACACTACAAACGACCTCTTCCTCTTCCTAGCATTCACCTCCAGGCCAAGACCGATTAACCCAATCCTCACCAGCTGTATGAACAAACAGATTAAACTCCGTGAACCCAAACTATAGCAAAACTCAAACCTGAATCCGTCCCACCACTTCTAACCATGACTTATGGTTTTGTGAGTACATCAAGATGGGAAAAGGAGATTAGATAACATCGGATGAAAGGGATAAAGCAGCAACGAAAGCGAAGGAGAAAAGAGGCCGAAAGAAAATTCACGATGGAAATTTAGGGTTTTTAAGGTGGCAGTGAAAAGCAACAGACAAAGAAATATAAAAAAATAAAATGGAGACTAAAGGAGAAAAATCTACCGATGTGAATAGAGAAGGATGGAAAGAGGAATATCAAGGTGGGAGGCATCGGAAGGAGTGAATGACAGGTGGAGATCCAGAAAGAAGTAAGGAAGTGGATGATTTCATTTTGGAAAATTATACAGGAAAATATTGGTAGCGCCAAAAAAAATCATTTTGAAGCCAAAAAAATTCATTTTTTTGAAGCAAGGGGAAATTTTGATTTGGAGCCAAAGGGGACTTGTATTCCCCACCATATAACATTCTATAATAAAAAATTTAAAATTCATCTATATCCATATTCGAAAAATAAAAATTATATGATATTGGAAAAACAAATACAAATACAAATACGAATATGGTCACACCTGCATCCGATGATTGTTCGTTTGAGTGCAAATAAAACTATACTTAATTTCTGTATGTAAATTAATAGATAAAATTATTGTCATTTAATTATTATTTTATAGAAGTAAAATTTTTTAATTATTAAAAGTTAGTTGCTATGTATATGTTACTAATTATTAACTTTTTATTAGTTATTTCATATTTAAAATTATTAATACTATTTAAATTATTAGTTATTATTATTATATCCATTATAATTTATTTAATGTTAATTGTCAATATTAGTTATTTCACATTTAAAATTAATTATTATTATTCAATAGTGATTATAATTTATTATTTATCTTTTATTAATCATGATTATTTAAAAATGAAATGTCGTAATAGACATCTATGATTCTATTACAAACTGGTAAAGAAAAAGAGTAGGCATCTTTTACAACTTACAAAAAAGAAATTCTATAATAGACATCTATTACAAGTGGAAAAATAAAATAGTTGTTTAAAATATGCTTATTACAACTTTCAGAAAGGGACAGTTGTAAAGAACCATTATTACAACCGGCATTTTGTGACAGTTGTAATATAGTATTTTTGTTGTAGTGGATGTTAGAATCTTGTTGTTGGGCCTCGATCCACTTTAAAAGAGATGGTCGAGCTTCCAAGCTACATAATATAATAGAAGAATATGATGTAGAAGCATGATAACGAATGTCACATATAGAAGCTCAAGATCTTTTCATTCAGCAAGCATCATGGAAATAATAGTTGAGTGCTTATGGCTTAAGGCGTCAGTAACTCGAATACCTTTCTTTGGGTATAATGAATATGGAAATCATATAAAGCAAGGAATTCGATCTAACATTGTTGTCGCGTGTTAAGCTCCTTCCGAGTGAATAGATATTTGAGCGGTTTATGATTCATGTAGAGAATAAATTGCTCACTCAAGAGATAATGTTGCTAAATTTTCGTGGCAAAGACAACGGCTATAAGTACAAATCAAAGGTAGCGTACCGAACCTCGTTCGGACCCTCTACATAAGAATGGATCTAAGACCACTATGACAAGAATTAGTATAGACAACAAGATCTTGGTTCCCTTCGGGAGCCATCAGAATAGGCGCATAAGTAAGAATCTCCTTTAACTGCTGAAAGGATTCTTCACATTGATCGGACCAAACAAAATGAACTCTTCTCAGATGAGGCTAGTGAGATGGCATAAAATGCGGCAAAAATCATGAATTAGCCGGCTATAATAGCCCGTTACACCCAGAAAGCTAAGTATCTCGGTGACAGCTTTAGACCTCTTTCAATTTTTGATGGCTTTGATCTTAGACGGATCGACCAAAATTTCATTAGCAGATACAACGTTAGTCTTCCCCATAGTGTAATTAATGTCAAGATCATAGGAAAATAGAAACTTGATCCATCTCACCTTCCTCTATTTCAAATCCTTTTAAGTTCATATATACTTAGCAACTAATGATCGTTAATGAGCTCAAACTTAGTTCCCAAAAGGTGATATCTCCGTAACTTCAAAGCGAAAACTACGACAAGCAATTTCATATCATGGGCTGCATAATTGGCTTTCATGGTTCTTTAACTGGCGTTTGGAATAAGCAATATGTAATACCCCATAATTTTAAAGAACGCCAATAAGCTAAAGGGATACTTAATTAATTAAATACTGAAAATTAAGTAAAATGGACTGCACCATTGTGTTCATCTCGGAATTCCGGTTCAGGTGGACTCCGAGTTTGCGTAAAAACAGACATTGTATGAGAAAGATACAAAGGTTAGAAGTTTGTTTACATATAAGTAGCATATATGTAAATATAAAACAAATCAGTTCAAAATAAATAAAAAAGAACGAAGCGGGAAAAGGAAGGCGGCAAGGTGAGAACCAGACCCGTTGTATCCGGACTATTTTGTTAACCAGGTTCATTATTATTCTAAACGGATTGGATTTAAAATAGAGATCTGATGGTTAAGGATTGTCTTGTAAACTCTAAATAAAGGCATGCACTCCTATCAAATCAATTACACTTCTTCATACTTTTTCCTCAAACCTCTGTTCTAAAAGTTTAAGATGAAGATGGGGAGATGTTACCGAAACTTGGATTGAATCAAGACAATTCTTATATGACTTATATAAGAATCCCTTCTGCAACAACAACATATTATCCTCTGTTCTTTAAATCCAATCTCTATGAGTTCATTTTACTTTTAGATATAAAAACTTAATAGTAACCTTGACATATTAACAAACCTGGATCTGAGCCTATGCCTGTTAAGAAACTGATTCATATTTAAACAGTTCTGCTATAATTACATGTAATTTTTCGTACACCTTTTCTGTTGTTCAATTGTTATAATATGTCTATTTATGTTATGATTATTCTTATTTCCGTTCTTCTCCCTCTCTTATTCCCTTTTTATTTTATAAGCTTAGGCTACCTTCGAGCCTAGGCCAATCTCATAAGAAACATACGTATGAATGAAATTAGGACAATTAGGGAATGCTTAGGAAAAAAAAAAGAGGGAAAATTGGGGCATATCTTGTACTGCGGAATATGACTGAAAAAATGGGGACTTATCTTGTACTATGGAATATGACTAAAATATTAGGGCATATCTTATACTGTGGAATATGACTGAAATTTGGGGTGTATGAACATGTAAATTTGTATGCTTAATTCAAGGATTAAGTGGAACATGTTAGTGAAACAGTGAAATTTGTTAAATCTGTTGGGTTAAGTAAATCTGTTAAAACTATGGGGTTTGGTAAATCTGTCTAATCTGTCAGGGTTATATGAACCTGTTAACCTGTAATACTTAACATGTTCAATCTGTTGGGGTTATATGAACCCGTTAACCCATAAAACTTAACCTTTTCATCAGTGGGGTTAGGCGAACCTGTTAATCTGTAAGGCTTAACCTGTTAAAAATCATAGTTAATTAGGGGACACAAGTTTAGGGGTTTACTTGTGTCATCTGCTGTGTGGGCCCCATATCAGTCAGTAACCCATTCTGGTATTAAACGGAAACCCCGCACTAGGTAGGGGTCAGGGCACACATACTGAACTGATAGTAAGAGGTTCATCTAAAAAAGTGGGTGTTTACGGGCACATTCCAACAGAGTCATGGGCGTGCATGGGTCTGATCAGTAGGGGAAAATAAGCCGTTGTAGCACCAGTAAATAGGTCTGTGTTCTTTGTAGCTTGCCACTTTAGGGAGTAATACACCCTACTATTAGGCCGACACAAGGTATTTACACATTAGGGAGCCGATCGCTTGGGGTAGTAATTAGGTTTCATCTAGTCTTGCCTGTTTCTGTTGAGGTACTAGTTATTTCTGTTTGGGGTAACACCATTTATTTCTGTTGAGGTACCTGTTATTTCTGTTTGGGGTAAACCCGTTATGAAACTAGAGTACATCTAAAACTACCATTATGTTTCTGTTGGGATCATTTTGTTCCTGTTATATTAGGGAACCCCTAATCCTGTCATAAATTCTGTTTACTAGTATTGGTGCAGAGAAAAGTAGTTGAGAAGCATAGTTTACCTTGTTTATTCTGCTTATCCTGTTCATCCTGTTTATACTTGTTGTATGTTACTGTTATCCCTCATCCAGTTTTTTTACCTGTCTTGATACTTTTACTTCTTTATATGCTAGAAGTCACTGGACTCGCCAGACTTTATGTCTGACCCTTTTTGTTTCCCATTCTCTCTTTCCTTCCCCCTCCCCCTCCCCCAAGTTCTCAAGGTAGGAACGCTCAGTCGTGATTAGGACTCTCTCTGTTTCTACTTGGATCCAGATCTTCTTTGATGTATCGCTTCGACTACTTGTCTACCTTATTATTGCTATTATTGGGGATTATGGTTTTACATTTCTATCTCTGATGGTTTTTAGCGCAAGACAGATGTTTTGGTTTGATGTACTTAGTTTCAATATGTCAGCCAGATGTTGTAACTAGTTTTGAGACTACAATGTTTTTTTTCTACCGAATAATGAAGTTTTAAATTTCCGCTTCTATTTTTATATTTGTATTATGAGATTTTGTCTCTGTTTACCTATAACACTTCACAGAACTTAATGCATTCTGATAAAGAGTGACATTAACGGACATAGGGTGTAACACATTCTACATCAAAGCAACTCCTAATCCTTTACGATATGCATCTATGTATACAGTTAATCCTTTTCTTCCATTAGGTACAGAAAGAACAAAGGAAAAAGTAAACTTTTGCTTTATGTCTTTAAGTGCTGCTTCACATTCATCACTTCAAATATCCTTAATATTCTTGTGTATCAAAGCAGTAAGAGGTGCAATAATCCTGGTAAAATTCTCAATGAACATTCGATAGTAACCAACAAAGCCTAAAAAGTTAGGAATGTCTGTAAGCATTTCTAGCTCTTCCCAATCCTAAAATAGACTGTGAATCAATTCATAGTAAGATACGATGATTGAAAGAATCGAAGGATAGGATGGATAAACTTACATTGATTGCGGTGATTGTAACAAGGTCAACTGAAATCTCATTCTTAGAAAATATGTTCAAGGTAACTGACTTCCTCGGTCCAGAAATAACAATTAGGTAATTTTTCTTTTAATTGGTGACTCCTAAAGGTTTCATGAACAAATTTCAAGTGCGATATATTCTCCTTCGTAGACTTGGAAAAGACAAGAACATCATCGACAAAAACCAAGACGGATCTATAAGGGACATCACGAAAGACACAGTTTATAAGACTGATGAAGAAAGCTGAATCGTTATTTAAACTAAACGCCATAATTACCATACATAGAAACCTTTCTTCATTCAGAAAGTTGTCTTGGTAATGATTTCCATAGCCACTCTAAGCTAGTGGAAACTGATGGCAAGATCAAGTAGAGAGAATACTTTAGCTCTATAGAGCTAATAAACCATATCACTAATACAAGTCATGAGATATCTATTCTTCAAAGTGAGCTTATTCAACTTCCTATAATTGATGTACATACTCAAAGAATAATTAGAAATAGACACAAATACTATAGCTACTCCCCATTTTGAATAGCTCTACCTAGTCAAACCCTTGTAGAACAAATCTTCAATTTGCTTCTTTAATTTTACTTTCTCCTTCGGTGCCATTAGTATAGGATAAAGAACTACTATTCAGGATACAGAAACAAGATCAATGTGAAATTTGATTTCCCATGGAGGAGATAGAGAAGTAACTTCGCCAAAGACATTAGGTAAGAGTTTGACTATGGGAGTGTAATCAAGATTGCTGGGATGAGAATCGAGAGAAAAAATGAAACTGGCAGCATAATCCTGAGGTGTACGACCCATAATCACAAAAAGGATTACCCTCCTCATCAACTATAGAAGAGACTTGGGCCTTATGAAATATGACAACATCATAATTCTTCAACCATTAACCTTCGAGTAAGATGTCGAATGCATGAAAACCAAGAACATATAAATCACCAATGAACTGATGCCTATTGTAAAGGAGTTTCACTCCTTTACAAATCACACTAAGATTAGCTTGACCGCCAACGGGATTAGATACACATAAGGATTCAGATGTATACTTAGGTTTTAAAATGTGTTCAAATTTGTTACTAAGGTCTGCTAAAATGAAACTACGAGATGCACTGGTATCAAATAAATCATGCATAGGAAAATTTTGCAAAGTAAAGGAGCCGTAAAGCGTACCCTGGGTATCATCAAAAGGAGGAGTGGAATTCGTAACTGCAAAAACTCAAGATGTCTTTCCTCTCTGCTAGGTGGGATAGTATTTCTTGAAATTTCCAGGATGGATGCAAATGTGGCAAAGATTATTCCTAGTCAACTGGAGTGGAGAAGGAATTGTTATATTGGCTGGATTAGGACACAGGTTTGCATAATGCCCCTTCTGATTGTACCTGAAGCAAGGGATCAAGAATATGTCTATGAGTTGTCTCAGAGTAGGATATCCAGTGCCATGAGAGCTCTGCCAGTTCTTCTTCTGCTATTAGAAATTAGGCTTCCCCATCTTCGGGTTGCTAGAAGCTCCCTGTAATTACGATGGTTGCACTAGCTGCTTACCCTTAATATTAGGGTTCTCAAACCTGGTAGCCGTATCCATCAGAAAGATGCGATGAACATGATTGATCAAAAGAGGACCTAAGAAAGCTCTAAAGATGGACTTCTCATTCTTCTTGAGAGGGCTATCAATCAAACTAGGCCTAAACTTGGACAACTCATTAAATATCCTCTCATACTTAAACAAAGTTGTGTTCCCTTACTAAAGATCCATAAATGTCCAATAAAGATTATACCTCTGGGATTTCGGTACCCACACTACCGTAAAAGCTTCCTTGAAATTGAATCAAGACTTAGGCTAGATTCCAAAACAATAACTCAATGAATTAGGATGCAACTTAAGATTTACACTTGAATAACTACCAAGTGATGCTAGCTTCGATAGTTTGAGTAGTAATGGTATCCTACAGATCTTAGGCAGCATCCTGTAACTGCGAAGTTGAAAACTCATGTATGTAAGCGTGGTAATCTCAAGACCAGAAAAGTCTCTCTCTAAACCGTTTAACCACTGTTGGGCCTATATAATGCTCTTTGCTCTAGTACTCCTTGCAAAGCTAAGTGAACTTGACTGGCTAGGATGGTGTAGCTAGTGCGGCTGAAGCAATTGATGGGGGAAACTAGTGCAACTTGCGGTAATCATAGTAGAGCAATAAGAAAACTGACACATTTTGCAGGGGAGATGTATCCAAAATAAACTGACGGGCACTCATCTGGATGATCCAAAATGAATTGATGGGCAATAAGTAGAGCAATAATTGATGGGCACCCATTTGAATGATTCAAAATGAATTTTAGAACAAGATAAGATTCAAACTTAAAGAAATTTAATCAAAGAGAATTCTACAGGGGAGATGTATTCAAAAGAAATGAAACTCTTTAAAGAAAACGAATTTTCAAAACAATTCTTTATATCATAAAATCCTTCTAAAACCATTTTATACTGTTCAAAATACACTCTCGCAGGAGTGATTCTAAGACTGATTTTACTCACTCAAGGGTATTACTACCTTACCATTAGTGATTTTTTACCCCATAGGCTAAGTTTGCCTAAAATAAAGCTTTGATACCAACTGTAACAACCTCTATTTGCAACCATTCAAATTGAAAATAAAACCACATACGTCAAGCTTGAATCGTTCGAAGCAATAGATTATTAAATAAATTAGTGGCAAATATAAATTAAACTAAAAAATCATGGACAAATCACAAAACGGAATAACAAATTTTCTCGTAATGGAACAAATAAACATTGTAGTTCATGAAGATACCAAATACATAATCTTAAAACAAATACATATTATCCGAGTACAAAAGAAATCTAAATACATCGACATCCACAAGTACAATAACCAAAATGTCTGAATGGAAATAACTGAAATAGTAGATAATAGACATATTGCTAAGGCTCAAGCAAGTCCCTAGCTCCACAAGATAAGTCTTAGTGGATTTGACACTCTGACTGAACCGAGCATAAAGTGAAACAAAACACTCGAGTCAGCACTAACATTCTTATGCAACAGAATTAACTCAAGTGAAATATTCAATGAGAAGAATAAGTAACTTAAAGGATGCTTGGGATTCCCAACATTTAGGGATCCATTAAAACATATATCATACAACACAATACACTAATACATTAACGCCTACGGGAAATATACTATATTGAAAATAGCTTCAAGGCATTACTATATTATTGTTAACACATTTTATAAATATTCATGTATAGTTTCATATAAACACCAGTAAACTGTCATTGCGTAGGGATGCATCGTGATACGACAATGTCAAATCAAACTCATATTAGGCTCGATCAAGATAATATAACATTGCACGAAGCCAATATCCAAGGTAGGATTCTACGCTTTTTTGAACCGGACTGGTGGTAACGTATAGCCTTAGCTACCGCCCATGTCTAGACAACACTCCCATAATCAAAGGTGCGCCAATCAATCACGAAGTAAGAGATATGATTTCAAAGAAGTGTGTTCGATATGGGTAGCTAACCCACTTGGTCTCAGTGTAGCTCCTATTTTAGTCATTTTAATTATGAACTATAGGTCAAGGCTATCCATCACTGTTTCCTTACTTCATTCCAGTAGCATTCGCCAATCCATCCTGCTTCATTCTGGATTCTCCACCATGTACACAATTGTTAAAGTGGTTTCGGTATTAACGGAGAGTATGTTAATACCGGCTTCAATCTCTTTAACAACAAACCACTTATTTCACACCATGGTCATTTTAATAAAACATACTTAAAATAAATTTTACATTTAAATCAATTCTAGAGTATTAAGTTAAAATATATTATTTTGGAATCATTTATCTTAAAAAATTCAATTTGTTTAAATTAACAAAAGTCAAATTATTAATTTTTTTATTTAATCAAATTGTTTAATTTCAAAACTTGCCTTTAAAATCAAACGTTCATCCTCTATCAAGTACTGGTCTATCAGCTTTGCCTCATCCACCAACTCTACCTCTGTGGCAGCAACTTCATTGTAATGACCCAGATTTTGAGCGACTTTGGTTATCGACATAAGCTTGATGTAGATAACCAAAACATCGAAAAATCCTGGTAATTAGTGAAAGAAATTAGAGGGTGAGGATAGATAAGATAGAAACTTAGAATAGAAGAAGAAGAAGAACACAACATCAGAGTAACACGAATCTCACAGCTGAACGAATAACATATAATAGATAACATAACTTTGAAATATAACAGTTATGTATACAATAGCACTTATCAGAGTACAGCACTTATAACACAGCGGAAATAACTATAGCTATATGATCTTGAAGCCTCCTGCTCCAAGCTCTCCAAGTATATCTGCAAATTCCTGACTTCTTGACTGCCCGTACAAATTAGGCACCCAAGAGTTTAGGGAAAACAACAAAGTAAACTTCGGGTCAGTTATGGGACTGGTATGAGTAAAACGGTTTAAATAGGCATATGAACAAGTAAACGATATCTCATAAGACCACGCCGCAGAACGGAACGGGTCTTTCCCTTATGAGAACGCAAAATATCTTTTTATCAAAAACCTCTTGATATTATAATAATGTCTATGTACAAATAGATATCAACTAGCAGAAACGCTTTCATCTCACGTTCTACATATATAGTATACAATCAAAATCGCAAGCACGTATTGGATAATGGATTTCCAACTATGACAAGGTATGGAACCACCTTCCGATCAGTGTACTCTAGGAACGATACACTGGAGTTCAACAAGAACATCTTGTAACTCAGCCACACATGACCGACCACTCATTTCGCTTGAGTGTATCGAATGTATATCACCAACGGTTGGGATCAGCAACCGTTCCCGTATATATATGGGACAGCATAGATAGATTTAAGAAGCAAATGAATATTCACTAGATAGGTGATTATACACCCTACTTTGGTGCGACTGACTTAGCCATGCTGCCTGCCCGATTTCTGTCATTTACTGGTTGATGAGGCTAGAAGCTACGCTTTATCATCACATCAGATTCACTTCGAATGCCACATTGTCAGATCCATCAGAATCACTAATTGACGTCTACAACCATACATTACATGTCAGCTAAAGAAGTTTCCTTCTCCGCTTCCACTCTTGGTATAGTTGAAGAAATCAATGTACGTGACCATCTGGAAATACTATGTCAGACATCCATCTTCATTCACTTAAAATGTCACATCGTCATACCCGCCAAATCACAAATTGACTTATCCAAAAATAACACGGGTATACAGCTAAGAGAAACGAATTCCTCCGCCACCAAATGTGAATACGTTTGAACAGATCAACTTACGCGATCCATTGGACATACTCTGTCAGACCTTCGTCCATACAAGTTGTCCTGGGACTGGACAAACCGAAGGCACTATTCCGTATGTCCATCTTAGTCACTGTTATCTAAGACTTATACAACAGCCCTTGCATTTTACTCCGTCTTCAATTATCTTTGGCATATATGATTCGCGACGCTTATGCCAATACAGAGTGGTTCTATGGATAATAATCCAACCGGTCTCTCCATATTAACAACGTTAAAATGGTCAAAACTTCGATAGTTGGTGAGTTAACTATCAAAGAAAAACAAGTGTGCAAACAACGATATTATTTCCAGATGGAAATTATATCGAACAAACATCATTTAACATTAATCTCTTTAGTTCATTTATTTATTTATCTCCTGTTTCCCTATATTCTAAATTCTTATTTTCTTTTATCAGAAAACATTTCTGATTCTCGTTTGGAAAATATTTCCAAAACTCCTTTACGATCAAACCTTACCATTTCTTAGTCAAGAAGGAAGTCACTCAAGTTGGGGTATAATTACCTCTCAGACCTTAACTGAACAACGTTATAACTTCGAAATGGTCAAAGTTTATCTTTTAATCTTTAACAACTTCTTTACACCTTTCTCGGATTCAATTTTACTAATCCACTTCTATATTTAAAACATTGGTTATAACGATAACGTTATAATCCCTCCTTTCGAATTATCTAACTTTAATTATAACTTCTATTCTTATTACTGAATAATTAACCTAACACTTATTTATTTATAAATAAATAAATCTCTATTTAAACACTGGAAAGTATAAGTACTTTCACGAATTCGATATAATTGAATTTTCCGATTAACTCTCTTCGAGAAATCTCTATTTGATTAACTCTTCTTCGAATAACCTATATTCGATTAACTCCTTCTCGAATAAATGATATTCGATAATCTCTCTTCGAATAACTAATATTCGATAACTCTTCCTTTTCAAATATCTCATATTTGAAAATCTCACTTCGATTAAACTATAATCGATAACTCCCTTCGATGAAACTAACATCGATAACTCCTTTCGATGAAACTAACATCGATAACTCCTTTCGATGAAACTAACATCGATAACTCCTTTCGATGAAACTAACATCGATAACTTCTTTCCGATGAAACTAACATCGATAACTTCTTTCGATGAAACTAACATGGATAACTTCTTTCGATGAAACTAACATCGATAACTCCTTTCGATGAAACTAACATCGATAACTTTAACTCGACGAACTTAACTCGACTAACTTAAATTGACTCGACTAACTCGACTTACTTGGTTCGACCAATTAGATTCGATTAACTAGGCTCGACTAACTTGGTCGAACCACCCGATCAACTCAACTTATTTAACTTAACTTATTTCTCAACTCGATCAACTCGATTAACTCCTATCGAATAACTAATATTCGATTTAAACTCCATTCGCTTGACTCTAGATCGCAGCGATCACAATGGTTACGCCTGACTCCCTCAGAAAACATCCGACTGCCATAGGCTATTTACAGCCCTGCGAATTACGCTAGCAGTCGTACGAGATGGTAACTTACCCTGAATACTATGTTTGACTAACTCTGTCTCACTTAACTATATTTGATTAACTCTAGTTCGTTTTAACTCTAATCGATTAATTCTAACTGTTTAACTCTACCTAATTAACTCTACTGAACTGGTTAACTCTACTGAACTGGTTAACTCCATTCAACTAACTCGACTCGACTAACCCCTTTCGAATAACATATTCGATTAACTAACTTTCGAATACCATATTCGATTAACTAACTTTCGAACACCATATTCGATTAACTAACTTCGAATACCATATTCGATTAACTAACTTTCGAATACCATATTCGATTAACTAACTTCGAATACCATATTCGATTAACTAACTTTCGAATACCATATTCGATTACTAACTTCGAATACCATATTCGATTTCTAACTTCGAATACCATATTCGATTACTAACTTCGAACACTATATTCGATTTCTCCTTTTTATAACGTTTATCCATTTTAAAAAGATCCCCTTTTTAACACGTTTATTCATTTATAAAGATTTACTATTAGTAACTGTTCTTCACTTTATAAATGTCCTTTTAATAACGTTTTCCTTTTTATAACGGTTTCCTTTATAAACCAATTTCCTTTTTATTAACCCTATTTATTTTCTAAATATTCCCCTTTCAATTCTATTTGTAAATGGTTTACAAATATTTCTTTTCTCTATTTTATTCTATTTGCAAATTGTTTGCAAATATTCCCTTTTCAATTCTATTTGTAAATGGTTTACAAATATTTCTTTTCTCTATTTTATTCTATTTGCAAATGGTTTGCAAATATTCCCTTTTCAATTCTATTTGTAAATGGTTTACAAATATTTCTTTTCTCTATTTTATTCTATTTACAAATGGTTTGCAAATATTCCCTTTTCAATTCTATTTGTAAATGGTTTACAAATATTTCTTTTCTCTATTTTATTCTATTTGCAAATGGTTTGCAAATATTCCCTTTTCAAATTTATTCTTAAAAATATTCTAACTCCTTAAATTCCCGGGAAAATTCGCCATAACCTCCTTTGTATCGGGAGCATCGGGAAAATCCCCAAACTCGCCACACAGGCCTTTCCATTCAAAAAGAAATGTTTTGAATTTATTTCCTTTTCAAATATCTCCTATTTATAAAGATTCCAATTTATAAATATTCCTTATTTATAAATATTTAAATTTATAAATATCTCTTATTTATAAATATTCCAATTTATAAATATTCTGTTTTCAATATCACTTTGAAAATCCCCTTATCAACATTTCAGTATGTTATGGTATTCAATCATATCAAATCACGATGTTCAATATCGTCCAAGCACATATAATCGCCCACAGATTTTATATCACATCATATACCAATATATGAAAAACAATAAAATAACTGTTGAGGAATCCAGTCGGATTCCTCCAACCTGTTTCCCTACATCATAGATGTTAGACAATATAGATAACATCACTTTCAGTTCCATATGGTATATTCTGTTAAACAGAATCAATATAGAAATTTAACTAACTGACTAGCAGTTCAATCAAACAATCAACACACAGTAAATCAGACAATTTCTAACAGTTCTAAAGATACAACATATAATTATAAACTGTTTAGAGCTAGCGAGATTTACTCACTTTGGCAGTTCATCGTTAAAGAACGATAAACTGTTGTTTGATTTGAATCAAACAGTTTATTTCGCTGTAAATTCAAACGAGCTCCATTCCACTCCCCGTCAGATCCATTGGGTAGTGTCCGTCCATACGATCCTGTCGAATCCGGTTTTGCTGAATTCTGATCATGTACGCACAAGATATAAATTTTATAAGTTGACACTTTAGCTAAACTAAATAAAACTTATGTTTTAAATTATTTGGGCTTACTACTCAAATAAGGCCCATCACCACTTTATATTACCAGGACCGCACGTGTTCCTCTCCTCAAAACAATACCCTATCCACCAAACTCCTTCCACATTAGCAGTAACGAACCCGCTCAGGGAAAGAAACCCATGCCCCTTTTGTTTCTTCCACCCGTACTCCCTTCAAACTCCATCGTTCCATCATTGTTTGCAAAAATGAAACCACCGATTTACTCCTCTTCCCGAGCTCGTCTCGACCACCTCCATCATGATCATCCCGTCGCCTCCTCTTTGATTGTGTCGAAACCCAACATTCCTCGCAATAGTAGAAACATCGAACACCTTTTACACCAAATTGAACCAAAACTTCACACATGCTACAACTCTCCACTCCAATAACAACTACGATACTTGTTTCTCCCATCGGTGCTTCAAATCGTAGTATTTCCGAAACCTAGCAGCCACTGTTGAAAATGTCGAATCCCAGAACTGTGTTCGCACAGTATAAAACGCACACGGAATCGAAGTGGAAGTCACCAGCAATTCAAATATATGGGTGGCTCGATTTATAGATTTTCATTTGATTTGTTATTGAATTTATGAAGTAGCGGTTTTCACGTTTAGTGTTGCTGAAGCATTCGATGGCGGCTGCTACTTTGATGGGAGGATTAAGTATTAGGTTAGAATGTTTTTGTAAAGGGTATTATATAAGGTCTCTTTTCTTTTGATTTAGAGGATGTCCTCTTTCCACGTTGAACCCAAAAATGTGTCCACTTACTTCCTTTGTTCACCACAAACCCACCACGTTTTGCCTGCACGTCCTCATGTTCACCGAGTCCGACAATCCCATGCGCATGCACTATTACATTTTGGATTGTTTAAAGTTGTTTTAAGTATATATATCTTGTTTCCAAACTGTTTAGCGTATCCATTTCGAAAACTCAGTTCACACACAGACTGCTACAACAGATATAAATATATCGTCGTATCGAGCAATGTGCCAGGGTTCCAAAAATATAAAAATACCGGTAGGTTGACTTATATTGTGAAACCCCAAATTATTGATATAGGGTGCAAATTAATCCAAATAAAAATTTTCTTATTTAATTTATTAAAAATTACCATAAAATTCTAAAAATCAAATTATCGTTATGTCCCTAAAGAACCTTTTCTAGATTCAAACCCGATCTCTAGTTATATCGAATAAACCGTTATGGTCGATAAACGATTCTATAACGACTATTTTAATATTTGATTTGGACATATCTCAAAATCTACACGACGAAATCCTGATTTTTCTCTTCCACTAGAAAGATATACTCCATCAGCTCCGTACGTTTCTTGTTTCACAGAAATCTGATTTAAAACAAACCCTATATATTCAATTGAAGTTCAAATCGCCAAATAGCGAACTGCAGCGCCATTCGAGCTCTATTTTAATTATATTAAAATTCTACGTTCAAACTGACGTCGATTGAATATATTCGTCAATATATTTCAACTCTAAACCGAATTAAATCCTAGGGGATGACCCTGTTCACATTATATTGTCAATTCACTATTTCTGGTTATTTCTGAATCAAATATATTATTTAATTATTTAATTAAATTAATTATTCCATATTATTTAATTAAACCTCTATTTAATTCACTACATCACGATATATATAATTAAATTAATTAATTATAATACCTCTGACAATGCGGGTCATTACATTCTTCCCCACTTAAAATAATTTCGTCCTCGAAATTGCTAAGTTAGAGGACGACCCTATCGACTGGTTAGAACATATTTGTTCACTTCTTAATTCCAGTTTTAACTGAACCAATTTAATTTCTATTAAATTATTAATTAATTCTTATCAACGAAAATTTTCAAAAATCCTGAAAATTTTCTAACGCCTTAACTTTTCGAAAAATTTCGCCAGCACCTCCTTTGTACTGCTCAATATCTCAAACTCCAACTCGCCTCTCTGGGCCTTCTTCAACCCAAAAGAAAATCAAAACGCCAAACGACTTTCCAATTCGGCTCATAAATTCCAAACTCATATAAAATATAAACTTGTACCTTTTTGTTGGGCATATCATTATATCCCTACCATTCGTCACCAGTTCTGCATATAACAATGCATTACCAACTTGATCTCCAATCAGTTCATTCTCAAAACCAAATCATTCGCTTATATCCAAGCCAGATATCATTTCAAACTCGAGTTTCATTCTCGATTCCAAATTCTTAACTTATCCCTCGATTCCATCCCAGATTATTCTCTAATTATTTTCAGTTTTACTTAACTTAACAAGTTAAAATTTAATTCTAGAATTTAAATTTCTGGGCTCTTATTTCAAGTCAATTTGAAATCATAATACCAATCCAAAACATTTGAATTCTTAAACACTTGTTTTCGCAAAACAGATTTGAAAATAAAATTTTAGGTAGTAATCCGTCACTTACAACTCGAAAATCACACTGATGATGTGTACACCATCATCAGAATTATTTTCCAGCGATCAAAGTGAGTTCAATACTATATTCCTTTTCAAAACTCCAACTTAAACACTTCCATCTTGAATTAGTTCAAAATGCCCTTATTAGAACAAATTCAAAACCTCCCAGGATTTTTAAAATTCACCTATATCTAATCCAGATTCAATTACAAACACTTATTTGAATTTCCAGTTTTTAATTTCAATTCTGACTTTAATTTCAGATTTAATTCACTTCGTAATACTTATACGAAATTTGATTGGTTATTTTCATAACCGTTTCACTTTTATAATCTTACTCGATTATAATAACAACCAACACATTATAATATTTCTAATATATATACTTCGGGTAAAATTATTTCATTTACCCTCTTTTCAAAACATACCGTGTCGACCCATCGTATTCGAGTGTTTATTTACTCCTACCGATACAGTGGATCAAACTGATCGACCAGAACTCATAAACAACTCAGCCAATGAATCTCCACAATATAAAACCATTTTTATATCAAATACGAATACGCACTCTCATATATATACACTCAAACTCAATCTAGGGTGTTACTAACCCTATCTCTACCGATTCACGCCACAGAGCCAAGTAATTCTTAACTTAAGCTCTGATACCAACTATAACGACCCGGATTTTGAGCGACTTTGGTTATCGACATAAGCTCGATGTCGATAACCAAAACATCGAAAAATCCTGGTAATTAATGAAAGAAATTAGAGGGTGAGGATAGATAAGATAGAAACTTAGAATATAAGAAGAAGAAGAACACAACATCAGAGTAACACGAATCTCACAGCGGAACGAATAACATATAATAGATAACATAACTTTGAAATATAACAGTTATGTATACAATAGCACTTATCAGAGTACAACACTTACAACACAGCGGAAATAACTATAGCTATATGATCTTGAAGCCTCCTGCTCCAAGCTCTCCAAGTATATCTGCAAATTCCTGACTACTTGACTGCCCGTACAAATTAGGCGCCCAAGAGTTTAGGGAAAACAACAAAGTAAACTTCGGGTCAGTCATGGGACTGGTATGAGTAAAATGGTTTAAACAGGCATATGAACAAGTAAACGATATCTCATAAGACCATGCCGCAGAACGGAACGGGTTTTTCCCTTATGAGAATGCAAAATACTTTTTATCAAAAACCTCTTGATATTATAATAATGTCTATGTACAAATAGATATCAACTAGCAGAAACGCTTTCATCTCACGTTCTACATATATAGTATACAATCAAAATCGCAAGCACGTATTGGATAATGGATTTCCAACTATGACAAGGTATGGAACCACCTTCCGATCAGTGTACTCTAGGAACAATACACTGGAGTTCAACAAGAACATCTTGTAACTCAGCCACATATGACCGACCACTCATTTCACTTGAGTGTATCGAATGTATATCACCAACGGTTGGAATCAGCAACCGTTCCCGTATATATATGGGACAACATTGATAGATTTAAGAAACAAATGAATATTCACTAGATAAGTGATTATACACTCTACTTCGGTGCGACCGACTTAGCCATGCTGCCTGCCCGATTTCTGTCATTTACTGGTTGATGAGGCTAGAAGCTACGCTTTATCATCACATCAGATTCACTTCGAATGCCACATTGTCAGATCCATCAGAATCACTAATTGACGTCTACAACCATACATTACGTGTCAGCTAAAAGAAGTTTCCTTCTCCGCTTCCACTCTTGGTATAGTTGAAGAAATCAATGTACGTGACCGTCTGGAAATACTATGTCAGACATCCATCTTCATTCACTTAAAATGTCACATCGTCATACCCGCCAAATCACAAATTGACTTATCCAAAAATAACACGGGTATACAGCTAAGAGAAACGAATTCCTCCGCCACCAAACGTGAATACGTTTGAACAGATCAACTTACGCGATCCATTGGATATACTTTGTCAGACCTTCGTCCATACAAGTTGTCCTAGGACTAGACAAACCGAAGGCACTATTCCGTATATCCATCTTAGTCACTGTTATCTAAGACTTATACAACAGCCCTTGCATTTTACTCCGTCTTCAATTATCTTTGGCATATATGATTCACGACGCTTATGCCAATACAGAGTGGTTCTATGGATAATAATCCAACCGGACTCTCCATATTAACAACGTTAAAATGGTCAAAACTTCGATAGTCGGTGAGTTAACTATCAAAGAAAATCAAGTGTGCAAACAACGATATTATTTCCAGATGGAAATTATATCGAACAAACATCATTTAACATTAATCTCTTTAGTTCATTTATTTACTTATCTCCTGTTTCCCTATATTCTAAATTCTTATTTTCTTTTATCATAAAACATTTTTGATTCTTGTTTGGAAAACATTTCCAAAACTCCTTTACGATCAAACCTTACCATTTCTTAGTCAAGAAAGAAGTCACTCAAGTTGGGGTATAATTACCTCTCAGACCTTAACTGAACAACGTTATAACTTCGAAATGGTCAAAGTTTATCTTTTAATCTTTAACAACTTCTTTACGCCTTTCTCGGATTCAATTTTACTAATCCACTTCTATATTTAAAACATTGGTTATAACGATAACGTTATAATCGAATTATCTAACTTTAATTATAAATACTATTCTTATTAGTGAATAATTAACCTAACACGTATTTATTTATAAATAAATAAATCTCTATTTAAACACTGGAAAGTATAAGTACTTTCCCGAATTCGATATAACTGAATTTGCCGATTAACTCTCTTCGAGAAATCTCTATTTGATTAACTCTTCTTCGAATAACCTATATTCGATTAACTCTTTCTCAAATAAACGATATTCGATAATCTCTCTTCGAATAACTAATATTCGATAACTCTTCCTTTTCAAATATCTCATATTTGAAAATCTCACTTCAATTAAACTATAATCGATAACTCCCTTCGATGAAACTAACATCGATAACTCCTTTTGATGAAACCAACATCGATAACTCCTTTCGATGAAACTAACATCGATAAATCCTTTCGATGAAACTAACATCGATAACTTCTTTCCGATGAAACTAACATCGATAACTTCTTTCGATGAAACTAACATTGATAACTTCTTTCGATGAAACTAACATCGATAACTCCTTTCAATGAAACTAACATCGATAACTTTATCTCGACGAACTTAACTCGACTAACTTAACTTGACTCGACTAACTCGACTTACTTGGTTCGACCAATTCGATTCGATTAACTAGGCTCGACTAACTTGGTCGAACCACCCGATCAACTCAACTTATTTAATTTAACTTATTTCTCAACTCGATCTACTCGATTAACTCCTATCGAATAACTAATATTCGATTTAAACTCTATTCGCTTGACTCTAGATCGCAGCGATCACAATGGTTACGCCTGACTCCCTCAGGAAACATCCGACTGCCTTAGGCTATTTACAGCCCTGCGAATTATGCTAGCAGTCGTACGAGATGGTAACTTACCCTGAATACTATAATTGACTAACTCTGTCTCACTTAACTATATTTGATTAACTCTAGTTCTTTTTAACTCTAATCGATTAATTCTAACTGATTAACTCTAACTAGTTAACTCTACCTAATTAACTCTACTGAACTGGTTAACTCTACTGAACTGGTTAACTCCATTCAACTAACTCGACTCGACTAACCCCTTTCGAATAACATATTCGATTAACTAACTTTCGAATACCATATTCGATTAACTAACTTTCGAACACCATATTCGATTAACTAACTTCGAATACCATATTCGATTAACTATCTTTCGAATACCATATTCGATTAACTAACTTCGAATACCATATTCGATTAACTAACTTTCGAATACCATATTCGATTACTAACTTCGAATACCATATTCGATTTCTAACTTCGAATACCATATTTGATTACTAACTTCGAACACTATATTCGATTTCTCCTTTTTATAACGTTTATCCATTTTAAAAAGATCCCCTTTTTAACACGTTTATTCATTTATAAAGATTTACTATTAGTAACGGTTCTTCACTTTATAAATGTCCTTTTAATAACGTTTTCCTTTTTATAACGGTTTCCTTTATAAACCAATTTCCTTTTTATTAACCCTATTTATTTTCTAAATATTCCCCTTTCAATTCTATTTGTAAATGGTTTACAAATATTTCTTTTCTCTATTTTATTCTATTTGCAAATGGTTTGCAAATATTCCCTTTTCAATTCTATTTGTAAATGGTTTACAAATATTTCTTTTCTCTATTTTATTCTATTTGCAAATGGTTTGCAAATATTCCCTTTTCAAATTTATTCTTAAAAATATTCTAACTCCTTAAATTCCCGGGAAAATTCGCCATAACCTCCTTTGTATCGGGAGCATCGGGAAAATCCCCAAACTCGCCACACAGGCCTTTCCATTCAAAAAGAAATGTTTTGAATTTATTTCCTTTTCAAATATCTCCTATTTATAAAGATTCCAATCTATAAATATTCCTTATTTATAAATATTTAAATTTATAAATATATCTTATTTATAAATATTCCAATTTATAAATATTCTGTTTTCAATATCACTTTGAAAATCCCCTTATCAACATTTCGGTATGTTATGGTATTCGATCATATCAAATCACGATGTTCAATATCGTCCAAGCACATATAATCGCCCACAGATTTTATATCACATCATATACCAATATATGAAAAACAATAAAATAACTGTTGAGGAATCCAGTCGGATTCCTCCAACCTGTTTCCCTGCATCACAGATGTTAGACAATATAGATAACATCACTTTCCGTTCCATATGGTATATTCTGTTAAACAGAATCAATATAGAAATTTAACTAACTGACTAGCAGTTCAATCAAACAATCAACACACAATAAATCAGACAATTTCTAACAGTTCTAAAGATACAACATGAAATTATAAACTGTTTAGAGTTAGTGAGATTTACTCACTTTGGAAGTTCATCGTTAAAGAACGATAAACTGTTGTTTGATTTGAATCAAACATTTTATTTCACTGTAAATTCAAACGAGCTCCATTCCACTCCCTGTCAGTTCCATTGGGTAGTGTCCGTCCATACGATCCTGTCGAATTCGGTTTTGCTGAATTCTGATCATGTACGCACAAGATATAAATTTTATAAGTTGACACTTTAGTTAAACTAAATAAAACTTATGTTTTAAATTATTTGGGCTTACTACTCAAATAAGGCCCATCACCACTTTATATTACCAGGACCGCACGTGTTCCTCTCCTCAAAACAATACCCTATCCACCAAACTCCTTCCACATTAGCAGTAACGAACCCGCTCAGGGAAAGAAACCCATGCCCCTTTTGTTTCTTCCACCCGTACTCCCTTCAAACTCCATCGTTCCATCATTGTTTGCAAAAATGAAACCACTGATTTACTCCTCTTCCCGAGCTCGTCTCGACCACCTCCATCATGATCATCCCGTCGCCTCCTCTTTGATTGCGTCGAAACCCAACATCCCTCGCAATAGTAGAAATATCGAACACCTTTTACACCAAATCGAACCAAAACTTCACACATGCTACAACTCTCCACTCCAATAACAACTACGATACTTGTTTCTCCCATCGGTGCTTCAAATCGTAGTATTTCTGAACCCTAGCAGCCACTGTTGAAAATGTCGAATCCCAGAACTGTGTTCGCACAGTATAAAACGCACATGGAATCGAAGAGGAAGTCACCAGCAATTCAAATATATGGGTGGCTCGATTTATAGATTTTCATTTGATTTGTTATTGAATTTATGAAGTAGCGGTTTTCACGTTTGGTGTTGCTGAAGCATTCGATGGCGGCTGCTACTTTGATGGGAGGATTAAGTATTAGGTTAGAATGTTTTTGTTAAGGGTATTATATAAGGTCTCTTTTCTTTTGATTTAGAGGATGTCCTCTTTCCACGTTGAACCCAAAAATGTGTCCACTTACTTCCTTTGTTCACCACAAACCCACCACGTTTTGCCTGCACGTCCTCATGTTCACTGATTCCGACAATCCCATGCGCATGCACTATTACATTTTGGATTGTTTAAAGTTGTTTTAAGTATATATATCTTGTTTCCAAACTGTTTAGCGTATCCATTTCGAAAAACTCAGTTCACACACAGACTGCTACAATAGATATAAATATATCGTCGTATCGAGCAATGTGCCAGGGTTCCAAAAATATAAAAAAACCGGTAGGTTGACATATATTGTGAAACCCCAAATTATTGATATAGGGTGCAAATTAATCCAAATAAAAATTTGCTTATTTAATTTACTAAAAATTACCATAAAATTCTAAAAATTAAATTATCGTTATGTCCCTAAAGAACCTTGTATAGATTCAAACCCGATCTCTAGTTATATCGAATAAACCGTTATGGTCGATAAACGATTCTATAACGACTATTTTAATATTTGATTTGGACATATCTCAAAATCTACACGACGAAATCCTAATTTTTCTCTTCCACTAGAAAGATATACTCCATCAGCTCCGTACGTTTCTTGTTTCACAGAAATCTGATTTAAAACAAACCCTATATATTCAATTGAAGTTCAAATCGCCAAATAGCGAACTGCAGCGCCATTCGAGCTCTATTTTAATTATATTAAAATTCTACGTTCAAACTGACGTCGATTGAATATATTCGTCAATATATTTCAACTCTAAACCGAATTAAATCCTAGGGGATGACCCTGTTCACATTATATTGTCAATTCACTATTTCTGGTTATTTCTTAATCAAATATATTATTTAATTATTTAATTAAATTAATTATTCCATATTATTTAATTAAACCTCTATTTAATTCACTACATCACGATATATATAATTAAATAAATTAATTATAATACCTCTGACAATGCGGGTCATTACATTCATCCTCTACCAACCTCTTCTAAGGTAGAGCCAGATTATGGACATAGTCACGGGCCCTTGAGAGCCCATGGTGTCGAAGTGTTTTCACATATAAACCCAAGACTGCTGGCTCTATGAACCACTCTACCTCCTCTCGGGCTCCACTGACTTAGGCTTGGAGCACTTCAAGCTGAGCCTCATACTCGGCTCTCACCCCGTCTGATAATGTTTCCTTCTCCTTTCTGGCATGTTCGAGCTTGGCATAGTTTGTTGCAAACGCATTCTTGAGTTTCTCGTTCTCCTTAATCAGGCGTTGAGTCTCTTGATTCTCCTTTCAGAGCCTTTCATTTCCTCCGTCAACATCTAGCTGTCCGCTCTGAGCTGTTGCCTTTCTTTATTCTCTTCCATTAACTGAAGGTTCTCCTCTAACATAACCTTGTTGTCCTTCTCTAGTATGGTAGCTTGTGTCGAAACAGAGGCCAACACATCTTTATGCTTATCTGAGTTGTGGCCATGTCATCCCTGACCCTCTCAAGTTCCCTCTTCAACCCTTCTGTTTCAGAAACAGAGAGTTAGCACATAAAAGTGTTACTCGAATATGCAGAAATAGATATGAATCTGATCTCTTTTTCCAAACTCACGAGACTCTCCCGCTCAAACTTAACCTTGATCTATAATTCTTGAATCTCCATGTTATTCTTAAAGATCAACTTCGAGAATCTCGTTTAATATTATACAACTCCCGATATTGGTGATAGACAGTGTATACCCGTTTCCATGTATCTTCGTCGATGTGTAGTGGGATCTGATGGATATCGAGCAATCACAAAAACTCTTCGAAGTAAAAGATAGGGAATGACTTCTTCAATATCATCTTCTTCTTCGCAGAACTCAACTCTAGGATCATTGACATATCTGGCACTATCGGGCGCAAATCCTTGCATCCCTTCCATTGGACCTTGACCTTCCTTTGCCAGGACTGCATCTACCTGCATCTGTCGGCACCGGTGCGGGGGTTGGTACATAAGAAGGTAGGACGCTCGTCTCCTGCTGCCTCGTGCTTGCTATCTTAGCTCCCCTTATAGCATTTGTTGGTCTCGTACGCGCAGGCAGAGGTTTCGAATGCGGGGAATATTCTCAGCGACGATGACTGCTTTTAGACTAATGAGACTTATTCTTTGTGTGCAGCTCTGTACTTTCAAAGAAATCGCTAATAACACATCTTTTTGATTGTCTAGAATATCTTCAATCTCAATTTATGTCGCTTTCCTGAGTTATGGCACCTGCATAGAACTAATCTTGAATCTAAGTTGAACATCCTACACGCACGAATCAAGTGCTATGTCATGTTGTGCTTGTGAGTGTGTATATCCTAAATGTTCCCCCATGGAACCAATGTCATCTTGCTTGAAGGTGTAATATTCCCGAGCTTAGCAATAAGCTTTCATCATCAGCTCCACTTAAACCAAAAGAATAGGTCTATATCGGGAATGTATCCAGCCGTCTAAATTAGTGCTCAACTTCCATCAACACGACGATCCTAGAGGTCATAGGTAGAGAACTTGGTTCAAAATCCTCTCCCAATCTCATACCTTTGTCAGAGAGGGGCCGGAGTGGATTGTGAATCATTCCCTCTGAAGAGCTCCTTCTCATCAACGTCGTCACCATCTACATCCCCATAAGCTCCTGTATCACTTAGGTTCTCAACCGGGAACACATCAGGAAAGACGAAAAAGGGCACCTCTTCCTATGGATCCAGAGGACATCTTCATCCTTACGGCCAGTCGAGAATCCCTCGGGAAGTAAGTCTAAAAAATAAAGGAAGTGATCTGATAATAGGGTCTGGGAATCGCGATACCCACACGGAACATCCCTCCATGCCAGGACTTTCTCCAGGTATTCATCACTTTTCGTAATCCATGGGATACCTACCATGCGAAATTCCAAGTTATTTTTGAGCTCACGACTCAATTAACTTGGGGGTACAACGTAAGTTTTAAGGTACTTACGACCTACCAACCACCTCCTCACAATTCCTGGTAGGCATCGAACATAGAACTAGTTGTGCTTAAAACAGTCGGGTTTGTTCTACGCTTCCAGGATGAAGCGGCTATTGGGCTGCACCTCTAAATATACATAGGAAGCGAGATAATGCTTCTTTTCTTCAGAGAGTAGAAATATCCAAAGTCATCACCAGGCATTTCAACACCCAACCATTCTATTTACAGGATGTTGATGCCAAGAAAAAAGGAATATGTTTGGGTAAAGCTGCATTAGAGCCAGTCGAAATAAATGTAGAATATCTCGGATATATGAGCATGATGGTGGCACGCATCCGACAGAACACGTATGCATGTTCCAAGAAGTTTACCCTTTCGGAGGAGCATGTACCCTATCTTCCCTTCCAGGAACCAGAACATCACCCCATGTATCCATATTTCCCATGGATTTGCCTCAACGAAGCTTCATCTATTCGCGAGACAACCAAATCAGGGTGATTCTCAAGAATCATAGTTTCTTCCATCATGTCCGGTGCTACGAGAACACCTTCCTATTCGCCACCTGCACCTTCCTCTTTTAGCGGTTCCTCTGATACAATTTCTGCTTCTTCTTGAACCACTAGCTCATCCACATGCTCACTCGAATTCTATGACCCTTCTGGTATTTCCTCTGCTTCGTGTACGCTGGATGAGCCTACTTGTAGGGAAGGGATGGAAGCTTCAAGGGCCCCACGCTCACCAATTGATGGGATAAAACTATATGAAGACTCATTTGAGCTTGGAGATATTTCTATGGCTTTGGATTCCAAGCCTTTAAGTCGTCTGGAGCTTCTCTTTACTATTGAAACTGTGCTTGCAAGATAATTGCATTAGTTACCATACTGAAATCTGTACCCTCCATGTTAGTGTGAACTAATGTGGAACGTGTAGTGCCATGCATACTAGTGCAATTATAGAAAAATACTTTGGAATACGACCATAACTTTTAGTTTTTAAACAAAAACCTTCAACGTCATCGACCATCGTGGAATCTGAATCGAATCGTGATAACGTCGTGATTGAGTTGAGTCAAATATTGTGGTTTATGTGTAACAACCCGGATTTTCAGGTAACCAAAAAATGCAGATTTACTGCGTTTTGTGATTTTTAAGATTGTAATTAAATGATTGAGGGCATATTGAAAATTTATTCGTATATTGATTGGGAATCAGTACTTAAAAGGGAAAATATATTTTTAATATTTGAGTTAATTGTTGATTTAATTATTAATCATTAATTAGGGTTTTATTACAAGATGTATTTTGATAATAATACCAATAGAGGAATTGTGTTTAATTTACATCCGTGAATTTAAAGTGTACATGTGGCTTTTAAAATGTTAATCAATGAATAAATTGGTTAGTTGATTGCATGAGGATATAAATATTGATGTGAATTGATATTTATAGTCTTGGTGCATTTTATTATCGTCAATAATAAATTTAATTTGTTGAGATAGTAAAAGGGAAAAAACAACCTTGTTGTATTTTGGGAATTTATGTTTTTAAATATCAACAATGCATATAAATAAATGTGTGCATTGTAGCGTTGAAATAAGAAAAAGAGTAAAAGTTTTTATGTGGTGAGTATTGAGTTAAAACCATTTTATTATGTTTTGATAAAAATAATTGCAAGTGTTTGATTAACAAAGCAATTATTATAATTTTGGTATATAAATTATTATTGTAGAAACCTTAATTGGTGCGAAGAAATAATAAATCTTAGAATATGTGTTTTAACATGATAATGTTTTATTTTGTTAAAATAGAACATTTTGACATTTGTTTTATTATGTTGATGAAATTGCACAAGTAAAAATAAAGATATTTTGATAAACATATTTATTTGATACATTACGTTGAATTTGATAAGTAAAATAGTGTATATGTGTTTTGTGTGTTAATTTGTATGTTAAATTGTTAAATTAACGTAACTTCATAAATGTTTGTGTTTGTGTGTGTTAAGTATTTTGGAATGAGATGTTAATGTTTAATTAACATATTAATGTGTGATTAAGCCTTAAAAGTGTGGATTTGGGCTTAACTGGTATTGATATCTTGGTTTGGACTTATTTAGGAGGTTAAGCCCACATATCCTCTTTTAGTTTGTTGGGTAGCTGAGAAAAGGTACGTTCCTTTTCTTTCTAGTTCATTTTTCTTTTAGAGAAAACACCGTAAGTGGCAATGGCTTCTCCTGCTCTTAAACCCAAAACCCTAGCTAATCTAAAATTCATAATAAACCAAATAAAATTCCAAATATTCTGAAATTTGGATATGTTGTTGCTAACACATTCCAGCATCTCTCCTCCAATTTTTGTGGTTGTTTTAGTTTTGGGGCATCAAACATCTTCCTTCATCAAGCAATTTTTGGATCAGATCTGAGCAGAAAACGAAGGTCAGTATAAAAATCATAAGTAATTCTAGAAAAATCTAAAAATTACGAAATTTGGATATGTTATTCTCAAATCAATAACAACCTTCTGTAAAAATTTGATAGGAAAATAATTCAGTTTGCTATGGCGAACCCTTGTTGCAACAGAGAGTAAAAATGCAGTTTTCGGGGAAATTGACAATGAGTTGAGGCTTGCATGCAGTTCGTGAGGTTAAGATGAGTTGTGTAACACCCCGTATTTTTTATTAACGTTACAATAATGAAACCAAGAATACTTAATTTAAATGTGATAATTAAGGGAAACGGGTTACTCCATTGTGTTCGTCTCGGAATTCTGCTTGAGATAGAGTCTGAGTTTGCGTGAATTGGACTTCGTATGAAGAAGTTATGGCCTCCAGAAGTTTCATAAAATTCAAATAAATTCAAACAGCTCGAAAAACGAATTCAAAATTCAAACAGAAGGCAGAAGCGGGCTGGGCGGGAAAATTCCCGCCCAGGCAGGTCGACCAGGGGGTCGACCCTAGTTTCGACCTCCCCACCCAGAGGTCGACCCGGGGATCGACCTGGCCCTCGGCCAGATCTGAATTTTGAATGATTGCTGACTTGCTACTGAGTCACTAGGGTTTCTGGAAGGTCCTGATCTGGTTTGAGTGGCTGTGATTAACCCTAGGTTCATCCGACGGCTATAATTAAACTGAAATTCTATATAAACAACTCAATTATCAACCTAAGAACACACAGAAAAATAATCCTAGAACTAAAATGCCGTCAGTAGAGAACTTGGAGTAGCCATCACCATTTTCAATTCAAAGACGAGTTAAAAGCTTACATCAAAAATCAAATTAAAAACTAGTCTAATTCAATGATCTTCATCAAAGGCGCACATCTCCAATTTCAGAATTCAGATTTCAGAATGCAGGAATTCCTTTTTAGTTTGTAAGTTAGTTGTTACGCATATTTAAACATTCTTTTCGATTGAATCATGACATGTTGTAATTGGGATATAGTATGATGCATGTGTATAAGATTTGATTCTCGTTTATCTTAAAGTATCATTGTAATTAATCATGTCTATATGCTTGTGGCGATGAACATGTTGTATATTAATCATATTTATATGCTTATGGTGATGAACAACATTTTATGTTATTGGAATCTATTATAATTGGGTAATGGATTTATTTTACAAATTAAATGGTAAAACATGTCATATTGTAATTTGGTGGTTATTGGCAAGTTTATAATCTAAATCACATGCTTACATGATAGATTAACATTTAGAACTATGAATCTATTTAGGTTGCAAGATTGGATTTGTAATCCTCTTGTGTTTTAACACAAGTTATCATGCTAAGTGTGATTTAAACATGTTTATGGTAATCCTCTTATGCCTTAACACATAAGTTATCATGCTAAGTTGTGATTTAAATATGTTCATAGTGGCTTTCTTATGTTTTGACATACATAAGTAAGTATGCTAAATTATGGTTTAGAATTTCGTTTATATGTTAAACCTCTATGTTAGACCCATATCGAGTTTACATGAAAATTAGATCCAACTTAGTCACAAGTTCACCTTTACCTATTTAGTTAAGATAATGATACATCTATGCCAAGTTACATGTGATAAGTTAAATGTATGCTATTTTATGTTTATTCCATGTTCCTTGTTTATTACCCCTTTTTGTTTATGGGTTTGGGCTAATTTGTTAGCCCAACATTTTATGTGATTCATACGTACGCTCTACGGGGAAAACGATGGGAAAACATGAAAATTCATGGCATAGGTTTGTTCATTAAATGGCATATCTGATATACCATTTATGTTGAGCAAAATCAAAGGATAATTATGGCGTGATTAAATTAAAATTTAATCCACATAAAGAAATTTGACATATATAGAAAATATGAATTTAGAAAAGACGAATATGCCTAACCCGAGGTTAGACTGAGTTGTGGTGTAAATCTGCCCGGAACCGACCGGCATATCCAGTGACCACAACAAGACCTGTCTAATGTGGGTGGTTAGTGCATCAAGCCCAAAAAGAACCCGAGGTTAGACTGAGTTGTGGTGTAAATCTACCCGGAATCGACCGGCAAGTCCAATGACCACAACAAGACCTGTCTAATGTGAGTGGTTGGTGCTTTAATAAATTAAAGCTAAGTCAGGATTGGTAGGGTTAAGTAAATTAGGAAAACACTTAATCGATTCAACATGTTAACTAAACGAATGGGCGGGGTTAGGTAAACTTGGACACTTAACCAAATAAACATGTTGATTAGAAAACCCTATTAACGGGGACCCATTTCAGCAGTAACCCACATAGATGTATCATGGTACCCTGAAACCAGGCAGGGTGGGGCACGGTTACTGGGCTGAATTATAAGCAGTCAAGACGTCGGCGGTTGGTGGGCCAGTGTAGGTTCCGACGGAGTATGGGCATGCACATACTTCGGAGAGGAAAAATCAGGAACTGGGCATCAGTAGTATACACTGTGCATCTTGAATCGTGTCGGGTTGCCACCAGAGGGACTGATACACCCCATAGTGGGACCAGCACAGGTAGCTACAATCAATCGGGGCCGAATGACACAGGATATGAATGCATGCGAGTAGGAGCCGACCATTAAGGGGATCGTTTATTATAAACACGTGGGGCTGGTT
This sequence comes from Allium sativum, assembly GCA_030737875.1. Lineage (NCBI taxonomy): Eukaryota > Viridiplantae > Streptophyta > Magnoliopsida > Asparagales > Amaryllidaceae > Allium > Allium sativum. Next base: position 348,171,747 of record CM060920.1, read on the forward strand.
GAACCAATGGTTAAGTAGGTGCAGAGACTATAGTAATGGGTGCGATCACATGTTCCTATTATCTTATATTAGGGTATTGTCCTATATTCTATTATCACTATCATGATCCCTTTCCTTGTTTAAATACTAGTAATCACTGAACTTACCAGACTTATTGTCTGACCTGTTTTCTTTCATCTTCTTTTCTTCCGTTCCCCCCCTCAGGTCCACAGGGAGGAAATACTCCAGCTTAATCAGACTCTTTGCAAGCTTCAAGAAAGTAGATGTATGATTTGGACTCTCTTGCATTGGCCATGGCTTTTGGATACGACCCTTTGGGATTTATGCAGTTTTATCTATGTTTTATGATTCTTTATTTAATAATCAAGATAGAAATTATGGTTTAATGTTTTGGAAGTTATTTTTGAGACAATTTTCTGTAATACTTTTGTATTGAACCACGTATGCAATAAATGTTTGATTTCCGCTTCTTAAATTTTTTTGTCTTGTAAATTTTTCTGTGTCTTGTACCTATAACCCTCCACCAAAGTTAAGGCATTCACTTTGTGAGTGATCTTAACGAAGGTGGGGTGTTTCAAGTTGTTTGACTCACACAATCTATCTCTGAATGATGTGTTGCATGTTATAAATTTTAGCTTTGGTTGATTTGATGATGGATTTGGTTGCAATATGGATTTGGATTCAATTGATTGTTTGATTTTGCGTGCTGAGAATTTTCGTGAAAATATCACTGCTATAAAACAGTGATAACTCATAGCTAAATTATCCAAATTGACTCAATCTTTTTACAGTAAAAATCTCTTTCAATTTGCTACAACTTTCCTAATAGTCATTTGTCGAAATTTTGCATTTTAGAAGGTCAAAAATGAGTTTTAAACTGAGCATGTAGCTCAGGCCTGTGTTAAAATCTGGGTTGATAGCTAATAGTAAAATGAGCATAACTTTTGAGTCACTTATCGTAATTTGATAAAATTTTATATCTGGTAAGCTAAGATTATAAGTTACAAATTTCATTTGTCGTGTTTCTGTAGGTTTTGAATTTTAAATGGACAAAAACTCATTTGTTTGTTGCTAGGCTGTCATTAGGAAATCAGGGAAATAGTTAAAATTGAGAATTTGTTTTGGCCATAATCGAAATTTGAAAATTCTTAATGTTCTGGAAAGCTAAGGGATTAAGCTACAAATGTCATTTATGGTGACTCTTGTGATTTTGGAGTTTAAATGGTGAAAAATCCATTTGTTTGTCGTGGAGAAATCGTGTTAATACTTAAACATGAGAGATTGTTTTGGCCGTAACTTTTGAGTAACTTATCGGAATTTAATAATTTTTGAGGTTTTGGAAAGTTAAGAGTTTTTTCTATAATTTTATGGATTAAGTTTTGTTAGATTATATGCTTAAGCAAAAGTGAAATTGCAATTTAAAACTAAGAGATTTGTTATGAACCTTTGGAAACAATAGTTTTGTGAACAACTATGTAAGTGTTTTAAACAATGGAATTCAAAAGATATAATAGTTTTGAGGATCTTAATTCCGTAATATGGAATGAGCTAATTTTCGACTTAATGTTACCGATTGTTTTATATGCTCTTGTAAAACATTTTGTCGAAAATGATATTCCAATGGGTAGAACGTTGAAGTGGAATTTACTAATTCTTGACCGAATACTAGAACCCAACTGAGCAGTATGGGATACTCAAGTTAGATTCTTATAATTGATTTTGAGATAGTAATTAACACTTTAGGGTGGTATTCTTTTATGGTGTTTGGCAAATGGTCTCTAGATCCGTAAGAGAATATAATTCAAGTTTTCCGGGTATATCCATAATAAGTGAAATTTACTAATTTTCAGTAAATACTTGTGTTTCACTAGATGGTATGGGACGTCTATGTTAAACTATAGTGGTTACTGTGAGTGATAGTATTTGACACTTTAGAGTCCGCTTTCTTTCAGTGTGCGGCAGAGGCTGCTAGATCCATAAGAAGGCAACTTCTGGATTTCTTTTCAAACTTGTAAATATAAAAAGATTGAAAAATTCATTATTATAAGAGAGTGGACTTTTATGTCTACTTTCGTTAGTAAATTTTTTAAATAAAATAATGATTAATATGGAGTAGTGAAGTCGTAGTTACCACTACCTTTTTGATAGTTGAGATTTTGTTTCTTTGAATATTGAGATCAGATATGTGGTTCCTCGATCCCTTAGATCGAGCAAGTGAGATTTTGATCTACACGATCCTATGTCTATGGTTCCTCAATCCCCTAGATTGAGCACGTAATTCCTTGGTCTTATTAATCATAGAAATGAATAGTATTTCTTGTTTTGTTATGTTTCCTCGATCCTAACAATCGTGCATGAGCTCCGGATTGCTTGTTTTATTGTGTTTCCTCGATCAGGCCGATTGAGGATGAGTTCCTTGATCCTAGTGATCGTGCATAAGTTCCCGATCTTTGGTATCAGATCGGTATTAGGGATACCAGGCCTCAAGACCATCTTGGATTTTGGAATGTATGGTTGTTTGTTTGATATGTTGATTCTTGTTCTTCCTTGGTCATTTAACTGAGAAAGATTTCCTTGATTAGGTTGGTCATGATTGAGTCGTGTTAACTTGTCATGCTTGTAATAGTTCCTTGATCAGGTTGGTCATGAATAAGTCATGTTAACTTGTCGTGCTTATAACGTGAACTTGTGATTGAGATTAATATCCATGATTGGAAACCAGAGATACATCATTGTGAAACAATAAATTATTGTGACTATCATTTTGTGGTTGAACTAAAGTTTATTTATATGTTATATATATATATATATATATATATATATATATATATATATGGATCTCACTTTTTGGATATTTAGAGATAGACTGATCTAGAATTTTGTGTTTCCAGGTTAGACCGGAATTTTCAGGTTTACAGGATGCTCAAACTTTTGGACAGGTGAGCTAGCCATGGATAGACATACTGAGTTCTAAGTTTATCTTATGTAGGATATTCACCTGATGTAATATGAGATGTACTTGTTAAGGTAGTGACTTATTTTGAAATGTGTAGAATGAAAAGTTTAGAAGTATATTTGTTGGCATACTCTATGTATGGTATGAAGTATACTTTTCTATTGTGATCTATGATTGTTATGTGTATGGTATATTGTTCTGATTATGTGGAATCGATGTGTCTATTACTTTGTATTAATACTGAACACGTCAAACTCAGATCAGACATTAAGTGAAAAAGGTATTAGTGACGTATCAGTATTAGTATAAAGATATATTCACATTCGACCGCCCCTAATAAGTTGTATTCTCTGGATTAGCAGATGACATTACTTTTATTGTTCTTTGCTAAACTGGGTACAACAGTGAGGTTGTTACAGTTTGGTATCAGAGCTGTGGTCAGAATAATATTATGTATAAAATCATGGATCCGAGACCTAGTGAGACTTAGAGTCCTATCCTTTAGAGAGTATTAGGTAGTTCACATGGACTATCCATAGTGGCTTTGAAGTATGGCATAGTTTTGGGATAAAGGTAGGGCATCTATTTATTTTTACTAAGGTTGACATATTTAAAGTAGTATTAGAATTGGATGTGCAAGATTAGTGTTATGGCTAGAGGCAGACCTAGGATATATGTGGGGAAAACTAGTGGTCATAGTGTTGTGGCGGTATTTTAAACTTTAGAGCAAATAGATAAAATGATTAGGACAGCACAAACTCAGCTTGTAGGTGTCTAAGCCATTCGATCTAAATTTGTTCGGCCTTGTCAAGATTTTGTATGCTTATGAGGAGATAAATGAAAAAAATGGGAATTAATTAGAAGCAAACACAAAGTTTTAATCCAAAGGGAAGTAGACAAGATGAACAAAATAATTCTGAGTTAAAAGGTAAAATTTTAAGATAAGATAATGTTTTCTTCTTTTGTTTAGCTGCATAATATTTAGTTTAAGGGTAAATATCTTTGTTTTGCTTGACTGCTTCCTGGTGATTGGATGTTACCAATTGTTTTGTTCAGCTATACTGTTTAAAATTGGATGCATGGATGCTAGAGATAATAAAATAATACATCTAATTTTGGTTAACCCATCATGTTGACGTATCTGGACATTATTTACGGATTTCGGTCGATATATAGGATGCCATGTTATCGATAGAGGTTCCTAAACTTCGAACGTGAAATTTATATGAGGACGAGAAATAAAAAGGGAAATGTTTGAGTTAAAATAAATTAGAATAATATTTTCCCATGAGACATTTATGTGCAATGGATGAACTTTGGAAGACATTATTGGTAGCTTATGCAGTCAACTTTGTAGTTGTGAAATGGATGATAATGATTCAATATTATTTCTGATATTGGAAGAATTTTATGTCTATAAATTTGAGAATCAGGAATTTTTTTTGGATTATTTCTCTTAACAAATTGCGAGGATGCAATTTATTTAAGGGGGGAAGTCTGTAACAACACGGATTTTTGGGTAATCGGAAAATGCAGATTTACTGCGTTTTGTGATATTTAAGATTGTAATTAAATAACTGAGGGCATATTGAAAATTTATTCGTATATTGATTGGGAATCAATACTTAAAGGGGAAAATATATTGTAACACACCGTACTCTCTATTAATGTTATAATAATGAATCCTATAATACTTAATTTAAAATGTGAGAAATAAGGGAAACGGGTTACGCCATTGTGTTCGTCTCGGAATTCTGGTTGTGATAGAGTCCGAGTTTGCGTAAATTGGACTTCGTATGAAGAAGTTATGGCCTCCAGAAGTTTCAGACATTCAAATAAAAATTCAAACAGCTCAAGAAAACAAGTTCAAATTCAAACAGAAGCCAGAAGCGGGCTAGGCGGGAAAATTCCCGCCCAGACAGGTCAACCAGGGGGTCGACCCTAGTGTCGACCTACCCCCCTAGAGGTCGACCTGGGGGTCGACCAGGTCCCCGGCCAGATCTGAAATTTAAACGACTGATGACATGCTGCTAAGTCACTAGGGTTTCTGGATGGTCCTGATCAGGTCTAAGTGGCTATGATTAACCCTTGGTTCATCTGACGGCTATAATTAAACTGGAATTCTATATAAACAACTCAATTCTCAACCTAAACACACACAGAAAAATAATCCTAGAACTGAAATGCCATCAGGAGAGAACTTGGAGTAGCCGTCACCCTTTTTCAACTCAAAGATAAGTTAAAAGCTTACATCTAAAATCAAATTAAAGCGAGTCCAATTCAACGATCTTCTTTAAAGGCGCGCATCTCCAATTTCAGAATCAGATTTCAGAACGCAAGAATTTATTTTAGTTTGTAAGTGGGTTATTACGCAGATTTAAACATTCTTTCTCTTGAATCATGACATGTTGTAATTGGGATATAGAATGATGCTTATGTATAAGATTTGATTCTCGTTTATCTTAAAGTATCATTGTAATTAATCATGTCTATATGCTTATGGCGATGAACATGTTGTATATTCCATGTTTATAAGCTTATAGCGATGAACATGTTGTATATTTCATGTCTATATACTTGTGGCGATGAACATGTTTTATATTAATCATGTCTATATGCTTGTGGTAATGAACAACATTGTATGTTATTGGAATCTATTACGATTGGGTAAAGAACTTATTATGCCAACAAAATGGTGAAACATGTCATGTTGTAATTTGGTGGTTATTTGCAAGTTTAGGATCTAAATCACATGCTTACATGTAGATTAACATTCATGAATAGTTAGAACCATGTCAAGTTGAATCTATTTATGTTGTAAAAAGTTGGAATTGCAATCCTCTTATGTTTAACACACATAAGTTATCATGCTAAGTTGCAATTTAAAAATGGTTAGAGTAGCTTTCTTATGTTTTGACACACATAAGTTTGTATGTTAAATTGTGGTTTAAAATCTTGTTTATGTGTTAAACGTCCATATTAGACCCATATCAAGTTTACATGAATTAGTCACAAGTTCACCTTTACCTGTTTAGTTGAGATAATGATACATCTATGCCAAGTTACATGTGATAAGTTTAATGTCTGCTATTTTATGTTTATGTCATGTTCCTTGATTATTACCCCATTTTTTTTACGGGTTTGGGCTAATTTGTTAGCCCAACATTTTATGTAATTCATATGTACGTTCTACGGGGATAACGATGGGAAAACATGAAAATTCATGGCATAGGTTAGTTCATAAAATGGTATATTTAATATACCATTTATTGTGAGCAATATTTGAAAAGATAATCATGGCATGAGTAAATTAAAAATTAATTTACATAAAGAAATTTGACATATATAGAAAAATATGAATTTAGAAAAGACGAATATGCCTAACCCGAGGTTAGACTGAGTTGTGGTGTAAATCTTCCTAGAACCGACCGGCAGATCCAGTGACCACAACAAGACCTGTCTAATGTGGGTGGTTAGTGCATCAAGCCCAAAAAGAACCCGAGGTTAGACTGAGTTGTGGTGTAAATATGCCCGGAACCGACCGGCACATCCAGTGACGACAATAAGACCTGTCTAATGTGAGTGGTTGGTGCTTTAATAAATTAAAGCTAAGTCGGGATTGGTAGGGTTAAGTAAATTAGGAAAACACTAAACCGATTCAACATGTTAACTAAAACGAATGGGCTAGGTTAGGTAAACTTGGACACTTAACCAAATAAACATGTTGATTAGAAAACCCTTGTAACGGGGACCCATTTCAGCAGTAACCCACATAGATGTATCATGGTACCCTGAAACTAGGAAGGGTGGGGCACGATTACTGGGCTGAATTATAAGAGGTCAAAACGTCGGCGGTTGGTGGGCCAGTGTAGGTTTTGACGGAGTATGGGCGTGCACGTACTCCGAAATTGAAAAATCAGGCACTGGGCATCAGTAGTGTACACTGTGCATCTTGATTCGTGTCGGGTTGCCACCATAGCGAGTGATACACCCCATGGTGGGACAAGCACAGGTAGCTACGGTCAAGCGGGGCCGAATGACACAGGACATGAATGCATGCGAGTAGGAGTCGATCATTAAGGGGATCGTTTGTTGTAAACACGTGGGCCAGTTGAGCCAATGGTTAAGTAGGTGCAGAGACTATAGTAATGGGTGCGATCACACGTCCCTCTTATCTTATATTTGGGTATGGTCCTATGTTCTGTTATCTCTGTCATAGTCTCTTTTTCTTGTTTAAATACTAGTAATCACTGAACTTACCAGACTTATTGTCTAACCCATTTTTTCTCGTCTTCTTTTCTTCCGTCCCCCCCCCCCCCTCAGGTCCACAAGGAGGGAATACTCCAACTTAGTCAGACTCTTTGCAAGCTTCAAGAAAGTAGATGTATGATTTGGACTCTCTCTCACTTTGGCTATGGCTCTTAGACATTATCCTTGGGGATTTATGCATTTTTACTTTTGGTTTATGCTTCTTTATTTATTAATCAAGACAGAGATTACGTTGTAATGTTTTGGAAGTTATTTTGAGGCAATTTGATGTAATGCTTTTGTATTAAACTACGTATGCAATAAATGTTTGAATTTCTGCTGCTTAAATTTATCTGTCTTGTAAAATTTTCTGTGTCTTGTACCCATAACCCTCCACCAAAGTTAAGGCATTCCCTTTGTGAGTGACCTTAATGGAGGTGGGGTGTTACACTTGGTATCAGAGAAAAAGGTTTACCAGATCAGATAAGAATTTTTGAAAACTATTTTTCAAAAAGAAATATAAAGAAGCATTTTACAAGGAAAAATGTTGTTTTAAATTTAAAAAGGCATAATCCCCAAAGACATATGCACTATCTTTCTATCCTTCGTTTTGAATCTTTTCCTTTTCGTTTCAGCATGTCTGAGAATCTTAGCCTTCCAGAGGGTGTGCCAATACCTGGCTGGTTCAGGAGGTACTTAGAGGCTAGGGCCAACGACGCAGGCCCAATAGATATTCCTCCTCTAGCTGCAGCGGTTCCTCCTCCTCCTCGTGCAAATGCCTTCTCAAATATTTGTACAGATTTTAGGGCCATGGGTGGAAAGGATTTCAAAGGAACTATATCGTTCGTAGAAGCGAGGAACTGGCTCAAAGAAACAGAGGATCTATTTGTTATCTTCGAGGTGGATGATAGGCAGAAGATACAGTTAGCTGTATGGTTGCTCAAAGACGAAGCTTCCTATTGGTGGGAAGTCACTAACACTGAAAGACCAGTTGACACATGGATGGCTTTCAGGATAAGGTTTGAGATGAAATTCCTCTAACTAGCTGAACGAAGTTTATAGCTGGAAAAGTTCTTATCTCTTAAGCAAGGAAGTAAGCTGGCCCGATTTGGACTGGACTTAGTGAATACTCCTCATAAGAAGGCTCTCCGTTTTGTCAAGGGATTGAATGAGCCACTTCACAGGACAGCACAAACTCAGCTTGTAGGTGTCTAACCCATTCGATCTGAATTTGTTCAGCCTTGTCAGGATTTTGTATGCTTATGAGGAGATAAATGAAAAAAAATGGGAATTAATTAGAAGCAAACACAAAGTTTTAATCCAAAGGGAAGTAGATAAGATGAACAAAAGAATTCTGAGTTAAAAAGTAAAATTTTAAGATAAGATAATATTTTCTTCTTTTGTTTAGCTGCATAATATTTAGTTTAAGGGTAAATATCTTTCTTTTGCTTGACTGCTTCCTGGCGATTGGATGTTACCAATTGTTTTGTTTGGCTATACTGTTTAAAATTGGATACATGGATGCTAGAGATAATAAAATAATACATCTAATTTTGGTTAACCCATCATGTTGACGTATCTGGACATTATTTACGGATTTCGGTCGATATATGGGACGCCATGTTATCGATATAGGTTCCTAAACTTCAAACGTGAAATTTTAACATGAGGACGAGAAATAAAAAGGGAAATGTTTGAGTTAAAATAAATTAGAATAATATTTTCCCATGGGACATTTATGTGCAATGGATGAACTTTGGAAGACATTGTTGGTAGCTTATGCAGTCAACTTTGTAGTTGTGAAGTGGATGATAATGATTCAATATTATTTCTGATATTGGAAGAATTTTATGTCTATAAATTTGAGAATCAGGATTTTTTTTTGGATTATTTCTCTTAACAAATTGCGAGGATGCAATTTATTTAAGGGGGGAAGTCTGTAACAACCCGGATTTTTGGGTAACCGGAAAATGCAGATTTACTCCGTTTTGTGATATTTAAGATTGTAATTAAATAATTGAGGGCATATTGAACATTTATTCGTATATTGATTGGGAATCAATACTTAAAGGGGAAAATATATTGTAACACACCGTACTTTCTATTAACGTTATAATAATGAATCCTAGAATACTTAATTTAAAATGTGAGAAATAAGGGAAATGGGTTACGCCATTGTGTTCATCTCGGAATTCTGGTTGTGATAGAGTCCGAGTTTGCGTAAATTGGACTTCGTATGAAGAAGTTATGGCCTCCAGAAGTTTCAGACATTCAAATAAAAATTCAAACAGCTCGAGAAAACAAGTTCAAATTCAAAAAGAAGCCAGAAGCGGACAAGGCGGGAAAATTCCCGCCCAGGCAGGTCAACCAGGGGGTCGACCCTAGTGTCGACCTCCCCCCCTAGAGGTCGACCTGGGGGTCGACCTGGCCCCCGGCCAGATCTGAAATTTAAACGATTGATGACATGTTGCTAAGTCACTAGGGTTTCTGGATGGTCCTGATCAGGTCTGAGTGGCTATGATTAACCCTTGGTTCATCTGACGGCTATAATTAAACTGGAATTCTATATAAACAACTCAATTCTCAACCTAAACACACACAGAAAAATAATCCTAGAACTGAAATGCCGTCAGGAGAGAACTTGGAGTAGCCGTCACCCTTTTTAACTCAAAGACAAGTTAAAAGCTTACATGAAACACCCCACCTCCGTTAGGGTCACTCTCAAAGGGAATGCCCTAATTTTGGTGGAGGTTTAAAAGTACAAGTCACAGATATACAAGACAGATATAAGAACACATATTTGTAAACAGCGGAAGAACAACAAACTTTTATTTCATAAAGTCAAATACGTGTTACAACAACATCCTTTCCAAAAACATAGCATAACATTTTTATAATCTGTCTTGAGTACATGATTTAAAGAAGCATAAATAAAACATAGATAAACTGCAAAAGCCCCATAGTGGATTGTCCAAAGCCATAGTTCAAAACAGGAAAGTCCAAGCAATACATTTCTCTTCTTCAAGCTGGATGTCAAGGCTGATCAAGCTGCTGTGTTCCCTCCCTGAGGACCTGGGGGGGGGGGGGAAACGGAAGAAAGAAGACGAAAGAAAAATAGAGTCAGACATAAAGCCTGAGTAAGTCTAGTACTACTTTGTCTATGAATAAAGAACTGGGTATGATAAGTAAAACAGGAAGTGGGCAAACACAATAAACTTGGTTACGTTGTCTAGGGTCGAATATACTATCGTACCCCATGTTAATCTCTGAACCCATATAAACTAGTTTCCAATTTGCACCCCATAATCAGGGTGATGTGATCCATTCTATGATGATCGGCTCCTACTCGCAAAGTTACATGTGTCTTACGGCCCCCGATGTCTGTAGTTACCTATGCTGGTCCCACCATGGGGTGTATCAAGTCCCATAGTGGCAACCCGACACAACCTTAGAGTGCACAGGTATGCTACTGGTGTCCAGTGCCTTATTTTTCTGTGCCGGAGTGTGTGCACGCCCGCACTCCATTAGAACCTACACTGCTACACCACCGCCGTCGCTTTGACCTCTTACAATCAGCCCAGTAATCGTGCCCCACCCTGCCTAGTTTCAGGGTATCCTGATACACCTTTTAGGGTTACTGCTGAAAAGGGTCCCCCGTTACTAGGTTTTCTATCTCTAGCCAACATGCTAAGTTGGTTAAGTGTTTTCTAACCTAACCCCCACCAGTCCGCTTAGTTTAGCATGTTCCATTTTGATTAAGTCTTTAGTCCACTTAATCCTAACAATCCTGACTCAGCCTTAATTGTCTTATTAAGGCCCTGACCTCTCACATTAGACAGGTATTGTTGTGGCTGCCTGTTGCCGGTTGGTTCCGGGCAGTCTTACGCCACAACTCAGTCTAACCTCGGGTCCTTGCTGGGCTCCATGTTTAACCTCCCACATTGGATAGGTATTGTTGTGACTACTGGACAGCCGGGCGGTTCCGGGCAGGTTTACATCACAACTCAATCCAACCTCGGGTTAAACACATCGTATGTTCTACATTTACATATCTTGTCATTCTTCTTTATTTATATGTAAATATTTGCGGCCCATTATTAAGTTAATGGTGTAAAGATTACACCCACCACGGGCCCAACCCATACTTGAATTTGGGCCCTTCTATTTTATATTTTCATTCATTAATTAATTTTTAACCCAACGTTATTTTCCCCCCGTTTTACACGTCCGTTTATATATATTGGGCTTAGCCTTTTAAAGCCCAATTTAGCCATGCGAAAAGGGGAGGCTTATGGCGTATACACAAAGAGGGGAAGGTGAGCGCATGAACTTGCAATACGACGTTGGAAATACAAAATAGATATTGGTGTACTTGCATAGTGGTAACATAGGTGACATGAATCAAAGCATGTGAACTTGCATAGGTTTAACTACAACATGAACCTATATTCTTATTTAGGCATAATGTCAAACATAAGTATGTCATAAATATTTCTAGCATAAGCATAGCATAATGTCAAACATAAGCATGGCATAAATACTTCTAGCATAAACATGGCATAATGTCAAACATAAGCATGGCATAAATAAAGTTCAATTTGTTCATGGCATAAACATAAACAAGTCATGTTCATAAGGCTTCTACATGTTTACAAAGGGGATACTTTGTTACTAACACAAAAGCATAGTTCAACTTAATCATGGTTTAAGTCTAATCACATAACGATGGTATAAATATACTTATGCATAAATATTCCTAATCATGGTGTTTGCTTTAAACTTGCAAAAAGGGATTTTTGAGTCTAACCTAACCATGTCTCACATATGTCATCATATAATTCTTTTAAACAAGATAAACTTAATCATGGATTTCAATTGTGCCAAATATCATTCATAGCCTAGCCATATTCACAAGCATGACTTTATACATGGATTATGGTGTCAAAATTCCAACATAGTTTCATATGAACTATAACAACCAAACTTGTCTCAATTGCTTGCAAAACGATTTATGCACAAAATATACATCATGACAACATAATAACAAAGCCCCAAACTTGCATAAATTTCACTCAACTACATACATGTAGCTTCAACATAGATTACATAATTTGCGCAATATTCCAAACGTATATTTGCATAGAACTACCGCATGTAGTTCTTTATAATGAATAACATAATTTTGCACAAGCATGAATTACTTCCATTGCCACAATTCAAGCATACATATCAACACAGTTGTTTATTTATACCAAAGTAATACTCTACTTACAATGGTTGCGGCGAATTCTCTAATTAAGAGACACGATTCCTTTGTTGAATTGATTAGCTTTAGGTTGCTTGAATTGCTTTAGGCTTTAGAACCTTCTTCCTAACTCTCTCTCTAGTCGGCGGCTACTCTTTGTCGTTCCTCAGCAACATGGCGGCTATAATCTTATTTTTGAATGAATAAATTAGGGTTTAGTCTAGGGTTGTTTATATAGAGGTTAGGAATTGATTAGGACCATTGATGTTGCTAGGTTAGATCGTAGCCATTCATTAGGAAGAGAGACCAATAAAAACCCGCCACCTAGCCCTAATGACAAAGCAAGCTTCTGAAAATCGGCCAAACACAGACCTGGCCAGCCAGGGCTAGACCAGACCTGGCCAGTAGGTCATTTTTGACCTGGGCGCACTTGGCAGGTGCGCCAGGTCAAAAATGTACTGGCGCACTTCACAGGTGCGCCAGTACATTTTTGTTCTGGCGCACTTCCCAAGTGCGCCAGTGCATTCTGACCCTTTTTCGGTTTTACGCCCAACTTCGTTCGTCCATAATTTCTTCATACGATATCCGTTTTTCGAAAACTCGGACTCTATTTCGCGTATTTTTCCGAGACGAACGCAATGGCGTATCCCATTTCCCTTAGTTCTTTGATTTGAAATTAATTATACTTTAATTTGTGAGTTTCACAGTTATAGAATTCACGGGGTGTTACATTCTCCCCCACTTAAAAGGATTTCGTCCCCGAAATCTTCAAGTTAGGAGGAATGTTTATCCTAACATCCAATCATCCATCTACTCATCCATCAAACACGAGCATCCATTGTCCTTAAAAGACTTCTAATGCTTCATGATCATATGCGAGGTGTGTGTGTACATGAACTTATCTAATGCAAAATCAGGCGGTCTACTGATTCAGTTGACCTCCTTAATGCGAATTATGTAAGTGCCATGAATCCATTATGTATGCAAATTTTTCTATTCATGATTCTACATGAGTGCACAATCATTCAGTACAAATGCAGCATCCACATGACAACACATTAAAGTTCAATCACATACGAATGCAAACATATATGCATATGCAATATGAAGTGACTGAGCCGATCTAATACCTAGATTGTGTGTGTATATGCAACCACGAGCAACCACTAGCAATCACTTGCAACCACTTGCAACCATCATACATAACATGTTTCAATTACATGTTTCCATCCAAAAAGATTCTACCTAAAAGATACGGTCGAGGAAATATACCTAAAAAGATAAAAGCGCAACTTAAGGAAAAGGAAAGATCAAGGATGTACCCTCGAACAGAAAAGGGTAGGCTGTGCGGATTCTAGCTTCAGTTTCCCAAGTCGCGTCTCCCTCGGCGTCGCTCCACTGAACTTTGACGAGCTTGACTTCGCGGTTGCGTAGCTTCTTCACTTCCGTTCCTAATATGCGGGTTGGAACTTTTCTTATGGTCGCTTCGCGTTCCACTTCGGCCTCTTCGAGTATATTCGGCTCTACCACTTCAGCAGACTCATGTAGACATTTTCGGAGATGTGAAACGTGAAAAACGTTGTGGACTCCAGCCAACTTCTCGAGTAGCTCTAATCTATAGGACATTTTCCCAATTGTTCCTATCTAAAGGTATAGTCGAATGATAGAAGCAAGTAAAAACTTTGTGCCCATTAGGCAATGTCAAAACTGAAAACCTATGCCACATATATATTGATTAGGAGAAGAACTATCTAAGCATCAGCCCCGAAGACCGAAATCAACATCAGACTGACACCCAAAGAGTTACTCAACCCAACCACCATATATGATTCTAGGCAACTAAGCATGATGGACTCCTTTTAGGTCATGAGGGAGTCCCTTCCTAAGACCAATCTGTATCATATAAAACCCAAAAACTTTAGTCAAACCAATGAACACCCTCGAGCCCCAACATGTGTTACTAACAGATGAGTCAGACTCCCTATGTGGTTTGCAACAGAAATTGGATTGAGAATGGGACCGAGAGGATATACCGAAAAGGTACTATGCAAGTAAGCTCTACAGGAAGAGAGGAATCAAGGATATACTCTTAAGAAGAGATATGATGCACGAATCTAGTCTTCAATCTTCTAAGTCGCATTTCTTGAGCTTAACTCCATTATGCTTTGTCCGTCTTTAACTTCACAATTTCGTAGCTTCTTAATTCTTGTTTCCAAAATATGAGTTGGAACCCTTGCCTCTCGTTCCTCTTTCACTTATTCTCCTTCTAGTATACTTGGCTCAAGCCTAACTGCGTACTCATGGTTCCATGCAAGCTCTCCAAAATTCATTAGTGAATCTTGGATCTTGTTCACTTACTAGAAGGTATTCCACATAGATGAATTATCTCTTGAAAATAAACAAATGTCAACTATGTTGCCAAATGTACTTACTAAGGTGATTCTTTACAACTCATGCATCAGCGAAATGAACCTTCAGCCTTAGTGGCGAACACTACCGGAGTGCCCCATTCTGAAATGCTCCTCCTAATGAACCCCTTCTCTAGAAGCTCTTTAATCTGTTTACTGAGCTCTTTCCTTTCTTGTGGAGCCATGTGTCTAACGGGCAACGCAACGGGCTTTGCATTATCTACAAGATATATACGGAAGTCTATTTCCCGCTTCGGAGGCAAGCCCTTCACCTCTTCGAAGACATCCGGATATTCCCGGACCACTTTAACTGATTTCAAATTTTCAACAGAGGCATCTAACGATTCAAGATAACTAAGCATAACCGCATGCGAGGGATTACAAGAAATTTCCAAAGTATTACCGAGCTGGGTTAGGAGCCTAACAACCCTTCTCTCACAATCAAGGATGGCCCCATTACTGGATAGCCAATCCATGCCCAAAATCAAACCATACCCCGAAAAGCCCAAAACAAAGGCACTACATTGAAATTCAACACTTAGAATAGAAATTCTCAATCCCAAACAGATCATAGACAAATGAGCTGGGCCCCCAATTGGGTTTGAAACAATTAAGGGGTCCTCTACCATACTAGTTTTTAGGTGCAGAGATTCTACTAAAGCAGACGAGATAAAGGAGTGTGATGCGCCAGAATCAAATAAAGTGCGAACGGGGTGATCGTAAAGATAAACTACACTTTCTACAGAAGTGTTTGTACCTCGCTGTTGCAATGGTGGCGCTTCTAGCACATGAACCTGTGCCGCTGGGGTGGATCCAACCCCCTGCCCCTGTCCTCGTTTCTTTGGGCAGTCCTTCGCCCTATGGCCTGTCTCACCGCAAGAAAAGCACCCACCATTCTCCTTGGCCTTCTTTTTCCGGCAGTCCTTTACTAAGTGCCCCACTTTGCCACAGAAATTACACGTCCTCTTCTCTTTGTTGCCTTCCCCGCCCTTTTTAAAGTCTGTCTTCTTGGGCTGCAAACCCTCTTTCTTCCCTTGAGAGCTTTCTGCCTTTGTCTCCTTCTTGCCCTTATCCTCCTCATTTAGCAATGCCATTTGCGCCAATCTTTCATACGTGGCCCCCATGGGTATATGGGTCATGGCCAAACTGTGTAATGGCTCATTCAACCCTTTGACGAAACGGAGAGCCTTCTTGTGCGGGGTGTTGACTAGGTCAAGCCCAAACCTAGCCAGCTCATCAAACTGATTCACATACTCTCTGACTGTCTTGTCCCCTTGCTTAAGAAATAAGAATTTTTCCAACTGCAAACTTCTTTCCGCATCTGAGAGAAATTTGGTCTCAAACCTTGCCCTAAAGTCCTCCCATGTCTCCACTGGTCTTTCAGCATTAGTGACTTCCCACCAGTAGGAAGCCTCGCCCTTCAATAGCCACACCGCCAGTTGTACTTTTTGTCTATCCTCTACCTCAAAGATGATGAATAGGTCCTCCGTTTCTTTCAGCCAATTCCTAGCTGCTACGAAGGACTCAGTTCCATGGAAATCCCTTCCTCCCATAGCTTTAAAGTCTTTACATATCTTAGCAAATGCGTTTCCCCGAGGAGGAGGTGGAGGAAAAGGTGCTGCTGCAGCTGGATGATTTCCTTCAGCTGGGGGAGGAGGAACGGTAGGACCTGGCTGAGTGGCCCTTGCTTCTAAGAACCGTCTAAACCAACCAGGTATTGGCACCCCTTCAGGCAAGTTAAGATCTTGGGACATGCTAAAACAAAAAAAAAGGATAGATTCAAAACGAAGGATAAGAGATAGTTCCTATGGCTTTGGGGAGTGGACTTTGCCTTTTGAAAATAAAATAATATTTTTCTTTTAAAAATGCTTCTTTAAATTTCCTTTTTGAAAATAATTTTCAAAACTTTTCATCTTATCTGGTAAACCTATGCTCTGATACCAAGTGAAACACCCCACCTCC
Source organism: Allium sativum (assembly GCA_030737875.1). Classification (NCBI taxonomy): domain Eukaryota; kingdom Viridiplantae; phylum Streptophyta; class Magnoliopsida; order Asparagales; family Amaryllidaceae; genus Allium; species Allium sativum. The sequence continues at coordinate 348,188,566 of CM060920.1, forward strand.
GTTAGGGTCACTCTCAAAGGGAATGCCCTAATTTTGGTGGAGGTTTATAAGTACAAGTCACAGATATACAAGACAGATATAAGAACACATATTTGTAAACAGCGGAAGAACAACAAACTTTTATTTCATAAAGTCAAATACGTGTTACAACAACATCCTTTCCAAAAACATAGCATAACATTTTTATAATCTGTCTTGAGTACATGATTTAAAGAAGCATAAATAAAACATAGATAAACTGCAAAAGCCCCATAGTGGATTGTCCAAAGCCATAGTTCAAAACAGGAAAGTCCAAGCAATACATTTCTCTTCTTCAAGCTGGATGTCAAGGCTGATCAAGCTGCTGTGTTCCCTCCTTGAGGACCTGGGGGGGGGGGGTAACGGAAGAAAGAAGACGAAAGAAAAATAGAGTCAGACATAAAGCCTGAGTAAGTCTAGTACTACTTTGTCTATGAATAAAGAACTGGGTATGATAAGTAAAACAGGAAGTGGTCAAACACAATAAACTTGGTTACGTTGTCTAGGGTCGAATATACTATCGTACCCCATGTTAATCTCTGAACCCATATAAACTAGTTTCCAATTTGCACCCCATAATCAGGGTGATGTGATCCATTCTATGATGATCGACTCCTACTCGCAAAGTTACATGTGTCTTACGGCCCCCGATGTCTGTAGTTACCTATGCTGGTCCCACCATGGGGTGTATCAAGTCCCATAGTGGCAACCCGACACAACCTTAGAGTGCACAGGTATGCTACTGGTGTCCAGTGCCTTATTTTTCTGTGCCGGAGTGTGTGCACGCCCGCACTCCGTTAGAACCTACACTGCTACACCACCGCCGTCGCTTTGACCTCTTACAATCAGCCCAGTAATCGTGCCCCACCCTGCCTAGTTTCAGGGTATCCTGATACACCTTTTAGGGTTACTGCTGAAAAGGGTCCCCCGTTACTAGGTTTTCTATCTCTAGCCAACATGCTAAGTTGGTTAAGTGTTTTCTAACCTAACCCCCACCAGTCCGCTTAGTTTAGCATGTTCCATTTTGATTAAGTCTTTAGTCCACTTAATCCTAACAATCCTGACTCAGCCTTAATTGTCTTATTAAGGCCCTGACCTCTCACATTAGACAGGTATTGTTGTGGCTGCCTGTTGCCGGTTGGTTCCGGGCAGTCTTACGCCACAACTCAGTCTAACCTCGGGTCCTTGCTGGGCTCCATGTTTAACCTCCCACATTGGATAGGTATTGTTGTGACTACTGGACAGCCGGGCGGTTCCGGGCAGGTTTACATCACAACTCAATCCAACCTCGGGTTAAACACATCGTATGTTCTACATTTACATATCTTGTCATTCTTCTTTATTTATATGTAAATATTTGCGGCCCATTATTAAGTTAATGGTGTAAAGATTACACCCACCACGGGCCCAACCCATACTTGAATTTGGGCCCTTCTATTTTATATTTTCATTCATTAATTAATTTTTAACCCAACGTTATTTTCCCCCCGTTTTACACGTCCGTTTATATATATTGGGCTTAGCCTTTTAAAGCCCAATTTAGCCATGCGAAAAGGGGAGGCTTATGGCGTATACACAAAGAGGGGAAGGTGAGCGCATGAACTTGCAATACGACGTTGGAAATACAAAATAGATATTGGTGTACTTGCATAGTGGTAACATAGGTGACATGAATCAAAGCATGTGAACTTGCATAGGTTTAACTACAACATGAACCTATATTCTTATTTAGGCATAATGTCAAACATAAGTATGTCATAAATATTTCTAGCATAAGCATAGCATAATGTCAAACATAAGCATGGCATAAATACTTCTAGCATAAACATGGCATAATGTCAAACATAAGCATGGCATAAATAAAGTTCAATTTGTTCATGGCATAAACATAAACAAGTCATGTTCATAAGGCTTCTACATGTTTACAAAGGGGATACTTTGTTACTAACACAAAAGCATAGTTCAACTTAATCATGGTTTAAGTCTAATCACATAACGATGGTATAAATATACTTATGCATAAATATTCCTAATCATGGTGTTTGCTTTAAACTTGCAAAAAGGGATTTTTGAGTCTAACCTAACCATGTCTCACATATGTCATCATATAATTCTTTTAAACAAGATAAACTTAATCATGGATTTCAATTGTGCCAAATATCATTCATAGCCTAGCCATATTCACAAGCATGACTTTATACATGGATTATGGTGTCAAAATTCCAACATAGTTTCATATGAACTATAACAACCAAACTTGTCTCAATTGCTTGCAAAACGATTTATGCACAAAATATACATCATGACAACATAATAACAAAGCCCCAAACTTGCATAAATTTCACTCAACTACATACATGTAGCTTCAACATAGATTACATAATTTGCGCAATATTCCAAACGTATATTTGCATAGAACTACCGCATGTAGTTCTTTATAATGAATAACATAATTTTGCACAAGCATGAATTACTTCCATTGCCACAATTCAAGCATACATATCAACACAGTTGTTTATTTATACCAAAGTGATACTCTACTTACAATGGTTGCGGCGAATTCTCTAATTAAGAGACACGATTCCTTTGTTGAATTGATTAGCTTTAGGTTGCTTGAATTGCTTTAGGCTTTAGAACCTTCTTCCTAACTCTCTCTCTAGTCGGCGGCTATTCTTTGTCGTTCCTCAGCAACATGGCGGCTATAATCTTATTTTTGAATGAATAGATTAGGGTTTAGTCTAGGGTTGTTTATATAGAGGTTAGGAATTGATTAGGACCATTGATGTTGCTAGGTTAGATCGTAGCCATTCATTAGGAAGAGAGACCAATAAAAACCCGCCACCTAGCCCTAATGACAAAGCAAGCTTCTGAAAATCGGCCAAACACAGACCTGGCCAGCCAGGGCTAGACCAGACCTGGCCAGTAGGTCATTTTTGACCTGGGCGCACTTGGCAGGTGCGCCAGGTCAAAAATGTACTGGCGCACTTCACAGGTGCGCCAGTTCATTTTTGTTCTGGCGCACTTCCCAAGTGCGCCAGTGCATTCTGACCCTTTTTCGGTTTTACGCCCAACTTCGTTCGTCCATAATTTCTTCATACGATATCCGTTTTTCGAAAACTCGGACTCTATTTCGCGTATTTTTCCGAGACGAACGCAATGGCGTATCCCATTTCCCTTAGTTCTTTGATTTGAAATTAATTATACTTTAATTTGTGAGTTTCACAGTTATAGAATTCACGGGGTGTTACATTACATCTAAAATCAAATTAAAGCGAGTCCAATTCAACGATCTTCTTTAAAGGCGCGCATCTCCAATTTCAGAATTCAGATTTCAGAACGCAAGAATTTATTTTAGTTTGTAAGTGGGTTATTATGCATATTTAAACATTCTTTCTCTTGAATCATGACATGTTGTAATTGGGATATAGAATGATGCTTATGTATAAGATTTGATTCTCGTTTATCTTAAAGTATCGTTGTAATTAATCATGTCTATATGCTTATGGCGATGAACATGTTGTATATTCCATGTTTATAAGCTTATAGCGATGAACATGTTGTATATTTCATGTCTATATACTTGTGGCGATGAACATGTTGTATATTAATCATGTCTATATGCTTGTGGTGATGAACAACATTGTATGTTGTTGGAATCTATTACGATTGGGTAAAGAACTTATTATGCCAACAAAATGGTGAAACATGTCATGTTGTAATTTGGTGGTTATTTGCAAGTTTAGGATCTAAATCACATGCTTACATGTAGATTAACATTCATGAATAGTTAGAAACATGTCAAGTTGAATCTATTTATGTTGTAAAAAGTTGGAATTGCAATCCTCTTAGGTTTAACACACATAAGTCATCATGCTAAGTTGCAATTAAAAAATGGTTAGAGTAGCTTTCTTATGTTTTGACACACATAAGTTAGTATGTTAAATTGTGGTTTAAAATCTTGTTTATGAGTTAAACCTCCATATTAGACCCATATCAAGTTTACATGACTTAGTCACAAGTTCACCTTTACCTGTTTAGTTGAGATAATGATACATCTATGCCAAGTTACATGTGATAAGTTTAATGTATGCTATTTTATGTTTATGTCATGTTCCTTGATTATTACCCCTTTTTGTTTACGGGTTTGGGCTAATTTGTTAGCCCAACATTTTATGTAATTCATATGTACGTTCTACGGGGATAACGATGGGAAAACATGAAAATTCATGGCATAGGTTAGTTCATAAAATGGTATATTTAACATACCATTTATTGTGAGCAATATTTGAAAAGATAATCATGGCATGAGTAAATTAAAAATTAATTTACATAAAGAAATTTGACATATATAGAAAAATATGAATTTAGAAAAGACGAATATGCCTAACCCGAGGTTAGACTGAGTTGTGGTGTAAATCTTCCCAGAACCGACCGGCATATCCAGTGACCACAACAAGACCTGTCTAATGTGGGTGGTTAGTGCATCAAGCCCAAAAAGAACCCGAGGTTAGACTGAGTTGTGGTGTAAATATGCCCGGAACCGACCGGCACATCCAGTGACGACAATAAGACCTGTTTAATGTGAGTGGTTGGTGCTTTAATAAATTAAAGCTAAGTCGGGAATGGTAGGGTTAAGTAAATTAGGAAAACACTTAACCGATTCAACATGTTAACTAAAACGAATGGGCTAGGTTAGGTAAACTTGCACACTTAACCAAATAAACATGTTGATTAGAAAACCCTTGTAACGGGGACCCATTTCAGCACTAACCCACATAGATGTATCATGGTACCCTGAAACTAGGAAGGGTGGGGCACGATTACTGGGCTGAATTATAAGAGGTCAAAACGTCGGCGGTTGGTGGGCCAGTGTAGGTTCCGACGGAGTATGGGCGTGCACGTACTCCGGAATTGAAAAATCAGGCACTGAGCATCAGTAGTGTACACTGTGCATCTTGAGTCGTGTCGGGTTGCCACCATAGCGAGTGATACACCCCATGGTGGGACCAGCACAGGTAGCTACAGTCAAGCGGGGTCGAATGACACAGGACATAAATGCATGCGAGTAGGAGCCGATCATTAAGGGGATCGTTTGTTGTAAACACGTGGGCCGGTTGAACCAATGGTTAAGTAGGTGCAGAGACTATAGTAATGGGTGCGATCACACGTCCCTCTTATCTTATATTTGGGTATGGTCCTATGTTCTGTTATCACTGTCATGATCTCTTTTTCTTGTTTAAATACTAGTAATCACTGAACTTACCAGACTTATTGTCTGACCCATTTTTTTCGTCTTCTTTTCTTCCGTTCCCCCCCTCAGGTCCACAAGGAGGGAATATTCCAGCTTAGTCAGACTCTTTGCAAGCTTCAAGAAAGTAGATGTATGATTTGGACTCTCTCTCACCTTGGCTATGGATCTTGCACATTATCCTTGGGGATTTATGCATTTTTACTTTTGGTTTATGCTTCTTTATTTATTAATCAAGACAGAGATTATGTTGTAATGTTTTGGAAGTTATTTTGAGACAATTTGATGTAATGCTTTTGTATTAAACTACGTATACAATAAATGTTTGAATTTCCGCTGCTTAAATTTATCTGTCTTGTAAAAATTTATGTGTCTTGTACCTATAACCCTCCACCAAAGTTAAGGCATTCCCTTTGTGAGTGACCTTAATGGAGGTGGGGTGTTACACTTGGTATCAGAGCAAAAGGTTTACCAGATCAGATAAGAATTTTTGAAAACTATTTTTCAAAAAGAAATATAAAGAAGCATTTTACAATGAAAAATGTTGTTTTAAATTTTAAAAGGCATAATCCCTAAAGACATATGCACTATCTTTCTATCCTTCATTTTGAATCTTTTCTTTTTCGTTTCAGCATGTCTGAGAATCTTAGCCTTCCAGAGGGTGTGCCAATACCTGGCTGGTTCAGGAGGTACTTAGAGGCTAGGGCCAACGACGCAGGCCCAACAGATATTCCTCCTCCAGCTGCAGCAGTTCCTCCTCCTCCTCCTCGTGAAAATGCCTTCTCAAAGATTTGTAGAGATTTTAGGGCCATGGGTGGAAAGGATTTCAAAGGAACTGAATCGTTCGTAGAAGCGAGGAACTGACTCAAAGAAACAGAGGATCTGTTCGTTATCTTCGAGGTGGATGATAGGCAGAAGATACAGTTAGCTGTATGGTTGCTCAAAGACGAAGCTTCCTATTGGTGGGAAGTCACTAACACTGAAAGACTAGTTGACACATGGATGGCTTTCAGGATAAGGTTTGAGATGAAATTCCTCTCACTAGATGAACGAAGTTTGTAGCTGGATAAGTTCTTATCTCTTAAGCAAGGAAGTAAGCTGGCCCGATTTGGACTGGACTTAGTGAATACTCCTCATAAGAAGGCTCTCTGTTTTGTCAAGGGATTGAATGAGCCACTTCACAGCTTGGCTATGACCTATATACCTATGGGGGCTACTTACAAGAGGTTAGTGGACATGGCACTCTTACATGAGGAAGACAAGGGCAAGAATGAGGCAAAAGCGGAAGTGCCTCAAGATAAGAAGGGGAAGGGTCACAAAACAAGAAGGCCGATTCAAAGAAAGGCGGGAAGAACAACAAACCCTGTGAAAAGAGAAAGTGTAATTTCTGTGGCATTCCCGGGCATCTAATCAAAGACTGCAAGAAGAAGAAAAGGAAGATGGGTAGCTGTTTCCATTGCGGTAAGACAAGACACATGGCTAGGGCATGCCCAAAGAAGCAAGGGCAGGGAGCTGGACTTTCTTCTAGAGGACAAGTTCACGCTCTCACAGCACCTCCGCAAGAACAAGGTATAAATATTTCTGTCGAAAGTTTAGTCTATCTTTTTGATCATCCTGTACGTACACTATTTGATTCTGGCGCATCGCACTCTTTTATATCTACTGCTTTAGTGGAATCTCTGCCACCAGTATAGTAGAGGATCCCTTGGTTGTTTCAAATCCAATTGGGGGCTCAGCTTATTTGCCACTGGTTTGTTTGGATTTGAAAATATCTATATTAAGCGTTGAGTTTAGATGTATTGCCTTTGTTTTGGGCTTCACGGGCTATGGGTTGATTCTAGGCATGGAATGGCTATCCAGTAATGGTGCCATCCTCGATTGTGAAAAGAGAGTGTTTAGACTCATGACTCGCCACGGTAACACTCTCGAAATTTCTTGTAATCCCATGAACTCCATCATGCTTAGTTATCTAGAATCACTTGATGTGTCTGTTGAGAACTTACTGTCTGTATGGATAGTCCGTGAATACTCAGATGTTTTTGAAGAGGTAAAGGGATTACCTCCGAAGCGGGAGATAGACTTCCGCATATACCTTGTTGATAATGCAAAGCCCGTTGCTTTACCCGTTAGGCACATGGCCCCAAGAGAGAGAAAGGAGTTCAGCAAGCAAATCAAAGAGCTGCTTGAAAAGGGGTTTATAAGACAGAGTATTTATGAATGGGGTGCTCCGGTAGTATTCGCGACCAAAGTTGATGGTTCTCTTTGCCTGTGTGTTGATTATACGAAGCTAAACAAGCTGACCAAGAAGAATAGACACCCACTCCCAAGAATAGATGATTTGTTCGATCAGCTTGTAGGTGCATCGGTTTTCTCCCAATTAGATTTAGCTACCGGGTTTCATCAGCTAAGAGTGGATGAAGACAACATTGATAAGACCGCATTCAAAACTCCTGATGGTTTCTTCGAGTGGCTTGTCATGCTCTTCGACTTGACAAACTCACCCGCTTACTTCGTGGATTTAATGAGCAGGGAGTTTCGAGAGTTCCTCAATAAGTTTGTGGTGGTCTTCGTGGACGATATTTTGATCTTCTCAAAGAATGAGGAAGAGCATGCTTAGCATCTAAAGGAAGTCATGGATACTCTCCGTGCACATCAGTTAAAGGCGAAATTCTCTACATGTCATTTCTGGAGAGAAGAAGTTAGGTTCCTTGGGCACGTGGTGTCCAAAGAGGGGATAGCTGTAGACCCCGCAAAGGTGGTTGCTGTGCAAGATTGGAAGGTTCCCCGAAACGCAACCGAAGTCCGAAGCTTTCTCGGGCTAGCAGGCTTTTATCGAAAGTTCATCAAAGATTTTGCAAAAATCTCAGCTCCACTAACAAGATTGACAAAGAAGAACCTAGCTTTCAATTGGGATTTGGATTGCAATGTTGCTTTCCAACATTTGAAAAGGGCTCTAACAACAGCCCCAGTTCTGACATTGCCTGATGGAAGCAAGATGTTTACAGTATACACAGATGCATGCGGAACGGGACTAGGCGCTGTTCTGATGCAAGAAGGGAAGGTAGTGGCTTATGGTGGAAGGCAGTTAAAAGTACATGAGAAAAACTACCCAACCCACGACCTAGAGTTGGCAGCCATCGTTTTTGCGCTTAAGTCTTGGCGCCATTATCTCATAGGTGAGAAATTTGAACTGTATACTAACCATAAATCATTGAAATACCTATTCTCGCAGAAAGATCTCAACTTGAGGCAGCAAAGATGGATGGAGTTTCTTGCCTCGTACGATTTTGAGATTTCTTATACTCCAGGCAAGGGCAATGCAGTAGTAGACGCCTTAAGTAGAAAGAAACTGACCTTAAGCCCTCTCTTTGTGGAAAGGCAAAGCTTGGAGTTCATAGCAAGCTTTAACTTCAGACCCTCCACTGACTTTGTACCTAGCTTGCTAGCAACATTTGAAGTGCGACCGACTCTATTAGACTCAATCGGAGCCGCGCAAACAGAAGACCCTCAGCTAGCCGAAGTGATGGACAAATTAATTAGGGGTGAGACTTCTAGTCACTTCAACAGATACTCCATGGATGCCAAGGGCTGGTTGAGATGAGATGGAAGACTATGTGTCCTACAAGCAAAGGGCTTTGTAAAGGCGGTTCTAGAAGAGGCACACCATTCCAAGCTGACCATACACCCAGGCGGGGACAAAATGTATAAAGACGTCAAAAGAGTTTTCTTTTGGAATGGCATGAAGAAATACGTGGCTGAATTTGTTTCTAAGTGTTTAACATGCCAACAAGTCAAGGCGGAGTAGAAGAAGCCTGGTGGTCTGCTCCATCCTCTAGAAGTCCCACAGTGGAAATGGGATAGCATCTCGATGGACTTTATAGATGGGTTGCCTAGGTCAATAAGGAGCAATACTAGCATTTGGGTAAAGTGGATAGGCTCACAAAAAGCGCCCACTTTATACCCGTCAAGAGTAGAAGGACTGCCTCATCTCTAGCATCCATATATCTTAAGGAGATAGTTCGACCCCATGGGATACCCTCCAGCATAGTGAGTGATCGAGATCCTATCTTCACGAGCGAGTTTTGGAAGAGTTTACAACTTACAAGAGGCTGTAGGCACACAGTTATGCTTAAGCACGACCTATCACCCTCAAACCGATGGCCAAACGGAAAGAGTCAACAGAGTATTAGAAGACCTCTTGAGGTTATGCATTATTGACTTCGGAGGAACATGGGAGGATCATCTACCTTTGGTGGAATTCGCTTACAACAATAGCTACCAAGCCACCATAGGCATGGCACCTTTCGAAGCTTTATATGGAAGACTATGCAGGTCACCAACTTGCTGGTGGGAGTCCACAGACAAGCTCATACTTGGACCAGACATGATTAGGGAGACTTCAGAGAAAGTAGACTTGATACGAAGAAGAATGAAGACTGCCCAAGATAGACAGAAGTCCTACGCAGACAAAAGAAGAACTGACCTTGAGTTCGAAGTTGGAGACAAGGTGTTCCTTAAAGTATCTCCTTTAAGGAACGTCGTTCGCTTTGGATCCGTAGGAAAGCTAGCACCAAGATTTGTAGGGCCGTTCCCTATCATCGAGAAGATTGGGAAGATGGCTTATAGGGTACAGCTGCCCGAAAGATTGGTCGGGATTCATAATGTATTTCATGTCTCTCCCTTGCGTAAATGCTTACACGAGTCTGCGGAAGTGGTAGAACCAAGTATGCTAGAGGAAGTTGAAGTTGAACGAGAAGCAGTTGTGAGGAGAGTTCCAACCCGTATCTTGGGAACAGAGGTCAAAAAGCTACGCAACCGTGAAGTTAAGCTCGTCAAAGTTCAATCGAGCGACACCGAGGAAGACGCAACTTGGGAAACCGAGGACAAAATACGCGCAACCTACCCTTTTCTTTTTGAGGGTACGTCATTAATCTCTTTTTCCTAGAGTTTATGCTCGTATCTACCTTTTATCTCCTCGATCCTATCCTTTATCCTTAGGTAGGAACCCATTTGGATGTAAACATGTAATTGAAACATGTTATGATTGATGGTTGCAAGTGGTTGCTAGTGAATGCATATATACACACATTAGGTATTAGATCGGCTCAGTCACTTCCATATTGCATATGCATATATGTATTGGTTTATGGATTAAAACTTGATGTGTTATCATATGGACGTTGCATTTGTATGAATGGTTGTGCACTCATGTAAGAAATTTTGAGTAGGAAAATTTGCATTCATAATGGACTCATGGCACCGACATAATTTGCATTAAGGAGGTCAACTGAATCAGTAGACCGCCTGATTTTTTTTTTTGCATTAGGTAAGGACATATACACACACAATGCATATAATCATGAAGCATTAGAAATCTTTTAAAGACAATGGACGCCTGTATTTTATGGTTGAGTAGATGGGTGTTTGAATGGTAGGATATAAGTTCTTCTCGACTTGGAGATTTCGGGGACGAAATCCTAAAAGGAGGGGAGAATGTAACACCCTGTACTTTCTATTCATGTTATTATAATGAATCCTAGAATACTTAATTTAAGATGAGAATTAAGGGAAACGGGTTACGCCATTGTGTTCGTCTCGGAATTCTGGTTGAGATAGAGTCCGTGTTTACGTAAATTGGACTTCGTATGAAGAAGTTATGCCCTCCAGAAGTTTCAGAAATTCAAATAAAAATTCAAACAGCTCGAGAAAACAAGTTCAAATTCAAATAAAAGCCATAAGCGGGCTGGGCGGGAAAATTCCTGCCCAGGCAGGTCGACCCTAGTGTCGACCTCCCCCCCTAGAGGTCGACCTGGGGGTCGACCTTAGGGTCGACCTGGCCCCCGGCCAGATCCGAAATTTGAACGACTGATGACATGCTGCTGAGTCACTAGGGTTTCTGGATGGTCCTGATCAGGTCTGAAAGGCTGTGATTAACCCTTGGTTCATCTAATGGTTATAATTAAACTGGAATTTTATATAAATAACTCAATTCTCAACTTAAACACACACAGAAAAATAATCCTACAACTGAAATGCCGTCAGTAGAGAACATGGAGTAGCCGTCACCCTTTTTCAATTCAAAGACAAGTTAAAAGCTTACATCTAAAATCAAATTAAAGCGATTCCAATTCATCGATCTTCTTCAAAGGCGCGCATCTCCAATTTCAGATTTCAGAACGCTAGAATTTTTTTTAGTTTGTAAGTGGGTTATTACGCAGATTTAAACATTCTTTCTCTTGAATCATGACATGTTGTAATTGGGATATAGAATGATGCTTATGTATAAGATTTGATTCTCGTTTATCTTAAAGTATCGTTGTAATTAATCATGTCTATATGCTTATGGTGATGAACATGTTGTATATTTCATGTTTATATGCTTATGGCGATGAACATGTTGTATATTTCATGTCTATATACTTGTGGCGATGAACATGTTGTATATTAATCATGTCTATATGCTTGTGGTGATGAACAACATTGTATGTTATTGGAATCTATTACGATTGGGTAAAGAACTTATTATGCCAACAAAATGGTGAAACATGTCATGTTGTAATTTGGTGGTTATTTGCAAGTTTAGGATCTAAATCACATGCTTACATGTAGATTAACATTCATGAATAGTTAGAACCATGTCAAGTTGAATCTATTTATGTTGTAAAAAGTTGGAATTGCAATCCTCTTATGTTTAACACACATAAGTTATCATGCTAAGTTGCAATTTAAAAATGGTTAGAGTAGCTTTCTTATGTTTTGACACATATAAGTTAGTATGTTAAATTGTGGTTTAAAATCTTGTTTATGTGTTAAACCTCCATGTTAGACCCATATCAAGTTTACATAACTTAGTCACAAGTTCACCTTTACCTGTTTAGTTAAGATAATGATACATCTATGCCAAGTTACATGTGATAAGTTTAATGTATGCTGTTTTATGTTTATGTCATGTTCCTTGATTATTACCCCTTTTTGTTTATGGGTTTGGGCTAATTTGTTAGCCCAACATTTTATGTAATTTATACGTACGTTCTACGGGGATAACGATGGGAAAACATGAATATTCATGGCTTAGGTTTGTTCATAAAATGGTATATTTAATATACCATTTATTGTGAGCAATATTTGAAAAGATAATCATGGCATGAGTAAATTAAAAATTAATTTACATAAAGAAATTTGACATATATAGAAAAATATGAATTTAGAAAAGACGAATATGCCTAACCCGAGGTTAGACTGAGTTGTGATGTAAATCTACCCGGAACCGACCGGCATATCCAGTGAGCACAACAAGACCTGTCTAATGTGGGTGGTTAGTGCATCAAGCCCAAAAAGAACCCGAGGTTAGACCGAGTTGTGGTGTAAATCTGCCCGGAACCGACCGACACATCCAGTGACCACAACTAGACCTGTCTAATGTGAGTGGTTGGTGCTTTAATAAATTAAAGCTAAGTCAGGATTGGTAGGGTTAAGTAAATTATGAAAACACTTAACCGATTCAACATGTTAACTTAAACAAATGGGCTGGGTTAGGTAAACTTGGACACCTAACCGAATAACCATGTTGATTAGAAAACCTAGTAACGGGGACCCATTTCAGCAGTAACCCACATAGATGTATCATGGTACCCTGAAACTAGGCAGGGTGGGGCACGATTACTGGGCTGAATTATAAGCGATCAAAACGTCAGCGGTTGGTGGGCCAGTGTAGGTTCCGACGGAGTATGGGCGTGCACGTACTCCGGAGTGGAAAAATTAGGAATTGGGCATCAGTTGTTTATACTGTGCATCTTGAGTCGTGTCGGGTTGCCACCAGAGGGACTAATACACCCCATGGTGGGACCACCACAGGTAGCTACAGTCAAGCGGGGTCGAATGACACAGGACATGAATGCAAGCGTGTAGGAGCCGATCATTAAGGGGATCGTTTGTTGTAAACACGTGGGTCGGTTGAACCAATGGTTAAGTAAGTGTAAAGACTATAGTAATGGGTGCGATTACATGTCCCTTTTATCTTACATTAGGGTATTGTCCTATGTTCTGTTATCACTGTCATGATCCCTTTTTCTTGTTTAAATACTAGTAATCACTAAACTTACCAGACTTATTGTCTGACACATTTTCTCTCGTCTTCTTTTCTTCCGTCCCCCCCCCCCCCCTCAGGTCCACAAGGAGGGAATACTCCAGCTTAGTCAGACTCTTTGCAAGCTTCAAGAAAGTAGATGTATGATTTGGACTCTCTCTCACCTTTGCTATGGCTCTTGGATATTATCCTTGGGGATTTATGCATTTTTACTTTAGGTTTAGGCTTCTTTATTTATTAATCAAGACAGAGATTATGTTGTAACGTTTTGGAAGTTATTTTGAGATAATTTGATGTAATGCTTTTGTATTAAACTACGTATGCAATAAATGATTGAATTTCCACTGCTTAAATTTATCTGTCTTGTAAAATTTTCTGTGTCTAGTACCCATAACCCTCCATCAAAGTTAAGGCATTCCCTTTGTGAGTGACCTTAACAGAGGAGGGTGTTACATATATTTTTAATATTTGAGATTTAATTATTAATTATTAATTGGGGTTTTTTTACAGGATGTATTTTGATAATAATACCAACAGAGGAATTATGTTTAATTTACATCCGTGAATTTAAAGTGTACATGTGGCTTTTAAAATGTTAATCAATGAATAAATTGGTTAGTTGATTGTATGAGGATATAAATATTGATGTGAATTGATATTTATAGTCTTGATGCGTTTTATTATCGTCAATAATAAATTTAATTTATTGAGATAGTATAAAGGGAAAAACAACCTTGTTGTATTTTGGGAATTTATGTTTTTAAATATCAAGAATGTATATAAATAAATGTGTGTATTGTAGCGTTGAAATAAGAAAAAAGTAAAAGTTTTTATGTGGTGAGTATTGGGTAAAACCATTTTATTATGGTTTGATAACAATAATTGCAAATATTTGATTAACAAAGTAATTATTATAATTTTGGTATATAAATTATTATTGTAGAAACCTTAATTGGTGCGAAGAAATAATAATTCTCAGAATATGTGTTTTAACATGTTAATGTTTTATTTTGTTAGAATAGAACATTTGACATTTGTTTTGTTCTGTTGATGAAATTGCACAAGTATAAATAAAGATATTTTAATAAACAAATTTATTTGATACATTACGTTTAATTTGATAAGTAAAATAGTGTATATGTGTTTTGTGTGTTAATTTGTATGTTAAATTAACATAACTTAATAACTGTTTGTGTGTGTTAAATATTTGGGAATGAGATCTTAATGTTTAATTAACATATTAATGTGTGATTAAGCCTTAAAAGGGTGGATTTGGGCTTAATTGGTATTGATATCTTGGTTTGGGCTTACTTAGGAGGTTAAGCCTACATATCCTATTTTAGTTTGCTGGGTAGCTGAGAAAAGGTACGTTCCTTTTCTTTCTCATTACTTTTTCTTTCTTTTAGAGAAAACACCGTAAGTGGCAATGGCTTCTCTTGCTCTCAAACCCAAAACCCTAGCTAATCTAAAATTCATAACAAATAAAATTACAAAAATTCTGAAATTTGGATATGTTGTTGTTAACACATTCCAGCATCTCTCCTCCAATTTGTGTGGAATTTGGTTTAGTTTTGGGGAATCAAACATCTTCCTTCATCAAGCAATTTTCGGATTAGATCTGAGCATAAAACGAAGGTCAGTATAAAAATCATAAGTAATTCAAGAAAAATATAAAAATTCTGAAATTTGAATATGTTATTCTCAACTCAATAACACACCTTATGTAAAAATGTCATAGGAAAATAATTCATTTTGCTATGGCAAACCCTTGTTATAACAGAGGGTAAAAATGCTGTTTTTGGGGAAATTGACGATGAGTTGAGGCTTGCATGCTAGTTCACGAGGTTAAGATGAGTTTGAATTTGATAATTTATTTGGTTGCAATTTGGATTTGGATTCAATTGGTTGTTTGAATTTGTGTGCTGAGAATTTTCGTGAAAATATCACTGCTGTAAAACAGTGATAACTCATAGCTAAATTATCCAAATTGATTAATCTTTTTACAATAGAAAGCTCTTTCAATATGCGACAACTTTTCCCTATTGTCATTTGTCAAAATTTTGCATTTTTAGGAGGTTAAAAATGAGTTTTAAACTAAGCATGCAGCTCAGGCCTGTGTTAAAATCTGGGTTGATAGCTAATAGTAAAATGAGCATAACTTTTGAGTCACTTATCGAAATTTGATAAAATTTTATATCTGGAAAGCTAAGATTATAAGATACAATTTTCGTTTGTTGTGTTTCTATTGATTTTGAATTTTAAATGGAGAAAAACTCATTTGTTTGTCGCTGGGCTGTCGTTAGGAAATCAGAGAAATGCTTAAAACTGAGAATTTGTTTTGGCCATAACTTTTGAGCCACTAATCGAAATTTGAAAATTCTTAATGTTCTGGAAAGCTAAGGGATTATTCTACAAATTTCATTTATGGTGCCTCTTGTTATTTTGGAGTTAAATGGTGAAAAACCTGTTTGTTTGTCCTTGTCATGTCGTTAAGAAATCGTGTTAATACTTAAACATGAGAGATTGTTTTGGTCATAACTTTTGAGTAACTTATCGGAATTTAATATTTTTTGATGTTTTGGAAAGTTAGGAGTTTTTGCTATAATTTATGGATTAAATTTTGTTAAATTATATGCTTAAGCAAAAGTGATATTGCAATTTAAAACTAAGAGATTTGTTATGAACCTTTGGAAACAATAATAGTTTTGTGAACAACTATGTAAGTGTTTTAAACAATGGATCAATTCAAAAGAGATAATAGTTTTGAGAATCTTAATTCCATAATATGGAATGAGCTAATTTTCGACTTAATGTTACCGATTGTTTTATATGCTCTTGTGAAACATTTTGTCGAAAACGTTATATTCCAATGAATAGAATGTTGAAGTGGAATTTACTAATTCTTGACCGAATACTAGAACCCAACTGAGTAGTATGGAATGCTCAAGTTAGATTCTTATAATCGATTTTGAGATAGTAATTAACACTTTAGGGTTGTATTCTTTTATGGTGTGCGACAAGTGGTCTTTAGATCCGTAAGAGAATATAATTCAGGTTTTCCGAGTATATCCATAATAAGTGAAATTTACTAATTCTCAGTAAATACTTGTGTTTCACTAGATGGTATGGGATGTCTATGTTAAACTATAGTGGTTACTATGAGTGATAGTATTTGACACTTTAGAGTCCACTTTCTTTTGGTGTGCGGCAGAGGCTGCTAGATCCATAAGAAGGTAACTCCTGGATTTCTTTTCAAACGTGTAAATATAAAAAGATTGAAAAATTCATTATTATAAGAGACTGGACCTTTATGTCTACTTTTGTTAGTAAATTTTTTAGATAAAATAATGATTATTATAGAGTAGTGAAGTCGTAGTTACCACTATCTTTTTGATAGTTGAGATTTTGTTTCTTTGAATATTGAGATCAGATATGTGGTTCCTCGATCCCTTAGATCAAGCAAGTGAGATTTCGTTCTACACAATCGTATGTCTATGTTTCCTCAATCTCTTAGATTGAGCATGTAATTCCTTGGTCTCAATAATCATAGAAATGGATAGTATTGCTTTTTTTGTTATGTTTCCTCGATCCTAGTGATCGTGCATGAGCTCCGGATTTCTTGTTTTATTATGTTTCCTTGATCAGTTCGATTGATATGAGCTCCTCGATCCTAGTGATCGTGCATGAGTTCCCAATCTTTGGTATCGGATCGGTATGAGGGATACCACCAGGCCTCGAAACCATATTGGATTTTGGAACATATGTTTGTTTGTCTGATATGTTGATTCTTGTCCTTCCTTGGTCATTTAACTGAGAAAGAGTTCCTTGATCAGGTTGGTCATGATTGAGTCGTGTTAACTTGTTGTGCTTGTAATAGTTCCTTGATCAGGTTGGTCATGAATGAGTCGTGTTAACTTGTCGTGCTTATAACGTGAACTTGTGATTGAGATAAATATCCATGATTAGTAACCAGACATACATCATTGTGAAACAATAAATTATTGCGACTATCATTTTGTGGTTGAACTAAAGTTTATTTATATGTTATATATATATATGGATCTTACTTTTTGGATATTTAGAGATAAACTGATCGAATTTTGTATTTCCGGGTCAGACCGGAATTTTCAAGTTTACAGGATGCTTAAACTTTTGGACAGGTGAGCTAGCCATGGATAGACATATTGAGATTCTAAGTTTATCTTATTTAGGATATTCACCTGATGTAATATGAGATATACTTGTTAAGGTAGTGACTTATTTTGAAATGTGTAGAATGAAAAGTTTAGAAGTATATTTGTGGACATACTCTATGTATGGTATGATGTATACTTTTCTATTGTGATCTATGATTGTTATGTGTATGGTATATTGTTCTGATTATGTGGAATCGATGTGTCTATTACTTTGTATTAATACTGAACACGTCAAACTCAGATCAGACATTAAGTGAAAAAGGTATAAGTGACGTATCAGTATTAATATAAAGATATATTCACATTTGACCGCCCCTAATGAGCTGTATTCTCCGGATTAGCAGATGACAACACTTGTAATGTCCTTTGCTAAACTGGGTACGACAGTGGGGTTGTTACATCATGATTCATTCATATGTCCATAGTTTGAATTTATGCTTTAATCTTATGTGCATATTTGAACCGTCGGTCCAAACGGGTTCATCCTACGAGCGTTAACGCGCTATGCAACGATACGTTCATTTTAATTCTCAATTCAATCGCGTGACGTCGTGAAACAACGCGGATCGCAAAATTGAGAATTCAGAATCGATAGTTTCTTAAGTATCTGAGATACAATATTTTATTTCATATCCCCATGTACTCAAGAAACTTTCCATCTCGAACGTTCCCATTCAAAACCACCAAGTTTCGGGATGCCAAAAAACGTCTTTGAATCTCTGAATACAACGAGTGTCGGAATATGAAACCACATTTTATATCCCAACAGAACCTACAAATATAATCCGAAAAAGGCCGATTCCAAAATACGAAGATAGAATTTTATATCCACAGCCTTAGCTTTTTCCAGCCTAGGCAGTTCCTACTGACCCCGCTCCACTACTCTATGTCACTGACCCCTCCTTGTCATGCCATTTCATATTCCGTAGTCGCCAGTTTGCTGAATAATGCCAAAGCCCATGGGATACGAAATTGAATTTTGTATCCAAATGCTTTGGTTATTTTTTTCCAAACCCCACGATAACTTTGTCCTCTCTACATGAAGCTTCAGGCCTCCTCCTTCTAAAAATTCTCTAACCTCCACCGTACAAGTGGCCCCACATCCAGAACTCACTGCCACTTTGGCCGTCCTTAACATCAAAATCCAACATCTCCCATACTTGTCTCCACGAACCATACACTTGAATCGACTTGTCACAAAATTAAATCCAACCCACCTAATTTGATGTTGATTCGACAAGGGGTTCTGTTGGTATTTGAAGGCATACAACCAGAGCTGGCGCTATGAGTAACGTATGGAAAGGTGGTGGGAGTTAGAAGTTCCATCGGCTGGTAACGAAATGTTCTAAGTTATAGGAATACAAAAATTGAAAGGGTGGAATTCGTATTCCACTCATATACGTGGTAGGAGAGAGGGCTTGGCTTCCAAATTTTTTTTCTAAGTATCAGGACCGGTAACATTCCTCGGATTTGAACCGATCCCACAAAAAATAATAATAACAAAAGGAAGAAGATAAAGGACATACCAAAACTTATATATTCCATGATCGGTGAAAAACTCCAAAGCTGACGACGAGCACCGCATACGAGTTTTCGAAACTTCGACCATTGGAACCGACTTGAATAGTTAAACGATCATGTACATGTGAGTCTAAGCGATTCTATAGAGTATGCTAAACGATCAAGTCCCAATTTGACAACGTTTTGGTAACAAACTCACGCGATCGTGCGCCTGAGCCATGGCTATGATGACGCATATGCGCTTTTAGAATCTTGATCATCGAAATTGACTCGAATTGTTAACACGTTGTGTACTCGCAAAATTAAACAATCCAAGACTGCATGTCAAATGATCGAGTCCTAATTCGGCAACATTTCGAAAGCTGACTTGCGCGATCGCATGCCTACGACATACCATTTATTTCATACTTCGATCACATCACACAAAATCATGTGTAAACGTGTGAGTGCATACATGACCTTATGCCGACAACAACTCATTTTCACTTGGGTGTAAGAGAACATCGGGGGCTAACGTTTAGTTTCTTTAGTCAATAGGAAATGAGCATGTGCTTAAGCAATCAAACAAGATTCCAGTCCGAGTAATCAAAACCTCAACAATGTTGGAATTACACACTTACATCGACAAACTGCGACAAAACGTTATGGTTGCTCAACGGAAAGGTCACGATCAATCACTCGACATGACGTGGAGATTTTTCCGACTTTTAAGAAGCTTGTTTTACCTCAAAGCATGTCATGTTATCACAAGACATCCTTTGGGGGTAAGTGTTAACCGACCTTTTGGCCCGAGTATCCAAAGCAGTCCAAGTCCACACGACTCGGCCCATAGCGTGGCTTAACATGCCAGAAGTGTCGCCAAGATACCAATAGACCAAGCCCAATTGGAGTCGTGCAAGAACGATCATCAAGTTTCATCAAAGCTGCTCAATAATAAACCAACGCTCGGGATAGGTATTTAGCCTTGATGCAAATTTCATATCCCTGCCTGCAAACTCATCAAAACTTCATCACCTCCTTAATTTTGTATCCCAAAGTTTACATCCATACTTCGTATGCCGCTTCCTACTTCCCATTGTCGTATCCTGATATCCCTTTACTTTTTGTATCCCACTATCTCCTTACAACAATTTTGTATCCCCTCACATGCCACGTTTTGGATCCCCAAACACAACTTCATGATCCAACGAAGTCTTGGGATCTGTGCAAGCATGATGACCCTTGGATACGAAACCATGGAGGACGTCCTAAATACGAAGTCATAGAGCCATATGGGATACAAAGTCCATATACTAGCAAAGATCAAGAAGATACGAAGGAAATGGCAAGTAATACGAGACCCTGGGATACGTACCTATCTCGGGATTGATACTGATCCCAGGGTACGAAAAGTGGGCATAGGCCCACACATCTCCTGATCTCACCTGCTCCACTTACTCCAACTCTGCTACAAATAGCCTCAACCCTACAGCGTGAAAAGGGATGGCTCCATGCTCTTTGAGCAATTTAGGTAGAAGAAGACCTTCCTACAACCTCCCAAGCATACTCCATAATACCGAAAGGATGAAGAAGCTACTTCTTGGACATTTGGAGCATTTTGGGCTATATAGGCATTTTGAGAACAAGGAACTTACCTCCATTTTGTATATATAAGAACCTTGTTTCCAGCATGGCTATTGTAATGACACAGAACTACTGTACCCACCATTTTAAACTTGAATAAAGAGAATAACAAAAGAGCAAATCCATTTAAAGTGGACCTAGGCCTTTGCAAGCCAAACAACTAATAACATTGTGTCATTTCCTGAATTGTTTCCACTCTGGATATTTAGTTCCATTGTCTTGGAACTCATTGGATGTTTTGCCAACATTTGCGCTTCAACGGATATATATCATACTCTCAACTCCTATATTCTTCCTTAAAGTCGGTAATTTTATGCGAGTGGGGACGTATATCTCATGAACCAAACGTGCGTGATGCCTACCCGTCTCGGGCTCGGCTCGGGTTTGGGTCTAAAATGATCTTATTTTTTGCTTCAAAAACTGGGTTGATTTTTAAATAGTTTCAAGCGTGAGTTTATCCTGAATAGATGCGAGTTCAGCAGGCAGTCATATCCTTTGGCAAACGGCAGCGGTAAAAGGTAAGCAGGTAGAACCCATTAGAAGGTAGCGACGTGCGGGTGGGACCCATTAAGATAGAAGCAAAGAAAATCGGCAAGCGGGTGCGACCCTTTAAGAACAACAACGGAAAAAAGGCGGTGGGTGCGACCCGACAGGTGGACACAACTGTTCGAAGGGGTGGCAAGCGAATATAAATAGGGGGAGAATACTGATCACATTTTCCATTTGATTATTTATGTCTTCTTCCTTCTCTCTTCTTTGCTGTCATTGCTGCCTCTATTATCAAATAAAGAGTTGACATACTCATTACAATCTCATGCAGAAATATTCTAGTGTATCTTGGGAAACTTTAAAAATAAATGTTTTAAGGAAATCTCTAAGGCAAGCCTTAGAATCCCATTTCTTAAATTTGTTTCTAGGAATCACCACGATTTGTTCGTTACTGTAATGCAGTTTCTATACTTGTAGTGGTATTATTTCCCCATATATAACATTATTCTCTTGTTATGAACTACAAGTGCAGAAGCTTTAGGATAGTGGAACCAAAAAAGCATCTTATGGAAAATGATGGAATTTTTCAAGGTAGGGTAGCACATTTGGTAGAATGGTTCATTACCACTGCTATTTCAGTTTTCGTTTCTTCAGTTTGTGTACAAAAATGCATATAATTTATTCTAATGTAAAATGTTTTGAAAATGGATGGATATTTAGGTTATTATCCACTTGCGAATCCTAATAAAAAATTATTTTAGATAATTTGTGTAAGGATCCAAGTAAACGAGCAAAACATACACCATGGATAAGCTTTGAAAAGAAACTAATATTTATGGTATATTGATGTATACTATATGTTATTCGTTATCTAATTATCTATATTTCTCGCTACTGTCTATGTTAATTATTACAGCTCACTAATTTTCGTTGTTTCTTTGGGATTGTGTGTATTATTTTGCATAATTTCAAGGAAATGACATCAGGATTCAAACTAAACGGTGCAAACCCTAAGAAGTTCGAAAGCTTCCAATAAACATATTGTTTTCCTTTTGGAACTCCAAAGAATATGTATACATATAGTGCAAACTTAAGGATAAAATGAATAGATTATATAAGTATATAAACAGCTATGATAATGCCATGAAAATTTTGGGGCATTAATAGAATTGCTTGCAAATTCTATGGTGCATGCATAGTGCAGAGTAAGAGGACTATTTCTCAATATATCACAAGGTAGTAAGGTACAAGTATGAGAAGGCACAATGTAAAAAAATAAAAATAAAATCAACCTAAATATTCGTGAATATTTGGGTTATCATGTTAACTATCATGAAATGGCTTACTGTTGTACAAAGTAGATCCATATGTCTAATCTTGATAAGTCACACTAGCTACGTGGCCCATTCTAATTATTTATTTCTTATTCATAGTTGGTCAATTTAAGTTATTTGCAGAAAAGAGAGTGAAGTCTCTTTTATTTGATGCAAAGTAATGTTACAAAATGTTGTAAAATAAACTATACAGGATACCAATATATACAAGCCACGATGGGATATAATATAAGTTATGTACATAACATGTTAAGCCCAGTAAGCATAATATTGAAATAGTGGTCGAATGTCTTCTTGCTTTATTATGCCCCTTCAATACAATCAAGGATATTCCGCAACCCCCTTTTCTCTGCCTCCATCACGAATACATAAATTTGATCTTAATCGCAAGATCTTTAGTGAGTAAATTCACCTTATGGAAGTAGGCAGGAATATGATTCACATTTAATTTTCCAGCACCGTTTGCTCATGCACGAAATAGAGATCAACCTCTATGTGTTTGGTGCATGCATATTAAATGAGGTTGACTTAGAGTGATACGGTGCTCAAATTGTCACACCTAGTCGTTGGTGGCATGTTCAGTTGAAACCCTAGTTTTTGGACAAGTGAAATAGTCCATAGACTTTCAACTGTCGTACTTGTCGTTGATTGATACTCGGTTTAGTGCTTGAGGAGAGATGGTTGGCTGCTTTTAAACACCAAGAATTAGGATTGGATCCTATATAAACAAAATATCCGGTCAAGGATCTACGATCGTCTGGATCTAACGACCAATCAACATCACTGTAAGCACGAATTGGTAATTCCCTACTTGCTCTTAAAACTAGATCATAGTCCATTATTTCTTTAGATAATGAAGAATGCATTTTACTGCACACCAGTGTTCACTTAGAGGGATTTGCATGAACTGGTAAACCTTGTTTACACTAAAACTCAATCCTGGTTTAGTGACAGTCACATATTTTAAAGCATCCACTATGCTCTTGTAGTGTTTTACATCTTTGATTGGTTCACCTTTGTGTTTGGATAACCTAAAGCCACTGGTCATAAGTGTTGGTAAAGGTTTTGCTTTACCCATATTTGCACATATAAGTGTATCTGAAATATACTTCTTTTGTGATAGAAGAATTTTTGACTTTGACTTTTGTATGACTTGTATGCCTAGGAAATAATTTAATTTCCCTAGAACCTTTATACAGAAAGCCCAGTTAAGATAGCTAATTATGTCATTCACTTCAGCACTATCACTTCCAGTTATCAAAATGTCGTCAACATACATAAGTATGTATGTTACATTACCAATTTTCTTTTAATGTGGAGTGAATTGTCAGATTTAAAGTCATAAAACCCAGTTTTCCGAAAGTGTCCTTGAGTTTGTCATACCAAACCCTCAATGCTTGCTTTAAACCATATATGGCCTGGTGTATTTTGCAGACCTGGTTCTTTCCATTCCCATTACTATACCCTCTTAGTTGTTGTATGTAAACTTCTTCTTGAAGATCCCTATTTAAGAAGGCATTGTAAACATCTAATTACCTTATACTCCATTGTTTGTGTAAGGAAATCGTGATGATGATTCTGATGGTTGTGGGTTTGACTATAGATGAAAAAGTTACATTGAAATCGAATCCAAATTCTTGTGAGTGTCCCTTACCCACGAGCCTTGCCTTATATTTTAGAACAATCCCATCTGGAATTCTTTCTAATTTATAAGTCCAATTGCACCCTATAATGATTTTATGACCTTGGTGGTGACATAGATTCTATGTTTTGTTCTTTATTAAAGCATTGTATTCCTCATCCATAGCATTTTTCCAATTTTCACCCTTAATAGCCTCTTTGGAATTGACTGGTTCCGTGTCACTTAAACTGGTGACATATATTTTTGGCTTGAATATTCTCATGTTTGTCCTTGTCATCATGTGATGAGTGTTTTGGTTGTCACCTTGATTCTGTGTTTGTGTGTTAGGGCTTGATGTTCCGTCACTATCATGGTTAGTGGCTTGTATACCAATATTTCTTGTATTGCTTCATTGTTGTCAGAATAACTGTCATTATTAACAGACTCTATTGTTTTGTAGCTTGATCCAGTGCTTGATGCACTGCAATTTTCATTTGCAACTTCACTGTGTTCATGTTTATTACTGTGCATGATCCCATTAGATCAGCTGGGTGGCGGTAGAGTTATGGTTTAAGGACTAGTAATTCTTTTGGTAGTTATTAATTTCCTTTTCTACAAAAGGAAAAGCATGTTCATTAAATGTGACATGTCTAGAGATAAAAAGTCTACCACTACCACTTTAACATTCGTAAACTTTTTAATTACTTGCGTAACCCAAAAAAGTACATGGTGTGAATTTGTCACATAATTTGTGTTTATTATATGGCCTTAGACAAGGAAAACATAGTCATCCAAAGGTTTTAATTTCATAATAATATCATTTGATACCAAACATCATTTCATGTGGGCTTTCATTCTTTAAAACTTTAGTAGAAAGTATGTTTATTAAATACACTGTTGTTGCAAATTCCTCTATCCAAAGTTTTAATGGTAGAGACGCATGTGACATTAGTGTCAGACCTGTCTCTACTATACGCCTACGATTTCTCTTCACTAAGCCATTTTTTTCTGATGCATGAGGACATGTCATTCTAAGCATGATCCCCTTACTATAAAAAACACCTTTTAAGTGGTTTAAATTCGGCACCACCATCAGCTTGTATGATCTTAATAGTGTTGTTTATTTTTTTTCTACACATGTGACAAATTGCACAGTTGCATCATATTCTTCTGATTTGGCTTTGAAAAAATAAATCCAAATATATTTAGTAAAACATCAACAAAAGAAAGATGATACCTATAACCATGGTCTGATTTTATTTGGGATGGCCCCCACAAATCTTCTGCAATTAATTCTGGTGGTGCACTATATATAGTGTTAGAGTCACTGAATGATAGTTGGTGACTCTTGTCAATAGGGTAGTGTGTGCAAGTGTAAGGCTAATGTATATATTCAAAAGCAATTTTATTATCGTTCAATATATGTTTTACAACACTAATTCTAGGGTTCCCTGATTTTCAATGCCAAATATCAATTACATTCATTTTGCTAATAGCATTAGTTTCTACATTATAACATGAACTTCCAGTTACAGTGACGTTTCTTGACTTGACATTGCTGAACTTGTAGAGGACATTGTCTAATTTACCCAGCAGTAGTATGTCTTTATTCAGCAAGTCTCTAACTAGACAAAACTTTAGGTGAAACTCAATCTACACGTGATTATCATTAGCAAATTGTGACACACTTGTCAAATTCTTTCTCATTTTAGGTAGTCTTAGTAAAATATTATGATAAAGTTCCTTTTTTCCTTTAATGTACCCTCTGCCAATGTGTGAGATACTTTACTGTTTCACTATTACCCAAACTAATACAACGCGCACCTAAATAGCTTTTACTATCAAGATTTAAGTTCTAAAGATTACTTTTGATGTGATTTGTTGCACTTAAATCTATGTACCACTCATCCAAGTTTAGTTCTTATGTTTTGTTAGAGTCATCATTTTGTTAGATTTTTTGGGGAGGAAGAGGAATAGATTAATGAGAAAAAGGAATATTTGGAAAAGAGGAAAACTTTTAAATTTGCTTTATTACTCTTTTCTTTTCTTAATTCTTCCTTCATACATCCTTCTTG
Organism: Allium sativum; assembly: GCA_030737875.1. Classification (NCBI taxonomy): domain Eukaryota; kingdom Viridiplantae; phylum Streptophyta; class Magnoliopsida; order Asparagales; family Amaryllidaceae; genus Allium; species Allium sativum. The sequence goes on from CM060920.1 coordinate 348,214,777, forward strand.
ATACTTCCTTCATACATACAAATGAGACAAACTCTTATTTATATCTTACAATACATCTTTCTAGGTTTGCAACATTAAAACCTTTCATTAATGAATAATTATCCTTTCAACATTAAAACCTTTCTAGAAATCTTCAATCTTTAATGGCTCGCCAAAAAACCATTTCAAATTATATTCCAACACTCCCTCCTAATTTGAAATTTCCTTTCTTACTCCATGCATAGCTCTCGTTTTTCGAAAATCTTTGTATCTCACGTGTTTTGGCAGAAATAAAGAAATTATCCAAGCTTTCCTTTTTCTTCTCTTCTTTTTCACCATGAAGATCTTTAACATGATTTCTCGATTCCTTGTTGCAAAGCTCCGTTCTTTTTGTCCTCCCCCATTCGCACAAGATGTTCCAAAAAGTGTGTGCTCTAGCTTCCATTTAATTCTGGTGTCATTAACTTTGAATGAGTCATATAAGTCATCTTTCCATTCTTTCATAACTTCCAAATTTTTCTTGTACTTGAAATCTCTAACAGTATATTGAATTTCTTTGACTTCTTTATTTCCATCTCTTTTGTTATCACCTTTCTTAAAAGGATCACTGACTACATGACTCAAACCACGAGCTTTTGACTTTTCCATGAACTCATCGTATATTTTTTCATGCATAAAAGTACGAGAACCAACACAATAATATTGTCCCTGATTAAAGAACAATGCAACATGAGCAAGCTCGTTAACATCCATGTGACTAGCAAAGGCTGCACTAGTTGTGGAGCCAAAACCAGAGATCACATTAAGAACACCATCAGGACCTCCTTTACATTCTTCTGCCTTCTTCGCATTTTCCCAAGCATCCTTTTTTATTGAATCATCATCGACCTCAGCATCGTCAGGGTCACTCATCTTGATAACCTTATTTTTATTATCTCCTTTGTCTTTTGTTTCTACAACTTCTTTTATTTCACTGTAACTTTCTTCAACGTCCTTTATCTCCATGCCATCCTTTACGTCCTCTTCTGCTTCGATTATCCATTCATCTATCATGTCTTTATTCTTTTCACCATTCTCAATTTTTAAATCCTCTTTGAGGTTTACATTAGCAACTTTATCACCATTTTCCTCCTCCGCATCAATAAGTTTTTCATTCGCTTTATTCTGGTCACCGACTTCTTCTTTCTCTTCTTTTACGTCATCTTCTACTTCAACTTCATATTCTTCCACGACTTCCTCCTCGATTTCTTCTTTAGCGGCTTTCTCTCTCCTCAGCTCCTCTTCAGCTTTTAACTTCTTCTCCGCCACTCGAACATCAGCAATTTTTCTCCATAGCCTCTTGACTGATTCACATTCGCATTCACCCTTGTAAAGTAATCTGAAGTCGATTCGGATTCACTCATCTTCATTGCTTCGAAATCACTCCTTAGCGATTGAAGCTTAACTTTCTTTACTTTGTCAACTCCTTGGAAAGATTTTTCCAAAATTTCTCAGGCTTCTTTTGAAGTGGCTGCATCCGCTATTTTATCTATCATTGAATCATCCAAACATTGATGGATGAGGCTAAGAGCAAGTTGATCTTTTTCCTTCGTTTTTGCTAAAGCTTCCTTCTCCGTTCGAGATAATGTATTTTCATTTTCTGGCTCGTCGTAGCCTTTGTCTACGATCTCCCATACTCTTTGTCGTCCAAGTAAAGCTTTCATTCGAATACACCATTTTTCATAATTTTCTTTTGTGAGACGAGGATATTGGAGGGGAAACATTACACTGTTTGATATTTTATCACACCTTCACTAACTTGGCTCTGATACCACTTTGTTAGATTTTTTGGGGAGGAAGAGGAATAGATTAATGAGAAAAAGGAATATGTGGAAAAGAGGGAAACTTTTAAATTTTCTTTATTACTCTTTTCTTTTCTTAATTCTTCCTTCATACATCCTTCTTGATACTTCCTTCATACATACAAATGAGACAAACTCTTATTTATATCTTACAATACATCTTTCTAGGTTTGCAACATTAAAACCTTTCATTAATGAATAATTATCTTTTCCTGAATAATTATCCTTTCAACATTAAAACCTTTCTAGAAATCTTCAATCTTTAATGGCTCGCCAAAAAACCATTTCAAATTATATTCCAACACATTTTGCATTCTTATGTTGTTTGTAACGATTCTTGATTGCCCTAGTAGTGCTACATTTGCATTAGGTCCCCTTTGAATTGATTAGCTTAATTGATTCATATTGTACTCAGTATTGAACCTGAAATAACATTTGCTGGCTACATAACCAATTTTTTCACACATTTGACATTTATTTATGCTGTTAGAGTTCCATCTACTCCCCCTGGCTCTGCCCCCCTGAATGTTGTTACCCTTTTGAAACTGAGTTTCTTGCTTGCTAGTTTGATTTGGATACCCCTTCATTAGTTCTTGTTTCTTGAACTAGAAGCATAATTGATTTACTAGTCGGACCGTGTCAAATTCTTTTGTTCAACTCTTCCTTCATGATCAAGAAGGGTTGAATGAACATATTGAAGGTTAGGAATAGTTCTTTGTGAGGCAATAAAAGTCACCAATGACTCGTATTCATCCTCTAAGCCGCTAGTTATGTATAAAACATGCTCATTTTCAGATATTCTATGACCAGTTGCAGCCAATCTATCACATATATTTTTTGATCCTTTTAAGTTATTCACTCATAGGCATGTTATTTTTCTTTATACTTTGTAACTGCTGCCTATAATGCACCGCCCTGCTGTCGACTACGAGTTGAAATTTTGTTTTATAGTACTCCATATTTCATAAATAGTGTTATTACCAATTATTTGAGACAGCGAATTCACACTTATAGAGGATATCAACCATGATGCTAATAGGCTATCTTGCTTTTGGTATCTGATGTAATCTTGATTACTGACAAAGTTCCCTTCTTTATCTTGTATCATAACAGGTGGTATCACCATAGTGCCATTGATGTATTCTTGGAGACCATAACCTCTTAATGATGTCTCCACCTTATACTTCCACAACATGTAATTATCTTCATTAAGTTGGATGGTGATTACATGACTCTTGGGGTTTAATTAGCATGTGAGAGGAGGAAGAGGTATCAGTAACATCGATTCTTGATGTGGCAAAACTGGCAATGTCATTGTTGCCTGCCATAGTGAGAAAATGATGAAAAACACAAGAAGGTGAAGAAGTGAAGCACTTCTGAAACAAACATCGTGGGAGTTGAGGTTACTGGACGACAGGATTTGCACCCAAAAAAATGTGATTCTTGCTACCATAATCACTGATCAGTTGATAACACTAGTGTCAGATAGTCAAAACTGGAGCCAAGGATGAAAAATGGTTAGAAAACAACTGATTCAACGCTTCAGCGAGGTAGTTGATGGAAAGAACTAATTTGAATGGTATAATGCTGAGAGATGGGGATCATCTCCGATAATGAAACTAAACTGAGGAGAGAATCGATACGGCCACAACCCCTACGATCGGCAGAGACACCTACAACTGGTGGTAGATGATCCGAAATTGCAGGATCATGATAAGATGCCATTTGGCAATGGTGTGCTTTGATACCATAAAAGGACTTGCAAAAAATGAGTAAAGTCTAATTTATTTGATGAAAAGTAATGTTATAAAATGTAGTAAAATAAACTATACAAGCTACCGATATATACACGATGGCCTATAGTATAAGTTATGTACATAATAGGTTAAGCCCAGTAAGCATAATATTGAAATAGTGGTCGCATGTTTGCTTGCTTTATTACATATAACTCATTTAATCATACTTGTGAGGAACAAAGGATATTTTCATGTAGTTTCACATTTGTTTGCATGCTATTGAGACATTTAGATGCTTGTGAGTAACGTGTAGGTAAGTTTATTCTTATCCACAGTTTCATTTAGCTAATCCACCTAGATTTGAAGGATTATTTGATTTTGTAAATTGTTCGGTTTATCCACCATTTATTTTGTTTTACTTTTTTTGAAATTAATGACACATGTTTCAACTTCTTTTACAAATACCATAACTTGTTAGAATAGGAAAGATGAACAATTTTAATCTATTGAAATTTATCTAAATAAGGAATAGAGCATACATCTCTACACCATTCTTCACAATTTCATATCCACCTTGCAAAATTCTTTGTTCCTCTATAAAATGGACGACCTATGTGTTCATATAGACAACCTCAAACTCTACTACAATTGCATCTCCTTCTCCCAATTTTCTACGTACACTATCATTGCATTGTTACCTCTTTCCCTTACAAAGGACTATTAAGAATCTAAGATAACTTTCTTTTAGAAAATTAAGCTTTAGCTTATAGCAGCAAAGAGCTACTCAAAGCATTAGAAGGCCCAACTAGTCGCAAACCTTTGACTTGTTTGAGTGTGCACTAGATTGAGGACATGTCAAGTCCTCTAGTGAATGAATTTGTTAGTCATCAACACTTTATTCAACTGTGGTGCGATATACCTTATATTGACAGGGCGATGAATTGAAAACTCTTCACTGGTCATGCCAACTTTTGTGGGTCGGTGACAGAGAAACACATGAAGGTAATATTGGCATACGGGATTCTTATTCGGTGCTAAGGATGGAAGATTCATAAGAATATGCTCCTCTTTGGGCATTATATCACACATGGAAGAATTTTATTTTCATCCAGTATGTAATAACAATGAGTTTCTAACTGGTGTTATGGTATTTACAACAATGTTTTGATGTTAAATTCTCAATAGTAATGCACATAAGAATAATAATGAACTTGAAGGAAAAACAACAGAGAAAAAAAGAAATAAATCTTAAACAAAAATGACATGTTTTCTATATATATAAAAAATAGTTAATCCACCATAGACTAACTTACACAAAATTATGTTAAACAACTAAGAAAAATTTGAAGTGTGGGTTAACTAATTAAACTAGTGGATAAATAAAAGTTTACCTAACGTATATTGTTGTTTTAGAAATGGATAGTCGACAAATACTCATTTTTACGCACTGTTGAATGTTAGATCAATTATATTCAATTTTCAGCTACCTTCCATAATATACGGATGTGAAAGAATTTCTGAACTACTTGCCTGACGAATTATATATAATAAAACATTGGCAATAGTGGAAATATAGATAAATATTATTAAATTTATACTCGATTATAAAAAGCACCTAATATAGGGTTAATTTTGTCCAAATATAATCATGTTCTAATAAAAAGTTAAAAAACATATAAGAAAAAATATCAATAACCAGACCTCATTTTTAAATTTCCATAATTTATACCCATGAAGTTTAAGTCTAATGTAACAATTGAAAAATAGGTCATTTATCTTCCCTTTTAATCGAGCTTAACATTGAAATAACGAATTAGAAGTAATTATTGTTGAATTTAGTTTTATATCAACTATAATTGATGGATAAATAAGTGAATCGATTAATTACCACTGGAATTTAGAATGTTATTTCTGACTTATATGGAGTAAATAAAGTGAGGTTGCTAATTTCAAATGAGTAGAAGCGCACCAATGTTTTTGTGCAAGTGGAACCAATAAAACATTGAGTGTTATACTTTGTTTATCTGGTCTTGATTTATTATTTAATGAATGTATAAGGTAATTTGTAAATCTCTCCATAAATATTTGATAATTTTTATATTAGCATATGGGTTTTGTACTACCATTTAAAATATTCTTCTTCGTTCATTTCTACTATTTCATGTTCCAAACAAAAAAAAAAAAAAAAAAAATCATTTTTTCTTTTTAAAAAGTTGAATGTTCATTCTAAACAAGAAATATATTGAATTACTATTACAGATGAAATTTTTCTTTAAATTTGGTTTTAGTTTATTATTTTCACATTTGCTTAATTCTTTCCATATGAAGGGCAATTTCATTCAAATTGGATCATGATTACATGGATGCGTGCTTGTTTTGTGCGCGATCCTTTTAGTTTATTATTTTGCATTGTTTCAAAATGAAAACGATAACAAAAAATATTAAATACATAATAATAATATAGTACTATACATACAATGTTATACATTTAGTTCCACCTAAATATCCAATTGTAAATTACATGAATAGTAATAATATAAAGTCAGCTCATGGTTTAATAAACTTTATAAGAGGATGAAGATCTAATGTAGTTTTCATGTGTAAATTAGGAACAAAAATTTTCTAGTGAAGGAAATGTAAGTTTATCAAATCCTTTTTATTTATTTTATTTATTTATTTTCACTTTGTAATGATTGATAAAACTCCCATCTATTTATTATAGCTCATCTTGTAACTAAATGGCAAAGATGTATTCTTACACGGTTTCTTAGGGAAAATAAGGATAAATGCCCCTAACATAGCAAAAATAAAGTACCACGTTGACATTGTGGTGGAACAAATAGAAACGAAATTTCACAAAATAAGCAAACACAAATAATAGATATACAACAACTCGTAATTTTGAATGTTTTGCATTTAAATATCTGAATCTTTATTTAATGTGATAAATTTAATTTTGAAAACCATCATAAAAAGCCTTTTAATTAATAAAACATGCAGGTAAATTTGTTTTTTTTACTTAAACGTTTGTTTGATGAAATAACGATAAAATGGCCAAAATTCATCTCATCGAACAAGGATTTTTTACTCGATATAAGTTATTTCCACATTTTGGACATGTCTAACATACAATGAGTCATTAATTAGGGAACAAAAATATTCTGGTGTTTTAACAAAATGAAACTAGTAATGTTATAGGTTATAACTTACTTGGGTCAAATGTAATATCTAAGAAAGGGAGAAGTGGTGTGTAAAGTAGAATAGAGGGGTGATGCTTTCTGTACTAGACTAGGATTTTTTTAGCTGGGCTTTTATAGGCTCTTAATTAACCTCAACATAATATTTATGAAGTTTATTTTCAAGATATAAATGTGGAAAACATAATCTCTTCTGCCTCTTCCCTTTGTTGTAATCGCTCTAATCCAAACGTCGCTACTCTTCAATCTCATCAAACTCTTTAAAAGGTCCTTCATAACATGGAAAAATGGAATATTAGGTCAAAGGTTGAAGAAAGGAGGCATAACCTGGACATTAATGAACGTCCTTGTGAATTCAGCTGAAGAGGATGTGGTTTGTGAGTTTTAGAGGCAAGGGAAGTTAGTGGCTTGCTTTTGGGTGATGGTAGAAAATGTTCTTAAGGCTTAAGTATGTTTTGAGGTAAGTTAACTTACCATTGAAAAATTAACTGTTTGTGCTTATGTATGTATATGTTATGTAAATATGAAGTAAAGTTAACTATGAATATATTATGTGTATTCGCTCCTATTACCCATCATAACATGCAACTTGGCCTTGACTTTGCATTTTTCATGTTGGTTTGGTTTTATGGAGTGTGGAAGTATGTGTGTAATTGTATGAAACAAAAGAGTTTGTGTAAATGCACTTCGAAATCCCTTGTGTTTAATTTGTTTAAAATGACGGTTTGTTAATTTATGATAATATAATATATAGTGCTTATGATGTAAGAATTTTTATACATCTCATTTATGTGGTCCATATAACGAATTTGGAATTATTAAATTAAAATTAAATGTAATTATGTGGTCATTTATGGAGTCCATTGATTTGATAGGATAAGATTGAAATAGAAGGTATATTCCTTTAAATATGGATATTCTCTATTAACGGTCAACCTTGATGAACGGTTGAGATTATATCCACAATGGAATTTGCCCCTCTCTTTGCATATAAATATAACCCAATATTCATCGTTAGTCTTATCGAAAAGACATCACAAAATAATAGTACGGCTAAGAGAGAAAGCAATTTCTAGATCTAAAACTTATAGATCTATATCTCACAGAGCCGGTCCTAAGACTTATGATGTCCGGTGCAAAATGCTAAATGATGCCCCAAAAGTTTAAAAAAAATCACAATGATACTGAATAATTTTCATATTATAATGCATTAATATTAGAGAATTCAATACTATTATTTTGGGTTAATAATGCATGCATTGTAAATAAAAATAACGAGATCACAACGCAAAAAAGTCATAAATAATAAGTCTAGATATGAAAAAAATTACATACAAACTTGAGATATGTCAACTACTAGAAATCAACATTTGCTACTTTTGTACCACTAGAAAGCTAGCACTCCATATATCTGCAAATTATGATATGAATAACTTGGTCATTTGCAAAAAATATATTTATAAAGTAATAGACATAATATAACGTTATTTTAACAATAAATAATAAAAGTAAACAACATATGTCAATACCTTTTTTTTCTCTTTGCAAAATGTGTCATTTAAAATGTTTTCTTCTTGCATTTTTAGAAGCGAAATCATCAATGACGTCTTCATATTCAATGTCTTTCAAGATATCATTTTCAATGCATATGATTGCTAATCCATTAAGTCTGTCTTGGCTCATGGTTGTTCGTAAATATGACTTTAGTAATTTCAATTTTGAAAAACTTCGTTCCGCGGATGCAATTGTCACTGGAAGAGTTAGGAGAATCCTATATACAATCATCACATTTGGAAATATATCCACACTTTTCAAAAAATCCAAAATTTCAATAGTCGTCCATGGCTTTTCTACATCATATGATTCACTAGGTAATGTAAGCTGTAATATTTGTAGTTCTGAAAGTAATTCTTCTGCGTCAATATCGGAGGCACTTCCATTTCTCAAAGCTAGATCTACTTTTTCACAACAATTTTTTAATCCATCATCATCTAATGATTTTAATTTCAAGGCATCGAACAAAAAAACAAATGTTGACTGAAGTGAATTTGATTGCTCAAATCTCTCTTTTAATTCTGAAAGAGCAATATCCACTATAACAATAAAATAATCGGTTCTGAACGATTCTTCAGCACTCTGCTGCTCTCTTTCAGAATTTGCAGTTTCATCAAATTGACGTTTTCTACCAACTCGATATTTCAAATGAAATATCTGATCAATATTCATTTTACAAGCAATTTCTCCTGCTTGGTTCTTTGCAGAATCAAATCCATTTTCTCTATACTTTTCAAAAAAAGAAACAAGACCTTCCAATGATTTTACCGTAATATCAATGCTCATATCTTCAGATTGTAATTTTTTGCTGACCATATTAACTTTTGAAAGAATTTCATACCAAATAACTAAACTTAAGATGAACTCAAAACTTGATAGCTCTTGGTTTGCTAAAATTTTTGCATCTCGACATAATTTTGCATCATTACTTATCTCTGCTAATTTAAACAGTGCATCTCTAATTTGAGGAACTTGATGTTATATAGCTTTGACACTTTCTACGTGACTTTCCCCACGTGTAGTCGACAAAGATTTCAACGTGAGGTTGTCAACATATTCTAATAAAATAACCCATCACTTAGAAGAATTAGCAAATATTGTATATATGCATTGGCACGCTCCAAAAAATGATTTTGCTCGAACACAAGAATTTGCCATATCACAAATAACTAAATTAAGAGAATGACAACCACAAGGCATGTAAAAAGCTCTAGGATTAATATCACGTAATCTTTTTTGTACACCAAGATTTTTTCCTTTCATATTTGATCCATTGTCATATCCTTGGCCCCTCACATTATCAATGTCAAGTTCATACGAGTCTAGTGCATTCTTCAATGCTGTAAAAAGCCCCAACCCAGATGTTTCTTCAACATTCAAAAACTCCAAAAAAAATTCTTCAACTTTAACAGGATTACTTTTCATATCTACACATCGTATGATCAAAGTCATTTGCTCTTTATTACTTGCATCAGGAGTGCAATCAAGTATAACAGAATAATACTTTGCTTCTTTTATTTTTGAAATGATTTTTTTTTTTTACTTTAGATCCAATAATCTCAATCAGCTCATTTTGTATTTTGTGGCTAAGATAATGATAATGAATATCTTTATCTTGAATGAGACGGAGATGATGTTGCATTACTGGATCAAACTCAGCTATCATTTCAACTAAGCCTAAAAAATTACCACTGTAGCTCTCATAAATTTTCTCGTTCGATCCACGAAAAGCTAAATTGTTAATAGCAAGGCACTTAACAATTGCAATTATTCTAAGCATGACTTGTTTCCAATGTTCTTTATCTTTTTGAATAAGATCTTGCATATTTTTATCAATTGTTTGATTACATTGTAGTCTTTTTTCCAACTCAACCCATGCAACGTAGTTAACATTGTGTTCTTTACTTCTTTCATGTTGTGTAAGTTTCACACTCAGATGCCTCTAGTCTCTAATTCCATCTTTTGCTAATTGACTTTTTGAACTCATTACATTAAACAACTTACAACAAAAACAAAATACTTTATCTGTCAACCTAGAATAAACAAGCCATCTTCTATTATGGTATTCTCCATTACTCATTTGTCTCTTGTAATAACTTATAGAAAAATGCCTATAGTTATCATCTTGAGGGTAAGCTATATTAAATTCCCTAATAGGACCCTTCTCAACAAGTAAATCTCTTCTATTTCCATCCATATTATCCCAGACCGCTGGATCATATATATTCAAAACTTGTTCCGATGACGTGATCTTGGTCTCATTCAATTGTTGTAAACGTTGGACATCACTTTCATCTACTATTTGTTGCGGTGAAATCTCAATATCATGTGCAGTTTCTTCTGTATCATTAATTCCTTCATTCACCGTAGTCTCATTTTCTATTATATCGTCGGAACCAATTTCATGTTCAAAATCACAAGATTGTTCTGTATTATCAACCAAATCTATCGTTTTTGAAAAATACTTGCTAAGAGACCCTCTTAATGATTTGGCTATCTCTTCGTTTCTTTTTTGTTTTTTCCTGTTAGAACTTTCGGATGGTTGCTTTCGTGGAAACATTACAACTATCTTTTATTTTTTTCAAATTGAAAATATGACTCCTGTTGAAAAAAATCAATTTTTAGTAAGGAAAAAAAATATTCATCAAATTTATAAATAAAAATTGATATTTTGTTAAACAAACCAATCCAAAGAACAAAAAAAAAATTATTTAATTTTATTAAAGCTTCTGTGACAAGAACTTTAAGCTTCAAATTGTTTATATTCGTCTAAATGGTTAATTGGTTGAACTTAAACCATGTACGTTTATAGCGATATAAGTTTTGGCAGCTCCAACCATATAGATAACTTTAAAATGCATCAGAACATTTTGATTATCATTATATTAACCAATTTCTAATCACTAAGACACTAACCAATTGCATAATTTACTGATTATTGTTATATTAACCAATTTCTACTTGCTAACCATTTGCTAAATTTCAGATATTTATCGAAAGGCATCTACATAATTCTAATTAGTAATCACCAACCAGGCAAAGATTAAACAAAATTGGATAACAATTTAGAAATTAGAGAATCATAGATACCTGAACCTGAGGTAGATCTCCTCCCTGATGAGTTTCGCTCCTCTTCTCGTCAATTTAGAAACTGGTCCTGATGCCTTTCGCCCTTCCTCTTGAAGACTCCTACGCGCAACTCATTAGCTTGATTCGATCGCTACTTTCGAACACCCTTCCTCTTCTCGATTCGATCACTGCTCCTCTTTTATTTATTTTATTTATTTATTTATTTTGCTTTGCGGTGGAAAATTTGATGCTGTAGGTTTTCTGATGCCTCGATCGCTGCTTTGAATTCGATTCGATGGCTGCTCCTTTTTTTCTATCGGTATGCGGTGGAAAATTTGATGCCCTAGGCTTTTTGATGCCCTGTGCGTATGCACCTTCCGCACCGGGCCAGAGCCGCTAATGACATCTCATTATCTTCTTCTTAATCAATGTCTATAGGTATGATTTATGTATTGTTTGTAACTAAGAGCATGGTCAAGATCTTAAACAAAAATACAATAATGATTAAAAATCAAATTCACTTGTTATTATGTTACATGTGGTATCGGAGCAAGTTGTTGTCGTATTCTTAGTTCAAATTCATAGTAGAATCATGCTGGTATTATGTTTTCCGCAATTAATCAGCTTGATTCTTTTATAATATCATGTATTAATTATGTTTATTCAAATTACATGTTAATAATATTATTATTTTTTCTTAACTGGTTTAGCGATTTATTATGATTATGATGCAATAATTATTTTGGGTCTATTTTTCATTTTTTTTTGTATCACTAATAAGCCAAAACATGCCTTTTGTGTCAGAATTGAATGAAATTTTTATAGCTGATTGAAAACAACAAGATCTTTGAGAATCATCGCTCTGTTGTGAATTTTTACATTTTTTGTTGCTTTTCCATCAACAACCATAATCATAATTCGTGATAATTGAAATTTCGTATGATGTTTTTGTGAAATTTTGGTTGAATAGAATTAAACTTGCTCCTTTAAAATATTTGTGTATCTTCTTATCATTGAAATAAATGTTGATGACATTAATTTACATTATTATTTGATCCACATAATGGCCATTTGCATTTATTTCTATAATAATTGCGTTAAATGTGGGTATTACGATAATAAATCAATTAATTAATTGTCATAAATGCATCAATTGTTTCGGTTATACTAAATTAATGGTGGAGCAAGTTATAAATGGAAAGGCATATATTTTATTGTTGGATGCATTTTATTATCATATAAATATTTGTGACTTTACTCATTGAAAATACGTTTCCGTTTTATGCGTAGGTTAGCATAAATTAAATAGAAACAATTGATTTGTGTTATTTGGTATGATATTTTCTATGTCATTTAGATACAAGTTTATGTGGAACTTAATTTTAGCATTCAAATGTGACTTTTTTATTGTAATTATTTATGAAGTTCGTTATTTTACTTATTTAGGGAAAGTCATGAATATAACCACATACTTAAAACAAAATATGTAATAGTTATGATTAAAATATGAGGCTATAGTTATGTTAACGATATTTTTCGTCAACAACGGAGATATGTTAATGGGGATGGACCTAAAGGAAAAATAGGTTGTTAGGCCTTTGCATGTTTGGGTTAGATCAGTGTCCCTAAATATCAAAGCTTTGGGGGAGAAGGATCACTAAACTCAATCCTTGATACAAGACCTAACTTATGGTAGACAGGAATTCTGCACTAAACTTATTGAAAAGATCTAACCTCATAGGAAAGGTTTAAGCTTGCAGGTAGGGCTTGAACATATAAAAAGGGGGATGTTTCATCCGATCTGCGGCAAGGCTTAGGCAAGGATTCACATTGGTGTAGGAAACAAACAACAAATTGTAGCAACGATAATTAAGAAATATCACGATAAGTTCTTAAGAAGATACCATAAGTATACATTCGCTCTTTATTAATCTTTGATTTGGAATACATGAACAGAATAGAAGGAAGCCTTGAACTGGTATAAGTATTAGGGTTTAGAGAAGAGTACAAGAATTAGAATCAGAGCCCCCCTTTAAATGTGACCCATGAGGTCTTATTTATAGAGAATTCGGGGGTCCTTCTGCTATTGGGTTGTTGGGATTGTAGGAGCCTCAAGCAAACACTTTTCTCCTTGGTCTCAGATGTTTGGCTTTCGACCGCTTTGTGGTGCGGATTATAGCTTCCGGAGGGAAGGTCCCGATCAGTTGAGGCTTCTTTGAGATTGAGATGAGCTTGTCGACGTAGTGCTTTCGGATGATATTTGAACTTCCGGTAGTATCTCCTGGGTGTAGGCTCTCGGACGTAAGCTTTCATATGTAGGCCCCTGGCTTTCTTGCGTATACTTAGAGGAGCTAGTCCTCCCGACGTATATGGATAGCTGCTGGTTCGAAACCGCTATCGGTGTCTTTACTAAGTAGATTAGTATAGATAGCCTGTATCTCCGCTAGGGTTCCGGTTGGCCTTCCGATGGAGCTTTTAAGATGGTTCAGTCTTCCGAAAGGTAGCTCCCGGTGATGTGTTGTTATCCATCAATGTGACCTTTCGGTATTTATGCAGCAGATGTTTCTGCAGTTCGTTCTGGATAATCTCTATGTACTTCTGGTGTGATACTTTTGATGATTTCGTCTTTTGATGTATCGGTATTAAGTGAATTAATACCGATGGCCCTTCCAGGTTTCAATTGGCAGAGCTCTTATTTCCCACTTTCTTGGTTTCCGGTCCAGACAACCTTTCGTACTAGAATTCCTAACCGGACAGATCCTGTCGGATGAACCCAGTCAAATAGGGCCTACCGGATAGACTTTGCTGGCATTTTGTAGGCTTTGAGCTCCTTTCTCCTTGGAGGCTGTCGGTTTATGCTGCCCTCAGATCATTCTTTACTGCTCTCAGCTTTTCCTATCATTTGGCTTTTCACTTTTGGAAGGTTCTTCTGTGTTTGTGTTCCTCCGATACCCCTTCACTATTAGTTGCTTTTGGAGATAATTTTGGTAGTAACATTTGCCCCCTGGTGAAGGGGTATTTTCGACTTTTCAAGTCAATCTTTTTGTCTTTTCCGAAGTGTCATTTCTGTGTCTTTTGATCTTCCGTGATCGGAAGCGTTGATTGGTCTTCGTTTGTACGATGTGGATTAGAGGTATTTTTTGCATAATTACCATTTCTCCTTCTTCTTCTTCACTTTTTACCTGCAACAATAATTTTCTCAGACCAAATTATTTGTTCATTGAGGATTTGAAACTTACTTCGAGGATTTCTTGACTGAATCTCTGGTAAATATTTCTGCTTTGAACCCTAAGTAGGAATCAAATCGCTCTATCCAAACCAATTAAGGGCTTGTGTGTTGGCTATAAATTGCTTGAATGTCCATGATTTGGATTTCGATTCATGGTTAGCTACATATACAGTTTTTCCCTAAAAATATTAATTTCTAGGGTTTGAGATATGCAAGTTACACAAAAAGAACCTGTTTTTAGGATTAAGTAACAGTCATGGTACCATCGTCATTACCAATTTCTGGCTCCGAGAACCAACTAGGTCTTCTGGTGTTAACTTACAGTTGATTGGTTCTAGTTCAACCGTTACCTTTTCTTCTAAACCTTCTAAGTGTTATCCCCAGGAAAATAAAATGATTTTGCTATTACTAAGGGTTTGACTGTTCTTTAACAAATGTGATAATTGTAATGCGCCTTATCTAAACCAGTACTCGGATTATCTTAATATCCACTATCTCTACTATTTACCACTGATAGGTTTATGTGCTATTACTCCATTGTATTCTAATGAGTATGATATGAATTTATGTACTTATGGAATTATATCACCTGGCAGCATTATGTCTGATAAAAGGAATCTTGGTCCATCACCAACTAGTGTTTGTGGTATTTCTCGGAAGAGGAAGCCTTTCGCCTTGACGAAATCTTTGATTACTTCTCAAGATGAAGTAAACTCCATTCTTGTCAGATTTGGAATGGATAATGCGGAGGCTATTCTTGCTACTTATCGTGATAATATTATGAATCCTCCCAAAGGATATGTTGCGTATTTAGCTGCACATATCTGGCATGAGGGCTTCTTCCCTTTTCCATCTTTTGTATTTCGACTTCTATAGGATTTGGAGGTTGCTCCTATTCAACTCCACCCCAGCACTTATACACTGCTTCTATGCCTTGAAATACTTGCTCTCGAGTTGGGTCAGGCTTCTCTTACTTCTTACCTTATTCAACACTTGGTACGTTTTTCAAAAGGTCGACTTCCCTGTATTCCACGCTACCCTTTTGCGGAAGATCGTTAGTGATGGTGCTGATAAGGTATATCTTGGGAAGACCGGTTCTTCTTCATCAAATGCCATGTTGGTATCTCAGGAAAATTTGCTGATTATGGCGAATCCCTCAACCTTTTGTGAGCGATTACTTTTTTTGGTGACCAAATTTTGGTCGTTTTTCTTCTGATCCCGCTTCTAAGAGAGTGCCTTCATGCGAAAACGAATCCTGTGTGTTTGAGCTCATTTTGAAGCTACTCGAAAAGCCGCTAGGTCAGTCTGTTCTATTAACCAAGGACAAGTTATGTCACTATGATCTTCTTCCTAATGGAATAAGGTTTTGGGGCGTCCACCTATTCGTTTTTCAGGCTCTAAGCATTTATTATTAGGCCCAGAAGTGTTTGTGTAACACCCCACCTCCGTTAAGGTCACTCACAAAGGGAAAGCCTTAACTTCGGTGGAGCGTTTTAGGTAAAAAATGCAGACAAATTACAAAACAGACAAATAAAGCAGCGGAAAATAAATAAAACTTTACTTCATCGATAAAACAACGGCTTTTCCAACACCAAAACACCAATACCCAGTACAACAAAATATATGTATTGTTTAATAAAATAAAGAAGCATAAAATGACAATGATATTCCCCAATAAAGCATGAGCCAGCCATAGCAGTGGAAAAGAGAGTCCAAAGCAATACGTCGACTATCTTCGAGCTTGGAAGAGAAATGGTCCAAACTAAGCTCAGCTATTCCCTCCCTGATTACCTATGGGGGGGAACGGAAGAAAAGAGGCGAAACAAACTAGGTCAGACATAAGTCTGGTAAGTCCAGTGACTTTCAGTATGTAAACAGGTAAAAGTAACATGACATAAATAAACTGAATATAAGACAATACCGTGTTATACCTGATAACAAGTTAACATAAAATTAACATAAGATATGATAAGGCAAGATAAACTGAATGCACTTCTACTCTTTCTCTGCTTCGCTACACCATGTTATTCCGATTTCTATATCTCTGCACCGCCTAACTAGTCCCAACTAGTAATCTGTATAAAATGATAATATTACAACGTGATCCCAATCCCCGCAATTGTGGTAGCCTTCAGGTGTACATCTAGTAGGAGGATCCTACCTCAATTAACCTAATTGTCATGAAGATGTTAGATGTACCCTTACCACCCTATCGATCGGCTCCCTACTTGTATTAATGTTCCATGTGTCTATGTCAATCAACCCACTCTTGCGTGTAGATACCCTGTGCTGGTCCCACTATAAGGTGTATCAATCCTTATGATAGCAACCCGACACGATTCAAGATGCACAGTGTGTAACTACTGGTACCCATGCCTGCTTTTTCCCAATCCGGAGTACGTGCACGCCCATAAACCGTCGGAACCTACACTGACATACCCCCTACCGCTATTTTGACCGCTTATAATCAACCCAGTAATCATGCCCCACCCTGCTTAGTTCAGGGTACCATGATACATCTATGTGGGTTACTGCTGAAATGGGTCCCCGTTACTAGGGTTTCCTATTGGTTAAGTTTATGGGCCTATATATACAAATATTACCCACCTACACGAGATGTACTTAACCCTCCCACCGATTCAAGCATGTTTATTAACGGTTAAGTTTGTGGGCCTATATATACTAATATTACTCACCTATACGAGATGTACTTAACCCTCCCACTGATCAAGTCAATACGTATTATTGGTTAAGCTTGCCTTAACCCTATCAGCTTCGTTCATGTAATATTGGTTAAGTGTTTTCCATTTATGTTAACTTAACCCACCCACACATCATGCTGTATTGGTTAAGTGTTTTCTATTAACTTAACTCCACTCGTTCATCATGTTATATTGGTTAAGTGTTGCCCTCTTGTGTTACTTAACCCTATCATACATCATGTTATATATTGGTTAAGTGTTGCCTTCTTGTGTTACTTAACCCTACCATACATCATGTTATATCTGTTAAGTGTTGCCTTAGTTAACTAAACCCTACCATTTGTTTAATTAACATGTTGTACTAGTCAAGTGTTGCCTTAGTTAACTTAACCCTACCATTCTTAACATGTACTATTCATTAGCATTAATTGATTTATTAATGCACCAACCTCTCACATCAGATCTATGTTGTTGCGGTTACTGGATGTGCCGAGCGGTTCCGGGCAGTTTTACACCACAACTCAATCTAACCTCGGGTTTTTCTTGGGCATGATGCACTAACCTCTCACACTAGATAGGTGTTGTTGCGGTTACTGGATGTGCCGGGTGGTTCCGGGCAGTTTTACACCACAACTCAATCTAACCTCGGGTTAGGCATGTTTATCTTTTAGCATATTTACCATACATGTCCAAGTCTAGATTTTATATGCTAATCATCCCAAATTCACAAAACTAGTCAAGTTCCAATTCTCAAGTTATACCCCAACAAAGCTAATTGCAAGTTATGCCCCACAAATTTAAATTCAAGTTATTACTCAAAATAGGTTACACCCAATCTTCCCAAATTCGCAATAATAGTCATGCCCCAAAATCACAATATACATTCTGCTTGGCGTCCCAACCAATAGTTATGCCTAACCTAGATTTCATATTTCAATTTACCCCAAGTTCGCAACAATAACAATTATGCCCCAAAACTTGATTTATATGCCAATTAACCCTAATTTGCAGTTATAATGATAATAATGCCCCAATATCAATTACAAGTTATACTCAAATCTCAGTTACAAGTTATGCCCAAATCTCAATTACAAGTTACGCCTAAATCTCAATTATAAGTTACGCCCAATAGTACAAAAAATATATTAGGCCCAATTCCCCCGTATTCCAATCGTATATATAACAAGATTTCGTCTAGGTTCAAGACAACCTAGATCCATAATAAAAGGGGAAGAAGAGGAAACATAAAAGGTTAGGCATAAAATAGCCATACGATGCTAGATTTGATAATAGCAATATCAAGAACATAAAAGAAGTATAGATCTGAATAAAATTACATCGTAGGCATAAATCTGATAGATTAGATTTGAATAACATCGCAGGCACATATCTGATAAAATAGATTTGAATAACATCTCAGGTACAAATCTGATAAAATAGATTTGAATAACATCGCAGGCACAAATCTGATAAAATAGATTTGAATAACATCGCAGGCACAAATCTGATAAAATAGATTTGATAAATCTGAAAGGATTATCTCATAATCAGGTATAGCTTGGATTTATATTATTACATGCCAAGAATTTCAATTAAGAATTCACATCTGAAAGTAACTTGAACTTACAGTGCTTAGACTAGGAGAAAATAGGTGTGTATATGTTGATTCATCTCTAAGGTTGATTGTTGATGAAGATCTTCTAATATGATTTAGGTTTTTAGAGGCGGCGGCTAAGAGGATTGAGAGTTCAGCAGCATAGAGGCATCAGAAGGAATTGTTATGAATTAGGTTAGGTCTAGGCACTAATTTATAGGTGTAGAGATTGTTTTAGAGTTTTTAGATCACCACAGAAGCCATCAGGTCCGTCCAGCGCATCAAAACACGTCATATGAAGCAGCTCAGCCCGTTTGGGCTCGGATCCAAAAAGGGGTCGACCCCTCCCTTAGAGGGTCGACACCTTAGGGGGTCGACACCTATGTCGACTCCCTCTTAGGGGGGTCGACACCCCTGGGCGGGAAATTTCCCGCCCAGCCCGCTTCTCTGATTTCGAATGTTTTCAAATTATTTTTCTGGGTTGGTTAACTAATTTTTTAAATCCCTAAATTCTTTTGATCTCCCGAGGCCCATAACTTCCTCATACGGAGTCCGATATACGGAAACTCGGACTCTATCTCAAGAAAAATTCCAAGACGAACGCAATGGCGCAACCCATTTTACTTAATTCTCACTTTTAAAATTAAGTATTCTTTAATTTGTTACTTTAATATTCATAGAAAATACGGGGTGTTACATTCTCCTCTCCTTTAAAGGATTTTGTCCCCGAAATCTCTAAGTTAAGAAGAATGTATCCTAACATCCAACATCCATCTACTCAACCATCAATCACAGACATCCATTGTCCTTAAAAGATTTCTAATGCTTTCATGATCATATGCATAGTGTGTGTACATCCCCTTATCTAATGTAAAATCAGGCGGTCTACTGATTCAGTTGACCTCCTTAATGTGAATTATGCCAGTGCTATGAGTCCATCATGTATGCAATTATTCCTAATCGTACTTTATAACTTCTACATGAGTGCTCAATCATTCATACCATATGATAACACATTAAGTTTCAATCCATATATATATATAAATTCACTCATGCATATGAAATATGGAAGTGACGGAGCCGATCTAATGCCTAGTGTGTGTGTATATGCATCCATGAGCAAATCCACTTGCATCCACCAAACATAACATGTCTCAAACACATGTTTACATCCATTGGCTTCTACCTAAGGATCGAGAATAGGACCGAGAGGATATACTTAAAAGATAAAGGCTAGCAAATAAACTTTACAGAAAAAGAGAGATCAAGGATATACCCTCAAAAAGGGTATGATGAGCGTATCTAATCTTCATTCTTCTAAGTTGCATCTTCTTGAGCTTCACTTCATATTGCTCTGACTATCTTAACTTCGTGATTATGTAGCTTCTTAATTTTTGTTTCTAGAATATGCGTTGGAACTCATTTCACTATCGCCTCTCGTTCCACCTTTTCTTCTCTAGTATACTTGGAACTACAACTTCTGCCGTGTCATGCTAACATTTCCTCAAAAGGTCTTCCAAAATCCTATTCACCCTTTCTGTCAGAGAATGATAAACAATGCTCAAACATAACTGCGTACTCATGGCTTCTTGCAAGCTTATTTATTAAAGTGACTAGAGGTCTCTTCTCTACTTAATTTATCCATTGTGTTAACTATCTAAGAGTCTTTTCTTTGTGAAGTCCCTATTTAATTCAAAAGCGTAGGTCTTACTCCTAGCGATGCCGACTACTAACTTAACCGAAGGTTTTTAAATCAAGGTTTGATATGTATTCTAAACTTTTCTCTTTTCACATAAAGAGGACTTGAAGTCAACCTTTTTCTTCTTAAGGCATCCGCTACGACATTATCCTTCCTTCTTACACAAAATGGCGCCTAGTCCCGTGCCGCATGCATCGGCGTATACCGTAAACCTTTTACTACCGTAAGGTAAAAGTCAAAATTGGGGCCGTTGTAAGAGCCCTCTTCGATCGCTGGAAAGCGACATCACAATCAATATCCCGAGCAAAGGTTAGATTCTTCTTCGTTAATCCAGTAAGTGGGGTTCGTTGTGACGACCCCAAAACCCCGTACTGACGGCGTTAAGGGTAATCTTTGGAATATAACACATGAACAGATAATAGCAGAACAGAAATAAATAAATACACCAGATAATGAACAATAGAATATACTGGATAAACGAAATCATCAGAGTTACATAGCATATAGGATCATACTTAGTACAAATACAGTTCAACTATACATAAATGTCTACAGCGGAAACAAACATAATATGTACAATAGGAGCTAAACAGCATAAAAAGAGATAAATGATAGAATCCATCTTCAGCTCCAGCTATCCAGAAAGAGCCTGCTAAACCTGAACACAAGGCTGCCCGTGTAGAAAAAGGGGCACCCGAGTTTGAAAGTGAAACAAACTACGAGTCAGTCATGGTACTGGTACGAGAAATCTACTCAACACATTTAAAATATGGCTAATCACAGGACCATGCCACTTTCGTGGAACGGTTTGACTCCATTGGATTGCCAGTGCTTTTAAAACAAATAATTCTTTTAAACATCGCAATGCTTTTTATAAAAATGAAGCCATTATAAGACTCAGTTCCCATCACACAATGCAACGCAAACCGGAGGATAGAGTTTTACCTTATAATGGCCAAAATATGCTTGGTACGAATAAAACAAAAGCATTTGATAGTATTACTAGTGTTTACATGTTTCAAAAACAACTTCGAATCATAACTATCAATCATAGACGGAATGGGTACCATATATCATGTCGCCATATATATATACAATCAAAACCGCACAATCACATATGGGAAATTGGATTTCCATCATGAACCAAGGCAAAAGATAGTCCTTACCGACTTCGAGACAATCTAGCCCATGTCTCCGGCGAGCGCGCAGGCAAGCCTTTGGATCGTCAGGGCCGGTCCACCGATGTGGATTAAAATGCCTGAACAATGCATTTCCCCGCCCTATGGGGCGTAAATGAGTCCACTGACTCCACCGGCTTCACATAGTCACCGATGTATCCGAGGCGCCTCGCAACAGCAACAACCACATAGGTGAAAATAATATAAATGTCAACCAGTTTAAGCACTGACACCACCTCTAGCTAGAAGGAAACGCATGCCCTTCCTGATGTCCTCTCCCGTTTCTGGTTCATACCGGGGGGTGAGGTTCGCGAATTCATGCTATACACAAAGCTACGCCACATAGGCGGTGCTTTGATCATCAATCACAAGACTTTGCTTTTCAACAGAAGCCCAGATCACTGCATGTTAGCATGCCACACATGCAATTCATGCCATGTAACTGATGGTTATCAATCACACAGAATGAATTCCAATGTCAGACACACAGTCCATTTGCAAATCCGTCCTGGGTCTGAACGAAACCGGAGGCACTATATACCTCACATACCCATCGATCTCCACGTACGTCTGGACGATCACCACTCATTATCCATATTTCGGGATGCCTCCCAATCAGGACATCAGTTACCATCCAAACGAGGTGAAGATCGGCCTTCAACCACCGTCTTCATCTTCGACTTCTTATCGTCGATTCAGTTATTCAGAATGGGATAAACCCGATCTTTCTGAATAACTCGCGTAT
This sequence comes from Allium sativum, assembly GCA_030737875.1. Taxonomy (NCBI): domain Eukaryota; kingdom Viridiplantae; phylum Streptophyta; class Magnoliopsida; order Asparagales; family Amaryllidaceae; genus Allium; species Allium sativum. The sequence goes on from CM060920.1 coordinate 348,237,300, forward strand.
ATAATAAACAAGTGCTACATAAACACAACATACGCGTTATTCCAATTCATTAGTCACTAACCGTAAATTAGCAAGAGAATGATTTCCCAAATATTAACCCCGAAGGCCGAAACCAACATCAGATCAAAACCTAGGAAACCATTCGACTTAGCTAACCTTCAGTTAATTTCTAAATTTCACATTCCATATCGTTTATAATATTTTATAATGATTTATCGCTATTTATATTCATTTCAAAATAACCAATTTATTCGAACGACGCTTCGGGCTATAACGCGGCCATGGCACTGTTTTTCTTTAGATTTGATTTACACATATCTGAAAATCTCACCGTTGGATCTTCACAAAATTTATATCATTAGAAAGATCTTTTCAAAATGAATCCAACGGTCCCAGTTTTGGGAAAATCCGACGGTCGGATCTCCCAGTACAATCGTTTGAAGTTTCGATTTCAAAATACGAACTGTAGCGTCGTTATTCGTTTTAATTTAATTATATATTTATATATATATATAATCGATTCTGGCGCTGTTTTTCTTCAGATTTGAATTAAACATTCCAGACAATCCAACCGTTGTATTTTTACAAAGTTGGTGTCGTTGGAAAGATATTTCTAAAGCGAAACCGACGGTTTCGGTTTCGGGAAAATCCGATGGTCGGATCTCCCGCACTAATCGTTTGAAATCACGGTTTCAAAACACGAACTGCAACTTCGTTATTCGATTTATTTTAATTATATATATATATATATATATATATATATATATATAATCGATTCTTCGATTTCAAACTATATGCTTTTCATACATTTGATAAAAATGATATTTTTATCCAACTGTCTTCTATTTCAACACTTCACTATTTTTAACAATTCATGTATATAATAAAAATATGATTTTTATTGTTAAACAATTTATTTCAAAACATGACTATTTTATATAGTTCATATAGATGATAAAAAGGTGATTTTTATATTTAAAACACGAATACCATTCAACACATGAATTTCTATTCAACGAATGAATTTCAATTCAACACATGAAGGTTTTCTATAGTTTATATATATAGTTAAAAAGGTGATTTTTATTTCAAAACAATTTATTTCAAAACATGAATGTCGTTCAATAGATGAATTTCTATTCAACACACGAATATAGTTTCAACACATGAAAATAATTCTAACACATGAATATTATTCAAAATTTCGGCAGCATAACGGCATGGTAGTTAAAACCGGGGCCGTCCCTAGTATGGCTCCTCGCTCTACCTTAAAGCCTTGCAGCTTTTGACAATGGGGATTTCATGCATCTAGTTCGCACGCAGGCGGCATGTATATTTTTTTCATTTCCACAAACTAATCCTATGTGGTTTCAACCAAATATTTTTCAACCACAAACGGGTATTTTTCAACCACGATCAATCAATTTCAAGCACAAACAATTCTAATCAACCATTCGCTATCAACCAATTTTCACATCAACCACAACCAATAAATATCGTCCATGGTTTGTGGACGAGGGGTGTATATATATATATATATATATATTATATAAGTATTTCACTTCTATTTCAACACATATATAATTTTTACAATGCATATATAACTTATATATCGAACGTACAACTTATACAATGCTTATACATGAGGTGTACAATGCTTATATAACCCATACATCGACTATATAATTTATACATCGTCGTTTTCCATATATAATTTCTATAGCGACCTTTCTGAAAATTCATTTGGCCATAACTTTTGCTTCCTACTATGAAACTTCGATTTTTAGATTCGTTAGAAAGGTATCCACTAACAGATTTAAATATTTTTGGTTTCACTCAAATCCGTTTTGTTTTGCACCCGGTACAGTCAGACAAAGTTTGAAATGAAAATTTGAAACTACCGCGCCATTTCAGGCCTTGTTTATAATTAGAATTAATTATATTCGTTTTCAAATGTCGATTCAAACTTACTTTCCATCGTTATTATTTAAAATATTTATTTTAAATATTTAAAATCCACTAAAATAGCCAATTTAAAAAATTTTATTTGGTTCAGATTTTCCGGGTCGTTACAGGTTAATACCTTCGCAAAGTCCTTAATGAACTTCCTATATTAGCCCGCTAGTCCTAGAAAACTTCTTACTTCTGTTGCATTCCTTGGGACCTTCCAGTCTTGCACCGCAACTACTTTTGCGGGATCTACTGCTATCCCTTCTTTGGACACCACATGTCCAAGAAACCTTACTTCTTCTCTCCAAAAATGGCATTTTTGGAGAACTTTGGCTTAAGTTGATGCGCTTTGAGGGTATCCGAGACTTCCCTTAGATGCAAAGCATGTTCTTACTCGCTCTTAGAGAAAACAAAAATATCATCTATGCACAAGCGATGTGAACCATCTGCCTTTGTAGCGAAAACAACCGGAGCACCGCTATTCAAAAATACTTCACCTGATGAACCCTTTCCCAAGTAACTCTTTTACTTGTTTACTGAGCCCTTCCTTTCCCTTGGAGCCATGTGTCGTACAGGTAATGCAACTGGCTTTGCATTGTCAACTAGATATATGCGGAAGTCTGTCTCATGTTTTAGGGGACAAACCCCTAACTTGCTTAAAAACATCTGCGTACTCATGGACTATTCTAACAGATCACAAATCGTCGATAGATGCTTCAATTGATTCTGGGTAGCTAAGCCAAATTGATCCCTTAGGACCGCACGAAATCTCGAGGGTATTACCGAGGCAAGTCAAAAGTCTAACTACCCTCCTTTCACAATTACTAGCTAACCAATCCATGCCTAGAATCAACCCATAGCCCATGAAACCAAAAAAAAACATAAGCATTACACTTAAACTCAATACTTAATATAGCTATTCTCAAATCCTCACAAACCAAAGATAAATGAGCCGAACCACCAATTGGATTTGAGACAATAATGGGATCTTCTACTATACAAGCACTAAGGTGTAGAGACTCAACTATGGAAGTAGATATAAACGAATGTGAAGTGCTAAAATCAAAAAGAGTACTAATAGGATGATCAAAAAGAAAAACTAGACTTTTTCAACAGAAACTTTACTACCTCTCTCTCGGGTACGCTGGCGATGAGAGCATGCACTTTCCCTCCTGAAAATTCTGTCCTTTGTTCTTGCCCTTGTCCTTAATTATATGACCCGTTATACCGTAATAACGACACTTCCTCTTGCCTTAGATTTTTCTATTCTTTCCTCCTTTGTGAACCAAGTCCATATCCATGAGTTTCTCATCCTTGGGTTGTACTCCTTAGCCAAACTCCCAAATTCTCATCTTTGCCATCCTTGTGTGGCTTGTTGACAAGTCTCTTGAAAGCTACCTCCATCGCACGGAAAACCCTACAAAGCTTGATAGAAAATTAGCCGCAGGTGAAACTACTGCGGCTATATGGAAGTTGGGCACTTCTTCGCCCTTTAACAGGTGTCGTAGTCTCATCAAGCCTACAGAACCATGCCGCGATGGGGTTACCTCCCAGAAAGCCAGGAGCCACGGAGACTCAGTAAAGAAGGAAAAAAGAATTCAAATAGAGGATCAAATGATAATGCATATGGCTTTGGGGAATATGCCTTTAAAACAAAACTTTTCTTTAGAAAATGCTTCTTTTAAAACCATTTTGAAAATAATTTTTCAAACCTTTTATCTGATCCAGTAACCTTCAGCTCCGATACCAAGTGTAACACCCTATCTCCATTAAGGTCACTCACAAAGGGAATGCCTTAACTTCGGTGGAGCGTTTTAGGTAAAAGATGCAGATAAATTACAAGACAGAAAAATTAAGCAGCGGAAAATAAATAAAACTTTACTTCATTGATAAAACAAAAGATTTTCCAACACCAAAACACCAATACCAAGTACAACAAAATATCTCTCTTGTTTAACAAAATAAAGAAGCATAAAATGACAATGATATTCCCCAATAAAGCATGAGCCAGCCATAGAAGTGGAAATGAGAGTCCAAAGCAGTACGTCGACTATCTTCGAGCTTGTAAGAGAAACGGTCCAAACTAAGCTGAGCTATTCCCTCCCTGACTACCAGGGGGAATGGAAGAAAAGAGGCAAAACAAACTAGGTCAGACATAAGTCCGGTAAATCCAGTGTCTTTCAGTATGTAAACAGGTAAAAGTAACATGACATGAATAAACTGAATATAAGACAATACCGTGATAAAAGGGACAACAAGTTAACATAAGATTAGCTTAAGATATGATAAGGCAAGATAAACTGAATGCACTTCTACTCTTTCTCTACTTCGCTACACCCTGTTATTCCGATTTCTATATCTCTGCACCGCCTAACTAGTGTCCCAACTAGTAATCTGTATAAATGATAATATTACAACGTGATCCCAATCCCAGCAATTATGGTAGCCTTTAGATGTACATCTAGTAGGAGGATCTTACCTCAATCAGCCTAATTGCCATGAAGATGTTAGATGTACCCTTACAACCCTACTTGTATTAATGTTCCATGTTTCTGTGTCAGTCGGCCCTCTCTTGTGTGGAGATACCCTGTGCTGGTCCCATCATAAGGTGTATCAATCCTTATGATAGCAACCCGACATGATTCAAGATACACAATGCGTAACTACTGGTACCCAGTGCCTACTTTTTCCCACTCCGGAGTACATGCACGCCCGTAAACCGTCGGAACCTACACTGACGTACCCCTGCCGCTATTTTGACCACTTATAATTAGCCCAGTAATCGTGACCCATCCTGCCGAGTTCAGGGTACCATGATACATCTATGTGGGTTACTGCTGAAATGGGTCCCCGTTACTGTGGTTACCTATTGGTTAAGTTTGTGGGCCTATATATACAAATATTACCCACCTACACGAGATGTACTTAACCCTCCCACCGATTCAAACATGTTTATTAACGGTTAAGTTTGTGGGACTATATGTACTAATATTACCCACTTACACGAGATGTACTTAACCCTCCCACTGATCAAGTCAATACGTATTATTGGTTAAGCTTGCCTTAACCCTATCCGCTTCGTTCATGTAATATTAGTTAAGTGTTTTCCATTCATCTTAACTTAACCCACCCCCACATCATGTTGTATTGGTTAAGTATTTTCTATTAACTTAACCCCACTCGTTCATCATGTTATATTGGTTAAGTGTTGCCCTCTTGTGTTACTTAACCCTATCATACATCATGTTATATATTGGTTAAGTGTTGCCTTCTTTTGTTACTTAACCCTACCATACATCATGTTATATTAGTTAAGTGTTGCCTTAGTTAACTTAACCCTACCATTTGTCTAATTAACATGTTGTACTGGTTAAGTGTTGCCTTAGTTAACTTAACCCTACCATTCTTAACATGTCCTGTTCATTAGCATTAATTGATTTATTAATGCACCAACCTCTCACATTAGATCTGTGATGTTGCGGTTATTGGATGTGCCGGGCGGTTCCGGGCAATTTTACACCACAACTCAATCTAACCTCGGGTTTTTCTTGGGCATGATGCACTAACCTCTCACATTAGATAGGTGTTGTTGCGCTTACTGGATGTGTCGGGCGGATCCGGGCAGTTTTACACCACAACTCAATCTAACCTCGGATTAGGCATGTTTATCTTTTAGCATATTTACCATGCATGTCCAAGTCTAGATTTTATATGCTAATCATCCCAAATTCACAAAACTAGTCATGTTCCAATTCTCAAGTTATACCCCAACAAAGCTAATTGCAAGTTATGCCCCACAAATTCAAATTCAAGTTATTACTCAAAATAGGTTACACCCAATCTTCCCAAATTCGCAATAATAGTTATGCCCCAAAATCACAATATACATTATGCTTGGTGTCCCAACCAATAGTTATTCCCAATCTAGACTTAATATTTCAATTTACCCCAAGTTCGCAACAATAACAATTATGCCTTAAAACTTGATTTATATCCCAATTAACCCAAACTTGCAGTTATAATTATAATAATGTCCCAATATCAGTTACAAATTATACCCAAATCTCAATTACAAGTTATGCCCAAATCTCAATTACATGTTACGCCCAAATCTCAATTACAAGTTACGCCCAATAGTACAAAAACTAGATTAGGCCCAATTCCCCCGTATTCCAATCGTATATATAACAAGATTATGTCTAGGTTCGAGACAACCTAGATCCATAATAAAAGGGGAAGAAGATGAAACATAGAAGATTAGACATAAAATAGCCATACGACGCTAGATTTGATAATAGCAATATCAGGAACATAAAAGAAGTATAGATCTGAATAAAATTACATTGCAGGCATAAATCTGATAGATTAGATTTGAATAACATAGCAGGCACAAATCTGATAAAATAGATTTGAATAACATCACAGGTTCAAATCTGATAAAATAGATTTGAATAACATCGCAGGCACAAATCTGATAAAATAGATTTGAATAACATCGCTGGCACAAATATGATAAAATAGATTTGATAAATATGAAAGGATTATCTCATAATCAGGTATAGCTTGGATTTAGATTATTACATGGCAAGAATTTCAATTAAGAATTCACATCTGAAAGTAACTTGAACTTACAGTTCTTAGATTAGAAGAAAATAGTTTTGTAGATGTTGATTCATCTCCAAGGTTGATTGTTGATGAAGATCTTCTAATATGATTTAGGTTTTTAGAGGCAGCGGCTAAGAGGATTGAGAGTTCAGCAGCATAGAGGTGTCAGAAGGAATTGTTATGAATTAGGTTAGGTCTAGGCACTAATTTATAGGTGTGGAGATTGTTTTAGAATCTTTAGATCACCACAGAAGCCATCAGGTCCGTCCAGCGCATCAAAACACGTCATACGAAGCAGCTCAGCCCGTTCGGGCTCAGATCCAAAAAGGGGTCGACCTCTCCCCTAGGGGGTCGACACCTATGTCGACTCCCCCTTAGGGGGGTCGATAACCCTGGGCGGGAAATTTCCTGCCCAGCCCGCTTCTCTGATTTCGAATGTTTTTGAATTATTTTTCTGGGCTGGTTAACTAATTATTTAAATCTCTAAATTCTTGTAATCTCCCGAGGCCCATATCTTCCTCATACGGAGTCCGATTTACTGAAACTCGGACTCTATCTCAAGAAGAATTTCGAGACGAACACAATGGCGCAACCCGTTTTACTTAATTCTCACTTTTAAAATTAAGTATTCTACTTTAATATTCACAGAAAATATGGGGTGTTACAGTTTGCTTCCTCTACTCTCTTATCTCCTAGTATGTTTTGTTGATTCGATAGTTTCTTTAACGAAGTCTCTTTGGTACCCAAGTTCTGCATTCTTGAATTTTTCTTTGGTTTTTCATTTGACTAGGAGTTTTGGCTTCGGAAGTCTCGACCCTTACCGACGTTTTGAATCGATCTACTACTGTTGCTGTTAAGAAGTTGGCTGAGTTGCCTGTCTACCCGTCAGCTAAGAAGCTAAAGCTTGATTTTCCTGCTTCTGTAACTTCTGAGGTTGCTTTCGTTAGAGAAATTAGAGGTAGTTTTTTACCGTCATCCCTTCCAAATACATCAGGAGTGGGGGTAGATGTTACGCCGCGTATTCCAACTTCTCAGTCTGCTGAGCCTTCGAGGCCTCTCGATCCTTCAACGGATTTTACTGATTTTGTGAAGCTTGTTCTTTCTGGTTCGGAGTTTTCTGACATCTCGTTACCCTCCTCTTCTTCAAACATGGTGGATCTCTACCAGTGTTTGATTACCCGACAGCTTAAGATACAATTTTTTTTATCTTGACTTTCAATCTGTTACGACTGTATACTGAATGCTTCTAATTTCCTAGATTAACAAGGGATGGCTCTTGTCTAAGCCAATTCCTTCTTCCTATGCCAATGAAATCGTTCGGCTTTGAGAAGCAAACGAGGCTTTGAGTGATGAATGTGATAGGTTGAAAGCTTCCCTGGAACACGCCGAGGCAGCTTTAGAGAGAGAAAGGCAGACTAAGGACGTAACCCCTGATAAAGTGTCGTCCTTAGAACATCAAATAGCGGAAGATGTGGTTACTCATGCCGATGAGATTCAGAAGAAGGATGAGAAGCTTTCACGCACTGCACAGATAATCTATGCAGCTGAAGACATGATTTCTAATTTCTTGCAAATTCATCTTCCGCAGATTAAGTCCGGCTGTTATGAAGATTCCTTATTCCACCTTCTTTCTGATAACCTTCAAAGTTTTCCTGAGATCCGAACCACCAAAGTTCCTCCTTTTGCTAGGGATCGAGTTATGGAAAGGATTAAGTTGGGCAAACGAGGTTTTTGGATACCACGGAAGGGTGAATCTAAAGTCGAGGATCTTTTATATATTGACAATCTTTTTGATGATTTAGTTGAAGAAGGGGAGACTTTTTCTTTTGTTGGCAACGATGGGAAAAATGATGGCGGTGGTTCCGAAGGTAGTGGCCACCAGGATAAACATGTTTGGGATAGAAACGATCCTCTTTTGGGTGCCAAAGCTTTCCGCGATTCTATTAAGAGTGGTTATGAGGTAGGAGGATCCCATATTGTCTGCGATTCTGAATCATCTTTTCCAAAAGAAGGTGTCCCCTCCAGTCTTTCGGGAGGGAAGAAAGCTGTTGGTCAAAACGCTATCTAAAGCCAACGATCCATCATCTTTGCCAGACCAAGAAAAAAGCCATGTTCCATCACGTTTTCAAGGCCGATCCACCCATTTTGCTTTGCGCGATCCATGCTAGTCGTGTTCCCCAAGCCAGCCGATCCATCCACCTACCACAATGTTTCCCAAACGCTGTAGATTCCAGTTATTTCTAGAATTTGCCCAGATAGTCAGCTTTCGCCAGATTCATCAAAACTACCCCGATCCATCATTTTTTCGCGTTGATTCATCAATTTTTGGTCATCGATCCATTCTATGATTTGTGCTTGATCCATGACTTTCTATAGCGTTTCCCAACGCTACAGATATTAGATTTTTCTAGATTTTGATTTTTGGCCGATTCTTCAATTTATGGCCGATTCTTTCACTTTTTCTTGGTCGATCCACTCCTTTGCCACTACTTGAGCCACGCCAAAGCCTCTACAACACCGATCCGTCAATGATCTCGCTCGATCAATGATTTTCCCTTCCATGTATGCTTTTCAATAATGTTTTTTCAGCTATCAATAACACATCAAAACAACAATCATTCAAACAATGATTTTCATTATAATAACATAGAAAGCTTACCGATTTAGGTTGCTAATTAGATCCTATGTTTATTTGAGTTATAAACCATAATTACGTCGATTAGATCTATGCAAAAACAACTCGAAATGATGAACATGAGATCAAACAACCCATATACTTGATTGAATCCGTGCGAGAGATGCATATCACTCACCAAATCTTCATTCTAGCTCAAAATCGATGAAATATGAATTCGAACAGAGAAGATCTGTCTTCAAACCTCTCGATTTGATGCGATCTATCTTCGTTTGATATAGATCTAGCTCCCTTTGATGTAGATCTTCAATCTCTACTCATAGATCTAGAATTCTAATGGTGGAAAGGTGTATTTGTTTGAGCAAGGATCAATCACAAGCTCAACCAAATGAGAGAATGAAGAAGTAACCCCCTCTCCATGTCCCTAACCCTCTATTTATATCCTCCCACAAGTCCACTAATGGGCCTCCTCAAATGAGCTCATTAATAGCTTAAAACTTGAACATAAAATTGTGTAACAATAAAACAGCGATTTCTCCCAAACCACTGAACAAAATCTTTAACGTGACCACTCTACGAAATGGTAAACATCATTTCGTCTCCAATGAAACTGACCTCAGCACCTGATTCGATCCGAGTCAAAATTTATCCCCTGTACAAGAATGATAGGTGCAAAATGATCACAAATAGAATTGGTAAAAATTATGGACATATCTCACATCCCCGTAAACAACATATTATAATATTAGAATGATCCAGCCCTTAGGGAATAAGATAAAAATATTTTATGATCCATCGATACGTAAAATGCGGGATGTTACATTCTCCCCCCTTTAGGAATTTCGCCTCTGAAATCCAAACAGACACAAGCAACTAAAACAATTCTACATGGTTATCACCCACTAGAAGCCAATTCTATCACCCAGACTAGAAGCCATCAACCATGCATCTATTGCCTCATCTTAGCATGTAGAATTCTATCAACCACAACAACAATCATAAGAGTACAAGCTACAATGGAGTAAAAGTGACATGACAACTATGGGTCATGCCAACGAAGAGTTCTAGATGGATTGACTTCATCTTCTCTTCCGTTTCCCATGTACAGTCGTCATCATCCTCACTCCATTGCACCTTGACTAGCTTAACCGTCTTCCTCCTAAGCTCTTTCGTGTCATTCCGCACAAGCGAAGCAGCTTACGAGGCTTTACAGCTACGGACTGACTTCTAGGGATTCGTATTGATTTGGAGTTACCACCACATTTGAATCGTGCACGCACTTTTGTAGAAACGACACATGGAAAACATTATGCACACTTGACATCTTCTCGGGTAGATCCAGTCCATATGCGAGCTTCCCAATCCGCTCGACAATTGGAAACAACCCAATAGACTTTGGAGCTAACTTCCCTTTACTTCCGAACTGAACAATGTTCTTTAAAGGAGAAATCTTCACGAAAACCGTGTCACCTACATACGTCACCTTATGATGCTTATCGACGTTACTCTTCTGACGATCTTGGGATGCCTTCATTCGTTGCTAAACGATCTCGATACAATCTAATATCTCTGTAATCATCTCAGGCCCAAGTATCAACTTATCTCCAGTTTCTAACCAACATGCTGGAGAATTACGCGGTCTACCATACAATGCTTCGTATGGTGCTTGTTAGAAATTTTCCTAGGATCTCTACACAATTAGATATTAGAAGAGATAAGAAATGAAGAAAAATAACGAAAAAATAATTCCAACAACAAAACTTTTATTAAACCACCAAAAGATTACAAGAAAAAAAACAAAAATTGTGAAGATATCTCAAATCCTAAAACCTATGGAGAAAAAACCTTTTCTCCCACATACATATAATGAACAATATAATGCCAATTTATAATAGGATTGACAAAATATCTTCTTTAAGAAGCCACTGAATAATTCCTAAGTCTTCCTATGTAGATAATTTGTTGCCTTTTCTAATGCGATAAAAGAGGCAACTAATTACTCCATAAAATTTACCAATATCTTTAAAAGATGCAATTAATCAATCTTCAAAATGTAGGAAACCTATAAAATAGGCAATGAATTTTAGTCATGATTCCATATAGACTCAAATATATCGAAGATCCACATAAATGTGGAATATTGTTTCACCAAAAACCCTAACAATCTCCACCTTGATACTATATTCCATATATATGTCATCCAAGCTCCACCTAGAACTGAAGCTTCAAAATAGTATCTAATAATACAATGGGAACAAATATCGTCATTCTAAAACTAAATAACCTTCAAATCACCAAAAAAATAATGCATGCTCCAAACTAGATATGCATGTTAACAAATTAGATCTGCTTGTAATATCACAATGACCTCCATGTGGTCTTCACAGCTTTCTATTGCTGGCTCCACCTTAATTTTGACAAATTTGAATTTTCACCACCGCCATGAGAAGTTCCTTCATTCTCTATTCTTTTCCCATGCAATTTATATATGTTATCATTTCCCTGTTTTGCGCATAGAAGCTCTTTATTACCCCTCCAAACTCTTGTGACTCCACCTCTCGAACAGTTGTAGCCTTTTGTTCTAACTGTCCTATTGAAGCAAGATTCTTCTTAATTTCTGAGATATACCTAACTCATGTTAGCTTCACTACCCTTCCATCATTCATCCTTAACCTAACCGAGCCTGTGCCTTTAACATGCAAATGTCCACCATCGGAAGATTCCACTTTATCAGTTTGTTCTTCATAATCAATAAATGCTTCTCTTTGATTGCATTTATGGAAACAAGCGCCTGAATCAAGTACCCAATCTTTAATTTTATCTTTGTCTACACATAGGATATTATCATCAATATCTTCACCAAAATTAACTTCTCTTCAAAAAAAAATGTAGTAGGCTCTAATACCAGATTGTTAGAAATTTTCCTAGGATTTCTACACAATTAGATTTTAAAAGAGATAAGAAGTGAAGAAAAATAATGACAAAATAATTCCACTAATAAAACTTTTATTGAACTACCAAAAGAATACAAGAAAAAAAAACTAAAATTGAGAGATATCTCAAATCCTAAAACCTAAGGAGGAGAAAACCTTTTCTCCCATATATATATAATGAACAATATAATGCCTATTTATAATAGGATTGACAAAATATCTTCTTTAAGAAGCCATTAAATAAATCCATAAGTCTTCCCATGTAGATAATTTGTTGCCTTTTCTAATGCAACAAAAGAGGCAACTAATTACTCCATAAAATCTACAAATATAATTAAAAATGCAATTAATCAATCTTCGAAATGTAGGAAACTTATAAAATAGGAAATGAATTCGAGTCACGATTCCATGTAGACTCAAATATATCCAAGATCCACAAAAATATGGAATATTGTATCACCAAAAAACCTAACAGTGCCATCCCAATGCTCGACTGGTAGCTATTATTATACACAAACTCAACTAAATGTAGATGGTTTTCCTATGATCCATCGAAATCCAGTACACAGACTATTAGGAGATCTTCCAAAACTTGGTTGGCCATCGTTTTGGGGATGATAAGCCATACTTAAACATAACTCGGTTCCCAAAGCTTCTTGCAAATTTTTCCAAAATCCACTTGTGAACAATGGATCATGGTCATTTACTATGCTCTTTGGGATAGCATGGTATCGAACTATCCATTTAATATAAAGCTTAGCCAAGTTCGATGCTGTCCTAGTTGATTTGATAGGAATATACCTTGCACTTTTGGTCAAGCGATCCATAATGACCAAATTCCTTCGATTCCTGCCCTGGGTCTAGGTAGTCCATCGATTAAATTAGTTGATATCTACTCCCACTTCCACTAGGAACTTCCAATGGCTGAAGCGATCCACTTGGCTTCTCCTGTTCAGCTTTCACCAACTGGCAGTTCATGCACTTGGAAAAAAACTTTCCAATTTCCCTTTTTATCCCTTCCCAGTAGTAGACTCGCTTCATGTCTTGATACATCTTATTACCACCAAGATGAATCATCAACTTCGAGTGATGACATTCTCTTAGAACCTCATCTCTCAATCCGTCGATATCCGGAACAACCAGTTGCCCTTGCTTTTGAAGCCATCCCGCTCGATCAACCTCGAACTCTTTATTCTCTAGTTCCATCTTCTGGATAAACTTGACAAACTATGCATCTTACTTTTGGTTTCACCAATCCTTTCGATAAGATTAGATCTTATCGACTAGTTTGCCAATATTTTAGGTTCCTACTCACACCTTAACCTGAAATCAAACCCTACCAAAAACTCGAGGCTCTTCCAATCTGAAAACATTGCTCCCAATCCTGCATGTTTTCGACTCAAAGCATCTGCAACTGCGTTAAATTTTCCTGGAGTACAGGCTAAACCAAAATCATATGATGCCGGAAACTCTAACCACCGTTGCTGCCGAAGATTCAAATCCTTTGGGAGAAAAGATACTTCAATGACTTGTGATCTATAAACAACTCGAATCGAACCCGCAATAGGTAATGTCTCTACATCTTCAGAGCAAATACGATTGCTGCCAACTCCAAATCATGAGTTAGATAATTCCTTTCGTGTAACTTCAGCTGATGCTTTCGCAAGATTTCCAAAACAACTCGCAAGTGTGTCTTGTGCCCTTCCTATTACGAGAGTAAACTAGAATATCACCCACGAACACAAGCACGAACTTGTTCAACTGATCTCTGAAAACCCTATCCATAAGATCCACAAAATAAGCTGGTCCGTTAGCCAACCCAAATGGCATCACCAACCATTCGAAGAAATTGCATGGTGTCCTAAAAGCAGTCTTCGACACACTATCATTTTCCACCCTCAACTAGTGAAATCCGTTGCCAAGGCCTCGTGAAGCTGATTGAACAAGTAATCAATCCTCGGCAACAGATAATTGTTCTTATTGGTCACCTTATTCATCTCACGATAATCCACACACAATCTCAACGAGCCATCTGCCTTGGTTGCAAACACAGCTGGTAAACCCTATTCGGATATGCTTCTCCGAATAAATCCCTGACTCCCACCTCAAGCTTCTCGCAATTAACTCATGACATATACCTCTTAAGCCAATCCATGCCCAAGATGATCCCAAACCTAGCGAAGTTCAAAACAAAGAAATTACACACAAAAGAGCAACCATGATTCGATAACACTAGACCACGTTAAAGCATACACAAAATGGATGAACCCCCAACTGGATTAGGCGTGATCGATGGTCTATCACCATTCTCGGTTTCGAAACCCAAGCGGCACATGAGCTCATAACGAACTTCTCGTTCTTATGATAAGGAGTGTCAATGTATGAGCTAGCATTACTTGGACAAGGCTTCAAAAACAGAAATATACTCCAGCGCTGGTCGACCATTCAACTTTAACTCCACAAAATTTTTGAGCATAATAGACTTCTGAGTAATCGAAATGAATTTGTCTAAAACTTGACTCGGAAGTGAGCCCCCATGATCTTATCTTCTGGGGTCTCAAGCGTGACAGAGTTCCACCAGTCCTTGGCTCTACCCTGTAGCTTCCTCGATGCAAGCATTCTCTTAGTTGCGTCGTCAATGTCCAAGTCACCAAAGATCCTTATGCAAGCATCCATCCATCTCTGAACCTCTTTAGTCGGCTCTATTTCCTCCAAGAGAAGTAAAGTCTTTGCACAACTTTGTGAAGTCCACGGCTCTTGGTACCTCCCTTGAACTCTCACATCAACCGCGACTTCTCCTGAAGTTGGTACCCTTCTCATGAATGCATCCATCATGACTTCAAAAATGGCTTGGTAGTTTTGTGCACTGCCATTGCCCCCTCCAGGAATAGCCTCCTCCTTAGCAGTGTGTTTCGATGATCTGCAACTCATTCTAAATCTATAATGTAGAATGATTAGCCCACATGCGAGAAAACTGCTATGAAGTTCAAACACCATATATATATATACTACTATATAGTCTGCATCCATCAGAAATCTAAAAGTACGTCTCTCATACGTTATTATTGTCTTCAAACTTTGGCCAAAATCGTTAACTAGAGCTCTGATACCAAATGTGACGACCGCCCATAGCCCCTTCACATAACAAGAGGAATAATACACTGTAAGGTGTGCTAGGAAGCCATGAACGATCATCAAGGTAGGTAAACATATGCAGAACCTGTCATAGAACTTACAACGCAAGGATAAAATATAATATAACATATACAACAGGTAGAAATAGTGGAGCATCACATAACAGAAATCCAAACATTCATATCAACCTGAAAGTATCCATACAACTTTGGAATACACTTTAGAAGTCGGTACATGAAGCCTCATTACATAACCCTCAGAGAATGTATCAAATAGAACAACTGTGGAAACACCGAATATGTATAGTAGTAAAAATAATAGGCAAGCTCCAGCTTGTCTTTGATCAGCAGCTCCGCCCACTAAGATCTACCATCGACAGCCTGCTACTCAGTCTACCCATCCACAACACTGTAAATGAATAGCCCAAGGTAATAAGAGAAAACATAAAACCTTGATTCAAACAGCAGTTTTAGTGAGCGATAAAACAACTATCAAACATCATCAATGAAGTATATGAGAATAGGTAGATAAACAAACTAATCTACAAAAACACCAGAGAAGAACTCAACCACATCTTCCCCACATCGGGATAGCCTTTACAAACAAGCATTTCAACCATACATCCATGGCAATCAGAACAACCAGTTATATCTCATGTAAACCATCCTAGCCGAGATCAACATTCCTCAAGCATAAGCTCCAATGGCCTAAACCAATATCAGTCAAGCACCCAAGAAACATCTCCTTCGACATCAGACAATCTACGTGAGATGGCACAAGCAAACAAACAACATTCATGACTGACTCTGGCTATCACCGCCAATCCTGCTTTGAAACCATCGTTAATTGTATGACTGGCTAAATACCTTACCATTAACTGTCAAGGGCTAATGGTAACGCTGGTTCTAGCAAAAACTCCATACGCCTTTCAACGATACGTATCTAGGCGTTTCAATGATACCCAGGGTACTAGACCATACAACCAGTCTTTTAGACATTTCTATTATACCCCTGCTTTGAGCCCGCTAGAACCTACGACAATGATAATCTCTCAGCCTTTAACACCTCTAGTCGTCAACATCTGCAACATTCACAAGCTCAAAACACCCTTAGCAACCATTATCTACCAACTCAAAACACCATTGAGTTGTCTTCACATTCGTTGCATCTCCTCGATCAACGAATACTTCACATCACTTCAAACGTTCTTCCTTGAATTCATGTCGAAGCTATAATTGTCGTAGACTCAAAACAAGCTCTGTTTGGTCAATTCTGCATTCCATAGCATTTCCAGCTTTCTTTCTATGATAAATTAAGCACAATGTCAAAAATGCCTTTCACAATGCTTCTGGAATGCTACCATACCTCTATGTCCAATTCTGGATCATTCAGGTATGAAAAACTAAGCAAAACATCAAAAAAAAACTTTTCACGGCGTTTCTGGAATGCTATCACATATGCTGGTACAATTCTACATCAATCTAGTGTGAAAAACTAAGTAAAACATCAAAATAGCCTTTCACAGTGTTTCTGGAATGCTATCATTGATTCTTGGCGGTCCATCCATCCCTATGGATCGTCAGTCTTTCACGGTGCTTCTGGAACACTACCATTGCTTTTGGGTGGTCCATCCATCCCTATGGATCGTTTTTGCTTAAAACAGCCTTTCACATCGCTTTTGGAACGCTATCATTGTTTCTAGAGGTCCATCCATCCCTATGGATCGTTTTTGTTTAAATTAGCCTTTTACATCGCTTCTGGATATCTATCATTACTTCTAGGCGGTCCATCCTCCCCTATAGATCGTTTTTGCCTAAAACAGCTTTTCACAGCGTTTGTCAAAATGCTATCTAAAGTAATCCATCCTCTTTGCCAGACCAAGGAAAATGCCACGTTCCATCACATTTTCAAGGCCGATCCACCTATTTTTGCCTTGTGCGATCCATGCTTATCGTGTTCCCCAAGCCAGCCGATCCATCCATCTACTACAGCGTTTCCCAAACGTTGTAGATTCCAGCTTTTTTTTAGATTTTCCCAGGGTTTTCGGCTTTCGCGGCATTCATCAAAACTTGCCTGATCCATCATTTTTTCATGTCGATTCACTAATTTTTGTTCATCGATCCATACTAGGATTTGTGCTCGATCCATGACTTTCTATAGCGTTTCCCAATGCTATAGATTTCAGATTTTTTCACATTTTGATTTTTTTTCGATTCTTCAACTTCTGGCTAATTCTTTCACTTTTTCTTGGTCGATCCACTCCTTTGCTACTACTTGAGCTAAGCCAAAGCCTCTACAACACCGATCCATCAAGGATCTCGCTCGATCAATGATTTTCACTTCCATGTATGATTTTCAACAATGTTTTTTTAACCATCAGTAAATCACATCAAAACAATAACAATTTAAACAACGATATTCATTACAATAACGTAGAAAGATTATCGGTTTAGGTTGCTAATTTGATCCTATGGTGATTTGAATAAAACCCATACTTACATCGATTAGATCTATGCAATAACAACTTGAAATGATGAACATGAGATCAAACAACCCATATACGTTATTCAATCCATGTGAGAGATGCATATCACTCTCCAAATCTTCAATCTGGCTCAAAATCGATGAAATATGAATCTCGCAGCGAAGATTTATCTTCAAAACCTCTCGATTTGATGTGATCTATCTTCGTTTGATATAGATCTAGCTTTCTTTGATGTAATTCTTTAAACTCTACTCGTAGATCTTGAATTTTAATGGTGGAAAGGTGTATTCGTTTGAGCAAGGTTCAATCAAAAGCTCAAACAAATGAGAGAATGAAGAAGTAACCCTCACTCCATGTCCCTAAACCCCTATTTATAGCCTCCCACCAGCCAACTAATGGGCCTCCTCAAATCAGCCCATTAATAGCTTAAAACCTGAACAAAAAATTGTGTAGCAATAAGCAACTATTTCTCCCAAACCCTTGAACCAAATCTTTAATGTGACCACTCTATGGAATGGGAAACATCATTTCCATTCCGACCGACCTCAGCACCTGATTCGATCCGAATCAAAAGTTATCCCCTGTACAAGACTGATAGGGGAAAAATGGTCACAAATAAAATTGGTAAAAATTATGGACATATCTCACATCCCCATAAACAACATAATAAAATATGAGAATGATCCAATCCTTAGGGAATAAAATAAAAATATTTTACGATCCTCCAATACGTAAAATGCGGGCTGTTACATTCTCCCTTCCCCACCCCCCTTTAGGAATTCCCCCTCCCCCAAAATCCCAATAGACATAAGCAACTAAAACAATTCCACATGCCTATTACCCATTAGCTGCCAATTCTATCACCCAGACTAGCAACCATCAATCATGCATCCATTGCCTTATCCTAGCATGCGAAATTCTATCACCCATAACAACAGCAACCATAAGAGTACAAGCTACAACGGGGTATGAGTGACACGACAACTACGGGACATACCAACGAAGAGTTCTGGATGGGTCGAGTTCATTTTCTCTTCCGTTTCCCATGTGCATCCGTCATCATCCTCACTCCATTGCACCTTGATTAGCTAACCATCTTCGGCCTAAGTTATTTCGTGTCAATCCCCATAACGCGTAGCGGCATACGAGGCTTTGTAGCTACAGACTCGACTTCTAGGTCTTCGTACAGATCTGGAAGTACCACCACATTCGAATCGTACACGCACTTTCATAGAAACGACACATGGAAAACATTATGCACACTTGACATCTTCTCGGGTAGATCCAGTCTGTATGCGACCTTCCTAATCCGCTCGACAATCGGAAACAACTGAACAAACCTTAGAGCTAACTTCCCTTTACTTCCAAACTGAACAACGTTCTTTAGAGGAGAAATCCTCATTGAAACCATGTCACCTACGTCGAATTCCAAATCCTCACGACGCTTATCGGCGTTACTCTTCTGACGATCTTGAGCTGCCTTCATTCGTTGCCAAATGATCTCGATACAATATGATGTCTCTCTAATCATCTAAGGCCCAAGTATCAACCTAGCTCCAGTTTCTAACCAACATGCCGGAGAAATAGATGGTCTACCATACAACGCCTCATATGGTGCCATCCCAATGCTCGACTAGCAGCTATTATTATACGCGAACTCAACTAAATGTACATGGTCTTCCTATGATCCCCCAAAATCCAATACATAAGCTTTTAGGAGATCTCCCAAACCTCGGTTAACCCTCTTGGTTTGGCTATCAGTTTGGGGATGATAAGTTGTAATCAAACATAAATCGGTTTTCAAAGCTTCTTGCAAACTTTTCCAAAATCCACTTGTGAACAACGGATCATGGTCACTTACTATGCTCTTTGGTATACCATGGAATCAAACTATCCATATAATATAAAGCTCGGCCAATTTCGATGCTGTCCTAGTTGATTTGACAGGAATAAACCTTGCACTATTGGTCAAGCGATCCACGATAACCCAAATTCCTTCGATTCTTGCCCTGTTTCTAGGTAGTCCATCGATAAAATCCATCAATATTTGCTCCTAATTCCACTAGGAACTTCCAGTGGATGAAACGATCCACTCATCTTCTGTTCAGCTTTCACCAACTAACAGTTCATGCACTTGGAAATAAACTTTCCAATATCCCTTTTCATCCCTTCCCAGTAGTAGACTCGCTTCATGTCTTGATACAACTTATTACCACCAGAATGAATCTTCAACTTCGAGTGATGACATTCCCTCAGAACCTCATCTCTCAATTCGTTGATATCAGGAACAACCAGTCTCCCTTGATTTCGAAGCCATCCCTCTCGATCGACTTTGAACTCTTTATTCTCTTGTTCCAGCTTCTGGATAAACTCGACAAGCTTTGTATCTTTCTTTTGGCTTTCACCAATCCTTTCGATAAGAGTAGGTCTTATCGACAAGTTTGCCAACATTTCAGGTTCCAACTCACTCCTTAGCCTAAAATCACACCCCGCCAAAAACTCAAGGCTCTTCCATTCCAAAAAAATTGCTCCCAATCCTACATGTCTTCGACTCAACGCATCTGCAACCGTGTTACCTTTTCCTAGAGTATAGGCTATACCAAAATCATATGATGCCAGAAACTCTAACCAACGTTGTTGCCGAAGATTCAAACCCTTTTGGGAGAAAAGATACTTTAACGACTTGTGATCCGTAAACAACTCGAATCGAACCCACAATAGGTAATGTCTCCACATCTTCAGAGAAAACACGATCGCTACCAACTCTTAATCATGAGTTGGATAATTCCTTTTGTGCGGCTTTCGCTGATGCTTTCGCAAGATTTCCAAAATAACTCACTAGTGCGTCTTATGCTCTTCTTTATTCCGAGAGTAAACCAGAATATCGTCCACAAACACAAGCGAGAACTTGTTCAACTGATCTCTGAAAACCCTATCCATAAGATCCACAAAATACATTGGTGCGTTAGTCAACCCAAAGGGCATCACCAACCATTCGAAGAAACTAGATGGTGTCCTAAAAGTAATCTTCGACACACTATCCTTCGCCACCCTCAAATGGTGAAATCCTGTTGCCAAATCCATCTGAGAAAACACTTTGGCTTCGTGAAGCTGATAGAACCAGTCATCATTCCTCAGCAACTAATACTTGCTCTTCTTAATCACCTTGTTCTGCTCATGATAATCCACACACAATCTCAACGAGTTGTCTGCCTTGGTTGCAAACAAAACTGGTGCACCCCATTCGGATACGTTTCTTCAAATGAATCATTTTCCTAAAAGGTCACGAACTTGCATCTCTAACTCTCATTGTTCCTTAGGCGCCATCCGCCAAAGAGGCATAATGGTAGGTCTAACACCCTCGACCAAATCAATTCTGAACTCAATCTCACTAAGCGGCAGCAAGTCTTTGACTTCTTTAAAGACATCTTCAAACTCATTAGCAATCAACACAAATAACAAGTATCTTGTGAAATCACAAGCAAATATAAAAAGTTTACGAAGACATCATCTTCGGGATTACATCGAATCAAAACACTTTGCCCTTCCACATCCTCGACTCTCACCTCAAGCTTCTCGCAATTAACTCATTTCGCATACCTCTTAAGCCAATCCATGCCCAAGATGATGCCAAACCCGATGAAGTTCAAATCAAAACAATCACACACAAAAGAGCAACCATGACTCGATAACACTAGACCACGACAAAGCATACACAAACTGGATGAACCCCTAACTGGATTAGTCATGATTAATGGTCTATCATAAATCTTGGGTTCCAAACCCAAGCGGAACACAAGCTTATAACGAACTTCTCATTATTCTGACAGGGAATGTCAACGTATGAGCGAGCATTACTTGGACAAGGCTTCAAAATCAGAAATATACTCCGGCACTTGTCGACCATTCTTCTTTAACTCCACAAACTTTTTGAACTGAACAGACTTCTGAGCGATCGAAATGAACTTTGTCTCCAACTTGACTTGGAACTGAGCCCTCGTGATCACATCTTCTGGGGTCTCAAGCGTGATGGAATTCCACCAATCCATGGCTCTGCCCTATAGCAATCTCAATGCAAGCTTTCTCTTAGTTGCGTCGTCAATTCCCATGTCACCAAAGATCCTTATGCAAGCATCCATCCATCTCTGAACCTCTTCAGACGGCTCTGTTCCTTTAAACGGCTTTCCTCCAAGAGAAGTAAAGTCTTTGCATAGCTTTGTGAAGTCCACAACTATCGGTACCTCCCTTGAACTCTCACATCAAAGGCTGCTCCTGAAGCGGGTACCCTTCTCATGAATGTTTCCAACATGGCCTCAAACATGGCTGGGTAGTTTGGTGCACAACCATTGCCCCCTCCACGAATAGCCTCCTCCTTAGCAGTGTGTCTCGATGATCTACGACTCATTCTAAATCTATAATATAGAGTGATTAGCCCACATGCAAGAAAACTACTATGAAGTTCAAAAGCCATTATATTATATACTACTATACAATATGCATCCATCAGAAATCTACAAGTACGTCTCTCATACGCTATTACATCTTTGAACTTTTTCTAAAATCGTTAACTAGAGCTCTAATACCAAATGTAACGACCGCCCATAACCCCCGCACTTAACAAGAGGAATAATATGTTGTAAGGTGTGCCAGGCAGCCATGGACAATCATCAATGTAGGTAAACATACACAGAACCTGTCATAGAACTCACAACGGAAGGATAAAATATAATAGAACATATACAGCAGGTAGAAATAGTGGAGCATCACATAGTAGAAATTCAAACTTTCATATCATCCTGAAAATATCAATACAACTTTGGAATACACTTTTGAAGTCGGTGCATGAAGCCTCACTGCATTACCCTTAGAGAGTGCATCAAATAGAACAACAGTGGAAACACCCAAAATGTATACTAGTAAAAATAATACACAAGCCTCCAACTCGTGTTCGATCAGAAGATCCGTCCACTAAGATCTACCATCTACAACCTGCTACTTAGTCTGCCCATCCACAACACCGTAGATGAACAACCCAAGGTAGTAAGATGAAACATAAAACCTTGGGTCAGACAATAGTCTTAATGAGCAATAAAACAACTATCTAACATCATCAATGAAGTATACGAGAATAGGTAAATAAACAACTAATCTACCAAAACACCAAATAAGAACTCAACCCCACCTTCCCCACATCGGCCAGTGATAACCTTTACAAGCAAGTATTTCAACCATACATCCATGACAATCAGAACAATCGATTATGTCTCACGTAAACCATCCTAACCGAGATCGACATTCCTCAAGCATAAGCCCCAGATGCCTAAACCAATATCAGACAAGTACTCAAGAAATACCCCCTTCGACGTCAGACATTCTATGTGAGATGTACAAGCAAACAAACAACATTCATGACTAACTCTGGCTATCACCTCCAATCCTGTTTTGAAACCATCGTTAATCGTATGACTGGCTAAACACCTTGCCATAAACATTCAAGGGCTAATGGTAACCGCGGTTCTAGCAAAAACTCCATATGCCTTTCAATGATACGTGTCTAAGCCTTTCAATGATACCCAGGGTACTCAACCATAAAACCGGTCTTTTAGACGTCTCTATTGTACCCCTTCTTTGAGCCTACTAAAACCTACGACAACGATAATCTCTCAGCCTTCAGCACCTTTAGTTGTCAACACCTGCGACTATTCACAAGCTCAAAACACCCTTGAGAAACCATTATCCACCTACTCAAAACAAACTTGAGTTGTCTTCACATTCGTTGAATCTCCCCGATCAACGAATACTTCAGATCACTTTGAACATTCCTCCTTGAATTCGCGTCGAAGCTATAATCATCGTCGACTCAAAACAAGCTCTGTTTGGTCGATTTTGCATTACATAACATTTATAACTTTCTTTCTATGATAAACTAAGCACAACGTCAAAACAGCCTTTCGCAGTGTTTCTGGAATGCTACCACATCTCTACATTCAATTCTGGATCATTATGGTGTGGAAAATTAAGTAAAACATCAAAACAGCCTTTCACAGCATTTCTCGAATGCTATCATATATGCTGGTTCAATTCTGCATTAATCTGGCATGAAAAAACTAAGTAAAACATTAAAACAGTCTTTCACAATGTTTCTGGAACGCTATCATTACTTCTGGGCGGTCCATCCATCAATATGGATCGTTTTCGCTTCTGGAACGCTATCATTTCTTCTGGGTGGTCCATCCATCCCAATGGATCGTTTTTGCTTAAAACAGCCTTTCACAGCGCTTATGGAACCCTATTATTGCTTCTGGGCGGTCCATTTATCCCTATGGATCGTTTTAGCTTACAACAGCCTTTCACAATGCTTTTGGATCGCTATCTTTCTTCTGGGAGGTCCATCCTTCCCTATGGATCGTTTTTGCTAAAAACAACCTTTTACAGCGTTTGTCAAAAAGCTATCTAAAGCCAGAGATCCATCCTCTTTGCCAGACCAAGAAAAAAGCCACGTCCCAACACGTTTTCAAGACCGATCCACCCATTTTTGCCTTACGCGATCTATACTTGTCGTGTTCCCCAAGCCAGCCGATCCATCCACCTACCAAGCATTTCCCAAACGCGGCAGATTCCAGTTTTTGCATGATTTTCAGCTTTCGCCAGATTTAACAAAACTTGCCCGATCCATCATTTTTCGAGCTTTCACCAATTTTTGGTCACCGATCCATACTATGATTTGTGCTTGATCCATGACTTTCTATAGCATTTCCAAATGATTTTAGATTTTTCCAGATTTTGATTTTTGGCCGATTCTTTAACTTTTGGCCTATTCTTTCACTTTTTCTTGGTCAATCCACTCCTTTGCCACTTCTTGAGCCATGCCAAAGCCTCTACAATACCGATCCATCACGAATCTCGCTCAATTAATGATTTTCACTTCCAAGTATGCTTTTCAATAATGTTTTTTCAACCATCAATAAATCATACCAAATCAACAATCATTCAAACAACGATTATATTAGAATAACATAGAAAGCTTACCGATTTAGGTTACTAAATACATCCTATGGTGATTTGAGTTAAGAACCATACTTACATCGATTAGATCTATGCAAAAACAAATTGAAATAATGAATATGAGATCAAACAACCCATATACTTGATTGAGTCTGTGCGAGAGATGCATATACTCACTATATCTTCAATCTAGCTTAAAATCGATGAAATATGAATCCAGACAGCGAAGATCTATCATCAAACCTCTCGATTTGATGTGATCTTTCTTTTTTTGATATAGATCTAGCTCCCTTTGATGTAGATCTTCAATCTCTACTCGTAAGTCTAGAATTTTAATGGTGGAAATGTGTATTTGCTTGAGCAAGGATCAATCACAAGCTCAACCAAATGAGAGAATGAAGTAGTAACCTCCTCTCCATGTCCCATACCCTCTATTTATAGCCTCCCACCAGCCCACTAATGGGCCTCCTCAAATCAGCCTATTAATAGCTTAAAACCTAAACAAAACATTGTGTAGCTATAAAACAACGATTTCTCCCAAATCGCTGAACCAAATCTTTAATGTGACCACTCTACGGAATGGGAAACATCATTTCCATTTCAATGAGACCGACCTTAGCAGGAGTAAAATGATCACAAATAAAATTGGTAAAAATTATGGACATGTCTCACATCCCCATAAATTACATATTAAAATATGAGAATGATCTAACCCTTAGGGAATAAAATAAAAATATTTTACGATCCTCCGATACGTAAAATGTGGGCTGCTACATTCTCCTCCCCACACCCTTAAGAATTTTTCCCCCAAAATCTTAACATACATAAGCAACTAAATTCTGCATGCCTATCACCCGTTAGTAGTCAATTCTATCACGAGACTAGAAGCCATCAACCATGCATCCACTGCCTTATCCTAGCATGCATAATTCTATAAACCACAACAATAACCACAAGAGTAAAAGCTACAACCGGTAAGAGTGACATGACAACTATGGGTCATACAAACAAAGATTACTTGATGGATCGACTTCATCTTCTCTACTGTTTCCCACGTACAGTCGTCATCATCCTCACTCCATTGTACTTTGACTAGCTTAACTGTTTTCCTCCTAAGGTGTTTCGTGTTATTCCCCACAACGTGAAGCAACCTACGAGGCTTCGCAACTATGGACTCGACCTCTATGTCTTCGTACTGATCAGGAGGTACCATCACATTCAAATCATGCACGCACTTCCGTAGAAATGACACATGGAAAACATTATGCACACTCGACGTCTTCTCGGTTAGATCTAGTCTATATGCGAGCTTCCCAATCCGCTCGACTAATGGAAACGACCCATCAAACCTTGGAGCTAACTACCCTTTACTTATGAACCGAACAACATTCTTTAGAGGAGAAATCTTCACGAAAACCATGTCACCTACGTCGTATTCCAAATCCTTACGATGCTTATCGGCGTAACTCTTTTGACGATCTTAGTCTGCCTTAATTTGTTGTCGAGTGATCTCGATACAATCCGATGTCTCTCTAATCATCCCAGGCCCAAGTATCAACTTGTCTCCATTTTCTAACCAACATGCCACAAAATTGGGGTCTATCATACAACGCCTCATATGGTGTCATCCCAATGCTCGACTGGTAGCTATTATTATACGCAAACTCAACTAAATATAGATGGTCTTCCCATAGTCCCCCGAAATCCAATACATAAGCTCCTAGGAGATCTTCCAAAACTCGGTTAACCCTTTTGGTTTGAACATCAGTTTGGGGATGATAAGATGTACTCAAACATAACTCGGTTCCTAAAGCATCTTGCAAACTTTTCCAAAATCCACTTATGAACAACGGATCACAGTCACTTACTATGCACTTTGGGATACCATGAAATCGAACTATCCATTTAATATAAATCTTAACCAACTTCGATTTTGTCCTAGTTGATTTGATAGGAATAAACCTTGCACTTTTGGTCAAGCGATCCACGATGACCCAAATTCCTTCGTTTCCTGTCCTAGTTCCAGGTAGTCCATCGATATCTGCTCCCACTTCCACGTAGGAACTTCCAACGGCTGAAGCAACCCACTTGACTTCTTCTGTTCAGCTTTCACCAACTGACAGTTCATTCACTTGGAAATGAACTTTCCAATATCTCTTTTCATCCCTTTCCAATAGTAGACTCGCTTCATGTCTTGATACATCTTATTACCACCAGGATGAATTGTCAACTTCGAGTGATGACATTCCCTCATAACCTCATCTCTCAATCCGTTGATATCAGGAACAACCAGTCGCATTTGCTTTCGAAGCCATCCCTCTCAATCGACCTTGAAATCTTTATTCTCTTATTCCAACTTTTGGATAAACTCGACAAGTTTACATATTGCTTTTGGCTTTCGCCAATCCTTTCGATAAGAGTAGGTCTTATCGACAAGTTTACCAACATTTCAGGTTCCAAATCATACCTTGGCCTGAAATCAAACCCTTCCAAAAACTCAAGGCTCTTCCATTTTGAAAACAATGCTCCCAATCCTGCATGTCTTCGACTCAACGCATCTGTAACTACGTTACCTTTTCCTGGAGTATAGGCTATACGAAAATCATATGATCCCGGAAACTCTAACCACCATTGCTGTCGAAGATTCAAATCCATTTGGGAGAAAAGATACTTCAACGACTTGTGACCTGTATACAACTCGAATCGAACCCCCAACACGTAATGTAATCTTCAGAGAAAACATGATCGCTACTAACTCCAAATCATGAGTTTGATAATTCATTTCGTGCGGCTTCACCTGTCGAATCGTGTATGCCACAACCTTATCATTCTGCATTAGCACTGCTCCAAGTCCTGTACCACATGCATCGGTGCCTACCACAATTTCTTCATTCCCACTTGAAATCGTTAAAACATGAGCACTCGTCAGCCTCTCTTTCATGATTCTGAAAGCTTGCTCACACTTTACATCCCATGTGAACCCCTGGTTCTACTTCGTCAATCCTCTTAATGGAGCATCTGTCTTGGATAAATGCTTAATAGACCATCAGTAATAACCTAGCAATCCAAGGAAAATTCTCACGTCCGTTGCATTCTTAGGTCTTTCCCTATCCTGGATTGTTGCCACATTATCGTGGTCAACTGTTATTCCATTTTCAGAAATAACATGGCATAAGAATCTCACATCCTTCTTCTAGAAGTGACACTTCGAAAACTTAGCCTTCAACTGATGCTTTCGCAAGATTTCCAAAACAACTTGCAAGTGCGTCTTATGCTCTTCCTCATTCCTAGAGTAAACTAGAATATCATCCATGAACACAAGCACGGACTTGTTCAACTGTTCTCTGAAAACTCTGTTCATAAGATTTACGAAATACGCTAGTGCATTAATCAATCCAAATGGCATCACCAGCCACTCAAAGAATCCGGATGGTGTCTTAAAAGCTGTCTTCGGCGCACTATCCTTCTTCGCTCTCAACTGGTGAAATCCCATTGCTAAATCCATCTGAGAAAACACTTTGGCCTCGTGAAGCTGATCGGACAAGTCATATATCCTCGGCAATGGATACTTGTTCTTCTTGGTCACTTTGTTTAGTTCACGATAATCTACACACAATCTCATAGATCCCTCATCCTTGGTTGCAAACACAACTGGTGCACCCTATTCAGACATGCTCCTCCAAATGAATCCTTTTCCCAAAAGGTCACGAACCTGCACCTCTAACTCTCTCCGTTCCTTAGCGTCATCCTCCTAAGAGGCATAACGACAGGTCTAACACCCTCGACCAAATCAATCCTAAAATTGATCTCATGACGCGGTGACAACCCTTTCACCTCGTCAAAGACATATTCAAACTCATTTGCGATCAACACAGATGACAATTCTTCCTGTGGAATCTCAAGAGAATATAAAAATCTTACGGAAACATCATCTTCAGGATTACATCGAACCAAAACCTTTCTCCCTTCCACATCTTCGATTCTCACCTCTCATAATTCACTCTTGCTGCATACCTTTTGAGCCAATCCATGCCCAAGACAATCCCAAACTCAACGAAGTTTAAAACAAACCTATCCCACACAAAAGAGCAACCATGATTCGATAACACTAGACCACGACAAAGCATACACAAACTGGACGAACCCCCAACTGTATTGGTTATGATCAATGGTCTATCACAAATCTCGGGTTCCAAACCCAAGCGGCATACAAGCTCTTTACAAATGAAAGAATGCGATGCTCCAGTATCAAACAACACTCGAATTGAAACACCTCTTACTGAAAGAGTACCTTGAACGACGACACTGTTTCCTTTCTCTTCAGCAGTAGGAGCCCTCGATGAAGATAGCACGGCTTCCAATGCATAAGCCTTCACAACCTTCTTTCCGTTCACCAATTCTGGACATTCCTTCTTCTCATATCCAAGTTTTCCACACTTGAAGCACTTCTTCTCAACCTTGGATTCTTGCACTCATTAGCAAAATGACCTTTCTATTGGAAGTTAAAGCAAACCACCTCACTCTTTGTCTTTTCTTGCCATCCTACCCTTTCTACTGTTGATGCTTCCTCTTCTTGTTGTTATTACCACCCTGCTGTGGTTTCAGAGCTTCCTTGGTTGCAACAACAACAGTCTCTTTCTCCTTTGGAAACAAGCTCTCATGTCGAACAGCTTTCTCCACTATCTTATCATACGTATCATCAAGATGATCCCTCAATGGTTTTCCAATGTGCTTGTCCAAGCCAATAACAAACATCTCATTCTTCTGGTATGGAGTGTCAATGTATGAGCGAGCATAATTAGACAAGGCTTCAAAATCTGAAATATACTCTAGCGCTGGTCAACCATTCTGTTTGAGCTCCACAAACTTCTTGAACAGAACAGACTTCTGAAAAGTAGAGATAAATTTCGTTTCGAACTTGACTTGGAACTATTCCCATGTGACCTCCTCTTATGGAGTCTCAAGCGTAATGGAGTTCCACCAGTCCATGGCTCTACCTTATAGTTGCCTCGATGCAAGCTTTCTCTTAGTTGCATCATCTACGCCTAAGTCACCAAAGATCCTTATGCAAGCATCCATCCATCTCTAAACCTCTTCAGTCCGCTCTGTCCCTTTAAACGACTTTCCTCCAAAAGAAGTGAAGTCTTTTCATACCTTTGCGAAGTCCAAAGCTCTCGGAACCTGCACTTGAATTCCAATATCAACCACGGCTTCTCCTGGAGCGGGTACCCTTCTCATGACCGCTGCCATCATGGCTTCGAACATGGCTGGGTAGTCTGGTGCACCGCAATTACCCCCTCCAGGATTAGCCTCCTCCTTAGCAGTGTGTCTTGATGATATGCGACTCATTCTAAATCTATAATATAGAATGATTAGCCACCTTCGAGAAATACTGCAAATGGAGTTCAAATGCTATTACACTATATACTACTATATAGTATGCATCCATCAAAAATCTACAAGTATGTCTCTCTTTTGTAATTACGTCCTCGAAATTTGGCTAAAATCGTCAACCTCACTCAGATACCAAATGTGACAACCATCCGTAACCCCCGCACTTAACAAAAGGAATAATACGCTAAAAGGTGTGTCAGGCAGTCATGGACGATAATCAAGGTAGGTAAACATACACAGAACTCGTCGTAGAACTCACAGCATAAGGATAAAATTTAATAGAACATATACAAGTAGAAATAGTGAAGCATCACATAGCAGAAATCCAAAATTTCATATCTAACTGAAAGTATCCATACAACTTTGGAATACACTTTAGAAGTCTGTACATAAAGCCTTACTACATAACCATCAAAGAATGCATCAAATAGAACAATAGCAGAAACACCCAATATGTATAGTAGTAAAAAATACGCAAGCCCCCAGCTCGTCTTCGATCAGAAGCTCCGTCCACTAAGATCTACCATCTACAACCTGCTACTCAGTCTTCCCATCCACAACACCGTAGATGAATAGCCCAAGGTAATAAGAGGAAACATAAAACCTTGAGTCAGACAACAGTCTTAATGAGCGATAAAACAACTATCTAACGTCATCAATGAAGTATATGAGAATAGGTAGATAAATCAACCAAATCTACCAACATCACCAGAGAAGAAACCCCAAACTTGTCTTCCCCACATCCGATAGTGATAGCCTTTACAACAAGCAAAAGCATACAAGTAGCAGCAATCATAACAACTAGTTTAAGTCCTACATAAACCACCCTAATTGAGATCAACATTCCTTTAAGCACAAGTCCCGAAAGCCGAAACGAACATTAGACAAGCAAACAAGATATATCTTCTTCGACCTCGAACAATTTACGTAGGAAGGTACAAGCAAAGCAAACAATTATCCATGACTCTGGCTATCACCACAAAATCCTGCTTCGAAACCATCGTTAATCGTAGGATGGTCAACCTTGCCTTATGTCAAGGGCTAATGGCAACCCCGGTTCTAGCCAGACTACTGCACATCCAATGTACATTAGCCTCCCAAAGACAACTAGGCCCATCCAATGGATCTAGGGTACTCGACTATCAACCTTCCATTCTTTTAGACATCTCTATTGTACCCCTGCTTTGAGTTCGCTATAACCTACGACAACGATAATCTCTCAGCCTTCAGTATCTCTAGTCGTCCTTCCTGGCGGCTGTTCTTAGCTCAAGAAATCACTATCCATCAACCCACAACCTTTGAATCGTCTTCACATTCGTTGCATTACAACGATTAACGAACACTTCACTATGCTTCAGACATTCCTCCTTGAATTCGCGTCGAAGCTAGAACCATCATCGACTTAAAAACAAGCTTTGCTTGGTCGATACTGCATTTCACATCATTTTTAGCTTTTTCGCCATGTAAAACAGGCTACAATGTCAAAACAGCCTTTTACAATGCTTCTGAAATGCTATTATATCTCCTGGTTCAATTCTGCATCATTCTGGTGTGAAAAACTAAGCAAAACATGAAAACAGCCTTTCGCAGTGTTTTTGGAACGCTATAATTGCTTTTGGGCAGTCCATCCACCCCTATGGATCATTTGCACTTAAAACACCTTTTATAGCATTTCTGCAATGCTATCTTATCTTCTGGGACATCCATCCACCGTCGTTTGCATGATCCATGCCTTTCTACAGCATTTGTCAAAACGCTATCTAAAGCCAGCGATCCATCCTCTTTGCCAGACCAAGAAAAATGCCACGTTCCATCACATTTTCAAGGCTGATCCACCCATTTTTGCCTTGCGTGATCCATGCTTGTCGTGTTCTCCAAGCCAGCCGATCCATCAACCTACCATAGCATTTCCCAAATCCTGTAGATTCCAGTTTTTTTTTCATATTTTGTCAGAAAATTCAGCTTTTGCCAGATTCATCAAAACTTGCCTAATCCATCATTTTTTCGCGCCGATTCACCATTTTTGGTCACTGATCCATACTAGGATTTGTGCTTGATCCATGACTTTCTATATCGTTTCCCAACGCTATAGATTTCCATATTTTGATTGTTGGTCGATTCTTCAACTTTTGGCCGATTCTTTCACTTTTCTTGGTCGATCTACTCCTTTGCCACTACTTAACCCACGCCAAAGCCTATACAACACCGATCCAAAACGGATCTCGCTCGATCAATAATTTTCACTTCAATATATGCTTTTCAATAATGTTTTTCAACCAACAAAATATCACATCAAAACAACAATCATTCAAACAAATATTTTCGTTACAATAACATAGAAAACTTACTGCTTTAGGGTTCTAATTAGATCCGATGGTGATTTGAGTTAAAAACCATACTTATGTCAATTAGATCTATGCAAAAACAACTTGAAATGATGAACATGAGATCAAACAACTCATATACTTTATTGAATCCGTGCGAGCAATGCATATCACTCACAAATCTTCAATCTGGCTCAAAATTGATGAAATATGAATTTGGACAATGAAGATCTATCTTCAAACCTCTCAGTTTGATGCGATCTATCTTCGTTTGATATATATCTAGCTTTCTTTGATGTAGATCTTCAATCTCTACTCGTAGATCTATAATTTTAATGGTGGAAAGGTGTATTTGTTTGAGCAATGATCAATCACAAGCTCAACCAAATGAGAGAATGAAGAAGTAACCCCCACTCCATGTCCCTAGCCACCTATTTATAGCCTCCCACCAGCCCATTAATGGGCCTGCTCAAATCAACCTATGAATTGCTTAAAACCTGAACAGAAAATTGTGTAGCAATATAACAGTGATTTCTCCCAAGCCCCTGAACCAAATCTTTAATGTGACCACTCTACGTATTGGGAAACATCATTTCCATTCCAATGAGACCGACTTCAGCACCAAATTCGATCCGAGTCAAAAGTTATCCCCTATACAAGACTGATAGGGCAAAAATGGTCATAAATAAAATTGGTAAAAATTATGGACATGTCTCACATTCCCATAAACAACATATTAAATATGAGAATGATCTAACCCTTAGGGAATAAAATAAAAATATTTTACGATCCTTTGATACATAAAATGCGGGATGTTACAATAATCATCTAGAGTATGCCACTTTAGAATAGGAAAACGGCGTCCCTAAATATCACTTATCTATGATGACCTACGGTGATAGCTTACCTAGAGAAATAGAGAAGAAATTATAAAATGACCATAGCATCCATAGGAAACAATATCCTAGCTATCACCGACTAAAGCTCTAAATATATCGATCATCGAATGACCGCCCATTGCTGTCCGTCAAGGGAATATGTCGCCTTACATATGTTTGCCTCCGTCCGAGACAACTAATTCCATCTTGATCTAGGGCACATGATCCATCTAATCTTCATAGGTGTCCTTACGATACCCTTGCTTTGAGTCCGCTAGAACCTATGATTTTACAATGATTCCTTAGAGCTTGCAATCTAGCAAGCCATCCACTTTGACGACTCAATCCTTTAGTTCAAACCACTTCTCCTAAAAATTCATTATCTTCCATGATCAACTCCCACCTGAGTCAATCTATGATCTTATTGCATCATGTGTTATCCCATGATGAGCATTACATCAATTCAACTTGGACCACCTTGTCTTGAGTTCACGATCGAGGCATTAATCCTCTTTGAGTTGCACATCCAACATCTGAAGTCCTTTGTGAAAGAAAGTCATGTGACTTATAGTAGGATCGACTTATATGGAATATGCAGAAGTGTATATGATAATCTAACTTATCTTATACAATAGTTATGAAAGTAAATATTAAATAATATAAGATATCACATATAAGTAATGCAATAAATAAACTAAAATGTAACTAGGAATTTTTATACTGGTTAGGGGTATTGTCCTACGTCCAGTACCACACTACTTCTGGAATTCAACTATCAACACCCTCTCTTGACCCGGAGAAACAGGTTCACAACGCACCCGAGCAACCGAATGGGATTTTCACTACCTGATAAATCAAACAGTACTTTCAACAATTCAACAAGAGTTTGACTTTGATTTGTGGTTCTTGAATAACATTAAGTAACGAACAGTTTGAGTACACCCTTCCTATATTCTTATCCTTACGTATATAACGTGTTTGTGAAGATTTTAAGGAAGTAGATTGCTATTGAATCAAGAATATGAAATATATTCAAGGATTCAAAAGCAATCTGAATGTTTAAGCAAGCTTTTATAATGCAATAATATTTAGAAATAAAGATCAAGATATAGAATAAGAATCAGCAAGAATTGGTAAGAATCGGTGATCTATATATCAAGTTTGTGATGTATATATAATAGTTGAAGAGTAGTCACCTTTGATGAAGAGTTTCAATGAAGAGAAGCAACCATTTCTATTAGAAATGAAAAGGAATCTCTTCATGAAAGAAGGTGACTTTTCAGAAATATGGCTGTTATTGTCGAGTCAGTCAACTAATTAAAAAAAATCACCAATCAACTGATAGTATATATAAAACGGGTATATACTCGAATAATGACAGAAAATTGCCATTACTGGGGATTTTCTCCTTTACCGGCCAATTAGTAGAAAATGAACTAGTCGACTGGTTCAGGGGTAAAAGACCAGCAATGGCTGTTTCATGCCATTTTAATATATATATATATATATATATATATATATATATATATACACACACACACACACACACATACATATATACATACATACATATATATAAGTTTTTATGTGTCTTGTGTATTTGTGTTATAATAAATGAGGATATATTTTAACAATAATCTAACACACTAAACACACACACGCATGTGCACACACACATACATAAATACACACACACACATATATAAATATAAACTAACTCTTCAATCGATCTTCATTTCTTTGTTGTTGAGAATCAAAAATCTCATGAATCAACATTATCCCCCTTTTTTGATTGATGACAACCCCTTGCAATCTTGTAGAAAATTTTATTTTCTCCCCGTGAATATATGCTTGCATATATTCATCTCCCCCTGAATGTAAAGCTTTTCTGCAACTTTTTTTTATATAATATATACTTACCATTTTTGCTTCTCTGCAACAAAAAGTTAGTGTATAATATATATATATATACTCATTATTTTCTCCCCCTTTTTCATCGATTAAACATACATCATGATAAAACAACAATCGAGCATAGTAGAGAATATAAGCAGATAACACATAGAGTTCATGAAGCATAGATAGAGTTTAAGAACAAGCAGCAAGCATAAAGTACTTAATGCATACGAGAACATTTATTACACGCCCAATAAAAGTTATAGAGATACCAAAATAGTCTTCTCTTTGTTGTGGTGTACTTGCAAAAAATATGATATATATATATACTTTGATACCCACTTGCTTTGTTAGGGTCCAGGGATCAGATGGAAGGTAACCATACCCAAGAGGGTTTAATGGAACCTTTAAAGATAATTTTTTTATTATTAACTTCTGAATCAAAATAATCATCGATATATTTTTCTCTGTTTTTCCAATTTACAGGAACCCAAGTACTTAAATAATTTCTATTGATATTTGTTTTCGTACTTCTAGATTTATTATAAAAATCTCTAGTCATAGAAGTATTCAAATTTCTATAAAAATTTGATCTTGAATTTACTCGTGCCTTAGTATTAGCAGTTATATTTTTTATTGTACATAAAAGCATATCTAGTACTATTTCTATGATTAGTATTATTATATCCTAAACCACTTTTGTCGTGTAAAGCTCGAGATCTAGATAAAATCATATTTAAATCATTTTAACCTTTATTAAATTTCATGAATTTACTTGTACATTTTTCAAATTTGATACAAAAGTCGGGATTGACATCTTTAAAAGAAATTTTGCAGGTTAAGGTATCATTTTCCTTATTTAATATAGAATTCTCCCTTTTAAAGTACCAGTCTCATTTTTGAGACCAAAAATTTGAGATTCTGAATTATTTAGAGATTGTAATTTTTCAAATTTTCTTTTGAGTCGGAAATTGCTTCTTGCAAAATATTATTATTATCTTTTAAAATCTCACATTCGTAAGATAATTTTAAATTTTTTTAGTTAAATCCTCATTCTCTTTTTCAAGAGACAAAATTAAAGAACTAGAATTATTTAAAGAATCTTCTAATGATGTAATTTTATTTTGTAAACCATCGATTTCCTTTAAATGATCATTGTTTTTATCTATTAATCGCTCATTGTCTTATTGAAGGAAATTCTTTTGAAAAACAATCTCTTCTAAGGCATTTTCAAAATATTTAGTTTGTTTTAATAAAAATTTGTTTTCCTCTTTTAAGTTGGAATTTTCTTTCACAAAATCTTTTGATTTGGCTAAAATAACTGCATTAAGTTTACCCAAACTTTTAAAACCTTTTAATAATCTAACAAAAGATCTTTATATAATGAATCCACACATACCGATTGTGATCCGACTTTAGTCATGAGACATTTACTTGCCTGCTACTTTGATTCTTCTTTGTTGTTCTTCTATTTTTTTTTAATGCCTTGACTAGATCTCCTTATAGCCAATTGTTCGAAGGTGTTGTTACGGTCTCTAGAATAACAGACTCTGATACCAATTGAAAGAAAGTCAAGTAACTTAGAGTAGGATCGACTTATATGGAATGTGCAGAAGTGTATATGATAATCTAACTTATTTTATACAATAGTTATCCAAGTAAATATTAAATAATATAAGATATCACAGATAAGTAATGTAGTAAATCAAGTAAAATGACACCAAGAATTTTCATACTAGTTCAGAGCACGGTCCTACGTTCAGTCCCAGACCCCTTCTGGAATTCAACTATCAACACCCTGTCTTCACCCGGAGGAACAGGTTCACAACACACCCAAGCAACCGAACAGGACTTTCAAAAATTCGAGTTTGGCTTTGGTTTTTGTTCTAGAATAACATTGAGTAGCCAATAGTTTGAGAACATCTTTCCTATAATCTTATTCTCAAGTATATAACGTGTTTGTGAAGATTTGAAGGAAGTAGATTGCTATTGAATAAAGAAGTATGAAATATATTCAAGGATTCAAAAACAATTTGAATGTTTGAGAAAGCTTTTAGAATGCAGGAATGTTAGAAAGAAAGATCAAGATATAGAATAATAATCAGTAAGAATTGGTAAGAATCGGTGATTTGTAAATCAAGTTTGTGATGTATATATAATGGTTGAAGAGTAGTCAACTTTCATGAAGAGTTTCAATAAAGAGTAGAAACCATTTCTATTAGAAATGAAAAGGAATCTCTTCATGAAAGAAGGTGAATTTTCATAAATATGGTTGTTATTATCGAGTCAGTCAACTGGTATAAAAATCACTAGTCAACTGGTAGAATATATAAAGCATATACATATTTGAATAATGACATAAAATAACCATTACAGGGCATTTTCTCCTTTACTAGTCGACTGGTAGAAAATGAACCAGTTGACTGGTTCAGGGGCAAAAGCTAAGTAATGGTTGTTTCATGCCATTTTCATATATATATATATATATATATATATATATATATATATATATATATATATATACATGTACATATGCACGCCCGATGGGCGTGTGCATAGATGTATTTGACCAAAGCTGGGAATGAAGTAAAGACTGAGCAGTCATTACAGCTATGTGTATGCAGAAAATCTGGAATACTGGAAGAAGAAAAAAAGCAGAAAACAGTTCATGCGGATAAAAAATGTATTCAAATAACAAATGAAAGCATTAAACTTGCGTCATTACATCAGTGTAGAACAGGATAATTATTACTTACGAAGACAGACTGCAGTTTTATTACTGTTGAAGTCAAAAAAAAAAAAAAAAATGACAGCATAACTAATAATTACGAAGACAACAGCAAATCAAAACAAAATGACGAACGGAAATGCAGGTAGATTTTGGAAGCTGCCCAAATAAATGCTCTTTTCGTTGACTGAGATACTTCATATGCTCCTGCTTCTAATATACTGGATCTCATCTGTTATCCCATCTCCGAAAGAGAGGCAAGCGTCAAGCGGAAGGTCTCCCCTTTGTTCGATGATATCCTATATATCTGTGTAAATAACACCCTAATGAATCTCTTTTGCATGAGATTAAGAAAAAGGAATAAAAAACTTGTCCTTGTGTGATATCTAACTAAGCCAACTATAAGCATATCAAAGTGGAAAGAGTGCAATGTATTTCATCTTAGGATAGTAAACATGCTCAAGAAATATTGTCGAAAGCAGTGGTGTGTTTATTTTTTCATTTTAGAGTATCTTGGAGATAAAATAAAAATAAAAATAAAAATGTGAGGTATAATAGGAAAACAGAAGTACCTAAAGTGTGTGGAAGCTAAACCATGAAAAATACATTGCGACTCATTTTTCCAACCATAATACACAATTCAGTCAAAAACAGGTCAGAAACTAATAAGCGAATGATATGAACTAAAATTATAAAAGCATAAACAATGTAAAAATAAAATATTTATTACAGAAGTGTACACTACATGTACAAATGGTCATTGATTCGAGCATACACTGAATTTCAGAACCCACAGGAGTAATTCTTTTTGTTAATTTGAGTTTACCTTTGCAACTGTTATAAATCCCAAAATAAATTCAATACTACACAACAATTTCTTAAATATGTGACCATGAAGTAATAATACACTATCTTTAATTTTGAAATTCTTTGACATGTATGTAATATTGCATTTTTTATGTGTACATGCAAAATTAACTATTTATCATGTGTTTTTTCAACGTTAACTTCAATTGGAGCGGTTTGCAAGGAATCTATAGTAACTAAAGTATTGTTGCTCCAACTGTTTTCTCTCCTGCTTGTCCCGAGGGTGAGACAGACATTGATATGTAAGCGGCGAAGTTAAACACTTTGTATAAGGCAGTTTTTTTCCAAATTATAATTATTTTCTAGTAATAATTTTTTGTCTAGTGTTTGGTACAATTAGTTCCAACGTCACCCCTTTTCGCTAGTCTGACATTTGCAGCCTTTGATAGATTTTCATATTTATTATAATCTTTTTGTGAGTTAAGACAAAAATTGTTATTGTATAACTGGTTAGTATAGTAGTAATTTTAATGACAAAAGTTACCCCTTTAAGTTATTCTAATGACTATGATGTTTATATCAGATTAATTAATGAAAAATGTTTTTATCCAGTATATATTAAAAAGTTAGCCTATTCTCTTATATATTGATGTTTAATTTTGTTTGCATAGTCATTGGTTATAATCAAGTTGTTTGTCTATTTGTATGCATGACGTTAGGTTGTAAATAAACAAACGAGGATACAAAACTTTCTTTTGCCAAGTCTGTGATATAATTTTGTTCCAATATAATTATAAATGTAGTAAGATGTCCATATCCGTTAACCAATCAGTTAAGACTTTAAACTAATGTATTGATTATGTGCTGATGTTTTACATGAGACATATATTATGTCAAATATATCCAAATGCATAAAGTACATAAGAGAATGAATGAGCTTTCAACTACTTTACACTTTCAAAAGAGCAGGCTGAAGTTTTTGTTGGTTTAAGAAATGAATGATGTGGAAGACTTTGGAAAATTTATGACCGATAAACAAAAATGAATCTGATTAGTGTTGGTTTAACTTGCAAATGCCGAAGTTAAAACTGTTTGTATATGGCTTAAGGTTTTACGGTGGAAAAAATTTGAATTGGAGTAATTCATTTTTTATTTAATCTTACAAACTTCCAGATTAATAATCCAATATAATAAAATAATTTTTAGTTAACATGATAGCAGAGGAATAAGAATTTATAGTACTGTTAGATGCATGTACCAATTATAATAACTTTCAAAAGCATATCATGAGTGACAACTTCAGTGGACATTGAAGTTGCAATGGTGTATCATGCCACTTCGGTCAAAATTTTCCATTGTAATGTAAGAACATAAGTGGTGCAGTTGAGTGAACTGTGGAACTCTTGTAAACCATCCAATATTTTAGTTATTATGAAACACAATTTCTAGGCCAATTCATGTAGCAGCTAAAAAATAATAATATATGTGTAGCAACCATAAAATTGAATGATAACAACGCAAAAAAAGACAAATCTGAAGTACAAATTCCTGCTAAACATAACGTTTTAAAGAATAAGAAGTATCCAAGGCATCAAGAACGTATTAATAAAAATATGTTTGTAAGTTAAACACCAACCTAAGATTAGAAAAATATAAAAACTTTAGTACGTACAGTTCAATGCAGGATGTCATACGGTTTGGGTAATAAGGTTGTGCAACCCCATTCCCGATAAGACGGTGGCAAGGGTAATCTTTGGAATATAACACATAAACAGATAACAACAGAACATAAATAATCAAATACACCAGATAATGTACAATAGAATACACTGGATAAATGTGACGGCCCGCCCCGCACCAACCAACATTTACTCCGAAGGTGCGCTGTACACATGTCCAGTTAGCACGGAACGGGTCGTCAGAAGGAAAAGGAAGAAGGAAATGAACATACAAAGAACCTGTAGAATGTCTCACAGCGCATAGAATAAAATATAATAATAACATACTTGACATAAAACAGGAGAGACAGTGCATAAGCTGAAAACCAGAACTAAACATCATAGCAGCGGAAATCCAAAATACAGCTTATTACAACTTTCAAACTGTCTCAAAGCAAAAGTAAGATAAAGGAGGTACACTACTAATGCCCAAGTAGCGACCACCAACGACACAGGGAGAATGTGTATATATATATATCATACGTGGAAGCCTCCTGTCCGCCTCCGAATCAGCTACTCGCGCATCACCAGCTAACCTGTCTCTAGTCTGCTCGTGTGAGCACCCAGAGTAATAAGAGGAGACATAAAACTCTGGGTCAGACATAAAGCCTGGTATGAGCGATAAGCATCTAAAGTGAACAATAACAGGTAGACTAAAACATACCTGAACCTGCAACCAAAGAGTTAGCACTACATACTGTACAACACTCTAAGGTACCATATCAAACAGTGTAAAGATACGGAGGTGGGGGAGGTGTGCATGTCATAGTGATGGCACACAATCAAACATAGCATCCATCCTCACATCTCTCACTCAGTGCATAAAGCATACGATATTCACCACTTCGATCACCCAACATATCTTGCTACGATCACTCTGCCCCATGAAGTCACAAATGGCTTCATTACACTGATAACGTAGCCACTAATTCCTCGCTATGTCCACTTGCCCCATGGAGTTATTCACACCATCTGCGCTGGCTCATAGCCTTACCAATCCTTAATATGTCCACTTGCCCCATGGAGTTGTTCACCCCATCTGCGCTGGCTCATAGTCTTACTACGCATCACCTTGCCCCTCAGGTCATAATGACCCTACTGCACTGATAACGTAGTCTTGCTACCATCACCTTGCCCTCAGGTCATAATGACCCTACTGCACTGATAAGTAGCCATCATTCATTTTTAGTGGTGAATCGAAGTTATGAACATCGACAACTCCTTAGCACACGTCCCGCAGCAAAGCCCAACCATGAAGTGAACTCATTGGTTCCCAACTGGATCCTGAGCTCTAACTTCCCATATTGGACTACCTTTGCATCTCGGGTTATTGGTCAATAATGGATCGGGTCGGATTCTCTTCAAGCTATCGGTTCGGGTCGGATGACATCCATTGGGTCGGGTCGGGTCTTCTTCTCGTACGGGTCGGGTCGGGTGTTTCTCCTCGGGTCGGGTCGGGTGCTTTACTTCGGTTCGGGTCGGGTCGGGTGTCATTCCCCTCCAGTTCGTGCTTCCGCTCCGATCCGCCTCCTCATCCTTCACATGCTCCTATCCGATCCATCCTCATACTTCCGCTCCGATCCGCCCTCCTTAATCCGATCTGATCCCAGTTCAGTTAGCGTGGCCTTCCTTTTTGCCACTTTTCCCAAGTGTCAGGTTCCGATCCGATCGAATCCCTTGCCCAGTTCAACATATCCGATCCGAGCCCTATATCCGATCCGATCCGAAACCTGCACTGTTTTCTGAAACTGTTCCAGCAAGTGTTTACGCCATTCGATGACGTTTTCGACCATTCTAACTATTGAAACCAGTCACAAAGCATTTCATACAGTCATAGCAACATGCATAATCAACCACAAACATTAAAACATCAATATAATAGGTTAAAATGGATCAAACATACCCAAAATCCCATATTTTCCCTTAAGCATGTTTAGGTGAAATTAATGATAGGATTAACAAAACTTAACCAAATTAACCCAAATTCATATCAGAGGTCTAAAACATCATTTAGGAATTTATGAACATTTTTCCAGAATTTTATCATGTTTAAATTCGCTAATTAACACTAATCAACCCTAATTAGCCATAATTAGTGCAAAACTATGCAAATCACTCACCTTAGCCACAAAATAAACTAAGATCTGAAATAAATCTCTGATTTGATGTGAATCTCAATGCTAAACAGCAGCTCCAATGTTGCTTTAGTGTAGATCTTCCTTGATTAGAAGTTGCTAAGCCAAATCCTTGACCAAAAGGTGATTTGGAGGTGATTTAGAGGTTGGAGGCCATTTTTAGGGTTCCTTGGTGATAAGTGGAGGCTAGAAAACTGAAATGGAATGATTCTCCATCTCATTTCAGCCTTCCCATAACCCTAATCCCGAAATGGGTTATGGGCCTACTCACTAATCACCCGATTTGGCCCGGTTAAGCAGTTTTTCACCCTCCAAACCCTATTTCAGCCATATCTCCCAAACGGTAAGTCCGTTTGACTATTATGACCACTCTACGGAAAGGTAAACCATCAAACGAATCTAATGGAAGTGGTTTCAGGTCAAAATTCCTTTCCAATCAAAAGTTATGGCCAAAACAGTACCAACTAGGGGCAAAATGGTCATTTAAAAATGGACAAAAATCATAAGCATGGGAAATGACTCTAATGGATGTTTTACATGACCATACGACTACATACGGGAAAGAAATAAATATTCTACAATCCTATGATGTGTAGAATACGGGTCATTACACTCTCCCCCCCTTAAGAAATTTCGCCCCCGAAATCTAATCAAAACACACGCAAAGGTTCCCGCATGCCTATCAACCATAAAATAACCATCAAACATGCAAAACAAGTAAAATAAGTCTATCCTAGCATGCGGAATAACTAAATCACAAAGTAAATCTTACCAGGCAAAGAGTTCTGGATATGCCTTTCTAATACTCTCCTCTGTCTCCCAAGTACAATCATCCTCGTCCTCGCCCCACTGAACCTTGACTAGCTTCACCGCCTTCTTTCGAAGTTGCTTCGTATCGTGCCCCACAATACGAATCGGCTTACGGTTCCCAACCGCCTCGGGTTCTACTTCGAAGTCCTCTAATTGATCAGGTGAAATAGTCATATCAGAGTCGTGAACGAACTTCCTTAGTTGGGAAACATGAAATACATTGTGAACTCCCGTCATTTTCTCTGGTAAGCCAAATCTATATGCCAAATTCCCGACTAATTCAAGAACAGGGAATGGGCCAACAAATCGTGGTGCCAACTTGCCTCTCCTGCCAAATCGTATCACGCTCTTCAACCTAGAGATCTTGACAAACACCAAGTCACCAACGGAGAATTTCAAGTCTCTTCTCCTCTTATCAGCATAACTCTTCTGCCTATCTTGGGCAACTTTCATTCGTTGTTGAATGATCTTGATCTTATCGGAAGTTTCTCTCACCACATCTGGTCCAAGAACAAACTTCTCGCCAGTTTCTATCCAACATGATGGTGAGTTGCATGGTCTTCCGTACAAAGCTTCATATGGAGCCATACCGATACTGGATTGGTAGCTATTATTATATGCAAACTCTACTAGATGCAAATGGTCATCCCATGATCCACCAAAATCCAATATACAAGCTCTCAAGATATCTTCCAATATACGATTCACCCTCTCCGTTTGACCGTCGGTCTGAGGATGATATGCGGTACTGAGATGTAATCCTGACCCCAGAGCCTCTTGTAAGCTCTTCCAAAACCCACTAGTGAACAACGGGTCTCGGTCACTCACAATGCTTTTGGGTACTCCATGAAATCTCACTACCCACTTCATATACAATTCTGCCAACTTGGCTGCCGTTCTGGTCGATTTGACTGGTATAAATCTTGCACTCTTAGTCAATCGATCCACAATTACCCAAATGCTATCATGTCCTGATATAGTCCTTGGTAAACCATCGATGAAATCCATCGAGACATGCTCCCATTTCCATTCGGGAATTTCTAATGGTTGCAATAACCCACTAGGCTTCTTTTGCTCGGCTTTAACTAGCTGGCAATTCATGCATTTGGATATAAACTTCCCAACGTCTCTTTTCATCCCTTGCCAGTAGTAAGTCTGTCTCATATCTCTATACATCTTATTACCACCGGGATGTATAGTCAGTTTTGAGTGATGACATTCTT
Organism: Allium sativum; assembly: GCA_030737875.1. NCBI lineage: Eukaryota > Viridiplantae > Streptophyta > Magnoliopsida > Asparagales > Amaryllidaceae > Allium > Allium sativum. The sequence goes on from CM060920.1 coordinate 348,281,961, forward strand.
TAAGCACTTCATCTCTCAAACCATTCACGTTGGGCACAACTAGTCTTCCATTCTTCCGAAGCCATCCATCTCGATCAAGCCCATACGCATTCATCTCCTCACCGTCGATGTCCATATCTAACTTGGAGATGATTTCCAATAGATTAGGATCGTCCCTCTGACTAGAACCAATCCGCTCTATCAAAGTGGGTCTGATCGTCAAACTAGCTAGCATGACTGGATCCAATTCGCACTTTGGTCTGAAATCAAACCCCGCGATATACTCCAGTTGCTTCCACTCAAGAAACATTGCCCCTAAGCTGGCATGTCTCCTACTCAAGGCATCGGCTACCGCATTACCCTTCCCAGGTGTGTATGCGATATCAAAATCATACGAAGCCAAGAACTCTAACCATCTCTGTTGACGGAGATTCAGATCTTTCTGAGAGAAGAGATACTTTAACGATTTATGATCGGTAAACAACTCAAATCTTTCTACCAAGAGATAATGTCTCCACATCTTCAGCGCAAACACGATCGCTGCTAATTCCAAATCATGGGTAGGATACTTCTTCTCATGCGGCTTTAGTTGTCGACTAGCATAAGCTACAACCCTACCTTCTTGCATCAATACTGCACCCAGTCCGGTACCACAAGCATCCGTGTATACCATCATCTCTTCATTCCCTTTAGGAATGACTAACACTGGCGCATGCGTCAACTTCTCTTTTAGACTCTTGAAGGCATTCTCACACACTTCGTCCCAGACGAAGGACTGATTCTTCTTAGTCAACTGAGTCAACGGTGCTGCTATCTTGGAGAAGTCCTGGATAAACTTACGATAATATCCAGCTAACCCCAAGAAACTTCTTACATCTGTTTCATTCTTGGGCGTAGGCCAATCCTGTACCGTAGCCACCTTCGCAGGGTCCACGGCAATACCACTCTCTGAAACAACATGACCCAAGAATCTCACTTCCCTTCTCCAAAAATGACACTTAGAGAATTTCGCTTTCAATTGGTGTTTCCTCAACACCTCCATCACTATCCTCAAGTGTCCCTTGTGTTCCTCCTCTGTCCTTGAGTAAACAAGGATATCATCCACGAACACAAGAACAAACTTATTCAACTGATCTCTGAATACTCGATTCATGAGATCCACAAAGTAGGCTGGTGCATTGGTCAACCCAAATGGCATGACCATCCACTCATAAAATCCAGACGGCGTCCTAAATGCCGTTTCCCGGACACTCTCATCGCTACTCGTAGCTGATGAAATCCTGTCGCGAGGTCCAACTGGGAGAACACTCTAGCTCCTTCCAGCTGATCAAACAAATCATTTATCCGCGGTAGAGGATAGTTATTCTTCCTCGTCACCTTATTCAAATCGCGATAGTCCACACACAAACAAAGGGAACCATCTGCCTTAGTGGCAAACACAACTGGTGCTCCCCACTCGGAGACACTTCTTCTAATAAATCACTTCTTCAAAAGATTGCTGACTTGCACCCCGAGCTCTCGCTGCTCCCTTGGTGCCATACGACGAAGTGGCATCACTATAGGTCTGGCATCTTTCACTAAATCAATACGGAACTCAATCTCTCGGTGTGGTGGAAACCCGGTCACCTCATCGAAGACGTCCAGATACTGGCCAACCACGGGCACATCTGACAACTCATCCTGCGGGATGTCGAGGGAATTTACAAAACTAGCCATAACCCCATCACTAGGTAGACTACCAAACACTACCCTCCGCCCATCATCCGCCCTCACTGTCACCAAAAAGCCCTCACAGTCTACCACCACCCCGTATCTTTGGAGCCAATCGACTCCCAATATAATGTCATACCCAGTAAAGCCCAAAACAAAGCAATCACAAACAAACATACATCCATGACTTGATAAGACCAAATTCCTGCAAATCATACTAAGGCTAGTCGAACCACCAATCGGATTCGTCACAACCAATGGTCTATCGACTATCTCGGGTTCCAGTCCCAACCTATCTACCAGGTCACTAGATATGAAGGAACGGGAAGCCCCAGTATCAAACAAAACTCGAACTGGTACATCATAAATAGAAAGCATACCTTGAATAACAACATTCTTTCCTTTCTCCGCCGCAGTTGGGGCACTCGACGAAGAAGGAACAACATCAATAGCATATGCTTTCACAATCTGCTTCTCCTTAAGAGGTTGCGGACACTTATCTTTATGATGTCCCACTTGACTACAGTTGTAGCACTTCCTTTCCGCTGGCTTAGCCCGACATTCCTTAGCATAATGGCCCTTCTTACCACAGCTGAAGCACTCAACATCTTTCTTGCTCTTTTTCTGGCCACCTTTAGATTGGTCCTGCTTCCTCTTATTCTGAGAGTTATTCTTACCTCCACTGCCTGCTTGCGGCTTTGGCTCTTCTGCCGATGTAGCCTCAGTTTTTGACTTAGGGTAAAGACTCTCTGATCTCAAAGCTTTCCCTACGATCGATTCAAAAGTCTCATCGATGTGGTTGATAAGCCTTTCCCCCAAGTATCCATCCAAACCAGTAATAAACTTCTCATTCTTCTTCTCAGGAGTATCAATAAGAGATAACCCATACTTCGACAAAGTGTCGAACTCAGCAATATAATCAGAAACTGCCCTTCCGTTCTGCTTGAGTTCCAAGAACCTCTTAAACAACACTGACTTCTGGGCAGCTGGAATGAACTTCTTGCTAAAGCGAGCCTTGAACTGGTCCCAAGTAACCTGGTCCTCTGGAGTAGCTGTTCTAATGGCATTCCACCAATTCATCGCTCGCCCTTACAGCTGACGAGACGCTAGCCTTCTCTTCATCGCATCCTCAAGACCCAAGTCATCAAAGATACGATCACAACTATCCATCCAATCTTGAACATTTGTGGCCGACTCCGTCCCATGGAACGGCTTCCCACCAAGATTAGTGTAATCTTTACACAACTTGGCGAAATCGACCCTAGGCGCCTGCACTACTGGGCCAACACCAACTCCGGGATTGGGAACTTCCCCTTGCACTTCTCTAAGCATATCTCTCATGAGGTTAGTAAACATCGCCCTCATGTCAGCGGCATTCCCTTGGTTGGTCCCTATACGAGCACCCCTCGTATCTTAGCTCATCGTCAATCTGAAAAAGGGAAACGATTAACGACCCCATAGTGGTGCTAGTGCAGTGCGACTTCATTCTTATACTACTAATAGTATATATATACATAGCTTTTGAAAACCAAAATAATTACAAATACGTGCTCTCATATACATACTATCTCTCCCTGGTGTCTTTCCCTAGGTTAACTACGCAACCTAGAGCTCTGATACCAAGTGTGATGGCCCGCCCCACACCAACCGACAATTACTCCGAAGGTGCGTTGTACACATGTCCAGTTAGCACAGAACGGGTCGTTAGAAGGAAAAGGAAGAAGGAAATGAACATACAAAGAACCTGTAGAATGTCTCACAGTGCATAGAATAAAATATAATAATAACATACTTGACATAAAAAAGGAGAGACAGTGCATAAGCTGAAAACCAGAACTAAAAATCATAGCAGCGGAAATCCAAAATACAGCTTATTACAACTTTCAAACTGTCTCAAAGCAAAAGTAAGATAAAGGAGGTACACTACTAATGCCCAAGTAGCGACCACCAACGACACAGCGAGAATGTGTGTATATATATATATATATATATATCATACGTGGAAGCTTCCTGCCCGCCTCCGAGTCAGCTACTCGTGCATCACCAGCTAACCTGTCTCTAGTCTGCTCGTGTGAGCACCCAGAGTAATAAGAGGAGACATAAAACTCAGGGTCAGACATAAAGCTTGGTATGAGCGATAAGCATCTAAAGTGAACAATAACAGGTAGACTAAAACATACCTGAACCTGCAACCAAAGAGTTAGCACTACATACTGTACAACACTCTAAGGTACCATATCAAACAGTGTAAAGATACGGAGGTGGGGGAGGTGTGCATGTCATAGTGATGGCACACAATCAAACATAGCATCCATCCTCACATCTCTCACTCAGTGCATAAAGCATACGATATTCACCACTTCGATCACCCAACATACCTTGCTACGATCACTCTGCCCCATGAAGTCATAAATGGCTTCACTGCACTGATAACGTAGCCACTAATTCCTCGCTATGTCCACTTGCCCCATGGAGTTATTCACCCCATCTGCGCTGGCTCATAGGCTTACCAATCCTTACTATGTCCACTTGCCCCATGGAGTTGTTCACCCCATCTGCGCTGGCTCATAGTCTTACTACGCATCACCTTGCCCCTTAGGTCATAATGACCCTACTGCACTGATAACGTAGTCTTGCTACCATCACCTTGCCCCTCAGGTCATAATGACCCTACTGCACTGATAAGTAGTCATCATTCATTTTTAGTGGTGAATCGAAGTTATGAACGTCGACAACTCCTTAGCACACGTCCCGCAGCAAAGCCCAACCATGAAGTGAACTCATTGGTTCCCAACTGGAGCCCGAGCTCTAACTTCCCATATTGGACTACCTTTGCATCTCGGGTTATTGGTCAATACTAGATCGGGTTGGATTCTCTTCAAGCTATCAGTTCGGGTCGGGTGTCCTCCATTGGGTCAGGTCGGGTCTTCTTCTGGTACGGGTCGGGTCGGGTGTTTCTCCTCGGGTCGGGTCGGGTCGGGTGTCATTCCCCTCTAGTTCGTGCTTCCGATCCGATCCGCCTCCTCATCTTTCACATGCTCCTATCTGATCCATCTTCATGCTTCCGCTCCGATCCGCCCTCCTTAATCCGATCCCAGTTCAGTTAGCATGGCCTTCCTTTTTGCCACTTTTCCCAAGTGTCAGGTTCCGATCCGATCGAATCCCTTGCCCAGTTCAACATATCCGATTCGAGCCCTATATCCGATCCGATCCGAAACCTGCACTGTTTTCTGAAACTGTTCCAGCAAGTGTTTACGCCATTCGACGACGTTTTCGACCATTCTAACTATTGAAACCAGTCACAAAGCATTTCATACAGTCATAGCAACATGCATAATCAACCACAAACATTAAAACATCAATATAATAGGTTAAAATGGATCAAACATACCCAAAATCCCATATTTTCCCTTAAGCATGCTTAGGTGAAACTAATGATAGGATTAACAAAATTTAACCAAATTAACCCAAATTCATATCAGATGTCTAAAACATCATTTAGGAATTTATGAACATTTTGCCAGAATTTTATTATGTTTAAATTCGCTAATTAACACTAATCAACCCTAATTAGCCATAATTAGTGCAAAACTATGCAAATCACTCACCTTAGCCACAAAGTAAACTAAGATCTGAAATAAATCTCTGATTTGATGTGAATCTCAATGCTAAACAGCAGCTCCAATGTTGCTTTAGTGTAGATCTTCCTTGATTAGAGGTTGCTAAGCCAAATCCTTGACCAAAAGGTGATTTGGAGGTGATTTAGAGGTTGGAGGCCATTTTTTGGCTTCCTTGGTGATAAGTGGAGGCTAGAAAACTAAAATGGAATGATTCTCCATCTCATTTCAGCCTTCCCATAACCCTAATCCCGAAATGGGTTATGATCCTACTCACTAATCACCCGATTTGGCCCGGTTAAGCAGTTTTTCACCCTCCAAACCCTATTTCAGCCATATCTCCCAAACGGTAAGTCCGTTTGACTGTTATGACCACTCTATGGAAAGGTAAACCATCAAACGAATCTAATGGAAGTGGTTTCTGGTCAAAATTCCTTTCCAATCAAAAGTTATGGCCAAAAAGTACCAACTAGGGGGAAAATGGTCATTTAAAAATCGACAAAAATCATAATCATGGGAATTGACTCTAATGGATGTTTCCCAAAGTTACATGACCATACGACTTCATACGGGAAAGAAATAAAAATTCTACAATCCTATGATGTGTAGAATACGGGTCGTTACAATAAATATAATCATCAGAGTTACACAGTATATAGGATCATACTTAGAACAAATACAGTTCAGCTATACATAAATGTCTACTGCGGAAAAGAAAACATAACATGTACAACAGGAGTTGAACAACATAAAAAGGAGATAAATGATAGAATCCATCTTCAGCTCCAGCTATCCAGAAAGAGCCTGCTAAAACCTGAATACAAGGCTGCCCATGCAGAAATAAGGGCACCCGAGTTTGCATGTGAAACAAACTATGAGTCAGTCATGGGACTGGTATGAGAAATCTAATTAACACATTTTCAAATATGGCTAATCACAGGACCACGCCACCTTCGCGAAACGGGTTTACTCCATTGGATTTCCAGTGCTTTAAAACAAATAATTCTTTTAAACATCGCAATGCTTTTTATAAAAATGAAGCCATTATAAGACTCAGTTCCCATCACACAATGCAATACAAACCAGAGGATAGATTTTTACCTTATAATGGACAAAATATGCTTGGTACGAGCAAAACAAATCATTTGATATTATTGCTAGTGTATATATGTTTCAAAAACAATTTCAATTATAACTATCAATCATAGACGGCATGGGTACCCTATATCATGTCGCTATATATATATACAATCAAAACCGCATGATGTCGTATTTGGAAATTGGATTTCCATCATGAACCAAGGCAAAAGATAGTCCTTACTGATTCGAGACCCTCCAGCTCGAGCCTCAGGCTACAACCGCAACTGCACCTAGGAGCCACAGGGCCGGTCCACCGATGTGGATTAAAATGCCTGAACACTGCGTTTCCCCGCCCTTTAGGGCGTAAATGAGCCCAATGACTCCATCGGTCACGGATCGACCGATCTATCCGAGGCGCCTCGCAACAGCAACAACCACACAGGTGAAAAGTATATAAATGTCAGGGCTGGTAGGTCACTGACACCACCCTAGCTAGAAAGAAACGCATGTCCTCCCTGGATCCTTCTCCCGTTTCTGGTCCATCCCGGGGTGTGAGGCTCGCGGATTCACGTTATACACAAAGTTATGCCACACAGGCTGTGCTTTGATCATCAACCACAAGACTTTGCTTTTCAATAGAAGCCTTGATCATCTATCACTTAGGCGTGCCACACAGGCAATTCACCCCCGTGCGACTGATTTCTATCGATATATAACCTCTGGGCTCGTACGTCCCAGAGAAGGGCGTTAAGCAAGAGAATAAATTCTCCGCCGCCAAACAAATATATATTTAATAGAGATCAATCAGCACAGAACAAAATCCAATGTTAGACACACAGTCCATTTATACGTTCGTTCTGGGTCTGAACGAAACCGGAGGCACTCAATACCTCGCATATCTGTACAATTAACAAGTACGTCCGGGTGGCTACTACTTCAACCCCGTCAAGGTAGCTACTCCTATCATGAGCATCAGTAGCACCCCTCCATTCGACGTGAAGATCATCGGTCTTGCACCGTCTTCATATCTTCGACTTTCACTCGTCGATCAATTATTTGAAATGAGAATTAACTCGGCCTTTTCAAATATTTCACGTATATCTAGAATTTCAAATCAATTCATTTCAATGGTTGAATTATTCGACAACACCAGTTTTTTTCTTTAATGTAATTTTCACACCAAAAACATTCAACCATCAAATATCAAATAAATCGAGCAACCTCAGTTTATTTCCATTCCATATCGTTTATAATATTTTATCACGATTTATCTCTATTTTTATTTATTTAAAAATAGCCAATTCATTCAAACAACGCTTTAGGCCATAACGCGGCCGTGGCGCTGTTTTCCTCCAGATTTGATTTACACATATCTGAAAATCTAACCGTTGGATCTTCACAAAATTTATATCATTAGAAAGATCTTTTCAAAACGAATCCAACGGTTTCAGTTTTGGGAAAAATCCGACGGTCGGATCTCCCGTACTAATCGTTTGAAGTTACGATTTCAAAATATGAACTGCAGCGTCGTTATTCGATTTAATTTAATTATATTTATATTTATATATATATATATAATCGATTCTGGCGCTGTTTTTTTTCAGATTTGAATTAAACATTCCAGACAATCCAACCGTTGGATCTTTAGAAAGTTGGTGCCGTTGGAAAGATATTTCCAATGCGAACCCAACGGTTGTGGTTTCGGGAAAATCCAATGGTCGGATCTCCCGCACTAATCGTTTGAAACCACAGTTTCAAAATACGAACTGCAGCGCCGTTATTCACTATATTTTAATTATATTTATACAAATATATAAATATAATTCTTCCTTTCATTTCAAAACGATTTCCACTTTATACATTTGATAAAAAATGACATTTTTATCCAACAGACATTTATTTCAACACTTCACTATTTTTAACAATTCATGTATATAGTAAAAAATGTGATTTTATTGTAAAACAATTTATTTCAAAACACGACTATTTTATATAGTTCATATAGATGATAAAAAATATGATTTTTATTATAAAAAAATTTATTTCAAAACACAACTATTGTTCAATACATGAATTTCTATTCAATATATGAATATAGTTTCAACACATGAAAATAATTCTAACACATAAATATTAATGAAAATTTCGGCAGCATAACGGCAGGGTAGTTAAAACCGGGGCCGTCCCTAGTATGGCTCCTCGCTGTACCTTAAAGCCTCGCAGCTTTTGACAATGGGGATTCATGCATCTAGTTCGCATGCAGGCGACATGTTTTATTTTCATTTCCACAATCTATTCTAATTTTGTTTTCAACCACAGATGGGTATTTTTCAACCACAATCAATCATTCTCAACCACAAACAATTCTATCAACCATTCGTATTATTCACCAAATTTCACATCAACCAAATAATCCAAACAATAACCCAACCAATAAATATCGTCCATGGTCTGTGGACGAGGGGAGTGTGTATATATATATATATATATATATATATTCGTATATAAATATATTTCAATTCACTTCAATTCATTTCAACGCACATATAATTTTTACAACCCATATATAACTTATACATCGAACATACAACTTATACAACGCTTATACATGAGGGGTACAACGCTTATATAACTCATACATCGACTACATAATTTATACATCGTTGTTTTCCATATCGTTTATAAATTAGAAATCTCACATTGTGTTCCACTCCACCAAAAATAACAGAAGGCTCAGAAAAATATGCGGTCTCTTCTAGAATGTAGAAGACGTTCACACGAGTCCACTGTCTCTTGTTTCACTGAATTTCGTCTAGAAACGAAAAAGATATGATTTTTACAGTGAAATCAAATATGGTAGCGCTTTAAACTGCTATAGCCGTTAGCTCACCTCGATCTTCAAAACTAGGTTTGCCAATAACTCGACATCCGCAACACTTGGACGAGATCGGTCGGCGCCACCCTTTAGGCCTTGGAACGGCGCTCTGATCGATATAGGGGGACCCCACTTCGACTGCTCTTCCTGCTCACGGCGGCGCCTCAAAGTTGACAACTTCGTGGACCCGTAACTCCCTCCACACGCGACGAGAAGTGATGAGACTGGGTCGGATTTGAAGCTCGAGCTGAGATCTTCAAAGATGTCCAAAGGGGCCTAGGGTTTTAGTGCGTGTATCGAGAGGGAAGGAGGAGAGAAGGGAAGAAGTGAGGCCGCCGTTCGTAGCTGATGAATCGGGGAGAGAGAAGGATGGTTTGTCGAGATATGATTGGGCCAGGGTTTTATAATTATATTTAATTTATTTTAAATTCAAAAATATCTTCTTGACCAAACGAGCACCAATTCAAACCCAAAGACTGTCGTCCCTAGCTAAATACCCCTATTCCGAACACAATGGGATATGTTTCGTCGGCCCATTCGACTGTTTCAGTCAGTTTAAAATTAAAATATAAAACGTTCAAATTTCAATTTGAACGCACATTTCAATTTGCCACGGCCACAAACTGATTCGAAAAATTCCAGAAAAATAAATCCGGCTATGTTTTGACAATACGGTCCCAACAAAACTAGTTTTGTCTAATTCTGAGGTCGTTTGAAAAATGGCCCTTTTCTGGTCGATCCAATTTAGCTGTAATTGACCAAAACACATTTTCCTTTGCCACGCTCACATACTAGCTTCAAAAATTATGAAATTTGAAACTTAGCAATAACTTCACATCCCGGATCCAACAAAAGTGGTTTCGTCGAATTCTGAGGTCGTTTGCAAAATGTCTATTTTCACGGGCTATATAAATTCTATAGCGACCTTTCTGAAAATTCATTTGGCCATAACTTTTGACTCCCGCTACGAAACTTCGATTTTTCAGATTCGTTGGAAAGATATTCACTAACAAATTTAAATATTTTTGGTTTCACTAAAATCCGTTTTATTTTGCACCCAGTACAGTCAGTCAAAGTTTGAATTCAAATTTCGAAACTACCGCGCCATTTCAGGCCATGTTTATAATTCAAATTAATTATATTCATTTTCAACATCGATTCAACCACACTTTTCACCGCTGTTATTTAAAATATTTATTTTAAATATTTAAAATTCACTAAAATAGCCAATTTAAAATTTTTAAACTGGTTCAGATTTTCCGGGTTGTTACAATCTCCCCCACTTAAAACTTTTTTTCCCCGAAAAGGAACAAAGTCAAAAGTGTTCTGATTAATCAACTCTACGTTCAATCTGGCTTCCATTCTCCAACTTTTCAGTTTCAGAGAATTTTCAAATTCTTCAAAAATTTGGCTAACACCCAGAATTTTCGAAAATTTTTGCCATAACCTCCTTTGTACGGGGAGGGGTTTGGAAATTTATTGGGTCGTATTAGGTACCAATAAATCCTATAAAGCATACACTTATTTATAGTGATATATTCTTGTGTTTACAGGGGAGCGTGTATAGATAAAAACTCCAGAGAATAAATTCTCGTTACCCTATCAAAGCCTGAGGGAGTGTGTATTTTTAATTGCTCCAGAGGATAAATCCTCGTCACCTCGTCCTGTGTGGGAAATAAATAATCCATGTGCCGTATCTAATGACTAGAGAGACGTGATTATTGTCAACTCCAGACCCGTGTGGGTTTTTTATTAATCTGGCAATTTATCATTACAGTTTTATATGGTCCATAACAGTCATCTGTTCAACCTGTAATATATAGTCATCGCCAGACAAGCCTCTCGCTCGTACGGTAAATCTTCAACCTCGTCACACAAGCTCCAAATGCTTATGTGGTATATGATGAAGTATGCCTATCTTCAAGAAGTATGCCATGTAGTGTAGTTCAAAATTAATTGTTACTATCCTATGGCGACATTTATTAATTACACATAGAATAACCAGCACTCCGCATCCAATGGCATTCACAGGAGTTGATATATTAATAAAATTATGTATCCAACTCATTAAGGTTTACCTATTTGTCGGGCACGCAAACAAAATCTTTACTCAACAGCTAATCCATTTACCTGTTCAAACATATATAATGCACATGTATATAGTTCTATCTATTTTTAAATCAGTTCAATGTGTGATTTAATCGAATAAATTCTACCATTCATTCTCTTATTGATTAAATTAACTATCGTTCTAATAATATAATTAATCAAATCCACTATCACACAACCAAAACAACAATCAATTTTATTTTTAACTTCTCAAAATCATACTAATTGATTCATATACTCTTTTAAATCATCCAGACTATATAATTAAAAGTCTACATCTATGCAAAGAAAACAACAGCAAAGTGGAGAACATAATGGAAGTGCAAAATATGGTAAATGTACCTTACACCTGAGTCAATCAGAGATATCCACTCGACACCTAGGATAGGCTTTCTGAATGCACTCCTCAGTTTCCCAAGTACAATCTCGCGGATCTCCACTCCATTGCACTTTGACTAAGTGAACCTTTTTGTTCCTCAGCTCTTTGGTTTCTTTGCCAGTTATCTTTAGCGGCTCTCTCCTAACTGCCAATTCTGGAGTGATTTCTATATCTTGTTGCGCTGCTTCTTCCATGATCAAGTTTGGACCATGAACGTGCTTTCGCAGTTGAGATACGTGAAATACATCATGCACTCCAGGCAACCAATCAAGCAATTGAATCCTATAAGCGAGAGTTCCAATCCGTTCAAGAATAGGAAACAGACCAATGAATTTGGGCGCCAATTTCCTCGTTTTACCAAATCGGGTAGCTCCTCTCATCGGAGATACTTTCAAATATACATAGTCGCCAACAGCAAATGATATATCTCTTCTTCTCTTATACGCATAGCTCTTTTGTCGACTTTGGGCGGCTATTAATCGTTTCTTAATGAAATCGACTTTATCTGCAGCATCGCGAATCATATCTGGCCCCAATACAAGTCTGTTACCAGGTTCAACCCAACAAGCAGGGGATCGACACGGTCTACCATACAATACTTTGAATGGAGACATTTTCAAGCTCGCCTGGTAGCTGTTATTGTATGAGAATTCAACCAAATGTAAATGGTCTTCCCATGATCCGCCAAAATCAATAATACATGCCCGTAATAGATCTTCCATAATACGATTCACCCTCTTAGTTTGGCCATCTGTTTGAGGATGATAAGCGATGCTCAGGTTCAGTTTCGTTCCCAATTCTGCTTGGAATGCTTCCCAGAATTTACTAGCAAAAGTTGGGTCATGATCACTAACAATGCTCATGGGAACTCCGTGCAGTCTAACAATTTCTTTGAAATATACCTGCGCCAGACTCTGAGCGGTTCTATTCGATTTGACAGGTATGAAATGGGCGGTCTTCGTGAAACGTTCTACGATCACCCAAATACTGTCATTTCCTTTCCTGGTTCTTGGCAAACCATCTATGAAATCCATATAAATCTGTTCCCACTTCCCACCTTGAATTTCCAAAGGTTGCAATAGTCCAGCGAGCTTCTACTGATCGATTTTGACTTGTTGACAGGTGGAACACCGGCTAACATATAAGGAGATGTCTCGTTTCATATATCTCCACCAGAAAGTGCGTTTGATATCATTATTCATCTTGCTCACTCCTGGATGGATACTAAGCTTAGCTTTGTGACATTCATCCAACACTTCTCTTCGAAGTTCAGCAATGTTCGGCACACATACTCGGCCTTTCAACCTTAGGATTCCCTCGTCATCTATCTGAAAACTCAACGTCTCGCCTTTCTGTATTCTTTCTTTGATTCTTTGAATGAAGTGATCATCCATCTGAAGAGCAGATATTTTATCAATCAATGACGTCGTAATGATAAAACTAGCAATTATTACATTCTTTCTACTCAGCGCATCTGCCACAACATTGGCTTTCACTAGAGTGTAAAAAATCTCAAAATCGTACGCTGCAAGAAATTCTAGCCAATGCTGCTGCCTCAGATTCAAGTCCTTCTGGGTGAACAGATACTTCAATGACTGATGGTCTATATACAGTTCGAATTTCTCACCCAAAAGGTAGTGCCTCCAGATTTTCAAAGCAAATACGATGGCTAGCAACTCAAGATCATGAGTAACGTAATTCTTCTCATGCGGTTTCAGTTGACGGCTAGCGTAAGCAACTACCTGACCTCTTTGCATCAACACTGCGCCAAGGCCTTCTCTAGATGCGTTAGTCCAGACTTTCAAGTCCTCATTGCCATCTATTATTGTTAAGACTGGAGCAGTCGTCAGTTTTAATTTCAGCTTCTGGAAAGTTTCCTCACATTCTGAAGTCCAGTTGAATCTCGAATGTTTCTTTGTCAGTTTTGTCAAGGAACTAGATGTCTTCGCAAAATCCTTAATGAATTTCCGATAATAACTGGCCAACCCGATAAAACTCCTAACTTCTGTTGGCGTACGAGGCTGTTTCCAATTCTGAATAGCAGTGATTTTACTGGGATCCACAGAAATTCCTTCTTTTGACACGACATGGCCAAGAAATTTGAATTCTTCTTGCCAGAATACACATTTGGAAAACTTTGCTTTTAAAACATTCTTTCTCATAATTTCTAACACTTGTTCCAAATGTTTTTCGTGCTCGCTTTCTGACTTAGAGAAGATAAGGATATCATCAATGAAAACCAGAACAAATTTATTCAATACTCCTCTGAATACTCTGTTCATTAGATCGACGAAATATGTTGGAGTGTTACATAAGCCGAATGACATTACTAACCACTCGTAGAATAAGTCCAGGCCTCTGAATGCTGTCAAAGGAACACACTCTTCGGCAATACGAAGTTGATGGAAACCTGTAGCTAGGTCCATTCGTGAAAATACTTGTACGCCATTTAATCGATCCAACAAATCATCAATCCGCGGCAATGGATATTTGTTTTTCAATGTCTGCTTATTCAAGTCACGATAATCCACACACAGTCTGAGAGTACCGTCGGACTTCGGAACAAATACCACTACTGCTCCCCAATCAGAGAAACTAGGCGTGATCAGACCTTTCCATACTAGCTGTCTAGTTTGATTATCTAGCTCTTCTTTTTCCTTCAAGGTCATCCTTCGAATAGCGTGAACTACTGGCCTTGCATTCGGAACCAAAGAGATTTTAAAATCGATTTCTCTCTGCGGAGGTAAGCTAACAACTTCTTCGAACACATCCGCATAGTTCTTGACAACTGGGATATTTTCTATGTCGACTGGGATATTTTCTGTAACGACAGGAACAGGTTCTATTTGAGCAGGAGAAACATCCAATGCTGCCCAGAAGTCTTTTCTATTAGAATTCGGGCCTTCACAGGGAATTACAATATTGGCAAGCTTCGTTTTAACCTTGACAACCCTTTCTGCACATTTAACCTCAGCTTCGTATTTGGTTAACTAGTCCAATCCTAAAATAAGATCGAATTCGGTAAAATTCATGACGATCGAGATACAAGGAAACCGATGATGAGAAAAGAAACAGGTACCCCCACAAACCCAACTAAGATTGAGGGAACCCCCAACCGGATTATGGACAGCGATGGGTTCTTTGAGCTTTTTCAATTTCAAATCCAATTTCTTAACCGCATTCTTTGCAATAAAGCTTCTCGACGCGCCTATGTCAAACAGTACTTTAACCGGAGTGTTTTTGACAGTAAGCGTGCCTTCTAAAACGTCTGACCTTTCCTGACTAGCTGAGGGTTAAGAAGTTTCTGCTACTTTATTTACCTGAACCACTTCAGATTTCTTTAAGAGCCGGCAATCCTGCTATACGTGACCAACCTGATAACACATATTGCATTTTCTCTTCTCTTCCAACTGGTTCTTGGATAATTTACCCTTTATATGGCTCTGAAGAGATCTGCAACTTATCGACAGATGTCCTTGCTTATTGCAGTTAGAGCATATGGCAGTGGTTGCTAATCCTTCTTCCGATTTAACCTTCTTTCGATTCAACCTAGGTTTCTTTCTAGCCCCAAATTGTGTACTTTTCTCTGGGCTATTAGCTTCAGATTTCCTTTTACTACTAGTGTTGACTTCCTCTTCGTCGACAAAAAGGCCTCTCCTATCAAGATCTTCATACTGATAAGCCATGTATATCATTTCAGAAAAAAGGAGCTTCACATGCCCTATTACACTATTCTGGTATCTCCTTTGAAGACCATTAATAAATCTCATATTCTTCCTCTTTGGATCTTGTATTAGATGAGGAGCAAAATGAGAAAGTTCATTGAATTTCTTATGATATTCTGGGATATTCATATCTCCTTGTATCAAATAGTAGAATTCACCACATAACCGCTCAGTTGCTTCTGGAGGAATAAATCTTTTACTGAAAAGTTGTTTGAACATATCCCAGGTGATATCTCCTTCTGGATTATCTTTAATGAATTTTTCCCACCAGATTAAAGCTTCTTCTTTGAGTGCCCAAGATGCCACCAATCTTTTCTGGTCCTCTCTCAGCTGGAAACTTTCAAAAATTCTTTCAGCAGAACTCATCCAAGCCTGAGTTTGAATAATAGATTCATTACCCGAGAATGGCACTCCACCCAGATTTCGATATCTTTTCAATAGAGCTTCTATATCCGATCCTGGCTGAGGGAGTACAACTGGCTCATTAATTTGTTGAACCATAGGATTATTTCTTCTGCTTCTGCCACTCATTTTCTATGTCTGCAAATAGCAGACAAAGTGTTAGGCCGACAGAAAAGGTAATCTTGAAACATAGAGACATATACTTGTATGTAAATGTGTCTATCGAAGTGCACTTCATTCTGCTATACTTATACTAGGATATTACTGATCCTATCTGTAATGAGTTACTCATCCTAGAACACTACTGGTTCTATTTCTGACGAGTTCGTTAATATGTTATATTCCAGAACTAAACTTAACCAAAGCTCCGATACCACGTTTGTGACAACCCCATTCCCGATCAGACGGTGGCAAGGGTAATCTTTGGAATATAACACATAAACAGATAACAACAGAACATAAATAATCAAATAAACCAGATAATGTACAATAGAATACACTGGATAAATATAATCATCATAGTTACACAGTATATAGGATCATACTTAGAACAAATACAGTTCAGTTATACATAAAAGTCTACTGTGGAAAAGAAAACATAATATGTACAACAGGAGCTGAACAGCATAAAAAGGAGATAAATGATAGAATCCATCTTCAGCTCCAGCTCTCCAGAAAGAGCCTGCTAAAACCTTATTACAAGGCTGCCCATGTAGAAATAAGGGCACCCAAGTTTGCAAGTGAAACAAACTACGAATCAGTCATGGGACTGGTATGAGAAATCTACTTAACTCGTTTTCAAATATGGCTAATCACAGGACCACGCCACTTTCGCGGAACTAGTTTACTCCATTGGATTGCCAGTGCTTTAAAACAAATAATTCTTTTAAACATCGCAATGCTTTTTATAAAAATGAATCCATTATAAGACTCAGTTCCCATCACACAATGCAACACAAACCAGAGGAAAGAGTTTTACCTTATAATGGCCAAAATATGCTTGGTACGAGCACAACAAATCATTTGATATTATTGCTAGTGTATATATGTTTCAAAAACAATTTCAATTATGACTATCAATCATAGACGGCATGGGTACCATATATCATGTCGCCATATATATATATATACAATCAAAACCACACGATGTCGTATTTGGAAATTGGATTTCCATCATGAACCCAGGCAAAAGATAGTCCTTACCGATTCGAGACTCTCTAGCCCGAGCCTCAGGCTATAGCCGCAACTGCACCTAGGAGCCACAGGGCCGGTCCACCGATGTGGATTAAAATGCCTGAACACTGCGTTTCCCCGCCCTTTGGGGCGTAAATGAGCCCAATGACTCCATCGGTCCCGGATCGACCGATCTATCCGAGGCGCCTCGCAACAGCAACAACAACACAGGCAAAAAGTATATAAATGTCAGGGCTGGTAGGTTACTAACACCACCCTAGCTAGAAAGAAACGCATGTCCTCCCTGGATCCTTCTCCTGTTTCTGGTCCATCCCGGGGTGTGAGGCTCGCGGATTCACGTTATAAACAAAGCTATGACACACAGGCTGTGCTTTGATCATCAACCACAAGACTTTGCTTTTCAACAGAAACCTTGATCATCTATCACTTAGGCGTGCCACACAGGCAATTCACCCTGTGTGACTGATTTATATCGATATATAACCTCTGGGCTCGTACGTCTCAGAGAAGGGCGTTAAGCAAGAGAATAAATTCTCCGCCGCCAAACAGATATATATTTAATAGAGATCAATCAGCACAAAACAAAATCCAATGTCAGACACACAGTCCATTTACACGTTCATTCTGGGTCTGAACGAAACCGGAGGCACTCAATACCTCGCATATCCGTACAATCAACAAGTGCGTCCGGGTGGCTACTATTTCAACCCCATCAAGGTAGCTACTCCTATCATGAGCATCAGTAGCACCCCTCCATTCGACGTGAAGATCATCGGTCTTGCACCATCTTCGTATCTTTGACTTTCACTCATCGATCAATTATTTGAAATGAGAATTAACTCGGCCTTTTCAAATAATTCATGTATATCTAGAATTTCAAATCAATTCATTTCAATGGTTGAATAATTCGACAACATCAATTTTTTTCTTTAATGTAATTTTCACACCAAACACATTCAACCAACAAATATCAAATAAATCGAGCAAATTCAGTTTATTTCCATTCCATATCGTTTATAATATTTTATCATGATTTATCGCTATTTTTATTTATTTAAAAATAGCCAATTCATTCAAACAACGCTTCAGGCCATAACGCGGCCGTGGCGCTGTTTTCCTCCAGATTTGATTTACACATATCTAAAAATCTAACCGTTGGATCTTCACAAAATTTATATCATTAGAAAGATCTTTTCAAAACGAATCCAACGGTTTCAGTTTTGGGAAAATCCGACGGTCGGATCTCCCGCACTAATCGTTTGAAGTTACGATTTCAAAATACGAACTACAGCGTCGTTATTCGATTTAATTTAATTATATTTATATATATATATAAATATAATCGATTCTGGCGCTGTTTTTCTTCAGATTTTAATTAAACATTCCAGACAATCCAACCGTTGGATCTTTACAAAGTTGGTGCCGTTGGAAAGATATTTCCAAGGCGAACCCAACGGTTGTGGTTTGGGGAAAATCCGACGGTCGGATCTCCCGCACTAATCATTTGAAACCACGGTTTCAAAATACGAACTGCAGCGCCGTTATTCACTATATTTTAATTATATTTGTATAAATATATATAAATATAATTCTTCCTTTCATTTCAAAACGATTTCCGCTTTATACATTTGATAAAAATGACATTTTCATCCAACAGACATTTATTTCAACCCTTCACTATTTTTAACAATTCATGTATATAGTAAAAAAATGTGATTTTATTATAAAACAATTTATTTCAAAACACGACTATTTTATATAGTTCATATAGTTGATAAAAATATGATTTTTATTATAAAACAATTTATTTCAAAACACAACTATCGTTCAACACATGAATTTCTATTCAACACATGAATATAGTTTCAACACATGAAAATAATTCTAACACATGAATATTATTGAAAATTTCGGCAGCATAACGGCAGGGTAGTTAAAACCGGGGCCGTCCCTAGTACGGCTCCTCGCTCTACCTTAAAGCCTCGCAGCTTTTGACAATGGGGATTCATGCATCTAGTTCGCACGCAGGCGGCATGTTTTATTTTCATTTCCAAAATCTATTCTAATTTTGTTTTCAACCACAGATGGGTATTTTTCAACCATAATCAATCATTCTCAACCAAAAAACAATTCTATCAACCATTCGTATAATTCACCAAATTTCACATCAACCAAATAATCCAAACAATAACCTAACCAATAAATATCGTCCATGGTCTGTGGACGAGGGGAGTATATATATATATGTATATGTATATATATATTCGTATATAAATTTATTTCAATTCACTTCAATTCATTTCAATGCACATATAATTTTTACAATGCATATATAACTTATACATCGAACATACAACTTATACAACGCTTATACATGAGGTGTACAACGCTTATATAACTTATACATCGACTATATAATTTATACATCGTTGTTTTCCATATCGTTAATAAATTAGAAATCTCACATTGGGTTCCACTCCACCAAAAATAGCAGAAGGCTTAGAAAAATATGCGGTCTATTCTAGAATATAGAAGACGTCCACATGAGTCCACTGTCTCTTGTTTCACTGAATTTTGTCTAGAAACGAAAAAGATATGATTTTTATGGTGAAATCAAAAATGGTAGCGCTTTAAACTGCTATAATATAGTTTTAGCCGTTAGCTCACCTCGATCTTCAAAACTAGGTTTGCCAATAACTCAACATCCGCAGCACTTGGATGAGACCGGTCGACACCACTCTCTAGGCCTTGGAACAATGCTCTGATCGATATAGGGGGCCCCCACTTCGACGACTCCTCCTGCTCATGGCGAGGCCTCAAAGTTGACAACTTCGTGGACCCGTAACTCCCTCCACACGTGACGAGAAGTGATGAGACTGGGTCGGATTTGAAGCTCGAGCTGAGATCATCAAAGATATCCAAAGGGCCTAGGGTTTAGTGCGTGTATCGAGAGGGAAGGAGGAGAGAAGGGAAGAAGTGAGGCCGCCATTCATAGCCGATGAATCGGGGAGAGAGAAGGATGGTTTGTCGAGATATGATTGGGCCAGGGTTTTATAATTATATTTAATTTATTTTAAATTCAAAAATATCTTCTTGACCAAACGAGCACCAATTCAAACCCAACGACTGTCGTTGCTAGCTAAATACCCCCATTCCGAACACAATGGGATATGTTTCGTAGGCCCATTCGACTGTTTCAGTCATTTTTCCTTCAAATTAAAATATAAAACATTCAATTTTCAATTTGAATGCACATTTCAATTTGCCAGGGCCACAAACTGATTCGAAAAATTCCAGAAAAATAAATCCGGTTATGTTTTGACGATATGGTCCCAACAAAACTAGTTTCGTCTAATTCTGAGGTCGTTTGAAAAATGGCCCTTTTCTGGTCGATCCAATTTAACTATAATTGACCACAACACATTTTCCTTTGCCACGCTCACATACTAGCTTCAAAAATTATGAAATTTAAAACCTAGCAATAACTTCACATCCCGGATCCAACAAAAGTGGTTTCGTCGAATTCTGAGGTTGTTTGCAAAATGTCTATTTTCACGGGCTACATAAATTCTATAGCGACCTTTCTGAAAATTCATTTGGCCATAACTTTTGAATCCTTCTACGAAACTTCAATTTTTCAGATTCGTTGGAAAGATATTCACTAATAGATTTAAATATTTTTGGTTTCACTAAAATCCGTTTTATTTTGCACCCGGTACAGTCAGTCAAAGTTTGAATTCAAATTTCGAAACTGTCGCGCTATTTCAGGCCATGTTTATAATTCAAATTAATTATATTCATTTTCAACATCGATTCAACCACACTTTTCATCGCTATTATTTAAAATATTTATTTTAAATATTTAAAATTCACTAAAATTGCCAATTTAAAATTTTTAAACTGGTTCAGATTTTCCGGGTTGTTACAAAGGTAAAAGTAAATCATTAATTAAAACCAATAAAAGAAAATAAAGAGCAAGAGATGAATAGGTAAGCTATTCGTAAAATGTGTAAGAGACTAATTTTCTGATATGAGGTCATAAAAACAATATTGGTAGTTGTTTTTAACAAAAATAGATTAAACGTCGAAATCTCATAATTTATCAAGATTGGACATGAACCATACTGCTCATTCTCATACTAAATTGTTAGGTAGAAGTATCAAATTCGTCAGCCAACAAACAAAAAGTATCATAGTCGGAAGAGAAAAAAATGGTAAACATCGATAAACTAAGGGAAAAACTACTTCCAAAATGATTTATAAACCGCAATGAATTTTATAAGTAGATCATGTTAAATGGAAGAATAGTATACATGATCCTGTGTATAGAAACTGAGATACATTTTTTTCAAATATATACAAAGGAAAAACATGAAAAAGAAAAGGTTTGAGCAAAAACAGTGAACTATCATCTAGATATTGGTGTAAGAGTTAAGGACATAAATCCATCAGTAGTACATACCTAATAATAAGAAAAAGTAAGACCTCAGATATACGTTAGCATCACATGCATAATAGTAGAGGGCCGATATCGTAAATTAACACAATTACTGACTTTGAACGAAAATAAAAACAGACTAAAAGCTTTTAAAATAGAAGCTAATATTATATGTACCATCCAAAAAGTGAAAAGAAGAGGAATTTGTTATTTAGATTGCTAGTTATCATTCTATATATGAATTAGGTGAACATTAATGGCATTTGTATTTGCACTATATGACCAACCTTATCAAGTTGTGAGCAAATTACAGCAAAAATAACATCAAGCATTTTTTAAGCACTTAATGAACTCTAAAAAGTTACAACATCAATTTCAAGTTGGATGGACAACTTCAATCTGATAATATAAAGAACATAATATGAATCTTACATGGAGAGATAAAATGTTTCTTTTGTGATAAATAACTCAATATGATTTATCAATTATTACAATTTCACATGCACTATTATGATGTCCATCAGCTATGACGTATGGTTTTCATGACCATTATCCACATGCGTTTGATAATATGATAAATGAAAAAGAAAAAATGATGAATCTATTCTTTATGTTTATTTAATAAACATATTAAGTTTTGTAGTACCTTCCCCCAACAGTTTGATGTACGCATTCGACCTCTTCACTGTTCTCTTTGTCACATCCCTATAATATTAGCCATGTCAAGTTGCATATTCATATGCAGCTATTCATTCAATCACATTTCACATATTATGAGAAGTTATATGAAATAAGCACTTACAAACTGTGTATAAAAAATAAAAATAAAAAATCGTTATTAGTTTTGCAGGCATGTATACAACTTTTTTTTTGTAAATGTATGAAAGAATTATATCAGTATTAGAAAAATATGTAGCCAAACTCAAAAAAGAATATTAATAGATATACACCTAAATCAGGAAGGAAAATATATTAATCATGCTATCAATAGAATAGAGTGGTAAATGTGTGCCAAAAAATAAAGAACATTACAAAAATGTTTGGAATGTGGATCCAATCTAGGAGCCTAAGTTGAACATAACATCTGTCATGAGAAGACGATAAGCAGTATTACAATTTGGTTAATTTTTCTTTTTTCTTCATAGCTATGAAAGAAAATGAAATCAATCTGCAATATATAACAACATCATTAGCATGGAACATAATTATTTATGAAGAAAAACAAAAATCCAGTAGGACAGTAAGAAGACACGTTGATGGGAACCACTTGGAAGATGTAGTATTTGGCAGTGTATTTGCTTCCCAGGCCAGACATTAGTTCATGTTATTAAGTGCACAAAATTGAACTTAAGAACCAAAAAAACAAATCAACTTTAGAATCAGCCATAAGTCTGGCATTCTATACTAAAACTATCACATTCAAAAACTTATATAGCCTACTATTACATCATAAAACAATTGAGATTTTGGGGATTAAGATCAAAAATTAAGCTATAAATAATTTGAGGGTAAAGTGGAGGTTAGACCATAAGATGCTTGAATGTTATTATACACTGTTAAATTGAGAAGTATACACACTTAGTATCATACTAAAGTTGTACAACAAAATCTAAATACAAAATGAATTTGGATTATTGCAACAACAATAATTTGATTAAATCTTTAGGTAGATAAGTTGTAAAACCAAATTTCAGAATCATATTGTAAAAGATCATTGATTTGAAATTGAAAGTCCAAGTGCATTAATTCAGAAACCACATTCATAAAAGGCATTATTCTATCATGTGAAAAAGCCCAGTTCAAAAACGAAATCAAGTAAAAACTAACTGATGACATAAGTACAAGGGATATTTTGTCACAAGGACAAAGTCAACACAAAATTTATCCAAAAGGACAGTCAATAAAAAACTTGCCTAAAAGGACAATTTTTAGTGCAAATGGTGGAATTCAGTGGGCCAATATGTTTTCACACTTTGCACTAAAAATTGTCCTTTTGAGCAATTTTTTTGTGTCTAATCCTTTTGGACAAATTTTATTGTGTTTTTGTCCTTCAAATTATTTCCCTATAAGTACAATATTTCTTATTTTTGTTTACATAATGAAAATATATACATGAAAAGCACTCATGGTAAACCAACGGATTTGCCCTTTTCTTTATTTAATATAATCAACTATCACTTTGAGAATGAGTACTGTATAGATAAACAAATGAATTCAACGATAAACTACAGATAGTATTAAATTTATGCAAGGTTCTTAAGTTAGTTTTGAAGTTTAGTGATAACAAAAACTAAAACAACAGAATAATAAAGAGAAATTTATACAAATTGTTATTGTCACATCTAATGTTGTTTTGGTTTCAAAAAAGAAGAAAAGAATAATAATGAGAATTTAACAGTAGGTGAAAAATAGCTAAGAAATTTAAATTTTCCATATGTGATACACTATAATCATGTAAGGGGAAAATTTTTAATGAAGTAACAACAAAAATTTGCCATTTTCAAGTATATGCAATATACAATGGTGCATACTACACTATCTAAAGAGCGATACCATAAATTGAATTAAGTGCCAGATAAAAATTAGAAAAATATATACCGGCACTTCTAATAACTGAAGCTCAAATATTTACATATTTGGGTAACAATGAAAATTTGCCATTTTTAAGTATATGCATTATACAATGGTGCATACTACACTATATAAAGAGTGATATCATAAACTGAATTAAGTGCCAGATAAAATTTAGTAAAATATATACCGGCAGTTCTAATAACTCAGGCCTTAAAGCATTAGGTTCTTCAACTTTCATCTACCTAAAGTAGGAGGCAAAAAGCTAGTTACAAATTCTATTAATATAGCAAAAATCCGAAAAAAAATATACCTCAGTAGATCGGAATGGAAGAACCGACAATTGCTCCTTTCTTTATGTAATATAACCAATTATCACTTTGACAATGAGATAGATAAACAAATGAATTCAAAGATAAGCTGCAGATAGTAGCAAATTTATGCAAGGTTCTTAAGTTAGTTTTGAAGTTTAGTGATAACAAAATCTAAAACAATAGAATAATAATGAGAATTTTATACAATTTGTTATTGTCACATCTCCTGTTGTTTTGGTTTCAAAAAAAAGAAAAGAATAATAAAGAGAAATTTAATAGTAGGTGAAAAATAGCTAAGAGATTTAAATTTTACAAAAATTATACACTATAATCATGTAAGGGGGAAAAATTAATGGAGTAACAACGAATATTTTCCATTTTCAAGTATATGCATTATATAATGGTGCATAGTACACTATATAAAGAGTGATATCATAAAATGAATTAAGTGCCTGATAAAAATTAGGAAAATATATACTGGTAGTTGTAATAACTCGCGCCTCCAAACATTAGGTTCTTCAACTTCCATGTACCTGAAGTAGGAGCCAAAAAGCTGGTTATAAATTTTATTAATACAGCAAAAATCCAGAAAAAAATATACCTGGGTAGATAGGAAGGGAAGAACCGACAATACAGTTTGTCTAGCTGCACAAACATGGGTACTTGCAAGTTTGGAGAAAATAACTTTACGGAAGAGCATTAAGGTGAGGTTATTGAGTTAAAATCAGAATTTACCTGGACTGAATACGTCAAGGTGGGAAAACAGGTTGTGAAGGGTGTTAAGATGCAGATCTGGACAGCAGTAGGGTGTAATCATGCAGATCTGGATAGTAGTCGCTTATGGAACGATAAGGAAGCGGAAAAGGAAACGGGGAGCAGTGGGGTTAAGGGGAAATAAGAAGTTACTGGCGAGGAAGAGGAAATAAATCAGACAGAGGTGTGTGGTAGGAGCATATGTGAAGAAAACGAAAAATAAGAGGGTAGTGGAGCAGGAATGAAGGGTAGACGCCATTTTTTTCAGAGAGAAAGAAGGAAGAAGACAGGAATAACGGATTGGAAAAGTGGAGGAAAAAATTATACTACCGACATAGTTTGACCAACCAAAACAGTAGTGGGTTTGGGATACATGTGTTTCCAATTACAATTTCACCCACTCGTGAAATGTTGCAATTCAGTTCAGTTGGTTTGAGAGCAAAGGATTTTTTTTGACCATACTAAAAAGCTTCACCATTGAAAGATATTTGTATTATTAGTATAGATGTGTGTGTGTGTGTGTGTGTTTTGTGCATTTGTGTTATAATAAATGAAGATCGATTTTAACAATAATCTAACACACTAAACACACGCATATATATAAACTAAATTTTCAGTCGATCTTCATTTCTTTGTTGTCGTGAATCAAAAATCTCATGAATCAACACTTTGTTCACCGAACGCCACCAACAATCACCTAAAATCCTCACCATTATGCTCACAAAAATTGAGCTCTCATCCACGTTACCTGATGAATCGGTACTGATCCATCGTCTATGGATCGGTACCGGTCCTCACACTTAGCAAACATTAGCTTAGTGTCTGAACCTCCAAACTCCCTTCACCAAGAGCTTCCTACAGGTCCAACCTCATAGCCAAATTCTTTTCCGATGATTTCTCGTATTGGTCCATCAACGAGATCTCGAACGATTCCACTCCGACCCATCCAAATCACTTCAAACTTTGCATGTAGCCGTGTTTACACCTCCCAAGTGCATGCACTAATACTCCTCATCACCCACACTTCCCTAATGGATCGGAGTCGATCCATCAAGCACGGATTGGTGCCGGTCCTCAGAGATAGTGCATTTTTTTCCTTGACATTTTTGGGCATTGTCCTAGTGTCCACCAGAGCTTCCGGACAAGTTTTGTTGAATTCGATCATCTGAACCCCCGATTTTCTCTGTTCTTCGATCGTAGGTTCTACGACAAACAATTATAACGAACAACTCAAGCAGTGAATTCAATCCAATCAAAGAAAAATAGCGATTCATCCGATCTTGACCATACAAACATGCACATACATTAAACATATCATAAAAAATTTATCTAACATGATTTGGATCTAAACATACACAAAATGATTTATCTAACAACTTGTCGGTTTATATAGTGAAATTTGATTAACCTAGAACATCAAAATCTGAATTAAACATATATGATCAATCTCTAGTGAAATTAGCATGCATAACATGAATTAATCCTAATCTAACTCATATAATCTACAGTAACCATGTGAGAGATATCACTCACCTAATTCAAGATCCAATGCAAATCCGATGAACCCAAATCTAGATAGGGATGTAAATCCCCAAAATCAATGCAATATGATGGAATCTAACCTTCTCGGATGTTGATCTTGTCTTTGGATGCAATTAAGGATTAATTAGAATGAAGAGATGAAGAGATTAGGGTTTAGGTTTATTCCGGAGAATCATAGACACAAAATTTATGTTTGAATGAGGAGAGAAACCTTAATTCTCTCCCAGACCCCTCTATGTGTAGCAGTAGGTCATTAGCCCAATGGGCTTCACTAATCAGCCCATTAGCAGTTAATTAGTCTATTTAGTAGAAACATAATTTAAAACATTGACTCCTCCTAAACCACTAACCCAAAT
Organism: Allium sativum; assembly: GCA_030737875.1. Taxonomy (NCBI): domain Eukaryota; kingdom Viridiplantae; phylum Streptophyta; class Magnoliopsida; order Asparagales; family Amaryllidaceae; genus Allium; species Allium sativum. Next base: position 348,309,005 of record CM060920.1, read on the forward strand.
CTTTAATGTGACCAATCTACAGAAAGATCAACCACCATTCCGGTATAATAAGACCGATTTCAGCACCTGATTTGATCTCTATCAGAAGTTGTAACTAAAACAATATTTCACAAGGGTAAAATGGTCACAAATCGATTTGGTAAAAATCATGGGTATGTTACACATCCTCATGAACAACATATTAAAATCTGAGAATGATCCGACTCCTAGGGAATTAAATATAATTATTTTACGATCCTTTAATACCTAAAATATGAATCGTTGCAGTTACTGCTATACTAACTTCTCCTCAACATTTAATGGGTTTTATTGATAATGTTAGGGGACCTTATTGGTTTTAATAATAATTTTATGCAAGTAACTCCTACCAGGAAAGACAGAATTTATGGAAACATATAATTGATGAATCTTCCAATGTTAAAGATTCTTGGATACTTATAGGTGATTTTAATTATGCTTCATCATTTTCAGATAAAAGGGGTGGTTTGCCTATCCCTATTCAATATTTACGTGCTTTTAATAACTGCTAATATCAGTTAGGTTTAATCGAAATGAAGCCTCTTGGTTATAATTAAACATGGAGAAGGAGGGGATCAACTACTAATATTGATAAAATATTAATTAATAATAGATGTCTACATAAATTAATAAATATGAAATCCCTTTCTTTTGCACAAATGTATTGCAATCATACTCCATTATTATTACATTTGGTCCCCACTACCTAATCCACGGGCTTTCCTTTCAGATATCAAAATGATTGGCATTATAAACATGGCTATTTTGACTCAATACAACGTGAGATTCAAATGATTTCTTAGGGATTTCCTTCTTATATTTTCCAGTCTATACTAAATGACATGCATGCTAGAACTATAAAATTGGAACAAGTGTAGAACTAAAGAAAATGAGTGCATCTAAGAATCTAAAAAATACTATATGATCTTGAATTTGTTGTGGATCAGGATTCTCTGAATCTAGAATTATATAATCATATGCTTAATGCTAACCACCATTTGTAGATATTACATAAAATTAAAGCATGGGTTTAAAACAAATTCAAAAGTAATTTGGTTGCAATAAGGGGATATGAAATCCAAGTTCTTTTATTCAAGAATGTCCAGTCGTAAATTTGGAAATGAAATTAAGGCCTTCATCATTGATAATATGGACTTATTCTACAAACCAAAAGATATTGAAAATGAGGCAATTAGTTATTTTAGTCAACTATTCAATGGAATACTACCTAACACTTTCCCTCCTTTTCAATCTTTATTTACTATTATTGATCAAGGTCATTCATCTCTCATACAAGACATCAAATTATCTAAAGTTAAATTTGTGGTATTCTCTTTTCATGATGATGGAAGCACTGGACAGGTGATTTAAATAATAATTTTTTCAAACTTCACTAGGAAGATGTCAAGTTTGATTTACTATCTACAATACAAGACATTTTTAATTTGATTAAATTGCCAAAAGGAATAAATCTTACATTCATGGCTTTTGTTCCTAAATATGAGAGACCAAAAAATGTTACTGAGTATAGACCCATATCTTGCTGCAATATATGTTACAAAGTGTTTAGTAAAGTGCTTTGTAACAGACTCAAAATTTTCAACCTCACTTGATATATGAAAATCAATGTGCTTTTATTTTAGGGAGATTCATTGGTGAAAACATATTGTTTGTACATGAGTTGTTAAAACTTCAAAAAGGTTGGAGGTGCTAAATTTTGTTTTAAAGTGGACCTTCGAAAGACATAAGATTCTATTAAAAGGAAGTTTATTTGTTATATTATGTCCATAACGGGATTTCAACAACATTTTACTAATGTTATTTATGAATGTATATCTACTACGTCTACTAACTCCATTTTAATACAAGTCATTCCAAAAGTATTTATCACAAGTAATAAATTCGTTCGTCAAATGGCCCCTTCTCTCCTTACCTATTCACTTTGGTCATGAAATACTTTACTTTCTTAATGAATGAGGTCATAGTTATAAATCTTTTCTCCCCATTTTCCAAAGTATCTCCTATTATCACTCATCTTTTTTATATAGATGATTTGATGGTCTTTGGTAAATCATTTACAAGTTGTGTAATATCTATACACTTTGTGTTCCATAAGCTTGGCTATTATACGGGTTTGGATGTTAACAACTCCAAATCTAAACTACTTTCTAGTGCTATATCTTGCAATATTGCTCAAATACAATATGTTCTTGGTTTTCAGTTTGGCAGCCTCCCCTTTAAATTTTTAGAGTTCCACTATTTTGAAACTATCTTATTACTCCAACTATAAAGCATTACTATCCAAGGTTCGAATGAAACTTCAAGGTTGGGATATTAAAATAGTAGATTTTGCTAAAAGGGCGGAGCTTATACATACTATAGTTATTTTAATTGTGTCATATTGGTTATGTATCTACCAAAATCTGGAGTTACATTGGAAAAACTTAATACTTTATGTGTAGATTTTTTTTTTCTAGGAGGAAGAAAACATAAAGTAGCACGGAGATCATTATGTAAACCAAAAATGGAAGATGGCATTGGTCTAAAGTACTTTCTAAGTCTAAAAAGGCTGCTTTTTATTAAAATAATATTAAATTTTCTATGCATGAAAATTTATGGTCTGAAAGGATGAGGAATAAGAATTGTTTGGGAAAACAATTTTGTAATACACATGTTGACAGCAATGCATATAGCACATGGAAATACATTGTTCGATTTAGATCTACAACTAAATAATTATTTAATAAGGTGATTTCTAGTGGCTAAAACATTTCGTTGCAGTATGATCCACTAATCAACTGCAGATGTCATGCGGATTTGCTAGGCATTCATATACTTTAGGCTATTAGCCACAACAATGATCTGGTCTCCACCGTTATATGGGGTGATAGTTTGAGGCCTATGCAACATCTAGCTATAAGAGAGGTTGCAAATGAAATTCAACACATTATGATTCAACATAATAAACCATTCAATTTCTATGAATGATGTGATGGCGGTCAATTCTCTTTTTCAAAGGCTTGGGATAAGGTTAAGGATTAAGTTATTTACAATTCCCATTACAAAGTATTATGGCATTCTAATAATTTCATATGCTATCGAGTTATGCTTTATCGTTTAAATACTAAGGCTAGATTATTTTCATTTGGTATTCTCTCAAACACCTTATGTCCTCTTTATGAGAAAGTGGCAGAAACATCTAGTCACCTATTTTTTAGTTGTGATTATTCCACACTATAATGTGATCAATTAAAAGTGAACTTAGTCTCAATCCTACTTTATTACACTCATTATAGGAAGAGGCCATTCATCTCTGATCAGTTTAAAAAAAAAAGGACCAAATTCAAGTTACTGCCTTTGGTACTTTCACTTTTACAATTAACATTATATGGTACAAAAAAATTCTTGGCTATTTGCAGTTAAAAGACTTGACTCTTTGACTAAACTGAAACATATTATCAAAGAAGTTTGGTACCTGGTGCATGATAATGGAATCAATTAGAATAGTTGACCATAAATTTTGAGTTGCCGCAACAATGAGGTATTAGCCTTCATGATTCAGGCAGGTATGAAGATTTTTGTGATGGAGAGAGAAGCAAGGTATTTTATTTTCCTTCTTTTGATTGTAATTTTTATTCTTTTGTATATGCTTTCCATATTGCAATTTGATGTACTATTAATATTTGACATTTATATGTACTCTTTTTCCTTGAAAAGTACCTAATATAGGGTTATAAGTTTTGATGAGGCATATAAACGAAATATATGATTGGTTTTAAATAAAGCATACCAATTTTCAAAAAAAAAAAGTGTGTATGTGTGCGTGCGTGCATACATACATACATACATACATATATATATAATAACTACACCATAATAATTATTTTGTAACATCTATTTATACAAGTTATCAACTTTTTTTTGCAAGTTGATTACACTAACATCCATCGCTAAGCTAAAAAGCATCATCGGAAAAACACATTTACAATTAGTTTATTGGTAACACATATTTTGCATTAGTAAATCTAGTTGAATTGCAATTAAGTAAAAAGTTGTTGGACCCAAAATGGGGAAATGAGCATTTTCAACTACAACCCTGATCCACTTCCCAACGCTTATTCATTCAGCCGATGCTTGAAGGAAAAAAACTTTACTTGTAGTGGCCCGAAAATCCATACCAATTTGAGCTGACTAATATCCAACACATTCAACTCAAAGTACACAAAAGTTCAGATCATTAATAGAAAGAAATAAGAGGATGAGATAGAAAAGATAGAACTAACAAAATAGAAGAAGAAGAACACAGCCGAACATAATCAGAGTAAACATGAATCTCATAGCGGAATGAATAAATTGTATTATAACATAATTTTGAAATACAAAATCTGAATTTGTACTTACATATCATATCATAGTGTAACTCATATACATCACAGCGGAAATAATATCTAAATAACTAATGGTGAAGTCTCCTGCTTCGAGCTCCTCCAAATGTATCTGTAAAAGCCTGAAACACTTGACTGCCCGTACAAATTTGGGCAACCAAGAGTTTAGGGAAAACACAAACAAAATAAACTCTGGGTCAGTCATGGCTGTACAAATTTGGGCACCCAAGAGTTTAGGGAAAACACAAACAAAATAAACTCTGGGTCAGTCATGGGACTAGTGTGAGTAAACTCCAACCATACTGTTTAACTTTGAAAATCCTTTTGAAGAAAAAGATAATAGTAAGACCAGCCCACACATAAACATGGACAGTTTTTACGTAACTATAACCTAAACCATTTTGATTTCAAAATCATGTGATATTATGATAATGTCCAATCATATAAATAACAAGTAGCAGAACGCTTGCAACTAATGCTCCACATATATATAGTATAAAATCATAAACCGCAGAGCGCTTAGTGGAGAATGGATTCTAACAGATAAGGTATGGGAGCACCTTCCTATCAGTGTACTCTAGAGGGTATACATTGGGGTTCAACAAGAATGTCTTGCAACCCGACCTCACATGACCGACCACTCATTTAGTTTGAGTGTATCAAATATATTGCCACCCACAGTTGTTGGCCATCCAACTGTCATCCGAAGATACAGAATCGAAAAGAAGAACAAATATGAATTTTCTCTAGATCGGTGAAAATACACCCTGCTTGGGATGACCCAACTAGCCACGCTTCCTAGCCCAACTTTTGTTACTTCTTGGTTGTGAGGCTAGAGGCTACGTCTATCTTCAGAACATCTGATCACCATTCACTTTGAATGCCACATCGTCAAACCCGTCAATTCACCGATCGATTTCCAAAAATATCACGGGTATAAAAAGCGAAGAGGAATGAATTCCTCCACCATCAAATGTAATACCTTTAAGAGATCAATCATATGTGATTTGTTAGGTATACTGTGTCAGACACTCTTCCATACAAGTTGTCCTGAGACTCGACAAACAGAAAACACCATTCTGGAATAGAACGATCCTTGCATTTCACTCCGTCTTCAATTATCTTCAGCACAATATAATTCGCAGCACCTATACCAATACATAGTGGTTTTCAAATAATATATCCAACCGGTCTCTCCGTATTGACAACGATGGTCAAAACACTTCGACAGTCGGTTATTTATCTATCGAAGTAAAAACAAACATTTCATTCAAATGTACAACTAAACATCACAAAACCACAGACATTTTTTATATATTATTTTTCCCACTTCCCATATCCCAGAAAATATACATTATTAATGTTTGAAAACATTCCTATCTTTTCCCACATTTCTTATTTTCTGCACTTGGTTAATATATCCTATTGGAAAAATATTTCTAATTTCATTATAACATTTTAATCTACCAAACATTCACTTTTAAAACATTATTCACTTTAAAATGTGTATATCATGCCTATTATATTAATCTGAAAACCTTTATCGAATAATCTCTTTATTCAAGTAATAATTACCCTTATCTTGTTTACCGAAATCTCTTTCATAATTTTATATGCCCATTCCACTTTATAAACTCTGTTTCTAAGTCAACTCCTTGTTAAATCAATATCAAGTTTATAACTAAATATTGATTACATATCCTATTATAATTTATTGGTTTAAAACTAAAGATTAATTGTCCTATCAGATTATAATTCCTAAAAATATTTCCTTTACTACATTCGACGTCGTCGAATTATAATTCCAATTCCTAATAGTATTATTTCATTCTAATCCAATTCCAAACATCGAAATGATGTCATCGTTTTCTGAAATGATTCTCCAATTTCTCTTTCTAAACTCATTCTTATATTTCTTTGTACAAACATCGTTACTTATTACTTTAGAATAAGTGGATTTCAAACCAAACTGTTTACATTTCCTAGGGAGTGCTGCTATATACAAAAATCACACTTAAGCTTGGTCAACAACGCTAATTTATCGTTATAGTTCAAAAACTTTTCATACGCTGTAATATTCCCCTTTATACTAATCTCGATATAACAGTCATGCTTAAGCCTAGTCAACAACGTTATTTTATCATTATAGTTCAACAGTGCATATATAAAATAAAATAGTACATATAAATATTGAGGAATCCGCTTGGATTCCTCCAACCGGTTTCCTGTATCCATAGATGTTAGTCCATACAATTTTCACTAATTCCATACTAGGGAATCTTATAACCGATGGAATCAGTATCCAATCCATGATGTGTACATATGCAATGATATGTATATATTTCAACCAATTTAATTGTAATCTAACTAAACGACCATCACACAGCATTCAACCATTATTTAAAATATAACTAGAATATTTTAAAAATATATCAGAGTTAGTGAATTTACTCACCTTTGTGCGTTAACCGTTAAATAACGATTTGCTTTAGTTATTCTAATCGGACGTGTACTTCTGCTAAAATTCATAATGAGCCACAAATCGCTTCAGCTAGTTTTGTTGCGTAGCGCGCGTCCATATAGACTCAACGCAACCGACGCCACCAAATTTGTTGACTCCTTTTTCCATTACGTTTCTACCAACCTCCAGTATGGTGCTTATATAATTTTGCCAAGTTCTTTTCTTCTTTTTGTGCATATACAGATGTATCGTAACGTTGGCTCCAAATTACACAATCAGTACCATACAACTTTGGCTTCTCTTCCTTTCAGAAAAACCAACCCGTTCTTCTTTCTTCAGCCCGATTCTCCATACTTCAATGACCACCGTGAACTGATATACTTCATTGACTGGAACACCACCAAGTATTTCCGTTCATTTAAGTCTTCCCCATTTTCCTCTGATCTTCCGACTCTCAAGCAAAGACCTCGACCAGAACTGCTTTCTCCCTATCGCAAGATATTTCCTTAAACTCCCAAACATACCCTCTCCAGTCACCCCTTCGTAATGCTACTCCACCAACTGTTATTTTAAAACCTAGCCCCTTACACAGTGCAAAAGAATGAAACCCGTTTCTCCCAACTATTGTGCTGACGCATACCCATACACCCGTTTACAAATGAACACCGTGTTTCTCCAATATCCACGCCTTCATGCAAAGATCCAAAGTATATATCCACTCATGCCGCACAACTCTTACTCCTCCACACATAATTGCTCCACAAAATCATCCTTGCGCCATGCAAAAACACCCCATACTCCTCAACATCCTACTATTGTATCAACTCCACCATTTATCAGACACTCTCCCTCCATTTCCGCAACAAAGCTCCATAAGTCAACCTCTAGCAAAGCTTACCAGTATACCTTCTTTTACTTCTCGACAGTTTATAAACATGCAATTCTCCCATACGTTCAGTCCACCACTGCTACTATGTACTGTTCGAGACACACTCCAGCATGAACTACTAACCCCTCCAGCACCGCTCAGCCTGGACGCTGACCCGCCTCCACAGTTCCACCATGTCGTCTTCTTTGGTCCGCCTTTTACTCCAGACCATCTCCTTCTGAGATTCATACCCACCTGCCATGGTTTCCAGCATTTCAACAGTAACCTCATTGCGCATATATATATATATATATATATATATATATATATATATAGGATCTTGCCGTATTTAGAATAGAAAGTGGAGAGAGATTAGAAGTTTGCTATAGAAACAGAAGAAGAGGAGCGAGATATGTTTTTAGTTTTGGGGAAGAATTGTTATAGGATATGCCATATATAGAAACATATACTATAACATTAAGGCAAATTCACAGAATTTCCTGTGCAATTTCAGGGATAAGAGTGATATTTTCTTACTTAGTCAAGGCTTGTATTACTTACAGAGGAATGGTTTGCACTATCTTTGGTTTTGATGTTTTGTTTTACTTAATTTTGTCTTGTTAATACTGTTGCTGTATGTGCCATGTATCTTTAGTTATTGAAATGATTTAAAGATGTCATGCCAGTTACCGCATGTACTGGTGTACATTTGTATTCTAAACTGTATGGCAAATACTATTATCTTGTTGATCACTATAGCTATATTTTTGTGTTTACCTTGATCTTAAAGCATCGCTGAATTATAATATAACTTGGGTTAACAGTTGTTCTTACTGTCGTCTTGAAACACTGAATGTTTATGATGCCACGGTTAGGATCATGTACCATGTACTGATAATGATGCTATGAGTTTAATTTATCAGTAGCGTAGATTTTACTTGGGGTATTCTTATACGTAAAACTCTATTTTCCGTATAAGCCTCTATGGACAAAAATAAAAATACAGTCGTGTTCAACGAGGTGTCACGATCCCGAAAATATAATAATATCGGTAGGTTAACGTATGTTGAAAAACCCTAAAATATTGGTACAGGGTGCAACATACTCCAAATAAAAGTTGCGTATTTAATTAATTAAAAATTACAATAAAATTCTAAAAATTAAATTATCACTACGTCTCAAAAGAATCTTGTCGAAATTCGAATATGATATTTAAATATATTAAAATAACCGTTATGGCCATAAACGAATATGCTACTACTTTTATGAATATTTAATTTGGACATAACTTACAACATATAATCCAAAATCTCGATTTTTCACTTCTGTTAGAAAAATACAGTTCAACAGATTCCTACGCCTCTTTTTTCGAAGAAATCCGACTAATAACGGGTCCGATATACTCAGTTGAAATTCAGAACGTTAAATTACGAACTGCCGCGATATTACGGGCTCGATTATATTTAATATATATTTTTATACGTTCAACTTAGTTTTAATTTATATATATAAATCCACTTATATTATGAATTAAATATTAAAACAAATTTAAATATTCAAATACAATCTGACAAAATACGGGACGTTACATTCCTTCCCCCTTAAAAGAATTTCGTCTCCGAAATTACTAAGGTAGGAAAATACTACAATTCGTATTAGTTTGGTTAAAATCATCTATTTACTTCTTAACCTCAGTTTCAACTGAATCGATTAACTTTAATTTAAAATTTAATTCCTTCTATATAATAAATACTTTCAGAAATTCTGAAAATTTCCTAACGGCTTAAATTTTTGGAGAATTTCGTCAGCATCTCCTCTAACGGCTCATTCGGTACCACTATAATTCGCCTCTCTGGGCCTTCTCCAATCCAAAAGAAAATTAAACAGCCAAGCGGATTTTCAGAGCGACTTTTCAAAGTAAACTTATACATTTTCATCGGGCATTCAATTCTTTTCTATTCTATTTGCTGCCCTATCAGTATACACAGATGCATTTCCATTTGATCTCTAATCAACTTATTCTTCAATCCAATCATTCGCTTAAGCTTAAGCCAAATTCCCTTTCAATTCCAGTTTCAATTTCAATTCCAAACTCTTACCCAATAATCAAATTCCACAACCGAGTTTGGTTCCATTCCAAATCTTAATTAACAAATTCAACTACTTTGCCAAGTTAAATCCTACTCCATTATGATTTCCACTTATTCGATTTCAATTCAATTCCAATTTTTTATTTAACTTAGTTTAAGTTAAACTCTAATTCATTTATTTACTTTTATCATTTCAATTCATTTAACTTCACATGTTAAATTTAAATTTCGGAATTCAAATTCCTGGGTTCTAATTCAAATTAGTTTGAAATAATATATATTTACATATAATAATAGAAATTCAAAACATTTGAAATTTTTTTACAACCCGTTTTCTCAAAACATTCCAAAAACAAAATCTTTTGGTAGTAATCCGTCACTCCGAAACTCGAAAATGACACTGATGATGTGGCCAACATTATCAGAATTATTTTCCAATGGTAGAAGTGAGTTCAATACTATATCATCTTCAAAACTTGTTTTCAAATATTTCTATTTTGAAATTTACTTCAAAATATCCTTTCCAAATGCTTGAAACACATTTCCAAATCTCTCCCAGGATTATAAATTTTCCATATATTCAATTCAAAATTTATTTACAAAACCTTTGCAAGTTTCTAGAGTTTTATTTCAATTCTAGTTTTAACTTAAGATAGTTCATCTGATTTATATATTATACTTATGTGAATTCTTATTGGTTATTTATAACCCTATTCAAGCACATTCAATATATATTAAATAATTCCAATATATATGCTTTCTTTATATCAAAATATATTTTGGGTAAGAATATTTCATTTACCCTTTTTCAAAACGTACTGTGCCGAATTACTCTGTTCAAGAGTTTAGAAACACCTATCGACACAGTTTGCATTACTGTTTCGACTAGAATTCATAAACCACTCGACTGACCAGTCAACACAATATAAACCAATTTTTATATTAATTTACAAATACACACTCAAATATATACACTCAAACTCAATCTAGATTATTACAAACTCCGTCTCTATTGAGTTACGCCACAGAGCCACGGTAATCACTTAACCTTCAGCTCTGATACCAACTGTAGTGGCCCGAAAATCCGTACCAATTTGAGCTGACTAATATCCTACACATTCAACTCAAAGTGCACGAAAGTTTAGATCATTAATAGAAAGAAATAAGAGGATGAGATAGAAAAGATAGAACTAATAGAATATAATAATAAGAAGAAGAACACAACCGAACATAATCAGAGTAAACACGAATCTCACAGTGGAATGAATAAATTGTATTATAACATAACTTTGAAATACAAAATCTGAATTTGTACTTACATATCATATCAGAGTGTAAATCATATATATCATAGCGGAAATTATCTCTAGACAACTAATGGTGAAGTCGCCTGCTTCGAGCTCCTCTAAATGTATCTGTAAAAGCCCGAAACACTTGACTGCCCATACGAATTTGGGCACCCAAGAGTTTAGGGAAAACACAAACAAAATAAACTCTAGGTCAGTCATAGGACCGGAGTGAGTAAACTCCAACCATATATGTTTAACTTTGAAAATCCTTTTGAAGAAAAAGATAATAGTAAGACCAGCCCAAACATAAACATGGACGGTTTTACCTTACTATAACCCAAACCATTTTGATATCAAAATCCTGTGATATTATGATAATGTCTAATCATATAAATAACCAAGTAGCAGAACGCTTGCATCTCACGCTCCAAATATATATAGTATAAAATCATAAACCGCAGGGCGTTTATTGGAGAATGGATTCTAACAGACAAGGTATGGGGGCACCTTCCGATCAGTGTACTCTAGAGGGTTTACACTGGGGTTCAACAAGAACGTCTTGCAACTTGGCCTCACATGACCGACCACTAATTAGCTTGAGTGTATCGAATATATTGCCACCTACGGTTGTTGGCCATCCAACCGTCACCCGAAGATACAGAATCGAAAAGAAGAACAAATATGAATTTTCTCTAGATCGATGATAATACACCCTGCTTGGGGATGACCCAACTAGCCATGCTGCCTAGCCCAACTTTTGTTACTTCCTGGTTGTGAGGCTAGAGGCTACGTCTATCTTCAGAACATCTGATCAACATTCACTTTGAATGCCACATCGTCAAACCCGTCAATTCACTGATCGATTTCCAAAAATATCACGGGTATAAAAAGCTAATAGGAACGAATTCCTTCGCCACCAGACGTGATACCTTTAAGAGATCAACCATATGTGATTTGTTAGGTATACTCAATCAGACACTTGTCCATACAAGTTATCCTGGGACTGGACAAACAGAAAACACCATTCTGGAATAGAACGACCCATTCATTTCACTCCATCTTCAATTATCTTCAGCATAATATAATTCGCAGCACCTATACCAATATGGAGTGGTTTTCAGATAATATATCCAGCCGGTCTCTCCATATTGACAACAATGGTCAAAACACTTCGATAGTCAGTTATTTAACTATCGAAGTAAAAACAAACATTTCATTCAAATGTACAACTAAACATCACACAACCACGGACATTTTTTATATTAATTTCCCACTTCCCATATCCCAGATAATATACGTTATTAATGTTCGAAAACAATCCTATCTTTTCCCACATTTCTTATTTTCTGCACTTGGTTAATATACCCTATTGGAAAAATATTTCTAATTTCATTATAACATTTTAATCTGCCAAACGTTCACTTTTAAAACATTATTCACTTTAAAATGTGTATATCATGCCTATTTTATAAATCTGAACACCTTTATATAATAATCTCTTTATTCAAGTAATAATTACCCTTATCTTGTTTACCGAAATCTCTTTCATAATTTTATATGCCCATTCCACTTTATAAAATCTGTTTCTAAGTCAACTCCTTGTTAAATCAATATCAAGTTTATAACTAAATATTGATTACATATCCTATTATAATTTATTGGTTTAAAACTAAAGATTAATTATCCTATCAAATTATAATTCCAAAAAATATTTCCTTTACAACATTCGACGTCGTTGAATTATAGTTCCAATTCCTAATAGTGTTATTTCATTTTGATCCTATTCCAAACATTGAAATGATGTCATCGTTTTCTGAAACGATTCTCCAATTTCTCTTTCTAAAGTCATTCTTATATTTCTTTGTACAAACGTCATTACTTATCACTTTAGAATAAGTGGATTTCAAACCAAACTGTTTACATTTCCTAGGGAGTGCTGCTATATATAAAAATCACGCTTAAGCTTGGTCAACAATGCTAATTTATCGTTATAGTTCATAAACTTATCATACGCTGTAATATTCCCCTTTATACTAATCTCGATATAACATTCATGCTTAAGCCTAGTCAACAACGTTATTTTATCGTTATAGTTTAACAGCTCATGAATAAAACAAAACAGTACATATTAATATTGAGGAATCTGGTTGGATTCCTCCAATCGGTTTCCTGTATCCATAGATGTTAGTCCATACAATTTTCACTAATTCCATACTAGGTAATCTTATAACCGATGGAATCAGTATCCAATCCATGATGTGTATATATACAATGATATGTATATATTTCAACCAATTTAATTGTAATCTACCTAAACGATCATCACATAGCATTCAACCATTACTTAAAATATAACTAGAATATTTTAAAATAGATCAGAGTTAGTAAATTTACTCACCTTTGCGCGTTAACCGTTAAATAACGATTTGCGTCAGTTGATCCAATCAGACGTGTACTTCTACTAAAATTCATAACGAGCCACAAATCGCTTCAACTAGCTTTGTTGCATAGCGCACATCCATATAGACACAACGCAACCGACGCCACCAAATTCGTTCACTCCTTTTTCCATTACGTTTCTACCAACCTCCAGTATGGTGCTTATATAATTTTGCAAAGTTCTTTTCTTCTTTTTGTACATATACGGATGTATCGTAACATTGGCTCCAAATTACACAGTTAGTACCATACAACTTTGGCTTCTCCTCCTTTCAGAAAAGCCATCCTGTTCTTCTTTCTTTATCTCAATTCTCCATACTTCAATGACCTCCGTGAACTGATATCCTTCGTTGACTGGAACACCATCAAGTATTTCTGTTCATTTAAGTCTTCCCCATTTTCCTCTGATCTTATGATTCTCGAGCAAAGACCTCGACCAGAACTGCTTTCTCCCCATCGCAAGATATTTCCTTAAACTCCCCAAAGTGTAACGACCCGCATTCTATGCATCATAGGATTGTAGAATATTTATTTCTTTTACATACGAAGTCGTATGGTCATGTAACTTTGGGAGACGACTATTGGGGTTATTTCCCATGTTCATGATTTTTCCAATTTTTAAATGACCATTTTGCCCCTAGCTGATCTTGTTTTGACCATAACTTTTGATTGGAAAGGAGTTTCGAACTAAAACCACTTCCATTGACTCCAGATGGTGGTTTACAATTCCGTAGAGTGGTCACATTAGCCAAACGGACTCACCGTTTGGGAGATATGGCTGAAACAAGTTTCAGATAGTGAAAAATAGCTTAACTGGGCTTAAACGGGTGATTAACAGCTAGGCCCAATGGGGGATTTCGGGATTAGAGGTATTTAAGCGCTGCTAGGGTTAGGATTTCGGTTTTTCACTCATTTTCTAGCCATCACAAACCCTTTCTTTAACCTAACAATGACCTCCAACATCTAAATACACCTCTAATCACCTCTTAATCTAGTTTTGTCTTAAACTACATCAAATTAAGGCGGATTAGCATAAGAATTGGGATAGAGCTGCTGGAATACATAGAGATTGGATCCAAATCAGGGAATTTTCAGATTTGAGAATTAATTTGTGGCAAATGTGAGTGATTAGCATTGTTCTGACACTAATTATAGTTAATCAGGGTGATTAGTGGTAATTAGCGAATATATGCATGTTAAAAATCTGGAAAAATATTTATAAATTCTTAAATATCATTTTATGCCTCTTTTAGAAAATTTGGTTAATTTGATTAAGTTTTGTTAATCCTATGATTAGTTTTGCTTAAACATGCTTAAGGGAAAATATGGGATTTTGGCTATGTTTGATCCATTTTAACCTAACATATTGATGTTTTGGTGTCTGGGGTCACTTCTACTTGTTGCTATGACTGTTTGGTATGACTTATGAAGTTAAAATGGTTGAAAATGCCGTCGAATGGGGTAAAACACTCGCTGGAAAAGTTGCAGGAAATTGGTGCAGGTTTTCGGATCGGATCGGCTGGATGGGCTCAGACCAGATAGTGGACTGGGCAAGAGATCACCGAACCGAACCGAGGCTTGGCACAAGAGAGAGTATGGCAAAAAGGAAGGCCGCTATGGTTGAACTGGGATCGGATAGGAGCGGAAGAGAATGGGGAAGTGGATCAGACCGTGACCAAGAACCCGATCCGAACCGAACCGATGGAGCAAGGGTATATCCGAACCAAACCGAAGCATGTATATCCGAACCGAACCGAAGCATGTATATCCGAACCGAACTAATGTGATGTGGAGGGTCCAAATCGAGACGATGGCCAGTGATTGGGGCAACCCTAACCGAACCGATGACTAGGGGGAGACCCGAACCGATCCAGTGAAGAGTATTAACCACGAACCGTGTTGATGACTGGGAGCTGAAGGCCGAGCCGAACCGATGGCTAGGAGGAGATCCGAACCGATCCAGAGATGAAGACCAAACCCGAGATGCAAAGATAGTCCAAGTAGGAAGTTTGTACTCAAGATCCAGTTGGGAACCGACGAGTTAACTTCATGAGTTGGGCTTTGCTGCAGGACGTATGCTAAGGGGTTGTCGATGTCTGTAACTTTGAATCACTATGTGTAGAGTGTACGTGAACAGATTCAGGGCCACAGTGGCATAGGTACGACTAAAGAGCTATAGACCAATGAGGTGGGGTCATTTGTAAAGATTTGGTCATGACTCCATGTGGTAAGCTTGGTAGTAGCAGTAGTTGTACAAGTCGAACTCCGTCACTACTTCGATGGGTCTAGTGATTGACAGTGGTGGACATCGTATGCTTTACGCACTGAGCGAGAGATGTGAGGATGGTTGCTATGGTTGATTTGTTTGCCATCATTATGACATGCACACCCCCACCCCCATTATCTTTACACCATATGTTCAGTGGCACCTTAGAGTATTGTACGGTATGTAGCGCTAACTCTTTGGTTGTAGGTCCAGGTTTAGGTATGGTTTAGTATACCTATTATTTTTCTGTTTAGCTGCTTATCGCTCATACCAGACTTTTTGTCTGACCCAGAGTTTTATGTCTCTTCTTATTACTCTGGGTGCTCTCACGAAAAGACTAGAGATAGGTCAGGTGGTATGCACGAGTAGCTGTACCGGAGACGAGCAGGAGGCTTCCACGTATGATATATATATATATATATATATATATATATATATATATTCTCCCTGTGTTGCTGCGGTCACTACTTTGGGCATTAGTGGTGTACCTTTCTTTCTTTTGATTAGAGACAGTAATTTGGAAAGTTGTAATAAGCTGTATTTCGATTTCCGCTGCTCTGATGATGATGTTGATGTTGGTTTTAGTTATCAGCTTATGCGCTGTCTTGCCTGTTTTATGTCAAGTATATTATTATATTTTGTTTCATGCGCTGTGAGACATTCTACAGGTTTTCGATTAGTTCATTCTCTTCTTTCCTTTCTCTGGCGACCATTCTGTGCTAATTGGGCATGTGTACAGCGCACTTTCGGAGGAAATGCCGGCTGGTGCGGGGCAGGCCGTCACACTTGGTATCAGAGCTCTAGGTTGCGTAGATAACCTAGGAAAAGACACCCGGGAGAGATAATATGTATATGAGAGCGCGTATTTGTGATTATTTTGGTTTTAAAAGCTATATATACATACATATATATATTATTAGCATAGCTAAGGATGAAGTTGCACTGCACTGACACCACGAAGAGAATGGTTAATCATTTTCTCTGTGCAGATTAAGCGATGAGCTGATACGCAAGGGGTACCGGTAGAGGGGCCAATAGAGGGAATGCTGCTGAAATGAGGACGATGTTTACTGACCTCATGAGAGAGATGCTTAGGGATGTGCAGAGGGAAGCACCCAATGCTGGTAATGGTGGTGGTCCAATAGTGTAGGCGCCTATGGCCGATTTCGCCAAGCTGAATAAGGATTATACTAGTCTTGGTGGGAAGCCTTTCCACGAAACGGAGTCGGCTACGGATGTTCAGGATTGGCTGGATAGCTGCGAGCGTATCTTCGAAGACTTGGATATCGAGGATGCGATGAAGAGAAGGCTAGCATCTCGTCAGCTGCAAGGATGGGCGATGAATTGGTGGAATGCTATGAAGGCAGCT
Organism: Allium sativum; assembly: GCA_030737875.1. Classification (NCBI taxonomy): domain Eukaryota; kingdom Viridiplantae; phylum Streptophyta; class Magnoliopsida; order Asparagales; family Amaryllidaceae; genus Allium; species Allium sativum. Next base: position 348,326,190 of record CM060920.1, read on the forward strand.
ACTCCGAGGATCAGATTACTTGGGATCAGTTTAAGGCTCGCTTTAGCGATAAGTTCATTCCAGCTGCTCAGAAGTCAGTGCTGTTTAAGAAATTCTTGGAACTCAAGCAGAATGGCAGAGCTGTCTCGGAGTATATTGCCGAATTCGACACCTTGTCGAAATATGGGTTATCCTTAATAGATTCTGCCGAGAAGAAGAATGAGAAGTTGATAACCGGATTGGATGGATACTTGGGGGAAAGGCTTATTAACCACATCGATGAGACGTTTGAATCGATTGTGTGGAAAGCATTGAGGTCAAAGAGTCTTTACCCTAAGTCGAAGATTGAGATTGCATCTGCAAAGGAGCCAAAGCCGCAAGAAAGCGGTGGAGGAAAGAATGGTTCTCAGAATAAGAGAAAGCAGAATCAGACTAAGGATGGCCAGAAGAAAAAGGATAAGAAGGATGTTGAGTGCTTCAGCTGTAGTAAGAAGGGCCATTATGCTAGTAATTGTCGGGCCAAGCCAGCTGATTGGAAGTGCTTCAACTGTGGCCAAGTAGGACATCACAAGGACAAGTGTCCGCAACCCCCCAAAGAAAAGCAGATGGTGAAAGCATATGCCCTTAATGCTATTCCTTCTTCGTCGAATGCCCCAACTGCGGCGGAGAAAGGAAAGAATGTCGTTATTTTTCTGTTTATGATGTTCCTGTTCGAGTATTGCTTGATACCGGAGCTTCCAGTTCTTTCATATCTAGTGACCTGGTAGATAGGTTGGGATTGGAGCCCGAGATTGTCGATAAACCTTTAGTAGTGACGAACCCGATTGGTGGTTCGACTAATGTAACGACCCGCATTCTATGCATCATAGGATCGTAGAATATTTATTTCTTTCACATACGAAGTCGTTTGGTCATGTAACTTTGGGAGACGACTATTGTGGTAATTTCCCATGTTCATAATTTTTCCCAATTTTTAAATGACCATTTTACCCCTAGTTGGCACTGTTTTGGCCATAACTTTTGACTGGAAAGGAATTTTGACCTAAAACCACTTCCATTGGCTCCGGATGATGGTTTCTCTTTCCGTAGAGTGGTCACATTAGCCAAACGGACTCACCGTTTGGGAGATATGGCTGAAACAATTTTCAGATGGTGAAAAACAGCTTAATTGGGCTTAACCGGGTGATTAACAGCTAGGCCCAAAGGGGAATTTCGGGATTAGGAGTTTAAAAGGGCTGTTAGGGTTTGGAGAATACCTTTTTCTCATTTTTCAGCCGTCACTATTCATTCCTCTTAACCTAGCCATGGCCTCCACCCTCTAAATCTCTTCAAAACACCTCTTAATCACTTTCTAATTGAAGATTAGGCTTAGCAAACATCAAATCAAGGAGTATTAGCACGAGAACCGAGGTAGAGCTGCTGTGTAAGATTGGGAACAGCGCCAAATCAGAGAATATTTCAGTTTTGGGGTTTTAGTTGTGGCAAATGTGAGTGATTTGCATAGTTTTTGCACTAATTACGGTAATTAAGGGTAATTAGTGAAGATTAGCGAATTTACACACTAATAAATTCTGGAAAAATGTTTATAAACTCTTAAATAATATTTCATGCCTCTGTTAGAAAATTTAGACGATTTAATTAAGTTTTACTAAGTATATGCTTAAACATGATTAAGAGGGACTATGGGAAAATGTGATGTTTTAGCCACATTTGATCCATTTTGACATATAAATTCATTGTTTTGGTGTTTGTGGTCAGTTTGCTATGTTGTTATAACTATTTGACATGATTTGTGATTGATAAGTATAGTTAGATTTGTCGAAAACGTCGTCGAATGGCGTAAACAAGTTGCTGGAAAAAGTTATAGAAAGTTGTGCAGGGTTCCGGATCGGATCGGGTATGGGCTCGGATCGGGTAGGGAGCTGGGCAAGGAATCCGACCCGAACTTGAATCTGGCACAAAGAAGGTTGGCAAGAAGGAAGGCCACTGCTTTGAGTTGGAGTTGGATAGAGGATCGGATCGGAGCCATGGAGCAGGATCGGATCGGAGTGGGCTAGGGAGTGAGATCGGATTGGAGGAGGCAAGCAAAGAGGGATCGGATCGGGGCTACGGAGCAGGACCGGATCGGAGTAGGCCAGGGAACGAGATCGGATCGGAGCAGGCAAGCTGGAGGAGGAACGAACCGAACCGACTGGAGCGTGGCATCCGAACCGAACCGACTGGAGCGTGACATCCGAACCGAACCGACTGGAGTGTGACATCCGAACTGAACCGACGTCTAAGGGGATGGATCACCGAACCGAACCGCACGCAGGAATACACCATGGAGCATTGCACCGAACCGAACCGTGTTATACGTATATATCCGAACCGAATCGAATTCAGGACCACTTCTATGCGACGACTCTTTTGAAGACCAACTCCAATTCGACCAAACCCGAGATGCAAAGGAAGACCAGATGAGAAGTTAGAGCTCAGGATTCAGATGGGAATCAACGAGTTCGCTTCATGGTTGGTCTTTGTTGCAGGACGCGTGCCAAGGGTTTATCGATGTCTATAGCTTTGGACCACTATGGTAGGAGGTACAAAGGCGGATTCAGGGCCATTATGGCATTGATAGAACCAAGGGCTACGACCAATGAAGTGGGTCATTGAAATGTTTGGTCATGACTCCAAGTGTTTGGCTTGGTCACAGCAGGGTTTCTACAAGTCGGGATCCGTCGTTACCTCAATTTGTCTAGTGTTCCAAAGTGGTAGATGTCGTATGCTTTACGCACTGAGTGAGGGATGCGAGGATGGTTGCTATGATTGATTTGTTTGCTATCATTATGACATGCACACCCCTACCCCCGTATCTTTACACCACTTGTTTTGAGGCACCTTAGAGTATTGTACAGTATGTAGTGCTAACTCTTTGGTTGCAGGTCCAGGTTCAGGTATGGTTTAGTATACCTGTTATTTTTCTGTTTAGATGCTTATCGCTCATACCAGGCTTTATGTCTGACCCAGAGTTTTATGTCTCCTCTTATTACTCTGGGTGCTCACACGAGCAGACTAGAGACAAGTTAGCTGGTGATGCACGGGTAGATGATCCGGAGACGAGCAGGAGGCTTCCACGTAATATATATAGTATTCTCCCTGTGTTGTTGAAGATCACTACTTGGGCATTGGTGGTGTATCTTCTATTTTAGCTTCATTTTGCTTAGAGACAGTAAATTTGGAAAGTTGTAATAAGCTGTATTTGGATTTCCGCTGCTCTGATGTTGACATTGATTATTAGTTATCAGCTTATGCACTGTCTCACCTGTTTTATGTCAAGTATATCATGATTATATTTTATTCCATGCGCTGTGAGACATTCTACAGGTTCCTTGATTAGTCCATTCCCTTCTTCCTTTTTCCCTTCTGGCGACCCGTCCCGTGCTAACTGGACATGTGTACAGCGCATTTTTGGAGTAAATGTCGGTTGGTGCGGGGCGGGCCGTCACACTTGGTATCAGAGCTCTAGGTTGCGTAGTTAACCTAGGGAAGTTATCAGGGAGAGATAGTATACGTATACGAGAGAGCGTATTTGTGATTATTTTGGTTTTCAAAAGCTATATATATATATATATATATACTATTAGTAGTATAAGAATGAAGTCGTGCTGCACTAGCACCACTATGGGATCGTTAATCATTTCCTTTTTCAGATTGACGATGAGCCGATATGTTAGAGGTACCGGTAGGGGAGCCAATAATGGGAATGCTGCTGACATGAGGACGATGTTTACTGACCTCATGAGAGAGATGCTTAGAGATGTACAGAGGGCAGCTCCCAATGGTGGAAATGGTGGTGGTCCAATAGTGCAGGCGCCAAGGGTCGACTTCGCCAAGCTGAATAAGGACTATACTAGCCTTGGTGGGAAGTCGTTCCACGGAACGGAGTCGGCCACGGATGTTCAGGATTGGTTGGATAGTTGCGAACGTATCTTCGAGGATTTGGGTATCGAGGATGCAATGAAGAGAAAGTTAGCGTCCCGTTAGCTGCAAGGGCGGGCAATGAATTGGTGGAATGCTATAAAGGCAGCTACTCCTGAAGATCAGATTAATTGGGAGCAGTTTAAAGCTCGCTTTAGCGAGAAGTTCATTCCAGCTGCTCAGAAGTCAGTGCTGTTCAAGAAATTCTTGGAGCTCAAGCAGAATGGCAGAGCTGTCTCGGAGTACATTGCTGAATTCGACACTTTATCAAAGTATGGGTTATCTCTTATTGATACCCCCGAGAAGAAGAATGAGAAATTCATAACTGGGTTGGATCAGTACTTGGGGGAAAAGCTTATTAACCACATCGATGAGACGTTTGAGTCGATTGTGGGAAAAGCATTGAGGTCGGAGAGTCTCTACCCTAAGCCGAAGACTGAGGTTGCATCAGCAGAAGAGCCAAAACCACAAGCAAGTGGTGGAGGCAAAGGTGGTTCCCAGAATAAGAGAAAGCAGAATCAGACTAAGGATGGCCAGAAGAAAAAGAATAAGCAAGATGTTGAGTGCTTCAGCTGTGGTAAAAAGGGCCATTATGCTAGTAATTGTTGGGCCAAGCCAGCGGATAGGAAGTGCTTCAACTGTGGCCAGATGGGACATCACAAGGACAAGTGTCCACAACCCCCCAAAGAAAAGCAAATGGTGAAAGCATATGCCCTTAATGCTATTCCTTCTTCGTCGAATGCCCCAACCGCGGCGGAGAAAGGAAAGAATGTCGTCATTCAAGGTATGCTTTCTGTTTACGATGTTCCTGTTAGAGTTTTGTTTGATACCGGAGCTTCTAGTTCTTTCATATCTAGTGACCTGGTAGATAGGTTGGGATTGGAGCCCGAGATTGTCGATAGACCTTTAGTAGTGACGAACCCGATTGGTGGTTCGACTAGCCTTAGAATGATTTGTCGTAATGTGGTCTTATCGAGTCATTGATGCATGTTTGTTTGTGATTGCTTTGTTTTGGGCTTTACTGGGTTTGGCATTATTTTGGGAGTAGATTGGCTCCGAAGGTACGGGGTGGTGGTAGACTGTGAGGGCTTTTTGGTGACAGCTAGAGCGGATGATGGGCGGAGGATAGTGTTTGGTGGTCTACCCAGTGAGGGGGTATTGGCTAGTTTTCTAAACTCCCTTGACATTCCGCATAGTGAGTTGTCAGGTTTGCCCGTGGTTGGCCAGTATCCGGATGTTTTCGAAGAAGTGACCGGACTTCCACCACACCGAGAGATTGAGTTCCGTATTGATTTGGTAAAAGATGCCAGGCCTATAGTGATGCCACTTCGTCGTATGGCACCAAGGGAGCAGTGGGAGCTCGAGGTGCAAGTCAGCGATCTTTTGAAGAAGGGATTTATCAGAGGGAGTGTTTCTGAATGGGGAGCACCAGTTGTGTTTGCTACCAAGGCGGATGGTTCCCTTCATTTGTGTGTAGACTACCGCGAGTTGAATAAAGTGACGAGGAAGAACAAGTATCCTCTACCGCGGATAGATGATTTGTTCGATCAGTTGAGTGGGGCGAGAGTATTTTCTCAGTTGGATCTCGCGACAGGTTTTCATCAGCTTAGAGTGGAAGCTGAGAGTATAGCTCGGCATTTCGGACACCGTCTAGATTTTATGAGTGGTTGGTCATGCCATTTGGGCTGACCAATGCTCCAGCATATTTTGTGGATCTTATGAATAGGGTATTCAGAGATCAGTTGAATAGGTTTGTCCTTGTGTTCGTTGATGATATTTTGGTCTACTCAAGGACGGAGGAAGAACACAAGGAACATTTGAGAATAGTGATGGAGGTGTTGAGAAAACACCAATTGAAAGCAAAGTTTTCTAAGTGTCACTTCTGGAAGAGGGAAGTGAGATTCTTGGGCCATGTTGTATTAGAGAATGGGATTGCCGTGGACCCGACAAAGGTGGCTACGGTACAGGATTGGCCTACGCCCAAGAATGCAATAGATGTAAGAAGTTTCTTGGGATTAGCTGGATATTATCGTAAGTTTATCCAAGGTTTCTCCAAGATAGCAGCACCATTGACCCAGTTGACCAAGAAGAATCAAGCTTTTGTCTGGGATGGAAGGTGCGAGAATGCATTCAAGAGTCTAAAGGACAAGTTGACAAGCGCACCAGTGTTAGTCATTCCTAAAGGGAATGAAGAGATGATGGTATACACGGATGCATGTGGTACCGGACTGGGTGCTGTATTGATGCAAGGCGGTAGGGTTGTAGCTTATGCAAGTCGGCAATTGAAGCCGCACGAGAGAAGATACCCTACCCATGATTTGGAATTGGCAGCGATTGTGTTCGCGTTGAAGATGTGGAGACACTATCTCTTGGGAGAAAGATTTGAGCTGTTTACAGATCATAAGTCGTTGAAGTATCTCTTCTCCTAGAAGGATTTAAATCTCCGTCAGCAGAGATGGTTAGAATTCTTGGCTTCCTATGACTTTGACATCGCATATACACCGGGAAAAGGCAATGCGGTGGCTGATGCATTGAGTAGGAGACATGCCAGCTTAGGCGCTATGTTTCTAGAATGGAAGCAACTGGAGTACATCGCGGGGTTTGATTTCAGACCAAAGTGCGAATTGAATCCAGAAATGTTAGCAAGTTTGACGATCAGACCCACTTTGATTGAGCGGATCGGCTCTAGTCAGAGGGACGATCCTAACCTATTGGAAATCATCTCCAAGTTAGAGATGGGTATCGATGAGGAGATGAAGAAGCATGGGCTTGATCGAGATGGATGGCTTAGAAAAGATGGAAGACTAGTCGTACCCAATGTCAATGGATTGAGGGATAAAGTGCTTAGAGGGTGTCATCACTCAAAACTGACTATACACCCCGGTGGTAATAAGATGTATCAAGACATGAAGCAGACCTACTACTAGGAAGGGATGAAAAGAGACATTGGGAAATTTATATCCAAGTGCATGAATTGCCAGCTAGTTAAAGCCGAGCAAAAGAAGCCTAGTGGGTTGTTACAGCCCTTGGAAATTCCCGAATGGAAATGGGAGAAGGTCTCGATGGATTTCATCGATGGTTTACCAAGGACTAGATCGGGACATGATAGCATTTGGGTGATTGTGGACCGATTGACCAAAAGTGCAAGATTTATACCAGTCAGATCGACCAGAATGGCAGCTAAGTTAGCAGAATTTTATATGAAGTGGGTAGTGAGATTTCATGGAGTACCTAAAAGCATTGTGAGTGACCGAGACCCGTTGTTCACTAGTGGGTTTTGGAAGATCTTACAAGAGGCTCTAGGGTCAGAGTTACATCTCAGTACCGCATATCATCCTCAGACCGACGGTCAGACGGAGAGGGTGAATCGTATTTTGGAAGATCTCTTGATAGCATGTATATTGGATTTTGGTGGATCATGGGATGACCATTTGCATCTAGTAGAGTTTGCATATAATAATAGCTACCAATCCAGTATTGATATGGCTCCGTTTGAAGCTTTGTACGGAAGACCGTGTAACTCACCATCATGTTGGATAGAGACTGGCGAGAAATTTATGCTTGGACCGGATGTGGTGAGGGAAACTTCAGAGAAAATCAAGACCATTCGACAACGAATGAAGGCTGCCCGAGATAGGCAGAAGAGTTATGCTGATAAGAGGAGAAGAGACTTAAAATTCTCCGTTGGCGACTTGGTGTTTGTCAAGATTTCTCCGTTGACGAGCGTAATGCGATTTGGCAGGAGAGGCAAGTTGGCACCAAGATTCGTTGGCCCATTCCCTATTCTCGAACTAGTCGGGAATCTGGAATATAGAGTTGGCTTACCAGAGAAAATGACGGGAGTTCACAATGTATTTCATGTTTCCCAACTAAGGAAGTTCGTTCATGACCCAGATATGACTGTTCCACCTGATCAGTTGGAGGACTTCGAAGTAGAACCCGAGGCGGTTGGGAACCGCAAGCCGGCCCGTATTGTCGAGCACGACATGAAGCAACTTCGAAGGAAGGTGGTGAAGCTAGTCAAGGTTCAGTGGGGCGAGGATGAGAAAGATTGTACTTGGGAGACAGAGGAGAACATTAGGAAGACTTATCCAGAACTCTTTGCCTGGTAAGATTTTGACTTCGATTTAGTTTTCCGCATGCTAGGATAGGCTTGTTTGCTTGTTTTGCATGTTTGATTGTTGTATGTGGTTGTTAGGCATGCGAGATCCTTTGTATGTTTGGGTTAAGGAATTTCGGGGACGAAATTTCTTAGGGGGGGGGGGGGGGGGAGTGTAACGACCCGCATTCTACGCATCATAGGATCGTAGAATATTTATTTCTTTCACATACTAAGTCGTTTGGTCATGTAACTTTGGGAGACGACTATTGTGGTCATTTCCCATGTTCATAATTTTTCCCGATTTTTAAATGACCATTTTACCCCTAGTTGGCACTGTTTTGGCCATAACTTTTGACTGGAAAGGAATTTTGACCTGAAACCACTTCCATTGGCTCCGGATGATGGTTTCTCTTTCCGTAGAGTGGTCACATTAGCCAAACGGACTCACCGTTTGGGAGATATGGCTGAAACAAGTTTCAGATGGTGAAAAACAGCTTAATTGGGCTTAACCGGGTGATTAACAGCTAGGCCCAAAGGGGAATTTCGGGATTAGGAGTTTAAAAGGGCTGTTAGGGTTTGGAGAATACCTTTTTCTCATTTTTCAGCCGTCACTATTCATTCCTCTTAACCTAGCCATGGCCTCCACCCTCTAAATCTCTTCAAAACACCTCTTAATCACTTTCTAATTGAAGATTAGGCTTAGCAAACATCAAATCAAGGAGTATTAGCACGAGAACCGAGGTAGAGCTGCTGTGTAAGATTGGGAACAGCGCCAAATCAGAGAATATTTCAGTTTTGGGGTTTTAGTTGTGGCAAAGGTGAGTGATTTGCATAGTTTTTGCACTAATTACGGTAATTAAGGGTAATTAGTGAAGATTAGCGAATTTACACACTAATAAATTCTGGAAAAATGTTTAGAAACTCTTAAATAATATTTCATGCCTCTATTAGAAAATTTAGACGATTTGATTAAGTTTTACTAAGTATATGCTTAAACATGATTAAGAGGGACTATGGGAAAATGTGATGTTTTAGCCACATTTGATCCATTTTGACATATAAATTCATTGTTTTGGTGTTTGTGGTCAGTTTGCTATGTTTTTATAACTATTTGACATGATTTGTGATTGATAAGTATAGTTAGATTTGTCGAAAACGTCGTCGAATGGCGTAAACAAGTTGCTGGAAAAAGTTGCAGAAAGTTGTGCAGGGTTCCGGATCGGATCGGGTATGGGCTCGGATCGGGTAGGGAGCTGGGCAAGGAATCCGACCCGAACTGGAATCTGGCACAAAGAAGGTTGGCAAGAAGGAAGACCACTGCTTTGAGTTGGAGTTGGATAGAGGATCGGATCGGAGCCATGGAGCAGGATCGGATCGGAGTGGGCTAGGGAGTGAGATCGGATCGGAGGAGGCAAGCGAAGAGGGATCGGATCGGGGCTATGGAGCAGGACCGGATCGGAGTAGGCCAGGGAACGAGATTGGATTGGAGCAGGCAAGCTGGAGGAGGGACGACTGGAACCAACTGGAGCATGACATCCGAACCGAACCGACTGGAGCGTGACATCCGAACCGAACCGACTGGAGCGTGACATCCGAACCGACGTCTAAGGGGAAGGATCACCGAACCGAACCGCACGCAGGAATACACCATGGAGCATTGCACGGAACCGAACCGTGTTATACGTATATATCCGAACCGAATCGAATTCAGGACCACTTCTATGCGACGACTCTTTTGAAGACCAACTCCAATTCGACCAAACCCGAGATGCAAAGGAAGTCCAGATGAGAAGTTAGAGCTCAGGATTCAGATGGGAATCAACGAGTTCGCTTCATGGTTGGGCTTTGTTGCGGGACGCGTGCCAAGGGTTCATCGACGTCTATAGCTTTGGACCACTATGGTAGGAGGTACAAAGGCGGATTCAGGGCCATTATGGCATTGGTAGAACCAAGGGCTACGACCAATGAAGTGGGTCATTGAAATGTTTGGTCATGACTCCAAGTGTTTGGCTTGGTCACAGCAGGGTTTCTACAAGTCGGGATCCGTCATTACCTCAATTTGTCTAGTGTTCCAAAGTGGTAGATGTCGTATGCTTTACGCACTGAGTGAGGGATGTGAGGATGGTTGCTATGATTGATTTGTTTGCTATCATTATGACATGCACACCCCCACCCCCGTATCTTTACACCACTTGTTTTGAGGCACCTTAGAGTATTGTACAGTATGTAGCGCTAACTCTTTGGTTGCAGGTCCAGGTTCATGTATGGTTTAGTATACCTGTTATTTTTCTGTTTAGATGCTTATCGCTCATACCAGGCTTTATGTCTGACCCAGAGTTTTATGTCTCCTCTTAGTACTCTGGGTGCTCACACGAGCAGACTAGAAACATGTTAGCTGGTGATGCACGGGTAGATGATCCGGAGACGAGCAGGAGGCTTCCACGTAATATATATAGTATTCTCCCTGTGTTGTTGAAGATCACTACTTGGGCATTGGTGGTGTATCTTCTATTTTAGCTTCATTTTGCTTAGAGACAGTAAATTTGGAAAGTTGTAATAAGTTGTATTTGGATTTCCGCTGCTCTGATGTTGACATTGATTATTAGTTATCAGCTTATGCACTGTCTCACCTGTTTTATGTCAAGTATATCATGATTATATTTTATTCCATGCGCTGTGAGACATTCTACAGGTTCCTTGATTAGTCCATTCCCTTCTTCCTTTTTCCCTTCTGGCGACCCGTTCCGTGCTAACTGGACATGTGTACAGCGCATTTTTGGAGTAAATGTCGGTTGGTGCGGGGCGGGCCGTCACAACTAACCTTAGCATGATTTGTCGCAACGTGGTCTTATCGAGTCATGGATGTATGTTTGTTTGAGATTGCTTTGTTTTGGGCTTTACTGGGTTTGGCATTATTTTGGGAGTCCATTGTCTCCAAAGGTACGGGGTGGTGGTAGACTGTGAGGGCTTTTTGGTGACAGCTAGAGCGGATGATGGGCAGAGGGTAGTGTTTGGTGGTCTACCTAGTGATGGGGTAATGGCTAGTTTTCTAAATTCCCTCGACATCCCGCAAGGTGAGTTGTCAGGTTTGCTCGTGGTTGGCCAGTATCCGGACGTCTTCGAGGAAGTGACCGGGCTTCCACCACACCGAGGGATTGAGTTCCGTATTGATTCGGTGAAAGATGCCGGACCTATAGTGATGCCACTTCGTCGTATGGCACCAAGGGAGCAGCGAGAGCTCGGGGTGCAAGTCGGCGATCTTTTGAAGAAGGGATTTATCAGAAGGAGTGTTTCTGAATGGGGAGCACCAGTTGTGTTTGCTACCAAGGCGGATGGTTCCCTTCGTTTGTGGGTAGACTACCGCGAGTTGAATAAAGTGACGAGGAAGAATAAGTATCCTCTACCGCGGATAGATGATTTGTTTGATCAGTTGAGTGGACCGAAAGTATTTTCTCAGTTGGATCTCGCGATAGGTTTTCATCAGCTTAGAGTGGAAGCTGAGAGTATAGCTAAAACGACATTTCGGACGCCGTCTGGATTTTATGAGTGGTTAGTCATGCCATTCGGGTTGACCAATGCACCAACGTATTTCGTGGATCTTATGAATAGAGTATTCAGGGATCAATTGAATAAGTTTGTCCTTGTGTTCGTGGATGATATTTTGGTCTATTCGAGGACAAAAGAAGAACACAAGGAACGTTTAAGAATAGTAATGGAGGTGTTGAGAAAACACCAATTGAAAGCAAAGTTTTCTAAGTGTCACTTCTGGAGGAGGGAAGTGAGATTCTTGAGCCATGTTGTTTCAGAGAATGGTATTGCCGTGGATCCTGCGAAGGTGACTACGGTACAAGATTGGCCCACGCCCAAGAATGCAAAAGACATAAGAAGTTTCTTGGGATTAGCTGGATATTATCGTAAGTTTATCCAAGACTTTTCCAAGATAGCAGTACCGTTGACTCAGTTGACCAAGAAGAATCAATCTTTCGTCTGGGACGAAAAGTGTGAAAATGCATTCAAGAGTCTAAAGGAAAAGTTGACATGTGCACTAGTGTTAGTCATTCGTAAGGGGAATGAAGAGATGACAGTATATACGGATGCATGTGGTACCGGACTAGGTGCTGTATTGATGCAAGGAGGTAGGGTTGTAGCTTATGCAAGTCGACAATTGAAACCGCACGAGAGAAGATACCCTACCCATGATTTGGAATTGGCAGCGATTGTGTTTGCATTGAAGATGTGGAGACATTATCTCTTGGGAGAAAGATTCGAGTTGTTTACTGATCATAAATCGTTAAAGTATCTCTTCTCTCAGAAGGATCTAAATCTCCGACAGCAAAGATGGTTAGAATTCTTAGCTTCCTATGATTTCAATATCGCATATACATCAGGAAAGTGCAATGCGGTAGTTGATGCATTGAGTAAAAGACATGCCAGTTTATGGGCTATGTTTTTAGAATGGAAGCAACTGGAGTACATCGCTGGGTATGATTTCATACCAAAGTGCGAATTGGATCCAGAAATGTTAGCAAGTTTGACGATCAGACCCACTTTGATTGAACGGATTGGTTCCAGTCAGAGGGACGATCCTAACCTATTGGAAATCATCTCAAAGTTAGGGATGGGAATCGACGGAGAGATGAACAAGTAGGGGCTTGATCGAGAGGGATGGCTTAGAAAGAATAGAAAACTAGTTGTACCCAATGTCAATGGATTGAGAAATGAAGTGATTAGAGAATGTCATCACTAAAAACTGACTATACACCCCGGTGGTAACAAGATGTATCGAGACATGAAGCAGACCTAATACTGGGAAGGGATGAAAAGAGACATTGGGAAGTTTATATCCAAATGCATGAATTACTAGCTAGTTAAAGCTGAGCAAAAGAAGCCTAGTGGTTTTTTGCAACCATTAGAGATTCCAGAATGGAAATGGGAACAAGTCTCGATGGATTTCATTGATGGATTACCAAGGACTAGATCGGGCCATGATAACATTTGGGTGATTGTGGACCGATTGACTAAGAGTGCAAGGTTTATACCCGTCAAGTCGAATAGAACGGCAGTAAGTTATCTGAACTATATGCAAAGTGGGTAGTGAGATTTTATGGAATACCCAAAGGCATTATGAGTGACCGAGATCCGTTTTTCACTAGTGGATTTTGGAAGAGCTTACAAGAGGCGTTAGGATCAGAACTACATCTCAGTACCGCGTCTCATCCTCAAACCGACGGTCAAACAGAGAGGGTGAATCGTATATTAGAAGACCTCTTGAGAGCCTGTGTATTGGATTTTGGTGGATCATGGGATGACCATTTGCATCTAGTAGATTTTGAATATAATAATAGTTATCAATCCAGTATTGATATGGCTCCATTTGAAGCTTTGTACGGAAGACCGTGCAACTCACCGTCATGTTGGTTAGAAACTGGTGAGAAGTTTGTACTTGGACCAGATGTGATAAGAGAAACATCAAACAAGATTAAGGTCATTCAACAGCGAATGAAGGCTGCCCAAGATAAGCAGAAAAGTTATGCTGATAAGAGAAGAAGAGAATTAAAGTTCTCCATTTGCGACTTGGTGTTTGTCAAGATATCTCCGTTGAAGATCGTGATACGATTTGGCAAGAGAGGCAAGTTAGCACCAAAATTCGTTGGTCCATTCCTAGTTCTAGAGCAAATTGGGAATTTGGCATATAAAGTTGAATTACCAGAGAAGATGGCAGGAGTTCATAACGTATTTCATGATTCCCAGTTAAGGAAGTTCGTGCATGACCCAGATACGACTATTTCACCTGATCAGTTGGATGATATCGAAGTTGAACTAGAGGCGATTAGGAATCGCAAGCCTATGCGTGTTGTTGGGAACAATACGAAGCAACTTCGAAGGAAAGCAGTGAATCTAGTCAAAGTTCAGTAGGGCGAGAATGAGAATGACTGTACTTGGGAGATAGAGGAGAGCATTAGGAAGACGTATCCTGAACTCTTCGCCTGGTAAGATTTCAGTTTCGATTAGTCTTTCCGCATGCTAGGATAGGCTTGTTTGTTTGTTTTTCATATTTGATTATTGTGTGTGGCAGGTAGGCATGCGGGATCCTTTATATGTTTTGGGTTAAGGAATTTCGGGGACGAAATTTCTTAAGGGGGGAGAGTGTAACGACCCGCATTCTACGCATCATAGGATCGTAGAATATTTATTTCTTTCACATACGAAGTCGTATGGTCATGTAACTTTGGGAGACGATTATTGGGGTGATTTCCCATGTTCATGATTTTTCCCGATTTTTAAATGACCCTTTGGCCCCTAGCTGATCTTGTTTTGACCATAACTTTTGATTAAAAAGGATTTTTGACTTGAAGCCACTTCCAGTGGCTCCAGATGATGGTTTACAATTCCGTAGAGTGGTCACATTAGCCAAACAGACTCACCGTTTGAGAGATATGGCTGAAACAAGTTTCAGATAGTGAAAAACTGCTTAATTGGGCTTAACCGGGTGATTAACAACTAGGTCCAATGGGAGATTTCGGGATTAGAGGTGTTTAAGGGCTGCTAGGGTTAGGATTTCGGTTTTTCACTCATTTTCCAGCCGTCATAAACCCTTTCTTCAACCTAACAATGGCCTCCAACATCTAAATACACCTTTAATCACCACTTAATCAAGTTTTGTCTTAAACTACATCAAATTAAGGTGGATTAGCGTAAGAATTGGGATAGAGCTGCTGGAATACATAGAGATTGGATCCAAATTAGAGAAGTTTCAGATTCGAGAATTAATTTGTGGCAAAGGTGAGTGATTAGCATTGTTTTGACACTAATTACAGTTAATCAGGGTGATTAGTGGTAATTAGCGAATATATGCATGTTAAAAATCTGGAAAAATATTTATAAATTCTTAAATATCATTTTATGCCTCTATTAGAAAATTTGGTTGATTTGATTAAGTTTTGTTAATCCTATGATTAGTTTTGCTTAAACATGCTTAAGGGAAAATATGGGATTTTGGCTATGTTTGATCCATTTTAACCTATCATATTGATGTTTTGGTGTTTGGGGTCACTTCTACTTGTTGCTATGACTGTTTGGTATGACTTATGATTGTTTAGAATAGTTAGAATGGTCGAAAACGTCGTCGAATGGCGTAAACACTCGCTGGAAAAGTTGCAGGAAATTGGTGCAGGTTTTCGGATCGGATCGGATCAGCTCGATGGGCTCGGACCAGATAGTGGACTGGGCAAGAGATCACCGAACCGAACCGAGGCTTGGCACAAGAGAGAGTATAGAAAAAAGGAAGGCCTCTATGGTTGAACTGGGATCGGATCGGAGCGGAAGAGAATGGGGAAGTGGATCGGACCGTGACCAGGAACCCGATCCGAACCGAACCGATGGAGCAAGGGTATATACGAACCAAACCGAAGCATGTATATC
This sequence comes from Allium sativum, assembly GCA_030737875.1. Classification (NCBI taxonomy): domain Eukaryota; kingdom Viridiplantae; phylum Streptophyta; class Magnoliopsida; order Asparagales; family Amaryllidaceae; genus Allium; species Allium sativum. The sequence goes on from CM060920.1 coordinate 348,341,653, forward strand.
CGAACCGAACCGAAGCATGTATATCCGAACCGAACCAATGCGATGTGGAGGGTCCGAATCGAGACGATGGCCAGTGACTGGGGCAACCCTAACTGAACCGATGACTAGGGGGAGACCCGAACCGATCTAGTGACGAGTATTAATCACGAACCGTGTTGATGACTGGGAGCTGAAGGTCGAGCCGAACCGATGGCTAGGAAGAGATCCGAACCGATCCGGAGATGAAGACCAAACCCGAGATGCAAAGATAGTCCAAGTGGGAAGTTTGTACTCAGGATCCAGTTAGGAACCGACGAGTTAACTTTATGAGTTGGGCTTTGCTGCGGGACATGTGCTAAGGGGTTGTCGATGTTGTAACTTTGAATCACTATGTGTAGAGAGTACGTGAACGGATTCAGGGCCACAGTGGCCTAGGTACGACTAAAGAGCTATAGACCAACGAGGTGGGGTCATTTTTAAAGATTTGGTCATGACTCCATGTGGTAAGCTTGGTAGTAGCAGTAGTTGTACAAGTCGAACTCCGTTACTACTTCGATGGGTCTAGTGATTGACAGTGGTGGACATTGTATGCTTTACGTACTGAGCGAGAGATGTGAGGATGGTTGCTATGGTTGATTTGTTTGCCATCATTATGACATGCACATCCACACCCCCGTTATCTTTACACCATCTGTTCAGTGGCACTTTAGAGTATTGTACGGTATGTAGTGCTAACTCTTTGGTTGCAGGTCCAAGTTCAGGTATGGTTTAGTATACCTGTTATTGTTCTATATAGCTGCTTATCGCTCATACCAGACTTTTTGTCTGACCCAGAGTTTTATGTATCTTCTTATTACTCTGGGTGCTCTCACGAGCAGACTAGAGACAGGTCAGGTGGTATGCACGAGTAGCTGTACCGGAGACGAGCAGGAGGCTTCCACGTAAGATATATATATATATATATATATATATACACACACACTCTCCCTGTGTTGCTTCGGTCACTACTTTGGGCATTAGTGATGTACCTTTCTTTCTTTTGATTAGAGACAGTAATTTGGAAAGTTGTAATAAGCTGTATTTGGATTTTCGCTGCTATGATGATGATGTTGGTTTTAGTTATCAGCTTATGCACTATCTCGCCTGTTTTATGTCAAGTATATTATTATTATATTTTGTTCCATGCACTGTGAGACATTCTACAGGTTTTCGATTAGTTCATTCTCTTCTTTCCTTTCTCTGGCGACCGTTCTATGCTAGTTGGGCATGTGTACAACACACTTTCGGAGGAAATGCTGGTTGGTGCGGGGCGGGCCGTCACATATACCCTCTCCAGTCACCCCTTCGTAATGCTACTCAACCAACTGTTATTTTAAAACCCAGCACCTCACACAGTGGAAAAGAACGAAACCCGTTCCTCCAGACTATTGTGTTGACGCATACACATACACCCGTTTACAAATGAACACCGTGTTTCTCCAATATCCACTCCTTCATGCAAAGATCCAAAGTGTATATCCACTCACGCCGCACAGCTCTTACTCATTCACACATAATTGCTCCACTAAATCATCCTTGCGCCATGCAAAACCACCCCATACTCCTCAACATCCTATTATTGTATCAACTCCACCATTTACCGGACACTCTCCCTCCATTTCCGCAACAAAGCTCCACACGTCAACCTCTAGCAAAGCTTACCAGTATTCCTTCTTTTACTTCTCCACAGATTATAAACATGCAATTCTCCCATACGTTCAGTCCACCACCGCTACTATGTACTGTTCGAGACACACTCCACCATGAACTACCAACCCCTCCAGCACCGCTCATCCTGGATGCTGACCCACCTCCACAGTTCCACCGTGACGTCTTCTTTGGTCCGCCTTTTACTCCAGACCATCTCCTTCCGAGATTCATACCCACCTGCCACGGTTTCCAGCATTTCAATAGTAACCTCGTTGCACGAATATATATATATATATATATATATATATATGTGTGTGTGTGTGTGTGTGTGTATAGGATCTTTCCATATTTAGAATAGGAAGTAGAGAGAGATTAGAAGTTTGCTGTAGAAACAGAAGAAGAGGAGCGAGATATGTTTTTAGTTTTAGGGAAGAATCGTTATAGGATATGCTATATACAGAAACATATACTTTAACATTAAGGCAAGTTCACAGAATTTCCTGCGCAATTTAAGGGATAAGAGTGATATTTTCTTACTTAGTCATGGCTTGTATTACTTATAGAGGAATGGTTTGCATGATCTTTTGTTTTGACGTTTTGTTTTACTTAGTTTTTGTAACGACCCGAAAATTTGCAATCTTGGTTATCCGATATACAACACATATTGAACATCCAAGGATCGAAAATACCGGATGGTTAATGAAAGAAATTAGAGGGTGAGAATAGATAAGATAGAAACTTAGAATAGAAGAAGAAGAACAACACAACATCTGAGTAACACGAACCTCACAGTGGAACGAATTACATATAATATATAACATAACTTTTGAAACATAATTCTGTACTTGAATATACATATCATTTCCAAAGTACAACACTTACAACACAGCGGAAAATAACCATGGCTATATAATTCTAAAACCTCCTGCTCCAGCTCTTCAAGTATCTATAAATCCCGACTACTTGACTGCCCGTATGAAATTGGGCACCCAAGAGTTTAGGGAAAACAAAACAAAATAAACTCCGGGTCAGTCATGGGACTGGTGTGAGTAAAACAGTTTAAAAAGTTCAAGCAAGTAAATGATATCTCATAAGACCACGCCGTACAACGGAATGGGTTTTTCCCTTATGAGAATCCAAATATATTTATATCAAAAACCTTTTTATATTATAATAATATCTATCAACCACAATATAATAATCATCTAGCAGAAACGCTTTCATCTTACGTTCTACATGTATAGTATACAATCAAAACCGCAAGCACATATTGGGAAATGGATTTCCAACTATGACAAGGTATGGAACCACCTTTCGCTAGTGTACCTCTAGAGAGGAATACACTGGGTTCAACAAGAACATCTTGCAACCCGGCCACACATGACCGACCACTCATTTCGCTTGAGTGTATCGAATGTATATCACCAATGGTTGGGATCAGCAACCGTTTCCCGAATAGGACAACATCAACAATAGATTTTTAGAAGTAATTGAAACTCTAGATCAGGTGATTATACACCCTAATAGGTGCGACCTACATAGCCATGTTACCTGCCCGATTTCTGTCATTTACCAGATGTGAGGCCAGAAGCTACGCTTATCTTTTTTCATGTCACATCTTCATTCACTTAGAATGTCACATCGTCATACCCGCCAAATCACAAATTGATTTCCCCAAAAATAACACGGGTATACATCTAAGAGAAACGAATTCCTCCGCCACCAAACGTGAATACGTTTGAAGAGATCAACTTGCGCAATCTATCAGATATACTCTGTCAGACCTTCGTCCATACAAGTTGTCCTAGGACTGGACAAACCGAAGGCACTATTCAGTACATCCATCTTAGGCACTGTTATCTAAGATTTATACAACAGCCCTTGCACTTTACTCCGTCTTCAATTATCTTTGGCATATATGATTCGCAACGCTTATGCCAATACAGAGTGGTTCTTTGGATAATAATCCAACCGGTCTCTCCATATTAACAACGTTAAAATGGTCAAAACTTCGATAGTCTGTGATTTAACCATCAAAGAAAAACAGGTGTGCAAACAACGATATTATTTCCAGATGGAAATTATATCGATCAATCATCATCCAACATTTATCTCTTTAATTCATAAATTTACTTATCTCCTGTTTCCATATATTCAGCATTTCTTTTTTTCTCTTTTATCAGAATACATTTCTGATTCTTATTTGGAAAACATTTCCAAAACTCCTTCACGATCAAACCTTATCATTCCTTAGTTAAGAAGGAAGTAAATCAAGTTGGGGTATAGTTACCTCTCAGACCTTAACTGAACAACGTTTTAACTTCGAAATGGTCAAATTTATCTTTAATCTTTAACAAACTTCGTTACGTAACTTTCGGATTCTATTTACGAATCCACTTCTTTATTGAAAACATTGGTTATAACGATAACGTTATAATCCCTACTTTCGAAATATCTAACTTCCATTTCAACTTTTATTCTTTAATGGGAATAAATAATTAACACCTGATTTATAAATAAATAAATCTTGATTTAACCACCGGAAAGTATAAGTATTTCTTTGAATAACTTAATTCAAATAACTCATTTCGAATAACTCCTATTGAATTAACTCCTTTGATTTATTCCTTTTCTATTTGTTTACTTAACAAATAACTATTCCCTTTTCAATTCTACTTATTTAACCAATAAATAATTCTTTTCTCTTTTCTATTTATTTAACAAATAAATATTTCTTTTATCTTTTCTATTTACTTAACAAATAAATATCCCTTTTACTTTTATTTATTTTCTATAAATAAATGATCATTTTTATTATACTTTTATTTATCCTCTAAATAAATAATCCCTTTTATACTTCTATTTATTATCCCAATAAATATTCCTTATATGATTTTATTATTTTCCCCATAGATATTCCTCTTTATAAAATCCTTTGATTTTATAAATAAATTCCCTTTTTATAAAATCCCTTGATTTTATAAATAATTTCTCTTTATATAATTCTAATTCATTTTTATAAACAAATATCCCTTTTATAAAATCCTTTGATTTTATAAATAAATTTCCTTTATCTTTCTATTTATTTTCTAAATAAATATCTCATTTAACATTCTATTTATTTGACCGATAAATAAATATTTCCCTTTATCTATTTGTAACTGTTTTACAAATATTTTCTTTTCGATTCCATTTGTAATTGTTTTACAAATGTTTTCCTTTTTATTTCTATTTGTAATTGTTTTACAAATATTTTCTCTTTCTATTTTATTTGACAAATATTCCTCTTCCTATTTGTTTGACAAATATTTCCCTTCATATTTGTTTTAAATATATTTCCTTTATATTTGTTTTACAAATATTTTCTCTTTTTAACTCTTTTGATTTTATAATTTATTTCCTTTTAAAAAAAATCCTTTTTCCTTATATATATAAAATCCATTGATTTTATATAAATAAGTTACTTTCAAAATCCCTTTTTAACATCCCAGTATTTCTCACGGTATTTAAAATACCAAATCACAATGATCGATATCATTTAAACACACATCATCATCAACAGATTTCATATCACATCATATAACACAATATATGAACATAACAATATTATAAATATTGAGGAGTCCAGTTGGACCCCTCCAACCTGTTTCCCTGCATCATAGATGTTAAACAATATAATAACATCTATTTCACTTCGATATGAAATATTTTGATAAAAAGAATCGATATTCGATATATAAAAATATCTTTATCTATAATTTCAACCAATACATATGCAATTCAATCAAACAGTCAACACATAGCAATCAGTCATCATTTATCAGTTTTAAATTTACGTTATAAAAATAGAACTGTTCAGAGTTGGTGAGTTTTACTCACATTGGTAGTTCATCGTTAAAGAACGATAAACTGTTTGTTTGATTTGAATCAAACAATTTATTTCGCCATAAATTCAAACGAGCTCCAATCCACTCCCCGTCAGTTCCATTGTAGAGCTCCCGTCCATACGGTCCTAACGGATCCACCCATTCGAAATTCTGATCATGTATGTAGAAGATATACGATTCATAAGTTGGTACTATTTTAAAATGAAAATAAATGAATTTCCTTTTTAAAAACACTTGGGCTTTAACCTTTATTTTCGGCCCAACACCACTTCAACAAAGCCCAGACCGCATAACTACTTCTCCCCCAAAATCGAAAATACCGTGACCTCCTCAAACACACAGTAGCCATTTCCCATTCCTTTAGCCTCCACCGTTCCTTGCTTTTGTAATGAAAACCCAAACAAACATCACCATGTTCCTTCTCTTCCCGAGTACTTCACCTTTATCACCATCACACTGGGTCCGCCACCTCCCTTCGAAGTCCGACTTCGACCTTCCAATAGCCCCACAACCTGACGTGGTACCCAAATTTATACCGTACTTCATCAAACACTTACAAGCGATGCTCCACTTCACCCCGAGTTCGAGTATCAACTCGAATTACACCATCACCTCACCGAATCCCTCAAATTCCCAACCCTAACTAAAAGAAAAACGACGCTGTGATTTTTCCAGTGAGGAAAAAACCCACCGAACCCTTTACTATACACATTGAATTGAAGAGAAAAGCATGGTGAATCCAAATACATATGTATGATGATTTATAGGATTTTAATTGGTTTTCTTTTGATTTTCGAAGGATGAGCATTTGCTGTAAAAACTCACGGCACAGAAAAATGAAGTTTGACCAAAAAGAAAATTGAGTTTAGGGTTTAAGGGGAGTAAAAGGTATTATATAGGATTTATTTAATAATTTAATATTCGATTATTAAATTCCTTTTTAAGCAAACTCTATATATATTCGTCCTCTAAAACTCCTGTGACCACATACGATACCCAAAAATCATGAAAATGGACATGCAACTACAGCTCGACATTATGGTCCCAATGAAACTGGTTTCGTCGAATTCCGACTCTGTTTGCTCATACAGCGTATTTTTAACTATCAAAATATTGACTGTTTTTCACTCTAAAAATCCGTACGGCCACACAGTGACTCTAAAAATCACGAAACTTGTAATCTAACAAAAATTTAACATTGCGGATCCAACAAAATTAGTTTCGTCGAATTCTGAGGTCGTTTGCAAAACTGGCTATTTTTAAAGCCCTAAATAACTCTTTTAAATATATAAATATATTTAAATATAATTATATTAAATATTTATGAATAAATATTATCGTATATATTCACAACAGAATATCATACAGCTCTACTGGGATTTATAACTCGAAATTTCAAATCCCGATTAAATCGATATTCGATTTAAAATGAAATTCCTTTTTAAATTATAAATAATTCCTTTATAAATTATAAAGGAATTCCACGGCGACTTTTTTAAAATTTGATTTGGACATAAATCAAAATCTACATGAGAAATCTCGATTTTTCTCTTCCACTAGAAAAATATACTCCACCAGCTCCGAACATTTCTTGTTTCACAGAAATCCGGCTTAAAATGAATCCTGTACCTTCAATTAAAGTTCAAATCGCCAAATCGCGAACTACCGCGTCATTTCGAGCTCGATTTTAATTATAATATAATTATGTGTTCAAATAATATATTCGTTATTCTAATTCAATTCTAAACTGAATAAAATATCACAGATGATCCAATTCACCCCATACTGTGAATTCCACTATTTCTGATTATTTCAGAAATTAAATATATTATTATATTATTTATTTTAATTAAATATTCAATATTATTTAATTTAACAACCATTAACCTCTTTGAATCGATATTTAAATAATTGAATAAATTAATTATTACACCGCTGAAAATGCGGGTCATTACAGTTTTGTCTTGTTAATGCTGTTGTTATGTGTGCCATGTATCTTTAGTTATTGAATTGATTTAAACGTATCATGCCAGTTGCCGCATGTACTAGTGTACATTTGTATTCTAAACTATATGGCAAATACTATTCTTTTGTTGATCACTACAGCTATATTTTTGTGTTTACCTTGAGCTTAAAGCGTCGCTGAATCATAATATAACTTGGGTTAACGGTTGTTCTTGCTGTCGTCTTGGAATATTGACTGTTTATGATGCCACGGTCAGGATCATGTACCATGTACTAATAATGATGCTATGAGTTTCATTTATCGGTAATGTAGATTTTACTTAGGGTATTCTTATACGTAAAACTCTATTTCCCGTATAAGCCGCTATGGACAAAAATAAAATACAATCGTGTTCAATGAGGCGTCACGATCCCGAAAATATAATAATATCGGTAGGTTAACTTATATTGTGAAACCCCTAAATATTGATACAGGGTGCAACATACTCCAAATAAAAAGTTGCGTATTTAATTAATTAAAAATTACAATAAAATTCTAAAAATTAAATTATCACTACATCTCAAAAGATTCTTATCGAAAATCGAATCCGATATTTAAATATATTAAAATAACATTTATGGTCGTAAACGAATATGCCGCTGCTTTTCTGAATATTTAATTTGGACATAACTTACAATATATAATCCAAAATCTCGATTTTTCACTTCTGTTAGAAAATACAGTTCAACGGATTCCAGCGTCTCTTGTTTCGAAGAAATCCGACTAATAATGGTTCCGGTATACTCGGTTGAAGTTCAGAACGTTAAATTACGAACTGCCGCGATATTATGGGCTCGATTATATTTAATATATATTTTTATACGTTCAACTTTGTTTTAATTTGTATATATAAATCCACTTATATTATGAATTAAATATTTAAACTAATTTAAATATTAAGAATAGCAGGGATAAAAGCACTACTTTCATTGGATGTGGAAGGCCCCTTGCGCTCCTCCTTAAAATGACCAGTCCAGAATCCATGGGCTTCTTGTCTTTTCTTCTGCTGGTTGCACAAGAGCATTCATCTGAGTCAGAGGAAGCCAAGGCATTGTTACCACCACCAAGATCCACATCGTTATCATTTCCACCAAGATCCACATTATTATCATCGCCACCAAGATCATAGTCATCCCCCCTTCCGCAAACATAAGCCCCAGTCCATTATCATCACTGTCATCCAGCCCAACAACCACATTAGCATCTCCACTTGGACCTCCCTCAACATTCTTCAAAATGTTCCTTTCCACCACTTCAACCGAAATAGGAGCAAAAGAATTGCTACCCAACCACGCATCGACAACGGGAGCACTACCACTGCGAGCCCTTAGAATCTTCATATTACCATCCTCCCCCCGGTAAAGACCGGTTTACGAAGCTCCCTTCTGTCAATCTCTCCAGAAGATTCACCATCCACTTTCGAAATCGGTACTTCATGAAAAAAACCTTCAACAAGGACCACATGGTGGGAGATCCATCTCCTCGTCAATTAACATCAGCGCCCTCAAAGAAGAAACAACAGTAACATTCCATACTCCATGTTGTAGCCTGATCACCTCGCCCAAATCCGCCAACGCCGTCTTGAGAGAGTCCAAGCTTCTGCAAACAAGAGGCACATTCTTGAGTGCAACCCAAACTTCAATCCTCCTTTTAGCCATACTTCCAATCTGTGGAGTCCACCTCTTCAAATTAACAACACCTTTCGGATTTAGTTTTGAATAGCAAAATGTATCCGTCAGCAAGGGGGAGAGGAATTTCACAATGAAATCTTCCCCAAATCTCCGAACAGTCCATATCCATCCAGGCGCCCATTTACCGAAGTGAGAACCCAACAGTAGTTCTAGTTCGTTGATAGAAAAACCACCACGGGCAATTGAGAGCACTACCATCGATCTAGCCTTTTTAAAATCCTCAGGATAATACGCCGCCGAAAGAGGATGAAGCGATTTAGGGTTCGCCAGAATTTTAGGATTTTTGAGAAAAGTTTTGCAATTAAAACCCTTGTGCCCAGTTTTATTACAACAAAAACAAATAACAGGATTTCGACAGCTCCTTGCCCAGTGATCTGAAGATCCGCATCTGAAGCAACCATTATCGGATTTGATGGTTTTTATTTTTTCAGAGTAATGGTTCATACTCTGAGGCGGGTGATGGGAAAAGGAATAATTACGAGATTTAAAAAATGGGCACTCATCTCGAGGAAAAAAGTTACGCTTAACACCTGGCTTCAGTAAAATCTCCTTGTACGAAGGAAGTACATCCTTGTTTTTATCCTGTCCATCTTCTTATGATGAAGAAACGTGATTAGAGAGGGAAGAAGTAAGATTGTTAATCGCAATTTTTGAATTTTCCACTAGGGTTTTGAACGTCACCATGGCAAAGCATTGGAACGAAAATCCATGCGCTTGCTAATAGTTCCAGTTTTATGTTAAATGATACTGTTATCAGTGACATCAAAAATAAAGAGATGGATAAGGCTGAATTACCCCAATGATAGTTATAACCTGAAATGTTAGAGGCCTAGGTAATTTTGATAAACGTCTTAAGGTCAAGAATTACCTCAAATCTGTTAAACCAGACATCGTTTTGTTACAAGAAACTAAACTTGAAAACCCGGATATTCATGTTTTTCATAGTCTGGGTTGGGGTGTGGTTGATGAATTGAGATTTATACCAGCTGTGGGTAGTGCTGGTGGTTTGTTTACTGGTTGGAATAGTAATTTATGGTGTTTCAAACAAGAGATCTGCCAAAGCCATTGCTTGCATGTGGCATTGGAATGTGTCATGAGTAAGAGGTTATATTTTTTTTCAAATGTCTATGGTCCAAATACTAGATGTGAAAGGAAGGTTTTGTGGAGAGAGGGAATGAACTTTCATAACTTGATGTATGGTCCCTGGGTCATTGGTGGTGACTTCAATGTCACACGATTTGGATACGAGAGAAACAAACAAAGTGCGAATCATGGTGGTGATATGGCTAATTTCAGCGAGTTTGTTGGTGAATGTGAATTGATTGATTTGCCTCTGGAAAATAGAAAGTATACTTGGTCTGATGGTAGAACTCCTCCAATGCTAGTTAAACTTGATTGTTTCTTTATTAATGCTCCTTATGAGGATCTTCACCCATTAACTTCTCAAAAGGGTTATCTTAGATTTTATCTGATCATTGTCATGTGGTGCTTGATTCTGGTGATGCCATAAGAAAGAAGCCTTTCTTTAGATTTGAAAAAATGTGGTGTTTGGAAGATCATTTTGATGATATGTTATATTACAAATGGTTCGAGTTTGGAGGGGGTGGCGATGCAGCAAGATCTCTCTGTGCTAAATTCAAACTGTTGAGGAAGTTTCTCACCAAATGGAATGTCGAAGTGTTTGGTCATATCAGACTTAAAAAGGAGAGGATTGAAAAGGAGATCTTTGATCTTAATGTCCTCGAAGAAGAAAGGTGTTTAGAAGCTGAGGAACGAGAGTTGTTGCATTAGAAAGAGCGGGAACTTAATAAAGTTTTGGATTAAGAAGAGATTTTTTGGAGACAACGTTCAAGATCTCAGTGGTTGAAGGAAGGGGATAGAAACACTGCATACTTTCATCGAGTTGCAAACGGCAGAAGAAGAACCAATTTGATCCATAGTATCAGGAAAGATGGAGAGGAGATTTGTGAACAACAGAAGCTGAGTGACACTTTCACTGAATACTATAAAGGCATTTTTGGTGATCGCATTGAGAATCGCATTTCTGTTGATCGGCGCAAGCTTTATCCTGATGCTCTGGATCTTTCAGACTTGGCAAATGAATTTTCTGATGAGCAGATTGTGAATGCTTTGAAAGAGATGCCTGGTGATAAGGCACCACGGCCTGATGGCTTTCCTAATTTTTTCTACAAGCAGTATTGGGATTTAATAAAGAATGATGTGTTTCGTTTGTTTGAAGAATTTCATAATGGATCTTTAAGGCTGGATTTAATCAGCTATGCTAGCATGGTTTTAATCCCCAAAAAAGAAGGTAATGTCACTGCAGCTGATTTCAGACCTATCAGCCTTCTCAACACTAGCTTCAAATTGATTGCCAAGGTGCTCGCTAACAGACTAAAAACTAAAATGGATATGTTGATCGATCAATCCCAAACTGCTTTTATCAAGGGTAGAAATATCCTAGATGGTGCGGTGTTAGTTGGATAAGTTATTTCTTATTGTGATAAGTTTGATGTCCCTTGTGCTATTCTTAAGTTGGATTTTGCCAAAGCATTTGATACAGTTGATTGGTGATTTATGATCGAAGTGTTGAAGGCTAGAGGATTTCCTATCAAGTGGATCAATTGGATTCACTTGATCCTTTCGTCTAGTAGATCAAACATCTGTGTTAATGGCGTTGTTGGCTCCACTATTCATTCAAAACGAGGGTTGAGGCAAGGGGACCCTCTTTCTCCTCTGCTCTTTGATTTGGAGGCAGATGTTTTTCTCAAAAATTCTGAAATTGGGGTACGCAGAGGGCATTATCAGTAACTTTGGTAGCGAACTTGTGGTTGGGGGCATTAATTCTTTACAATATGCTGATGATACGATCATTTTCAGTAAACCGGACTGTAAATATCTTGCTGTTGAAAGTCTGTCTGGTTTAAAAATTAACTTTCATAAAAGCAGTGTTTACACGCTTGGTTATAGTGATGATTTGCGCAAGTCATGTGCTGAGATGTTTAACTGCAAGGCTGAAGTTTTCCCTTTGAACTATCTGGGTATGTGCATTCGTCCCAAGAAATTGATGAAGAAAGATTAGCAACATTTTATTGAGAAGGTTGACACAAGGCTGGCGAGGTGGAAAGGAAACTCATTGTCAAGAGCTGGTAGACTTATACTTGTGAATTCGATTTTGTCTTCAATCCCATTATACTGGATGTCTTTTTATAATTTTCCTGGATGGGTGCTGGAGAAGATTGATACCATTCGTCGTAATTTTTTCTGGACTGGTAACAAAGAGACGAAAAAACTTAGCTGTTTGGTTTCATGGGAACAAGTTTGTAAATCGAAGGAGCACGGAGGCCTTGGTGTCATCAATTTGAAAGCCATGAATTCAGCATTACTTTGTAAGTGGTTATAGTTTATGATTTTTGATAAGAAGGCTTTATGGAAAAAATGGATCATCAGTTCTGGCTATAATAGCAAATTTGATTGGAACTCTGATTATTCAATGTGTTCTTCATTTTGGCGTAATGTTATGATCCATGCTCACTGGTTGAAGTTGGGTGTAATAACCCGGAAAATACGAGCCAATTTAAATTTTTTAAATAGGTCATTTCAAAGGAATTTGAACAATTGAAATAGAATATTTCAATAAAATAGTGAATTAGAAATAGTGAGTTAGTTTGAAAATTTGAATTCAAACTTTGACTGACTGTGCAGGGTGGAAAATATAACCTATTTTAGCAAAACCAAAAATATTTAAATCTGTTTATCAATACCTTTCTGACGAATCTGAAAAATCGAAGTTTCATAACGGGAATCAAAAGTTATGGCCGAATGAATTTTCAGAAAGGTCGCTATATAGAATATGTAGCCCTGGAAAATTGATATTTTGCAAACGACCTCGGAATTCGACGAAACCACTTTTGTTGGGTCCGGGATGTCAAACTATTACTAGGTTTCAAATTTCATAATTTTTGAAGCTAGTATGTGAGCGTGGCAAAAGAAAATGCGTTTGGTCAATTTCTGTTAAATTGGATCGACCAGAAAATGGCCATTTTTCAAATGATCACAAAATTCGACGAAACTAGTTTTGTTGGGACCGTAGCGTCAAAACATAGCTAGATTTATTTTTCTGGAATTTTTCGAATCATTTTGTGGCCCTGGCAAATTGAAATGTACGTTCAGAGTTAAAAATTAAATGTTTTACACTTTAATTTGAAAAATAACCAACTTTAACAGTCGAATTGGCCAACGAAACATATCCCATTGTGTCCGAGATGGGGGTATTTGGCTAGGGGCGACAGTCGTTGGGTTTGAATTGGGGTTTGAATAGGAAAACCCTAATTTTCTGAATAATATATATATCGGCGAATCAGAAAATTCCTTTCATAAAATAAATAAATAAAAAACCCCGCCTCCCTCTGAAACGAATGGCGAAACCCGTTCAAATCTTCCCCGACCGATCACCGCCGCCACAGGCGACGATACCCCGCGCCACCACCCAGAATCGAACCGCCTCCCTCCCTTCTTCAAATCCGACCAACTCTCACCACCTCTCGTCAAGTCAGCGTCGCGAATTGAGCCCAGGAAGTCGCCGACTTCCCAGCGCCGCCCCGATCGCCACTGACCACCGAGCCACCCCAAACCGCCACCGACCGACTCCCCTCTCCTTCCTTTTCCACGTCAGCACCTCCAATCGTCCCCTCGTGCCTTGATTTTCGCGAAAACCACAACCCTAGTTTCGAACCACTTAGAAAGGTGAGTCTTTTTTATGTTTGCACTTTTAAAAATCATATCTTTATGGTGTGTTGATGAAATTCGATGAAACAGGAAACATCGGGACCGCAAGGAAGCTCTCTACCACATAGAAGAAGCTGCGGATTTTTCTGAGTCATCTACGATTTTTAGCACTCCGAAAACCAATGTGAGAAATCTAAATTAAATGAATTTGAATGGAAAATGTCGTGTATAAATTATATAAGCGAAATATAAATTACACACGTGTTGTATACCTCATGTACATGCGTGGTGTAAGCTATATAAGCGAAGTATGAATTATACATGCATAGAATAATTGATGTATGTGTTGAAATGCAAGTGAAATATAGCAATAATATATATATATATATATATACACACACACACACTTCCCTCGTCCACAAACCATGGACGATATTTATTGTTGTGAATTGGTGTGAAATATTGGATGAAAAATGCGAATGGTTGAATAATTGTTTGTGGTTGATATTTTTTGGTTGTGGTTGAAAAATACCCATTGGTGATTGAAATGAATTTGAAAAATTGTGGAAATAAAAATAAAACATGCCGCCTGCGTGCGAATTAGATGCATGAATCCCCATTGTCAAAAACCGCGAGGTTTTAAGGTAGAGCGAGGAGCCGTACTAGGGACGGTGCCAGTTTTAACTACCCTGCCATTATGCTGCCGAAATTTTGAATAATATTCATGTGTTAGAATTATTTTCATATGTTGAAATTATCTTCATACATTGAAATTAAAGTCATATGTTGAAACTATATCCATGTGTGGAAATGTTCATGTGTTGAAAAGTGATATGTGAAAATTAAATTCATGTATGAATGAATGAAATGTTTAAACAATAAAAATCACATTTTTATAAAATATATGAAGTATGTAAAATATTCGCCTTATATATAAATAGTTCCAACAATAAAAATCTCATCTTTCTTATATGAACAACATATATAAAATATCCATGTGTGGAAAGGCTCATGTGTTGAGAAGTGTGTGTATTGGAAAAGTTCATGTGTTGAATAAAAAGACCGAACAATAAAAATTACATTTTTATTGAAACTATGAAGTGTTGAAAACATTCATTTGTCGAATAAATATTTTAAATGATAAAAATATCATTTTTATCATATATGTGATATGCTAAAGATATGCGAACGTTGAAATAAATATTTGTGAATGAAATATATTTTTTTAACATGCATAGGAACTAAATAAAATAGTCATGTGTTGAAATATATTTTGGTTCGCCAAAATTAACATCTTTGAAATGTGAAGTGTTAAAAATAGCCACTTATTCAAATAATTATGCATGAGTTGAAATATTCATTAATTAGCTAATGATATGATTTTAGCATATGCATGCAACATTAGAATGAATGGTGTTTTTAAACCGAAGTAAATCAAATATGAAGTTGAATGGAAAATGTGAAGTGATAAGAATAGTATATATGTACATGCATATTTATTGAACAGGTTATAGCAAAGGGGCTAGAGAAGAGGAATAAAATATTGTGCCCGACAAATAGGTACACATTTACTGTTTTGTTTGGGTGATGATTTTATGAGCCTGTTGGCTAGCCGCTTGGCTTTTTCTTTTTCTTTTTGACAAGAGACGCCCATGTGGCTATTTGGGAATTTTCGCAGCCCCTCCCGTACAAAGGAGGTTATAGCGAAATTTTCCAAAATTTAAAGGCATTAGCGAAATATTTGAAGTGAAAACGATATAGGAATTTTTGAATGAATTATATTTATATAATATAAATAAAATTAAAACGAAACGTGGCCGTGCAGTTCGTGTTTTGAAACAGTGATTTCAAACGACTAGTGCGGGAAATCCGACCATTGGATTTTCCCGAAACCGCAACCGTTGGGTTCGCCTTGGAAATATCTTTCCAACGGCACCAACTTTGTGGTCTGGAATGTTTAATTCAAATCTGAAGAAAAACAGCGCCAGAAACGATTATATTTTTATATATATATATATAAAAATATAATCAAATTAAATCGAATAACGACACGACAGTTCGTAAATTGAAATTGTAACTTCAAACGACTAGTGTGGAAGATCCGACCGTCGGATTTTCCCAAAACTGAAACCGTTGGATTCGTTTTGAAACGATATTTCTAATGACATAAAATTTGTGAAGATCCAACGGTTAGATTTTCAGATATGTGTAAAACAAAATTAGTGAAAAACAGCGCCAGTGCATCGGCATGACCTGAAACATCATTTAATTAAATATGGCCGTTTTAAAATAAATAAAAATGGCGATATATCGTTATAAAATACTATAGACGATATAGAGTGGAAATAAACCAATTTTGCTGTGTTTGCTTGATATGTGATGGTTGAAGGTATTTAACATGAAAATTATAACTAAAGAACTAAAAGGTGAATGTTGAATAGTCCAACCATGTGATAAATTGATTTGAAAATCTAAATATACGTGGATTATTTGAAAAGGCCGAGTTCATCTCATTTCAAATAGTCGATCGACGTTGAGAAGTCGAAAAGTTGAAGACGGTTGAAGACCGACGATCTTCACTTTGGATGGATGGGTGCTACTGATGCTCGTGATTGGAGTAGCTACCGTGAAGGAGCTGAAGTAGTAGTCGTCCAGACATACTGTGGATTGTACGGACATGCGAGGAATTGGTGCCTCCGGTTTCGTTCAGACCCAGAACAGACTTGTAAATGGACTGTATGTCTAACATTGGATTTTGTTCTGTGTTGATTGGTCTCTGTTAAATATATATCTGTTTGGCGGAGGAGAATTTATTCTCTTGCTTAACGCCCTTCTTTGAGAGGTACGAGCTCAGAGGTTATGTATTGATAGAAATAAGTCGCATGGAGTGGATTGCCTGTGTGGCACGCCTAAGTGGCATATGATCAAAGCTTCTGTTGCAAAGCAAAGTCTTGTGGTTGATGATCAAAGCATGGTCTGTGTGACGTAGCTTTGTGTATAACGTGAATTCGCGAGCCTCACACCCCGGTATGAATCAAAAACGGGAGAAGGACCCAAGGAGTGCACGACATTTCTTTCTAGCTATGGTGGTGTCAGTGACCTCCCAGCCCTGACATTTATATCTACTTTTCACCTGTGTGGTTGTTGGAATACGAGGCGCCTCGATTATAGGTCTGTAAGGACCGGGAAACGTGTGTTCAGGAATTGCCAATCCTCAAAAGTAAGAGAGGACCGGCCTTGGAGGATCCAGGGATTGCTGTGTGCGGTCCCGAGGCATTTGCTAGAGTGTCTTGAACAGAGAGGAGCTTGCCCCTTGCCTTGACTCATGAAGGAATCCAATTTCCAATACGAAATATGCGGACGTGATTGTATTACTAGTACGGCGACATAGTGGTATGGGTCATTTATGCCGCCTATGATTGATATTTATGATTGAAATCGCTTTTGAAACATATATGCACTAGTTATAATATCAAACACTTTTGTTTTATTCGTATGAAGCATTTTTGGCCATTATAAGGTAAAACTCTATCCTCCGGCTTGCGTTGCATTGTGTGATGGGACCTGAGTCTTATAATGGCTTCATTTTATAAAAAGCATTGCGATGATTTAATCATTTTCTTTATTTCATGCACTAGCACTCACTGGAGTAAACCTGTTCCGCGAAAGTGGCGTGGTCCTTTGATTTGCCTTATTATTGTTGTTAATAAGTTAAGTAGATTTCTCATACCAGTCCCCTGACTCGTAGTTTGTTTCACCTTGCAAACTCGGGTGCCCTCATTTTCACACGGGCAGCCTAGTTACAGGTATCTGGCGCACTTTTGGCTCATGGCGAGGCTTGACTACACCGTGCTGACTTCGACTCTTTCCGCCATTATTGTATCTATATTATGATTCCGCCATTGGCGATGTAGACTGATATTCATTTTGTGTACTCTTATGTATGATTCCGCCTCTAGCGATGGTGACTGATTATGTATTATTATGCACTAAGTTGTATCCTGCACTGTGCTCTCTGATGTAGTGATATCTATATGATTCCACTGTCATATGTGTGTAAATTATTCCATTTTATGTTTATGCTATTATCTGTGATCTGCTAATGATGATTAATGTGTTATATTCCAATGATTATCCTTAACACCGTGTCACAGGGTTTTTGGGATCGTCACATTGGGTACTAAAATTGTGGTGAAAAATGGTCATAACACTTCATTTTGGTTCGATAATTGGCTCTCCCCGATCCCTTTGTGTGTGGAGTTTTCAGATCTTTTTGCAATTGCTTGTAACAAGAATCTCACAGTTGGTGAGATGTATGATTTTGATGCTCCGAGTTTCAAATGGAAACTATCTTTCTCTAGATTGGTGGCTGGTAATGCGCTAGTCCAGTTGCGCTGTATCTTTGATTTGCTTGAAAATGTGTGTTTATCCAATGAGTATGATGATTTTGTATGGTTGCTTGAGGGGGAGAGAAAGTTGTTCAGCGTTCGCAGTTTATAAAGATTGATTAACTTTGCTGGAACTAAGAGGTTGGGGTTCGTTCATATGTGGCACTTCAAAATTCCTAATAAAGTTAAAATCCACATGTGGATTGTGATGCATGGTCGTTTGAATACGGTCTCCAGGCTTAGACAGAGAGGTGTAAACGTAGTGGGTGGCTGTGTGTTTTACGAGCATGATGATGAAGACTACCATCACCTTTTTTTGAATTGCGACCTTGCGTTTTACATCTGGACTAAGTGTTTAGTTTCTCTTTACTTGGACTTGCATTGGGGTGATTTCATTTATGATCAATATAACTTTTGGCACTTCATTTACCCGGCCTTAGATGATTCACACAATAGTTTTCTTTTTGCTTTGCTGAACTTTGCTTATACTTGGATTTTATGGCATGAGCGCAACTCCATAAAATTAAAATGCAAGATGAAAGCCCCTAATAGTATCATTTACTCCATCCTTAACTTTGTTTATGACTGGCCAGGCATGGAGAGGAAGAGGCATGTGGAGAACATCGCTGACCGGGTGCGCAAGCTTGTGCAACACATCACCGGTCCTGACGCTTAAGGATGATGGTTGCTGCTTAGTCTTTTGGCTTTAAGTATTTTGTTTTGCAATATTATGTAGTATTTTCTCTCTCTTTTTGTCAGGCCGTATGTATTTATTATGATCGCTGTGTTGGAGCAATAGCCTGTTTTTTGGTTGTACATATGTTGTATATACACGACTTGTTATGCTATGGTAATATATTAAGGCGTGAATCATGCTGATTCGCTACCTTTTCCTTTCAAAAAATAAACTAATTTAAATATTCAAATACAATCTGATAAAATGCGGGATGTTACATTACTTATAGCCCCACTTTGACTTCAGCGGAATCTATTTGGCATCAGGCGCTAACTCTTAATCTCGACTTCGGGAACTCGCTACCAACTTTAGGCTAATGCATTTGAATTCAGATGATTTTTGGCATTCATTTTTATTAATGGCAACTTAATTTACAAAATTCTTATTATTAGTATTGTTTTGGTAAATTTTATGTTGAGACTATATGCTTGACATATGTTATGATATTAGATTGTTTAAATGATTTAAGTCTGAACGATCATTTTTTAGGTAGAAATTTTATTTAGTTCTATATCTAATATGATATAAAATAGCAATCAAAGACAAGAAGAGTAAGTAAAATTCATTTTATGTGGTTGGATTGATCGATCTACATCTACACTTTTGGTGCACTTTATTCATTAATTACTACTTACAATTTGAGGCAGATAAAAGCAAGTCAAAGAAAAATCTCTTAATTTTATATTTCTTTTAGGAATACGCTTAGTGGTATTATCTAATGTCAATTTTCAATAGGAATTGCTACACTCCCAAAATGGTTACCACAAGGTAATTTTTGTGTTCACTCGAACCAAAATTGAATTATTACGAAGAGTGCATACCATAAAAAAGAAAAACATGAGCTTTATGTTTCACCCCCACTTTAAAAAATCAACCATCTCGTTTTCACTTTATCTTACGTTATTTTTGTTCCTCTTCATTTCATTTTCCTACAATGTGAAAAATGGTTCGAAACAAAACCTTTGCTCAATTGAGGAATCTTGGTCCTAAGGTCATCGAGAAGGTGATGCAGAAGTACTTCGTTTTTTGGTTTTACTTTGTCTTAAGGTTTGCGATTATTTTGGTTCAATTGAGGAATTGGCTTGTATTTTTGGTAGTCAAATATTTAATTTAATTTATTATTTTAAATATTATATTCGGAATATTAATGGATTTTAATATTGAATCGGTTATTTAAAACGACGTTTGAAGGTTAAGTTTGTATATAATTTAAATCGAGCTCGAAATGGTGTGGCAGTTTGTAATATTTAGTTTTGAACTTTAATTGAATATACAGAATCCGTTTTAAGTCAGAATTCCATGAAACAAGAAACGTTTGAATCTTGTTGATTATACTTTTCATATAAAAGAGAAAAATTGAGATTTCGTGTAATAAATTGTTAGTTATGTACAATTCAAATTTTAAGATATTCGTTGTGGAATTCATTAATAAACGATAACGTTTATTAAATTAATTTAATAGGGATTTCAATATAATTTAGATATCGTTAACTCGAAATGTCAATACTGAGTTGTAAAATCCATACTGTTTATATTTGAAGCTGTATATAATATTTTATTTGAATATTTATGGTAATAATTTATTATTATTTTACTTGATTATTTTGGAATTTAATTAATGTTTTATCGATATTTTAAAAGCCTTAGAAATAGCCAATTTACAAATGACCTCCATTTGCGATCAAATGAATTTTGTTGGATCTAGAACATCAAAACAACGTTCCGCGAATTTCGGGCCAAATGGAGTTAATATGTGAGGCTATGGAATTTAATTGTAAACCGACAAACAATTTAAATTATAAAATACCATTGTTTTCCTAACGAAGTCGAATTTCAACAAACGAGTTTTATTGGATTCGTATTAGTAAGTTATTGTTACGTTTCAAATTTAGTAGTAATCCGATTAACCATGTGATCGTGGTAGCGTCAAAAACCCTTGTTTTTGTTTAATCGTTTATTTTATTTTGGCCAATTTAGACAGGGGTGGCATTAAGAGAAGAAATGACTGGCCAAATGAACTCCAATTTTAACAAAATAAATTTTATTGGATTCGTAAGGAAAAGTTCAAGTAGAATTTCAAAGTTTCAAGTTGATTGGATTTATTTTGTGATCATGGGAAATTTAAATGCATGATTTTTAGCGAATGATTTATAAAGGACTTTTTACAAACAACCTCGAAATTTGATGAAACATATCCCACCGTGTTCGGAATATTTTTCTATACTAGAATTAGGATTTTCACCTCGATCGAAGGTTGTTTGTAGTGGTTTTATCACATTACTTCATGATCAAGTTTAGTTATATAATATTTTATTATACATAGTTTGGCTATAAATAGGGCAGCTCTAACCTTAATTCGCGTTGGTCAATTAAATTGCGTGGTCAACCATTTTTATTTCTGCGCCTCCATCTAAAACCGACAATCAAAATGATCCATTCTCTCCTCAAAGAACGAAATCTGTTGATCTATACCTAAAATTCCTAACTACATAGTCGTTAATATAGTTGAGACGTGGAAGCTGATCGGCTGTGATCCACTTTGGAGATCTGGCATGGCCAGATTCCGGTTAGAAAGTGCTCGATGTTCGACGTATATTGGAGGCGGATGTCAGCATCGAGCAGGGTAAGGTTTAGAGCGCATGGGGGCAAGGCTGCGGCGGAGCCACTGGCGATCTATGATCGTGCTCAAGTGGAAGGAGAGGGTGCGACAGTTGATGTTTTTGGTCGAGTGTTGGGTTCCAGTGAAGTATTACGAAATAACGAAGAAGAATTAATGAAGAGGAATTCACGAAGTAGTTCGGCCCATTTCCTTTGATTATGTAATTAATTTAAGCTAATCAAAGTCATTAAGAAACTAATTGAGTTATAATTAAAGATTGATTTAACTGAAAATATGAAATGCTGCAGGGTCTATCGGATTTCTGAAACAAGGGACGTGGACCAGGAGTTTTAAAGAGGAGGAATTGTTTTGTGTGTAGCATTTATGGGATTGAAAAAAGTCAAAAGTTGGGCACGTTTTATATTTGAAGCAAGAAGTTTCGGATGTGGCATTTAGTGGATTTCATGGGTGCAGTTTTTGAAACCAATAAAGTAGCAGTGGAAAAGTGGATCAGGGAAGATATTTTCAAACGTAATTAATATTATAATTTAGTTAATTCAAATTAATTAGGAACGTTAATTATTTAATTAAAATTGTAATAACTAAATTATATATAACATTGTATCGTGTTACTAGAATTTAGCGAAACGAGATTTGCTGGAACCAAGATGAAGAACACAACCATGTGGAACAAATTTGGATGGAGATGGAAACAGTCCGGAATTATAGTTAAATTAAACATTGTTTAATTAAATGGTAACCAAACCACTACAGCGATAAAATGGATCAAATCAAAGTGAGTTAAACTCACTCTGTTTTTTTTTCCACTTATATTTTATATAAGTCGGGCTTCATAATGTGTACTATGACTGCAGATGGTTGACGGTTTGTTAAATATATATTCATATATTGATTAAACCAATGAAATTAATTGTTGTTTAATTTTAGTGGAAAACCAAATCTTTATTTTAACGATTGGACCCAATGAAGGTAACTAACTTTGTTGGCCACATTTATAAAATAAGGTGGTTGTTACAATGAATCGTTTGAACTATTTGTGTGTTTAATTTTATTATTGGCTATTATAGAAATTATTAGTTTAAATATTTGATAATTCTCACTGAATAAATTTTATTTTAAGTAACCGCATTTGAATGCAAGGAAGAACAAGTTGAAGGGATCCAACTGGATTCATTAAAATTTATTGTTTATTTTCATATTACAATCATATGAATTGTTCGGCCAACCTGATTAGATGATTGATTTATTTATTGATTGTAGAATCATAATTAAATGTTTATTTTTGTTTTAACCAATAGACAATATTGGTTGAGCATTTGGCAACATATGGCTTACAAAATCAATCGTTTTACAAATGTTGATTTACCGTCAGGCAAATCGACAAGGATGAGGTTATAAAATTTATTTTATAACTGAAGATAGATTTTTAAATATGTATTCGAATAAAAGTTTATTAAAAGGAAATAAATAATAATAATTTATTATTTAAGTTTATAATTAATTATTAATTGTTTTTATAAAGTAAATTC
Source organism: Allium sativum (assembly GCA_030737875.1). Taxonomy (NCBI): domain Eukaryota; kingdom Viridiplantae; phylum Streptophyta; class Magnoliopsida; order Asparagales; family Amaryllidaceae; genus Allium; species Allium sativum. The sequence continues at coordinate 348,364,905 of CM060920.1, forward strand.
TGATGTTAATCAGATTTATAAACAAGTGAATGGAAATTAACCTAATGGTTAAAAGTTGGATAATTGTTTTAAGTAAACAATTAAATGGAATTATTTAAATTAATTAATTTAAATTAATTAATTTAAATTGAGAACTAATTGGAATCAGTTAATGAGATAACCGTGTTTTGAGTTGACAGTCGACCATTTTAACTAGGATTGATTATTCAATTAGTTTGTTTTGAATTAATCTAATAAAATAGTTTAACGAATATTTGTTTTAGTTTTAATAAAAAAATTAAAAGGGATTTACTATTTATTTTAGTTAGTAAAGAAATTAACTAATCATATAGTAGTTAATGACTGAAGTAAATTATTATTTTGATTAATAATAATTTAGGAAATTACTTTTTAATTGAAATTCATTTAAAAAGTAAACGAAGTTGAAATGAAATCTAATTGAATTATGGAAGGAGTTTATGAACTGTTTTATGTTAAAACTCGAGTTTTTATAACAAATTTATAAAAGCGATTTAAGTGAATACGATAGCCTAAAATAATTATTTACTTAATATTTGGATTAGTGAAAAGGAAATTAAGATAAAAAGGGTTTATATTAAACTAGAGTTATATAAATGAGGTTTAAGGTGTTAAAACGTTAATTTTAAATTAATTTTACTTAATAATGGAATTAAGAAAATGGGGGAAAATTGAAATAAAATTTTCAAAGCCGAAAGTGGTTGAATGGGAAAAAATTATGGTAAAAGTGAATTTGGTAAAAGAAGTGGGTCATAGGGTTGTATAACCAAATCTGAATTATAAAACGAATTTGTTTTAAAGAGGTGAAGGTTAAAGGGTGGTGTTTTATAAGAAATTACTTAATTATTGAATTAAGAAATATGGTTATATTAAAGAAAGAGATTTTCAAAAAGTAAGAAGGTTTTATGAAATCATATTTTGAATAAAATAGTTAGATGGAATTTTATTGATATTAGAATGAAATATCGGTTTTTGGATTACAACTCGTATCTATCTTAAGATAATAACGTTGTTGATCAAGGTCTGAGAGGTAATTAAAATACCCCAACTTGAAGGACTCCCGGATTATCTAAGGATGATATTAGTTTGTAATGGTAAAGAGGTTAGTAATAATTTATTATTTCCATTAGAGAAATAATAATGCGATATTATTTGCAAAAAAATGAAGAATATATAATGAGGATCCTAGAGTAATGGAAATAAAAAAGATGTCAGAATATATAATGATGTTTACAAAGGAAAGGAAAGTAAATGGGTTTTTTGGGAAAATATAATGATATTTTCGAGAATAAAAGAAAATGTAAAGTCGAGTATTGAAATAGGGTTATTCTACAAGAATAAGCATTGGTTATTGTTTTCAAGTAATGAAACAAAAGAGATTTCGTAAAGATATTTTACGAGGAATAAGTTGAATTGATTTCCGAATTATAGATAATGAAGAGTGAAGTAGAAATGTTTGAAAGGAAAGGTAAATGGAAATTGCATATGTTATAAGATATTTTTCTAAGTATTTTAAAGAATTGGTTTTGAGAAACATGAGTATACAAAATAAGAAGTAAATACTGTGTTGAAAAGGTTTAAGAATTTACATGTTTAATTTACCATTCACTAATATTTTAATTAAAAAGGCCAAGTGATGTTGAGTATTGAACCAATGACCTCATTTATTTTCACGATTATCTATTTGATAGTTAAATAATCGAATATCAAATCTGACCCATATGATTGTTAGTACGGAAAGACCGGGATCGAATCTATATTCGAAACCATTCTGACCGTTAAATACGAATAAGTGAAAGATGCTGATCGAGATGGAGCAATTGAAGACCGTGGATCTTCATAAAACGGAAGAACCGCAAATAATCTCTGGTCTGCAGCCAAAGATATACTGTGGTTCTGACATGGTTGGAATCTACGGAATGCAAGGACTTTTCGATACTGATCCATGGGGTGACTCCAATATTGGATGCAGTAGGAGCGTACCTTCAGCTCATCCTGTTCATGGATGACTTGTTTGGACGAGTGTTTGACTGAGTATTTCCAAAGGGATCACATATGTTGATTTCTTCAAACGCACTATAGTTATGGCGGAGAGTGGTTTTTCTCTTAGCTTAACAAATAGAGTATTTTTGTGGATGCCAATTAGTGATTTTCTGGCGGATCTGACGATGTGGCATTCAAAGTGAATGGTGGCCAGATGTTCCAAAAGAGTATTGGGAATGGCACAAAATAGGGTAGATTGCATGGCTATGTGGGTCGCACCCATCAAAAGGGTATATCATTACCTGATCTGGTGAAATCAAATGCCTTCGATTGTTCCTTTTTATTTCTGTTATGTATGCTATCGGTTCAGTTGGCTAGCCCCTAACCGTGGTAATGATATATTCGGTACTCTCAATAGAAATGAGGGGCCAATCATGTTTAGCCTGGGTTGCAAGATTTTCTTGTTGAACACCAATGTATTCATCTCCAGAGGTTTATTGACGGGAAGGTGGTCCGATACCTTGCCAGGAAATCCATTCTCCAATAAGCGCCTGCGGTTTGGATTGTATACTATGTATGTAGAGCATGAGATGCAAGCATCTGCAAGATTCATATTTACTTGTATTTAGACACTATTATAATCTTAGAAATGATATTGATTTCAAAAATGTTTGGGGTTATCGTAAGGTAAAAACCGTCCATATTTATGTATGGATTAGGTCCTACGATTATTCTTTTATTTCGAAAAGTTTTTGATGTTAAAATCAAGTTGTGTGATGTCTTTTGTAACGACCCGAAAAAAGTCGATCTTGGTTATTGGATATACAACACATATCGAACATCCAAGGACCGAAAATACCGGTAGTTAATGAAAGAAATTAGAGGGTAAGGATAGATGAGATAGAAACTTAGAATAGAAGAAGAAGAAGATACAACATCACAGTAACAAGAATCTCACAGCGGAACGAACAACATATAATAGATAACATATCCTTGAAATAAAATCAGTATATGTATACTGTAACATTATCAGAGTACAACACTTACAACACAGCAGAGATTACTATAGCTATATAATCCTGAAGCCTCCTGCTCCAAGCTCTTCAAGTATCTGTATATCCCGACTACTTGACTGCTCGTAAAAAAATGGGCACCCAAGAGTTTAGGGAAAACAAAACAAAATAAACTCTGGGTCAGTCATGGGACTGGTATGAGTAAAACAGTTTAAAATAGTTTGAGCCATTAAACGATATCTCATAAGACCACGTCGTATAACAGAATGGATTTTTCCCTTATGAGAATCCAAAATATCTTTATATCAAAAACCTTTTGATATTATAATAATGTCTGTCAACCACAATATAATAATCATCTAGCAGAAACGCTTTCATCTCACGTTCTACATATATAATATACAATCAAAACCGCAAGCACGTATTGGGTAATGGATTTCCAACTTTGACAAGGTATGGAACCACTTTTTGCTAGTGTACCTCTAGAGAGGAATACACTTTATTCAACAAGAACATCTTGCAACCCATCCAAACATGACCGACCACTCATTTCGCTTGAGTGTATCGAATGTATATCACCAACGGTTGGGATCAGCAACCGTTTCCCGAATGGGACAACATCGACAATAGATTTTTAGAAGTAAATGAAACTCTAGATCAGGTGATTATACACCCTAATAGGTGCGACCTACATAGCCATGCTGCCTGCCCGATTTTTGTCATTTCCGGATGTGAGGCTAAATGCCATGCTTATCTCTAATAGATCACACGTTTATTCACTTTGAATGTCACATCGTCATACCAGCCAAATCACAAATTGATTTCCCCAAAAATACCATGGGTATACAGCTAAGAGAAATGAATTCCTCCGCCACACGTACGTTTAAAGAGATCAACTTATGCGATCTATTAAATATACTCTGTCATACATTCTTCCATACAGGTCGTCCTGGGACTAGACAAACCGAAGGCACTATTCAGTACAACCATCTTAGGCAATCTTTACCTAAGATTTGTACAACAGCCCTTGCACTTTACTCCATCTTCAATTATCTTTGGCATATACGATTCGCAATGCTTATGCCAATACGGAGTAGTTCTTCGGATAATAATCCAACCGGTCTCTCCATATTAACAACGTTAAAATGGTCGAAAACTTCGATAGTCGGTGAGTTAACTATCAAAGAAAAACACGTGTGCAAACAACGATATTATTTCCAAATGGAAATTTTATCGATCAATCCTCATTTAACATTTATCTCTCTATTTAACCTATTCACTTTTTTCTTCTCTTGTTTCCATATATTCAACATTTCTTATTTTCTAAATTTAGAAAATATACGTTATTAACAATGGAAAACATTTCCATTTCTTGTTTTCTATATTAGAAAACATTTCTGATTCTTATTTGAAAAACATTTCCAAAGCTCCTTCATTGGATTTAAACAGATGTTTAAATAAAACATCGCTATGCCAACTCAAACCATTTACTAAATTCACTTAACCATCATTCACTATCAAACCTTACCATTCCTTAGTTAAGAAGGAAGTCAATCAAGTTAGGGTATAATTACCTCTCAGACCTTAACTGAACAACGTTTTAACTTTGAAATGGTCAAAGTTTATCTTTTAAACCTTTAACAAACTTCCTTACGTAACTCTCTTTCGAATAAATCTCTATTCGATAACTCCTCCCTTCGAATAACTGTATTCGATAATCTCTCTTTCGAATAACTAGATTCGAAAACCTTTCTTCGAATAAACTATATTCGAATAACTCTATTCAATTAACTCTTTCGATTAACTCTATTGGATTAACGCTAATGAATTAACTCTTTTTGATTTAACTCTAATCAATTAACTCTTTTTGATTAACTCTTTTCATTTAACTCCTTTTGAATAAACTATCTTCGATAACTCCTTTAACTCTATTCGAATAAACTAGATTCGATTAACTCATTTCGAACAACTAGATACGATACTCCTTTCGAATAACTAGATTCGATAACTCCTTTAACTCTATTCCAATAAACTAGATTCGATTAACTCCTTTCGAATAACTAGATTCGATACTCCTTTCGAATAAATAGATTCGATAACTCCTTTTAACTCGATTCGAATAACTAGTATTCGATAACTCCTTTTTACTCGATTAGAATAACTAATATTCGATAACTCCATTTAACTCGATTCAAATAATTAATATTCGATAACTCCTTTTAACTCGATTCGAATAACCAATATTCGATAACTCCTTTCGACTAACTCTAATCGATTAACTCTAACTTTTTAACTCTAACTCTAATCGATTAACTCTAACTGGTTAACTATAACTCTAATCGATTAACTCTAACTGGTTAACCCTAACTCTAATTGATTAACTCTAATTGGTTAACTCTAACTCTAATCGATTAACTCTAATCGAATAACTAATATTCGATTAACTCATTTCGATTTACTCTTTTGAATTATTTCCTTTGAATCATTTCCTTTTGAGTTATCTCCTTTGAATTATCTCCTTTGGATTATCTCCTTTGGATTATCTCCTTTGAATTATCTCCTTTGGATTATCTCCTTTGGATTATCTCCTTTTCTATTTGTTTACTTAACAAATAACTATTCCCTTTTCAATTCTATTTATTTAACAAATAAATATTTCTTTTATCTTTTCTATTTATTTAACAAATAAATATTCCTTTTATCTCTCCTATTTATTTAACAAATAAATATTTCTTTTATAACATTCTATTTATTTCCTGTAAATAAATATTTCCATTTAATCTATTTGTAAATGTTTTACAAATATTCTCTTTTTCTATTTTATTTGAAAAGGTTTTACAATATTTCTCTTTCTGTTTATTTTGCAAATATCTTCCTTTGTATTTGTTTTACAAATATATTTCCTTTATATTTGTTTTACAAATAATTTCCTTTATATTTGTTTTACAAATATATTACCTTTATATTTATTTTACAAATATATTCCTTTTCTACTCTTTTGATTTTATAATTATTTCCTTTTATAAAATCCTTTTTCCTTTTATATATAAAATCCATTGATTTTATATAAATAATTTATTTTCAAAACATACTTTGAAAATCCCTTTTTACATCCCAGTATTTCTTATGGTATTTAAAATACCAAATAAACAAGATCGATATCATTCAAACACACATAATCACCAATAGATTATATAACTCATCATATATTACAATATATGAAAAACAATAAAATAAATATTGAGGAATCTACTTGGATTCCTCCAACCTGCTTCCCTGCATCACAGATGTTAAACAACATAATTAACATCGATTTCATTTCAATATGAAATATTCTGCCAAACAGAATCAATATTTGATTAACGATTTATATATATAGTTATCCATAATTTCAACCAATACATAAGCAATTCAACCAAACAGTTAACACACATCAATCAACAGATAATTATCATTTCTATGAATACGTTATAAAAATATAACTGTTCAGAGTTGGTGAGTTTTACTCACATTGGACGATCATCGTTAATAACGATAACCATCGCCTGATTCAGACGGACAATTTATTTCACCATAAATTGTAACTATCTCTAATTCACGCCTAGTCCATTCCATTGGGTAGTGTCCATACATACGATCCTAAGGATCTTGTTTCGTCTAATTCTGACTCTGTTTGCTCACACAGCGTATTTTTAAAGGTCCAATTACTGACTGTTTCTCACATTAAAAATCCGTACGGCCACACAGTGACTCTAAAAATCACGAAACTTGAAATATAACAATAATTTGACATTACGAATCCAACAAAATTAGTTTCGTCGAATTCTGAGGTCGTTTGCAAAACAGGTTATTTTTAAAGCTCTAAATAACCCATTTAAATATATAAATATATTTAAAAACAATTAAATTTAATATTTAAAAATAATATTATCGTATACATTCACACTAGAATAACATACAGCTCGACTGGGATTTTACAACTTGATATTCAAATCCCGATTGAATCGATATTCAAATTTATATTGAAATTCCTTATATATATCGTTATAAATTATAAAGGAATTCCATAGCGACTTTTCTAAAATCTGATTTGGACACAAATCAAAATCTACATAATGAAATCCTGATTTTTCTCTTCCATTAGAAAAATATACTTCACCAGCTCCATACGCTTCTTGTTTCACAGAAATCCGATTTAAAACGGACCCTGTACATTCAGTTGAAGTTCAAATCGCCAAATCGCGAACTACCGCACCATTTCAAGCTCGATTTTAATTATAACATATATTATACGTTCAGACTTCGTTTAAATAATATATTCATCAATATAATTCAGTATAAACTGAATTACATATTTATATCGTCCAATTCACACCATATCATGAATTCTGTTATTTCCGATTATTCCGAAAATATAATTTTTTCTATTATTTATATTAATTAAATATAAATATTATTTAATTTCAGTTATCGATATCATTAAATCGATAATTAATAATTAAATAAATAAATTATTCGACTGCTAAAAATGCGGGTGTGAGACGACCCCATTTCCCGTACTGACGGAGACAAGGGTAATCTTTGGAATATAACACGAAAACAGATAATAACAGAACAGAATTAAATAAATACACCAGATAATGTACAATAGAATACACTGGATAAACGTAATCATCAGAGTTACACAGTATACAGGATCATACTTAGTACAAATACAGTTCAGCTATACATAAATGTCTACAGCGGAAAACAAACAAAATATGTACAATAGGAGCTGAACAACATAAAAAGAGATAAATAATAGAATCCATCTTCAGCTCCAGCTATCCTGAAAGAGCCAGCTAAACCTGAATACAAGGCTGCCCGTGTAGAAAAAGGGGCACCCGAGTTTGAAAGTGAAACAAACTACGAGTCAGTCATGGGACTGGTATGAGAAATCTACTCAACACATTTATAACATGGCTAATCACAGGACCACGCCACTTTCGTGGAACAGGTTTACTCCAGTGTATTGCCAGTGCTTTAAAAACAAATCTTTCTTTTTAACATCGCAATGCTTTTTATAAAAATGAAGCCATTATAAGACTCAGTTCCCATCACACAATGCAGCGCAAACCGAAGGATAGAGTTTTTACCTTATAATGGCCAAGATATGCTTGATACGAATAAAACAAAAGCAATTTGATATTATTACTAGTGTTTATATGTTTCAAAAATAATTTCAAATCATAACTATCAATCATAGACGGCATTAATGCCCCATACCACTATGTCGCCATATATAGGTATACAATCAAAACCGCACAGTCACGTATTTGGAAATTGGATCTCCGTCATGAACCAAGGCAAAAGATAGTCCTTATCGACTTCGCGACTCTCTAGCCCGAGCCACAGGCAAGCGCGCAGGCAAGCCTTGGAGCGACAGGGTCGGTCCACGGATGTGGATTATTATGCCTGAATAATACGTTTCCTCGTCCTTTGGGGCGTAAACGAGCCAACGAATTACCCCATCGGACCCTGATCGTCCGATCAAACCGAGGCGCCTCGCAACAGCAACAACCACTTAAGTCAAACTCGTCAGGGCGTGTAAAACCACTGACGCCACTTCTAACTAGAAAGAAACGCATGTCCTCCCTGAGGTCCTTCTCCCGTTTCTGGTTCATACCAGGGTGTGAGGTTCGCGATTTCACGTTATACACAAAGCTACGCCATGCAGGCGGTGCTTTGATCATCACCACAAGACTTTGCTTTCCAACAAAAGCCCTGATCACTGCATCTTAGCATGCCACACAGGCAATTCACACCATGCAACTGATGGCTATCAATCACACAGAATAAATTCCAATGTCAGACACACTGTCCATTTGCAAGTCCGTTCTGGGTCTGAACGAAACCGAAGGCACTAATTACCTCGCAAACCTATCGATCATTACGTACGTCTGGACGATCACCACTCATTATCCATGTTTCGGGATGCCTCCCAATCAGGACCTCGGCTACCATCCAAACGAGGTGAAGATCTCCGGTCTTCGACCACCGTCTTCATCATCGATTTCTTATCATCGATTCAGTTATTCAGAATGGGATAAACCCGGACTTTCTGAGCAACTCGCATATATAATAAACAAGTGCAACACTAGCATACATACGCATCATTTCAATTCATTGATCACTAACCGTCAATCAGTAAGAGAACGATTTCCCAAATATTAACCCTGAAGGCCGAAACCAACATCATATCAACACCCAGGAAACCATTCGACTTAGCCAACCTTCAATTAATATCTAAATTTCACATCCATATCATTTATAATATTTTATAACGATTTATCGCTATTTTTATTTATTTTAAAATAGCCAATTTATTCAAAATGACGCTTCGGGCCATAATGCGACCGTGGCGCTGTTTTTCTTCAGATTTGATTTACACATATCTGAAAATCTAACCGTTGGATCTTCACAAAATTTACATCATTAGAAAACCTTTTCAAAACGAATCCAATGGTTCCAGTTTCGGGAAAATCCGACGGTCGGATCTCCCGGTATAATCGTTTGAATTATTGATTTCAAAATACGAACTACAGCGTCGTTATTCGATTAAATATAATTATATATATATAAATATAATCGATTCTGGCGCTATTTTTCTTCATATTTGAATTAAACATTCCAGACAATCCAACTGTTGGATTTTTACAAAGTTGGTGCCGTTGGAAAGATTTTTCCAAAGCGAACCCAACGGTTGCGGTTTCGGGAAAATCCGATAGTCGAATCTCTCGGTATAATCGTTTGAAATCACGGTTTCAAAATATGAACTGCAGCGCCGTTATTCGATATATTTCAATTCTATTTATATATATATATATATGTCGATTCTTCGATTTCAAAACTATATTCTTTTCATACATTTGATAAAAATGATATTTTTATCTAATTGTCTTCCATTTCAACACTTCACTATTTTTAACAATTCATTTATATAATAAAAATGTGATTTTTATGGTAAAACAATTCATTTCAAAACACTTTTATTTTATATAGTTCATATAGGTAATAAAAGTATGATTTTTATTATAAAACAATTTATTTCAAAACGAGATCATTTTATATAGTTTATATCGATGATAAAAATTGGATTTTCATTATAAAACACTTTCTTTCAAAATATGAATATCATTCAACACATGAATTTCAATTCAACGAATGAATTTCGATTCAACACATGTAGGTTTTCTATAGTTTATATATATATCGATAAAAAGGTGATTTTTATATTTAAAACACGAATACCATTCAACACATGAATTTCAATTCAACGAATAAATATCGATTCAACACATGAAGGTTTTATATAGTTTCTATATATAGATAAAAATGTGATTTTTATATTTAAAACACGAATACCATTCAACACATGTATTTCAATTCAACGAATGAATATCGATTCAACACATGAAGGTTTTCTATAGTTTATATATATAGAAAAAAAATGTGATTTTTATATTTAAAACACGAATACCATTCAACACATGAATTTCAATTCAACGAATGAATATCGATTCAACACATGAAGGTTTTCTATAGTTTATATATATAGATAAAAAGGTGATTTTTATATTTAAAACATGAATACCATTCAACACATGAATTTCAATTCAACGAATGAATATCGATTCAACACATGAAGGTTTTCTATAGTTTATATATATAGATAAAAAGGTGATTTTTATATTTAAAACACGAATACCATTCAGCACATGAATTTCTATCCAACGAATGAATATCGACTCAACACATGAAGGTTTTCTATTCAACGAATAAATATAGTTTCAACAAATGAAAATAATTCAAACACATGAATATTATTCAAAATTTTGGCAGCATAACGGCAGGGTAGTTAAAACCGGGACCGTCCCTAGTACGGCTCCTCGCTCTACCTTAAAACCTCGCGGTTTTTGACAATGGGGAATCATGCATCTAGTTCGCACGCAGGCGGCATATATATTTATTTCATTTCCACAAACTAATCCTATGTGGTTTCAACCAAATATTTCTCAACCACAAACGGGTATTTTTCAACCACAATCAATCAATATCAACCACAAACAATTCCAATCAACCATTCGCTATCAATCAATTTTCACACCAATCACAACCAATAAATATCGTCGATGGTTTGTAGATGAGGGGCGTGTGTGTATATATAGCATTTCACTTCTATTTCAACACATATATAATTTTTACAACGCATATATAACTTATACATCAAACGTACAACTTATACAACGCTTATAAAAGAGGTGTACAACGATTATATAACTCATACATCGACTATATAATTTATACATCGTCGTTTTCCATATCGTTTATAAATTAGAAATCTCACATTGGGTTCCACTCCACCAAAAATAGCAGAAGGCTCAGAAAAATACGCGGTCTCTTCTAGAATGTAGAAGACGTCCACACGAGTCCACTGTTTCTTGTTTCACTGAATTTCGATCACACACGAAAAAGATATGATTTTTCAAAGTTTGCAATGGTTTAAATGGGTTAAAACTGTTGAAAATAAATATAGCGTACCTCAGTTGTTTTGTTCAAAACTAGGTTTGGATTTTTCTTCGAATCCGTGTAGCTGTTCGTCGATCAGCCTTCGCAGCATCGAAGGGGAAGGAGAGGCCCGCTGGCGCCTGGAGGGGAGAGGCGTTCGATCGCCTGTAGCAGGCGGGGCAGCGGCGAAAACACCCAAAATTCCTGAGCTCGATTCTCACTCCACAGGCCACGAAAAATTCCACACTTTATATGGATTTGAAGATCTCGAGGAGCTCTACAAAATCTTCAACTGGAGGAGGGGCTAATTTTGCGTGGATTGATCGGAAAATGAACGGGAAGTGATGAACATGTTTCCGTCATTCGTCGCGATATTTCTGGGAGAGAGAATATGTTTTCTGACCAATGATTTTTTTTATTTATTTATATATTTTAAAATCTCTAAAATACCCTCTTCCACCCACGAACACCAATCCAAACCCAACGACTGTCGTCCCTAGCTTTTTACCCCCATTCCGAACATAATGGGATATGTTTCGTAGGCGCATTCGACTGTTTCAATCAGTTTTCCTTCAAATTAAAATATATAACATTCAATATTTAGTTGGAACGTACATTTCAATTTACCAGGGCCACAAACTGATTCGAAAAATTCCAGAAAAATATATCTAGCTATGTTTTGACGATACGGTCCCAACAAAACTAGTTTCGTCGAATTCTGAGAACGTTTGCAAAAAGGCCCATTTCTGGTTGATCCAATTTAACTATAATTGACCAAAACACGTTTTCCTTTGCCACGCTCACATACTAGCTTCAAAAATTATGAAATTTGAAACCTAGCAATAACTTCTCATCCCGGATCCAACAAAAGTGGTTTCGTCGAATTCCGAGGTCGTTTGCAAAATGGCCAATTTCACGGGCTATATAAATTCCATAGCGACCTTTCTGAAAATTCATTTGGCCATAACTTTTGCTTTCCGCTATGAAACTTCGATTATTCAGATTCGTTAGAAAGGTATTCACTAACAGATTTAAATATTTTTGGTTTCACTCAAATCCGTTTTGTTTTGCACCCGGTACAGTCCGACAAAATTTGAATTCAAATTTTGAAACTACCGCGCCATTTCAGGCCTTGTTTATAATTAGAATTAATTATATTCGTTTTCAAACGTCGATTCAAACTCATTTTTCATTGCTATTATTTAAAATATTTATTTTAAATATTTAAAATCCACTATTTTAGCCAATTTAAAAATTTTAAATTGGTTCAGATTTTCTGGGTCGTTATAGGGTGATTACAATCTTTCCTCCTTAAAATAATTTCGTCCTCGAAATTGCTAAGCTAGAAGACGACCCTATCTACTGGGTAAATATTTGTCGGTTTAGCCCTTATCTTCAGTTTCAACTAAACCAATTAATATCGACTAAAATATTAATTTATTCCGACTAAATTAAATTTTCAAAAATTCTGAAAATTTTCTAACGCCTTAATTTTTCGGAAAATTTTGCCATAACCTCCTTTGTACAGCCCTATCGGTAAAACCACAACTCACCTCTCTAGGCCTTCTCCAACCCAAAAGAACATCAAACAGCCAAGCGGCTTGCCAATATGGCTCAACAAAATCTCATTCCATATGAAATATAAACTTGTACTTTTTTGTCGGCCATATCAACTCTATCACTTCCATATGCTATCAACTTAGAATATACCAATGTTAACCCAATCAAATTCTGATCAATTTATCCTCAACACGTCTATTCGCTTATATCCAAAGCAAATCCCATTTCAACTCAAGTTCAATTCTTGATTCCAAATCTTGATTTACCAAATCAAATCTATTTCAACTTAACTGATTTCAATTACATTCCAGCTTACTTTCACAAATTTCTATTTAAATTTGATTTAATTCGAACAATCTTTTCCTGGGAGTTTTTAATAACTTTGTTTTTCATAAATCAAATATTCCTTTTCGGAATCAAACAACTTTTTTTTCTCAAAACAATTCAAAACAATATCTCTGGTAGTAATCTGTCACTTACAAACTCAAAAATGAACACTGATGATGTGGCCAGCATAATCAGGGTTATTTCCCAACTACTGAAGTGAGTTCTATACTATATCACTTTCAAAATCATTTATAAACACTTCTATTTTGAAATACATTTCAAAATATCATTCACAATGCTGTAAAACAATTTAAAATCGCCCAGGATTTTAAAATTCTCATATATTTGATCCAAATTCATTTTCAAACATTTCACAAATTTCCAGAGTTTTAATTTCATTTCTGATTTAAATTTAGATTTAATTCATCTGATTCCACGTATTTCACTTATATGAATTCTGATTGGTTATTTACATAACCGTTTAATTTATAATCTTACTCGATTATAATAACAACCAATATATCCAATATATATATCTTCCTTATATCAAAATATAATTTGGGTAAAATTATTTTGTTTTCCCTCTTTTCAAAACATACCATGTCGGTCCATCGTATTCGGGTGTTTATAAACTCCTACGAATATAGTGGATCAAACTGATCGACCAGAACCCATAAAAAACTCAACCAATAAATCTCCACAATATAAAACAATTTTATATTGAATAACAAATACGCTCTCGTATACACACACTCAAACTCAATCTAGGGTATTGCTAACCCCATCTCTACTGAGTCACGCCATAGAGCCAAGGTAATTCACTTAACCTTAAGCTCTAATACGAACTGTAACGAACTAAAAAAGTCGATCTTGGTTATCCGATATACAACACATATCGAACATCCAAGGATCGAAAATACTGGTAGTTAATGAAAGAAATTAAAGGGTGAGGATAGATGAGATAGAAACATAGAATAGAAGAAGAAGAAGATACAACATCAGAGTAACACGAATCTCACAACGGAATGAACAACATATAATAGATAACATATCCTTGAAATAAAATCAGTATATGTATACAATAACATTATCAGAGTACAACACTTACAACACAGCAGAGATAACTATAGCTATATAATCTTGAAGCCTCATTCTCCAAGCTCTTCAAGTATCTGTAAATCCCGACTACTTGACTGCCCGTATAAAATTAGGCACCCAAGAGTTTAGGGAAAACAAAACAAAATAAACTCTGGGTCAATCATGGGACTGGTATGAGTGAAACAGTTTAAAATAGTTTGAGCCATTAAACGGTATCTCATAAGACCACGCCGTATAACGGAACGGGTTTTTCCCTTCTGAGAATCCAAAATATCTTTATATCAAAAACCTTTTGATATTATAATAATGTCTATCGACCACAATATAATAATCATCTAGCAGAAACGCTTTCATCTCACGTTCTACATATATAGTATACAATCAAAACTGCAACCACATAATGGGTAATGGATTTCCAATTATGAAAAGGTATGGAACCACCTTTCACTAGTGTACCTCTAGAGAGGAATACATTGGGTTCAACATGAACATCTTACAACCCGGCCACACATGACCGACCACTCATTTTTCTTGAGTGTATCGAATGTATATCAACAACGGTTGGGATCAGCAACCGTTTCCTGAATGGGACAGCATCGACAATAGATTTTTAGAAGTAAATGAAACTCTAGATCAGGTGATTATACACCCTAATAGGTGGGACCTACATAGCCATGTTGCCTGCCCGATTTTATTCATTTCCGGATGTGAGGCTAGAGGCCACGGTATCTCTGACAGATCACACGTTTATTCACTTTGAATGTCACATCGTCATACCCGCCAAATCACAAATTGATTTCCCCAAAAATATCACGGGTATACAACTAAGAGAAATGAATTCCTCCGCCACCAAACGTACGTACGTTTGAAGAGATCAACTTACGCAATCTATTAAATATACTATGTCATACATTCTTCTATACAGGTCGTCCTGGGACTAGACAAAACGAAGGCACTATTCAGTACAACCATCGTAGGCAATCTTTACCTAAAATTTATACAACAGCACTTGCACTTTACTCCGTCTTCAATTATCTTTTGCATATATGATTCGCA
The DNA here is from genome assembly GCA_030737875.1 of Allium sativum. Classification (NCBI taxonomy): domain Eukaryota; kingdom Viridiplantae; phylum Streptophyta; class Magnoliopsida; order Asparagales; family Amaryllidaceae; genus Allium; species Allium sativum. The sequence continues at coordinate 348,380,507 of CM060920.1, forward strand.
TCGCTTATGCCAATATGGAGTGGTTCTTCGGATAATAATCCAACCGGTCTCTCCATATTAACAACGTTAAAATGGTCGAAAACTTCATTAGTCGGTGAGTTAACTATCAAAGAAAAACACGTGTGCAAACAACGATATTATTTCCAAATGGAAATTTTATCAATCAATCATCATTTAACATTTATCTCTCTGTTTAACTTATTCATTTTTTTTCATTTCTTGTTTCCATATATTCAACATTTCTTATTTTCTAAATTTAGAAAATATACGTTATTAACAATGGAAAACATTTCCATTTCTTGTTTTCTATATTAGAAAACAACATTCTCAAATTCTAGTAAATGGCGACTGCTGCTAATTCCTGCTCGTTCTCTAAAAACAATTCGACTGCTGCTAATTCTTGCTCTTTCTTTAACAACAATTTTCGATCAAGCGTGAGTTCTCATCAATTTTGGGATAATCCTATTTCGTATCTGGATGGAAACAATTCGAGTGCATTCACTAGTACAGGAAGGGCTTCGTGGTACCCTCAGTCTCGATCAGAAATTTGTTATCGCTGCGGTAAAAGAAAGTATTTCTGCAATTGTTTGAGATCTCCAGGTGATGTGTATTCTTGGTATAGTTTGGATACGATTAATGTTCCGCAGTGTCAGATTCTTAATCCGGGTATGATTTTATTAAAAAATTATATAAGTCTGGAGAATCAGATTCACATCATCAACAAATGTCAAGAATTAGGGTTTAAAGAGGGTGGCTTTTATAGACCGGGGTATGAAAACGGTGCAAAGCTAAATCTTTTAATGATGTGTTTGGGGAGGATTTGGAATCCTCAGTCAAGATCATATGAAGGCAAGCGGTTCTTTGATGGTGCCATCCCCGCTGAAATTCCTCTACATTTCAAAAAACTGGTTGAAGATTCTTTGTTGACAGCGCATAGGGAAATAAGGAAAAATGGTGGAAATGATGTGGATTTACCGCCTATGTATCCTGACGTGTGTATTGTTAACTATTACAATCTTGAGGGTAAATTGGGACTGCATCAAGACAAGGATGAATGTGAAGAAAGTCTAATGTGTGGTCTTCCTGTCGTTTCTTTCTCAATTGGGGATTCTGCGGCATTTGTATATAAGGATGAGAGCTTTAAAGGGGTGGAAAGGCAAATCAAACTTGATTCGGGGGATGTTCTCATCTTCGGGGGAAAATCGAGAGGTCTATTCCATGGCATCAAGCATATTTACAAAGACTCTGCGCCAAAGTTGCTTAGCATGAGGACTAATTTGAAGGAAGGGAGATTAAATTTAACATTTAGGCAGAGTATGATTTCAAGTGAAGTTCGATATCACTTGCCTAGCAAGGTTAGCTCTTCTACACAGAATTTTTTCATTCGTTCCTTCGCTGAAGTAGTGAAACAACCAAAGTATACCTTGCCAAATTGGAATGCATTCAGAAAAGTTAGCTCCCGGAATTTGTATGTTCGTAGATGTTTCCGTTGTGGGGATGCTAATCATATCGCAAAGGTTTGTAGAAATGGATTGAGATGTTTCAATTGTGGGGGTTTGGGCCACCGTAAAGGCAGTTGTACAGGGGTTTTCACTGGTAAAACAGTTAACGAACTGCTGCACTTCAACTGTTTGATGATTTGTCATAGAATATTGGATTTGTTGGATATGTATGCTCGTGATTTACCTTCTTGTATGAATGAAGGGGCCTACTTGTTACTGTCTTTAGGATGGAATTTGGAAGGTTTGGTCGATGGAATTTTGTGGAACAAGAAAATTGACACTGCAAAGATTTACCCTCCATTACCACAACCACTGTCCAGAAGAGAACATGCCTTTGCATTCAGCCTGAATCATATTAAATTGCGAAGATTTTATTCTGATTTGAATGTTAGAAATTTGAGCGCAATATTGCAGTTGTTGGACAAAATTTTATATCACTTTGACGTATTAAATACTGCTATTAATTGCGATGAGGAAGTTACTATAATTCCAGGTTTCAGTGAGATATCGAATGACGTCTCGAACTTAAATTCTGACATAGTGAATGAGGGGGAGGCTTCCATAGTAGATGAGTTGAGGGTTGACGAGGATTGGTGCTGGTCATTCTTGTGCGATCCAATGTTAGTTGATCCATCAGTGTTGAAATGCATCAGTTTTCAATGTGAGAATTCGGCCATTGATGAGTTTATGGAGGACAGGCCAGTTAATAAAAAGGAAGATAACGAAATGATGACTGGTGTGGATGCTGTAGATATGGGGGTTTATGCTTTTAATCATGATGCTGTGTTAGAACAGTCTTGTGTAGTTGAGGAGGAGGAGGTGAATGATTGGTATGTATCAAATGATATTGAACTGTCTAACAGTTTCGACTTGTTAAAGGAGAACAATGAGGGGATGGACTCGAGGATGGGGGGGACGGAGGTAACTAATGCAACGGCTGTCTCGAGGAAGGGGGGACAGAGATAGCTAATATAATGGCTGTCTCGAAACAAGGGTCGAGGAAAGTGTTTAGACTGAGGAGGTCAAAACATATTAGATGTTCTTGGTTGAAGAAAATGAGATGCTTGAGAAATGGGCGAGGCAAGGCAATTTTTGTCACGACTATAAATAAGGATACAGCGAGTGTTATTAATGCTGTCAGTTTGGACAGGGAATATTCGAAGAGTTGTGACTTATCTGTAAATGTTATGGGAAAGAAAATGCTGGAACTGGACAGGAATGTAAGAAATCTAAACAGTATGGGGGACACAGATATTTGTTGGTCTTCTAGTGATGTAATTCAAGCGGCTAACATTTCTGATGAGGGTCAGCGAGTTTTCTCAGTTTCTTTTGACTTGAATTCTTGTTCTGTTTTTGTGGGTAAGAGGTTTGAGAAACTCATAGGTTTGTTTCCGAGACCTGATCATGGAATATTTAATTGGGTGGAAGAATTCATGCCCTCTTTACTTGTTTCTGCGATGGTATCTAATACATTTAGAAGTGATAGTATGTTGGACTCTGGTGGGGATTCATCTTGGAGATGTGTATCTATCACTACTGTGCCTATTGAGAGTTGCTTCCTTGATAGTGATGCTCCTTCATCTTCGACCAGGAAGAGGAGGCGCAAGAGGGTTGTTCCCAGTTCAGGCTTTGTTCGTCGCAGTGCTAGACTAAGATCTAGCTCTTCTCCTTCTCCAGGTAGGTCCTAGAGTCCGAATGCTAGTGTTAGCAATTCGGTAATGGGCTCAGGTATGATTTCTGTGTACGGTAGTGATTACTCTCCTTATGCATTAGGTAGTTTATCGCCTACTCCGTTATTTCAGCTTGCTAATGATACAGCATTTATTTTTTCGGACTTTGAGTTAGATACTGAGTTTATTAGGAGTAGGGAGCTAGAGCGAGTATCATCTATGAGTCGATGAGGTTGGTCAGTTGGAACATAAGGGGTCTAAATGAACCTAAAAAATGTGCTAAAGTTAGATCCTTCTTTATTGATCAACATATTGATATTGTTTTGTTACAAGAGACAAAAATCGAGAGACCAGATAGTAATTTTTATGCTAGGTTAGGTGGTTCCCATTTCCGCAACTGGTCATGTCTACTGGCAATTGGTACAGCCGGAGGACTCATGATCGGTTGGAAAGACAATCAGTATAAACTTGTGCATGAATTCCCTAAAATTCACTCACTACACATTATATTAGCGTCACTTATAGATAACTCATTGTTGGGCATATCTAATGTATATGGTCCTCATACGAAGCTTGTGAGAAGATGCTTATGGGACGAATGTGCAGAATTTAGGATTCTTGCCCCTGATCTCTGGATTGTAGGGGGAGATTTTAACGTTACTAGGTTTTTAGGAGAGAGATCTCCTCGTGAAGGAGATTTCTCCGATATGGAAGAATTCAATAATTTCATTCTTGTCAATAATTTGATTGAGATTCCGCTTAGTAACAGATCTTTTACTTGGTCTAGGTCTAATATTAGTGAAGTGCCGTCTTTCGCTTTATTGGACAGATTTTTCATAAGTTCGGAGATTGAAGATAGATTTCCAATCTGTAAAGTTAAAGGGCTGCCTTTTTTGTATTCGGACCATTGCCCTTTAATTCTTACATGTGACTCTAACATTTTAATTAGTAATAATTTTAAATTTGAAAGAATGTGGTTATTAGATGCTAGTTTTATTAAACTCGTTACTGGTAAGTGGAATTCGTTATTCTATTTTAATAATTTATATAGAGGAAATTCAGCAAAGATTTTTGTGGCAAAGCTCGGTAAATTAATATTTTTTCTTAAGAGGTGGAATAAATTTGTCTTCGGTAGTGTTAGAATTCAGAAGGATAAGATTTTAAGTGAGATGTTAGACTTAGATAAGTTAAGTGAATCTAGGACTCTCAATCTAGGTGAAAGAGATAGGCTTTCTAATCTCAGGAATGATTTTAAATTGATTCTGGAAAAAGAAGAAATAATGTGGAAACAAAGATCATGTATACAATGGATTAAGGAAGGGGATAATAACACGAAATTTTTTCATAATATGGCTAATAAGAGGAGACGTGATAACTTTATTCATTCTATTTTCTTGAATAATGAAGAATTAACAGTCCAACGTGATTTAAATGAAGCCTTTACCAATTACTACAAACAAATTTTTGGAACTAGGATTAAGAGAAGGATAAACGTTAACTGGAAGGAAATATACCCTAATGAAGACAAGGGACAGTTATTAGACTTAGATGAACCTTTTTCTGAACAGGAGATTTGGAAGGCAATTTGTGATATGCCTAGTGACAAAGCTCCGGGGCCTGACGGTTTTTCTGTGCTTTTTTACAAACAATTTTGGGAGGTTTTGAAATCTGATTTAGTGAATTTATTTAATGATTTTTATAGCGGAGATTTATGTCTAGGCAGTTTTATTTTTGCTAATGTTATACTAATTAAGAAGAGAGAAGGTGCTAAACTTTTAAAGGATTTTCGTCCTATCTCTCTGATAAATGTGTCTGTTAAGATCATTTCAAAAGTTTTAGCGAATAGGCTCAGCAGGAAAATGAATAATCTTATAGATCACTCACAAACAGCTTTTATTAAAGGTAGACAAATAGTGGATGGTGTTGCAGCGGTACAAGAATATATTAATGTATGTATTAAGAATAATTTACCGTGTGCTATCTTGAAACTCGATTTCGAGAAAGCTTTCGATTCTATCGACTGGGATTATATATGTGAAGTATGTCTTGCTAGAGGTTTTAGTGTCCGTTGGATAAACTGGATTCTGTTATTACTTAGGTCTGGTAGTTCTAGCATCGTCGTAAATGGGGTTATGGGTAAAAGGATCCAATCTAAGAGGGGTCTTAGACAGGGAGACCCCCTATCACCTTTATTATTTAATCTTGCGGCAGACGTTTTTGCTAGAATCATTAAGAGAGCAGGGAGATTAGGGGTATTGGGTCGTGTTGGTAATGATGTATTTAACATGAATTATCTGTGCTCCAGTTTGCGGATGATACTTTATTATTTTCTTCACATCTACCTAAACACATTATTGCTCTTAAGTTCATTCTATACTGTTTTGAGATGTTATCAGGTCTTAGAATTAATTTTGATAAGAGTTCTGTTATGGTTATTAATGATTTTGATAATGTGGAGATTATGGTTGCTAACACCTTAAACTGTTCGGTCATGAAATTTCCTTTTGATTATTTAGGATTTAAGATTAGGCCGTCAAAATTAAAAAAGGAGGATTGGTTAGTCTTAATTGATAAAATTAGTTGTAGACTATCAAGTTGGAACGGTAGATTTTTGTCTAGAGCTGGGAGATTAGTTTTGGTAAACTCAGTGCTATCGGCCATCCCTATGTACTGGATGTCATTACATAGACTGCCTCGTTGGGTTATCGACAAGATAGATAGTATAAGACGTAATTATCTTTGGGGTGGGGGTAGAGATCCTATTTGTAGAGGTTTTAAATGTTTAGTAAATTGGGAGGTGTGTTGTAAGGCTAAGGAAGATGGGGGATTGGGGGTTATTAACCTTTTTAATTTTAATTCTTCTTTATTAGCCAAATGGTTGTGGAAATTCAGGTCTCCTGAAGTTTCCACAACATGGAAAGTCATTATATCTAAATTTTATTATTCAGAAGGGGAGTTCATTGTAGGATCGAGTGGTAGTTGGTATAATAAATTAACTTGTTTTTGGAAATCAGTTTTGGAGTGTTTTGACTTTTTTAACTTAGGTTATAAGGTAATTGTACATTCTGGTGATTCGACTTATTTTTGGCATGATAGGTGGATCTCACGCTCACCACTTAAAGTTGTTTTTAAGGAGCTTTATAATATTTGTAGTTTTAAAAATGCTTTGATAAAAGATATATTCAGAAGAGATGTAGATCCCCCATGGGTATTTTCTTTTGATACCATATTAGATGGAGAATTATTAAGACATTTAGCCTTACTTTATGCCAAATTATCATTATATCATATTGATGAGGGTAAGGATTTTATTAGTTGGGGTATGGATAAAAGTCAAGCTTATTCGGTCAGTTCCATGTACAACTTTTTGAATTTTTCGGGTATTTCATCTAGTTCTTTTAAGTATATGTGGAAAACTAATTCTCCACCTAAAGCTAAATTTTTAATGTGGTTAATCATTCATAAGAAACTTAATACAATTGAATTTCTCAAGAGGAAGAATATAATTTTTGACGCTAAATGTTATTTTTGTAATATTATGTACGAGGATGTTGATCATCTATTCTTTTCCTGTAACATCACGAACTATATATTTAGTATGGTTCTACGGATATTCGTTTTTGATTATCATAATTCTTTAAATTGTTGTGTAAATTACTGGGTCTCTCATAGATTTGTTTATAATGATGGTAGAAGATATGTTTTAGATTCTTTAATCACTATAGTTAGTTGGTACATTTGGTCAGAAAGAAATCAAAGATCTTTTCACTCTATGTCTAATACAACGGATAATTTAGTTATTAAAATAGTCTATTTTTGTTTGAATTGGATGTCTAATCCGCATTACAAATTATTTGGGAAGTTGGGTTTTGAGACTTTTTTGATTAAGGTTAGAATGAATTTGCATCTATATATTAGAATTAATAGTTTTTTTCGTAATAGATATCGAATCGGTTGTTGATCATTCATTGTTTTCTAATGCAATTATATATATGTTTCAGGTTGTTGATTTTAAGGGAGTGCTTAGCGGATAGCAGGATGGATCGCCAGCAGTTTGTGCATTTGAGGGTTGCTGTTTAGTTTATTGTTTTGTATGTCATTTGGTTGTCAGTTGGGAGTTTTTGATGTTGTATCTCTTTTATTACGATAGTTTCTTTGAGAGTAGGGGTTATTGTATAGGAGTAGATATACTTCAATATCGGGTGGTGGCATTGCCGGAATTCGATATTGGAGTAGATGGGCGGTGGTTTATCCGGAGCTCATCTATCTACATTCCTTACATCCCTAGTGTTTGGGTCTTTGTATTGCCATGTGCCATAGTCAGACTATGTACCTTTGTTTTTATTATATATATATGTGTGTGCTCTCTTCCATTCGGAAGATCACACATTTTTGTTTCAAAAAAAAAAAAAATATTAGAAAACATTTCTGATTCTTATTTTGAAAACATTTCCAAAGCTCCTTCATTGGATTTAAACAGATGTTTAAATAAAACATCGCTATGCCAACTCAAACCATTTACTAAATTCACTTAACCATCATTCACTATCAAACCTTACCATTCCTTAGTTAAGAAGGAAGTCAATCAAGTTGGGGTATAATTACCTCTCAGACCTTAACTGAACAATGTTTTAACTTTGAAATAGTCAAAGTTTATCTTTTAAACCTTTAACAAAATTCCTTACGTAACTCTCTTTTGAATAAAGCTCTATTCAATAACTCCTCCCTTCGAATAACTATATTCGATAATCTCTCTTTCGAATAACTAGATTCGAAAACCTTTCTTCGAATAAACTATATTCGATTAACTCTATTCAATTAACTCTTTCGATTAACTCTATTGGATTAACTCTACTGGATTAACTCTTTTTGATTTAACTCTAATAGATTAACTCTTTTTGATTAACTCTTTTGACTTAACTCCTTTTGAATAAACTATATTCGATAACTCCTTTAACTCTATTCGAATAAACTAGATTCAATTAACTCCTTTCGAATAACTAGATTCGATACTCATTTCGAATAACTAGATTCGATAACTCCTTTAACTCTATTCGAATAAACTAGATTCGATTAACTCCTTTCGAATAACTAGATTCGATACTCTTTTCGAATAACTAGATTCGATAACTCCTTTTAACTCGATTCGAATAACCAATATTCGATAACTCCTTTTAACTCGATTCGAATAACTAATATTCGATAACTCCTTTTAAATCGATTCGAATAACTAATATTCGATAACTCCTTTTAACTCGATTCGAATAGCTAATATTCGATAACTCCTTTCGACTAACTTTAATTGATTAACTCTAACTGGTTAACTCTAACTCTAATCGATTAACTCTAACTGGTTAACTCTAACTCTAATCGATTAACTCTAACTGGTTAACTCTAACTCTAATCGATTAACTCTAATTGGTTAACTCTAACTCTAATCGATTAACTCTAATCGAATAACTAATATTCGATTAACTCATTTCGATTTACTCTTTTGAATTAACTCCTTTGAATCATTTCCTTTTGAATTATCTCCTTTGAATTATCTCATTTGGATTATCTCTTTTGGATTATCTCCTTTGAAATATCTCCTTTGGATTATCTCCTTTTCTATTTGTTTACTTAACAAATAACAATTCCCTTTTCAATTCTATTTATTTAACAAATAAATATTTCTTTTATCTTTTCTATCTATTTAATAAATAAATATTTCTTTTATCTTTCCTATTTATTTAACAAATAAATATTTCTTTTATAACATTCTATTTATTTCCTATAAATAAATATTTCCATTTAATCTATTTATGAATGTTTTACAAATATTTCCTTTTAAATTCTATTTGTAAATGTTTTACAAATATTCTTTTTTTCTATTTTATTTGAAAATGTTTTACAATATTTCTCTTTCTATTTGTTTTGCAAATATCTTCCTTTGTATTTGTTTTACAAATATATTTCCTTTATATTTGTTTTACAAATAATTTCCTTTATATTTGTTTTACAAATATATTTCCTATATATTTGTTTTACAAATATATTCCTTTTCTACTCTTTTGATTTTATAATTATTTCCTTATATGAAATCCTTTTTCCTTTTATATATAAAATCCATTGATTTTATATAAATAATTTATTTTCAAAATATGCTTTGAAAATCCCCTTTTTACATCCCAGTATTTCTTACGGTATTTAAAATACCTAATAACCATGATCGATATCATTCAAACACACATAATCACCAACAAATTATATATCACATCATATATTACAATATATGAAAAACAGTAAAATAAATGTTGAGGAATCCAGTTGGATTCCTCCAACCTGTTTCCCTGCATCACAGATGTTAAACAACATAATTAACATCGATTTCATTTCAATATGAAATATTCTGCCAAACAGAATCAATATTTGACTAACGATTTATATATATATCGTTATCCATAATTTCAACCAATACATAAGCAATTCAACAAAATTGTTAACACACAACAATCAAAAGATAATTATCAGTTCTAAGAATACGTTATAAAAATATAACTATTCATAGTTGGTGAGTTTTACTCACATTGGACGATCATCGTTAATAAAAATAACCATCACTTGATTCAGACGGAAAATTTATTTCACCATAAATTGTAACGAGCTCTATTTCACGCCTAGTCCGTTCCATGGGGTAGTGTCCGTCCATACAATCCTAACGGATCTTGTTTCGTCCAATTCTGACTCCGTTTGCTCACACAACGTATTTTTAAAGGTCCAATTATCGACTGTTTCTCACATTAAAAATCCGTACGACCACACGGTGACTCTAAAAATCACGAAACTTGAAATATAACAATAATTTGACATTAAGAATCCAACAAAATTAGTTTCGTTGAATTCTGAGGTCGTTTGCAAAACTGGTTATTTTTAAAGCTCTAAGTAACCCATTTAAATATATAAATATATTTAAAAACAATTAAATTTAATATTTAAAAATAAATATTATCGTATATATTCACACTATAATACTATACAGCTCCACTGGGATTTTACAACTCGATATTTAAATCCCGGTTGGATCGATATTCAAATTTATATTGAAATTCCTTATATATATCATTATAAATTATAAAGGAATTCCATAGCGACTTTTCTAAAATTTGATTTGGACATAAATCAAAATCTACACAATGAAATCCCGATTTTTCTCTTCCACTAGAAAAATATACTTCACCAGCTCCATACGTTTCTTGTTTCACAGAAATCCGATTTAAAACGGACCCCATGCATTCAGTTGAAGTTCAATTCGCCAAATCGCGAACTACCACGCCATTTCGAGCTCGATTTTAATTAAAATATATATTATACGTTCAGACTTCGTTTAAATAATATATTCGTTAATATAATTGTAACAACCCGAAAATCTTGGACAGTTTAAAATTTTTATTACGGCAATTTTAGTGAATTTTGAGTATTTAAAATGAATTATTTTAACTAATATCGATGAGAAATTTATTTTGAATATATTCGAAAGTATATATTATACGCGTCGTCGTTAGAATATAAATAATTATATATATAATTATAATAGAATTGAAAATGGCGCGGTAGTTCGATAATTCGATTTCAAACTTCAATTGGATGTACCGGGTGCAAAACAATCCGGATTTTAGTGAAAACAAAAACATTAGGATCTAATTGATGATATCTTTCCAACGAATCCGAAAAATAAAGATTTCATAGCGGGAATCAAAAGATATGTCCAGTTGAAAATTCTGAATAGTCGCTATGGAATTCAGGCCCTTAAAAATAGAAATTTTGCAAATGACCTCGGATTTCGACGAAACCAGTTTTGTTGGATCCGCAGTGTCAAGTTATTGCTAGGTTTTAAATTTCATAATTTTTCGAATCAATATGTGAGCGTGGCATAGGAAAACGCGTTTGACCAGTTTCAGTTGATTTTAATCGACTGGAAAATGGCCATTTTTCAAACGGTCTCAGAATTCGACGAAACTAGTTTTGTTAGGACCTTATCGTCAATATGAAGCTAGAAAATATTTTTTTGAAATTTTTAGAGTTAGTATGTGACCCCAGAAAATTGAAATGCACGTTCAAATTCATATATAGAGTTATATATTGATTTTGACGAAAACCAATCGAAACGATCGAATCAGCTTATGATACATATCCCATTGTGTTCGGAATGGGGGTAATTAGCTATGGACAACAAGCGATGGGTTTCGTTTCGAGTTCAAAATAAAAGGTTACCCGTTTGAAAGTTAAAAATAAAATAATATATATATTTATATTTTATAATTCTCCTTTACCCCCTACCTTCCACATCGCTTCATTCAAAACGAAAATTATAAAAAAAATGAGGAAAGCCGCTTCTCAGATCGCCTCCGCCCTCCGATCCCGTTCGCCGCCGCCAGCGCTGGCGTGGGCCACCGCAGCCTCCCTCCTTCCTTCCTCTCTCCTCCTTCCTTCTTCTCCCTCCTGTCGATTCAAGGCGCGAGCCCCACAGCCCCTCCTTTAAACCGCCGCCACCCTGCCTTGACCACCGCACGCGCCTGCCCTCAGCCATCACCTCCGACGAACCTCCCTCCAGCCACCACGTTGCCTAGCGTTGCCCCTCCTTTCCCAATCGAAACCCTAAGCCCCTTTTCCCCCCAAAATCCGACCGCTCCACCATCCTCCTCCGCCTCCAACAACCCTAGCCGCACCTCCTCCTCTGCCTACCGCCGCGTCAGCCCCTCTGTAAGTAAACTGATTTTTACTTATTTTGAAACTGATTTTTACTTATTTTGAAAACTGATTTTTATAAACAAAAGAAATGATTTTTATCGTTGAAAGAAACCATTTTTGATAAGTAGAAATTATTTTTAAAAAAATGTATAAAAATATGATAGCTAATTAAAGATATTATCTTTATATAGTAGATGATATAAAAATATTATTTTTATATAGGTAGAGTATTAAAAATAGGATTTTTATATTATAGGAAGGTTAAAAATATAATATTTATATAAGCGAGAAGTTAAAAATATGATTTTTATATTTTTAAAGTATTAAAAATATAGTCTTTACTATATAGATGATAAGAAAAAAATAAAAATAAGAAAAGGCGATATTTTTAAATATGAAAAGGTGATATTTTTAAATATGAAAAGATGATATTTTGATATGAGTAGTGAAGTAAAAATATGATTTTTACTTCGAGAAAAATATAAACTTTATATTTAAAAGGCGAAATCTTTATTTTAGAAAAGGCGAAATCTATATATGGAAAATAGCGTGATAAAAATATAATTTTTATCTATATAACATAGTAGTAAAAATTCGATTTTTATATATTGAATAACGGAATAAAAATTCGATTTTTAAAGGTATGAAGCGATTATAAAAATATGATTTTTAAATTGAAAGTGAATAAATAAAAATGTGATTTTTATTTTAAAGACATCAAAATATAAAAATGTGTGATTTTTATATATGTAGTGGCTACGGCAACAAAGATGACGAAGATGCGATAGCGATGAAGATTTCTATCAATGAAGTGCCGTGGAGCTAGGATAGCTATCTGTGAGAATTTCTCACCTTTCAATTTCTTTTTCTAGTTATATATATATATTAGGATGCAGACGGTGCTTAGTAGCACCCGACACAATCGTCCACAGACCATGGACTTGGTTGTTTTGATTGCAAAAATTAGTTAGATGATTTGATTTGAAATTGAATTGTTTGGTGAAATGAATGGATTTGATTGATGTGTGAATGGCGTGGGCCTTCACTAGACTGGGGATAAGGCTAGGCCTCGTCCCGTTTCTAGTATCGTGCCGTTATGCCGCCAAAATTTTCTAAAATAAGTTAGAAAATTAAAAATATCATTTTGTTTAAAGAATGAACTGAATAGAAATTCATATGTTAAAATAAAATGTTTTATCGTTAAAAATATAATTTTTAACGTGAATATGAATATAGTGAATGTGAATAAATAAATATTCATTTACAAACCGGACGGTTTGTTTATGTACACTGATTTGACTGACATTGATTGGGACGATAAATTTTACACATCGCCCAACTGCACAAATAAAATATGTGTTTGATTGTTTGAAACCCCACACGGGTGTTGGGATGAAATTTGAAGTTCACTCATCCTGATTGATTAAATATGTCGATCGATTGATTGACAGGCTGTTATAAGCGTTAGATATCTATATTTGATGCTTATACAGTGCAGTGCACTTTGGTTGATGGTTGATTATTTTTCAAAGCTATTAGATACATGTGTTGTATGAAAATCCATATAATTAACTTTATATGGTGATTGATTGGGCCTCATTCCAATTTAGAAAATAAAGAATATTATATAACATAAATGTTCATGTGTTGACTGTACTCATCCGTTGAGATTAGTCATGTGTTGAACGAAATATTTTAATAATAAAATTTACTTCTTTATCAATATAACATAAATGTTCATGTGTTGACTGTACTCATCCGTTGAGATTAGTCATGTGTTGAACGAAATATTTTAATAATAAAATTTACTTCTTTATCAATATAACATAAATGTTCATGTGTTGACTGTACTCATCCGTTGAGATTAGTCATGTGTTGAACGAAATATTTTAATAATAAAATTTACTTCTTTATCAATATAACATAAATGTTCATGTGTTGACTGTACTCATCCGTTGAGATTAGTCATGTGTTGAACGAAATATTTTAATAATAAAATTTACTTCTTTATCAATATAACATAAATGTTCATGTGTTGACTGTACTCATCCGTTGAGATTAGTCATGTGTTGAACGAAATATTTTAATAATAAAATTTACTTCTTTATCAATATAACATAAATGTTCATGTGTTGACCGTACTCATCCGTTGAGATTAGTCATGTGTTGAACGAAATATTTTAATAATAAAATTTACTTCTATATCAATATAACATAAATGTTCATGTGTTGACCGTACTCATCCGTTGAGATTAGTCATGTGTTGAACGAAATATTTTAATAATAAAATTTACTTCTTTATCAATATAACATAAATGATCATGTGTTGACTGTACTCATCCGTTGAGATTAGTCATGTGTTGAACGAAATATTTTAATAATAAAATTTACTTCTTTATCAATATAACATAAATGTTCATGTGTTGACCGTACTCATCCGTTGAGATTAGTCATGTGTTGAACGAAATAATTTAACAAAATTAGTCACACGTGGACGGTACTCATTCATTGAGATTAGTCGTGTGTTGACAAAAAGTAATATTTGAAAAGAAATATTTGAAACGAAATATTTGTAATAGAATATTTGAAAATAGAAATATATGAAGTCGTGTTGATTAGAGATGCGCCATTTAGACGTGAACGATATTTATATCGATTTTATTCATTTTAAAATGAATATTGAAAAGTAATTTTGAAATCGAATATAACGAATTGAATAGAAAACGATTTCGAAATGAATTGAATATAAAACGATTTCGAAATGAATTGAATATAAAACGATTTCGAAATGAATCGAATATAAAACGATTTCGAAATGAATTGAATATAAAACGATTTCGAAATGAATTGAATATAAAACGATTTCGAAATGAATTGTATATAAAACGATTTCGAAATGAATTGAATATAAAACGATTTCGAAATGAATTGAATATAAAACGATTTCGAAATGAATTGAATATAAAACGATTTCGAAATGAATTGAATATAAAACTATTTCGAAATGAAATGAATATATATAACGAATTGAATTCGAATTGATTATAAAACGAATTTGATTTCCAATGAATATATATAATGAATTTGATTCAAATAGAAAACGGAAATGAATGGAATATAAAATGATTTCGAAATGAATTGAATAGATAACCAATTTGAATTGAATTGAATAGATAACCAATTTGAATTGAATTGAATAGATAACCAATTTGAATTGAATTGAATAGATAACCAATTTGAATTGAATAGAAAACCAATTTGAATTGAATTGAATAGATAACCAATTTGAATTGAATTGAATAGATAACCAATTTGAATTGAATTGAATAGATAACCAATTTGAATTGAATTGAATAGATAACCAATTTGAATTGAATTGAATAGAAAACCAATCTGAATTGAATCGAATAGAAAACGACTTTGAATTGAATCGAATTGAAAACAAATTCAAATTGAATAGAAAGCGAATTGAAACGAATTCAAAACTATTTATATAATTCGTTTTAAATAGAAATCGACGAAATATATATTATATATATTATATATATTATATAATGGCCTGAATAGAACGCGCCGCGCCGCGGCAGTTCGTGAATTTCGACCATTTATTTCAAACGGACATTACGGAAGATCCGACCGTCGGATTCTCCTAAAACCGGAACCGTTGGGTTCATATCGAAAAGAGATTTCTAACGAATATTAGAAATTTGAAATCTAACGGTTGGATTTGGAGATACGTCCAAATCAAATTTGAAAAAGGTCGCTATAAGTGCAGTTCGATGGCCATTGTTGGAAATCGATTGTATGGGCCTCAATAAAATTATTAAAAATATCAATAATTTGTGTAAAATCATAAGAAATGATTTGAGAGAAATTGGGGTGAAAAACTCCATATTTGAAAAGATAAAAATAAATTTTTATCGAAGTGAACTATATTGAACTAAATTTAAAACCCAATTATTTTTAAACAAATTAATTAGATTTAAAAAGGTGTTTTAAATAACCGGAATTTCTAATATATTTGATTGGATATAAAATGGGTTTATCGTGAACGGTGTTTTAAATAACACTAGTTCTTTAACCCGATAAAAAGAATGTGATTTGGGTATGTCGTGAACTGTGTTTTAAATGACATTAGTTCTTTAACCCAGTAAAAGGAGTTTTAACGAATCTACAATTAGATTGAAAGGTGAATTGATAATTTAAATTATCAACTTTAGAAAATGAGCGAGAATGGAGTATCACCAGTTTTGCTCCAAAGCGATAGTTAAATCTTTAATTAGGTTTGAACGTGAAATGTTAATCAATTTTACCGATAACACCATGATGTTAGATATGGAGTATTACCAGTTTTGCTTCATGGGATGAATAGGTTGGGATTGGGAAATAAAATAAATAATTACTTCGGTGTGGTTCGCTAATCTCGACTAGTTTAGAAAAACCATAATTTGGTTTAAAACGACATCCAAAGGAAGATTACAGGATAAATTTTAAAGAATTTATTTTGGATAAAATTAATGGGAACCTTTCCCTAAGAATGTGGAATCTAGAAACTAGCTGTAGGTTGGCTAAGAAGAATGGTTTCCTGGGTATTGATCTGATGTTGGTTTCGACCTTCGGGGTTAATGTTTGGGAAATTGTTCTCTTGCTAATTTGCGGTTAGTGACTAATGAATTGGAATGAGGCGTATGTTGTGTTTGTGTAACATTTGTTTTAATATACGCGGGTTGTTCGGAAAGTCCGGGTTTACACCCATTCTGAATAACCGATTCGACGATAAGTCGAAGACGAAGACAGTGGTTGAAGACCGGAAGTCTTCACATCGTTTGGATTATTACTGACGATCTTGATTGGGCTGTACACCCAAGAGGATGGAAATAGTTGGTGGTCGTCCAAACGTACTTGGAGATGGATGGATATGCGAGGAAAGTGCCTCCGGTTTCGTTCAAACCCAGAACGGACTTGTAAATGGATTGTGTGTCTGACATTGGATTTTATTCTGTGTTGATTGATTTCTATTAAATATACATCTGTTTGGCGGCGGAGAATTTATTCTTTTGCTTAACGCCCTTCTCTGAGACGTACGAGCTCAGAGGTTGTATATCGATAGATATCAATCGCATGGCATGAATTGCCTGTGTGGCACGCTAAGATGCAATGATCAAGGCTTTTGTTGAAAAGCAAAGTCTTGTGGTTGATGATCAAAGCACGCCTACGTGGCAGCTTTGTGTATAACGGGAATTCGCGAGCCTCACACCTCGGTATGAGTTAAAAACGGGATACGGACTGCAGGGAGAGCACAACGTTTCTTTCTAGCTTTGATGGTGTCAGTGACTTACCAGCCCTGACATTTATATACTTTTCACCTATGTGGTTGTTGGAATGCGAGGCGCCTCGATTATAGGTCTGTAAGGACCGGGAAACGTGTGTTCAGGAATTGCCAATCCTCTAACGTAAGTGAGGACCGGCCCTGAAGCATCCAGGGGTTGCCCAGAGTGCGTAGCCCTGGGACATTTGCTAGAGTGTCTCGAACGCGGAGAGGAGCTTGCCCCTTGCCTCGACTCATGACGGAAATCCAATTTCCAATACGTGTATTGCAGTTATAATTGTAGAACTAGTATGGCGACATGATATATGGTACCCATGCCGCCTATGATTGATATTTATGATTGAAATTGTTTTGACACTATACACTTATTATAGTATCAAATGATTTGTTTTAAACGTACCAAGCATGTTTGGCTATCATAAGGGAAAACCCTATCCTCCGGCTTGCGTTGCATTGTGTGATGGGACCTGGGTCTTATAATAGCTTCATTTTTCGAAAAAGCATTGCGCTGTTTATTCTATGCACTGGTATTCTTGGGAGAAAACCCGTTCCGTGTTATACGGCGTGGTCCCTTGAATTACTCTCTTTTAAAATAAAGTTTTAATAACTGTTTTAGTTCTCACACTAGTCACATGACTGACCCGGAGTTTATTGTTTTAACCTAAACTCTGGGTGCCCCTATTTTCCGCACGGGCAGCTAGTAGTTTTGGTTTTGCAGATTTATATTCACAGGATCCTGGTTTACAGCTGGAATGATATCCGGAAAGCTCTGTATCCATATATCACCTTCAGTTGTGCTTTGTATATTTTCCGCTGCTATGTAATTTATTGTAATCTCTGATATTTATCGAATGTATATTTATTCATTTATACTCTGTATATTCTTGTATCTGATGGAATTGTTGTAATAGCAATGAAATGTTCTTCTGTTTGCGTTCTGATTTGTCCTGTTCTCAATGATCAGGGGTTTCGAACGGTCTAGATCGGTTTAACGACTGATTCGGATCGAGCGAAATTCTCGGCCGTCACATTTGGTATCAGAGCTTTGGTTTACAGAGCTCGAGAACAAGACACATTAGAACCATACGAAAGAATTCATTAGATATTGGATTAGTAATATCCAATTAGAATGACTCGTTAGAGATAGGATCAGTAGTATCCTAGAACGAGTGTGAAGAGTATATTTTTCAAATGAAAACAATTTTGTTTTGAAAATTTGAATCGTTTTATACGTATTTGATTATTTATTTATTTTGAATATGGACGATCGAGTATATATAGATTTCGCGTATACGCGTCATGAACGTATATTCGAAGTTTTAATATACTGGATAGATATAGAATCATACTCTAGTGGCCCGAAGATGATTCTGATGATTGACTAGTCGTCATTAGTATTCATGTTCGAGTAACGAAGGTGTGATATCTATATATTTCCATTAGACTGGTGTGAGAACCAAAACTTATATAGTTAAAACACATTGTTGTGAATTGGCATCAAAAACATGATTTTCTGTATATGTATCAAAATTATAAATTTGAAACGTTAATCCACTAATTGATTGATGTTTGTGTTGTTTGTTTATTTGTTTGCTAATTTTGAACCATTTAGCCTAATTGAATCAAATATTGAACTGTATTGAAAATTGGTCGCATTTGCTTATATACATGTATATCTTTTGAACAGGTCATAGCAAGGAGGCTAGAGCCGAAGAATAAAATTTGTTTGCCCGACAAATAGGTACATGTTTACTACATAATTTACTGTTTTGTTTGGGTGATGATGATTTTATGAGCCTATTGGCTAGCCGCTTGGCTTTTTCTTTTTCTTTTTGAGATTAGAAGGACCGGGGAAGCTATTTGAAATTCCCCGATGCAGGGGAGGTTATGGCGAAATTTTTCGAAAATTTAGGGTGTTAGCCAAATTTTTGAAAATTCTCAGAAACTGAAAAGTTGGAGAATGGAAGCCAGACCGAACGTAGAGTTGATTAATCAAACCACTTTCGACTTTGTTCCTTTTCGGGGACGAAAAGTTTTAAGTGGGGGAGATTGTAACAACCCGAAAATCTGGGCCAGTTTAAAATTTTTATTTCGGCAATTTTAGCCAATTTTGAGTATTTAAAATGAATTATTTTAAATAATATCTACGAGAAATTTATTTTGAATATATTCGAAAGTATATATTATACGCGTCGTCGTTAGAATATAAATAATTATATATATGATTATAATAGAATTGAAAATGGCGCGGTAGTTCGATAATTTGATTTCAAACTTCAATTGGATGTACCGGGTGCAAAACAATCCGGATTTTAGTGAAACCAAAAACATTAGGATCTAATTGATGATATCTTTCCAACGAATCCGAAAAATAAAGATTTCATAGCGGGAATCAAAAGATATGTCCAGTTGAAAATTCTGAATAGTTGCTATGGAATTCAGGCCCTTAAAAATAGAAATTTTGCAAATGACCTCGGATTTCGACGAAACCAGTTTTGTTGGATCCGCAGTGTCAAGTTATTGCTAGGTTTTAAATTTCATAATTTTTCGAATCAATATGTGAGCGTGGCATAGGAAAACGCGTTTGACCAGTTTCAGTTGATTTTAATCGACTGGAAAATGGCCATTTTTCAAACGGTCTCAGAATTCGACGAAACTAGTTTTGTTAGGACCGTATCGTCAATATGAAGCTAGAAAATATTTTTCTGAAATTTTTAGAGTTAGTATGTGACCCCAGAAAATTGAAATGCACGTTCAAATTCATATATAGAGTTATATATTGATTTTGACGAAAACCAATCGAAACGATCGAATCAGCTTATGATACATATCCCATTGTGTTCGGAATGGGGGTAATTAGCTATGGACAAAAGGCGGTGGGTTTCGTTTCGAGTTCAAAATAAAAAGTTACCCGTTTGAAAGTTAAAAATAAAATAATATATATATTTATATTTTATAATTCTCCTTAACCCCCTACCTTCCACATCGCTTCATTCAAAACGAAAATTATAAAAAAAATGAGGAAAGCCGCTTCTCAGATCGCCTCCGCCCTCCGATCCCGTTCGTCGCCGCCAGCGCTGGCGTAGGCCACCGCAGCCTCCCTCCTTCCTTCCTCTCTCCTCCTTCCTTCTTCTCCCTCCTGTCGATTCAAGGCGCGAGCCCCACAGCCCCTCCTTTAAACCGCCGCCACCCTGCCTTGACCACCGCATGCGCCTGCCCTCAGCCATCACCTCCGACGAACCTCCCTCCAGCCACCACGTTGCCTAGCGTTGCCCCTCCTTTCCCCAATCGAAACCCTAAGCCCCTTTTCCCCCCAAAATCCGACCGCTCCACCATCCTCCTCCGCCTCCAACAACCCTAGCCGCACCTCCTCCTCTGCTTACCGCTGCGTCAGCCCCTCTGTAAGTAAACTGATTTTTACTTATTTTGAAACTGATTTTTACTTATTTTGAAAACTGATTTTTATAAACAAAAGAAATGATTTTTATCGTTGAAAGAAACCATTTTTGATAAGTAGAAATTATTTTTAAAAAAAGGTATAAAAATATGATAGCTAATTAAAGATATTATCTTTATATAGTAGATGATATAAAAAATATTATTTTTATATAGGTAAAGTATTAAAAATAGGATTTTTATATTATAGGAAGGTTAAAAATATAATTTTTATATAAGCGAGAAGTTAAAAATGAAACACCCCACCTCCGTTAGGGTCACTCTCAAAGGGAATGCCCTAATTTTGGTGGAGGTTTATAAGTACAAGTCACAGATATACAAGACAGATATAAGAACACATATTTGTAAACAGCGGAAGAACAACAAACTTTTATTTCATAAAGTCAAATACGTGTTACAACAACATCCTTTCCAAAAACATAACATAACACTTTCATAATCTGTCTTGAGTACATTATTTAAAGAAGCATAAATAAAACATAGATAAACTGCAAAAGCCCCATAGTGGATTGTCCAAAGCCATAGTTCAAAACAGGAAAGTCCAAGCAATACATTTCTCTTCTTCAAGCTGGATGTTGAGGCTGGTCAAGCTGCTGTGTTCCCTCCCTGAGGACCTGGGGGGGAGAAACGGAAGAAAGAAGACGAAAGAAAAATAGAGTCAGACATAAAGCCTGAGTAAGTCTAGTTCTACTTTGTCTATGAATAAAGAACTGGGTATGATAAGTATAAACAAGAAATGGGCATGCACTATAAACTTGGTTAAGTTGTCTAGGGTCGAATATACTATCGTACCCCATGTTAATCTATGAACCCATATAAACTAGTTTCCCACTGGCACCCCATAATCAGGGTGATGTGATCCATTCTATGATGATCGGCTCCTACTCGCATAGTTACATGTGTCTTACGGCCCCCGATGTCGTAGTTACCTATGCTGGTCCCACCATGGGGTGTATCAAGTCCCATAGTGGCAACCCGACACAACCTTAGAGTGCACAGGTATGCTACTGGTGTCCAGTGCCTTATTTTTCTGCGCCGGAGTGTGTGCACGCCCGCACTCCGTTAGAACCTACACTGCTACACCACCGCCGTCGATTTTTGACCTCTTACAATCAGCCCAGTAATCGTGCCCCACCCTGCCTAGTTTCAGGGTATCATGATACACCGTGTAGGGTTACTGCTGAAAAGGGTCCCCCGTTACTAGGTTTTCTATCTCTAGCCAACATGCTAAGTTGGTTAAGTGTTTTCTAACCTAACCCCACCAGTCCGTTTAGTTTAGCATGTTCCATTTTGATTAAGTCTTAGTCCACTTAATCCTAACAATCCTGATTCAGCCTTAATTGTCTTATTAAGGCCCTAACCTCTCACATTAGACAGGTATTGCTGTGGCTGCCTGTTGCCGGTTGGTTCCGGGCAGTCTTACGCCACAACTCAGTCTAACCTCGGGTCCTTATTGGGCTCCATGTTTAACCTCCCACATTGGATAGGTATTGTTGTGACTACTGGACAGCCGGGCGGTTCCGGGCAGGTTTACATCACAACTCAATCCAACCTCGGGTTAAACACATCGTATGTTCTACATTTACATATCTTGTCATTCTTCTTTATTTCTTATATGTAAATATTTGCGGCCCATTATTAAGTTAATGGTGTAAAGGTTACACCAATCACGGGCCCAACCCACACTTGAATTTGGGCCCTTCTATTTTATATTTTCATTCATTAATTAATTTTTACCCAGCGTTATTTTCCCCCCGTTTTACACGTCCGTTCATATATATTGGGCTTAGCCTTTTAAAGCCCAATTTAGCCATGCGAAAAGGGGAGGCTTATGGCGTATACACGAAGAGGGCAAAGTGAGCGCATGAACTTGCATATGACGTTGGAAAATACATAATAGAAATTGGTGTACTTGCATAGTGGTGACATGTATTTTGGTCATAAAACATAGGTGACATAAATCAAGGCATGTAAACTTGCATAGGTTTAACTACAACATGAACCTATATTCTTATTTTAGGCATAATGTCAAACATAGGCATGGCACAAATACTTCTAGCATAAGCATGGCATAATGTCAAACATAAGCATGGCATAAATACTTCTAGCATAAACATGGCATAATGTCAAACATAAGCATGGCATAAAATACTTCTAGCATAGGCATGACATATTGTCAAACATAAGCATGGCATAAATACTTCTAGCATAAACATGGCATAATGTCAAACATAAGCATGGCATAAATACTTCTAGCATAAACATGGCATAATGTCAAACATAAGCATGGCATAAATACTTCTAGCATAAACATGGCATAATGTCAAACATAAGCATGGCATAAATACTTCTAGCATAAACATGGCATAATGTCAAACATAAGCATGGCATAAATACTTCTAGCATAAACATGGCATAGGTATAGTTAAATTTGTTCATGGCATAAATATAAACAAGTCATGTTCATAAGGTTTCTACATGTTTACAAAGAGGATACTTTGTTACTAACACAAAAGCATAGTTCAACTTAATTAAATTTAATCACATAACGATGGTATACTTATGCATAAATATTCCTAATCATGGTGTTTGCTTTTAACTTGCAAAAAAAAGGATTTTTGTGTCTAACTTAGCCATGTCTCACATATGTCATCATATAATTCTTTTAAACAAGATAGACTTAATCATGAATTTCAATTATGCCCAATATCATTCATAGCCTAGCCATATTCATAAGTTTTGCAAAAGCATGACTTAATACATGGATTATGGTGTCAAAATTCCAACATAGTTTCATATGAACTATAACAACCAAACTTGTCTCAATTACTTGCAAAATGATTTATGCACAAAATAGATATCATGATGGCATAATAACAAAGCCCCAAACTTGCATGAATTTCAATCAACTACATACATGTAGCTTCAACATAGACTACATAATTTGCGCAATATTCCAAACGTATATTTGCATAGAACTACCGCATGTAGTTCTTTATAATTGAATGACATAATTCAGAATATCCAAAAGTATATAAATCGCACAAATACGAATTTCATTGCCACAATTCAAGCATACATATCTACACAATCATTTGTTCATACCAAAGTAATACTCTACTTACAATGGTTGCGGCAAATTCTCTAATTAAGAGATATGATTCCTTTGTTGAATTGATTAGCTTTAGGTTGCTTGAATTGCTTTAGGCCTTAGAACTTTCTCCCTAATCCTCTCTTTAGTTGGCGGCTATTCTTTGTCGTTCCTCAGCAACATGGCGGCTATAATCTTATTTTGAATGAATAGATTAGGGTTTAGTCTAGGGTTGTTTATATAGAGGTTAGGAATTGATTAGGACCCTTGATGTTGCTAGGTTAGATCGTAGCCATTCATTAGGAAGAGAGACCAATAAAAACCCGCCACCTAGCCCTAATGACAAAGCAACCCACAGAAATTCGACCAAACACAGACCAGGCCAGCCAGGAGGGACTGGGTTCGATTTTCAAAAATTAAACTTTAAATTGAGCTGTTTTAGTCTATTTGAATTTTATCTATTGTATACATATATTTTTGCATATATATATATATATATTCTCATATATATACATATATTTTCTTTATTTCCTTATATGTACGTTCTTATCCTTTCAAAATTTGAATTTGTATACGTACATGTATTTGCATGCTCAGTTGGCTCTCTCTAAAACGGAGATAAAAATTATGTCGCCGCCGGGGTTCGAACCCCCGACCTCCATGCTACAAATCCAATGCCTTAACCAACTGAGCTACAGAGGCTTTTGTTAATAAGTCTTAGAATAATAATAATTATTGTCCTCTCCTTACTTCTCTTTTTTTCATGTTTTGCTGTAATATTTAAATTAAAGATATCTTCTTCATACGTTATTCGTTTTGCGCAAACTCGGACTCTATCTCAAGCAGAATTCCGAGATGAACGCAATGGTGATGTCCGTTTCCCTTAATTTTTCTGTTACAATTTAATTATACTTTAATTTGTAAATTTCACAGTTATAGAATTTTCGGGGTGTTACATTCTCCCCCACTTAAAAGGATTTCGTCCCCGAAATCTTCATGCTAGGAGGAATGTATATCCTAACATCCAATCATCCATCTACTCATCCATCAAACACGAGCATCCATTGTCCTTAAAAGACTTCTAATGCTTCATGATCATATGCAAAGTGTGTGTGTACATGTACTTATCTAATGCAAAATCAGGCGGTCTACTGATTCAGTTGACCTCCTTAATGCGAATTATGTAAGTGCCATGAATCCATTATGTATGCAGATTTTTCCTATTCATGATTCTACATGGGTGCACAATCTTTCATACAAATGCAACATCCATATGACAACACATTACAATTCAACCATATACGAGTGCAAACATATATGCATATGCAATATGAAGTGACTGAGCCGATCTAAAACCTAGATTGTGTGTGTATATGCAGCCACGAGCAACTACTAGCAATCACTTGCAACCACTTGCAACCATCATACATAACATGTTTCAATTACATGTTTTCATCCAAAAGGTTTCTATCTAAAAGATAAGGTCGAGGAGATATTCCTAAAAAGATAGATAAAAGCGCAACTTAAGGAAAAAGAAAGATCAAGGACGTACCCTCGAAAAGAAAAGGGTAAGCAGTGCGTATTCTAGCTTCAGTTTCCCAAGTCGCGTCTCCCTCGGCGTCGCACCACTGAACTTCGACGAGTTTGACTTCGCGGTTGCGTAGCTTCTTCACTTCCGTTCCTAGTATGCGGGTTGGAACTTTTCTTATGGTTGCTTCGCGTTCCACTTCGGCCTCTTCGAGGATATTTGGCTCTACCACTTCAGCAGACTCATGTAGACATTTTCGGAGATGTGAAACGTGAAAAACGTTGTGGACTTCGGCCAATTTCTCGGGTAGCTCTAATCTATAGGTCATTTTCCAAATTTTCTCAATGATAGGAAATGGTCCTACCTAAAGGTATAGTCGAATGATAGAAGCAAGTAAAAATTTTGTGCCCATTAGGCAATGTCAAAACTGGAAATCTATGCCACATATATATTGATTAGGAGAAGAACTCTCTAAGCATCAGCCCCGAAGACCGAAATCAACATCAGACTGACACCCAAAGAATTAATCAACCCAACCACCACATATGATTCTAGGAAACTAAGCATGATGGACTCCTTTTAGGTCACAAGGGAGTCCCTTCCTAAGTCCAACTATGTTGCCAAATGTACTTACTAAGGTGATTCTTTACAACTCATGCATAAGTGAAATGAACCTTCAGCCTTAGTGGCGAACACTCCTGGAGTGCCCTATTCTGAAATGCTCCACCTAATGAACCCCTTCTCTAGAAGCTCTTTAATCTGTTTACTGAGCTCTTTTCTTTCTCGTGGAGCCATGTGTCTAATGGGCAACGCAACGGGCTTTGCATTATCTACAAGATATATGCGGAAGTCTATTTCCCGCTTCGGAGGCAAGCCCTTCACCTCTTCGAAGACATCCGGATATTCCCGGACCACTCTAACTGATTGCAAATTTTCAACAGAGGCATCTAGCGACTCAAGATAACTAAGCATAACCGCATACGAGGGATTACAAGAAATTTCCAAAGTATTACTGAGCTGGGTTAGGAGCCTAACAACCCTTTTCTCACAATCAAGGATGGCCCCATTACTGGATAGCCAATCCATACCCAAAATCAAACCATACCCCGCAAAGCCCAAAACAAAGGCACTACATTCAAATTCTACACTTAGAATAGAAATTTTCAAATCCAAACAGATCATAGACAAATGAGCTGGGCCCCCAATTGGGTTTGAAACAATTAAGGGGTCCTCTACCATACTAGTTTTTAGGTGCAGAGATTCTACTAAAGCAGACGAGATAAAGGAGTGTGATGCGCCAGAATCAAATAAAGTGCGAACGGGGTGATCATAAAGATAAACTACACTTTCTACAGAAGTGTTTGTACCTCGCTGTTGCAAAGGTGGCGCTTCCAGCACATGAACCTGTGCCCCTGGAGTGTATCCAGACCCCTGCCCCTGCCCTCGTTTCTTTGGGCAGTCCTTAGCTCTGTGGCCTGTCTGACCGCAAGAAAAGCACCCACCATTCTCCTTGGCCTTCATTTTCCGGCAGTCCTTTACTAAGTGCCCCACTTTGCCACAGAAATTACACGTCCTCTTCTCTTTGTTGCCTTCCCCGCCTTTCTTAAAGTCTGTCTTCTTAGGCTGCAAACCCTCTTTCTTCTTGCCCTTATCCTCTTCATTCAGCAATGCCATTTGCACCAATCTTTCATACGTGGCCCCCATGGGTATATGGGTCATGGCCAAACTGTGTAATGGCTCATTTAACCCCTTGACGAAACGGAGAGCCTTCTTATGCGGGGTGTTGACTAGGTCAAGCCCAAACCTAGCCAGCTCATCGAACTGATTCACATACTCTAACAGTCTTGTCTCCTTGCGTAAGAAATAAGAATTTCTCCAACTGCAAACTTCTTTCCGCATCTGAGAGAAATTTGGTCTCAAACCTTGCCCTAAAGTCCTCCCATGTTTCTACTGGTCTTTCAGCATTAGTGACTTCCCACCAGTAGGAAGCCTCGCCCTTCAATAGCCACACCGCCAATTGTACTTTTTGTCTGTCCTCTACCTCAAAGATGATGAATAGATCCTTAGTTTCCTTCAGCCAATTTCTAGCTGCTACGAAGGACTCAGTTCCATGGAAATCCCTTCCTCCCATAGCTTTAAAATCCTTACATATCTTAGCAAACGCGTTTCCTCGTGGAGGAGGTGGAGGAAGAGGTGCTGCTGCAGCTGGATGATTCCCTGCAGCTGGGGGAGGAGGAACGGTAGGACCTGGTTGAGTGGCCCTAGCTTCTAAGAATCGTCTAAACCAACCAGGTATTGGTACTCCTTCCGGCAAGTTAAGATCTTCGGACATGCTGAAACAAAAGGGATAGATTCAAAACGAAGGATAAGAGATAGTACCTATGGCTTTGGGGAGTGGACTTTGCCTTTTTTAAAATAAAATAATATTTTTATCTTTTAAAAATGCTTCTTTAAATTTCCTTTTTGAAAATAAATTTCCAAAACTTTTTATCTTATCTGGTAAACCTATGCTCTGATACCAAGTGAAACACCCCACCTCCGTTAGGGTCACTCTCAAAGGGAATGCCCTAATTTTGGTGGAGGTTTATAAGTACAAGTCACAGATATACAAGACAGATATAAGAACACATATTTGTAAACAGCGGAAGAACAACAAACTTTTATTTCATAAAGTCAAATACGTGTTACAACAACATCCTTTCCAAAAACATAACATAACACTTTCATAATCTGTCTTGAGTACATTATTTAAAGAAGCATAAATAAAACATAGATAAACTGCAAAAGCCCCATAGTGGATTGTCCAAAGCCATAGTTCAAAACAGGAAAGTCCAAGCAATACATTTCTCTTCTTCAAGCTGGATGTTGAGGCTGGTCAAGCTGCTGTGTTCCCTCCCTGAGGACCTGGGGGGGAGAAACGGAAGAAAGAAGACGAAAGAAAAATAGAGTCAGACATAAAGCCTGAGTAAGTCTAGTTCTACTTTGTCTATGAATAAAGAACTGGGTATGATAAGTATAAACAAGAAATGGGCATGCACTATAAACTTGGTTAAGTTGTCTAGGGTCGAATATACTATCGTACCCCATGTTAATCTCTGAACCCATATAAACTAGTTTCCCACTGGCACCCCATAATCAGGGTGATGTGATCCATTCTATGATGATCGGCTCCTACTCGCATAGTTACATGTGTCTTACGGCCCCCGATGTCGTAGTTACCTATGCTGGTCCCACCATGGGGTGTATCAAGTCCCATAGTGGCAACCCGACACAACCTTAGAGTGCACAGGTATGCTACTGGTGTCCAGTGCCTTATTTTTCTGCGCCGGAGTGTGTGCACGCCCGCACTCCGTTAGAACCTACACTGCTACACCACCGCCGTCGATTTTTGACCTCTTACAATCAGCCCAGTAATCGTGCCCCACCCTGCCTAGTTTCAGGGTATCATGATACACCGTGTAGGGTTACTGCTGAAAAGGGTCCCCCGTTACTAGGTTTTCTATCTCTAGCCAACATGCTAAGTTGGTTAAGTGTTTTCTAACCTAACCCCACCAGTCCGTTTAGTTTAGCATGTTCCATTTTGATTAAGTCTTAGTCCACTTAATCCTAACAATCCTGATTCAGCCTTAATTGTCTTATTAAGGCCCTAACCTCTCACATTAGACAGGTATTGCTGTGGCTGCCTGTTGCCGGTTGGTTCCGGGCAGTCTTACGCCACAACTCAGTCTAACCTCGGGTCCTTATTGGGCTCCATGTTTAACCTCCCACATTGGATAGGTATTGTTGTGACTACTGGACAGCCGGGCGGTTCCGGGCAGGTTTACATCACAACTCAATCCAACCTCGGGTTAAACACATCGTATGTTCTACATTTACATATCTTGTCATTCTTCTTTATTTCTTATATGTAAATATTTGCGGCCCATTATTAAGTTAATGGTGTAAAGGTTACACCAATCACGGGCCCAACCCACACTTGAATTTGGGCCCTTCTATTTTATATTTTCATTCATTAATTAATTTTTACCCAACGTTATTTTCCCCCCGTTTTACACGTCCGTTCATATATATTGGGCTTAGCCTTTTAAAGCCCAATTTAGCCATGCGAAAAGGGGAGGCTTATGGCGTATACACGAAGAGGGGAAAGTGAGCGCATGAACTTGCATATGACGTTGGAAAATACATAATAGAAATTGGTGTACTTGCATAGTGGTGACATGTATTTTGGTCATAAAACATAGGTGACATAAATCAAGGCATGTAAACTTGCATAGGTTTAACTACAACATGAACCTATATTCTTATTTTAGGCATAATGTCAAACATAGGCATGGCACAAATACTTCTAGCATAAGCATGGCATAATGTCAAACATAAGCATGGCATAAATACTTCTAGCATAAACATGGCATAATGTCAAACATAAGCATGGCATAAAATACTTCTAGCATAGGCATGACATATTGTCAAACATAAGCATGGCATAAATACTTCTAGCATAAACATGGCATAATGTCAAACATAAGCATGGCATAAATACTTCTAGCATAAACATGGCATAATGTCAAACATAAGCATGGCATAAATACTTCTAGCATAAACATGGCATAATGTCAAACATAAGCATGGCATAAATACTTCTAGCATAAACATGGCATAATGTCAAACATAAGCATGGCATAAATACTTCTAGCATAAACATGGCATAGGTATAGTTAAATTTGTTCATGGCATAAATATAAACAAGTCATGTTCATAAGGTTTCTACATGTTTACAAAGAGGATACTTTGTTACTAACACAAAAGCATAGTTCAACTTAATTAAATTTAATCACATAACGATGGTATACTTATGCATAAATATTCCTAATCATGGTGTTTGCTTTTAACTTGCAAAAAAAAGGATTTTTGTGTCTAACTTAGCCATGTCTCACATATGTCATCATATAATTCTTTTAAACAAGATAGACTTAATCATGAATTTCAATTATGCCCAATATCATTCATAGCCTAGCCATATTCATAAGTTTTGCAAAAGCATGACTTAATACATGGATTATGGTGTCAAAATTCCAACATAGTTTCATATGAACTATAACAACCAAACTTGTCTCAATTACTTGCAAAATGATTTATGCACAAAATAGATATCATGATGGCATAATAACAAAGCCCCAAACTTGCATGAATTTCAATCAACTACATACATGTAGCTTCAACATAGACTACATAATTTGCGCAATATTCCAAACGTATATTTGCATAGAACTACCGCATGTAGTTCTTTATAATTGAATGACATAATTCAGAATATCCAAAAGTATATAAATCGCACAAATACGAATTTCATTGCCACAATTCAAGCATACATATCTACACAATCATTTGTTCATACCAAAGTAATACTCTACTTACAATGGTTGCGGCAAATTCTCTAATTAAGAGATATGATTCCTTTGTTGAATTGATTAGCTTTAGGTTGCTTGAATTGCTTTAGGCCTTAGAACTTTCTCCCTAATCCTCTCTTTAGTTGGCGGCTATTCTTTGTCGTTCCTCAGCAACATGGCGGCTATAATCTTATTTTGAATGAATAGATTAGGGTTTAGTCTAGGGTTGTTTATATAGAGGTTAGGAATTGATTAGGACCCTTGATGTTGCTAGGTTAGATCGTAGCCATTCATTAGGAAGAGAGACCAATAAAAACCCGCCACCTAGCCCTAATGACAAAGCAACCCACAGAAATTCGACCAAACACAGACCAGGCCAGCCAGGAGGGACTGGGTTCGATTTTCAAAAATTAAACTTTAAATTGAGCTGTTTTAGTCTATTTGAATTTTATCTATTGTATACATATATTTTTGCATATATATATATATATATATATATATATATATATTCTCATATATATACATATATTTTCTTTATTTCCTTATATGTACGTTCTTATCCTTTCAAAATTTGAATTTGTATACGTACATGTATTTGCATGCTCAGTTGGCTCTCTCTAAAACAGAGATAAAAATTATGTCGCCGCCGGGGTTCGAACCCCCGACCTCCATGCTACAAATCCAATGCCTTAACCAACTGAGCTACAGAGGCTTTTGTTAATAAGTCTTAGAATAATAATAATTATTGTCCTCTCCTTACTTCTCTTTTTTTCATGTTTTGCTGTAATATTTAAATTAAAGATATCTTCTTCATACGTTATCCGTTTTGCGCAAACTCGGACTCTATCTAAAGCAGAATTCCGAGATGAACGCAATGGTGATGTCCGTTTCCCTTAATTTTTCTGTTACAATTTAATTATACTTTAATTTGTAAATTTCACAGTTATAGAATTTTCGGGGTGTTACAAAAAATATGATTTTTATATTTTTAAAGTATTAAAAATATAGTCTTTACTATATAGATGATAAGAAAAAAATAAAAATAAGAAAAGGCGATATTTTTAAATATGAAAAGGTGATATTTTTAAATATGAAAAGATGATATTTTGATATGAGTAGTGAAGTAAAAATATGATTTTTACTTCGAGAAAAGTATAAACTTTATATTTAAAAGGCGAAATCTTT
Organism: Allium sativum; assembly: GCA_030737875.1. Classification (NCBI taxonomy): domain Eukaryota; kingdom Viridiplantae; phylum Streptophyta; class Magnoliopsida; order Asparagales; family Amaryllidaceae; genus Allium; species Allium sativum. The sequence continues at coordinate 348,412,385 of CM060920.1, forward strand.
ATTTTAGAAAAGGCGAAATCTATATATGGAAAATAGCGTGATAAAAATATAATTTTTATCTATATAACATAGTAGTAAAAATTCGATTTTTATATATTGAATAACGGAATAAAAATTCGATTTTTAAAGTTATGAAGCGATTATAAAAATATGATTTTTAAATTGAAAGTGAATAAATAAAAATGTGATTTTTATTTTAAAGACATCAAAATATAAAAATGTGTGATTTTTATATATGTAGTGGCTACGGCAACAAAGATGACGAAGATGCGATAGCGATGAAGATTTCTATCAATGAAGTGCCGTGGAGCTAGGATAGCTATCTGTGAGAATTTCTCACCTTTCAATTTCTTTTTCTAGTTATATATATATATATTAGGATGCAGACGGTGCTTAGTAGCACCCGACACAATCGTCCACAGACCATGGACTTGGTTGTTTTGATTGCAAAAATTAGTTAGATGATTTGATTTGAAATTGAATTCTTTGGTGAAATGAATGGATTTGATTGATGTGTGAATGGCGTGGGCCTTCACTAGACTGGGGATAAGGCTAGGCCTCGTCCCGTTTCTAGTATCGTGCCGTTATGCCGCCAAAATTTTCTAAAATAAGTTAGAAAATTAAAAATATCATTTTGTTTAAAGAATGAACTGAATAGAAATTCATATGTTAAAATAAAATGTTTTATCGTTAAAAATATAATTTTTAACGTGAATATGAATATAGTGAATGTGAATAAATAAATATTCATTTACAAACCGGACGGTTTGTTTATGTACACTGATTTGACTGACATTGATTGGGATGAAAAATTTTACACATCGCCCAACTGCACAAATAAAATATGTGTTTGATTGTTTGAAACCCCACACGGGTGTTGGGATGAAATTTGAAGTTCACTCATACTGATTGATTAAATATGTCGATCGATTGATTGACAGGCTGTTATAAGCGTTAGATATCTATATTTGATGCTTATACAGTGCAGTGCACTTTGGTTGATGGTTGATTATTTTTCAAAGCTATTAGATACATGTGTTGTATGAAAATCCATATAATTAACTTTATATGGTGATTGATTGGGCCTCATTCCAATTTAGAAAATAAAGAATATTATATAACATAAATGTTCATGTGTTGACTGTACTCATCCGTTGAGATTAGTCATGTGTTGAACGAAATATTTTAATAATAAAATTTACTTCTTTATCAATATAACATAAATGTTCATGTGTTGACTGTACTCATCCGTTGAGATTAGTCATGTGTTGAACGAAATATTTTAATAATAAAATTTACTTCTTTATCAATATAACATAAATGTTCATGTGTTGACTGTACTCATCCGTTGAGATTAGTCATGTGTTGAACGAAATATTTTAATAATAAAATTTACTTCTTTATCAATATAACATAAATGTTCATGTGTTGACTGTACTCATCCGTTGAGATTAGTCATGTGTTGAACGAAATATTTTAATAATAAAATTTACTTCTTTATCAATATAACATAAATGTTCATGTGTTGACTGTACTCATCCGTTGAGATTAGTCATGTGTTGAACGAAATATTTTAATAATAAAATTTACTTCTTTATCAATATAACATAAATGTTCATGTGTTGACCGTACTCATCCGTTGAGATTAGTCATGTGTTGAACAAAATATTTTAATAATAAAATTTACTTCTTTATCAATATAACATAAATGTTCATGTGTTGACTGTACTCATCCGTTGAGATTAGTCATGTGTTGAACGAAATATTTTAATAATAAAATTTACTTCTTTATCAATATAACATAAATGTTCATGTGTTGACCGTACTCATCCGTTGAGATTAGTCATGTGTTGAACGAAATAATTTAACAAAATTAGTCACACGTGGACGGTACTCATTCATTGAGATTAGTCATGTGTTGACAAAAAGAAATATTTGAAACGAAATATTTGCAATAGAATATTTGAAAATAGAAATATATGAAGTCGTGTTGATTAGAGATGCGCCATTTAGACGTGAACGATATTTATATCGATTTTATTCATTTTAAAATGAATATTGAAAAGTAATTTTGAAATCGAATATAACGAATTGAATTGAAAACGATTTCGAAATGAATTGAATATAAAACGATTTCGAAATGAATTGAATATAAAACGATTTCGAAATGAATTGAATATAAAACGATTTCGAAATGAATTGAATATAAAACGATTTCGAAATGAATCGAATATAAAACGATTTCGAAATGAATTGAATATAAAACGATTTCGAAATGAATTGTATATAAAACGATTTCGAAATGAATTGAATATAAAACGATTTCGAAATGAATTGAATATAAAACGATTTCGAAATGAATTGAATATATATAACGAATTGAATTCGAATTGATTATAAAACGAATTTGATTTCCAATGAATATATATAATGAATTTGATTCAAATAGAAAACGGAAATGAATGGAAAATAAAATGATTTCGAAATGAATTGAATAGATAACCAATTTGAATTGAATTGAATAGATAACCAATTTGAATTGAATTGAATAGATAACCAATTTGAATTGAATTGAATAGATAACCAATTTGAATTGAATTGAATAGATAACCAATTTGAATTGAATTGAATAGAAAACCAATTTGAATTGAATTGAATAGATAACCAATTTGAATTGAATTGAATAGACAACCAATTTGAATTGAATTGAATAGATAACCAATTTGAATTGAATTGAATAGATAACCAATTTGAATTGAATTGAATAGAAAACCAATCTGAATTGAATCGAATAGAAAACGACTTTGAATTGAATCGAATTGAAAACGAATTCAAATTGAATAGAAAGTAAATTGAAACGAATTCAAAACTATTTATATAATTCGTTTTAAATAGAAATCGACGAAATATATATTATATATATTATATATATAATATAATGGCCTGAATAGAACGCGCCGCGCCGCGGCAGTTCGTGAATTTCGACCATTTATTTCAAACGGACATTACGGGAGATCCGACCGTCGGATTCTCCTAAAACCGGAACCGTTGGGTTCATATCGAAAAGAGATTTCTAACGAATATTAGAAATTTGAAATCTAACGGTGGGATTTGGAGATACGTCCAAATCAAATTTGAAAAAGGTCGCTATAAGTGCAGTTCGATGGCCATTGTTGGAAATCGATTGTACGGGCCTCAATAAAATTATTAAAAATATCAATAATTTGTGTAAAATCATAAGAAATGATTTGAGAGAAATTGGGGTGGAAAACTCCATATTTGAAAAGATAAAAAAAAAAATTTATCGAAGTGAACTATATTGAACTAAATTTAAAACCCAATTATTTTTAAACAAATTAATTAGATTTAAAAAGGGGTTTTAAATAACCGGAATTTCTAATATATTTGATTGGATATAAAATGGGTTTATCGTGAACGGTGTTTTAAATAACACTAGTTTTTAACCCGATAAAAAGAATGTGATTTGGGTATGTCGTGAACTGTGTTTTAAATGACATTAGTTCTTTAACCCAGTAAAAGGAGTTTTAACGAATCTACAATTAGATTGAAAGGTGAATTGATAATTTAAATTATCAACTTTAGAAAATGAGCGAGAATGGAGTATCACCAGTTTTGCTCCAAAGCGATAGTTAAATCTTTAATTAGGTTTGAACATGAAATGGTAATCAATTTTACCGATAACACCATGGTGTTAGATATGGAGTATTACCAGTTTTGCTTCATGGGATGAATAGGTTGGGATTGGGAAATAAAATAAATAATTACTTCGGTGTGGTTCGCTAATCTCGACTAGTTTAGAAAAACCATAATTTGGTTTAAAACGACATCCAAAGGAAGATTACAGGATAAATTTTAAAGAATTTATTTTGGATAAAATTAATGGGAACCTTTCCCTAAGAATATGGAATCTAGAAACTAGCTGTAGGTTGGCTAAGAAGAATGGTTTCCTGGGTATTGATCTGATGTTGGTTTCGGCCTTCGGGGTTAATGTTTGGGAAATTGTTCTCTTGCTAATTTGCGGTTAGTGACTAATGAATTGGAATGAGGCGTATGTTGTGTTTGTGTAACATTTGTTTTAATATACGCGGGTTGTTCGGAAAGTCCGGGTTTACACCCATTCTGAATAACCGATTCGACGATAAGTCGAAGATGAAGACAGTGGTTGAAGACCGGAAGTCTTCACATCGTTTGGATTATTACTGACGATCCTGATTGGGCTGTACACCCAAGAGGATGGAAATAGTTGGTGGTCGTCCAGACGTACTTGGAGATGGATGGATATGCGAGGAAAGTGCCTCCGGTTTCGTTCAAACCCAGAACGGACTGGTAGATGGATTGTGTGTCTGACATTGGATTTTATTCTGTGTTGATTGATTTCTATTAAATATACATCTGTTTGGCGGCGGAGAATTTATTCTTTTGCTTAACGCCCTTCTCTGAGACGTACGAGCTCAGAGGTTGTATATCGATAGATATCAATCGCATGGCATGAATTGCCTGTGTGGCATGCTAAGATGCAATGATCAAGGCTTTTGTTGAAAAGCAAAGTCTTGTGGTTGATGATCAAAGCACGCCTACGTGGCAGCTTTGTGTATAACGGGAATTCGCGAGCCTCACACCTCGGTATGAGTTAAAAACGGGATACGGACTGCAGGAAGAGCACGACGTTTCTTTCTAGCTTTGGTGGTGTCAGTGACTTACCAGCCCTGACATTTATATACTTTTCACCTATGTGGTTGTTGGAATGCGAGGCGCCTCGATTATAGGTCTGTAAGGACCGGGAAACGTGTGTTCAGGAATTGCCAATCCTCTAACGTAAGTGAGGACCGGCCCTGAAGCATCCAGGGGTTGCCCAGAGTGCGTAGCCCTGGGACATTTGCTAGAGTGTCTCGAACGCGGAGAGGAGCTTGCCCCTTGCCTCGACTCATGACGGAAATCCAATTTCCAATACGTGTATTGCGGTTTTAATTGTAGAACTAGTATGGCGACATGATATATGGTACCCATGCCGCCTATGATTGATATTTAAGATTGAAATTGTTTTGACACTATACACTTATTATAGTATCAAATGATTTGTTTTAAACGTACCAAGCATGTTTGGCTATTATAAGGGAAAACACTATCCTCCGACTTGCGTTGCATTGTGTGATGGGACCTGGGTCTTATAATAGCTTCATTTTTCGAAAAAGCATTGCGCTGTTTATTCTATGCACTGGTATTCTTGGGAGAAAACCCGTTCCGTGTTATACGGCGTGGTCCCTTGAATTACTCTCTTTTAAAATAAAGTTTTAATAATTGTTTTAGTTCTCACACCAGTCACATGACTGACCCGGAGTTTATTGTTTTAACCTAAACTCTGGGTGCCCCTATTTTCCGCACGGGCAGCTAGTAGTTTTGGTTTTGCAGATTTATATTCACAGGATCCTAGTTTACAGCTGGAATGATATCCGGAAAGCTCTGTATCCATATATCACCTTCAGTTGTGCTTTGTATATTTTCCGCCGCTATGTAATTTATTGTAATCTCTGATATTTATCGAATGTATATTTATTCATTTATACTCTGTATATTCTTGCATCTGATAGAATTGTTGTAATAGCAATGAAATGTTCTTCTGTTTGCGTTCTGATTTGTCCTGTTCTCAATGATCAGGGGTTTCGAACGGTCTAGATCGGTTTAACGACTGATTCGGATCGAGCGAAATTCTCGGCCGTCACATTTGGTATCAGAGCTTTGGTTTACAGAGCTCGAGAACAAGACACATTAGAACCATACGAAAGAATTCATTAGATATTGGATTAGTAATATCCAATTAGAATGACTTGTTAGAGATAGGATCAGTAGTATCCTAGACCGAGTGTGAAGAGTATATTTTTCAAATGAAAACAATTTTGTTTTGAAAATTTAAATCGTTTTATACGTATTTGATTATTTATTTATTTTGAATATGGACGATCGAGTATATATAGATTTCGCGTATACGCGTCATGAACGTATATTCGAAGTTTTAATATACTGGATAGATATAGAATCATACTCTAGTGGCCCGAAGATGATTCTGATGATTGACTAGTCGTCATTAGTATTCATGTTCGAGTAACGAAGGTGTGATATCTATATATTTCCATTAGACTGGTGTGAGAACCAAAACTTATATAGTTAAAACACATTGTTGTGAATTGGCATCAAAAACATGATTTTCTGTATATGTATCAAAATTATAAATTTGAAACGTTAATCCACTAATTGATTGATGTTTGTGTTGTTTGTTTATTTGTTTGCTAATTTTGAACCATTTAGCCTAATTGAATCAAATATTGAACTGTATTGAAAATTGGTCGCATTTGCTTATATACATGTATATCTTTTGAACAGGTCATAGCAAGGAGGCTAGAGCCGAAGAATAAAATTTGTTTGCCCGACAAATAGGTACATGTTTACTACATAATTTACTGTTTTGTTTGGGTGATGATGATTTTATGAGCCTATTGGCTAGCCGCTTGGCTTTTTCTTTTTCTTTTTGAGATTAGAAGGACCGGGGAAGCTATTTAAAATTCCCCGATGCTCCCGGTGCAGGGGAGGTTATGGCGAAATTTTTCGAAAATTTAGGGTGTTAGCCAAATTTTTGAAAATTCTCAGAAACTGAAAAGTTGGAGAATGGAAGCCAGACCGAACGTAGAGTTGATTAATCAAACCACTTTCGACTTTGTTCCTTTTCGGGGACGAAAAGTTTTAAGTGGGGGAGATTGTAACAACCCGAAAATCTGGGCCAGTTTAAAAATTTTATTTCGGCAATTTTAGCCAATTTTGAGTATTTAAAATGAATTATTTTAAATAATATCGACGAGAAATTTATTTTGAATATATTCGAAAGTATATATTATACGCGTCGTCGTTAGAATATAAATAATTATATATATAATTATAATAGAATTGAAAATGGCGCGGTAGTTCGATAATTCGATTTCAAACTTCAATTGGATGTACCGGGTGCAAAACAATCCGGATTTTAGTGAAACCAAAAACATTAGGATCTAATTGATGATATCTTTCCAACGAATCCGAAAAATAAAGATTTCATAGCGGGAATCAAAAGATATGTCCAGTTGAAAATTCTGAATAGTCGCTATGGAATTCAGGCCCTTAAAAATAGAAATTTTGCAAATGACCTCGGATTTCGACGAAACCAGTTTTGTTGGATCCGCAGTGTCTAGTTATTGCTAGGTTTTAAATTTCATAATTTTTCGAATCAATATGTGAGCGTGGCATAGGAAAACGCGTTTGACCAGTTTCAGTTGATTTTAATCGACTGGAAAATGGCCATTTTTCAAACGGTCTCAGAATTCGACGAAACTAGTTTTGTTAGGACCGTATCGTCAATATGAAGCTAGAAAATATTTTTCTGAAATTTTTACAGTTAGTATGTGACCCCAGTAAATTGAAATGCGCGTTCAAATTCATATATAGAGTTATATGTTGATTTTGACGAAAACCAATCGAAACGATCGAATCAGCTTATGATACATATCCCATTGTGTTCGGAATGGGGGTAATTAGCTATGGACAACAGGCGGTGGGTTTCGTTTCGAGTTCAAAATAAAAAGTTACCCGTTTGAAAGTTAAAAATAAAATAATATATATATTTATATTTTATAATTCTCCTTAACCCCCTACCTTCCACATCGTTTCATTCAAAACGAAAATTATAAAAAATATATGAGGAAAGCCGCTTCTCAGATCGCCTCCGCCCTCCGATCCCGTTCGCCGCCGCCAGCGCTGGCGTGGGCTACCTCAGCCTCCCTCCTTCCTTCCTCTCTCCTCCTTCCTTCTTCTCCCTCCTGTCGATTCAAGGCGCGAGCCCCACAGCCCCTCCTTTAAACCGCCGCTACCCTGCCTTGACCACCGCACGCGCCTGCCCTCAGCCATCACCTCCGGCGAACCTCCCTCCAGCCACCACGTTGCCTAGCGTCGCAACTCCTTTCCCCAATCGAAACCCTAAGCCCCTTTTCCCCCCAAAATCCGACCGCTCCACCATCCTCCTCCGCCTCCAACAACCCTAGCCGCACCTCCTCCTCTGCCTACCGCCGCGTCAGCCCCTCTGTAAGTAAACTGATTTTTACTTATTTTGAAACTGATTTTTACTTATTTTGAAAACTGATTTTTATAAACAAAAGAAATGATTTTTATCGTTGAAAGAAACCATTTTTGATAAGTAGAAATTATTTTTAAAAAAAGGTATAAAAATATGATAGCTAATTAAAGATATGATCTTTATATAGTAGATGATATAAAAATATTATTTTTATATAGGTAGAGTATTAAAAATAGGATTTTTTATTATAGGAAGGTTAAAAATATAATTTTTATATAAGCGAGAAGTTAAAAATATGATTTTTATATTTTTAAAGTATTAAAAATATAGTCTTTACTATATAGATGATAAAAAAAAAAAAAAATAAGAAAAGGCGATATTTTTAAATATGAAAAGGCGATATTTTTGAATATGAAAAGACGATATTTTGATATGTGTAGTGAAGTAAAAATATGATTTTTTACTTCGAGAAAAATATAAACTTTATATTTTAAAGGCGAAATCTTTATTTTAGAAAAGGCGAAATCTATATATGGAAAATAGCGTGATAAAAATATAATTTTTATCTATATAACATAGTAGTAAAAATTCGATTTTTATATATTGAATAACGGAATAAAAATTCGATTTTTAAAGGTATGAAGCGATTATAAAAATATGATTTTTAAATTGAAAGTGAATAAATAAAAATGTGATTTTTATTTTAAAGACATCAAAATATAAAAATGTGTGATTTTTATATATGTAGTAGCTACGGCAACAAAGATGACGAAGATGCGATAGCGATGAAGATTTCTATCAATGAAGTGCCGTGAAGCTAGGATAGCTATCTGTGAGAATTTCTCACCTTTCAATTTCTTTTTCTAGTTATATATATATACTAGGATGCAGACGGTGCTTAGTAGCACCCGACACAATCGTCCACAGACCATGGACTTGGTTGTTTTGATTGCAAAAATTAGTTAGATGATTTGATTTGAAATTGAATTGTTTGGTGAAATGAATGGATTTGATTGATGCGTGAATGGCGTGGGCCTTCACTAGACCGGGGATAAGGTTAGGCCTCGTCCCGTTTCTAGTATCGTGCCGTTATGCCGCCAAAATTTTCTAAAATAAGTTAGAAAAATAAAAATATCATTTTGTTTAAAGAATGAACTGAATAGAAATTCATATGTTAAAATAAAATGTTTTATCGTTAAAAATATATTTTTTAACGTGAATATGAATATAGTGAATGTGAATAAATAAATATTCATTTACAAACCGGACGGTTTGTTTATGTACACTGATTTGACTGACATTGATTGGGACGATAAATTTTACACATCGCCCAACTGCACAAATAAAATATGTGTTTGATTGTTTGAAACCCCACACGGGTGTTGGGATGAAATTTGAAGTTCACTCATCCTGATTGATTAAATATGTCGATCGATTGATTGACAGGCTGTTATAAGCGTTAGATATCTATATTTGATGCTTATACAGTGCAGTGCACTTTGGTTGATGGTTGATTATTTTTCAAAGCTATTAGATACATGTGTTGTATGAAAATCCATATAATTAACTTTATATGGTGATTGATTGGGCCTCATTCCAATTTAGAAAATAAAGAATATTATATAACATAAATGTTCATGTGTTGACTGTACTCATCCGTTGAGATTAGTCATGTGTTGAACGAAATATTTTAATAATAAAATTTACTTCTTTATCAATATAACATAAATGTTCATGTGTTGACTGTACTCATCCGTTGAGATTAGTCATGTGTTGAACGAAATATTTTAATAATAAAATTTACTTCTTTATCAATATAACATAAATGTTCATGTGTTGACTGTACTCATCCGTTGAGATTAGTCATGTGTTGAACGAAATATTTTAATAATAAAATTTACTTCTTTATCAATATAACATAAATGTTCATGTGTTGACTGTACTCATCCGTTGAGATTAGTCATGTGTTGAATGAAATATTTTAATAATAAAATTTACTTCTTTATCAATATAACATAAATGTTCATGTGTTGACTGTACTCATCCGTTGAGATTAGTCATGTGTTGAACGAAATATTTTAATAATAAAATTTACTTCTTTACCAATATAACATAAATGTTCATGTGTTGACCGTACTCATCCGTTGAGATTAGTCATGTGTTGAACGAAATATTTTAATAATAAAATTTATTTCTTTACCAATATAACATAAATGTTCATGTGTTGACCGTACTCATCCGTTGAGATTAGTCATGTGTTGAATGAAATATTTTAATAATAAAATTTACTTCTTTATCAATATAACATAAATGTTCATGTGTTGACTGTACTCATCCGTTGAGATTAGTCATGTGTTGAACGAAATATTTTAATAATAAAATTTACTTCTTTATCAATATAACATAAATGTTCATGTGTTGACCGTACTCATCCGTTGAGATTAGTCATGTGTTGAATGAAATAATTTAACAAAAGTAGTCACACGTGGACGGTACTCATTCATTGAGATTAGTCGTGTGTTGACAAAAAGAAATATTTGAATAGAAATATTTGAAACGAAATATTTGCAAAAGAATATTTGAAAATAGAAATATATGAAGCCGTGTTGATTAGACATGCGCCATTTAGACGTGAACGATATTTATATCGATTTTATTCATTTTAAAATGAATATTGAAAAGTAATTTTGAAATCGAATATAACGAATTGAATTGAAAACGATTTCGAAATGAATTAAATATAAAACGATTTCGAACTGAATTGAATATAAAACGATTTCGAAATGAATTGAATATAAAACGATTTCGAAATGAATCGAATATAAAACGATTTCGAAATGAATTGAATATAAAACGATTTCGAAATGAATTGAATATAAAACGATTTCGAAATGAATTGAATATAAAACGATTTCGAAATGAATTGAATATAAAACGATTTCGAAATGAATTGAATATAAAACGATTTCGAAATGAATTGAATATAAAACAATTTCGAAATGAAATGAATATATATAACAAATTGAATTCGAATTGATTATAAAACGAATTTGATTTCCAATGAATATATATAATGAATTTGATTCAAATAGAAAACGGAAATGAATGGAATATAAAATGATTTCAAAATGAATTGAATAGATAACCAATTTGAATTGAATTGAATAGATAACCAATTTGAATTGAATTGAATAGATAACCAATTTGAATTTAATTGAATAGATAACCAATTTGAATTGAATTGAATAGATAACCAATTTGAATTGAATTGAATAGAAAACCAATTTGAATTGAATTGAATAGATAACCAATTTGAATTGAATTGAATAGATAACCAATTTGAATTGAATTGAATAGATAACCAATTTGAATTGAATTGAATAGATAACCAATTTGAATTGAATTGAATAGAAAACCAATCTGAATTGAATCGAATAGAAAACAACTTTGAATTGAATCGAATTGAAAACGAATTCAAATTGAATAGAAAGCGAATTGAAACGAATTCAAAACTATTTATATAATTCGTTTTAAATAGAAATCAACGAAATATATATTATATATATAATATAATGGCCTGAATAGAAGGCGCCGCGCCGCGGCAGTTCGTGAATTTCGACCATTTATTTCAAACGGACATTACGGGAGATGCGACCGTCGGATTCTCCTAAAACCGGAACCGTTGGGTTCATATCGAAAAGAGCTTTCTAACGAATATTAGAAATTTGAAATCATACGGTTGGATTTGGAGATACGTCCAAATCAAATTTGAAAAAGGTCGCTATAAGTGCAGTTCGATGGCCATTGTTGGAAATCGATTGTACGGGCCTCAATAAAATTATTAAAAATATCAATAATTTGTGTAAAATCATAAGAAATGATTTGAGAGAAATTGGGGTGAAAAACTCCATATTTGAAAAGATAAAAATAAATTTTTATCGAAGTGAACTATATTGAACTAAATTTAAAACCCAATTATTTTTAAATAAATTAATTAGATTTAAAAAGGGGTTTTAAATAACCGGAATTTCTAATATATTTGATTGGATATAAAATGGGTTTATCGTGAACGGTGTTTTAAATAACACTAGTTCTTTAACCCGATAAAAAGAATGTGGTTTGGGTTTGTCGTGAACTGTGTTTTAAATGACATTAGTTCTTTTAACCCAGTAAAAGGAGTTTTAACGAATCTACAATTAGATTGAAAGGTGAATTGATAATTTAAATTATCAACTTTAGAAAATGAGCGAGAATGGAGTATCACCAGTTTTGCTCCAAAGCGATAGTTAAATCTTTAATTAGGTTTGAACGTGAAATGGTAATCAATTTTACCGATAACACCATGGTGTTAGATATGGAGTATTACCAGTTTTGCTTCATGGGATGAATAAGTTGGGATTGGGAAATAAAATAAATAATTACTTCGGTGTGGTTCGCTAATCTCGACTAGTTTAGAAAAACCATAATTTGGTTTAAAACGACATCCAAAGGAAGATTACAGGATAAATTTTAAAGAATTTATTTTGGATAAAATTAATGGGAACCTTTCCCTAAGAATATGGAATCTAGAAACTAGCTGTAGGTTGGCTAAGAAGAATGGTTTCCTGGGTATTGATCTGATGTTGGTTTCGGCCTTCGGGGTTAATGTTTGGGAAATTGTTCTCTTGCTAATTTGCGGTTAGTGACTAATGAATTGGAATGAGGCGTATGTTGTGTTTGTGTAACATTTGTTTTAATATACGCGGGTTGTTCGGAAAGTCCGGGTTTACACCCATTCTGAATAACCGATTCGACGATAAGTCGAAGATGAAGACAGTGGTTGAAGACCGGAAGTCTTCACATCGTTTGGATTATTACTGACGATCCTGATTGGGCTGTACACCCAAGAGGATGGAAATAGTTGGTGGTCGTCCAGACGTACTTGGAGATGGATGGATATGCGAGGAAAGTGCCTCCGGTTTCGTTCAAACCTAGAACGGACTGGTAGATGGATTGTGTGTCTGACATTGGATTTTATTCTGTGTTGATTGATTTCTATTAAATATACATCTGTTTGGCGGCGGAGAATTTATTCTTTTGCTTAACGCCCTTCTCTGAGACGTACGAGCTCAGAGGTTGTATATCGATAGATATCAATCGCATGGCATGAATTGCATGTGTGGCATGCTAAGATGCAATGATCAAGGCTTTTGTTGAAAAGCAAAGTCTTGTGGTTGATGATCAAAGCACGCCTACGTGGCAGCTTTGTGTATAACGGGAATTCGCGAGCCTCACACCTCGGTATGAGTTAAAAACGGGATACGGACTGCAGGAAGAGCACGACGTTTCTTTCTAGCTTTGGTGGTGTCAGTGACTTACCAGCCCTGACATTTATATACTTTTCACCTATGTGGTTGTTGGAATGCGAGGCGCCTCGATTATAGGTCTGTAAGGACCGGGAAACGTGTGTTCAGGAATTGCCAATCCTCTAACGTAAGTGAGGACCGGCCCTGAAGCATCCAGGGGTTGCCCAGAGTGCGTAGCCCTGGGACATTTGCTAGAGTGTCTCGAACGCGGAGAGGAGCTTGCCCCTTGCCTCGACTCATGACGGAAATCCAATTTCCAGTACGTGTATTGCGGTTTTAATTGTAGAACTAGTATGGCGACATGATATATGGTACCCATGCCGCCTATGATTGATATTTAAGATTGAAATTGTTTTGACACTATACACTTATTATAGTATCAAATGATTTGTTTTAAACGTACCAAGCATGTTTGGCTATTATAAGGGAAAACACTATCCTCCGGCTTGCGTTGCATTGTGTGATGGGACCTGGGTCTTATAATAGCTTCATTTTTCGAAAAAGCATTGCGCTGTTTATTCTATGCACTGGTATTCTTGGGAGAAAACCCGTTCCGTGTTATACGGCGTGGTCCCTTGAATTACTCTCTTTTAAAATAAAGTTTTAATAACTGTTTTAGTTCTCACACCAGTCACATGACTGACCCGGAGTTTATTGTTTTAACCTAAACTCTGGGTGCCCCTATTTTCCGCACGGGCAGCTAGTAGTTTTGGTTTTGCAGATTTATATTCACAGGATCCTGGTTTACAGCTGGAATGATATCCGGAAAGCTCTGTATCCATATATCACCTTCAGTTGTGCTTTGTATATTTTCCGCTGCTATGTAATTTATTGTAATCTCTGATATTTATCGAATGTATATTTATTCATTTATACTCTGTATATTCTTGTATCTGATGGAATTGTTGTAATAGCAATGAAATGTTCTTCTGTTTGCGTTCTGATTTGTCCTGTTCTCAATGATCAGGGGTTTCGAACGGTCTAGATCGGTTTAACGACTGATTCGGATCGAGCGAAATTCTCGGCCGTCACATTTGGTATCAGAGCTTTGGTTTACAGAGCTCGAGAACAAGACACATTAGAACCATACGAAAGAATTCATTAGATATTGGATTAGTAATATCCAATTAGAATGACTCGTTAGAGATAGGATCAGTAGTATCCTAGAACGAGTGTGAAGATTATATTTTTCAAATGAAAACAATTTTGTTTTGAAAATTTAAATCGTTTTATACGTATTTGATTATTTATTTATTTTGAATATGGACGATCGAGTATATATAGATTTCGCGTATACGCGTCATGAACGTATATTCGAAGTTTTAATATACTGGATAGATATAGAATCATACTCTAGTGGCCCGAAGATGATTCTGATGATTGACTAGTCGTCATTAGTATTCATGTTCGAGTAACGAAGGTGTGATATCTATATATTTCCATTAGACTGGTGTGAGAACCAAAACTTATATAGTTAAAACACATTGTTGTGAATTGGCATCAAAAACATGATTTTCTGTATATGTATCAAAATTATAAATTTGAAACGTTAATCCACTAATTGATTGATGTTTGTGTTGTTTGTTTATTTGTTTGCTAATTTTGAACCATTTAGCCTAATTGAATCAAATATTGAACTGTATTGAAAATTGGTCGCATTTGCTTATATACATGTATATCTTTTGAACAGGTCATAGCAAGGAGGCTAGAGCCGAAGAATAAAATTTGTTTGCCCGACAAATAGGTACATGTTTACTACATAATTTACTGTTTTGTTTGGGTGATGATGATTTTATGAGCCTATTTGCTAGCCGCTTGGCTTTTTCTTTTTCTTTTGAGATTAGAAGGACCGGGGAAGCTATTTGAAATTCCCCGATGCAGGGGAGGTTATGGCGAAATTTTTCGAAAATTTAGGGTGTTAGCCAAATTTTTGAAAATTCTCAGAAACTGAAAAGTTGGAGAATGGAAGCCAGACCGAACGTAGAGTTGATTAATCAAACCACTTTCGACTTTGTTCCTTTTCGGGGACGAAAAGTTTTAAGTAGGGGAGATTGTAACAACCCGAAAATCTGGGCCAGTTTAAAATTTTTATTTCGGCAATTTTAGCCAATTTTGAGTATTTAAAATGAATTATTTTAAATAATATCGACGAGAAATTTATTTTGAATATATTCGAAAGTATATATTATACGCGTCGTCGTTAGAATATAAATAATTATATATGTATAATTATAATAGAATTGAAAATGGCGCGGTAGTTCGATAATTCGATTTCAAACTTCAATTGGATGTACCGGGTGCAAAACAATCAAGATTTTAGTGAAACCAAAAACATTAGGATCTAATTGATGATATCTTTCCAACGAATCCGAAAAATAAAGATTTCATAGCGGGAATCAAAAGATATGTCCAGTTGAAAATTCTGAATAGTCGCTATGGAATTCAGGCCCTTAAAAATAGAAATTTTGCAAATGACCTCGGATTTCGACGAAACCAGTTTTGTTGGATCCGCAGTGTCAAGTTATTGCTAGGTTTTAAATTTCATAATTTTTCGAATCAATATGTGAGCGTGGCATAGGAAAACGCGTTTGACCAGTTTCAGTTGATTTTAATCGACTGGAAAATGGCCATTTTTCAAACGGTCTCAGAATTCGACGAAACTAGTTTTGTTAGGACCGTATCGTCAATATGAAGCTAGAAAATATTTTTCTGAAATTTTTAGAGTTAGTATGTGACCCCAGAAAATTGAAATGCTCGTTCAAATTCATATATAGAGTTATATATTGATTTTGACGAAAACCAATCGAAACGATCGAATCAGCTTATGATACATATCCCATTGTGTTCGGAATGGGGGTAATTAGCTATGGACAACAGGCGGTGGGTTTCGTTTCGAGTTCAAAATAAAAAGTTACTCGTTTGAAAGTTAAAAATAAAATAATATATATATTTATATTTTATAATTCTCCTTAACCCCCTACCTTCCACATCGCTTCATTCAAAACGAAAATTATAAAAAAAATGAGGAAAGTCGCTTCTCAGATCGCCTCCGCCCTCCGATCCCGTTCGCCGCCGCCAGCGCTGGCGTGGGCCACCGCAGCCTCCCTCCTTCCTTCCTCTCTCCTCCTTCCTTCTTCTCCCTCCTGTCGATTCAAGGCGCGAGCCCCACAGCCCCTCCTTTAAACCGCCGCCACCTTGCCTTGACCACCGCACGCGCCTGCCCTCAGCCATCACCTCCGACGAACCTCCCTCCAGCCACCACGTTGCCTAGCGTTGCCCCTCCTTTCCCCAATCGAAACCCTAAGCCCCTTTTCCCCCCAAAATCCGACCGCTCCACCATCCTCCTCCGCCTCCAACAACCCTAGCCGCACCTCCTCCTCTGCTTACCGCCGCGTCAGCCCCTCTGTAAGTAAACTGATTTTTACTTATTTTGAAACTGATTTTTACTTATTTTGAAAACTGATTTTTATAAACAAAAGAAATGATTTTTATCGTTGAAAGAAACCATTTTTGATAAGTAGAAATTATTTTTAAAAAAAGGTATAAAAATATGATAGCTAATTAAAGATATTATCTTTATATAGTAGATGATATAAAAAATATTATTTTTATATAGGTAGAGTATTAAAAATAGGATTTTTATATTATAGGAAGGTTAAAAATATAATTTTTATATAAGCGAGAAGTTAAAAATATGATTTTTATATTTTTAAAGTATTAAAAATATAGTCTTTACTATATAGATGATAAGAAAAAAATAAAAATAAGAAAAGGCGATATTTTTAAATATGAAAAGGTGATATTTTTAAATATGAAAAGACGATATTTTGATATGAGTAGTGAAGTAAAAATATGATTTTTACTTCGAGAAAAATATAAACTTTATATTTAAAAGGCGAAATCTTTATTTTAGAAAAGGCGAAATCTATATATGGAAAATAGCGTGATAAAAATATAATTTTTATCTATATAACATAGTAGTAAAAATTCGATTTTTATATATTGAATAACGGAATAAAAATTCGATTTTTAAAGTTATGAAGCGATTATAAAAATATGATTTTTAAATTGAAAGTGAATAAATAAAAATGTGATTTTTATTTTAAAGACATCAAAATATAAAAATGTGTGATTTTTATATATGTAGTGGCTACGGCAACAAAGATGACGAAGATGCGATAGCGATGAAGATTTCTATCAATGAAGTGCCGTGGAGCTAGGATAGCTATCTGTGAGAATTTCTCACCTTTCAATTTCTTTTTCTAGTTATATATATATATATTAGGATGCAGACGGTGCTTAGTAGCACCCGACACAATCGTCCACAGACCATGGACTTGGTTGTTTTGATTGCAAAAATTAGTTAGATGATTTGATTTGAAATTGAATTGTTTGGTGAAATGAATGGATTTGATTGATGTGTGAATGGCGTGGGCCTTCACTAGACTGGGGATAAGGCTAGGCCTCGTCCCGTTTCTAGTATCGTGCCGTTATGCCGCCAAAATTTTCTAAAATAAGTTAGAAAATTAAAAATATCATTTTGTTTAAAGAATGAACTGAATAGAAATTCATATGTTAAAATAAAATGTTTTATCGTTAAAAATATAATTTTTAACGTGAATATGAATATAGTGAATGTGAATAAATAAATATTCATTTACAAACCAGACGGTTTGTTTATGTACACTGATTTGACTGACATTGATTGGGACGATAAATTTTACACATCGCCCAACTGCACAAATAAAATATGTGTTTGATTGTTTGAAACCCCACACGGGTGTTGGGATGAAATTTGAAGTTCACTCATCCTGATTGATTAAATATGTCGATCGATTGATTGACAGGCTGTTATAAGCGTTAGATATCTATATTTGATGCTTATATAGTGCAGTGCACTTTGGTTGATGGTTGATTATTTTTCAAAGCTATTAGATACATGTGTTGTATGAAAATCCATATAATTAACTTTATATGGTGATTGATTGGGCCTCATTCCAATTTAGAAAATAAAGAATATTATATAACATAAATGTTAATGTGTTGACTGTACTCATCCGTTGAGATTAGTCATGTGTTGAACGAAATATTTTAATAATAAAATTTACTTCTTTATCAATATAACATAAATGTTCATGTGTTGACTGTACTCATCCGTTGAGATTAGTCATGTGTTGAACGAAATATTTTAATAATAAAATTTACTTCTTTATCAATATAACATAAATGTTCATGTGTTGACTGTACTCATCCGTTGAGATTAGTCATGTGTTGAACGAAATAATTTAATAATAAAATTTACTTCTTTATCAATATAACATAAATGTTCATGTGTTGACTGTACTCATCCGTTGAGATTAGTCATGTGTTGAACGAAATATTTTAATAATAAATTTTACTTCTTTATCAATATAACATAAATGTTCATGTGTTGACCGTACTCATCCGTTGAGATTAGTCATGTGTTGAACGAAATATTTTAATAATAAAATTTACTTCTTTATCAATATAACATAAATGTTCATGTGTTGACTGTACTCATCCGTTGAGATTAGTCATGTGTTGAACGAAATATTTTAATAATAAAATTTACTTCTTTATCAATATAACATAAATGTTCATGTGTTGACCGTACTCATCCGTTGAGATTAGTCATGTGTTGAACGAAATAATTTAACAAAATTAGTCACACGTGGACGGTACTCATTCATTGAGATTAGTCATGTGTTGACAAAAAGAAATATTTGAAACGAAATATTTGCAATAGAATATTTGAAAATAGAAATATATGAAGTCGTGTTGATTAGAGATGCGCCATTTAGACGTGAACGATATTTATATCGATTTTATTCATTTTAAAATGAATATTGAAAAGTAATTTTGAAATCGAATATAACGAATTGAATTGAAAACGATTTCGAAATGAATTGAATATAAAACGATTTCGAAATGAATTGAATATAAAACGATTTCGAAATGAATCGAATATAAAACGATTTCGAAATGAATCGAATATAAAACGATTTCGAAATGAATTGAATATAAAACGATTTCGAAATGAATTGTATATAAAACGATTTCGAAATGAATTGAATATAAAACGATTTCGAAATGAATTGAATATAAAACGATTTCGAAATGAATTGAATATATATAACGAATTGAATTCGAATTGATTATAAAATGAATTTGATTTCCAATGAATATATATAATGAATTTGATTCAAATAGAAAACGGAAATGAATGGAATATAAAATGATTTCGAAATGAATTGAATAGATAACCAATTTGAATTGAATTGAATAGATAACCAATTTGAATTGAATTGAATAGATAACCAATTTGAATTGAATTGAATAGATAACCAATTTGAATTGAATTGAATAGATAACCAATTTGAATTGAATTGAATAGAAAACCAATTTGAATTGAATTGAATAGATAACCAATTTGAATTGAATTGAATAGACAACCAATTTGAATTGAATTGAATAGATAACCAATTTGAATTGAATTGAATAGATAACCAATTTGAATTGAATTGAATAGAAAACCAATCTGAATTGAATCGAATAGAAAACGACTTTGAATTGAATCGAATTGAAAACGAATTCAAATTGAATAGAAAGCGAATTGAAACGAATTCAAAACTATTTATATAATTCGTTTTAAATAGAAATCGACAAAATATATATTATATATATTATATATATAATATAATGGCCTGAATAGAACGCGCCGCGCCGCGGCAGTTCGTGAATTTCGACCATTTATTTCAAACGGACATTACGGGAGATCCGACCGTCGGATTCTCCTAAAACCGGAACCGTTGGGTTCATATCGAAAAGAGATTTCTAACGAATATTAGAAATTTGAAATCTAACGGTTGGATTTGGAGATACGTCCAAATCAAATTTGAAAAAGGTCGCTATAAGTGCAGTTCGATGGCCATTGTTGGAAATCGATTGTACGGGCCTCAATAAAATTATTAAAAATATCAATAATTTGTGTAAAATCATAAGAAATGATTTGAGGGAAATTGGGGTGGAAAACTCCATATTTGAAAAGATAAAAATAAATTTTTATCGAAGTGAACTATATTGAACTAAATTTAAAACCCAATTATTTTTAAACAAATTAATTAGATTTAAAAAGGGGTTTTATATAACCGGAATTTCTAATATATTTGATTGGATATAAAATGGGTTTATCGTGAACGGTGTTTTAAATAACACTAGTTTTTAACCCGATAAAAAGAATGTGATTTGGGTATGTCGTGAACTGTGTTTTAAATGACATTAGTTCTTTAACCCAGTAAAAGGAGTTTTAACGAATCTACAATTAGATTGAAAGGTGAATTGATAATTTAAATTATCAACTTTAGAAAATGAGCGAGAATGGAGTATCACCAGTTTTGCTCCAAAGCGATAGTTAAATCTTTAATTAGGTTTGAACGTGAAATGGTAATCAATTTTACCGATAACACCATGGTGTTAGATATGGAGTATTACCAGTTTTGCTTCATGGGATGAATAGGTTGGGATTGGGAAATAAAATAAATAATTACTTCGGTGTGGTTCGCTAATCTCGACTAGTTTAGAAAAACCATAATTTGGTTTAAAACGACATCCAAAGGAAGATTACAGGATAAATTTTAAAGAATTTATTTTGGATAAAATTAATGGGAACCTTTCCCTAAGAATATGGAATCTAGAAACTAGCTGTAGGTTGGCTAAGAAGAATGGTTTCCTGGGTATTGATCTGATGTTGGTTTCGGCCTTCGGGGTTAATGTTTGGGAAATTGTTCTCTTGCTAATTTGTGGTTAGTGACTAATGAATTGGAATGAGGCGTATGTTGTGTTTGTGTAACATTTGTTTTAATATACGCGGGTTGTTCGGAATGTCCGGGTTTACACCCATTCTGAATAACCGATTCGACGATAAGTCGAAGATGAAGACAGTGGTTGAAGACCGGAAGTCTTCACATCGTTTGGATTATTACTGACGATCCTGATTGGGCTGTACACCCAAGAGGATGGAAATAGTTGGTTGTCGTCCAGACGTACTTGGAGATGGATGGATATGCGAGGAAAGTGCCTCCGGTTTCGTTCAAACCCAGAACGGACTTGTAAATGGATTGTGTGTCTGACATTGGATTTTATTCTGTGTTGATTGATTTCTATTAAATATACATCTGTTTGGCGGCGGAGAATTTATTCTTTTGCTTAACGCCCTTCTCTGAGACGTACGAGCTCAGAGGTTGTATATCGATAGATATCAATCGCATGGCATGAATTGCCTGTGTGGCACGCTAAGATGCAATGATCAAGGCTTTTGTTGAAAAGCAAAGTCTTGTGGTTGATGATCAAAGCACGCCTACGTGGCAGCTTTGTGTATAACGGGAATTCGCGAGCCTCACACCTCGGTATGAGTTAAAAACGGGATACGGACTGCAGGGAGAGCACGACGTTTCTTTCTAGCTTTGATGGTGTCAGTGACTTACCAGCCCTGACATTTATATACTTTTCACCTATGTGGTTGTTGGAATGTGAGGCGCCTCGATTATAGGTCTGTAAGGACCGGGAAACGTGTGTTCAGGAATTGCCAATCCTCTAACGTAAGTGAGGACCGGCCCTGAAGCATCCAGGGGTTGCCCAGAGTGCGTAGCCCTGGGACATTTGCTAGAGTGTCTCCAACGCGGAGAGGAGCTTGCCCTTTGCCTCGACTCATGACGGAAATCCAATTTCCAATACGTGTATTGCGTTTTAATTGTAGAACTAGTATGGCGACATGATATATGGTACCCATGCCGCCTATGATTGATATTTATGATTGAAATTGTTTTGACACTATACACTTATTATAGTATCAAATGATTTGTTTTAAACGTACCAAGCATGTTTGGCTATTATAAGGGAAAACACTATCCTCCGGCTTGCGTTGCATTGTGTGATGGGACCTGGGTCTTATAATAGCTTCATTTTTCGAAAAAGCATTGCGCTGTTTATTCTATGCACTGGTATTCTTGGGAGAAAACCCGTTCCGTGTTATACGGCGTGGTCCCTTGAATTACTCTCTTTTAAAATAAAGTTTTAATAACTGTTTTAGTTCTCACACCAGTCACATGACTGACCCGGAGTTTATTGTTTTAACCTAAACTCTGGGTGCCCCTATTTTCCGCACGGGCAGCTAGTAGTTTTGGTTTTGCAGATTTATATTCACAGGATCCTGGTTTACAGCTGGAATGATATCCGGAAAGCTCTGTATCCATATATCACCTTCAGTTGTGCTTTGTATATTTTCCGCTGCTATGTAATTTATTGTAATCTCTGATATTTATCGAATGTATATTTATTCATTTATACTCTGTATATTCTTGTATCTGATAGAATTGTTGTAATAGCAATGAAATGTTCTTCTGTTTGCGTTCTGATTTGTCCTGTTCTCAATGATCAGGGGTTTCGAACGGTCTAGATCGGTTTAACGACTGATTCGGATCGAGCGAAATTCTCGGCCGTCACATTTGGTATCAGAGCTTTGGTTTACAGAGCTCGAGAACAAGACACATTAGAACCATACGAAAGAATTCATTAGATATTGGATTAGTAATATCCAATTAGAATGACTCGTTAGAGATAGGATCAGTAGTATCCTAGAACGAGTGTGAAGAGTATATTTTTCAAATGAAAACAATTTTGTTTTGAAAATTTAAATCGTTTTATACGTATTTGATTATTTATTTATTTTGAATATGGACGATCGAGTATATATAGATTTCGCGTATACGTGTCATGAACGTATATTCGAAGTTTTAATATACTGGATAGATATAGAATCATACTCTAGTGGCCCGAAGATGATTCTGATGATTGACTAGTCGTCATTAGTATTCATGTTCGAGTAACGAAGGTGTGATATCTATATATTTCCATTAGACTGGTGTGAGAACCAAAACTTATATAGTTAAAACACATTGTTGTGAATTGGCATCAAAAACATGATTTTCTGTATATGTATCAAAATTATAAATTTGAAACGTTAATCCACTAATTGATTGATGTTTGTGTTGTTTGTTTATTTGTTTGCTAATTTTGAACCATTTAGCCTAATTGAATCAAATATTGAACTGTATTGAAAATTGGTCGCATTTGCTTATATACATGTATATCTTTTGAACAGGTCATAGCAAGGAGGCTAGAGCCGAAGAATAAAATTTGTTTGCCCGACAAATAGGTACATGTTTACTACATAATTTACTGTTTTGTTTGGGTGATGATGATTTTATGAGCCTATTGGCTAGCCGCTTGGCTTTTTCTTTTTCTTTTTGAGATTAGAAGGACCGGGGAAGCTATTTGAAATTCCCCGATGCTCCCGGTGCAGGGAAGGTTATAGCGAAATTTTTCGAAAATTTAGGGTGTTAGCCAAATTTTTGAAAATTCTCAGAAACTGAAAAGTTGGAAAATGGAAGCCAGACCGAACGTAGAGTTGATTAATCAAACCACTTTCGACTTTGTTCCTTTTTAGGGACGAAAAGTTTTAAGTGGGGGAGATTGTAACAACCCGAAAATCTGGGCCAGTTTAAAAATTTTATTTCGGCAATTTTAGCCAATTTTGAGTATTTAAAATGAATTATTTTAAATAATATCGACGAGAAATTTATTTTGAATATATTCGAAAGTATATATTATACGCGTCGTCGTTAGAATATAAATAATTATATATATAATTATAATAGAATTGAAAATGGCGCGGTAGTTCGATAATTCGATTTCAAACTTCAATTGGATGTACCGGGTGCAAAACAATCCGGATTTTAGTGAAACCAAAAACATTAGGATCTAATTGATGATATCTTTCCAACGAATCCGAAAAATCAAGATTTCATAGCGGGAATCAAAAGATATGTCCAGTTGAAAATTCTGAATAGTCGCTATGGAATTCAGGCCCTTAAAAATAGAAATTTTGCAAATGACCTCGGATTTCGACGAAACCAGTTTTGTTGGATCCGCAGTGTCAAGTTATTGCTAGGTTTTAAATTTCATAATTTTTCGAATCAATATGTGAGCGTGGCATAGGAAAACGCGTTTGACCAATTTCAGTTGATTTTAATCGACTGGAAAATGGCCATTTTTCAAACGGTCTCAGAATTCGACGAAACTAGTTTTGTTAGGACAGTATCGTCAATATGAAGCTAGAAAATATTTTTCTGAAATTTTTAGAGTTAGTATGTGACCCCAGTAAATTGAAATGCGCGTTCAAATTCATATATAGAGTTATATGTTGATTTTGACGAAAACCAATCGAAACGATCGAATCAGCTTATGATACATATCCCATTGTGTTCGGAATGGGGGTAATTAGCTATGGACAACAGACGGTGGGTTTCGTTTCGAGTTCAAAATAAAAAGTTACCCGTTTGAAAGTTAAAAATAAAATAATATATATATTTATATTTTATAATTCTCCTTAACCCCCTACCTTCCACATCGTTTCATTCAAAACGAAAATTATAAAAAATATATGAGGAAAGCCGCTTCTCAGATCGCCTCCGCCCTCCGATCCCGTTCGCCGCCGCCAGCGCTGGCGTGGGCCACCTCAGCCTCCCTCCTTCCTTCCTCTCTCCTCCTTCCTTCTTCTCCCTCCTGTCGATTCAAGGCGCGAACCCCACAGCCCCTCCTTTAAACCGCCGCCACCCTGCCTTGACCACCGCACGCGCCTGCCCTCAGCCATCACCTCCGGCGAACCTCCCTCCAGCCACCACGTTGCCTAGCGTCGCAACTCCTTTCCCCAATCGAAACCCTAAGCCCCTTTTCCCCCCAAAATCCGACCGCTCCACCATCCTCCTCCGCCTCCAACAACCCTAGCCGCACCTCCTCCTCTGCCTACCGCCGCGTCAGCCCCTTTGTAAGTAAACTGATTTTTACTTATTTTGAAACTGATTTTTACTTATTTTGAAAACTGATTTTTATAAACAAAAGAAATGATTTTTATCGTTGAAAGAAACCATTTTTGATAAGTAGAAATTATTTTTAAAAAAAGGTATAAAAATATGATAGCTAATTAAAGATATGATCTTTATATAGTAGATGATATAAAAATATTATTTTTATATAGGTAGAGTATTAAAAATAGGATTTTTTATTATAGGAAGGTTAAAAATATAATTTTTATATAAGCGAGAAGTTAAAAATATGATTTTTATATTTTTAAAGTATTAAAAATATAGTCTTTACTATATAGATGATAAAAAAAATAAAAATAAGAAAAGGCGATATTTTTAAATATGAAAAGGCGATATTTTTGAATATGAAAAGACGATATTTTGATATGTGTAGTGAAGTAAAAATATGATTTTTACTTCGAGAAAAATATAAACTTTATATTTAAAAGGCGAAATCTTTATTTTAGAAAAGGCGAAATCTATATATGGAAAATAGCGTGATAAAAATATAATTTTTATCTATATAACATAGTAGTAAAAATTCGATTTTTATATATTGAATAACGGAATAAAAATTCGATTTTTAAAGGTATGAAGCGATTATAAAAATATAATTTTTAAATTGAAAGTGAATAAATAAAAATGTGATTTTTATTTTAAAGACATCAAAATATAAAAATGTGTGATTTTTATATATGTAGTGGCTACGGCAACAAAGATGACGAAGATGCGATAGCGATGAAGATTTCTATCAATGAAGTGCCGTGAAGCTAGGATAGCTATCTGTGAGAATTTCTCACCTTTCAATTTCTTTTTCTAGTTATATATATATACTAGGATGCAGACGGTGCTTAGTAGCACCCGACACAATCGTCCACAGACCATGGACTTGGTTGTTTTGATTGCAAAAATTAGTTAGATGATTTGATTTGAAATTGAATTGTTTGGTGAAATGAATGGATTTGATTGATGTGTGAATGGCGTGGGCCTTCACTAGACCGGGGATAAGTTTAGGCCTCGTCCCGTTTCTAGTATCGTGCCGTTATGCCGCCAAAATTTTCTAAAATAAGTTAGAAAAATAAAAATATCATTTTGTTTAAAGAATGAACTGAATAGAAATTCATATGTTAAAATAAAATGTTTTATCGTTAAAAATATATTTTTTAACGTGAATATGAATATAGTGAATGTGTATAAATAAATATTCATTTACAAACCGGACGGTTTGTTTATGTACACTGATTTGACTGACATTGATTGGGACGATAAATTTTACACATCGCCCAACTGCACAAATAAAATATGTGTTTGATTGTTTGAAACCCCACACGGGTGTTGGGATGAAATTTGAAGTTCACTCATCCTGATTGATTAAATATGTCGATCGATTGATTGACAGGCTGTTATAAGCGTTAGATATCTATATTTGATGCTTATACAGTGCAGTGCACTTTGGTTGATGGTTGATTATTTTTCAAAGCTATTAGATACATGTGTTGTATGAAAATCCATATAATTAACTTTATATGGTGATTGATTGGGCCTCATTCCAATTTAGAAAATAAAGAATATTATATAACATAAATGTTCATGTGTTGACTGTACTCATCCGTTGAGATTAGTCATGTGTTGAACGAAATATTTTAATAATAAAATTTACTTCTTTATCAATATAACATAAATGTTCATGTGTTGACTGTACTCATCCGTTGAGATTAGTCATGTGTTGAACGAAATATTTTAATAATAAAATTTACTTCTTTATCAATATAACATAAATGTTCATGTGTTGACTGTACTCATCCGTTGAGATTAGTCATGTGTTGAACGAAATATTTTAATAATAAAATTTACTTCTTTATCAATATAACATAAATGTTCATGTGTTGACTGTACTCATCCGTTGAGATTAGTCATGTGTTGAACGAAATATTTTAATAATAAAATTTACTTCTTTATCAATATAACATAAATGTTCATGTGTTGACTGTACTCATCCGTTGAGATTAGTCATGTGTTGAACGAAATATTTTAATAATAAAATTTACTTCTTTACCAATATAACATAAATGTTCATGTGTTGACCGTACTCATCCGTTGAGATTAGTCATGTGTTGAACGAAATATTTTAATAATAAAATTTATTTCTTTACCAATATAACATAAATGTTCATGTGTTGACCGTACTCATCCGTTGAGATTAGTCATGTGTTGAATGAAATATTTTAATAATAAAATTTACTTCTTTATCAATATAACATAAATGTTCATGTGTTGACTGTACTCATCCGTTGAGATTAGTCATGTGTTGAACGAAATATTTTAATAATAAAATTTACATCTTTATCAATATAACATAAATGTTCATGTGTTGACCGTACTCATCCGTTGAGATTAGTCATGTGTTGAATGAAATAATTTAACAAAAGTAGTCACACGTGGACGGTACTCATTCATTGAGATTAGTCGTGTGTTGACAAAAAGAAATATTTGAAAAGAAATATTTGAAACGAAATATTTGCAAAAGAATATTTGAAAATAGAAATATATGAAGCCGTGTTGATTAGAGATGCGCCATTTAGACGTGAACGATATTTATATCGATTTTATTCATTTTAAAATGAATATTGAAAAGTAATTTTGAAATCGAATATAACGAATTGAATTGAAAACGATTTCGAAATGAATTGAATATAAAACGATTTCGAACTGAATTGAATATAAAACGATTTCGAAATGAATTGAATATAAAACGATTTCGAAATGAATCGAATATAAAACGATTTCGAAATGAATCGAATATAAAACGATTTCGAAATGAATTGAATATAAAACGATTTCGAAATGAATTGAATATAAAACGATTTCGAAATGAATTGAATATAAAACGATTTCGAAATGAATTGAATATAAAACGATTTCGAAATGAATTGAATATAAAACAATTTCGAAATGAAATGAATATATATAACGAATTGAATTCGAATTGATTATAAAACGAATTTGATTTCCAATGAATATATATAATGAATTTGATTCAAATAGAAAACGGAAATGAATGGAATATAAAATGATTTCAAAATGAATTGAATAGATAACCAATTTGAATTGAATTGAATAGATAACCAATTTGAATTGAATTGAATAGATAACCAATTTGAATTGAATTGAATAGATAACCAATTTGAATTGAATTGAATAGATAACCAATTTGAATTGAATTGAATAGAAAACCAATTTGAATTGAATTGAATAAATAACCAATTTGAATTGAATTGAATAGATAACCAATTTGAATTGAATTGAATAGATAACCAATTTGAATTGAATTGAATAGATAACCAATTTGAATTGAATTGAATAGAAAACCAATCTGAATTGAATCGAATAGAAAACAACTTTGAATTGAATCGAATTGAAAACGAATTCAAATTGAATAGAAAGCGAATTGAAACGAATTCAAAACTATTTATATAATTCGTTTTAAATAGAAATCAACGAAATATATATTATATATATTATATATATAATATAATGGCCTGAATAGAAGGCGCCGCGCCGCGGCAGTTCGTGAATTTCGACCATTTATTTCAAACGGACATTACGGGAGATGCGACCGTCGGATTCTCCTAAAACCGGAACCGTTGGGTTCATATCGAAAAGAGCTTTCTAACGAATATTAGAAATTTGAAATCTAACGGTTGGATTTGGAGATACGTCCAAATCAAATTTGAAAAAGGTCGCTATAAGTGCAGTTCGATGGCCATTGTTGGAAATCGATTGTACGGGCCTCAATAAAATTATTAAAAATATCAATAATTTGTGTAAAATCATAAGAAATGATTTGAGAGAAATTGGGGTGAAAAACTCCATATTTGAAAAGATAAAAATAAATTTTTATCGAAGTGAACTATATTGAACTAAATTTAAAACCCAATTACTTTTAAATAAATTAATTAGATTTAAAAAGGGGTTTTAAATAACCGGAATTTCTAATATATTTGATTGGATATAAAATGGGTTTATCGTGAACGGTGTTTTAAATAACACTAGTTCTTTAACCCGATAAAAAGAACGTGGTTTGGGTTTGTCGTGAACTGTGTTTTAAATGACATTAGTTCTTTTAACCCAGTAAAAGGAGTTTTAACGAATCTACAATTAGATTGAAAGGTGAATTGATAATTTAAATTATCAACTTTAGAAAATGAGCGAGAATGGAGTATCACCGGTTTTGCTCCAAAGCGATAGTTAAATCTTTAATTAGGTTTGAACGTGAAATGGTAATCAATTTTACCGATAACACCATGGTGTTAGATATGGAGTATTACCAGTTTTGCTTCATGGGATGAATAGGTTGGGATTGGGAAATAAAATAAATAATTACTTCGGTGT
The DNA here is from genome assembly GCA_030737875.1 of Allium sativum. Lineage (NCBI taxonomy): Eukaryota > Viridiplantae > Streptophyta > Magnoliopsida > Asparagales > Amaryllidaceae > Allium > Allium sativum. The sequence goes on from CM060920.1 coordinate 348,442,180, forward strand.
GGTTCGCTAATCTCGACTAGTTTAGAAAAACCATAATTTGGTTTAAAACGACATCCAAAGGAAGATTACAGGATAAATTTTAAAGAATTTATTTTGGATAAAATTAATGGGAACCTTTCCCTAAGAATATGGAATCTAGAAACTAGCTGTAGGTTGGCTAAGAAGAATGGTTTCCTGGGTATTGATCTGATGTTGGTTTCGGCCTTCGGGGTTAATGTTTGGGAAATTGTTCTCTTGCTAATTTGCGGTTAGTGACTAATGAATTGGAATGAGGCGTATGTTGTGTTTGTGTAACATTTGTTTTAATATACGCGGGTTGTTCGGAAAGTCCGGGTTTACACCCATTCTGAATAACCGATTCGACGATAAGTCGAAGATGAAGACAGTGGTTGAAGACCGGAAGTCTTCACATCGTTTGGATTATTACTGACGATCCTGATTGGGTTGTACACCCAAGAGGATGGAAATAGTTGGTGGTCGTCCAGACGTACTTGGAGATGGATGGATATGCGAGGAAAGTGCCTCCGGTTTCGTTCAAACCCAGAACGGACTGGTAGATGGATTGTGTGTCTGACATTGGATTTTATTCTGTGTTGATTGATTTCTATTAAATATACATCTGTTTGGCGGCGGAGAATTTATTCTTTTGCTTAACGCCCTTCTCTGAGACGTACGAGCTCAGAGGTTGTATATCGATAGATATCAATCGCATGGCATGAATTGCCTGTGTGGCATGCTAAGATGCAATGATCAAGGCTTTTGTTGAAAAGCAAAGTCTTGTGGTTGATGATCAAAGCACGCCTACGTGGCAGCTTTGTGTATAACGGGAATTCGCGAGCCTCACACCTCGGTATGAGTTAAAAACGGGATACGGACTGCAGGAAGAGCACGACGTTTCTTTCTAGCTTTGGTGGTGTTAGTGACTTACCAGCCCTGACATTTATATACTTTTCACCTATGTGGTTGTTGGAATGCGAGGAGCCTCGATTATAGGTCTGTAAGGATCGAGAAACGTGTGTTCAGGAATTGCCAATCCTCTAACGTAAGTGAGGACCGGCCCTGAAGCATCCAGGGGTTGCCCAGAGTGCGTAGCCCTGGGACATTTGCTAGAGTGTCTCGAACGCGGAGAGGAGCTTGCCCCTTGCCTCGACTCATGACGGAAATCCAATTTCCAATACGTGTATTGCGGTTTTAATTGTAGAACTAGTATGGCGATATGATATATGGTACCCATGCCGCCTATGATTGATATTTAAGATTGAAATTGTTTTGACACTATACACTTATTATAGTATCAAATGATTTGTTTTAAACGTACCAAGCATGTTTGGCTATTATAAGGGAAAACACTATCCTCCGGCTTGCGTTGCATTGTGTGATGGGACCTGGGTCTTATAATAGCTTCATTTTTCGAAAAAGCATTGCGCTGTTTATTCTATGCACTGGTATTCTTGGGAGAAAACCCGTTCCGTGTTATATGGAATGGTCCCTTGAATTACTCTCTTTTAAAATAAAGTTTTAATAACTGTTTTAGTTCTCACACCAGTCACATGACTGACCCGGAGTTTATTGTTTTAACCTAAACTCTGGGTGCCCCTATTTTCCGCACGGGCAGCTAGTAGTTTTGGTTTTGCAGATTTATATTCACAGGATCCTGGTTTACAGCTGGAATGATATCCGGAAAGCTCTGTATCCGTATATCACCTTCAGTTGTGCTTTGTATATTTTCCGCTGCTATGTAATTTATTGTAATCTCTGATATTTATCAAATGTATATTTATTCATTTATACTCTGTATATTCTTGTATCTGATGGAATTGTTGTAATAGCAATGAAATGTTCTTCTGTATGCGTTCTGATTTGTCCTGTTCTCAACGATCAGGGGTTTCGAATGGTCTAGATCGATTTAACGACTGATTCGGATCGAGCGAAATTCTCGGCCGTCACAGTAATTCAATATAAACTAAATTATATATTTTATATCGTCCAATTCACACCATATATGAATTCTGTTATTTTCGATTATTCCGAAAATATAAAATTTTCTAATATTTATATTAATTAAATATAAATATTATTTAATTTCAGTTATCGATATCGTTAAATCGATAATTAACAATTAAATAAATAAATTATTCGACTGATAAAAATGCGGGTCATTACATCTTTAAACTTAGACGTGTGTTTTTCTCACTCTGGTTCACCGGACTGATCCAGCGTTTGTAATGCTCGTGTTAGACTGAGTTGTACAGGTCCAGGTTAGTGGATGCTACGAAATCCAAAGACGAGCTAGAGGTGTTCAGAGTATGATATATAGTATTTATTCTGCTGTGTGGTTGTATATGAGGGCAAGTTATTATAGTTGTCCAGATGTGCTGATGTACTCTGATCATTGTAAGTATTTTTCAGGCTCTCGGTAAAGATTTATTTCTATATTATATTTTGTTCCGTTGCAATGTGAGACTCTGATTCTGTGTTGTGTTTATTCTTTTTATTCTCCTATACTAATATTTCTTCCTTTCTTATCTAACTCTCTAATTTCTTTCTAATAACTATCTGCTTTTATGTGCAATTTGGGTTGGACGTGAGTTGTGATTGTTAACTCAAAAGCTATGGGAAAGTCAGTATGTCACAGTGGTATCAGAGCTATTGGTTTAGTAATAACCTTGGCTCTGTTGCGTAACTCGATAGAGATGGGATTTGTAATATCTTAGATTGAGTTGAGTGTGTGTGTGTGTGTATATATATAATATATATATATATATAAGAGCGTATTTGTAGATTTTATATACAAATGTTTTGTATTGCGTTATTTAATCGGGTCGATTTAGAACTGCCAACTAATACGATATTGTTCTGTAAAGAGGGTAAATGAAATAATTCCCCAAAGTATATTTTGTATACAAAAGAAATAATTTTATGAAATTATTTAGATATTGATTTGTTTGATTGATTTGAATAGAATTCAAATTGGATTAAAAATTTGAATGGTTCAATATAACCCGAAGAGATTTCACATATGGAATTTGAGAATGGGAATTTTAATTTGGAATTAAAATGAATCAAAAATTTAACTTGATGATAAGTTAAATAAAAATAAAAGTGAAAATGGATGATTTCAAATTTTGGATTTTTAAATAGAAGTAAACTAATTTTGAAAATAAATTAGTCAATTGAATATGAATTGGAATTAACTTGGTTGACTGAAGTTAAGAATGGATATTGGAAACGAATTAAATAAATTTGAAATTTTATTAATGAACAATAGTTATGGAAATCAATTGGATATTAACCAAGTGATGTCCTAGTATGTAAACCAAAGTGAAGATAACCAAGTTAATATCAAGATTAAATATAAATTGAATTTAATAAAAAGTTGGATGGTTTGTTTATATTGGTTGTGCATTGATTGTAATTATATGTTGAATTGGTTGAATCGAAGTCATTAATGGTTTAATAACATTTTAATTAATTAAAGGATAAGGAATGAATTTCAGTTGGAATAGAATGACATATTAATTGAAAACCAAATGATTCAGCCCTATATTTACACTTGAATGATGCTATATATATTTGATTGTGTGTGTTTATTTTGTTATTCTGGTTAATTAAAAGAATGTTATTTAGAATTACATGTAATTGTTACTTACATTGAGTTGAGTTAAGTACAGGTACTAGAAGACTATGAAATTGGTTGTGGTTGCATAAATTGCACGTAAGTTGAGCAAGTATGCTCAATAACGCTCGTAAAAGGTACGCTTACACGAAAATTTAAAATTTTGGTTTTTGTTTCTGACCGTGTGGGTCGATGTATTTGTATTATTTGTTCTTGCGATATCGCAAAAGTCACTCCGTACAGTGGAGACTCTGCTAAATTTTTCTGAGAATTTAATGTGTTAGAAATTTTTTGATATTTTGAAAAATATTTATTTATGGTATTGAATTTGTTTTTTATTTAAAATAAATTAGATTTGGAAATTAATGGGATTTTAGCACATTTCTCACCATAGAAATTTCGGGGACAAAATTCTATTAAGGGGGAAGAATGTAATGTCCCGTATTTTTGGTAGTCAAATATTTAATTTAATTTTATTATTTTAAATATTATATTTGCATTTTAATATCGAATTCGTTTATTTAAAAAGACGTTTGAACGTTCAATTTATATATAATTTAAATCGAGCTCGAAATGGCTTGACAGTTCATAATATTGAGTTTTGAACTTTAATTGAATATACAAAATCTGTTTTAAGTCGAAATTCCATGAAACAAGAAACGTTTGAATCTTTTTTATTATAATTTTCATATAAAAGAGAAAAATTGCAAATTCGTGTTATAGATTGTTAGTTATGTTCAATTCAAATTTTAAGATAGTCGCTATGGAATTCGTTAGTAAATGATAATGTTTATTAAATTAATTTAATAGGGATTTCAATATGGTTTAGATATCGTTAACTCGATGTCAATATTGAGGTTTAAAATCCATACTATTTATATTTGAAGCTGTATATAATATTTTATTTAGATATTTAAGATAATAATTTATTATTATTTTATTGATTATTTTGGAATTTAATTAATATTTTATCGATATTTTAAAGGCCTTAGAAATAGCCAATTTTCGAACGACCTCCATTTACGATAAAACAAATTTTGTTGGATCTCGAATGTCAAAACATAGCATCTTGAAAATTTTGGGGGCAAACGGAGTTAATATGTGAGTGTATGGAATTTAATTGTAAACCGACAAACAATTTAAATTATAAAATACCGTCGTTTTCCAAACGGAGTCGGATTTCGACTGAACGAAATTTATTGGATCAGTACTAGTAAGTTATTGTTATGCTTCAAATTTTGTAGCAATCTGATAAACCATGTGATCATGGCAGTGTCAAACGCCATTGTGTTGTTTAATCGTTTATTTTATTTTGGCCAATTTAAACAGGGGTGACTTTAAGAGAATAAACGACTGGCCAAATTAACTCCGATTTTAACAAAATAAATTTCATTGGATCCGTAAGGAAAAGCTCTAGTAGAATTTCAAAGTTTCAAGTTGATTGGATTTATTTTGTGATCGGGGGAAATTTAAATGCATGATTTTTAGCCTGTGATTTATAAAGGACTTTTTACAAACGACCTCGGAATTCGACAAAACCTCTCCCATCGTGTCTGAAATATAATTTTATGCTAGAATTAGGATTTTCGTCTGGATCGGAGGTTGTTTGTAGTGGTTTTATCACGTTACTTCATGATGAAATCTGGTTATATAATATTTTATAATACATAGTTTGGCTATAAATAGGGCAACTCTAACCCTAATTCGCGTTGGTCAATTAAGTTTCCTAGTCAACCACTTTTATTTCTGTGCCTCCTTCTAAAATCGACGATCAGAAATGATCTATTCTTTCTCTCCTCAAAGCACGAAATCCGTTGATCTATATCTAAAATATCAAACTACATAGTCGTTCATCTAGTTGAGATGTGGAAGCTGATCGGTTGTGATCAACTTTGGCGTCTGGCTTGGCCAGATTCCAGCTAGAAAGTGCTCGAGGATCGACGTATATTGGAGGCAGATGTCAGCATCGAGCAGGGTAGGGTTTAGAGTGCATGGGGACAAGGCTGCGGCGAAGCCACCGGAGATCTCTGATCATGCTCAGGTGGAAGCGAGAGGGTGCGACAGTTTATGTTTTTGGTTGAGCATTGGGTTCCATTGAAGTAGTACGAAATAACGAAGAAGAATTAACGAAGAGGAATTCACGAAGTAGTTCGGCCCGTTTCCTTTAATCATGTAATTATTTTAAGCTAATCGAAGTCATCAAAAACTAATTAAGTTATAATTAAAAATGGATTTAACTGAAATATGATATGCTTATCTAATTTCTGAAATAAGGGACGTGAAGCGGGAGTTTTAAAGAGGAGGAATTGTTTTGTCTGTAGCATTTATGGGATGGAGAAAAGTCAAAAGGTGGGCTCGTTTTGTATTTTGAAGCAAGAAATTTCAATTTTGGCATTTAGTGGGTTTCGTGGGTGGAGTTTTTGAAACAAACGAAGTAGCAGTGGAAAAGTGGATCAGGGAAGGTGTTTTCAAACGTAATTAATATAATAATTTTGTTAATTCATATTAATTTGGAACTTTAATTATTTAATTAAACCTGTATTAACTAAATTGTATATAACTTTGTATGGTGTTACCAGAATTTAGCGAAACAAGATTTGCTGGAACCAAGGTGAAAAACAAACCATATGGAACAAATTTGGATGGAGATGGAAACAGTCGAGAATTACAGTTAAAGTAAACATTGTTTAATTTAACAGTAACCGAACCGTTACATCGATAAAATGGATCAAATCAAAGTGAGTTAAAGTCAATCTGTTTTTCCCTACTAAAATTTTATATAAGTCGGGTTATATAATTGTGTGTTATGACTACTGATGATTGACTGTTTGTTAAATATATAGTCATATATTGATTGAACCAATGAAATTAAACATTGTTTAATTTCAGTGGAAAACCAAATCGTTATTTTAACGATTGGACCCAGTGAAGGTGACTTACCTTATTGGTCATGTTTATAGAATAAACGTGTTTATTATAATGAATTGTTTGAATTGTTTGTGTATTAAATTTTATTATTGGCTGTTATAGAAATTATTAGTTTAGATATTTGATAATTCTTACTGAATACTTTTATTTGAAGTAACCTCATTTGAATGCTTGAAAGAACAGGTTGGAGGGCTCTAACTAGATTCCTCTAAATTTATTGTTTATTTTCATATTACAATTATATGAACTGTTCGACCAACCTGATTAGATGATTAATTTGTTTATTAATTGTTGAGTCATAATTCAACATTTGTTTTTGTTTCAACCAGTGGACAGTATTAATTGAGTATTTGGCAGCATATGGCCTACAAAATCAATCGTTTTATAAATGTTGATTTACCGTCAGGCAATTCAACAGGGATGAAGTTATAAAATTTATTTTATAACTGAAGATCGATTTTTAAATCTGTATTTGAATAAAAGTTTATTACAAGGAAATAAATCATTATAATTTATTATTAAAGTTTATAATTAATTATTAATTGTTTTTATAAAGTAAATTCTGACGTTAATCATATTTATAAATAAGTGAATGGAAATTAACCTAATGGTTAAAATTTGGATAATTGTTCTAAGTAAACAATTAAATGGAATTTTGTAAATTAATTTTATATTATTAATTAATCTAAACTACAAACTAATTTGAATCGGTTAATGAGATAACTGTGTTTTGAGTTGACTAAGTCGACCATTTTAATTAGGATTGAATATTAAATTAGTTTGTTTTGAATTAATCTAATAAAATAGTTTAACGAATATTAATTTTAATAAGATTTTAAAAATGGATTTACTATTTATTTTAGTTAATAAAGAAATTAACTACTTCTACAGTAGTTAATGATTGAAGTAAATTATTATTTTAATTAATAATAATTTAGGAAATTACTTTTTAATGAAATTCATTTAAAAAGTGATCGAAGTTAAAATGAAATTTAATTGTGGAAGGAGTTTGTGAACGGTTTTATACTAAAACCAGAATTTTTATAACAAAGTTATAAAAGGGATTTAAGCGAATACGATAGCCTAAAATAATTATTTTCTTAATATCTGAATTACGTAAAAAGGAAATTAGGATAAAAAGGGTCTATATTAAACCAGAGTTATATAAATGAGGTTTTAGGTGTTAAAGCATTAATTTTAAATTAACGTTACTTAATAATTTAATTAAGAAAAAGGGGGAAAATTGAAATAGGATTTTCAAAGTGGGAAATGGCTGAATGGATTAGAAAAAAAATTATGGTAAAAGTGAATTTGGTAAAAGAAGCGGGTCATAGGGTTGTATAACCAAATCCGAAATACAAAATGAATTTGTTTTAAAGAGGTAGAGGTTAAAAGGTGGTGTTTTATAAGAAATTACTTAATTATTGAATTAAGAAATAATGGTTATATTAGAAAAAGAGATTTTCAAAAAGTAAGAAGGTTTTATGAAACTGTATTTTGAATAAAATTGTTAAATGGATTTTGTATTGATATTAGAATGAAATATCGGTTTTTGGATTACAACTCGTATCTTTCTTAAGATAAGAATGTTGTTGATCAAGTTCTGAGAGGTAATTAAAATACCCCAACTTGAACGACTTCCGGATTATCTAAGGATGATATTAGTTTGTAATGGTAAAGAGGTTAGTAATAATTTATTATTTCCATTAGAAAAATAGTGATGCGATATTATTGGAGAAAATTTGAAGAATATATAATGAAGATCCCATAGTAAAGGAAATTAAAAAGATGTGAGAATACATAATGATGTTTCCAAAGTAAAGAAAAATATACGGGTTTTCGGGAAAATATAACGATATTTTCGAGATTAAAAGAAAATGTAAAGTCGAGTATTGAAATAGGGTTATACTATAAGAATAAGCATTGGTTATTGTTTTCAAGTAATGAAACAAAAGAGATTTCATAACGTTATTTTATGAGGAATAATGTAATAACCCGGAAATTCTGAGCCAATTTAAAATTTTTATTTTCGCTATTTTAACGAATTTTGAATATTCAAAATGAATTATTTTAAATAATATCGACGAGAAATTTATTTTGAATAGAAATAGATCGTATATATTTATTCGAATCGTCGTTAGAATATAAATAATTATTTATAATTATGAAAGGAATTGAAAATGGCGCGGTAGTTCGAAATTTCGATTTCAAAGTTCAAATGAGTGTATAGGATTCAAAATTAAACGGATTTTGGTGAAACCAAAAATATTTGAATCTAATTGAGAATATCTTTCCAACGAATCTGAAAAATCGAAATTTCATAGCGGGGATAAAAAGTTATGCCCAGTTGAAAATTCAGAATAGTCGCTATGGAATTCTGGCCCTTAAAAATCGAAATTTTGCAAACGACCTCGGTTTTCGATGAAACCACTTTTGTTGGATCCGCGATGTCAAGTTATTGCTAGATTCCAAAATTCGTAATTTTTCGAATCAATATGTGAGCATGGCAAAGGAAAACGCGTTTGACCAGTTTCAGTTGATTTTAATCGACTAGAAAATGGCCATTTTTCAAACGGTCTCAGAATTTGATGAAATTAGTTTTGTTAGGATCGTATCGTCAATACGAAGCTAGAAGTTATTATTTGGGAATTTTTAGAGTCCGTATGTAGCCCCGGTAAATTGAAATGCGCGTTCAAATTCCATATATAGAGTTGTATTTTGATTTTGACAAAAACTGGTCGAAACGATCGAATCAGCTTACGATACATATCCCATTGTGTTCAGAATGGGGGTAATTAGCTATGGACGACATCGGTGGGTTCGATTTTGAGTTCGAAATAAAAAGTAACTTTTTGAAATAAAAATAAGTAAAATATATATTATATAATGGAGCCCTACCCTTATACTCTCTTCCCTTTTCTTTCAGAACCCGTGGAGAAAAAAAGGGAAATAGTGTCGCCCCCCCCCCCCCCCCCACACACATCTGCCGCTTCTTCTTCTTCCTTCTCCTCTGGCCATTCTCCTTCCCTCCAACCTCCTCCCCCTTCCTTCCCCCTCTCGATTTGAAGCCGCACCCCCCTTATGTCCCCAAAACCGACGCCAGCGCCACCTCCGGCCAATGAGGCCCCACCGCCGACGCTCAGGCGCGCCCACACCCCCTCCGACGAACCCTAGCAGCCCGCCTTCCCCTTCAAACAGTGAGTTTTCACTGATTTCTCTTTATTTTATTTAATGATTTAGTTTATAAAATAGAACAAATATGATTTTCAGTTAATGAATAAAACTGGATCTTTATTTAGATGATTTTAGGATAAAGATTTGATTTTTATTTATATGGTTTATACGAAAAGATGAGATTTTTAAATTATAAAATGTAAAGATTATATTTTTATTCATGGAAAGATTATATTTTTATATAGTAAAGAACATAAAAATATTCTTTTTATATGAAGTAGCAAAGGAAAAATATGCTTTTACTTTGATTGAATCGAAAGTTAAAAATATGATTTATATAAGCATGAAGTTAAAAATATAATTTTAATATAAGTATGATAATAAAAATATGATTTTTATTAGATATGAAGATAAAAATGCGAATTTTATATTATATAGATAGGAAAAATTTGATCTTTGTATATGTAGCGAAATAAAAATCTGATTTTTATTATATATATGTGGAAATAAAAATGTGATTTTTATAGCGAGGATATAAAAATTCGATCTTTATATTAGAAGTAGATATAAAAATATAATTTTTATATAGGAAGGAGCGTTATAAAAATATGATCTTTATTATATGAACACCGTTATAAAAATAGAATTTTTATCAATATAGTAGCGTTATAAAAATAGAATTTTTATCTATATTGTAGCAGTATAAAAATAGAATTTTTATCTATATAATAGTGGTATAAAAATAGTGTTTTTTTATCCATATAGAGTGATTATAAAAATATGATTTTTATATACATAGCAACAATATAAAAATGTGATTTTTATATATGTAGTGGCTACGGGCAACGAAATTGACAAAAGGCGAGCACGACGAAGATTTCTACATATGAAGAGTCGCGGCGTTTGGTTTAGCTAGTCGGTGAGAATTTCTCACTTTAAATCTTGTTTTCTAGTTAAAAATATATACTAGGATGCAGACGGTGCTTAGCAGCACCCGACACCCGTTGTCCACAGACCATGGACGACTTGTATGCTTGTTTGATGTGTTGTGAAGTTTGTTTGTGATGTTGATGTGAAATGAATAATAAAGCATTCATGTGTTGAAATAAATTATTCATCGTTAAAATATGATCTTTAACGTGAATGTGAATAAATAAATATTTATTTACAAACCGGACGGTTTGTTTATGTACACCTATTTGAAGAATATTGATTGGGACGATAAATTTTACACGTCGCCCAACTGCACAAATAATATTCAGTGTTTGTGGATTGAAACCCCACTCGGGTGTTGGGATGATATTTGGCGTACACTAATCCCAATTATTTAGTTGTATGTCGATCGATTTGTGGACAGACTGTGTAAGCGTTAATTATTTATATTTAATGCCTATGCAGTTGTGTAGTGCACTTTGGATGATGGTTGATTATTTATCATTGCTATTATATACGTGTGTTGTATGGAATCCATTTGATTTACATTATATGGTAATTGATTGGGCCTCATTCAAATTGGGAAAATAAAGAATATTAAGAAATATATATTCATGTGTTGAATAGAATAGAGAATATTCATGTGTTGAATAAAATATAGATTCATGTTTTGAATAAAATATAGATTCATGTGTTGAAAATATTAATGTGTTGAGTAAAATATTTTAAACAATAAAATTCACATCTTTATCATAATTTTATAAAATATATTAAATAACAAAATAGTCATGTGTTGACGATGCTCATGTGTTGAGAATATTCATGTGTTGAAAGAAATATAGATTCATGTGTTGAATAGAATAAATATTCATTTATTGAATAGAATAACGAAGTTATTGAAATATATAAAGCCGTGTTGATTAGAGATGCGCTATTTTGATGCGAACGATATTTATATCGATTATATTCGTTTTTAAAATGAATATAGAAAAGGAAGTGATTTCAAAATATAACATTTTGAAAATATTATCATTTGTATACCAATGAAGTGGAATATTCAATTTTGTTTCGAAATTGAATATGAAGTTGAAATCGTTTCGAAAACGAATTTAAAACGATTTATAAAATACGTTTTAAAAGGAAATCGACAAAATATAAATAATATATATATATTATATATATAATGGCCTGAATAGAACGCGCCGCGCTGCGGTAGTTCGTGAATTTCGACCATTAACTTCGAATGGACATTACGGGAGATCCGACCGTTGGATTCTCCTGAAACCGGAACCGTTGGGTTCGTATCGAAAAGAGCTTTCCAATGAATACTAGAAATTTGAAATCTAACGGATGGATTTGGAATTATGTCCAAATCAAATTTGGAAAAGGTCGTTGTAAGTGCAGTTCGGTGGCCATTATTGAAAACCGACTATACGGGCCTTGATAAAATTATTAAAATATTAATAATTTGTGTAAAATCATATTGTATAAATTGGAAAGAATTGGGATGAAAAATCCCATATTTGAAAAGATAAAAATAGATTTTTATCGAAATGAACTAGTTTTGAACTAGATTTGAAATGGTTTTAAAATAACCAGAAATTTCCGATATACGTGAATTGGAATGGATTTGAATCGAAATTATCTTTGGAATATTTCGATGTCGGATTTCGTGATTATACAGATATGGTTATGGAAATTTGAAAGATATTTTATATCGTTATTTTCAATATGATATTTGTTGGTTTCAGAATTTGATTTTGAATATAAGCCAGTATATTTTCTATTCAGAGCCTTGTATTTAATAACAAATGGGATTTTGGGTTCTTCATGAATGGTGTCTTAAATAACACTGTTCTTGAACCCAGCTTAGAAAAAAATAAATTTTTTAATTAAGATTTAGTGAAATTGTCCAGTTAGTTAGTGTTTAATTGGAATTGACTTTAAATTAGTATTTGGGTTTATCATGAGTGGTGTTTTGAATAACACCTGTTCTTTAACCCGATTAAAAATAGAATGTGATTTCGGGTATATCGTGAGTCGTGTTTTAGATGACATTGGTTCTTTAACCCGGTTAAAGACAGGATATTGATTTTTGGGAAGATTAAAACTAAGTGGAGTTTTAATGAATCTTTAATTAGATTGAAATAATCGAGAATGGAGTATCACCAGCTTTGCCCCAAAGCGATAGTTAAATCTTTAATTAGATTTGAACGTGAAATGGTAATTAATTTTATCGATAACACCGTGGTGTTAGATATGGAGTATTTCCAGTTTTTCTCCATGGATGAATAGGTTGGGATTGGGAAATAAAATAAATAATTACTTCGGTGTGATTCGCTAATCCCGACTAGTTTATAAAACCATAATATGGTTTGAAATGATATCCAAAGGAAGATTAAAGAATAAATTTAGAAGAATTTATCTTTGATAAAATTAATGGGAACCTTTCCCTAAGAATGTGAATATTTGATTAAAGAATATTCTGAATTGGAATGAAGCGTATGTTGTGTTTGTGTAACACTTGTTTATTATATACGCGGGTTACTCGGAAAGGCCGGGTTTATACCCATTTTGAATAACCGATTCGACGATAAGTCGAAGATGAAGATGGTGGTTGAAGACCGGAAGTCTTCACATCGTTTGGATGATTATTGATGATCTTGATTGGGCTGTACACCCAAGAGGAGGGAATCAGTTGGTGATCGTCTAGACGTACTTGGAGATCGATGGATATGCGAGGAAAGTGCCTCCGGTTTCGTTCAGACCCAGAACGAACTTGTAAATGGACTGTGTGTCTGACATTGAATTTTATTCTGTGTTGATTGATCTCTATTAAACATACATCTGTTTGGCGGTGGAGAATTATTCTCTTGCTTAACGCCCTTCTCTGAGATGTACGAGCTCATAGGTTGTATATCGATGGACATCAGTCGCATGGAGTGAATTGCCTGTGTGGCACGCCTAAATGGCAGATGATCAAGGCTTCTGTTGAAAAGAAAAGTCATGTAGTTGATGATCAAAGCACGGCATGTGTGGCGCAACTTTGTGTATGGCGTTAATTCGCGAGCCTCACACCTCGGTATGAGTCAAAAATGGGATAGTGATTGCAGGGAGAGCATGACGTTTCTTTCTAGCTAGTGGTGGTGTCAGTGCTTAAACTGGATGACATTTATATACTTTTCACCTGTGTGGTTATTGGAATGAGAGGCGCCTCGAATATATGGTCGATTACTGGCACTTTATGAGCCGACGTACAGACCACTATATAGGTCCTATAGGACCGAGAAACGTGTGTTCAGGAATAACTAATCCTCCAAAGTTAGGTGAGGATCATCCTTGAAGATCCAAGGATCATTGTGTGTGGTCCTGAGACATTTGCTAGAGTGTCTCGAACGGAGAGGAGCTTTCCCCTTGCCTCGACTCATGATGGAATCCAATTTCCAATACGTGACTTTCGGTTTTATTTGTAGAGCCTAGTATGGCGACATAGTGGTATGGGACACTTATGCCGTCTATGATTGATACTTATGATTGAAATTGTTTTGAAACTATACACTTATAGTAATATCAAAATAATCCGTTTTTAGACGTATCAAGCATTCTTTGGCTATTATAAGGTAAAACCCTATCCTCCAGCTTGCGTTGCATTGTGTGATGGGACCAGGGTCTTATAATAGCTTCATTTAGCATTGCACTGTTTGTTTATGCACTGGTATTCTTGGGAGGAAACCCGTTCCGTGTTACACGGCATGGTCCCTTGATTTACCTAACTTTAAAAATAAAGATTAATAACTGTTTTAGTTCTCACACCAGTCACATGACTGACCTAGAGTTTATTGTTTTAACCTAAACTCTGGGTGCCCTTATTTTCGACACGGGCAGCTAGTAGTTTTGGTTTTGCAGATTTATATTCACAGGATCCTGATTTACAATTGGAACGATGCTCGGAAAGCTCTGTATCCGTGTATTACTTTCAGTTGTGTTTTGTATTGTTTTTCCGCTGCTATGTAATTTATTGTAATCTCTGATATTTGTCAAATGTGTAATATTTATTCATACTCTGTATATTCTTGTATTCTGATGGAATTGTTGTAATAAACAATGAAATGTTCTTCTGTTTGCGTTCCGATGTGTGTTGTTCTCAAAGCAATCCGCGCTTTCCTTACCGGGGAAGTTCGGGTCGTTATAAAGTAGTATCAGAGCTTTGATTTATAGAGCTCGAGAACAAGACACATTAGAACCAAACGAAAGAATTCATCAGATATTGGATTAGTATTATCCAATTAGAATAACTCGTTAGAGATGGGATCAGTAGTATCCTAGATCGAGTGTGAAGAGTATATTTTAAAAATTGAAAACAAATTTTGTTTTGAAAATTAAATTCAATTATACGTATTTGAATATTTTATTTGTATTGAATTTGGACAATCTAGTATATGATTATTTTGCATATACGCGTCATGAACGTATATTCGAAGTTTTAATATACTGGATAGATATAGAATCACATTCTACACACCCGGGGATAATTCTGATGATGTGGCCACATCATCAATATTTATGTTCGTGTTTCGAAGGTGTGATATCTATATATTTCCATTAGACTGGTGTGAGAACCAAAACAAGATAGAATTATTGTTGTGATTTGGCATCAAAAACATGATTTTCTGTATATATATCAAAATTATGAATTTGAAACGTTAATCCACTAATTAATTGATGGTTGTGTTGTTTGTTTATTTGTTTGAAATTTTGAACCATTTAGCCTAATGGAACCGAATATTGAACTGTATTGAAAAATGACTACAAATGCATGCATATACATGTATATCCATTGAACAGGTCATAGCAAGGAGGCTAGAGCAGAAGAATAAAATTGTTTGCCCGATAAATAGGTACATGTTTACTAATTTATTGGGTTTGGATGATTTTATGAGCCGATTGGCTAGCCGCTTGGTAGTTTCTTTTTCTTTTTGGATTGATGAGGGCCATGGGAGGCTATTTGAAATATCCCGAAGTCCCCGGTGCAGGGGAGGTTATGGCGAAATTTTTCGAAAATTTTGGGTGTTAGCTAAATTTTTGAAAATTTGAAAAGTTCTTAGAAACTGAAAAGTTGAAGAACTTAAGCCGTAAGGAAAATAATGGAAGTTGAGTTGATTAGTTAAACAACTTTCAGCTTCGTTCCTTTTCGGGGACGAAAAGTTTTAAGTGGGGGAGATTGTAAAAACCCGGAAATTCTGAGCCAATTAAAAAATTTTATTTTGGCTATTTTAACGAATTTTGAATATTTAAAATGAATTATTTTAAATAATATCGACGAGAAATTTATTTTGAATAGAAATAGAACGTATATATTTATTTGAATCGTCGTTAGAATATAAATAATTATTTATAATTATGAAAGGAATTGAAAATGGCGCGGTTGTTCGAAATTTCGATTTCAAAGTTCAAATGAGTGTACAGGATTCAAAATAAACCAGATTTTGGCGAAACCAAAAATATTTGAATCTAATTGAGAATAAATTTCCAACGAATCTGAAAAATTGAAATTTCATAACGGGAATAAAAAGTTATGCCCAGTTGAAAATTCAGAATAGTCGCTATGGAATTCTGGCCCTTAAAAATGAAAATTTTGCAAACGACCTCGTTTTCGATGAAACCACTTTTGTTGGATCCGCGATGTCAAGTCATTGCTAGATTCCAAAATTCATAATTTTTCGAATCAATATGTGAGCATGGCAAAGCATTTGACCAGTTTTAGTTGATTTTAATCGACTGGAAAATGACCATTTTTCAAACGGTCTCAGAATTTGACAAAATTAGTTTTGTTAGGACCGTATCATCAATACGAAGCTAGAAATATTTTTCGGGAATTTTTAGAATCCATACGTGGCCCCGGTAAATTGAAATGCGCATTCAAATTCAAAATATAGAGTTATATTTTGATTTTGACAAAAAATGGTCGAAGCGATCGAATCAGCTTACGATACATATCCCATTGTGTTCGGAATGGGGGTAATTAGCTATGGACGACAGTCGGTCGGTTCGATTTCGAGTTCGAAATAAAAAGTAACTTTTTGAAATAAAAATAAATAAAATATATATTATATAATGGAGCCCCCCTTATACTCTCTTCCCCTTCCCTTTTCTTTAAGAACCCGTGGAAAAAAAAAAGAAAAAAAGGGGGAAATCGCGTCGCCCCCCCACATCTGCCGCCGTCGCCGCTTCTTCTTCTTCCTCCTCCTCCGGCCGTTCTCCTTCCCTCCAGCCTCCTCCCCCTTCCTTCTACCTCTCGATTTGAAGTCGCGCCCCCCCTTATGTCCCAAAAACCGATGCCAGCGCCACCTCCGGCCAATGGGGCCCCACCGTCGACGCTCAGGCGCGCCCACACCCCCTCCGACGACGATTTAGCTTATAAAATAGAACAAATATGATTTTCAGTTAATGAATAAAACTGGATCTTTATTTAGATGATTTTAGGATAAAGATTTCATTTTTATTTATATGGTTTATAGGAAAAGATGAGATTTTTAAATTATAAAATGTAAAGATTATATTTTTATTCATGGAAAGAATATATTTTTATATAGTAAAGAACATAAAAATATTATTTTTATATGAAGTAGCAAAGGAAAAATATTCTTTTTCTTTGAGTGAATCGAAAGTTAAAAATATAATTTTTATATAAGTATGATAATAAAAATATGATTTTTATTAGAAATGAAGAATAAAAATGCGATTTATATAGATAGTAAAAATTTGGTCTTTATATATGTAGCTAGCAAAATAAAAATCTGAATTTTATTATATATATGTTGAAATAAAAATGTGATTTTTATAGCGAGGATATAAAAATTCGATCTTTATATAAGAAGTAGATACAAAAATATAATTTTTATATAGGAAGGAGCGTTATCAAAATATGATCTTTATTATATGAACACCGTTATAAAAATAGAATTTGTATCTATATAGTAGCGGTATAAAAATAGAATTTTTATTTATATAGTAGTGGTATAAAAATAGAATTTTTATCTATATAGTAGTGGTATAAAAATATTGATTTTTATCCATATAGAATGATTATAAAAATATGATTTTTATATACATAGCAACAATATAAAAATGTGATTTTTATATATGTAGTGGCTACGGGCAATGAAATTGACAAAAGGCGAGCACGACGAAGATTTCTACATATGAAGAGTCGTGGCGTTTGGTTTAGCTAGTCGGTGAGAACTTCTCACTGTAAATCTTGTTTTCTAGTTAAAAATATATACTAGGATGCAGACGGTGCTTAGCAGCACCCGACACCCGTCGTCCACAGACCATGGACGACTTGTATGCTTGTTTGATGTGTTGTGAAGTTTGTTTGTGATGTTGATGTGAAATGAATAATAAAACATTCATGTGTTGAAATAAATTATTTATCGTTAAAATATACTCTTTAACGTGAATGTGAATAAATAAATATTCATTTACAAACCGGACGGTTTGTCTATGTATACCTATTTGAAGAATATTGATTGGGAC
The DNA here is from genome assembly GCA_030737875.1 of Allium sativum. Lineage (NCBI taxonomy): Eukaryota > Viridiplantae > Streptophyta > Magnoliopsida > Asparagales > Amaryllidaceae > Allium > Allium sativum. The sequence goes on from CM060920.1 coordinate 348,460,367, forward strand.
GATAAATTTTACACGTCGCCCAACTGCACAAATAATATTCAGTGTTTGTGGATTGAAACCCCACACGGGTGTTGGGATGATATTTGGCATACACTAATCCCAATTATTTAGTTGTATGTCGATCGATTGGTCGACAGACTGTGTAAGCGTTAATTATTTATATTTAATTCCTATGCAGTTGTGTAGTGCACTTTGGATGATGGTTGATTATTTATCATTGCTATTATATACATGTGTTGTATGGAATCCATATGATTAACATTATATGGTAATTGATTGGGCCTCATTCCAATTGGGAAAATAAAGAATATTAAGAAATATATATATTCATGTGTTGAATAGAATAGAGAATATTCATGTGTTGAATAAAATATAGATTCATGTGTTGAATAAAATATAGATTCATGTGTTGAAAATATTCATGTGTTGAGTAAAATATTTTAAACAATAAAATTCACATCTTTATCATAATTTTATAAAATATATTAAATAACAAAATAGTCATGTGTTGACGATGCTCATGTGTTGAGAATATTCATGTGTTGAAAGAAATATATATTCATGTGTTGAATAGAATAAATATTCATTTGTTGAATAGAATAACGAAGTTATTGAAATATATAAAGCCGTGTTGATTAGAGATGCGCTATTTTGATGCGAACGATATTTATATCGATTATATTCCTTTTTAAAATGAATATAGAAAAGGAGGTGATTTCAAAATATAACATTTTGAAAATATTATCATTTGTATAACGATGAAGTGGAATATTCAATTTTGATTCGAAATTGAATATGAAGTTGAAATCGTTTCGAAAATGATTTTAAAACGATTTATAAAATACGTTTTAAAAGGAAATCGATGAAATATATATATTATATATATAATGGCCTGAATAGAACGCGCCGCGCTGCGGTAGTTCGTGAATTTCGACCATTGACTTCGAATGGACATTACGGGAGATCCGACAATCGGATTCTCCTAAAACCGGAACCGTTGGGTTCGTATCGAAAAGAGCTTTCCAATGAATATTAGAAATTTGAAATCTAACAGTTGGATTTGGAATTATGTCCAAATCAAATTTGGAAAAGGTCGCTGTAAGTGCAGTTCAGTGGCCGTTATTGAAAACCGACTGTACGGGCCTTGATAAAATTATTAAAAATATTAATAATTTGTGTAAAATCATATTATATAAATTGGAAAGAATTGGGATGAAAAATCCCATATTTGAAAAGATAAAAATAGATTTTTATCGAAATGAACTAGTTTTGAACTAGATTTGAAATGGTTTTAAAATAACCAGAAATTTCCGATATACGTGAATTGGAATGGATTTGAATCGAAATTATCTTCGGAATATTTTGATGTTGGATTTCGTGAATATACAGATATGGTTGTGGAAATTTGAAAGATGTTTTATATCGTTATTTTCAATACGATATTTGTTGGTTTCAGAATTTGATATTGAATATAAGCCAGTATATTTTCTATCCAGAGCCTTGTATTTAATAACAAATGGGATTTTGGGTTCGTCGTGAGTGGTGTCATGAATAACACTGTTCTTGAACCTAGCTTAGAAAAGAATAAATCTTTTAATTAAGATTTAGTGAAATTGTCCAGTTAATTAGTGTTTAATTGGAATTGACTTTAAATTGGTTTTGGGGTTTACCGTGAGCGGTGTTTTGAATAACACCTGTTCTTTAACCCGATTAACAATAGAATGTGATTTCGGGTTTATCGTGATCCGTGTTTTAGATGACATTGGTTCTTTAACCCGGTTAAAGACAGGATATTGATTTTTGGGAAGATTAAAACTAAGTGGAGTTTTAATGAATCTTTTATTAGATTGAAATGATCAAGAATGGAGTATCACCAGTTTTGCTCCAAAGCGATAGTTAAATCTTTAATTAGATTTGAACGTGAAATGCTAATTAATTTTATCGATAACACCGTGGTGTTAGATATGGAGTATTACCAGTTTTGCTCCATGGGATGAATAGGTTGGGATTGGGAAATAAAATAAATAATTACTTCGGTGTGATTCGCTAATCCCGACTAGTTTGGAAAACCATAATATGGTTTGAAATGATATCCAAAGGAAGATTAAAGAATAAATTTAGAAGAATTTATCTTTGATAAAATTAATGGGAATCTTTCCCTAAGAATGTGAATATTTGAATAAAGAATATTCTGAATTGGAATGAGGCGTATGTTGTGTTTGTGTAACACTTGTTTATTATATACGCGGGTTATTCGGAAAGGCCGGGTTAATACCCATTCTGAATAACCGATTCGACGATAAGTCGAAGATGAAGACGTTGGTTGAAGACCAGAAGTCTTCACATCGTTTGGACGATTATTGATGATCTTGATTAGGCTGTACACCCAAGAGGAGGGAATCAGTTGGTGATGTCTAGACGTACATGGATATCGATGGATATGTGAGGAAAGTGCCTCCGGTTTCATTCATACCCAGAACGAACTTGTAAATGGACTGTGTGTCTGACATTGGATTTTATTCTGTGTTGATTGATCTCTATTAAATATACATCTGTTTGGCGGCGGAGAATTATTCTCTTGCTTAACGCCCTTCTCTGAGACGTACGAGCTCAGAGGTTGTATATCGATGGACATCAGTCGCATGGAGTGAACTGCCTGTGTGGAACGCCTAAGTGGCAGATGATCAAGGCTTCTATTGAAAAGCAAAGTCTTGTAGTTGCTGATCAAAGCACGGCCTGTGTGGCGCAACTTTGTGTATGGCTTTAATTCGCGAGCCTCACACCTCGGTATGAGTCAAAAACGGGATAGTGACTACAGGGAGAACACGGCGTTTCTTTCTAGCTAGTGGTGGCGTCAGTGCTTAAACTGGCTGACATTTATATACTTTTCACCTATGTGGTTGTTGGAATGCGAGGCACCTCGAATATATGGTTGATAACTGGCACTATGTGAGCCGACGTACAGACCATTATATAGGTCCTATAGGATCGGGAAACGTGTGTTCAGGAATAACTAATCCTCCAAAGTTAGGTGAGGACCGGCCCTGAAGATCCGAGGATCGCTGTGTGTGGTCCTGAGACATTTGCTAGAGTGTCTCGAACGGAGAGGAGCTTGCCCCTTGCCTCGACTCATGATGGAATCCAATTTCCAATACGTGACTTTTGGTTTTATTTGTAGAACCTATTATGGCGACATAGTGGTATGGGACACTTATGCCGTCTATGATTGATACTTATGATTGAAATTGTTTTGAAACTATACACTTATATTAATATCAAAATAATCTGTTTTTAGACGTATCAAGCATTCTTTGGATATTATAAGGTAAAACCCTATCCTCCAGCTTGCGTTGCATTGTGTGATGGGACCTGGGTCTTATAATAGCTTCATTTAGCACTGCGCTATTTGTTTATGCACTGGTATTCTTGGGAGGAAACTCGTTCCGTGTTATACGGCGTGGTCCCTTGATTTACCTAACTTTAAAAATAAAGATTAATAACTGTTTTAGTTCTCACACCAATCACATGACTGACCTGGAGTTTATTGTTTTAACCTAAACTCTGGGTGCCCTTATTTTCGACACGGGCAGCTAGTAGTTTTGGTTTTGCAGATTTATATTCACAGGATCCTGATTTATATCTGGAACGATGCTCGGAAAGCTCTGTATCCGTGTATTACTTTCAGTTGTGTTTTGTATTGTTTTTCCGCTGCTATGTAATTTATTGTAATATCTGATATTTTTCAAATGTGTAATATTTATTCATACTCTGTATATTCTTGTATTCTGATGGAATTGTTGTAATAAACAATGAAATGTTCTTCTGTTTGCGTTCCGATGTGTGTTGTTCTCAAAGCAATCCGCACTATCCTTACCGGGGAAGTTCGGGTCGTTATAAATAAGTTTAATGGATTTCCGAATTATAGATAATGAAGAATGAAGTAGACAATGTTTGAAAGGAAAGGTAAATGGAGATTGAATATGTTATAAGAAATTTTTCTAATTATTTTAAATAAGTTTTTTTGAGAAACATTAAGGTATAAAAATAAGAAGTAAATACTGTGTTGAAAAGTTTTAAGAATCTACAAGTTTAATTTACCGTTCGGTAATGTTGAGTACTGAACCAATGACCTCGTTTATTTTCATGATTGTTTATTTGATATTTAAATAACCGACTATCAAATTTGACCTATACGATTGTTGGTACGGGAAGACCAGGATCGAATCTATATTCGGAAACCATTCCGACTAATAAGTACGAATAAGTGAAAGATGTTGACCGAGATTGAGCAATTGAAGACCGTGGATCTTCATAAAACGGAAGAATCGCTAATAATCTTTGGTCTACAGCCAAATAAATATGGTGGTTCTATCGTGGTTGGAATATATGAAAAGCAAGGACTTTTCGCTACCGATCCATGAGGTGATTCCTATATTGGATGCAGTAGGAGCGTACCTTCGGTTCATCCTGTTCCTAGATGACTTACACGGAAGAGTGTCTGACTGAGTATTTCCAAAGGGATCGCGCACGTTGATTTCTTCAAACGTACTATAGTTGTGGCGGAGAATGTTCATTCTCTTAGCTTAACAACTTGAGTATTTTTGTGGACATCAATTAGTGATTTTCTGGCGGATCTGGCGATGTGGCATTCAAAGTGAATGGTGGCCAGATGTTCCAAAAGAGTAAGTATGATCTCAAGCTTCATCAACCAGGAATGGCACAAAATCGGGTAGGTTGCATGGCTATGTGGATCGCACCCATCAAAAGGATATATCATTACCGGATCTGGTGAAATCAAATGCCTTTGATTGTCCATTTTTACTTCTATTATGTATGCTATCGGTTGCGTTGGCTGGCCCCTAACCGTGGTACTGATATTTCGGTACTCTCAAGAGAAGTAATGGGTCGGTCATGTTTAGCTTGGGTTGCAAGATGTTCTTGTTGAACCCCATTGTATTCATCTCCAGAGGTACATTGTCGGGAAGGTGGTCCCATTCCTTGCCAGGAAATCCATTCTCCCATAAGCTCCCGTGGTTTTGATTGTAGAATATGTATGTAGAGCGTGAGATGCAAGCGTTCTACGAAATTGATATTTATTTGTATTTAGACACTATTACAATATCAGAAAAGATATTGATTTCAAATTTTTTTTAGGTTATCGTAAGGTAAAAGTCGTTCGTATTTATGTGTGGATTAGGTCATACGATTATCATTTTCTTTTGAAAAGATTTTGACGTTAAAATCAAGTTGTGTGATGTTTTTAAACTTAGTGTGTATTTCTTACTCTGGTTCACCTGACTGATCTGGCCTTTGTAATGCTCGGGTTAGACCGGGTTGTACAGGTCCTGGTTAGCAGATGCTGCGAAATCCCGAGTCGAGCTGGAGGTGTTCAGACGTATGATATATAGTATATATTCCGCTATGTGATTATATGAGGATAGGTTATTATAACTGTCCAGATGTGTTGATGTACTCTGATGATTGTAAGTATTTTTCAAGCTCTAATTAAAGATTTATTTCTATATTATATTTTGTTCCGTTGCGATGTGAGACTATGATTCTGTGTTGTGTTAATTCTTCTTCTTCTACTATTCTAATATTCTTCCTTTCTAATCTCACCCTCTAATTTCTTTCTAATAACAATCTGCTTTTCTGTGCAACTTGGGTTGGACGTGAGTTGTGATTGTCAACTCAAATGCTACGGGAAAGTTAGTATGTCTCAACTTCGTCGAGTTATGTATTTTTCATCTTTATTACTTCATTGAATCACGTGTTTTGATTTTTGTTTCTTTAATATTATTTTGGTACTTAATTGATTAAGTCTATATTATTTATGCAACAAAAGACTTTATTCGAGTAAATTACTGAAAGAAGCAATAAAGAGCAGCTTCTTTGGAGTAAACTGTATAAAATGTATTTATTGTTTAACTTGAGTTGAGTTGATTGGAGAATGAAAAATAATTAACTCCCATTAATCATTGTTAACATCTTTCGTATTTAATTTAGAGAATTAATAACATATATTCCCCGAATTAATTTTTTTCCAATGCTTATTGTAACACCCAAAATTTAATACACTATAACCATTCTATAAAGACAATAAAATGGGAATTAATTAATTAAATATTTAGAGTAAAGAAAAACCAGCTTTACCTTGTGCTCATCTCGGAATTCTAGTTCATATGGACCATAAGTTTAAGTAAATCAGATAACGTATGAAGAAGTTATGAGCATAAGAAGTTTGTATACACATAAGGGGGTTATATATGAATATATTCAAATTAATTCGAACCAGAAAACAATGCAATAAACAGATCGTCAACGGGCATGGGTCGACCCAAGTCAAGTGGGGTCGACCTATGGGTCAACCCAGGGGTGAATTTTGTATTTTTGCTATTTTGTTGGCTAGGTCCATCACGACTCAGCGCTACGTTCATGGATTAGATTGAAAACCTAATATCTAAAGGTTAAGATTAGCTTTGTAAATCTATAAATAGGTGGCACTCTCCCATTTCAATACACATAATTATTCTTCGTATTCTCTTCCTCCATGGATCTATTTTAAATATATATATATAATAGGGAGATGCTGCTGAAGCCTAGATCTACAGAGATGATTCAAAATTCAAAGATAAGCATACAACAATAAAAGATATAGAGGTGGACTTTTCTACAACGGCATATATATATATAAGAGATCTAATCTCTTCTTCACCAAGACCTATTATGAGTTCCCTGTTATTTTCAGATTTGATACCTAGAACTATATCATGACGGTTAATAAAATAGGGTTTAAAACATATAGCGTTTATAAGATAATTTCTATACCTGTTCTTTCACTGTTATTCACCTATGTCGTTGTTATAAGTAAAATATATGCTTTTACTATCAGATGATTAATTAGTTATGTGTATCTATCTTCCTTTTCCCTATTTCTACTGTTTTAGTTATTTCTAGTCTTGCATGTATGCCTGTGCAGTCTGATTTGATTCTATTCTCCTTCATTTATTTTTGTCCCTTTTGTTTATGCTAAGCTTAGGCCTTTAAAATCCTAGGCCATGTCCGGTTAAAGTTTGTGTATAGTAAAATTGGGATAATAAGAAATGATATGAAAAAAGCGAATTTGGGCATATTGTTAAATTAAGGACTGTTGACTGTAATTTGGTAATGGGATAATATGCATATACTTGTACTTTCTGTAAATTGGAAATGTAATAAAAATGGATAATATGCATGAACTTGTACATGCTTTAATTTGGGTGCATAATTAAGTGGAATAGTATGCACATGTGTAAACATGTTAGATTTGACTTAATACATACATTAAGTGAAAGGACATGTCAAATTTATGTAAGTACCAGAAGTAGGTTAGTAAACTAAATAATTATGCATACATCTAGGCAGGTGCTTTGGGGAAGGGTTGTACACACATAATTACATGTAGTATTACAACCACGCTTATTAGTAAAACTAAACTTGCTAGGTTAAACCTGATTATTGATAAGCTAAGACGTCCCTCGTTCTGCTGATGTATCGGGTTTTAGGGACTCTTAAATCCTATTTACTTAGGGGCATAAGCTTAGGGGGTTTGGCTTGTGTCAATCTTGTTGTGTGGATCCCATATTAGTCAGTATCCATGTGGGTATTTTGTTAGAGGGCCTCGCACTAGGTATGGGCCAGGGCACGCTTTACTGAACTAGATAGTAAGAGGCTCAAATAGGGAAGGTGGGTACGGGCGTGTTCCGGGAGAGTCATGAGCGTGTACGAGTCCGATTAGGGAAACTAAGCCGTTGTAACACTAGTAAATAGGTCTGTGTTATTTAAGTTGCCAGGTTAGGGAGTGATACACCCTACTGTCGGGCCTGACACACGGTATTTACGTATTAAGGAGCCAATTGCATCGGTAGTAATTAGGGTACACTTAATCCTACTATTATGTAATTAGGGTAACACTTAATCCGATTATGTAATGAGGATACACCTAATCCTGCTGTTTAATCCTATTGTTTTTGTTAAGTAATTAGGTTAATGCCTAATCTTGTTATACTAGTATTGGTGCAGACATAACCTGTTTTAGCGATATAAATGAGTAGCATTACTCAATCACTGTTTTATCCTGTTATTCCTGTTTATTCATGTTGTTCTGTTTATCTTGTTTACTTATTGCCTTATATATTACTGTACTTTCTGACCAGTCTTGTTTATCTGTCTTAGTATCTCTATTTTATGCATATTTGAAAATCACTGGAATTCGCCAGACTTTATGTTTGACCTATTTTTCTTTTGCTTCTTTCCCCCTCAAGTCCTCAGAGTGGTAACACTCCTTAGTGATCAGGACTTTCTCTTTCAGCTTGGATTTAGATTTTCTGAGATGAACCGCTTTGACTTGCTTTCTACTATATTATGGCTTGCTATGAGGATATAGTTTTATATTATGCACTCTATTATTTTGCATTATGAGAAAAATTTGAGGTTTCTTTGTTTTTGATGTAACTGGTTTAATGATGTAACCTGTTTTGAGACGATGTTTTATTTTCTATATTAAAGTTGAAATTTCCACTGCTTACTATAACGCCCTATATTTTTAGTCATTTAATATTGAACATTTAAATTAGTTTTAAATGTTGAATTATAATAATAAATGGATTCTTATTGAATTTATCAACTTAATAATTGATGTACGATTTAATTCGAATATATTGAATAATCGTATACGAAAACGAAATACAATTGAATTCAAAGTTAAAATTAAATCAAAATGATTCTATCAATCAATATAAATTCTATTTGAATTAGAAAAATAGTAATTATTTATTATCGATGAATTTAATCGTTTGAAATCGATCTATATTTTAATTTATTTAATGTAAGCCTTAGAAACTGTCTCAAAATTCAATGAAACCAGTTCCATGATTCAAAATAGTGTATTACTATTGGATTTCAATTTTGGTAACATTCGAATTTATCGTTTGATTACACGGTTAGATAAAGCTTAGTAATTATTAAATTGAATTTAATTTATATAGTCAATTTAAATTGATATCTTTTCCATACGATCAAATTAGGCTTCGAGACATGTTCTAGCGTGTTTAGAATAGTAGGTAAACCCTAAAAATGTCATTTGTTACGCCTCGACTAGTGTTTCTTACCACGAGATATTTTTTAAAATATTATATTATAAAAATCAAATCATAACAAATACAACCAACCTATATATTTAATATATGCAGATCTATGCTTTCGTTTTAGCAGACCTATTTCCCTACTCGAGCTGAAGAAATTGTTTCCTCTCTTCATGCTGAAGTTAAACATCGAATTAATGGTGTGTACGTTTGTCTCCTATTCACATCTATAAATCGAGTTGTGGCCTTCACAACTTCTTCCCATTTTCTGAAACCATCCAAAAGCAATTCGAGCCAAATTTACTTTTGTTCCCTTTTCCAGTTAAACCGATTCAGCTATTAAAAAAAGAAACGAAAGGAGAAATCGCGATCTCTCTACGAGTTCCCTGAAGCTTGCTGGAGTCATGCGATGAAAGAGCGGTCAAACCACGATTTCGGGCAATCGCGATTTGGGGCTCTGAATTCTTTTGAGGGAAAACGAGGGTGCAGTAAAATTTGGGGTGAGTAGCAGTACTGGTATGCAAGCTTTAAGAATAGTGAGTATCTTCCGGTGCGAATTTGTGGTGGGATTCAAATATTGTTGATAATGATGTATGAAGTTGCGTGACCATGAATGAGGGAGTTGACGTGTTTTCAAAGGGGTGGAGTTCGACTGTATAAATGATGTACTGGAGTGTTGTGGTTTTACTCGATGTGGGCAGTGCAGTGGAGTTGAGGAATGGATGCAGTAAGTGGTTATTGATGGAGGAGGATTTTCGGGTCAGTGGGGAGCTGATCGACTTAACGTCAATGTAGGGTGGTCAGATGTGGTGTGCAGTGATGGGCTGATGGATTTGTGATAGTCAGCGGGGCAGTTGTAGCAGTAGTGTCGATGGTGCGAAGTGTTTGTTGAAATGTCGCAGCAGGTATGGTAGTATCGGGGTTGATTGTTGTCAACGTTGGCTAAATTGTTTTGGTTTAGGCAGTGAGGTATATACATTTTTACTGGAGTTTAAAAATACATTATACTTTATTTATTTAATTGTTAGTAGTTAATTTAAATAAAAAATCATTTAATCGAAAAATAAAATAAAATAATCATAGGTACAAAATAACTCGACTCAAGATAGATTCAGTTAAGTCGATTCAAGTAGATACGTAGCTGAGAGATATGGCATTTTAAAAGGACATTCGAAAATGGAAAGTCAAGGGGAGTAAATTCACCCTCTGGAACTCCTTTATAATTTTATTATGAACGAACTTTAATTTAAAATAATATTTATATGTTGTTTCTTGATTGATTGAGTGCATTAAATAATTGTTGATGAATTGTAGCTATTATATATAATATATATTAGTTATATTTAGGCTTGGTGGTTGTGGCTATATATATATATATATATATATATATATATATATATATATATATATATATATATATATATATTAGATATTTCCTACAGTACCATTAGCGGATGACCCTATCGCCCCACGATATATTGAGTGGATGACCTTCTATATCGCGATATCCTGCCTTGAAGCAGGATTGGTATTATTTATGTTGTCTAACATCTATGGATGCAGGAAAAACAGGTTGGAGGGATCCAACTGGATTCCTCCCAAATTTATTTATTATGGTTTCATATATTGTGTTATATAATGTATGATAAATTATTATTGTGTGTTAGATGTTTAAATAACACTAGCCCTAATTGTTGATATTGAAAAAAAAAGAAATTTAGGGTTTCAGAAAGGAAAATTATTTTCTAAAATAGAATTTTAATTTCGAATAGGCTAGGAAAATATGAACTTGTTATTAATAATAAAGACAAGTAGCTGAATTTATAAACAACACTTATAAATGTGATGAAGAAATCTTCATAGAGTAATTTGGAAATAGATTTCCAAATGTAAGAAATAGAATAAAAGGTGAGATTTAAATCGAGTTTGAATTACAAGCTTTTATTTATCTCAGGATAAGAACGTTATTGGTCAAGGTCTGAGAGGTAAATAAAATACCCCAACTTAAAGGACTTCACTATTACCATGGGATGATATTAGTTTGTAATGGTAAAGGATGTTGAATTAATTGATTATTCCCATAAAAGGAATTTATAATTGAAATTCAAGTATATCGATTATATAAATAATTTAACTCCAAGTGGATTGAATATATAATTTGATTTTTGGATAAATTCATAACCGTGATATGAATGTGGAAATAGATAATCGACAAGTTTGAACAATCGAGATTGTTAAGTCAGATTTGGACAATGGGCTTGAATTATTTTAAAATATTGGAAATGGAGTTGGAATTTATTTAGTAAATGAAGTTTAAACCTTTACATTTAATTTAATTAAAACGATCTCACCACAGCGCGGTAGTTCGTAATTCGACGATTCGAACATCAATTAGGTATATAAAACACAATATAAGTCAAAATTCAATGAAACAAGAAATGCCTGGACCTATTGAATGATAGTTTTCTAATGGAAGAGAAAAACCTTGATGTCTCCATATGGATTTTTAGTTATGTCAAAATGAAATTTTCGAAAAAACAGCGCTATAATCTTTTTTAAACCATAACGGTTTATTAAATAAAATAAAAGGATTTTGAGTGAATAAAAATTCTAATTTCCATTAGAAAAATTCAGATTTGAGTTATAAAATAAATATGAACTCAAGCGGAGTAAATGAAGTGATTTTTGATATAAAAATCAGATTTTTGGACTATGGAATGATATTAACATATTAGTAAAAGTAGTTAGTTAATGGAGTTTTGAATGGAACTTAAAGTGGGCCAAGTAAATTGGATTTGTAAAGTAGAATTTCAAATCGATTATGAGATTTGAGTTATAAATGAAATTCAATTTATTTATAAGTGGATTAAAATATGTTTGAACTAATTCAAGAATTAATTAGTGGAATTGAATGCGATTAAATCAAAATAGTTGTATGGATTGAAATAAAATGAAAATGCAGGTGCATGTATATTAGACAGGTATGGGATAAAGTGAACGAAGAATATTTCGAAATACCTAATAAAAAGATACACATTTAATTCGATATGAGATTTTTATGAGCGTATTGGGCAAGCCACTTTCCCTTTTGATTTTCTTTTTGAATGGGAAGGGCCTAGAGAGGCGAGTTGTAGTTGTACTGATTAAACCGTACAAAGGAGACGCAGGCGAAATTTTCCAAAAATTTAAGGAGTTAGAATATTTTTAAGAAGTTTGATAACTGGAAATCAATATATCGAAATATATAGAATTCGATAAGGAAATGATTTAATTAATGAAATATTGGAAGGAGCCAGTGATTGTTTGATGCTTAGTCAATAATATTCCAGTTGGAAATTTGTTTTCCTTCGATAGTTAAATAATCGACTATCGAAGTTTTTGACCATCGTTGTCAATACGGAGAGACCGGTTGGATTCATTATCTGAAAACCACTCTGTATGGCATAAGTGTTGCGAATCAAATCAAGTTGAAGATTATTGAAGATGGAGTGAAGTGCAAGAGCTTTTTATGTTAATCTTAGGTAGAAATTGCCTAAGATGGATTAATGGAAATTGTGCCTTAGGTTTCATTCAGTCCTAAAATGAAAACATATAGACGAATATATGATAGAGTATTTCCAACGATCACTCCCCGTTGATTTTTCGAATACACCAAGTTGGTAGGAGAAGGCAACTGTGAAGACCCGTAACTTCCCCGTAAAGGAAAGCGTCGGATAGTTCGAGAACAAACCACAACAGAACGCATATAGAAGAACATTTCATTGTATATAACAACAATGCATCAGATTACAAGAATATACAGAGTATAAAAGAATATTACACAGAAATATCAGAGATTTAAATTACATTTAAATACATAGCAGCGGAAAATAATACAATACACAACTAGAATGAGATATACGGATACAAAGCTTCCCGGATATCGTTCCAGTCGTAAACCAGGATCCTGTGAATATAAATCTGCAAAACCAAAACTACTAGCTGCCCGTGTCAAAATAAGGGCACCCAGAGTTTAGGTCAAAACAATAAACTCCAGGTCAGTCATGTGACTGGTGTGAGAACTAAAGCAGTTATAAATCTTTATTTTCAAAGCTAGGTAAAACAAGGGACCACGCCGTATAACACGGAACGGGTTTCCTCCCAAGAATACCAGTGCATAAGACAAACAACGCAATGCTAAATAAAGAAAAATGAAGCTGTTATAAGACCCAGGTCCCATCACACAATGCAACGCAGTCGAGGATAGGGTTTTCCCTTATAACAGCCAAAGAATGCTTGATACGTTTAAAACAAATCATTTGATACTATTATAAGTGCATAGAGTATAAAACAACTTCAAATCATAAGTATCAATCATAGGCGGCATGAATGCCCCATACCACTATGTCGCCATATATAGGTTTACAAATAAAACCGCAAATGTCACGTATTTGGAAATTGGGTTTCCATCTATGAACCGAGGCTAGGGGCAAGATCCTCAACCGATTCGAGACGCTCTAGCCCGCCCCTCAGGAACAGCCGCAACTGCCCCTTGGATCGTCAGGGCCGGTCCACACGGAGTGGATTATTATGCCTGAACAATACGTCTCCCCACCCTATGGGGTGTAAGTCTGGTCCGTCAGCCGACCAGAATGCATTCGGCCGAAACCGATATAACCGAGGCGCCTCGCAACAGCAACAACAACATAAGTCAAACTCGTCAGGGCGTGTAAAACCACTGACGCCACTTCTAACTAGAAAGAAACGCATGCCCTCCCTGAGGTCCGTCTCCCGTTTTTGATTCATACCGGGTGTGAAACTCGCGAATCAAACGTTACACAAAGCTACGCCACAAAGGTCGTGCTTTGATCATCAACCACAAGACTTTGCTTTTCAACAGAAGCCTTGATCATTTGCATCTTAGCATGCCACACAGGCAAGCCATCCTATGCAACCGATATCAGTCACACAGAATGAAATCCGATGTCAGACACACAGTCCATTTACAAGTCCGTTCTGGGTCTGAACGAAACCGGAGGCACCTAGTACCCCGCATATCCATCGATCTCCAAGTACGTCTGGACGATCACTAACTGTTTCCATCTTCTTGGGTGTACAGCCCAATCAAGATCATCAGTTATCACCCAAACGACGTGAAGACCTCCGGTCTTCGACCATCGTCTTCGTCTTCGACTTATCGTCGTATCAGTTACTCAGAATGGGATAAACCCGGTCTTTCCGAATAACTCGCGTATATTTTAAATAAGTGTTACACAAACACAACATACGCCTCATTCCAATTCATTAGTCACTAACCGTAAATTAATCAAGAGAATAATTCCCCAAATATTAACCCCGAAGGCCGAAACCAACATCAGATCAATATCCAGAAAACCATTCTGCTTGGCTAACCGCCAGTTAGTTTCTAAATTTCACATTCAAATCTAATTACAGATTTATCTATCGCCTGGAGCAAAACTGGTGATACTCCATTCTCGATCTTTTCAATCTAATTAAAGATTCATTAAAACTCCACTTAGTTTTAATCATTATCTGGGTTAAAGAATCAGTGTCATTTAAAACACGATTCACGATAAACCCAAAATCACATTCCATTAATTATCGGGTTAAAGAACAAGTGTTATTTAAAACACTGTTCACGATAAACCCAAAAATCAATACCAATTCAATTCCAATTAAATATCATTTAATTGGTACACTTCATTAAATCTAAATAAAAAGATTTAATCTTTTCTCAACTGGGTTCAAGAACAGTGTTAGTGAAGACACCATTCACGACAAACCCAAATCACATTCGATATTCAATACAAGGCTCTGAATAGAAAATATATCGGCTTATATTCAATATCGAATTCTACGACTAACAAATGTCGTATTGGAAATAACGATACAAATATATATCTTTCAAATTTCCATAACAACACCTGTAATGTCACGAATTCCAACATCGAAATATTCCGAAGACAATTTCGATTCAAATCCACTCCAATGCAATCATTGGAAATTTTGGTTATTTTCAAAACCATTTCAAATTCAATTTATTTATTTAAAAATAAATAGAATTATAATTCTAGTTCAAAACTAGTTCATTTCGATAAAAATCCATTTTTTTATCTTTTCAAATATGGAGATTTTCACCCCAAACTTTCACAAATCATTTCTTATGATTTTACACAAATTATTACTATTTTTAATAATTTTATCAAGGCCCGTACAGTCGATTTCCAACAATGGCCATCGAACTGCACTTACAACGACCTTTTTCGAATTTGATTTGGACGTATCTCCAAATCCAACCGTTAGATTTCAAATTTCTAACATTAATTAGAAAGCTCTTTTCGATACGAACCCAACGGTTCCGGTTTTAGGAGAATCCGACGGTCGGATCTCCTGTAATGTCCGTTTGAAATAAATGGTCGAAATTCGCGAACTGCCGCGGCGCGGCGCGTTCTATTCAGGCCATTATATTATATATAATATATATAATATATATTTCGTCGATTTCTATTTAAAACGAATTATATAAATAGTTTTGAATTCGTTTCAAAAACATTTTCAACTTCCATTTCAATTCAAATCAAAATTGAATTCTTCTTTATAAATTCGTTTTAAAATCCATTTCTATTCAATTCAAATTTCAATTCAATTTGAATTTATTTCACTTCGCTTTCAATTCAATTCGAATTCGTTTTCAGTTCAATTCATTTCGAAATCGTTCTCAATTCAATTCATTTTGAAATCGCTTTCAATTCAATTCCTTTCGAATTCGTTTTCAATTCAATTCATTTCGAATTTGTTTTCAATTCAATTCATTTCGAATTCGTTTTCAATTCAATTCATTTCGAATTCGTTTTCAATTCAATTCATTTCGAATTCGTTTTCAATTCAATTCATTTCGAAGTCGTTTTCAATTCAATTTGAATTCGTTTTCAATTCAATTTATTTCAAAATATTTGATTTCGAAATCACTTTTCAATATTCATTTTAAAATGAATAAAATCGATATAAATATCGTTCACGTCAAAATGGCGTCAATCTAATCCTCACGGCTTCACATATTTCTATTTTCAAATATTCTATTTCAAATATTTCTATTTCAAATATTTCTATTTCAAATATTTCTATTTCAAATATTTCTTTTTTTTTCTTCGAAACTGGAATGAGGCCCAATCAATTACCATATAATGTTAATTATATGGATTTTCTACAACACATGGATATATCAACAACGATGAATAATCAACCATCAACCAAAGTGCACTACACTGTATAAGCATCAAATATAGACATTTAACGCTTATAGCAGCTTGTCAATCAATCGATCGACAGATTTAATCAATCAGGATGAGTGAACTTCAAATTTCATCCTAACACCCGTGTGGGGTTTCAAACAATCAAACACATATTTTATTTGTGCAGTTAGGCGATGTGTAAAATTTATCGACCCAATCAACGTCATTCAAATAGGTGTACATAAACAAACCGTCTGGTTTGTAAATGAATATTTATTTATTCACATTCACGTTAAAAATTATATTTTTAACGATAACACATTTTATTTTAACATATGAATTTCTATTCAGTTCATTCGTTAAATAAAATGCTATTTTTATTTTTCTAACTTATTTTAGAAAATTTCGGCGGCATAACGGCACGATACTAGAAACGGGACAAGGCCTAGCCTTATCCCCGGTCTAGTGAAGGCCCACGCCATTCACACATCAATCAAATCCATTCGTTATGCAAACCACAAACTTTGGAGTAAGGATCTAACCTAGCCTTACCCCTTCGCCTTATAACGGCGCACGTCTAATCCTAACCAATTTATCGATTCGATTTTTCACACCACAAACCACATTCAAACCAATATCGCAATCAATCACCAAACAGTCAAACAAACAAGTCCATGGTCTGTGGACGATTGTGTCGGGTGCTACTAAGCACCGTCTGCATCCTAGTATATATATATAACTAGAAATATAAATTGAAAGGTGAGAAATTCTCACATATAGCTATCCTAGCTCCACGGCACTTCATTGATAGAAATCTTCATCGCTATCGCATCTTTGTCACCTTCGTTGCCCGGATCCTTTACATATGTAAAAATCGAATTTTTAGTTCGCTATTCAATATATAAAAATCGAATTTTTAGTTCGCTATTCAATATATAAAAATCGAATTTTTAGTTCGCTATTCAATATATAAAAATCGAATTTTTAGTTCGCTATTCAATATATAAAAATCGAATTTTTAGTTCGCTATTCAATATATAAAAATCGAATTTTTAGTTCGCTATTCAATATATAAAAATCGAATTTTTAGTTCGCTATTCAATATATAAAAATCGAATTTTTAGTTCGCTATTCAATATATAAAAATCATATTTTTCTATCGAAGTTCAATATTCAATATATAAAAATCATATTTTTCTATCGAAGTTCAATATATAAAAATTCCATTTTTCTATCGAAGTTCAATCTTCTCTGTCGCTTCATATATAAAATAAAAATCAGATTTTTATTTCGTTACATACACAAAGATGATATCTTTATATTCTCTATCCTATAAAGATTATATTTTCAATACTTTAAAAATATAAAAATCATATTTTTAATACTTTAAAAATATAAAGATCATATTTTTACAAAAATATAGATCCCGCCTTTTCCATTTTAAAGATCAAATCTTTTCTTTTACCTTTTCAAGTTTAAATCTTTTCTCTTTTTAAAATCTTTAATCAGTTTTTAATTTCTTTTTAAAAACAGTTTTTATAACTTACTTCTTTTAAAAATTCTGTTTTAAAAACTTAAAACAAAAATCAGTTTTCTATATTCAAAAATTCAGTTTTTAAATTCTTAAAAATCCAGTTTTTAACTTTTAAACATTTTCAGTTTTTATATTCTTTTTACTTTTATATAAAAAAAAACAGTTTTACTAACTAAAAAAAAACAGTTTTCTTTCTTTTTAAAAAAACAGTTTTACACAAAAAAAAAAAACAGTTTTTAATACTTTTAAAAATAAAAATAAAAATACTTACAGATAAGGGGGGGGGGGGTTTCTGCAGATCGTCGGAGGGCGTGCTGGTCCGAGCTGGTGGTGCGGAGGCGGATTAGTGGGGTTCGATTCGAAGTGGAACAAAGGGGGGGGGTTCGCTGTAATCGAGCGGAGGGGTTCAGGGCTTCGGGGTTTCGTTCGAGGCTGGAAGGAAAGAAGGAGAAGGCGGAGATTGAGGGAGGGAGGCGCGCCAGAGGTGGGTGGCTCCATCGCGGCGGCGACGGATGTAGGGTGGAGGCGGCGGCTCGATTTCTTTTTTTTTTTTTTTTTTCTTTCCTTATTTTTATTTTCTGTTAAATGATCGGGGGGGGGGCCAGCGGGTTAATGGAAGAGAGATATTATTTTTTTTTTTTTTTTTTTTTTATTTAATTATTTCGTTTTATCCTAAAGAGTTGACTTTTACATATGACCTCGAAACGAGGCCCACCGCCTGTCGTCCATAGCGTTTTACCCCCATTCCGAACACAATGGGCTATGTACCGCAAGCTGAATTGATAGTTTGAATCAGTTTCCTTTTGAATTTTCATTTAAATCACTATATTGAATTTTAAACGTACATTTCAAATCACCGGGGTCACATACTAACTAGAAAAATTCCCGAAAAATTATTTCTAGCTTCGTATTGACGATACGGTCCTAACAAAACTAGTTTCGTCGAAATCTGAGACCGTTAGAAAAATGGCCAATTTCCAGTCGATTAAAATCAACTGAAACTGGTCAAACGCGTTTTCCTTTACCACGCTCACATATTGATTCGAAAAATTATGAAATTTGAAACCTAGCAATAACTTTACATCACGGACCCAACAAAACTGGTTTCGTCGAAATCCGAGTCGTTTGCAAAATGTCCATTTTTAAGGGCTTGAATTCCATAGCGACTATTCAGAATTTTCAACTGGACATATCTTTTGATTCCTGATATGAAATCTTGATTTTTCGGATTCGTTGGAAAGATATTCACTATTAGATTCCATTATTTTTGGTTTCACTAAAATCCGGATTGTTTTGCACCCGGTACATTCAATTGAAGTTTGAAATCGAATTATCGAACTACCGCGCCATTTTCAATTCCTTTTATAATTATATATAATTATTTATATTCTAACGACGACGCGTATAATATATACGTTCGAATTATATTCAAAATAAATTTCTCGTCGATATTATTTAAAATAATTCATTTTAAATAATTAAAATTCACCAAAATTACCAAAATAAAAATTTTAAACTGGCCCAGATTTTCGGGTTGTTACAATCTCCCCCACTTAAAACTTTTCGTCCCCGAAAAGGAACAAAGTCGAAAGTGGTTTGATTAATCAACTCTACGCTCGATCTGGCTTCCATTCTCCAACTTTTCAGTTTCTGAGAATTTCAAAAATTTCAAAAATTTGGCTAACACCCTAAATTTTTGAAAAATTTCGCCATAACCTCCCCTGCACCGGGAGCATCGGGGAATTTCAAATAGCTTCCCCGGTCCTTCAGATCTCAAAAAGAAAAAGAAAAAGCCAAGCGGCTAGCCAATAGGCTCACAAAATCATCACCACCCAAACAAAACAGTAAATTTTGTAGTAAACATGTACCTATTTGTCGGGCAAACAAATTTTATTCTCTGGCTCTAGCCTCCTTGCTATGACCTGTTCAAAGATACATATGCATATGCAAGCAAATGCGACCAAATTTCAATACAAGTCAATATTTGATTCAATTAGGCTAAATGGTTTAAAATTAGCAAACAAATGAACAAACAACACAAACATCAATCAATTAGTGAATTTAACGTTTCAAATTCATAATTTTGATACATATACAAAAATCATGTTTTTGATGCCAAATCACAACAATAGGCCCTATCTAATTTTTGGTTCTCACACCAGTCAATAGGAAATATATAGATATCACACCTTCGTCACACGAATATAAATTCTGACGATGAGTACTCAACCATCAGAATCATCTTCGGGCCACTAGAGTATGATTCTATATCTATCCAATATATTAAAACTTCGAATATACGCGGATCAGACGTATACGCAAAATCTTTATATACTGGACTGTCCAACTCAATATAAATAGATAATCAGATACGAATAATTGATTTAAATTTTCAAAACAAAAATTGTTTTCATTTTAAAAATATACTCTTCACACTCGTTCTAGGATACTACTGATCCTATCTCTAACGAGTCATTCCCATTGGATATTACTAATCCAATATCTGATGAATTCTTTCGTATGGTTCTAATGTGTCTTGTTCTCTGAGCTTTGTAAACCAAAGCTCTGATACCAACTGTGAAGACCCGTAACTTCCCCGTAAAGGAAAGCGTCGGATAGTTCGAGAACAAACCACAACAGAACGCATATAGAAGAACATTTCATTGTATATAACAACAATGCATCAGATTACAAGAATATACAGAGTATAAAAGAATATTACACAGAAATATCAGAGATTTAAATTACATTTAAATACATAGCAGCGGAAAATAATACAATACACAACTAGAATGAGATATACGGATACAAAGCTTCCCGGATATCGTTCCAGTCGTAAACCAGGATCCTGTGAATATAAATCTGCAAAACCAAAACTACTAGCTGCCCGTGTCAAAATAAGGGCACCCAGAGTTTAGGTCAAAACAATAAACTCCAGGTCAGTCATGTGACTGGTGTGAGAACTAAAGCAGTTATAAATCTTTATTTTCAAAGCTAGGTAAAACAAGGGACCACGCCGTATAACACGGAACGGGTTTCCTCCCAAGAATACCAGTGCATAAGACAAACAACGCAATGCTAAATAAAGAAAAATGAAGCTGTTATAAGACCCAGGTCCCATCACACAATGCAACGCAGTCGAGGATAGGGTTTTCCCTTATAACAGCCAAAGAATGCTTGATACGTTTAAAACAAATCATTTGATACTATTATAAGTGCATAGAGTATAAAACAACTTCAAATCATAAGTATCAATCATAGGCGGCATGAATGCCCCATACCACTATGTCGCCATATATAGGTTTACAAATAAAACCGCAAATGTCACGTATTTGGAAATTGGGTTTCCATCTATGAACCGAGGCTAGGGGCAAGATCCTCAACCGATTCGAGACGCTCTAGCCCGCCCCTCAGGAACAGCCGCAACTGCCCCTTGGATCGTCAGGGCCGGTCCACACGGAGTGGATTATTATGCCTGAACAATACGTCTCCCCACCCTATGGGGTGTAAGTCTGGTCCGTCAGCCGACCAGAATGCATTCGGCCGAAACCGATATAACCGAGGCGCCTCGCAACAGCAACAACAACATAAGTCAAACTCGTCAGGGCGTGTAAAACCACTGACGCCACTTCTAACTAGAAAGAAACGCATGCCCTCCCTGAGGTCCGTCTCCCGTTTTTGATTCATACCGGGTGTGAAACTCGCGAATCAAACGTTACACAAAGCTACGCCACAAAGGTCGTGCTTTGATCATCAACCACAAGACTTTGCTTTTCAACAGAAGCCTTGATCATTTGCATCTTAGCATGCCACACAGGCAAGCCATCCTATGCAACCGATATCAGTCACACAGAATGAAATCCGATGTCAGACACACAGTCCATTTACAAGTCCGTTCTGGGTCTGAACGAAACCGGAGGCACCTAGTACCCCGCATATCCATCGATCTCCAAGTACGTCTGGACGATCACTAACTGTTTCCATCTTCTTGGGTGTACAGCCCAATCAAGATCATCAGTTATCACCCAAACGACGTGAAGACCTCCGGTCTTCGACCATCGTCTTCGTCTTCGACTTATCGTCGTATCAGTTACTCAGAATGGGATAAACCCGGTCTTTCCGAATAACTCGCGTATATTTTAAATAAGTGTTACACAAACACAACATACGCCTCATTCCAATTCATTAGTCACTAACCGTAAATTAATCAAGAGAATAATTCCCCAAATATTAACCCCGAAGGCCGAAACCAACATCAGATCAATATCCAGAAAACCATTCTGCTTGGCTAACCGCCAGTTAGTTTCTAAATTTCACATTCAAATCTAATTACAGATTTATCTATCGCCTGGAGCAAAACTGGTGATACTCCATTCTCGATCTTTTCAATCTAATTAAAGATTCATTAAAACTCCACTTAGTTTTAATCATTATCTGGGTTAAAGAATCAGTGTCATTTAAAACACGATTCACGATAAACCCAAAATCACATTCCATTAATTATCGGGTTAAAGAACAAGTGTTATTTAAAACACTGTTCACGATAAACCCAAAAATCAATACCAATTCAATTCCAATTAAATATCATTTAATTGGTACACTTCATTAAATCTAAATAAAAAGATTTAATCTTTTCTCAACTGGGTTCAAGAACAGTGTTAGTGAAGACACCATTCACGACAAACCCAAATCACATTCGATATTCAATACAAGGCTCTGAATAGAAAATATATCGGCTTATATTCAATATCGAATTCTACGACTAACAAATGTCGTATTGGAAATAACGATACAAATATATATCTTTCAAATTTCCATAACAACACCTGTAATGTCACGAATTCCAACATCGAAATATTCCGAAGACAATTTCGATTCAAATCCACTCCAATGCAATCATTGGAAATTTTGGTTATTTTCAAAACCATTTCAAATTCAATTTATTTATTTAAAAATAAATAGAATTATAATTCTAGTTCAAAACTAGTTCATTTCGATAAAAATCCATTTTTTTATCTTTTCAAATATGGAGATTTTCACCCCAAACTTTCACAAATCATTTCTTATGATTTTACACAAATTATTACTATTTTTAATAATTTTATCAAGGCCCGTACAGTCGATTTCCAACAATGGCCATCGAACTGCACTTACAACGACCTTTTTCGAATTTGATTTGGACGTATCTCCAAATCCAACCGTTAGATTTCAAATTTCTAACATTAATTAGAAAGCTCTTTTCGATACGAACCCAACGGTTCCGGTTTTAGGAGAATCCGACGGTCGGATCTCCTGTAATGTCCGTTTGAAATAAATGGTCGAAATTCGCGAACTGCCGCGGCGCGGCGCGTTCTATTCAGGCCATTATATTATATATAATATATATAATATATATTTCGTCGATTTCTATTTAAAACGAATTATATAAATAGTTTTGAATTCGTTTCAAAAACATTTTCAACTTCCATTTCAATTCAAATCAAAATTGAATTCTTCTTTATAAATTCGTTTTAAAATCCATTTCTATTCAATTCAAATTTCAATTCAATTTGAATTTATTTCACTTCGCTTTCAATTCAATTCGAATTCGTTTTCAGTTCAATTCATTTCGAAATCGTTCTCAATTCAATTCATTTCGAAATCGCTTTCAATTCAATTCCTTTCGAATTCGTTTTCAATTCAATTCATTTCGAATTTGTTTTCAATTCAATTCATTTCGAATTCGTTTTCAATTCAATTCATTTCGAATTCGTTTTCAATTCAATTCATTTCGAATTCGTTTTCAATTCAATTCATTTCGAAGTCGTTTTCAATTCAATTTGAATTCGTTTTCAATTCAATTTATTTCAAAATATTTGATTTCGAAATCACTTTTCAATATTCATTTTAAAATGAATAAAATCGATATAAATATCGTTCACGTCAAAATGGCGTCAATCTAATCCTCACGGCTTCACATATTTCTATTTTCAAATATTCTATTTCAAATATTTCTATTTCAAATATTTCTATTTCAAATATTTCTATTTCAAATATTTCTTTTTTTTTCTTCGAAACTGGAATGAGGCCCAATCAATTACCATATAATGTTAATTATATGGATTTTCTACAACACATGGATATATCAACAACGATGAATAATCAACCATCAACCAAAGTGCACTACACTGTATAAGCATCAAATATAGACATTTAACGCTTATAGCAGCTTGTCAATCAATCGATCGACAGATTTAATCAATCAGGATGAGTGAACTTCAAATTTCATCCTAACACCCGTGTGGGGTTTCAAACAATCAAACACATATTTTATTTGTGCAGTTAGGCGATGTGTAAAATTTATCGACCCAATCAACGTCATTCAAATAGGTGTACATAAACAAACCGTCTGGTTTGTAAATGAATATTTATTTATTCACATTCACGTTAAAAATTATATTTTTAACGATAACACATTTTATTTTAACATATGAATTTCTATTCAGTTCATTCGTTAAATAAAATGCTATTTTTATTTTTCTAACTTATTTTAGAAAATTTCGGCGGCATAACGGCACGATACTAGAAACGGGACAAGGCCTAGCCTTATCCCCGGTCTAGTGAAGGCCCACGCCATTCACACATCAATCAAATCCATTCGTTATGCAAACCACAAACTTTGGAGTAAGGATCTAACCTAGCCTTACCCCTTCGCCTTATAACGGCGCACGTCTAATCCTAACCAATTTATCGATTCGATTTTTCACACCACAAACCACATTCAAACCAATATCGCAATCAATCACCAAACAGTCAAACAAACAAGTCCATGGTCTGTGGACGATTGTGTCGGGTGCTACTAAGCACCGTCTGCATCCTAGTATATATATATAACTAGAAATATAAATTGAAAGGTGAGAAATTCTCACATATAGCTATCCTAGCTCCACGGCACTTCATTGATAGAAATCTTCATCGCTATCGCATCTTTGTCACCTTCGTTGCCCGGATCCTTTACATATGTAAAAATCGAATTTTTAGTTCGCTATTCAATATATAAAAATCGAATTTTTAGTTCGCTATTCAATATATAAAAATCGAATTTTTAGTTCGCTATTCAATATATAAAAATCGAATTTTTAGTTCGCTATTCAATATATAAAAATCGAATTTTTAGTTCGCTATTCAATATATAAAAATCGAATTTTTAGTTCGCTATTCAATATATAAAAATCGAATTTTTAGTTCGCTATTCAATATATAAAAATCGAATTTTTAGTTCGCTATTCAATATATAAAAATCATATTTTTCTATCGAAGTTCAATATTCAATATATAAAAATCATATTTTTCTATCGAAGTTCAATATATAAAAATTCCATTTTTCTATCGAAGTTCAATCTTCTCTGTCGCTTCATATATAAAATAAAAATCAGATTTTTATTTCGTTACATACACAAAGATGATATCTTTATATTCTCTATCCTATAAAGATTATATTTTCAATACTTTAAAAATATAAAAATCATATTTTTAATACTTTAAAAATATAAAGATCATATTTTTACAAAAATATAGATCCCGCCTTTTCCATTTTAAAGATCAAATCTTTTCTTTTACCTTTTCAAGTTTAAATCTTTTCTCTTTTTAAAATCTTTAATCAGTTTTTAATTTCTTTTTAAAAACAGTTTTTATAACTTACTTCTTTTAAAAATTCTGTTTTAAAAACTTAAAACAAAAATCAGTTTTCTATATTCAAAAATTCAGTTTTTAAATTCTTAAAAATCCAGTTTTTAACTTTTAAACATTTTCAGTTTTTATATTCTTTTTACTTTTATATAAAAAAAAAACAGTTTTACTAACTAAAAAAAAACAGTTTTCTTTCTTTTTAAAAAAACAGTTTTACACAAAAAAAAAAAACAGTTTTTAATACTTTTAAAAATAAAAATAAAAATACTTACAGATAAGGGGGGGGGGGGTTTCTGCAGATCGTCGGAGGGCGTGCTGGTCCGAGCTGGTGGTGCGGAGGCGGATTAGTGGGGTTCGATTCGAAGTGGAACAAAGGGGGGGGGTTCGCTGTAATCGAGCGGAGGGGTTCAGGGCTTCGGGGTTTCGTTCGAGGCTGGAAGGAAAGAAGGAGAAGGCGGAGATTGAGGGAGGGAGGCGCGCCAGAGGTGGGTGGCTCCATCGCGGCGGCGACGGATGTAGGGTGGAGGCGGCGGCTCGATTTCTTTTTTTTTTTTTTTTTTTCTTTCCTTATTTTTATTTTCTGTTAAATGATCGGGGGGGGGGCCAGCGGGTTAATGGAAGAGAGATATTATTTTTTTTTTTTTTTTTTTTTTATTTAATTATTTCGTTTTATCCTAAAGAGTTGACTTTTACATATGACCTCGAAACGAGGCCCACCGCCTGTCGTCCATAGCGTTTTACCCCCATTCCGAACACAATGGGCTATGTACCGCAAGCTGAATTGATAGTTTGAATCAGTTTCCTTTTGAATTTTCATTTAAATCACTATATTGAATTTTAAACGTACATTTCAAATCACCGGGGTCACATACTAACTAGAAAAATTCCCGAAAAATTATTTCTAGCTTCGTATTGACGATACGGTCCTAACAAAACTAGTTTCGTCGAAATCTGAGACCGTTAGAAAAATGGCCAATTTCCAGTCGATTAAAATCAACTGAAACTGGTCAAACGCGTTTTCCTTTACCACGCTCACATATTGATTCGAAAAATTATGAAATTTGAAACCTAGCAATAACTTTACATCACGGACCCAACAAAACTGGTTTCGTCGAAATCCGAGTCGTTTGCAAAATGTCCATTTTTAAGGGCTTGAATTCCATAGCGACTATTCAGAATTTTCAACTGGACATATCTTTTGATTCCTGATATGAAATCTTGATTTTTCGGATTCGTTGGAAAGATATTCACTATTAGATTCCATTATTTTTGGTTTCACTAAAATCCGGATTGTTTTGCACCCGGTACATTCAATTGAAGTTTGAAATCGAATTATCGAACTACCGCGCCATTTTCAATTCCTTTTATAATTATATATAATTATTTATATTCTAACGACGACGCGTATAATATATACGTTCGAATTATATTCAAAATAAATTTCTCGTCGATATTATTTAAAATAATTCATTTTAAATAATTAAAATTCACCAAAATTACCAAAATAAAAATTTTAAACTGGCCCAGATTTTCGGGTTGTTACAGCAACTTCTTTTTATTTTAACACCCAGTGTGTATTTGTACAAATCAATAAGTGATTTACGGATCTGACAATGTGACATTCAAAGTAAATGTTGCATGTTGTTCTAAAATATGATCGTGACCTCAAGCCTCATCAACTAGGAAATGACAAAAATCGGGTAGGTGCATGGCTAGTTGGGTCATACCCAAGCAGGGTGTATTATCCCCCGATCTAGAGAAAATTCATTTGTTCTTCTTTCATTTCTGTATCTTTCGGTAACAGTTGGACGACCGACAACAGTGGGTGAGAATACATTAGGTACACTTAAGCTGAATGAGTGACCGGTCATGTTTAGCCTGGGTTGCAAGATGTTCTTATTGAACCTCGGTGTATCCTCTCTAGAGTACACTGATCGGAAGGTGGTCCCACACCTTGTCATAGTTGAAATCCAATCTCCAATAAGTGCCCTACGGTTTTTGATTTAATACTATGTATGTAAAGCGTGAGATGCAAGTGTTCTACTAGATGGTTATTTATTTGATTAGACATTATTATAATTTCACCAGATTTTGATATCAAAAATGTTTTGTGTGATGACTGCCCATAACTACTGCACTTAATAAGGGAAATAATGCGCTGAAAGACGTGCCAAATAGCTATGGATGATCATCAGAGTTGAATAATACAAGCAGAACCTGTTGTAACACCCTGTAATTTTATAACACATTAAGATGATAAACTAAGGAAAACTTAATTTAAATATTAGGAAATAAGTAAAACGGACAGCGCCTTTGCGTTCGTCTCGGAGTTCTGCTTAAGATAGACACAAAGTTTGCGTAAAATGGACACCCTATGAAGAAGATATTAAGGTTTGAAGTTTGTATATGCATAAGATATTTATATATACATAACCAAGTCTGAACCGTTCAAAATAATTCAAAAACAAAAGTGGGAAGTCGGGGGGGAGGGAGGAATCGATCCGTTGAGGGTCGACATACCCCAGGGGTGTCGACACCATAAGGGGGGTGTCAACACCCATGTCGACACCCTCGAGATCTGGGCGAAATTCATTCCTGCATATGTGGACTTGTTTTCTAACCATATTCGTGAACCCTAGGCTATAAATAAGTCCTCATTCTCATTGTTTTACTCATTCTAAAACAATGGAGAACTAGATGTTTCCTCTGCCTAGATTAAAATAGCCTATTCTTCTTCAACAATGCTCAAGTTCAGAGATCTTTTCTTCAATAGCTACAATCAAATTTCCTGTTCTTTAGATCCAATCACAGTGAGTCTATGTTATTTTTAGATAGAAATAATTAAAATGTAGTCTTGACATGCCTAAGTTTAGATATAAGCCTATGCATGTTGAGTAATCTGAATCATAACAGATCTGTCATTATTTGTATATCTAATTCACTGTTTAGATCTCATCATGCATGTTTATGATGCTCCTATTATGATAGTTGCTTAATCATGTCACTATGCCTAATCAGTTATATTATCATATATTCATCACATCTGTTCCTATATGCCTATCTTGTCTTTATTCCCAATTATGTCATTATATGCTTATTCCGTTACTATTCCTATTCCTGCCATCGTATGTCTATCTTGTTATTATGCTTATTTCTGTTCTTCTCCCTCCTTCTTTTCCCTTTTCATTTTATAGCCATGCTACCTTCGAGCCTAGGCATACTGCTGAAATATGCGAACGCGTGAAATTGGGAACGAGGGGAAAACGTTAAAATTGGGGCATAATTGTATTGGGAAATTGGGGCATAAATTGAATTGAAAACATGAATATGGATATGGGGCATAAAAAAATTATGATTAAGGATCTTAAATTAGGACATATGGTACATGATGGATATGACTTGAAAAAGTGGAATGAAAACATATAATGGAATAAGAATAATTATTAAATAATGAAAACTCCTAGATTTACAGTAATTAGAAACTATAACCGTGCTTAGACACGAGGTTAGATTATACTTGTGGTAGAAGTCTGCCCGGTCCCGTCCAACATATCCTGCGACAACAAGTAGTGAATATAATGTGAGGGGTCTAAGTGCATAAACACGTAACGGAATAAGACACAAGGTTAAGTCTGACTTGTGGAAGAAGTCTACCTGGACCCGCCCGGCGTATCCAGGATCCACAAGTTGTAGGCTTAATGTGGGAGGTCTAGCGCATTAAAACCATAAATAAATAAATGGAAATGAACTTGAATACTTAACCTGTTTGAATCTATAGGGATTACATGAATATGTTAATTTGAGTAGGGGTTAAGTAAGCTTGCTTATAACAGTGGGAGGGTTAAGTATATCTTAGTGTGGTGGGTAATATTTATATATATAGGCCCAAAAACTTAACCTGTTGGGGTTATGCAATCATATTACACTAGTAGGCATAACCTATGGAAATCCTAGTAGTGGGAATGCAAGCTTAGGGGGAAGCTTGTATCATCTTGTGTGTGGGACCCGTTTCAGTCAGTAACCCATATATAGGTATCAAACGAGTACTCCAAACTAGGTCAGATTCGAGATATGCTTACTGAGCTGATTGTAAGAGATCCAAAAGAGGGCGCAGTGTAGGCGGCGCATTTCGACGGGGTCATGTGCATGCATGGGTCCGGACAAGGGAGGCTAAGACGTCGTGACATCAGTAGATATGGTTGTGCACATCCTGAAAACGAAGGGTTGCCACTTTGGAAAGTGATACATCCTACTGTGGGGCCAGCATAGGGTATCTACGGTAGGGAGCCAATCAATTGGGGCAGTAATTAGGGTACATCTAGTCTCGCCTGTTTAGGATCTCGTTATTATCCTTAGGGGTAACACTGGTATGTTCAATTGGGCTGCCTGTTATTGTATAGGGGTAAAACCTCTCACTAGAAGTACGCCTAAGTCTACCATCTTATTGGGGATCATCTTGTTCATATGATACTAGTATTGGTGCAGAGAGATAGAGAGAGAAAAGTGCTAGAGAAATGCTATACATATATGTTCTATTCAGTTTATCCTGTTTACCTTGTCATACCTACCTTATATGTTGTTGTCCCTCTTATCCAATTTATATGCCTGTCACGACGCTTTCCTTCTTTTCTTCTTCTTGGAGCTGCTTAGATGTACTGCTTGATTTCGTACATTCTCTACTATGGCTATGTTTATGGGGATTATTCTCTTTTCATATTTATTGTACTCTGATGAATCTAGTACAAGACAGAAGTCTTAAGTTGGTGTACTGGGTCAGACTCATGATGTAACTATGTTTTGAACCACGATGTTTTCTGCTCAATAACGTTTTAAATTCCACCGTTATTTTATATCTGTCTTGTAATATTTCTATTTCTGTTTACCTATAACACTTTAGGAAACTTAATGCATTCTCTTGAAGAGTTACATTAACGGACATGGGGTGTCACACTTGGCATCAAAGCTAAAGGTTACCAGAACAGATAAAAGATTTTGAAAATTGTTTTCAAAAAGGTTTTAAAAAGAAAGCATTTTCAAAAGAAAAGTCTATTTTGAAAAACATATTCCCCAAAGCCATATGTAATATCTTTCGATTCACTGTTTGAATCACTTTTACTTTTCCTTTTCAGCATGTTTGGGGAACCAAATATTCCTAAGGGCGTTATGATAATGGGTTAGTTCCGTAGATATCTAGAGGCAACGATGACTGCCGGTGGTCAAGCAGACGTTCCTCCCCCAACTGCACCTGTTGTTCTTCCTCCTCCTCCGCATGCGGATAATTTCTCTAAGATATGCAAAGATTTATATGCTATAGGCAGAAGGCCATTCCGAGGAACTGAGACTTTTATAGAAGCAAGGAATTGGCTTAAAAAGTTGGAGGATTTGTTTGGAATTTTTGAAGTTGACAATCGTAGGAAGATCCAGTTGGTCGTTTGGCAACTGGAAATGAGGCTTCGTTTAGGTGGGAGCTGACGCAAGCGGGACGTCCAGTTAATACATGGGATGATTTTCGATAGGGGTTTGAAATGAAATTTCTTTCTCAAGCCGAGAAAAGTATGCAAATGGAAAGGTTTTTAGCGCTTAAGCGAAGAAGCATGTCTGTGAAAGAATATGTAAATAAATTTAATCAACTGGCGAGGTTTGATTTGGAGCTAGTGAATACCTCGCACAAGAAATCTTTGAGGTTTGCTAGAGGATTGAATGAACCCCTCCATAGGTTGGTTATTTCTCATATTCCGATGGAAGCAACTTTTGAGAAATTCATTAATATGGCATTGACACATGAAGAAAATAAAGGTGAAAAGAAAGAAGCTAAGGTTGAGGAAACACAAAATAAGAAAGTGTGGCCCAAGAAAGGACAACACACAACAACAAAAGAAGGGCGGAAAGGACGGCAAGGCTAGAGATAAGAGGAGTGCCATAATTGCGGATGCGAGGGCCACTTGATCAAGGACCGCAAAAGAAATAAGAATTCTTGTTTCAGTTGCAGAGAGGTCGGACACTTTTCTAAGGAGTGCCCAAAGAAGCAAAAGACAAGGTCAAAGGGCTGGATCTTCAGGAGGGCAGGTGCATGCTCTCATGGTCGGCGCGCCAGATAGA
Organism: Allium sativum; assembly: GCA_030737875.1. NCBI lineage: Eukaryota > Viridiplantae > Streptophyta > Magnoliopsida > Asparagales > Amaryllidaceae > Allium > Allium sativum. The sequence continues at coordinate 348,492,022 of CM060920.1, forward strand.
GGTAGGAAAGTTTCCGTTGAAGGTTTAATTTCTCTTTCCAATCATCCTATTAGAACTCTTTTTGATTCGAGCACTTCACATTCTTTTATTTCTGATTCTGTGGTGGAGTCTCTGCACTTTAGTACTAGTATAGTTTTGGATCTCGTTGTTGTCTCAAACCCCATTAGTGGTATGGCTCATTTGTCTATGATTTGTCGCGGTTTGAAAATTTCTATGTTAGGCGTCGAGTTTGAGTGTGACGCATATGTGCTTGGTTTCATGGGTTATGTTTTGATTCCAGGGATGGATTGGCTAGCAATGTATGGTGCCATTCTAAATAGTGAGAGGAGGGTCATTAGACTTTTGACTTGCCATGGAAGGACGCTCAAGATTTCCTGTGATCCTAAAGGGTCTGTCATGCTTAGTTTCCTAGAGTCAATTGATGCATCTATCGATAATTTGCTATCTATACTAGTAGTCTGTGAGTATCCTGATGTTTTTTAGGAGGTTCAAGGCTTACCTCCGAGGTGCGAGATCGATTTCCATATATACTTGGTAGACAATGCAAAGCCAATTGCATTTCCTATACGCCACATGGCTCCAAGAGAAAGGAGGGAGCTTAGCAAGCAAGTAGGGGAGCTATTTGAGAAAGGGTTTACTAGGCGAAGCATATCTGAATGGGGTTCTCCTGTGGTATTCGCAACTAAGGCGGATGGTTCGCTTCGCTTATGTGTGGATTATAGAGAGCTGAATAAACTCACTCAAAAGAACAAGCACCCACTTCTGAGGATAGATGATCTGTTTGACCAGCTTGTTGGTACATCTGTTTTCTCTCGGTTAGACTTGGCAATGGGGTTTCATTAGTTGAGGGTGGTCGAGGATAGTATAGACAAGACCGCTTTTAGAACTCCAAATGGTTTCTTCGAGTGGCTCGTCATGTCTTTTGGGTTGACGAATGCACCTGCCTGTTTTGTTGATCTGATAAGTACGGTGTTTCGGGAGTTTCTAAATAAGTTCGTTGTGATCTTTGTTGATGACATCTTGATTTTCTCGAAGAACGAGGAAAAGCATGCCCAACATTTAAAGGGGGTTTTGAAAACTCTCCGTGCGCACCAGCTTAAGGCAAAATTATCCAAATGTCATTTTTGGAGAAAAGAAGTGAGATTTCTAGGGCATGTAGTTTCTAGAGATAGGACAGCAGTGGATCCCGTGAAGGTAGTTGCAGTTCAAGATTGGCAAATCCTAAAGAATGCAATGGAGGTGAGAAGTTTTCTTGGATTTGCGGGCTATTATAGGAAGTTCGTTAAGGACTTCGCAAAGATATCATCCGCACTCATCGATCTGACGAAGAAGAATCTGACATTTTCTTGGGATGTAGATTGTGACGATGCTTTCCAGCGATTGAAGAGGGCTCTGACAACAGCCCCAGTCTTGACCTGACCCGATGGGATTAAAGTGTTTACAGTATACATGGATGCATGTGGTACAGGGCTTGGTGCAGTCCTGATGCAAGAGGGAAGGGTAGTATGTTATGGAGGTAGACAAGTAAGGGTTCATGAAAATAACTACCCTACCCATGACTTAGAGCTAGCTGCCATAGTATTCGCGCTTAAGACTTGGCTCCATTGTCTACTTGGGGAAAAGTTCGAGTTGTACATTGATCATAAATCTCTCAAGTACTTGTTTTCACAGAAGGATCTCAATTTAAGGCAACAAAGATGGATGGAGTTCCTAGCATCCTATGACTTTGAGATTGCTTATACCCCTGGCAAGGGTAATGTGATGGCAAACGCATTGAGTAGGCAGAGGATGGCCTTAAGTCCTCTGTTAGTGGAGAGGATAAGCTTGGAGTTTATATCGACTTTTGATTTTTAGACCCTCCACCGAGTTTATACCCGGTTTATTGGCATCACTAGAGATGCGACCTACTCTTTTAAATCAAACAGGAACTTCGCAGCGAGAGGATCCACAGATTTCAGACGTTTTGGATAGGCTCAGCAGAGGGGAGACTTCTAGTCACCTCATTAGATACTCTACGTATGATAGGAGGTGGTTGCGACGAGATAGAAGGCATTGTGTTCCCCGAGTTGGGAGTTTGTTGAAGACATTCCTTGAGGAAGCTCATCATTCTAAGATGACTATTCATCCAGGTGGTGATAAGATGTATAGAGATATGAAAGAGTTTTCTTTTGGGCTGGGATGAAGAATGATGTGGCGGAATTTGTTTCTCGATGTTTGGTTTTCCAGCAAGTCAAAGCTAAGCAAAGGAAGCCCGGTGGTTTACTTCATCCTTTGGAAGTCCCACAGTGGAAGTGGGAGAGCGTCTTGATGGATTTCATTGACGGTTTGCCAAGATAGAGGAAAGGCAACACCAGTATTTAGGTTATAATAGACATACTTACTAAGAGCGCTCATTTCATTCCGGTTAAGAGTAAGAGGACGGCAGCATGGTTGGCAGCAGTTTACGTTCGTGAGATAGTTCATCTTTATAGAGTACCTTCCAGTATCGTAAGTGATCGTGACCCCATTTTCACCAGTTAATTTTGGAGGAGCTTGCAAGAAGCATTAGGCACACAGTTGTGTTTGAGCACCGCTGATCACCCTCATATAGATGGATAGACGGAAAGGGTAAATAGAGTTCATAAGGATCTTTTAAGGCTATGTGTCTTAGACTTCGGAGGGATTTGGGAAGAGCATCATCCTTTAGTAGAGTTCGCCTATAACAACAGTTATCAAGCAAGTATTGGCATGACACCCTTCGAAGCATTATACGGACGACCCTATAGATCACTGACTTGTAGGTGGGAGTCTACAGAAAGACTTCTACTTGGACTAGATATGGTTAGAGAAACTTCAGAAAAGATTGGTCTTATCCGCAGACACATGAAGATAGTTCAGGATAGGCAAAAGTCCTACGCAGATAGGAGAAGGGCTGACATTGAGTTTGATGTAGGGGACATGGTTTTCATTAAGGAATCACCTTTGAGGAATGTGGTTCGCTTTTGGATCTGTAGGGAAATTGGCACCAAGATTTGTAGGGCCATTTCCCATAACAGAAAGGATTGGCCAAATGGCCTACAAAGTAAAGCTACCAGAGGGACTATCAGGTGTTCATGATGTTTTCCACGTTTCTCGTATACTGATGTGTTTGCATTATACTGCAGAAGTAGTTGAGCCGATTATGCTTGAGGAAGTGAAGGTAGAATGGGAGGTGACAGTTAGACGAGTTCCTACCCGTATTCTTGGATCGGAGATTAAAAAGCTACGCAACTGAGAGGTCAAGTTGATGAAAGTTCAATGGGGAGATAACTAAGAGGATGCAACTTGGGAGACTGAAGACAAGATTCGTGCTTCATACCCTTCTCTTTTCAAGGGTATGTTCTTAACTTCCTTTCCAAAGCTTTTTATTCATGCTTGTTTCTATCATTTAAGTATATCCTATCAATCGAATCTTCAACCTTTAGGTAGGAATCTAATGGATGTAAACGTGTTTTTGAGACATATTATGTTTGATGGATGCAAGTGGATGCAAGTGTTTGCTAGTGGTTGCTCGTGGATGCATATACACACACATTAGGCACAAGAATGGCTCAACCACTCTCATACTGCATATGGATGAGTGTGCAATTTTCTTCTTTTAGTGGATGGAAGTGAGTTTATCATCATATGGATGTTGCATTTGGATGAATGACTGCGCACACATATAGAACTTACATGTTATAATAGGATTATTTGCATACATGTTGGTATCATAGCACTAACACACATTGCATTAAGGAGGTCGACTGAATCAGTAGACCGCCTGATCATTCGCATTAGTATAGGGACATATACACACACCTTTGCATATGTTCATATAAGCATTAGAAATCTTTAAGGATAATGGATGCCTGTGATTGGTGGATGTGTAGATGGATGATGGATGTTTGGATATAGATTCTTCTTAACTTGGAGTTTTCGGGGATGAAATCCTTTGAGTATGGGAGAACGTAACACCCCATAATTTTATAACACATTAAGATGATAAACTAAGGAATAATTAACTAAATATTGGGAATTAGTGAAACCGACTGCGCTATTGCGTTTGTCTCAGAATTCTGCTTAAGATAGACACCAAATTTGCATAAAACGGACACCGTATGAATAAGATATTAAGGTATGAAATTTGTATACGCATAAGATATATATATACCTAACCAAGTCAAAACTATTCAAGATAATTCAAAAACAGAAGCGGGAAGTATGAGGGGAGGAATCGACTGGTTAGGCGTCGACATGCCCTAGGGGTGTCGACCTATGGGTCGACACCATAATGGGTGTCCACCCATGTCGACGCCCCCCGATCCGAGTGAAATTCATTCATGCGTATGTAGACTTGTTTTCTAACCAGATTCGTGAACCCTAGGCTATAAATAAGACCTCATTCTCATTGTTTTACTCATTTTAAACAATGGAGAACTAGATGTTGCCTCTACCTAGATTAAAATAGCCTGTTCTTCTTCAACAAACATTCAAGTTCAGAGATCTGTTCTTCAATAGCTACAATCAAGTTTCATGTTCTTTAGATCCAATCATAGTGAGTCTATGTTATTTTTAGATAGAAATAATTAAAATGCAATCTTGACATGCCTATAAGTTTGGATCTAAGTCTATGCCTATTGAGTAATCTGAATCATAACAGATCTGCCATTATTTGTACATCTAATTCACTGTTTAGATCTCATCATGCCTGTCTATGATGTTCCTATTATGCTAGTTGCTTAATCATGTCACTATGCCTTATCAGTTCTATTATTACATGTTCATCAGATCTGTTCCTATATGCCTATCTTGTAATTATGCCCAATTCTGTCACTATATGCTTATTCTGTTGCTATGCCTATTTCGGGCATCATATATCTATCTTGTTATTAGGCTTATTTCTGTTCTTTTCCATCCTTCTTTTCCCTTTTTATTTATACCCAGGCTACCTTCGAGCCTAGGCACACCGCTGAAATATGCAAACGCGTGAAATTGGGAATGAGGGGAAAACGTTAAAATTAAGGCATAACTTGTATTGAGGAATTGGGGTATAACTTGAATTGAAAACATGAATATGGATTTGGGGCATAAATAAAAATTGTGATTAAGGATTTTAAATTGGGACATATGGTACATGATGGATATAACTTGGAAAAGTTGCATGAAAACTTATAATGAAATAGGGATAACTGTTAAATAATGAAAACGCTTAGATTTACAGTAATTAGAAACCGTAACCGCGCTTAGACATGAGGTTAGATTACACTTGTTGTAGAAGTCTGCCCGGACCCGCCCGACATATCCAATGGCCACAAGTGGTGAATCTAATGTGAGGGGTCTAGTTGCATAAACGCGTAACGGGCTAAGACATGAGGTTAAGTCCGACTTATGGAAGAAGTTTGCCCGGACCCGCCCGACATATCCAGCATCCACAAGTTGTAGGATTAATGTGGGAGGTCTGGAGCATTATAACCATAAATGAATAAATGGTAAATAACCTGAATACTTAACCTGTTTGAATGCATAGGGATTACATAAACATTTTAACTTGAGTAGGGGTTAAGTAAACTTGCTTGTAATAGTGGGAGGGTTAAGTATATCTTGGGGTGGTTGGTAATATTTATATATAGGCCCACAAACTTAACTTGTTTGGGTTATGCAATCTTATTACACCAGTAGGCATAACCTGTGGAAATCGTAGTAGTGGGAATAAAAGCCTAGGAAGAAGCTTGTATCATCTTATGTGTGGGACCCGTTTCAGTCAGTAACCCATACATAGGTATCAAACGAGTACCCGAACTAGATCGGTGTAACGACCCGCATTCTTCGTATCGAAGGATCGAAGAATATTTATTTCTTTATCATATGAGGTCTTATAGTCGTGTAACTTTGGGGGACGACTATTAGGATCATTTCCCATGTTCACGATTTTTGCCTATTTTCAAATGACCGTTTTGCCCCTAGCTGATCTTGTTTCGGCCATAACTTTTGATTGGTAAGGAGTTTTGACCTAAAACAACTTCCATTAGATCCGGATGACAGTTTACCTTTCCGTAGAGTGGTCATAATAGCCAAGCGGACTCACCATTTGGGAGATATGGCTGAAATAAGGTTTAGAATATGAAAAACAGCTTAATCGGGCATAATTAGGTGATTAGCAGCTAGGCCCATAACCCATTTCGATATTAAGGTTACGGGGAGGCTGAGATCAGTTAGGAAACGATCTATTTTCATTTTCTCAGCCGCCTAAAATATTTCTCTAACCCTAGCCATGGCCTCAACCTTCTAAAATCATCCCAAATCAACTTCTAATCACTAATTAAGAAGATCTACATTAAATCAAGGCAAATTAGCATCAAGTTTGGGATAGAGCTGCTGAAACATACAGAGATTCGACCTATATCAGAGATACTTTCATATTTGTAAGTAATTTGCATTGTTTTTCATTAATTACGGCTAATTACGGGTGATTAGTGATAATTAGCGAAATTATGACTCAGAAAAATCTGGAAAAATTTGTAAAATTCTAAAATATTATTTTAGGGCTTTGTTAGAAATTTGGGTTAATTTGGATAAGTTTTGCTAATCCTATCATTAGTTGTGCTTAAACATGATTAAGAGAACAATTTGTGTTTTTGGGTATGTTTGATCCACTTTGACATGTTATATTGTTGTTTTGGTGTTTGTGGTTGATTATACATATTGCTATGACTTTATGGTATGCTTTGTGATTGATTAGAAAAGTTTCGAAAACGCTGTCGTGTGGCGTAAAACAGTCTTTGGAAAAATTGCAGGAAACAGTGCAGGCATCGGATCGGATCGCCCTTCCCCACTCACGAAGCATGTATCATGAATCGATGATGGAAGCTCGACCCGAACCACTCGTGAATCACCCCCTGCGCGCGACTGAACCGATGCACCACAAGTGTACTGTCACGAATCGAGGAAGCGATGAAGGCTCGACCACGAGCCAATGGAGGATCCGACCCAGAGTGCCCGTTACTCCGAAGAACCAGTGTGACACCACGACCCGGCTTGGAGCATCACAACCCGACTCAGTGGGAGACTGTTTGGTGGACCATGAACTGACCCGACCTGGGAGGATCTCATGACCCGACCCGTATTGACAGTCCGACCCGAACCAGAAGGGAGACTGCGAACCGAACCAAGGAGCTTGGACGCGAGGCATGAGCTACGAACCAAATGAAGATCGATCCGGAGGAGACCAAAACCCGAGATGCAAAGGTAGTCCAAATAGGAAGTAGAAATCAGGATCCAGTTGGGAACCAACGAGTTAACTTCATGAGTTGGACTTTACTACGAGACGTTTGCTAAGGGGTTATCGATGTCCATGATTTTGATTCACAACTAAGACGGATGTTAGGCTACGAATCAGTGCAGTGGGGTAGTCACTACTCCAAAGGGCAGAGTGATCATAGCATGGCTATGAGCCAGTGCAGTGGAGTCGTCATGACTTCATGGGGCAGAGTGGACATAACAAGGGATTAGTGGATATGGATCAGTGCAGTGGAGCCGTCATGAATCCATGGGGTAGAGTGATCATAGCAAAGGAATTGGGTGGTCAAAGCAGTGGATATCGTATGCTTTACGCACTGAGTGAGAGATGTGAGGATGGTTGTTATGCTTGATTGTTTGCCATCACTATGACATGCACAACCCCACCCCTGTATCTTACACCGTATGCTAGTGTTACCTTAGAGTATTGTACATCTTGTTGTGCTAATTCTTTGGTTGCAGGTCCAGGTTCAGGTATGGTTCAGTATACCTATTATTGTTCTGATTTGCTGCTTATCGCTCATACCAAGTCCAGCCTAGAGTTTTATGTCTCTTCTTATTACTCTGGGTGCTCTTAAACGGGCAGACTAGAGACATGATAGCTGGTTATGCACGAGTAGCTGATCCGGAGACGAGCAGGAGGCTCCCACGTATGATATATATAAATTCTCCCTGTGTCGCTGATGGTCACTACTTTGGGAATTAGTAGTGTACTTTTCCTTTACTTTGCTTTAGAGACAGTTTGAAAAGTTGTAATAATGATGATGTGGAACATAAGCTGTATTTTGAATTCCCGCTGCTATGATGATTATGGTTTAGTTTTCATCTTTTGCACTATCTCGCCTGTTTTATGTCAAGTGTGTTATTATTATATTTTATTCCATGTGTTTGAGGCATTCTACAGGTTCCTTTGGTAATTTTAGCTTCAAATTCCATTCTTTTCCTTTCTTTGGCGACTGTCCCATGCTGGTTGGACATCGACACAACGCACATTCATTGAAAATGTCGGCTGGTGCGGGGCGGGCCGTCACACTTGGTATCAGAGCTCTATGTTGCGTAGTTAACCTAGGGAAAGACACTAGGGAGAGATAGTACGTATATGAGAGCGCGTATTTGTTATATTTTGGTTTTCAAAAGCTATATATATACTATTAGTATATCTAAGGATGGAGTCACACTGCACTGGCACCACTGAAGAGTTGGTTAATCGTTTTATCCTTACAGATTGAACAATGAGCCGATACACGAGGGGTACTGGTAGGGGAGCTAATAATGGGAATGCTCCTGATATGATGATGATATTCACTGACTTCATGAGAGAGATGTTTAGGGATGTTCAGAGGGTAGTTCCTAATGCTGCAAATGGTGGTGGTGCAGCGGTGCAGGCGCCTAAGGCCGATTTCGCCAAGCTATGCAAGGATTACACTAGTCTTGGTGGAAAGCCGTTCCACGTAATGGAATTAGCTACAGAACTTCAGGATTGGTTGGATAGCTGTGAGCGTATCTTCAAAGACTTGGGTATCGAGGATGCCATGAAGAGGAAGCTAGCATCCCGGCAGCTGCAAGGACAAGCTATGAATTGGTGGAATGCTATTAAGGCAGCTACCCCTGAGGATCAAATTACCTAAGATCAGTTTAAGGCCCGATTTAGTGATAAGTTTATCCCAGCTACTCAGAAATCAGAATTGTTTAGGAAATTTCTGGAGCTTAAGTAGAATGGTAGGGCAGTCTCGGGGTACATTGCTGAGTTCGATACTTTATCGAAGTATGGATTATCCCTTATTGACACTCCCGCGAAGAAGAATGAGAAGTTCATAACAGGCTTAGATCAGTACTTGGGGAAAAGGCTTATAAATCATACTGATGAGACTTTTGAATCGATTGTTGGGAAAGCATTGAGGTCAGAGAGCCTTTGTCCTAAGCCCAAGACTGAAGTCGTTGTTGCATCCGCAGAAGGGCCAAAGCCGCATGCAAGCGGTGGAGGCAAGAATAATTCTCAGAACAAGAGGAAGTAGAACAAAGCTAAGGATGGTCAGAAGAAGAGTAAGAAAGATGTTGATTGCGTTAGCTATGACAAGAAGGGCCATTATGCAAAAGAATGTTGAGCAAAGCCTACGGACAGGAAGAACTTCAACTATGGCCAAGTGGGACATCACAAGGATAAATGTCCGTAACCCCCTAAAGAGAAGCAGATTGTGAAAGCATATGCTCTTAATGTTGTTCCTTCTTCGTCGAATGCCCCAACTGCAGCGGAGAAAGGAAAAAATGTCATCATTCAAGGTATGCTTTCTGTTTATGATGTTCCTGTTTGATACCAGAGCTTCCCGTTCCTTCATATCTAGTGACCTGGTAGATAGGTTGGGATTGGAACCTGAGATAGTCGATAGACCTTTAGCGGTGACGAAACCGATTGGTGGTTCGACTAGCCTTAGTATGATTTGTCGTAATGTGGTCTTATTGAGTCATGGATGTATGTTTGTTTATGATTGCTTTGTTTTGGGCTTTACTGGGTTTGGCATTATTTTGGGAGTCGATTGGCTCCAAAGTTACGGGGTGGTGGTATACTGTGAGGGCTTTTTGGTAACAGTTAGAGCGGATGATGGGAAGAGGGTAGTGTTTGGTGGTCTACCTAGTGATGGGGTAATGGCTAGTTTCCTAAATTCCCTCGACATCCCGCATGATGAGTTGTCAGATGTGCCTGTGGCTAGCCAGTATCCGGACGTCTTCGAGGAAGTGATCGGACTTCCACCACACCGAGAGATTGAGTTCTGTATTGATTTAGTGAAAGATGCCAGACCTATGGTGATGCCACTTCATCGTATGGCATCAAGGGAGCAATGAGAGCTCGGGGTGTAAGTAAGCGATCTTTTGAAGAAGGGATTTATCAGAAGAAGTGTCTCTGAGTGGGGAGCACCAGTTGTGTTTGCTACCAAGGCAGCTGGTTCCCTTCGATTGTGTGTGGACTACCGCGAGTTGAATAAGGTAACGAGGAAGAATAAGTATCCTCTACCGCGGGTAGATGATTTGTTTGATCAGTTGAGTGGCACGAGAGTATTCTCCCAGTTGGATCTCGCGACAGGTTTTCATCAGCTTTGGGTGGAAGCTGAGAGTATAGCTAAAACGGCCTTTCAGACATTGTCTGGATTCTATGAGTGGTTGGTCATGCCATTCGATTTGACCAATGCACCAGCTTTTTTTGTGGATCTTATGAATAGGTATTCAGAGATCAATTGAATATGTTTGTTCTTGTGTTCGTAGACGATATCTTGGTTTATTCGAGGACAGGGGAAGAACACAAGGAACATCTTAGGATAGTGATGGAGGTGTTGAGAAAACACCAATTGAAAGCAAAGTTTTCTAAGTGTCACTTCTGGAGGAGGGAAATGAGGTTCTTGGGCCAAGTTGTTTCAGAGAATGGTATTGCCCTGGATCCTGCGAATGTGACTACGGTACAAGATTGGTCTACGCCCAAGAATGCGACAGACGTAAGGAGTTTCTTAGGATTAGCTGGATATTATCGTAAGTTTATCCAAGACTTCTCTAAGATAGCGGCACCGTTAACTCAGTTGACCACGAAGAATCAAGCTTTCGTCTGGGATGAAAAGTGCGAGAATGCATTCAGGAATCTAAAGGAAAAGTTGACATGTGCTCCAGTGTTAGTCATTCCTAAGGGGAATGAAGAGATGACAGTATATACAAATGAATGTGGTACCGGACTAGGTGCTGTATTAATGCACGGAGGTAGGGTTGTAGCTTACGCTAGTCGGTAACTGAAACCGCATAAGAAAAGGTATCCTACCCATGATTTGGAATTGGCAGTGATCGTATTTGCGTTAAATATGTGGAGATATTATCCCTTGGGAGAAAGATTCGAGGTGTTTACTAATCATAAACCGTTAAAGTATCTTTTCTCTCAGAAGGATCTAAATCTCCGACAGCAAAGATGGTTAGAATTTTTAGCTTCCTATGATTTCGATATCCCATATACACCAGGAAAAGGCAATGCCGTAGCTGATGCATTGAGTAGAAGCCATGCCATTTTAGGGGCTATGTTTCTTGAATGGAAGCAACTGGAGTACATTGCCGGGTATGATTTCAGACCTAAGTGCGAATTAGATCCAGCAATGTTAGCAAGTTTGACAGTCAGACCCATTTTGATTGAGTGGATTGGTTCCAGTCAGAGGGACGATCCTAACCTATTGGAAATCATCTCCAAGTTAGAGATGGGAATCGACGAAGAGATGAACAAGTATGGGCTTGATCGAGATGGATGGCTTAGAAAGAATGGTAGACTGGTTGTACCCAATGTCAATGGATTGAGAGATGAAGTGCTTAGAGAATGTCATCACTCAAAACTAACTATATATCCCGGTGGTAACAAAATGTATCGAGACATGAAGCAGACCTACTACTGGGAAGGAATGAAAAGAGACGTTGGGTAGTTTATATCCAAATGCATGAACTGCCGGTTAGTTAAAGCTGAGCAAAAGAAACCTAGTGGTTTGTTGCAACCATTAGAAATTCCAGAATGGAAATGGGAACAAGTCTTAATGGATTTCATTGATGGGTTACCAAGGACTAGATCGGGCCATAATAGTATTTGGGTGATTATGGACAGATTGACCAAGAGTGCAAGGTTTATACCCGTCAAGTTGAATAGAACAACATCTAAATTAGCAGAACTGTATATGAAGTGGGTAGTGAGATTTCATGGAGTATCCAAAGGCATTGTAAGTGACCGAGATCCGTTGTTCACTAGTGGATTTTGGAAGAGCTTACAAGAGGCGTTAGGATCAGAATTACATCTCAGTACCACGTACCATCCTCAAACCAACGGTCAGACAGAGAGGGTGAATCGAGTATTAGAAGATCTCTTGAAAGCTTGCATATTAGATTTTGGTGGATCATGGGATGACCATTTGCATCTAGTAGAGTTCGCGTATAATAATAGTTATCAATCCAGTATTGGTATGGCTTCATTTGAAGCTTTGTACGGAAGACCGTGCAACTTACCATCATGTTGGTTAGAAACCGGTGAAAAATTTATGCTTGGGCTAGATGTGTTAAGAGAAACCTCAGATAAGATCAAAGTTATCCGACAATGGATGAAGGCTGCCCAAGATAGGCAGAAGAGTTATGCCGATAAGAGGAGAGGAGATTTAAAATTCCCCATTGGCGACTTGGTGTTTATCAAGATTTCTCCGTTAAAGAGCATGATTCGATTTGGTAGGAAAGACAAGTTAGCACCAAGATTTATTGGTCCATTCCTAGTTCTCGAACAAATTAGGAATTTGGCATATAAAGTTGAGTTGCCAGAAAAGATGGCGGGAGTTTCATAACGTATTTCATGTTTCCCAGTTAAGGAAATTCGTGCACGACCCCGATGTGGCTATTTCACCTGATCAATTGGATGATATCGAAGTAGAACCCGAGGTGGTTGGGAACTGCAAGCCGATTCGTATTGTCGAGCACGATACGAAGAAACTTCAAAGGAAAGCGGTGAATCTAGTCAAGGTTCAGTGGGGCGAGGATGAGAATGACTGTACTTGGGAGATAGAGGAGAGCATTAAGGAGACGTATCCAGAACTCTTTGCCTGGTAAGATTTTAGTAGTGATAGTTTCTTCCCTTGTTAGTAAACCGCATGCTAGGGTAGGTTTGTTGTGCTTGTTTTGCATGTTTGATTGTTGTATATGGTTGATAGGCATGCGGGATCCATTGGTTGTTTCTTAGTTGAGGAATTTCGGGGGCGAAATTTCTTAAGGAGGGAGAGTGTAACGACCCGCATTCTACGTACCGAAGGATCGTAGGATATTTATTTCTTTTTCATATGAGGTTGTATACTCGTGTAACTTTGGGGGACGACTATTGGCGTCATTTCCCATGTTCACGATTTTTGCTGATTTTTAAATGAACGTTTTGCCCCTAGCTGATCTTGTTTCGGCCATAACTTTTGATTGGTAAGGAGTTTTAACGTAAAACCACTTCCATTAGATCCGAATAATGGTTCACCTTTCCGTAGAGTGGTTATATTAGCCAAACGGACTCATCGTTTGGGTTATATGGCTGAAATAAGGTTTAGAAGATGAAAACCAACTTAACCGAGCCTAATTAGGGTGATTAGCAGCTAGGCCCATAACCCATTTCGGGGTTAGGGTTATGGGGAGGTTGAGATCAGTTAAGAAACGATCTATTTTCATTTTCTGAGCCGCTTAAAACATTTCTCCAACCCTAGCCATGGCCTCCACCTTCTAAAATCATCCCAAATCATCTTCTAATCACTAATTAAGAAGATCTATATCAAATCAAGGCAAATTAGCATCAAGTTTGGGATAGAGCTACTGGAACACACAGAGATTTGACCTATATCATAGACACTTTTAGATCTATAAGTAATTTGTGGCTAAGTGATTGATTTGCATTGTTTTTCACTAATTACAGCTAATTAGGGTGATTAGTGATAATTAGCGAAATTATAACTCAGAAAAATCTGGAAAAATTTGTAAAATTATTAAATATTATTTTAGGTCTCTGTTAGAAATTTGGGTTAATTTGGATAAGTTTTGCTAATCGTATCATTAGTTGTGCTTAAACATGATTAAGGGAAAAATATGGGTTTTTGGGTATGTTTGATCCACTTTGACATGTTATATTGTTGTTTTGGTGTCTGTGGCTGATTATACATATTGCTATGACTGTATGGTATGCTTTGTGATTGATTAGAAAAGTTAGAATGGTCGAAAACGTCGTTGTGTAGCATATAAACGGTTGCTGGAAAAATTGCAGGAAACAGTGCAGGGATCGGATCGCCCTTCCCCACTCGCGAAGCACATATCACGAACCGATGATGGAAGCTTGACCCGAACCACTCGTGAAGCACCCCATGCGCGCGACCGAACCGATGCACCACAAGTGGATTGTCACGAATCGAGGAAGCGATGAAGGATCGACCACGAGACAATGGAGGATCCGACCCGGAGTGCCCGTTACTCCGAAGAACCAGTGTGACACCACGACCCAGCTTGGAGCATCATGACCCGACCCGGTGAGAGATTGTTTGGTGGACCACGAACCGACCCGACCTGGGAGGATCTCACGACCCGACCCGTATGGACAGTCCGACCCAAACTAGAAGGGAGACTCCGAACCGAACCAAGGATCTTGGACGCGAGGCATGAGCTACGAACCAAATGGAAACCGATCTGGAGGAGACCAAAACCCAAGATGCAAAGGTAGTCCAAATAGGAAGTAGAAACCAGGATCCAGTTGGGAACCAACGAGTTAACTTCATGAGTTGGACTTTGCTGCGGTACGTGTGCTAAGGGGTTATCGATGTCCATAACTTCACCACTAAGACGGATGTTAGGCTACGAATCAGTGCAGTGGGGTAGTCACTACTCCATGGGGCAGAGTGATCATAGCATGGCTATGAGCCAGTGCAGTGGAGTCATCATGACTTCATGGGGGCAGAGTGGACATAGCAAGGGATTAGTGGCTATGGATCAGTGCAGTGGAGCCGTCATGACTCCATGGGGGCAGAGTGATCATAGCAAAGGAATTGGGTGGTCAAAGCGGTGGATATCGTATGCTTTACGCACTGAGTGAGAGATGTGAGAATGGTTGCTATGCTTGATTATTTGCCATCACTATGACATGCACACCCCCACCCCGTATCTTACACCATATGCTAGTGTTACCTTTGACTATTGTACATCCTGTTGTGTTAACTCTTTGGTTGCAGGTCCAGGTTCAGGTATGGATTAGTATACATGTTATTGTTCTGTTTTGTTGCTTATCGCTCATACCAGACTTTTGTCTAACCCAAAGTTTTATGTCTCTTCTTATTACTCTAGGTGCTCTTAAACAGGCAGACTAGAGACAGGTTAGCTGGTTATGCACGAGTAGCTGATCCGGAGACAAGCAGGAGGCTCCCATGTATGATATATATATTCTCCCTGTGTTGCTGATGATCACTACTTTGGGCATTAGTAGTGTACTCTTCCTTTACTTTGCTTTGGAGACAGTTTGAAAAGTTTTAATAACGATGGTGTGGAACATAAGTTGTATTTTGAATTTTTGCTGCTATGACGATTATGGTTTAGTTTTCAGCTTATGCACTGTCTTGCCTGTTTTATGTCAAGTGTGTTATTATTATATTTTATTCCATGCGCTGTGAGACATTCTATAGGTTCCTTTGGTAATTTTAGCTTCAAATTCCATTCTTTTCCTTTCTTTGGCGACCGTCCCGTGCTGGTTGGACATCGGCACAACGCAATTTCATTGAGATGTCGGCTGGTGCGGGGAGGGTCGTCACAATCAGAGTCGGGGCATGCTTACTGAGATGATTGTAAGAGATCCAAAAGAGGGGACGACGTGGGCGGCGCATTCCGATGGGGTTATGTGCGTGCATGGGTCCGGACAAAGGAGGCTAAGACGCCGTGACATCAGTTGATATGGTTGTGCACATTCTGAAAATGAAGGGTTGCCACTTTAGGAAGTGATACATCCTACTGTAGGTCCAGCATAGGGTACTACGGGTAGGGAGCTGATCGATTGGGGCAGTAATTAGGGCATCTTTTCTCGCCTGTTTAGGAGCCCGTTACTATCCTTAGGGGTAACACCGGTATGTTCAGTTGGGCTGCATGTTATTATATGGGGTAAAACCTCTCACTAGTCTACCATCTTGTTGGGGATCATCTTGTTCATATGATACTAGTATTGGTGCAGAGAGATAGAGAGAGAAAAGTATTAGAGAAACACTATATGTTCTATTTGGTTTATCCTGTTTACCTTGTCATACCTGTTTTATATGCTGTTATGCCTCTTATCCCGTTTGTATGCCTGTCATGATGCTTTTACTTATTTATATGCTGAAAGTAACTGGACTCACCAAACTTATGTCTAACCTATTTTGTTTCCTCTTCTTTCTCTTCCGTCCTCCCCCCCCCCTCCCCCAAGGTTGTCAGGGTGGGAACACTCAAGCTTGATCGGTATTCTTTTTTCCTTCTGCTTGGAACTGCTTAGATGTACTGCTTGATTTTTTACCTTCTCTACTATGACTATGTTTTTAGGGAATATGCTTATCATGTTTATTGTACTCTGATGATTTTAGTACAAGGCAGAAGTTTTAATTTGATGTACTGGGTTTTATATATTTCATACTTATGATGTAACTATGTTTTGAACCACGACGTTTTCTGCTCAATAAAGTGTTAAATTCCGCTGTCATTTTATATCTATTTTGTAATATTTCTATTTCTGTTTACCTATAACGGTTCACGAAACTTAATGCATTCTCTTAAAGAGTGACATTAACGATGTGGGGTGTCACACCTGTCGTAACTCATAGTGAAAGGATAAAATATGAAAAAAAAACATGTACAACAGGCAATAATAATGAAGCATTATATATCAAACTTTTAAATTTTCAAAACATCCTGAAAGATTTTCCATGTATCAACTGGATATAACACCAAAGTCTGTACATAAAGCCTCACTACAACACTCATAGTAAATCGTCAAACAGCAGAAAAACAGATACTATATAGTAGAAAAGATAATACGCCAACCTCCTGCTCACCTCCGTACTGAAACATCGTCTTCACCAAGCTATCAAATGTTACCTGCTACCTAGTCCGCCCATCCAAAAATTGGATGAACAACCCAAAGTAATAAGAGGGAAACATAAAACATTGCGTCAGACAACAGTCGTAGTGAGCGATAAAATAGCTAACTAACATCATCAATGAAGTATACGAGAATAGGCAGATAATCAAACCAATCTACCTACTTCTGTAGAGAAGAAACTCAACCTTATCTTCCCTACATCGGATAGTGATAGCCTTTACAAAACAAGCATTTCAACCACACATCCATGGCAACCAGATAACCATTTATTCATGGAAATCAGAAGTAACCAACAATATCAATCATAACAATCAATTATATATCTCACGTAAACCATCCTAATCGAGCTCAACATCCCTCAAGCACAAGCCCTAGAGGCCTAAACCAATATCAGACAAGCACCCAAGAAACATCTTCCTTAACGTCATACAATCTATAGGAGACGGTACAAACAAAACAACCAACATCCAAGAGTCTGGCTATCACTGCCAATCCTGCTTTGAAACCATCGTTAATCGTATAACGGCCAACCTTCCATTTGTCAAGGGCTAATGGTAACCTCGGTTCTAGCAAAAACTTCATACGTCATTCAACGATACGTATCTAGGCCTTTCAGCGATACCTAGGGTACTCGACCATACAACTGGTCTTTAGACATCTCTATTATACCCTTGCTTTGAGCCCGCTAGAACCTACGACAATGATAATCTCTAAGCCTTCAATATCCCTAGTCATCCAACCCGATGACTATTCATAGCTCAAGCAACCCTCTCGAACAACCATTATCCATCAGCTCATTACTTTGAGTCATCTTCACATTCGTTGCATTACGACATCAACGAACACATCACATCACTTTGACATTCTCCATTGAATTCACCTCGAAGTCATCACCATTCTCGAACCAAAAACATACATCATTTGGTCACTGTTCAATTCATAGCTTTTCAGCCCAACTCATCAGGTTACGAACGACCCATGTAACAGCCTGTATTTTACGTATCGGAAGATCGTAAAATATTTTTATTTTATTCCCTGAGGGTTGGATCATTCTCATCTTTTGAGATGTTGCTTATGGGGATGTGAGACAAGTCCATAATTTTTACCGATTTTGTTTGTGATAATTTTATCCCTGTCAGTCTTGTATATGGCATAACTTATGACTCAGGTCGAATCAGAGGGTGAGACCAGTGCCATTAGAAAGGAGTTGATTATTGTCTTCCCATGGAGTGGTTACATTAAAGATTTGGCTCTGTGGTTTGGTAGAAATCGCTATTTTAAGGTTTTTCAGTTGATTGTCCAGGTTTGGTAAGCCAAAGTTGGCTGAATAGGGAAGGCCCATTAGGGGGTTAGTGGAAACTATAAATATGGGGTAAGGGATATGAGAAAGGGTTTAAATTTTCTATTCTCTCATTGGGAGGTCTTGTGCTCCTCCTTCCTCTAACACTTCTCCACCATTAAAAATCAAAATCCAAGAAGGGAAATCATAGATCTACACCATTGGAGGCTAGATCTACATCGATTGAGGCAAGAATTCATCAGATCAAGGTGTTTGGCGCGAAGTGCTTGCTATTTGGATTCATACTCCTTTTATTTTTGCTTGTTTGGGATACTCGGTGAGTAATTTACATCTCTCACGTGGATTTAATGAAGTATATGAGTGTTTATGTATGTTTCTCATCAAATTCAAGTGTTTTTCCATAGATCTATGCCATATTAAGTTCATTTTCATAGAGATCACCCTATGATCTTACTTAGCAAGTCTGTACCATAATTCCAGGCTATTTCATACATTTATGCAAGTTAGATCTCTCATTTTGATCATATATTCATTTTAATGGTTTTGTTGAAATTTGCATAATTTTAGTGATAATCATCATATTCATGTTGCTAGCGATGTTATGACATGTTTATGATTGTATTTGGTGAATTAGTTGAGTTGGTTCTGTCGAATGTATCGTTTGGCAAAGTTTTGGTCGAAATCGGACTTGAAACGGAGGTGTGAAGGTTTCTGGTCGGCCTCAAGCTGGTCAGGTCGGTCAAGTTGTGGCTTGGGGAGCAAGTCAGAGTTTGGGTCGGTCAGAAGTGGATCGGGTCGGTTTAAAACTTGTCTTAGGGAACAAGCCAGGAAATGGGTCGTTCAAACTTTTGGGTTGGATCGGTCCATACCTGGTCGGTCCTATCGGGTCGGTTGGTTGTGACCGGGACGGTCGAGTTGAAGTTCATGTTTTGTTGTGAAAGCAAGTGGGTCGGGTCGGTCCATTCTGATTTGGTCGGTTGTCCTTTTGGTCGGCCAGGACGGAACTGTGTGATGGCATAAGGTCGGGTCAGATATAACCAGGTCGGGAGGATATGGGGTTGGACACAGCTAGTCGGGTCGATTGGGTTGGAAGGCACGGGTCGATCGAGTCCAAATGGGTTGGTCGGTTGGGTATTTTGGCCGATCGGTCGAGTTCGAGGAGTTTTCAGCAGCGCTTCTAAACGTTGTGGTGGGTGCTTAAGTGCGATGATTTGTTTTCAATGGATTCATTTTTTGAAAAAGTACGTTTTTCGGGTATGGCCTAGATATGAAGAAAGAGCTTGAAAAAATATTTTTCGGGGGCAACCCCCCGAACCCTACTCAAGCCGCAACGTAGTGGTGTAACTTGGCTCGGTGATGGTGATAACTTCAAGGAGAATTCAAGTGGGAATATTCGAAGTGTTGAATGTGTTCATTGATCGGTGTAGAGCAAAGAATGAGGTGACAACTCAAAGGTTGTGAGTTAGTGGATAATGGTTGCTCGAGAAGGTTGCTTAGGCTATGAAAAGTCATTAATTTGGATAACTAGAGATGAGAAGGCTGAGATATTATCACTGTCGTAAGTTCTAACAGGCTCAAAGCAAGGGTATGATAGGGCCACCCAAAAGAATGGTTGTAGGTCGAGTATCCTGGGTATCTTTGAAAGGCCTAATTGTCAAGGTTGGACATACATACGTATCATTGAAAGGCGTATGGAGTTTATGCTAGAACTGGGGTTACCATTAGCCCTTGACATATGGTAAGGTTGGTCGTCATACAATTATCGATGATTTTGAAGCAGGATTGGCGGTGATAGCCAGAGTCTGTCATGATTGATAGTTGCTTTGTTTGAACCGTCTCATGTAGATTGTCCAACGTCGAAGGAGATGTTCCTTGGGTGCTTATCTGATATTGGTTTTGGCCTATGGGGCTTGTGCTTGAGGGGTGTTGAGTTCGATTAGGATGGTTTACATGAGATCTATAATTTGGATGTCATGAGTGCTTTGCCATGATTGAATGAGTGTTCTAGTTTTCATGGATGTATAGTTGAATTGTTTAAAGTAAAGGCTATCACTATCTGATGTGGGGAAGATAAGGTGGAATTCTTCTTTGGTGTTGTGGGTAGATTAGTATGTTTATCTATCCCTTCTCATATAATTTATTGTTGAAGTTTGTTAGCTATTTTATCGCTCACTAAGACTGTTGCTTGACTCAAGGTTTTATGTCTCCTCTTATTACCTTAGGATGTTCATCTGGTTGTGGATGGGCAGACTAAGTAGCAAGTTATAGGTGATTAGTGAGGACGATGCTACTGTGCGGAGGCAAGCAGGAGGCTGGCGTACTAGTTTTATTACTTTCTAGTATTTCTATTTCCGTTGTTGAGTGCTCTATGAGTGTTGTAGTGAGGACTAATGTACAAACTTTGGTATCAGTTGGATAACCTTTCAAGATGTTGAGAAAGTTTTCAAAAGCTTGTTATATGATGCCTCATTACTAGTACCTGTTGTATATGTTCTATTTTATTTTATCCTTGTGCTGTAAGTTCTACGACAGGTTTCGATGTTGTTTGCCTACTCTGATGATCGTCCATAGCTGCCTAACACACCCTTCAGTGCATTATTCCTCTTGTTTAGTGCGGGGGTTATGGGCGGTCATCACAACCCGACTCCTTTGGTCACGAATGACCCAACTTCTTAGGTCACGAACGACCCAACTTCTTATGTCACCAACAACCTAACACTTAAGAGACCTAACACTTCAAGCTTCTCATCGACCTGCCTTTTTCCCATATGGACCAACCCAACAGTTGAGCGACCTAACACTTCAAGCTTGACAACGACCTGCCTTTTCCCCCTTCTGGACCAACCCAACAGTTGAGCAACCTAACACTTGAGCGACCTGACACTTGAGCGACCCAAGCCTCATGTCGACCTGAAGCCAGAGAAGCTCCTACGACCGACCTACTCCGAACGACCTGACTTTTGTGCCTTACCATTTGAAGCGACCCAACCTACTTTTAGATAACCTGACCTATTTCTCTAGTAACAAGACATGACCCAAGCTCATGCCACGTCATCCATGACCTAAGAAAAACGACCTAACTCCATATCTGACTAAAATAGCTCCAAACTTAACCAAATCTTGGACAAACGACGATATCAATGAAATCCACTCATCCAAATCATTAAATCCAACAATACACACTTCATGAAATCACTAATAAAATCAAAATGACAATTATCATCAAAAAATAACTAAATCATGATAAATCGATAATTAAACTAAAATGATGGATCTAGCTTGCATAAACATATAAATGATCATATAAATTACCTGTAACGGCCCTCAAATCCATACCATCTGAGCTGACTAATACAACTCACGTCCAACTCAAATAATACAGAAATACGAGTCATTAGGGTTAAAGAAATAGAAATGGATAGAAGAAGAATGGAAACAACAAATAGATACTCATAGCGGAACGAATAAAATATATTATATAACATAAACTTTGAAATACAAAATTTTATGTCATATAGACATACCATCATCAGATTACAATACAACATTTGATACAGTGGAAAATAACTCTAAAATAACTAACGATGAAGCCTCCTACTTCATACTCCTCCAAGGGTATCTGTAAAAGCCTGAAACACTTGACTGCCCATACAAATTTGGGAACCCAAGAGTTTAGGAAAAACATACAAAATAAACTTTGGGTCAGTCATGGGACTGGTGTGGGTAAACTCCAACTATATTGTTTAACTTTGAAGAATCTTTCGAAAGAAAGGGTTATAGTAAGACCAACCCACATATAAACATGGATGGTTTTTACCTTACTATAACCAAAACATTTTTGGTATCAAAATCCAGTGATATTATAATAATGTCTATTCAAATAAAAAAATCATATAGTAGAATGCTTGCATCTCACGCTCTACATATATAGTATAAAATCGAAAACTGCAGATGCTTGTTGGAGATTGGATTCCAACTATGACAAGGTATGGGACCACCTCCCATTAGTGTACTCTAGAGGGGATACACTGGGGTTCAGCAAGAGCATCTTGCAACCCGGCCACACATGACCGCCCACTCATTTAGCTTGAGTGTAGCGAATATATTGTCACCCACGGTTGTCGGCCGTCCAACCGTAATCCGTAAGATACAGAATCGAAAGAAGAACGAATATTGAATTTTCTCTAGATTGGTGACAAATATACCCTGCTTAGGTATGTCCTACCTAGCCATGCCACCTGCCCGATTTTTTTCATTTCCTGGTTGTGAGGCTTGAGGCTACGTCTATCTTTTTAGAACATATGGCAACCATACACTTTGAATGTCACATCGTCAAACCTGTCAAATCACTAGTTGATCTTCCCAAATACTACGGGTATAAAAAGCTAAGAGAAACGAATTCCTTTGCTACCAAACGTAATATCTCAAAAAGATCATCTTATGTGATCTGTTAGGAATACTCTGTCAGACATTCGTCCATACATGTTGTCCTGGGTCTGGACAAACATATTAGCCCTTCCATTTCACTCCGTCTTCTTCAATTTCTTCAGCATAATCTAATTCGCAACGTCTATGCCAATACAGAGTGGTTTTTGGATATTAAATCCAATCGGTCTCTCCGCATTGACAACGATGATAAAAAATCTTTGATATCTGGTGATTTAACTATCAAAGGGAAAACAAACATCCATCAACAAATCAATGGCCCTTTTAATTTATATTCATTCATTAACCATTTTCCCAAATCCTTATCGAATTCCATGTATATCGATATACTGATTTCTAATTATCAAATTTCTCAAAAATATTCTAACTCCTTAAATTTTCAGAAAATTTCGCCAGCACCTCCTTTGCACCGGTCAATAGTTCAAACCTCAACTCGCCTCTCTAGGCCCTTTCCATTCAAAAAGAAAATCAAAAAGCCAAGCGGCTTGCCCATTAGGCTCATAAAATCTCATATGTACCTTTTTGTCGGGCATTTAAATGAAAATCTTCATACTCTTCATCCCATACCTGTCTCATATATATTCCATCATTTATTTAAATCAATCCATCACTTACATTTACACTATCCAATTTGCTAATTTATACTCGAATTAACACATTCGCTCGTTTCACTTTTTAATTGGAATCCATCTTGTTAACCGCATTTTTATTGACTTATAAACAAGTCAAATTCTATTTCTAATTCGAGTTTCAAGTTCAGTTTCAAATTTTAATTTACAAATCCGATTTATTTAGACATAGTTAAGTTCGATTCAAAATCTCATTAACTAATTTTTCTTTCCAAATTAGTTAACTTCTTTCAATTATTAAAATCGGATTTTTATATTAAAAATCACTCCATTCATTCTGCTTGAGTTCATATTTATTTGTCAACTAAAATCTGTATTTTCTAATGGAAATTCTGATTTTTATCCACTCAAAATCCTTTTATTTAATTTAATTAACGGTTATGATTTAAAACGATTATAGCGCTGTTTTTCTGAAAATTTGGTTTTGAAATAACTCAAAATCTATAAAACGAAATCTAGATTTTTCTCTTCCCTTAGAAAACTATTATTCAATAGGTCCGGGCGTTTCTTGTTTCATCAAATTCCGACTTATATTGAGTTCTGTATACTCAATTGAAGTTCGAATCGTCAAATCACGAACTACTGCGCTGCGGCGAGTTCGTTTTAATTATAATTAAAATATAAATGTTAACTTTGTTTTCCAATCTCATTCCTCGATGTATTTAAATATAAATTAAAACCATTTTCCAAATATAACTTAAATATCTCGATTTTCCACAATCGTTGAAAATTCATAACTCGATCATAAATTATTTACAACTCAATTTCTATATCAAATTTAACTTCCTTGAACATAAATTATTTTATTAAAATTCGATATAATCGAATTCCAATTATAAATCCAGTTACAGGAAGACCCATTTATTCAACATTCTCTTCCATTACAAACCAATATCATCCCTTGATAATAAGGAAGTCGTTCAAGTTGGGTATTTTAAATACCTCTCAGACCTTGATCGACAACGTTCTTATCTCAAGACGGATAAGAGTTCGTAATACAAACCTGACATTACTTATCGACAAAATTCCTTTCCTATTTCATTTACAAATATTCTTTTTATTTGCTATTTCTTATATTGGAAATTTATTTCCCAATTACACGATGAAAATTACTTCATCCATTTATAACAATTGTTTCTAAATTATTTTCCGTATATTATATCTTTAAAACAAACTTCCAACTTGAACTCCTTTTGGAACTTAATTCCTGTTTTTGTTTTATTATTATAACTTATAAATATAAGCATCGCAACTATTTTCATATTTAAATATTTAAGTATTATCTTATTAGGATTCATAGTTCAAAAATATAATTTCTACTAAATATATTTATAAATTCCCCTTCTGAAATAATCTGAAATTATATATTCGTCATAGTCGAATTTTAACAATAAATCTGCTGGATTTATTGTACATTCCGAACATTGGAAATAATTCCATTACTTCATTTTGAAATGATTCTCAATTATAAATGCCTTTTTAAAATTATACTTGAATTTAAATTATAAATTATCCACTGAAAATTCACTTCTTGATTTATAAACATCGTTTATAAATTTCACTTCTGGTTTTAAAAATTGAAACCAGTTTCTATTTCAAGTTTCATTTGAAATCTAATACTCATTCTAGAAAATAAATTTTCCTTTTTAAATTCAAACTTGAATTTAAAATTTAATACTATCAAATGATAATATTTATTTCCATTTATAAATATTCTTTATAAATTCAATCTCTTATTTTTATTATTTAAACAAGTAAATATTTCCTAACCCATTTGAAATTCCCTTTCTATTTCAAAAAGCAAATTTCCCTTTTTAAATTCAAATATCACTTTTTGATATTTTAAAATATAAATATCCAGGGCCAATGATATTCTAATATCCAAACAAACAGATCATCCATTCAATTCACGCATCACACACATATAAATATGTAAACAACAGTAAATGAATTTGAGAAATCCAGTTGGATTCCTCCAACCTGTTTTCCTGCATTCAAAAATGTCAAACATCATAAATAATACCAATCCTGCTTTAAGGCAGGACATCGTGGTACAAAAGGTCATCCACTCATATATCGTGGGGCGATAGGGTCATCCGCTAATGATACTGCGGGCATCCGCTAATGGTATTGCTGGAAATACAATATATATAATAACCGCAACCACCAAGCCTAATGTAACTAATATATATATAACCACAATTCATTAACAATAGCAATGCAACCAAAACAACCAACAATTTATTTTTAATGATAAAAATAAATTTTTAAGTGAGATTACTCACCTTGATTTGCTGAATATCCTGTTAAAATTCACTATCATCTCGCCTTCCAATCCACTCGAATGAATTTATTCCGCACCTACGATTTATTCGATTTTATTTATTGATTAAGCAATTATTTATTTAAAATAAATTACTTGAATAAATTTTCTACACCATTTAAATCTATTAAAATGTATACCTTATTGCGGCTGCGATCCACTAGACTAATTGACGAAGCATAACCACAAACATTACTGATCATTACCAAGTATGATCTAACAGCTATATAATTGCCTATCCATTATGACGTTCCATCGAACACTTCATGGATGGTCTTCATCTCCTATCTATTATTCACAACCACTGCCTCACCTCAAAACTCACAACAGAGCACCTCCATTGTCTTACTGTCTAATTTCCCCATCATGACCACCAACTGCCCTTGCCCACTACTCTTTAACTGCCGCACTCTTCCTATTTCACCACCGTTTAATCATCAGTAAACCGAACTCCACACAAGCGCACCCCATTTATCTTGACCCAAAACCCCTCACCGCAAACTTATCCACTGACAGAAATCACCGCATCATCTGTTGACCTATCACACATCCAACTCACAACTACCCAATCGCAACTTTTATTTTGCCTTACCATGTCGTACTCCTTAAATCACCGTAGTTCACCCATATCAACACCACTCCAGTCGCCCTTGAGAAGGAGGCCAATGCCCTAATCTACTTTGAAATCCAAACATGACAGATTCAATTAAGCTCCATCGTTGCACCCTATGTGAGCACGTTAAGCGACGATGAGCTTCAGGAACATCACAGTCCTCGATTGTGATTCAAATTCCCTCTTTGATATTTTTTTAATATGGATCGGAGGAATTAGATTCTGAATGACAAGAAAGAAAAGGAATGAAGAGAACCGGTTTTGATTTTCCATTCTCTGGAGCTGAACAAAATAAAGTGGGAGACTGGAGTATCACAATTTATTTGATTTCAAATAGATTTGAGGATGGGCATTTTTAGGTTGTCTGAAGCTTTTGGTTTCTGGGAGGAATCGATTGTTTTTTGTTTGTGAATAGAAAGATGATATCGCAATGGTTTTATAGCCAAGGGAAAGACAACGAGTACACAACCATTAATTTGGTATTCCCTTGATATCGAGAAGAAGAAACATTTAGTACAAGAATTAAAAGAATAGGTGTACGAATTAAAATATAGGTTGGCCTCGTATGAAATATAGGGTGGTTGATGAAATGTGTATTTAATTTTGATTAGATTTTGTTCTTATCCCTTCAAATTTTATAATCATATAATTTGCGGTTCTGAACCCCTATTGATGTGCAACAACCGACATTTCCAAGTTGATACGATACTCTGAACTTAACGAAACAAATATTCTGAAATTTATTTTGGTTATATATACAGATTGTTGATATTGAATCGATGACTTTAAATTAAATTCGATTTAAATAAATAAATCGATTTCAAATAATTAAATTCGTCGATAATTAGTTATTGTTATCATTTATATTCCCATATTGTTTATATTAATAATTTGAATTGCTTTGATTCAGTTTTAACTGCGAATTCAATTATTTCACTTTTTCCATATTACGATAATTCGATATCTTAAAATTTAAATCGTATATCGATGATTAAATCGATAAATTAAATATAAAAATCCATTTATATTTCTAATTAATCATTTAAACAGTTTTAAAATATTTAAAATAAATTGAAAAAAATCAGGGATGTTACATTACTGATTTTAAGTTGCCAGAATCCTATGTCGAATCAAATAAAAATATGCTTACCATGATGTAGATTTATGAGAAAACACTTGAAAATGATGAAATTAAGATCAAACACCTATATACTTGATTGAATCCGTGTGAGAGATGTATATCACTCACCAATTCACCAAAACAACACAAAAACTGTGAATCTAAATTCCAAACAGTGAAGAACACTCTCCAAATCTTCCAATTTGATGAGATCTCTCTTCACTTTGCGTAGATCTAGCTTCAAACGATGTAAATTTTCGATTCTCTTATGTAGATCTAGAATTTTAATGGTGGAAAGGTGTATTTGATTGAGCAAGAAGGATCACGAGCTCAACCATACGAAAGAATGAAGAAAGTAACCCTCTCTTGGTGCCTCTAACCCCTTATTTATAGCCTCCCACCATCCTACTAATGGGCCTAACCAAATCTGCCCACTAATGGTTCAAAAAATTGAACAACAAATTGTGAAACACAAAAAGAGCGATTCCTCCCAAACTGCTGAACCAAATCTTTAATGTGACCACTCTACGGATTTGGCAACACCATTCCTTTCTAATGAGACTGATCTCAGCATCTGATTCGATCCCAGTAAAAAGTTTTTCCCTTTACAAGACTAACAAGGGAAAAATGATCACAAATAAAATTGGTAAAAATTATGGACATGTCTTACATCCCATAAGCAACATATCAAAATATGAGTATAGACATGTCTCACATCCCCATAAGCAACATATCAAAATATGACTATAGACATGTCTCACATCCCCATAAGCAACATATCAAAACATAAGAATGATCCAACCCTCAAGGAATAAAATAAAAAAATATTTTATGATCCTTTAATACGTAAAATGCGGGTTGTTACATTTTGGTTATCGTAAGGTAAAAACCATTCGTATTTATGTGTGGACCGGTCTTACGATTACCCTTTCTTTCAAAAGGTTTTTCAAAGTTAAACAATATGGTTGGAATTTACTCACACCACTCCCATGACTAACGCAGAGTTTATTGTGTTTATTTTACCCTAAACTCTTGGGTGCCCAAATTTGTATGGGCAGTCAGGTGTTTCTGGCTTTTATAGATACACTTGGGGGAGATTGAAGCAGGAGGTTTCACCGATAATTATTTAGAGTTATTTCCACTGTGATGTATATATGTTGTACTCTGCTATGGTATGCATATACAGTACATATTTGTATTTCAAAGTTATGATACATGATATTATATTTCTTTTAGTTCCATTGTGAGATTCTGATGTTTCTTTTGGTTCCAACTTCTATCTATTTCTACTTATTTAACCCTGATGACTCGTATTTCTATGCAATTTGGGTTGGACATGTGTTGTTTTAGTCAACTCAGATGGTAGGGATTTGCGGGCCACTACATTTGGTATTAGAGCTTAGCTTGAGCGAACACTTAGGCTTTGGTGGGTGTTTACACATTAGAGATAGAGTAAGTAGTGCCCAAGAATGAGTTGAGTGTGTGTGTGTGTGTGTGTGTGTGTGTATATATATATATATATGAGAGAGCGTGTTTGTTAGTTACTATAAAAACTATTTTATATTGTGTTGATTGGTTTGTCTAGTGGTTTTTGAACTCTAGTCGGTACAGTATGATCAACTGTATCGATAGGTGTTTCTAAACACTTGAGCAGAGTAATTCAGCACATTATTGTTTTAAAAGCCAGGTAAATGAAATAATTTTGTATAAAACTATATTTTCATAAAAAAGGAAAATTTTTTGGAATTATTATAATACATGGATGTGTTGGCCGAGATTATAATCAAATTAGATTATATAATTGGAATGGTTACAAATAACCAAATAGAATTTGTATAAGAATGAAATACACAAATGAAATGGACTAAAATTGTATTCAAACCACAATTTTGTTCTTGGAAAGTTGGAAAATATTTTTCAAAGTATATTAAAATAAAATAGCCTTGTTTTGGAAAGATTTTGAATAAAAATCATTTTGGATGGATTTTGAAAGTGATAGAGCATTGAACTCACTTCAGTAGTTGAAAAATAATTCTGGTGATGATTGCAGCACCATCAGTGTTCATTTTCGAGTTTCAAAGTGACGGATTGCTACCTTGGGAAAAATTCTTAATGGAAATTTGTTTGAAAGAAAACAAGTTGTTTTAGAAAATTAAAATGTTTGAATTTGGAATGGAAATAAATATATTTATATATTTATATGATTTCAAAAGGAATTTGAAATAAATACTGGGTATTTGAATTCTGAAATTTTATTTAAGTTAAATGGATCGAAATGAATAAATTGGTTTGAATGCAAATGAATTGAATGTGAATATATGGATTTTAAACCATTAGAATAAAATAAATACGAGTATATACGATGTGTAATATAAATGAAAACTAGAGTTTTGTTTGGAACTAAAGGTTGTAGAAGTATGGAAAGTTGAGTTTCAATATAGGTGGGCTTTTACAAAGTTAACATGTTTGCAGCATTTCTTTTGCCTTACTAATTTCGGGGACGAAATTCTTTTAAGGAAGGAATGTAACGTACCGGATTTTTAGTCATTTAATATTGAACATTTAAACTAGTTTTAAATATTGAGTTAGAATAATAAATGGATTTTTATTGAAGTTATCGACTTAATAATCGATGTACGATTTAATTCAAATATATTGAATAATCGTATACGAAAATGAAACACAATTGAATTCCAAGTTAAAATTGAATCAAAATGATTATATCGATCAATATAAATTCTGTTCGAACTATAACAATAGTAATTATTTATTATCGATGAATTTAATTGTTTGAAATCGATCTATATTTTAATCGATTTAATGTAAGCTTAAAAATAGTGATTATTCAAAGTCTCAGAATTCAATGAAACTAGTTCCATTAGATTTGAAATAGTGTATTATTATCAGATTTCGATTTTGGTAACATTCAAATTTATCGTTTGATTATACGGTTTGAAAACGCTTAGAAATAACTAAATTTAATTTAATTTAAATAGTCAATTTAAATTGATATCTTTTCCATACGATCAAATTAGGCTTTGAGACCTATTCCAGTTGGAATTTTGTATGGATGTTTGTTTTCCTTTGATAGTTAAATAACCGACTATCGAAGTTTTTGACCATCGTTGTCAATACGGAGAGATCGGTTGGATTCATTATCCGAAAACCACTCCATATTGGCATAAGCATTGCGAATCAAACCAAATTGAAGATTGTTGAAGATGGAGTGAAGTGCATGGGCTTTTTCTGTTAATCCTAGGCAAAAATTGCCTAAGATGGATTAACTGAAGTTGTGCCTTCGGTTTCGTTTAGTCGTAGAATGAACATATATGGACGAACTTCTGACAGAGTATTTCCAATGATCACGCCCCGTTGATTTTACAAATATACCAAGCTAGTGGGGAGAAGGCAACTTCTCTTTATTTTAACACCTAGTGTGTTTTTGTACAAATCAGTAGGTGATTTACGGATCTGACAATATGACATTCAAAGTAAATGTGGCGTGCTGTTATAAAAGATAATCGTGACCTCAAGCCTCATCAGTCGAAAAATGACAAAAATCGGGTAGGTCGCATGGCTAGTTGGGTCATACCCAAGCAAGGTGTATTATCACTCGATCTAGAGAAAATTCATTTGTTCTTCTTTCGTTTCTCCATCTTCGGGTAATGGTTGGACGACCGACAACCGTGGGTGATAATACCTTCGGTACACTCAAACTAAATGAGTGCCTGGGCTGCAAGATGTTCTTGTTGAACCCCAGTGTATCCCCTCAGAGTATAATGATCGGAAGGTGGTCCCATACCTTGTCCTAGTTGGAATCCAATCTCCAATAATCGCCCTGCAGTTTTTGATTTTATACTATGTATGTAGAAAGTGAAATGCAAGCGTTCTACCAAATGGTTATTTATTTGATTAGACATTATTATAATATCACTGGATTTTGAAATCAATAAAGTTTTGGTTTTCGTAAGGTAAACACTACCCGTATTTTTGTGTGGATCGGTCTTACAATTACCCTTTATTTCAAAAGGGTTTTTCAAAGTTAAACGACATGGTTGGCATTTGCTCACACCAGTCCCATGACTGACCCGGAGTTTATTTTGTTTGTTTTACCCAAAACTTTTCGGTGCCCAAATTATACAAGCAGTCAAGTGTTTCAGGATATTTCAGATACACTTGGGGGAGCTTGAAGTAGGAGGCTTCACTTCTAGTTATTTAGAGTTATTTTCGCTGTGATGTATATGTGTTGTACTCTGATATGGTATGTATATACAATACAAATTTGTATTTCAAAGTTATGATATTATATTTTGTTCAGTTCCACTGTGAGATTCTGATGTTTCTTTTAGTTCCATCTTCTATATAATTTCTATTTCTTTAACCCTAATGACTCATATTTTTATGAAATTTGGGTTGAACGTGTGTTGTTTTAGTCAACTCAGGTGGTATGGATTTGCAAGCCACTACACTTACTTTATATACGTCTTGTGAAGTTCTGTATTGTTTACCTCTTGCGCTTCACGAAACTTAATGCATTCTCTTACGAGTTACATTAACGGAAGTGGGGTGTCACATTTGGTATCAGAGCTGAAGGTTACAAGATCAGAGAAAAAGTTTTGAAAATTTGTTTAAAAAGAAATGTACTTTTAAATAAAAACCTATTTTTGAAAAACCTATCCCCTCAAGACATATTCAATATTCTGTCGATCTCTTGTTGAATCTTTTGTTTCTTCTCTTTTTAACATGTCTGGGGCACCCAGTCTTTCTAAGGGCATTCCACTACTGACATGGTTCCGTAGGTATCACGAGGCCACAACACCTGCCTGAGTTCAAGGAGATGCCCCACCCCCAGCTGCATCCATTGTATCTCCACCTCCATGAGAAGACAAATTTTCTAAGCTATGTAAAGACTTTTGCACTATGGGAGGAAAACCATTCTGTGGTACCCAGAGCTTTGTTGAGGCACATAATTGGATAAGAGATACGAAGAACGTGTTCGGTCTTTTTGAGCTTGATGATAGAAGGAAGATACATTTGGCCTCATGGCAACTGAAGGATGAAGCTTCCTACAAGTAGGAGGTGACACAAGCAGGACAACCAGTAGCTACTTGGGATGATTTCAGGCAGAGATTTGAGATGAAATTTTTGTCTCAGGTGGGTGAAGGATTACAAATGGAGATATTCTTGGCTTTGAAACAAAAGGACATATCTGTTAAGGATTATGTGTATAAGTTCAATCAGCTAGCGAGATTTGGTCTGGACATGATGAATACACCCGATTAGAAGGCTCTTAGGTTTGCGAGAGGGTTGAATCAACATCTCCAAGGACTTGCATTATCTCATATACCGATGGGGAGGACGTTTGAGAGGCTGGTTGATACGTCTCTAATACACGAAAATAGCAAGGATGAGAAGAAAGACGGTAATACTAAGGAGACACAGGCTAAGGGCGAGAAAAAAATGGTGGCCCAAGAATGGAGCACAAAAGAAAGGAGGGAAGCCTGACAAGGCTCAGACCAAGAAAGATATCAAGTGTCATGGTTGCGGAACTATGAGTCATTTTGTGAAAGACTGTAGAAAGACAAAGAAAGCCTACTCTAATTGTGGTCAAGTGGGACACTTTACAAAGAAATACCCTAGAAAGCGAGGACAAAGGGCAGGATCTTTTGGAAAAGTACATGCTCTTGATGCTAGTGGACCTGATCGAGGTAGGAAAGTCACTGTTGAAGGTTTGGTTTTCCTTTTTGACTGTCCTCTTAGAACCCTCTTTGATTCTGGCACTTCTCATTCGTTTATATCCAGTTCTTTAGTAGATAGTCTGCACCTTAATACTAGTATAGTCTTTTATCATGTAGTAGTCTCAAACCCCATAGGAGGTACGACTCATTTATCCATGATATGTAGGGGTTTGAGAATTTCTATCTTAGGCGTCGTGTTTGAATGTGATGCATACGTGTTGGGCTTTATGGGCTATGGTTTGATTCTAGTAATGGATTGGCTAGCCATGTATGGTACCATTCTTGATTGCGAAAAGAGAGTAGTTAGACTTCTTACTTGTCATGGTAGAACTCTCGAAATTTCCTATGACCCACGGTGGTCGGTGATGCTCAGTTTCCTAGATTCTCTTAATACTTCAGTTGATGACTGGGGATTTGTATCCGTAGTATGAGATTATCTGGATGTGTTTGATGAGGTTAAGGGGTTACTTCTAAGGCATGAGATAGACTTACGGATTTACTTGGTAGAGAATGTGAAGCTCATTGCTCTACCAGTGCGCCACATGGCTCCCAAAGAGAGGAGGGAGCTCAGCAAGCAAGTAGGGGAGCTATTCGAGAAAGGATTTATTAGGCGAAGCATATCATAATGGGAGCTCCAGTCATCTTTACAACTAAGGAAGATGGCTCACTTCATCTATGCATAGATTATAGAGAGCTGAATAAGTTCACCAAGATGAATAGGCATCCGCTTCTGAGGATTGAAGACTTCTATGATCAACTAGTAGGCACATCAGTTTTATCGCAAATGGATTTGGCCACGGGATTTCACCAGCTAAGGGTGGAAGAGGACAACATTGATAAGACTGCATTCAAAACTCCAAACAGTTTTTTTGAGTGGTTGGTTGTGCTCTTTCGGCTAACCAATGCATCAGCATATTTTGTGGACGTGATGAGTTGGGTGTTTAGGGAGTTTTTGAACAAGTTTGTGGTGGTCTTTGTGGATGACATTCTGATTTTCTCAAAGAATGAGGAGAATCATGCCCTATACTTAGGAGAGATTGTATGCACCTTCAGGTCGCATCAGCTCAAGGAAAAAAAATTCAGTATCACTATTGTAGAGAGAAAGTAAGGTTCCTAGGGCATGTGGTCTCCAAGGACGGGATAGCAGTGGCCTTGCTAAAGTCGATGTAGATCAAGACTGGAGGGCTCCAAAGAATGCGAAGGAGGTGAGAAGTTTTCTAGGTTTGGCGAGCTATTATAGAAAGTTTATCGAGGACATTGCAAGGATATCAGCCCCGCTCACCCAATTAATGAAAAAGAACTTGGCTTTTTCGTGGAGCATTGATTGCGAGGTTGTCTTTCAGAGATTGAAATGGGATCTGACAACATCCCCAGTTCCAACTCTCCTCGATGGAAGCAAGATGTTCACGGTTTTCACAAATGCTTGTGGCATAGGACTTGGTGTTGTTCTGATGCAAGAGGGAAGGGTAGTATGCTATGGTAGCAAACAGTTGAGAGTTCACGAGAAGAACTACCCTACCCATGATTTAAAGTTGGCTGCAATAGTGTTCGCATTGAAGTCATGGCGACATTATCTACTTGGAGAGAGATTTAAGCTATACACGGATCATAAGTGGCTCAAATACTTGTTCTCATAGAAGGATATCAACCAAGGGCAGCAACGATGGATGATTTCCTAGTGTCATACGACTTTGAGATAGCTTATACCCTGGGCAAGGGTAATGTAATGGAGGACGCGTTAAGTAGGCAGAGGATGACTTTGATTCCTCTATTCATAGGCAGAGCTTGAAGTTTACATCGATCTTCGATTTTAAGCCATATAGGGATTTCACATTGGGATTGTTAGCATCATTGGAGGTGCGACCTACTCTATTGAAGCATATTGGATCCATTTAACGGGAGGACCCGCAGATATCAGACATCTTGGCACTACAACTGATTTACCTTTTAATAGCATGTGAAAAACGCTATAATAGGTTACCATAGCATTAGTGACGACGCTATATAACGACATGTAATAATAGCCCTGTTACATCTTATAGCTCAAATCTAAATGCTATAGTATTATACATTTTATAGCGCATATTCACTAACATGAAATGTTTTACATAACATTTAGACCTTGCAATTATATTTGTTTACTAAAATCTCAGCTTATTTTTTATAACATTATCAATAAATTCATAGCACATATTCATTGCTATGAAAATGTTTTCATTTTGTTTTTTAAAAAAAATATTCCGCTATTATTGAATTCCCCATTGATATATAGCGTTCAGACCTTATTATGTTAAATACTCGCTTTTTTATATCATTATCACTCTTTTCATAGCTCATATTCATTGATATGAAAAGTTTTCCACATGGTTTACATTTTATATAGCATTTCACATTTTGATTCCATAAGAGGAGTTTTCCGCAATGAATATTTGTATTATATATAGCGTTTTCAGTGTTTTCATACCACACATTCAATGATATGAAAAGATTTTCCACACTATTTAATTTTTTGCATAGCATTTCACCTTTTATTTCCATAAGTTCAACTTTCGGCTATTAATATTTTTAATATATAGGAGAAATTTCAGCTATGATCTTAATATAACAAATCTCTTATTTAATTTGTGCACAGCTCAAAAAATTAAGCAGTAAATTCAAAAGACAAAACTGTCAATGGCAAAAAACTAATACCAAAAGCATATTTGATTTCAATTACAAAGTCATAGTTAATAAATCTACTAATAAATATAGAAATAAGTCAACATACATGTTGTTCAAACATCGTTTAAAAACAAGATTACATGAAAAATCACTTAGTCTTCAGCTTTTAAGCTCGTCCAACTTCTAAAACCTGTAATTCACAAGCACAAGTTACAGTCTTATAACAAAGATTAGAAACAACCATCAGTGAATAGAAACATATGGATTATTAAATAATATGGTCTACTAGTGCAGAAAAAAAATAGATTAGAAACAACCATCGCTAAATGTTATTAACAAGTATTGCTGCATCGAACTTAGCACTGATTTTGTTTTCGAAGTGTATTCAGACATACAACCCAGCTTTATGTATCTATCTCACTTACTAAGAAGTTTGATAAAGAGGATTAAAACTGCAATATAACGTACGCTCAAGTTGCTACCTAGAATAATTTATCTGGGTATAAATACCTAAAACCACAAACTTCTCCTGAACAAACAAAAGTTATATACCAAACAATATGACGCTCAAGTCCAGCTTTCATTCTAGAATCCTCATCTTTTCATCTTCCACGCAACCACCTGTAACTCCCTTCTTAAACAACAAATGAAATCATCTACATATACCAAATAATATAAAACAAGTCTACTAATAAAAAGACATGTAAGATAAAAGAAAATTTTGGAACAACATATTATATGAAGCAGAAAGATAAACCTGGCTAATGAGCTGAAGAATCTTTCCAAAACCATCAACCACAACAACATTAAAGCTTAAATCAATTACTGCTATTCCAGAACCAAACGTACTCACAGCTCCACATTCTCAGTCACCATAACATTTAAGCTTTACTAAACACTCCACTTCTCACTGTTGCAATCATCTTGACAGCTACCGCCCGAACACATCCACCTTCTTAATAACTACCATCAACCATCTCCATATGCAGACCCAAGCCAGAGCACTAACTCAGCAAAACATAACCCACACACTTCCATCTCAACAGCCACAACTAGAGTCTGCAAGTCAATATTATGTTAATTTAGCCAAAATGAAAATAAAAAAAGAATTGTGTTTCCCATTAAAGTCACTTCAAAACCTATTTAGGGATTCAAAACTTACATTTTCTTAGAGAAATCATAATGCAACACTCAACTACAACATAGTATGCAAAAATTTCATAGAAAGAGATAGAATCCTAAACCAAGACAGCTGGTTCGTACCCTCTATAACTGTGTATTTCTTTATCATCATTGCCTTTGTTGTGCCTGATAAAAATGATAATGGTCTATCTCCTGAAACATACACCAAACTTTTTTTTTTATCTTTTTCATTATAGTATTTTTCACGTAAACAGATAATCAATTATTTAAGACTTGGTCCCAAAAAACAAAAAAAGGTCAAAATTAAACATAAACTCGATACTTCTTTCGTTGCCACAATATACTCATCATCTCTATAGTTCTTTGAGGCAACTCTTGAGCTCATTTTGGAAATAAGCAACTAACAATCTCTTACATTTGCTATGTTCCTTCGTTTTCATTTTAGCACCTTCATCACCTCGTTATATACTTTGAGTAAATATTAAAATACCAAAAGAAATTTTGTATTTATTTTGCATCTGCAGCCTCAGCCTAAGCAGGTGATCCTGTACATGCATTAACCAATATTAGGTGAACTTCATAGACTTATCTAGCTACAGAGATGTGAATCTTATCCAAGTCATAACTTTATTAAATTGGACTCAAGGTTAATGTCAGTTATCATTTCATTATATTATTTAGTCTAATGGACATAAATAAGACTGCTGAAATATAGTTTTCAATAAAAAAGTTAAAAAAAAAAAAGCAGCGAAAAAAAGACAACTCACTCTGGCGTTGTGTGCAGCTGCAATCTCCGCTCCAATGTTTACAGTGTCTTTAACTACCTTAAAAAACAAACTACGTTTACGTTTCTAACTTAAAATAAGAAAAAGAAATGCATCACTATGTTACGGATTTAACTGCCAAGCTTTTCTTTAATCAACAATCATTGAGAAATACAATCAATAAAATTGCTATCAACTCTTGTCCCAAACAATGATACTATTCAGTAACAAGTATAAAGGGTTCCATGCTAACATCAAATAAAAAGCAAGAATCACTGCTATAACACAAAACGTGATACAGTTTTAGATTAAAAAAAAAGAGTATAACAGAACAATTATACCACGAGAGCACAACCCTTCCGTTTAAAAGGAAGGTTGAAATTGCATCAAAGTTGCTAATAAATTTATAAACTTAATCACTATATTTAACGATAGTTTATGATTTAGCAACTCGTGCGCTGGATGGGAACAATATTGAAATAAATTTGCGTGAATGAATGGCGATAAGAAAATTCATTTATGACTTAAAGGAGAATAACATTACTAAAATTACTCTGCACAACTGACTTCTAGTTAGTTGTTCATTTTCACGTTTTAAACCAATTAGGTACTGTGAAAGATAAGATAAAGAAGAAACAACAACAAATTCTAACTTATTTGGCAAGACTCATTGCACTGAAGCGATGAAATTAAAAGTGATTATTGGAGTAAATCTGAGAAGTATTTTTTTTTGTCAAACGGTACCACATGGCAAACAATAATAATTCTTGCATGCAGAAAAGGCATCCATTAAGTGGAGGCATCCACCTTACTGACGTTATGTTTCCAACTTGGAGCTGATATAAAAGAAAACAAATATGTTAAAGTAAAAACTATTACCAGCATATGCAGGTTCTGCTCAACTTTTTTGCTTCAAGCCATTATATACATCTACGATTACTGTCGCTCCACCATAGCAAGTCTTTCAAAGTGTTCGCAGTAGCCTTTGCTATCATGAAAAGGTAAGTATATGGTTGCAGTAAATGATAAATAAACCAAGATCAAACTATGGACTGACATGTTTTAGCAATTACATCGTACCAAAATGAAATGGAGGTAAATTGGAGCTAAAAGTTGAGGAATGTCAATCGTAAATGCAGATAAATTAGAGCTAAAAGTGGAGAGAGAACAAATGAAATGAAGGAGAAAGGCGAAAGGATTAAAAGTCAAAAAACCAAGGTTTTTCTGTCCTAGTTTAATAAACAAACAAAGCCAATCAATCACCGTAAACCTTATGGGTATTCAAAAATCCAAAAAATCAACAAAATTCTCTTATAAAACAATCAGCATACAAAAAAAACTTATAAAAACAAATAATGAGTAGGAAAGAAAAGGAAGAAACAAAAGGATATGTAGCCATCATAGTATGGAAAGGAAAGAGGAGAGGAGAGTGTACCTGTACAACTCTTGCATCATACAAATATTTTGCTACTGCTGGATATGGTTGCTCATGAATTTGGATATAAACAGTAAGGGATACTACGTATCCTATGTTCTTTTGACCACTTTAGGCCTTTCTTCAATTCTGCTTCTCCAAATACTCCAATTCAGACTTTCAACTGTTTCCGTTTGGATTATTCATTGATCACCTGCATTAGCAACGGTAGGATATCATGATGACATACCTGTTTTCATACGCTGTAGGAATTAGCTGATATACATGTGTGTAAGTGCTTGTAACTCCATGCTGTAAATTTTGCAATGGAGAACAAGAACATCATATGATTATTGTAATATCTGCAGATATCAGAATTTCAAAATGAAATACAAAACATCATATAGTGGGCATCCAATAACATCTGTTATTTTATTTACCAAACATATGTTCAATACCTAAGCATATAGTTCAGTACTAACTACTAAAAGTGTAGTTATGATTCCTCTTCTTGCTCTATAAAATATTACTGATGAAACCACTTTTGTAGTAATAATACAATTTATTTTATGTTCTCAATATAAAAGAAATAAGCAAAATAAAGGAATACCAATCAGAAGTTTTTTGCCACTAGGTTTGGTTTCTCCAAACATTACTGCAAAAGAAATGGCCATTACTACAATTGAGAAACACTATACTATTCTGTTGTAGAAATATGTGTTGTATTATGGTTGGGGTTTCAAGTTAATGTTAACAAGAACTGTCTTTTTGTGGTAAAAAGCAATCCAATTGATCAGAAAGAACCAGCTACCCTGCTTAAGGGTAACCATTTTCGATTCTGTTGTCAATTTATATTATAGTACCTTCCAGTAGTTGTACCTAAATATTTTCTAATTTAGGTAAATAATGTTGACTTATGAATTGTTGATTTAGACATCAAACTATTTATAGCTTCTTGGTTTTTGTGGACTCTCTTTTACAAAAGACCAAATCAATTTTAGTTTCCATTTATACATACATTATCTGAAATGTTTTTGAGTTATAGCTTCATATAGCAATGAAGCCTACATCTTTATAAAAATGAAAACCATATGTGCAAATTACATTATAAAAATGTAAACATATAGAAATTATCTCTTTATATTAGAAGACAAAATATAATTTAGAAATGTTCTCGTGAAACAACATTTGATTGGTAAATGACACTATCTAGCCACATAACTTTGACAAGATATTGATGCTATTTTAATACTTAATCCTTAACTGATTTCTCTAATGAAACTGCAGTCTTATAAAACAAAAGCGTACTAATTTTTATTAATTTATAATTCAAAAGTCCATCATAGATGTTCACGCCATATGGAAAAAATAATACAATGGAGATCATCACGTGGATGATCTTAATTCAAAAAATACAAGCATATTTTAGAGCACTCAGACTACCATTATGCAGAGATATATATATACAACAAGGAAACTGCAGTGAGTGGATAAATTGAGTTAGAACTACATAGGTCAGGGAATCTCAGTGCCAACCAAGATACAATATATAAGTGATATTGCGCCTTCTAAAGATTGCAATCATGTAATATGATTGGGGTTGAGGTACAAATTGCAGATGAAGTTTACTGTTTTAAACATTTAATTGTATAGCATTCACGATTAGCTAATATATTTAATTCTATGTGATTTAAACAAAAAAAGAAGATTCGTAGTTTATTAAATCATATAAGTTAGAAGGCTCTACTAATGCAAATAACATGTAAATGTAATAATGCAAGTTAGAAGGCTCTACTAATGATATTGTATGTATAATGTAAGTATAAAAGCTTTTAAAGAATCAAAGCATGCAAAAAATATAAAGACAAAAATTAAACCAACTGCATGGTGCCCAAAAATAATAATATAAAGTCAATCTATCTCATTTCCAAACTATGAAAAATAACATGGATGACAACACGACATATAGCTGTTTGGTGAAGCATAAATGCAATTCCAAAACAATTTGAGTGATAAAGGCCAATTGTAGGAATTTAGCAATGCATAAGAAAGAAAAAAAGACCAATGCAAAGTTCTGAAATAAGTTAAGATAGAATAGTTAGGAACCTTACATTTGTTTCAGTAACAAGATTGGAATTGCTAGAAGCAAAGAAAGGTTCACTAGGTACTGGTATTTTTTCATTATTTTTGCAGATAAAAAGTCAATCTCTCTTAATTTCCTGCAAAGACTGGCCTAAATAATTAATTTCACAAGATAATTTAATCAGTCGAGGGGTATATAAATTTCAACTATACCTATCTAAAATGTTTGCAGATAAGGAGCATATCGCTATTTGTTAAGGAGGCTTTGATTTCAGCCATAACTTGGTGGTGGCATCCACTACAACACTTTATTTGCAAACATTTGTCCATGTTTACCTCTGATTTGTCCATGTATTAACTTTGACTGTTCATAGGCTGGTATCTTCTTGCAGCAGTTGTGGGCTAGGATTGGATCCGTTTTGTAAAAGCGACTCACAAAGTCAATCTGCTTATTTGGATGAAAATAATGAAAACTTCATTAGTGGAATTGTACCTTGCAATGGTAAATAACTTTATCATTTATCTTGTTTACCTCTTAGTCCTCTTAATATTAATATCTCTAATAATGCATTAACCATTATAGGTATAATATATAATATATAATATATAATATTTAGTATACTACAAAAATATCTAATAATGCATTTACCATTATAGGTATAATATATAATATATACTATATAGTACACTACAGATGCACATATCTTTTATGCACTGCACAAAGACAATGCAGTGTGAAGTGAAGACAGACAAAAAAGGAGGACATGCCAAAGGAAGATTAGGTTCTCATTCATGCATTTATTGTATCCTCCAGGTTATACAAACTGAAAATTAATATTTCTAGTGATCCACCTCAGAAGCTTATAGTGTATTAACACAAATTTGATTGATAGTCTTCACATTATATGTTTACAGAGAAATGGATCTGCATATAACACCGATTTTCAGCTGTGTTATAAACTTATAATACAAAATGATTTAACAATTAATTAAAGGATCTGTTTTTTCCGATTACGAATTTGGTGGTAACAGAATATCTTTATAGAAGTAGACATGTGATGCTGAATGAGGGAATGAATTTTAGTACCAATATAAGTCAAAAATAATGCCGTTGACGGAAGTCCACATGTTGATGGTGTTACTCAATATACAGTATTCATATATGGAATACACAAAACCCACTTTAAACCTGTATGAATGGTGGCTACACATATTACAGTAATCATATTTGTTTACCAATATTACTCAAGTATTGTAACAAAATTGTTTTCCTAAAATTACACAATTTTTCTTAATTTTTATTAATTAGTTCTTTTTCCTATCTACAATTAGTCTATAATGTGTCATCATCTAAAAATGTAACAATTAAACATATGTAACAACAAAATTGGAACACATCATACCGAAACATCACAGCGGTCGAACAATCATTAAAGGGAATAACTTATATGAAAATATGTATTTTTTATTGATGGATACTTGATAATATTTTTAAAATGTAAATGCTTACCACCATTGAGTTTTACCAGTATACTTCCACAAACAACTTCAAAAGTCAGCAAACCACATGTCAAAATTTCCAGAATTTTGCCATAAAACTAACCATGTGTCAAACAAAGGTCATATGCAAGAGATATATTGATTAGAAGATTAAATGTGTAATATATAAATATTTAAAATATAAAGGCCTAAATGAAATCGCTCAACCAGTAAAGTTGCTCTTTCCATTATATCCCATTCACTACCAATCATGAAAGCGCTACAGCTGTCTCTAAAAGCAACCAAGCATCCATCTAACACAGCTGCCAAATCCACCTTGCTCTGCTAAGCCCACCTCCAAACCCACCTCAGGCTTTCAACTAACACAATAGAGTTTAATATTTGTATGCATGTTTTCATTATTTATGCATTGCACTGTCAGTAACTTATAATATAACGAACCATTTAAAGCTAACATGGCTTGTATTATTTCACGTCCACATTTGTTAATCAAGTGAATTTTGAATCAATTAATCAAAGCATACAGTTCATTCTGAACAACTAAATATTACCTTGTATACGTGAGGTAGTGCAATTAGCAGCGTTAACAATTAAGATTTCATGTTTTATCATGAATACCACTAAATTCTAATGCATTAAAAATAAACAACCATTTACACATTTAGATAACTCGACTTTTCCAACGTCAGGCTAGATAAACGAAAAGAAAAAAAGACTTTCAAATTTAAACACGGTAAATAAGCATTAGTTGTTTTTAGTTGTTCGTCATCCATGCAGATCGAAATAATAAAGCAAACCCATCTAACAACGTATCCCTATAGAGATAAACCAACATTAAAAAAATAAGAAAAATTCATTATTAGAAACATAACTGGTACATTTATCATCCGTGAATAATAGTTGGAAGCAATTTACAAATATTAAACCTTAAACATTAAAAAGTATCCTTTTGAACAATTTAAACGTTTCTTCATTGCGTGAAAGTTAACTTTTAGCAACCTCAACATAACATAATGGTGCAGCAACTGTCAAATATATTTCATAAACATGCTGGACAAAAATATAAAAGGAGAGAAGGGCAGTCAATGCGTAGGACTTAATCGCTCATGGATCCGTTAAATAATTTAGCACCTACCTAGTTTATGAAAATGTACCGAATTGAAATCTACAGCTAAACTAGGTTAACTTCATTTCAAATTGAGCTACAGCTCTGTAGCCTAACATCGAAGTATAGGGTTCGTCTCAGTGTTAGGGATTCAGTGGAGTAAGAAATGATAAATAGCGAGTGAAGCCAATTTATAAAAGGGAAGAAAGTAACAAAAATTTACCGATTTCAAAAAATCCCAATAGTAATTTGGAAGAATCAAAGTGGATCAAGGAGATGCTCTAGATTTACCGTTGCCTGAGCAGGAGATGAATGACTTGGAGGGTGGATTGAATTGGAGATGCCAACTTTCAGTGAATCGAAAAAAATTAGGGATTTAGAGATAAGCTTGGTACAAATGGAAGTGATGGAAGGGATTTTTTACTTTCGCAGCCTCACGTTTTATTTTGTTTCGCGTTTGTTTTAGCTTCCGCCTTTTTTATCAGAATTGTTAATATAGCGGAATATATCTATGTATAGCATAATTTATTTGTCATTTTCTTTGCTTCCTTTTTATAACACAATCTATGCATTATTTTCTTTTTCTTTGATTATTTTATTATAGCACTTTAATGTAAGGTTATGATACAATGCTATGTATATCATATTTTCTTGTAGTGTGGGCAGGCTTTGTAGAGGAGAGATTTATAGTCACCTAGCTAGATATACCATAGATGAGAAAGGGTGGCTAAGACGAGATGGAAGGCTATGTGTCCCTAGAATTAGGGAATTGCTAAAGGCAGTGCTTGAGGAAGCTTATCATTCTTGGATGACTATCCATCCGGGCGACGACAAGATGCATTAAGACATGAAGAGAGTTTTCTTTTGGACTGACATGAAGAAGGACAAGGAAGAATTTGTAGCTCGATGTTTGAATTTCCAGCGAGTAAAGGCTGAACAAAGGAAACCTGGAGGATTGCTTCAGCCCTTAGATGTCTCACAATGGAAGTGGGAGAGCATAGCTATGGATTTCATCAATGGACTGCCCCGATCGAAGAAGGAAAATACGAGCATTTGGGTGATAGTGGACAGCCTTATGAAGAGCGC
Organism: Allium sativum; assembly: GCA_030737875.1. Taxonomy (NCBI): domain Eukaryota; kingdom Viridiplantae; phylum Streptophyta; class Magnoliopsida; order Asparagales; family Amaryllidaceae; genus Allium; species Allium sativum. Next base: position 348,536,867 of record CM060920.1, read on the forward strand.
TCACTTTATTCATGTCAAGAGTAAGAGGATGGTGGCTTTTCTAGCATCTGTGTATCTTTGAGAAATAGTCTTCATGGGCCACCTTCTAGTACAGTAAGTGACCGTGACCCCATCATCACTAGTGAGTTATTGAAGAGATTACAAGAAGCATTAGGTACATAGCTACGTTTGAGTACGACATATTAGACCGAGAGGGTGAATAGAGTTCTTGAGGATCTTCTGAGATCGTGTATCCTATATTTCGGAGGGACTTGGGAGGAGCATCTCCCATTGGTTGAGTTTGCCTACAACAACATTTATCAATCAAGCATAGGCATGGCACCCATCGAAGCGTTTATGGAGGACCTTGCAGATCACCGATTTGTTGGCAGGAGTCTACGGACAGACTTCTACTTGGACTTGAGATGATTCGAGATACTTCCAAGAAGATTGATCTTATCCGCTAAATAATGAAAGCAGCTCAGGACTAACATAAATCATTTGCCGATAAAAGGGGAATCGATTTGGAATTCGAAGTGGGAGATATGGTCTTCATTAAAGTATCACCGCTAAGGAATGTAGTTTGCTTTGGTTCAGTAGGGAAGTTGTCCCTGAGATTCGTAGAGCCGTTCCCTATAGTGAAGAGGATTGGTTAGATGGACAGACTAGCAAGTGTACACGATGTGTTTCACATTTCCCATTTGAGGAAATGTATACATGATACGCAAGAGATAGCGGAACCGAGCACACTTGAGGATGTGGAGGTTATGAAGGAAGCATCGGTGAGAAGAGTTCCTACTCATATTCTTGGATCAGAGGTTAAGAATTTATGCAACAAAGAAATCAGATTGGTGAAGGTACAGTGGGGAGAAGACCGCGAAGATGCGATGTGGGAACCCGAAGACAAGATTCGTGCTTCTTATCCTTTTCTTTTTAAGTGTACATTCTTAATTTCTTTTCCAAGCTTTTACTTTGCATTTGCTTCTATCATTCAAGCATGTTTATCCTATCGTTCGAACCTTCGATCCTTAGGTAGAATCCAATGGTTGGAAACATATGTTTGAGATATGTTATGATTGATGGTTGCAAGTGGATGCAAGTGTCTGCTAGTGGTTGCTCGTGGATGTATACACACACACACACACACACACACACACTAGGAACTAGATCAGCTCAAGCACTTACATATTGCATATGGATATGTGTGCATTTTAATTTTTTATGGATGGAAATGGGTGAATCATCATATGGATGTTGCATTTTGATAATTGATTGTGCATACATATAGAATTTATATGTTATACTAGGGTTATTTACCTACATCTTGGATGCATGGCACAAACATATATTGCATTAAGGAGGTTAACAGAATCAGTCGACTGACTGATTTTCGCATTAGTGTAGTGACATATATATACAACACCTTTGCATATGTTCATACATGCATTAGAAATTCTTAAGGATAATGGATGCTAGTGGATGATGGATGAGTAGATGGTTGTAGTGGTTGTTAGGACAGTAACATTCTTTTTAACTTAAAGATTTCGAGGACGAAATCCTTTAAATATGGGAGAATGTAAAACCCTAAAATTTAACACACTATAACCATACTATAAAGACAATAAAATGGGAATTACTTAGTTAAATATTCAAAATTAAGTATAACCGGCTTTCTGTTGCTTTCGTCTCAGAATTCTAGTTCAGATGGACCCCAAGTTTGAGTAAATCAGATAATGTATGAAGAAGTTACGAGCATAAGAAGTTTATATACATATAAGGGGGTTATATATAAATATATTCAAACTAATTCGAATCATAAAACAACGCAATAAATAGACCGTTAGGGTACGACCTATAAAGGGTTTGGGTTGACCTATGGGCCGACCCAAGTCAAGTGGGGTCAACCTATAAGTCGACCCATGGGGTCGGTGGATCACCCACCCAGATCCAGGGCAGATTTTAAATTCTGTATTTTGACTGTTTTGCTGGCTAGGTTCATCGCTAACACAGCTCTACGTGTATGGCTTAGATTGAAAACCTAATATCTAAAGGTAAAGATTAGCTCTGCAAATCTATAAATAGGTGGCTCTCTCCCATTTCAATACACATTATTCTTCATATTCTCTTCCTCCATGGATCTATTATATATATATATATATAATTAGGAGATGTTGTTGAAGCCTAGATCTACAAAGATAATTCAAAATTTAAAGATCTGCATACAACAATAAAAGAGATAGAAGTGGACTTTTCTACAACGGCATATAGATATATATAAAAACGAGATCTAATCTCTTCTTCACCAAGACCTGATGTGAGTTCCCTGTTATTTTCAAATCTGATACCTAGAACTATATCATGACAGTAAATAAATTCGGGTTTAGAACATAAAGTGTTTATAAGATAACTTCTATACATGTTCTTTCACTGTTATTCACCTATGTCATTGTTGTAAGTAAAATATATGCTTTTACTGTGAGATGATTAATTATTTATGAATATCTATCTTCCTTTTCCCTATTTCTACTACTTTAGTTTATTTCCAGTGTTGTATATATGCCTATACAGTCTGATTTGATTCTAGTTTCCTTCCTTTACCTTTTCCCTTTTGTTTACGCTAAGCTTAGGCCTTTGAAAGCCTAGGCCATGTCTGGTTAAAGTTTGTGTATAGTAAAATATGGATAATAAGAAATGACATGAAAAAAGGGAATTTGAGCATATTGTTAAATTGAGGACTGTTTAACTGTAATTTGGGAAAGGGATAATATGCATATACTTGTACTTGTTGTAAATTAGGAATGAAATAAAAAGGGATAATATGCATAAAGTTGTACATGCTGTAATTTAGGGACATAATTGAGTGGAATAGTATGCATATGTATAAACATGTTAGAGTTGACTTAATATAGACATTAAGTAAATGGACATGTTAAAATTATGTAAGTACCAGATGTTGGTTAGTAAATTGAATCACTATAATAATTATACATACATCTGGGCAGGTGCTTTGGGGAAGGGTTGTACACGCATAATAACATGTAATATTACAACCATGCTTATTAGTAAACCTAAACCTGCTAGGTTAAACCTGATTATTAAAAAGGTAAGAGGCCCCTCGTTTTGCTGATGTATCGGGTTTTGGGGACTCTTAAATTCTAGTTACTTGAGGGCACAAGCTTAGGGGGTTTGGCTTGTGTCAATCTTGTTGTATGGAGCCCATATCAGTTAGTATCCCTGTTGGTATTTTGTTAGAGGGCCTCGCACTAGGTAGGGGCCAGGGCATGCTTTACTGAACTGGTTAGTAAGAGGTTCAAATGGGGAAGCTGGGTACGGGCACGTTCCTGTGGAGTCATGAGCGTGCATGAGTCCGATTTGGGAAACTAAGCCGCTGTAACACCAGTAAATAGATCTGTGTTATATAAGTTGTCGGGTTAGGGAGTGATACACACTACTACCGAGCTGACACGGAGTATTTACATATTAAGGAGTCGATCACATGGATAGTAATTAGGGTACACCTAATCATGCTGTTATGTAATTAGGGTAACACCTAATCCGGTTATGTAATTAGGGTACACCTAATCCTAATGTTTAATCCTGTTATTTCTGTTAAGTAATTTGGTTAATTCCTAATCCTGTTATACTAGTACTGGTGTAGACACGACCTGTTTTAGTGATATAAATTAGAAGCGTTAGTCGATCATTGTTTTATCCTGTTATTCATGTTTATTCTACTGTTTGTCTTGTTTACCTGTTGCCTTATATGTTACTGTATTTTCTCACCCAGTCTTGTTTATTTGTCTTGGTATCTCTATTTTATGCATATTTGAAAATCACTGGAACTCACCAGACTTTATGTCTGACCTATTTTTCTTTCGCTTCTCTTTCTTCCCCCCACCCCTCAGGTCCTCAGAGTGGTAGCACTCCTCAGTGATTAGGACTTTCTCTTTCAGCTTGGATCTGGACTTTCTGAGATGTACCGCTTTGAATTACTTTCTACTCTGTTATGGCTTGCTATGAGGGATATGGTTTTACATTATGGCACTCTGTTATTTTGCATTATGAGACATATTTGAGGTTCTTGGTTTTTGATGTAACCTGTTTTGAAACGGTATTTTGTTTTCTATAACAAAGTTGAAATTTCCATTGCTTACTTTATATCTGTCTTGTGAATTTCTGTACTGTTTACCTATTACGCTTCACAAAACTTAATGCATTCTCTTATGAGTGACATTAACGGACGTGGGGTGTCACACTTGTAATCGAGTTAATTACCAATAATATGAATATTCAATCAGATAATTATTAAGAATAATATAAGAGAAGATGTGAATATATGATGTTACTAACTTACAATATCATCAACAAATAAACCAAGATGTAGGAAGGTACAATAATATTAAATTAACTAAAATTCTCTTCTTTTTTAAAAATTATAATCAAAAATCAAGTTTAAACTATTACTATAATATGGTTAGACTATCCAATAACGAAATGAAATCATCACTCCATTACAACAAAATAGTCTATTAATAGCACGATGGATTGCATAAAAACATGACTTGCTATTGTTATCCCCTTACAATTCATTTGGATAAAATTATAATTCCTCAGCATGATGTTATTCACTAAAGCATAAAAAAATTGGCCGTATTGTTTTCGTTTCCCTCTCAATTTCTTGTTCCACTATCTACCATGAATTTATTTTCACTTTCGCTTTCCCTTTCAAATCCCTAATTCATTTTAAATCTCTAAATTACTCATTCAAAAGCCTAAAGCTTAAGTCAACCATATGGAAATCCCATCAATATCTTCCCTTATTCAATTTGATGACCGTCTTCTTTTATTTTGTTTCTCAAATATTCTTCTTCAAAATAAAAATAAAAATTCTTTAAACCCTAACGTTGGAAAAAAAATCCTCCTTCAAAAGTAAAACCGTTGCTTGAAGAGTCAGGTGCTGCCTGGGGATGTTGGTCTTCTATTGATGATTGTGCTGCCCTTGTCAGAGAAGATGAAATCATCGCTTTCTTCAGTCCAAATCTCTCTGATGTCTGGATGCGTTGATACGATGCTGCCTGGATCTCAAAACTGTTGGATGGGATCTTTATTTAAGTTTCTTCGGTCATTATTGCTTTTTTTTCCTCTATTCCTTCAATTTTCTGATGCATTTTAAAGTATTGCTTTTGATCTTTATTCAATACTAGAAACAAATTAATATTTAGACTTGGCTTTTGTGATGGTCTTTGCCGGTATTTCTCTATTTTCCAAATGTTTTAAAAATAATAGCCAGTATGGTTTTTTCTTCTAAGTTAGTGTATTTCATTGTTAGAAGCTTTTGTTCACATGTAAACAGACTTGGATTTATGAATATCTTAATCAACTTGCTGGAAGTACAAATTTGTAGAAGGAAATATGTAACTGTGTAGAGTTAGTAGCGAATAAGATTTAAACAAAATAAAAACTTACAATTTGGTATGAATGATTTAAATACATGTTAGTCCTTATTTCAAGCATCCATGAATTATCACATTGGCTGTCTTGTTATATTCGAACTTCAAACATAGGCATTGTCTATGGGACCATTGGTTATCTTAAACAAAGAAGTTATTTATTTATTATTCCAAAATGTATGATGCAATACCGATATTATTGTCCAAACCATTTATTTATAATGTTATGTTAAGTAAGTGTTTAGTTCATTTACTTTTTATTGACTTTTATATAAAGTACACATCATCAAAGTAGGGTTTATGCTTTATTCAGTTTGCAAATGTACATTAGTGAGCTATCCATAATTACATGAATACTTGTTCCCCTTCTAGACTAACTTTAAAATCATGAGATGGCATATCGAAATATAGCTTTAGAATTATTTTCATTATGCTCATAAAAGAATGAGTCAATGTGGTTTCATACATTGTTTACATGGCCATTGAACGTGATATTGCAAATTGACTTGACCACGGTCATTCATGGAATGCCTTCCTTCTGTTTGCCTGGACTTAATAAATATGCATGTAAATTGGAATGTCTACTGTTTTTTTAAGAAGTTTCTAGTATTAAATTAGATATGGTAACCCTATGGGATTAATGCATTCTATCAATCGTCGACTCTTCACTTCAGCTATAGGTGGACCATATTTTTCCATTAAGCTTATCATGACTTTCTAGATACATAATGTTAATAGTTCCAAATAATATAGCAACAGTGTGTAAGATTCTAGAAAAAAAATCTTGAGAACTAGGAAGAGAATTAATCAAGAACAGAGGAGGAATGGCTATAATAGCATATGTGACCCTACTACATGGCCATAATAGTAGACTTCAAACGTTGTACATGATATATACTTTTCATTTAAAAAAACACATATTTTCTTTGTTTCTACAGATGTTGATATCAAAGAAATGCTAACTTTCACGTGTAAGTGCCAAAATAAAGTTATTTTTTATCGTGTTTTCTTTTTTTGAAAGAAACATATTAAAAGATGCAAACATAACTATAACGTCCTAGATTTTTAACGATATAACAATTAATTTATTTAATTATTTAAATAACTAATTAGAGATTTAAATGGTTTGAATTAAAGAATATTGAATATTTAATTAATATGAATAAAAGAATAATATATTTAATTCCAAATTTATCGGAATTTAAGTTGAATTTACAATTTTGTGTGAATTGGATAGTGTAAGAGATTTGGTTGAGTTTAGATTCGAATCTTAGTAACGAATCTATTTAATAAACGATTTTAGAATGTATTAATTACAATATAATTTAAATCTAGCTCCTAACGTCGCGGCAGTTCGTAATTTTATGTTTTGAACTTTAAACGATTATACAGGATTCATTTTAACTCGTATTTCTTTAAAACAAGAAACTATCAAATCTGTTGAACGATATTTTTCTAATGAAAGAGAAAAGTTGAGATTTCGTGTTATAAATTGTAAGTTATGTCCAAATAAAATTTTCAGAAAGTCGCAGTGGAATTCGTTTATAATTTATAATGATTTATTTATATAATAAAAGGATTTTTATTATATAAAGAATATCGATTAACTTGGATTTTTAAATATCGATTTATAAATCCAGACCTATTTATTTTGGAGCAATTTGATACTTTGTTTCGATATATATGAGGATATTTATTTATTGTTAATTAAATTATTATTTTGTATATATTAATATTTTTATTGGTTTTATTTAGACCTTAGAAAATAGTCATTTTTGCAAGCGACCTCCATTTTCAATGAAATTTATTTTGTTGCATCCGGAATATTAAATTATTGTTAAATTTCAGATTTCGAGATTTTTGGAGTTAGTATGTGGTCGTGCATGACTTTAATGTGAAAACAGTCGACAATTTGACTTTACAAATATGTTGTGTGAGCAAACGCACCCGGAAATCGACGAAACAAAGTTTCTTTGGGTCCGTAATGTCAAACTATAGTTGTATGTCCATTTTTATCGAATTTGGATATTGTATGTGATCACAGAAATTTTTAACGATAAATATATACAGCATTGAAATAAATATTAATTTAAAAATTGAATAAAAAATAATTTAACTTACCTATAAATACACTGAATCTCCTTAAACCTAAAACATTTTTCCTCTAGTCAACATGCAAGAACACACCACAAGTTTATGGCCTCCACAGAAAAATGATGACTTCAAAAATTGAGATAAATTCATAGAAAAGTATATAAATCATAATATATGTATGTTTGGGTTGCTGAGATGTTTATCTACACTTTTTTATGGGTTTTTAGGCGATCGGCTTGTTTTATTTTCCCTGTTATTTCAACAACGTCGATTGAAGATGCTTAGGGTTTAGGAGTTTGTTAGTTTTAAGCATTGATTCGAAGATTGGTGATTTTATTTGGGTTAAAGAGATCAAAGCGCAAGTGTTTACAAATTTTGAGGTAAATCAGTGAAATTTTGCATCGAGCGAAATACTGGTGTTCGTCGTTCATTTCTGTGTGAGGCAATTCGCAAGTATGGTTCGAGAGTGACAAAGTTGGCATGAATGAATGAAGATTGTAATAAGAAGTTTAGTGGTGCCGACGATTTTCGTTTTCATGAAAGAATGAATGAGATAGGTGGAAGGGAGGAATCAACAATGGCAAGAAAGGGAGAGTAGCGTGCGGTCCTTGACAGGAAGAAGAAAGATTAGCTGATGATGATGTATTTAAGTATGTAATTAAGGAATATAAGTGGGATCATGATACGTGAGAATTTAAGTGGAGAAGAATGGAAGGAGTTGGCTTGAAACATACACCCATTGTTGTGTTAACAGTGCGGGTTCCTGGAGTTAAAGCATGTTGTGATGGAAGGGAAGAGATAAAGGAATTTAAATGGTGATTAAGAAATAATGGGCAAGAGGAGTTAACGTGGGAGGTAGTGTCGTGATTATAGCTGTCGACAAAATGGATTTTGTTGAAGAAATCAAAGAAGGACATTGGTTTGAGCACAACAATGTCTTGGTGACTGGGAGACTGACGTGGATGAATTTGTTAGCAGGTGATAATGGTTGAAGAGGATTGTCATTATATTAACTGAGTTTGACAGCAATTATCATTGTAAGGATAACTAAGTTTTTCTACCATGTTGATGCCGAACTTGCCAATGCTGAAGCCTAATGGTACAAACTGGAGTATATTATCAACAAGTAGACGAGGAAGAAGGAAGGACATGTCCAAGTAAGTCAACGGCTTGTTATTTTGAAGCGTAGTTCGATTTCACCTGGAAATAGGAATTTCGAGTCGTTCTATGTATGGGAGATGAAGCCGTGGTTATTACATGCTAAACTATTAGATTACAGTGGTATTAAAAATAATGACATAATTAAACAATCTCTGTTATATTTAAAATGATTATAATGTTGTAACAATAATAACCATTGCATATGTTATCAGAATTGCACAAAATAGTTGTAGCGACAAGATCGACGTTGTGGAACTAATGTGACCGAAAATGGAGCTATTGGAATTTCGTGATGAAATCAAATGCTTGTTTGATTCTAAACGAAATGAAAGCAGAACCATCAACTGCAAAACTAGGTGAGTAAACTCACTAACTCTGTCCAGTTTATAATTTTATAAACATAATTTAGTATTGATAAATCATGATTGATTTCTGTGTGATGGTTGTTTGTATGAATTACTAATTAATCGGTTGAAAATATAAATATAGTTATAAATATAAATCTTTAATTAAATATTGATTCTATTTATCAGAATATTTCATATCGATATAAAATCGTGTTATTTATGTTGATTAATATCTGTGAATGCAGGAAAACAGGTTGGAGGGATCCAACTGGATTCCTAGACATTTATGTTACGATTTTTCATATATTGTGATATATGATGTGATATATGATTTGAAATAGATTGTGTGTGTTTGGATGGTACTAGGCCTTTTTATTTGGTATTTTAAATACCATAAGTAAATATTGGAATATATAAAAAGAATTTTTTGAAGTGGGTATTAAATTTAAGAATTTTATAAAATCAGTAGATTTTATAAAAAGGAAATATTTGGAAATTAAATAAGAAACTTATGTAGAAAGTTATTAATAGTTACATGGAATGGATATGATTTGTTTTAAAATTAATAAAATTTTAAAACTAAATTGCGAGTTATAAAAGAATTATGAGAAGATTGAATTAAAGTAGATATTAAATAGAAATATTTTTTTTAACAGGTAAATTAAGAAGAATAATTTATAAACGATGCTTATAAATTGATTAAATTATTTATCACTAGATAAATTAAAATATAAGTCTGAATTTATATTAAGAAGCAAAAATCGGTTTTAACACCGATATTTCTAATGGAATTTGAACTAACCATTTATAAAGGGAATATTAAATGGGATTATAAGTGTTAGAAGAAAAAAAATGAGATTTTATATGAATAATTCTATAAATAGAGGTATAAAAAGAATTTGGATTGGAGATATTATTTTTAAATGTGAAATCAAAATGATTGATTTCGTAAAAAGAAATATTATTCACATTCGATGTGAATAATGGACTTAATTAAATTTTTTGTAAATAAAAATATTTATATAGGAAATGGGAGGTTTGGAAATAAGAATTTAAATGGGATTAAGGAAATTAGAAACTGACTAGAGATTAGTTAAGTTGAAAGGCTTTCTAAATGTCGATCATATGTTGGTTTCGCCTTCGGGGTTTATACTTAGGAAGTTGTTCTCTTACTAATTTACAGTTAGAGACTGATGGATGTGGGAGGATAGTGATGCATGGATAAGAAATGGAAATTTTTTCCAATGTTAATAACATATATTTTCTAAATTTAGAAAATAAGAATTTATGAATATATGGAAACGGGAAATGGAGAATTGAATAAATTAATGATAAATTAATTTAAAAGGAAAAGTGTTGATTGATGATTCATCGATAAAATTTCCATTTGGAAATAAGATCATGGTGTGTATGGATGTTTTTCTTCGATAGTTAAATAACCGAGTATCAAAGTTTTGATCATTTTTCCATCGTCAATACAGAGAGACTAGGATTAAATTTATTATTCGAAAACCACTCCGTATTGCCATTAATGTTGCGAATCAAATATGATGAAGATAACTGAAGACGGAGTTTATGCAAGGGTTGTTCTGGCAAATCCTAGGTAGAAATTGCCTAAGATGGGTTTACAAAATAGTGCCTTCGGTTTGTCCAGTCCCAGGACAACATGTATGGAAGGATGTCTGATAGAGTAATCTAATAGATCATGTAAGTTGATCTCTTCAAACTTATTTTTGTTTGGTGGCAGAGGAATTCATTTCACTTAGCTTTATACCCGTAGTATTTTTAGAGAAATCAATTTGTGTTTTGGCAAGTATGATGATGTGGCATTCAAAGTAAATATAGGTCCGATCTGTCAAAAAGATAAGTGTGGCCTCAAACTTCACAATCAGGAAATGGTATAAAATTAGGTAGGTCGCACGGCTAAGTGGCTAGCTTCCAATTAGGGTGTATTGTCACATGATCTAGAGAAATTCCATTTACTTCTTTAATCTATTTCAATGTTGTCCCTTTCGGGAAACGGTTGCTGATCCCAACCTTTGGTGATAATACATTCGGTACACTAAAGCGAAATGAGTGACCGATCATGTTTAGCTTGGGTTGCAAGATGTTCTTGTTGAACCCGGTGTATTCCTCTCTAGAGATACACTGTCGTAAGGTGGTATCATACCTTGCCAGTTGGAATCCAATACCAAATAAGTGCCCGCGGTTTTTGATTACATATTATGTATGTGGAACGTGAGATGGAAGCGTTTCACCAGATTGATATTTATTTGATTTAGACATTATTATAATATCAGAAGGGTATTGATTTTAAAGAATTTTTTTGGATTATCGTAAGGTAAAAACCATTCGTGTTTATGTGTGGATCGGTCTTACGATTTTCCTATCTTTTAAAGGGATTTTAAAAGTTAAACCAAGTGGTTGGAGTTTACTTGCACTAGTCCCATGACTGACCCAGAGTTTATTTTGTTTTACCCTAAACTCTTGGGTGCCCAAATTTGTACGGGTAGTCAAGTAATCAGGATTTTACACGTACTTGGAAGAGCTTAAACCAGGAGGCTTCAGGATTATATAGCTATTTTTTATTTCCGCTGTGATGTTATATGTTGTACTCTGAAATGGTATGCATATTAAGTTTGTATTTCAAAAGTTATGTTATATAATATATTTTATTCGTTTCACTACGAGATTCGTGTTTATTCTGATTCTTTTATGTTGTGATCTTCTTCTTCTTCTATTCTAACTTCCTTATATTTCTTAACCTCTAAATTCTTTCTATTAATGATCTGGTATGTTCGATGCTTGAATAGTTGACATGAGTTTTATGTTGATTTTCGGGGTTGAAGATTCCAATTTGTTACAATAACATAATTAAAAAGAGAAGATTATGTTTGTATTTTTTATATAATTGTATTTTGGTATCTTAACTAATATCTCATTTTTTTTATAGGAGCTAACGATTAATTTTTTGCATGCCATTACCCTGGTAAAGGATGGGGGTTCTCTTGCAGCTTCATTCTCTCTTTGATATTTTAGAAAATATCTAGTTTTCTTGGAAAATCTTGTAATGAAAAAAATGTCACAAAGCTTTTTAAACAAGGATCAGAGTCCTAATTTGTTTTGATATGTGTCGATATTTACTGTGGCATATAATAGAAGAGAATGTGCTTCGATATTAAAAAAAATTTGAAGGTGATGAGAAGTGCATCACAAATCGAAGAGAAAGTGCTTCGTTTATTATTTCAACAAATCGAAGAGAAATTTCAAATTAAGGGGAAGTGTTGGAAACATAATATGAAATTTATTAGTTCATGAATTTTAAGTGTTAATTCGTAAAGTGTTATGAGTCAAGAGTCATATGAAAGTTTGTGTGTCTCTTAGTGAAATGGGATGTCTATTAGATGAAGTGTCATGTAAGGCTTCTATATATAAAGCCTACCATTTTGGTTATGGAATGTAAGGAAAATTAAAGGAAAGTAATAAAGTAAGAATAATGTAGTCATTTAATTATTCTGCATTTAATCTCTCTCCTCCTCTCTATATTAAATTTCTAATAGTATAAGTGTGTGAAATGCAAGTTGGGTCTATCTTGGAATTCTGTCATTTATTAGCCTATCAAAATACAACCTGATGTTGTACTCCTTTTAACCAAATTTTGACATAGTCTATAATATGGAGTTGGGGCTTGATTTTTGCTCATATAGCTACGGTATTTGAACCTCTTTTTCAAAAGGGTAGATTGTTTTTTTGTGGTAGCGAAAACTATACATGCTGTTGGTATCTTTGTTCTCATTTTTAAGCTTGCGCTATAAATTAACTCGGTTTATAGCTCACTAATGATGTTATGATGTTTACAGTGTGTAGGAGTGGATGATAGGGACGCAATATGTACGTAGACCTAATAAAATTGGCTATAACTTAAGTCAATTGTGACGTTGAAGAGAGCTGTCGGCACACCATCCAGATTCATCTCGTCTTTGGTTTATGAGCTCAAAGGAGAACCCCACTCTCGATGGCACGCGGATCAAGACCCTAAAATAGAATATTGTAGCTTCTATGGACCCTGCGGCTTTTGCGGATGCAGTGGTCTAGATATACTTGGATAATGCTGGTGAGCTGGTACTTGTTATCGCTTTTAAAACGAGGGAAGATGGAAGATAATCTTCTGAAGTTTTTTCTTACTGCAAAGTGCACTGCTAAATTTTTCTCCTATCATTTCACCAAGGAAGGATTGTTGAGTCTCGTTGAGTATAATGAGAAGAAAATGTTTGGGTCCAGACTTAAGGATATGAAATCAACATCAACTCATATTGCTGAAGATACTGAGATATTTGAAGTTATTAGGATCGTTAAACAGTGGGCAAAAGATGCTAAGATTCTTGATATTGGGTTTGTACGCATCTTATGGGATGTGCTTATGCATAATGTTCTATGGTCCAGAAAAAATCAGCAGCAAAATGCGAATTTTGTACTTCGCCAGGTAAAAACTTGGTTTGAACTTTTGAATGTTTATTGCCCAAGTGAAAAGCTTGAGCTTAAACTTATGTACAAAGTACAGTTCCAATGCAATAAAGATGCAAAATTGATGAAAATATTTCCGGAGATCATTAGGTCCCTATATGATCAAGATGTACTAGCTGAAGATACCATACTACTTTGGTTTCATAAGGGGACAAACCCAAAAGGGAGACAGTTTTGTAAAAGCACTAAAGCCATTTGTAAACTGGCTTGAGGTTGCAGAAGAGGATAAATGAATGAAGCAATGAAGAAATCATACTTGATTTCACTATGAGGTCTTTTAGTGTATTTGATCTTACTACGGTGTATTTTGGCGTATAACAAGTATAATAAAATGTGTAACACTTTACAGTTTCAACTTTTGAGGATTACAAAAAAAATCTTTTATATTATTGTCATTTTTATGTCAGGTGGCACCTTTCAACACCTTCTATTATCAGTTAGGATATCACCTATCTCAATTTTACATCGATCCTAATATTGATAAATGGAATGAGTTGTTCGTGTTAGGAGTGATTGATCCACATGATTCCCTCTCTCATCCTGCTAGTGTATCTGACGTCCAGGATGAATCTGCTACTTGCCGTGATCCTGACTCATTCACTAGTTTATTAGTATGAGGAAAAATATATGTTAATTATATTGAATATCAACCATCATGGTGTCATTTTTTTTGAATTTTTTCGCAATGTTGAAGTGTAGATTCCTAACTGGTTCGGAGCTGAACAACCATATTTCACTAAAGATAATACATTCAGGTTGCCTGATATGTATTTAGCATATCAAATAAAAAAGGCAAATTGATTCTTTAGTCTGGTCCATATTTTTAATGTTTTCCACAAAAAAGCAAATTTAATTGACTTAGGCTTTTAAGATAAGTAATCATACATCTATACCTCTAATATTTTGTTTGTATGCATATGTTTTACATGAAATAATTTTTACTTACTCAGCATTCCACACTGTTTGAGATACAACAAGCTCTAAGAGATGTACAAATTGATGATCAACGGAAAAGAGACCTTCTTAGTGCTTTGCACTCACATTTCAGAGAGTGGTTACATGGTATTGCTCTCACTTATAATAACTAACAATGTTCATTATTTTTGCCTACCTCTTCATTGTAGTTAGAACTGTTGAAATTCAGTGTGGATTCTGCTTGTACTATGTTTATATGTTGATGTCTGATGCTATGTACTGTTGGAGATCATGGTCTTCAAGCTAAAGAACAGGCTTAAGTACAGTCTGCATGTGAGCTGGTGCATAGTTAAGTACACAACAGGTCCATCAAATGAATGCACTGAGATGTAGATGACAAGCCCAGCATATCGATAGGGCGTTTGGAGTGGTAATTGCATGGTGAAGATGGGAGGCCTTTTGCAATTAGTTTTAGTATAACTATTCGGAACCTTTTTGCAATGGAGAATGAACAGCTAAATCATCAGGAGTGTAACAAATCTCTTTGGGTTAGCCATATGATTAAGCATGTGAATGCAATATGTTATTATGTTGAATAGTTTTACGAACTTGACATGTGGCACATGCATTCAACCATTATGAGAAGCAGCAAAAAACTATATTTTTTCTCGTTAATGATATTCTATTATAAAAAATGCATTTACATGTGCATATGAGCATGTTAAATAGTTTCACGAATGTATGTTGCACTGCATTTGATTGATATAACATTTTTCTCATTATTTAGGGTCAAAATTCTTGGCAAAAGACCACAATAAGCATTATAATAGAAAGGATTATGCATTCTTTGGAAAGTTCAATGTTAGTCTATGATCCTTAATCAATCTGGGAAAATTTCGCAATGATTCCGTTAGTGCTTTTGGGAAGTATTCTGACATTGCTTTTACATCCTCAAACGCCTATGAGGTTACATACAAGGTACACCTCTATTATTTTTCCATATATTCCTTTTTTCTAATGTTATTCATAAATTTCCAACTGTATAATTAGATAAAGATACACATATTCATATCATCTTTTAATTAAACAAAAATATACAAAATTGATGTTAGTGGTTAGCAGCTCCTTAGCTGGTGGGATATTTAAAAGTCCATGGTATATGTGTAAATGTTATATTTGAGAATTGGAAGCTTAAAATCATGGGTTTCAAATGCATTGTATCATTACTAAGTGGGTTGATATATGGATTTGTTTATGTTTTTTTTCTTGTTTCTTTTGAGCAAACCGTGTGAAGTATAATGGATGGACGAGGAGAATAGACTTTCTTGGAGTGGAGTTAATTATAACTACTACTGTAACGGCCCAGATTTTTAACCATCTTGTTTAAACATTTAATTTAGTTTTAAATGTTGATTTGTGAATATAAAAGGATTTCTTAATAATTTAACGAAGTTTGAACATATAATTTATAATTAATTTAAAATGAGCTCGTAACGTCGCGGTAGTTCGTAATATTACATTTTGAGCTTTATTTGAATATACAGAATTCAATTTAAGTCGGAATTCTTTGAAACAAGAATTGTCCGAACCTATTTGATTATAATTTTCTAATGAAAGAGAAAATCAAGATTTCATATTGTAGGTTTTGAGTTATGTCCAATCAAATTTTCAAATAGTCGCTATGGAATCATTTATAAATTATAACAATTAATTTATAAAATAAACGAGTTTTATTAAAATAAATATCGTTTTAATCTGAAATTTAATAAAAATGATTTCTGTGTAATTGTATATGTTATTGGAATATTATGGAAGGTAATGGAATTTTAAAATAATCAGTTTAATATTGATTTGGAAAAAAAATGGGTATTTTATATTAATTTAATCTAATTAAAAACAACCATTTTTCAAACAGTTATGGATTTCGACGAAACCAGTTCCATCATGTCTGGAATATTAAATTGTAGCAGGATGTCAACTTTCATCACAATCGAAGCAGTGTGTGGTCATTTGAACGTGAAACTTCTAACGTAAGTTACAATAAATGAAATGATATAAAACTTAAAATTTTCTATCTAAATCTTTATCCTATCCTTGCGTAATCTACTATCTGTATCGTATCCCTGTCCCAACAATAAATCACGTAGGTGCTTGGTCAAAAAGGAAAATGTTAATTGGATAATCATCTTATATATAAAAAAATTGACCCAATTCATTTCATTGGAACATTAAAACTCAACAGGAGTTGAATTCAAAATTGGCAGCTGCCATATTTTATATAACCTGATCATAAATAAGATAAAATAAAATCCAAGCGCAATAACGTGTCCAAATCCTTAAATTTAAAACTAAATCTCTAGCAAAATATTTTATCCGATCACTCGAAATCTTTGGCACGTTGCAGAGTCCTAGGTTCAGTATTTTTGGTTGACAAAATTCTTCATACCTATCCAGTCTGAAACCAAAAATATATATATATACACATAATATATATAATCTTCTAACAATTTATCTGATACCCTATGTTACTCTATTCCCTTGGCAGAATTCTTCGTACCTTTCCAGTTTGAAACCAACAAAAGAAAATATATATACACATAATATATATAATCTTCTGACAATTTATCTAACACCTTAAGTTACTTTATTTCCTTGGCAGCCACGTTCTCGTTCCGTATAAAAAGAAAAGAAAACAATCTGCCTTATTACATGTATATATTCCAGTAACAAACAAAAGGGTGCATGTCTTCAAAATTCATTTAGAAATCAAACAGGAAGTATAAAACTAACGCAAGCCAACAAATTCAACGTGAACAGCCACCTCCTTCTGTACAACCAATGGCCATAGTTTCCCCAAACTTTAACACACCTGATCCTCACCTCCATTAGTTATCTCGCTTGGAAGTCTGAAGAGGTTTTGTTCGACCTAATGAGGGATATGCGTGGCCAAAGACGCTGGTCCTCTGGTGGCCTATCCTGGAGGTGGCGACCTCGAGAAGGGTCGCCATTTGGAGAGGGATTACTAGAGCTTGGAGTGATAAGGGGGGACCAAACCTGTAAGGACCCGCACTTTAGCTGTCAGATAATTAATTTATTTCAATATTAATTATCAAGTTGGCAAGATCGATAACCAAAATTAAATAATATTTATATTTAATTAATATAGATAACAGGATAATATATTTCCGGAATAATCGGAAATAACAGAATTCAAAATGTTGTGAAAACCGACAGCCGAAAATATATATGTATAATTCAGTATATTGAAATATATTGATGAATATATTAAATAACGACAGTTGAACGTAAAATATATATTATAATTAAAATCGAGCTTGAAATGGCGCTGCAGTTCGTAATTTGGCGATTCGAACTTCAACTGAGTGTACAGGATTTGCTTTAAATTGGATTTCTGTGAAACAAGAAACATGTGGAGCTGGTGGAGTATATCTTTATAGTGGAAGAGAAAAATCAGGATTTCGTTGGGTAGATTTTGATTTATGTCCAAATCAAATTTTAGAAAAGTCGCTATGGAATTCCTTTATAATTTATAAAGGAATTATTTATATTTTAAAAAGGAATTTCATTTTAATTCGAATATCGATTTAATCGGGATTTGAAATATCAAGTTATAAATCCCAGTAGAGCTGTATAGTATTCCACTGTGAGTATATACGATAATAAAAATCTATTTGTATATAATTTAATTATATTTAAATATATTTATATATTTAAATGGGTCATTCAGAGCTTTAAAAATAACCAGTTTTGCAAACGACCTCAGAATTCGATGAAACTAATTTTGTTGGATATGCAATGTCAAATTATTGTTAGATGTCAAGTTTCGTGATTTTTAGAGTCAGTAAGTGGCCATACGGGATTTTAATGTGAAAAACAGTTAATATTTTGACGGTTAAAAATAGGTTGTGTGAGCCAACGGAGTCGGAATTGGACGAAACCAGTTTCGTCGGGACCGTAATGTCGAACTGTAGCTACATGCCAATTTTCGTGATTTTTAGGTATCGTATGTGACCGTACGGATTTTTAGAAGGCAAAACGAATATAAAACATTAAAAGAAAAATATCTAAAATATCCTAACAAAATACCTAGATATTTTGATACCCTATAAATACAACACAACATCTCTATACCTAAAACCCTTCCACAGTCAAACAGAAAATCCACCGTAACATTTTGCTTCAGGAATTTATTTCGATCCTCTTCAAGAATCAATAACAAGTACAAAGAAAAACTATAAATCATTTCATCTACATCGATGGATTCCTTGAGTGATTCGCTTCCATCCGGTACCAGTTTTGTGTACTGCGATTCATGTTGGAGTTGCTCGAGTTTTTACAGCGTTGGTTTACTGGAGTAGGGTTCCAGAACGCAAGGGGTTTGAAGCACTGATGTTCGAATTCGAGTTCATATTTGAACTCGTGATGGAGAGAAGCATCAACCGTGAAGTCTTGGTTTGATTTGGGTTAAAAATTGTTCGGTGGAATACTGGGATTGGGTGCGAAATACTGTTCGACGGAAACACCATGGAGGATGTCGAGTTTTGCTATGTGGTGTGAGGGTGAAGGTGTATACGAAGAGGAGTGTTACCGTGTATCTGGTGTGGAAATCGATGATGGATTGAGGAAGAACGTGAAGCTCGAAGTGGTGAGAAATGGTCGGCTTAATTTCCTGGAACGTGTAAATGGGATTTGGGGAAGAAGATAGTGAGGTCGGGTTTTGGTTATAAGGGGATGGGCCGAGAAAATGTATATGGGTGAGGCCCATTATAAACTTTAATTTTTGTTTAAAATTAAATCGAATATTGTATGAACTTGTTGATAGTATATCTTATACATACATGGTCAGAATTGCGAACAGTCAGATCCGTTGGGATCGTATGGACGGACACTACCAAATGGAACTGACTGGGAGTGGATTGGAGCTTGTTTGAATTTATGGCGAAATAAATTGTTTGATTCAAATCAAACAAACATTTTATCGTTCTTTAACGATGAACTACCAATGTGAGTAAAACTCACCAACTCTGAACAGTTATATTTTTCTAACGTATATTTAGAACCGATAATTAGTTGTTGATTGATGTGTGTTAACTGTTTGGTTGAATTGCGTATGTATTGGTTGAAATTATAGATAATGATATTTATATATATCGTTAATCAAATATCGATTCTGTTTATCAGAATATTTCATATAGAAGTGAAATCGATGTTATCATATTGTTTAACATAAGTGGATGCAGGGAAACAGGTTGGAGGGGTCCAACTGGACTCCTCAATATTTATAATACTGTTTTGTTCATATATTGTGTTATATGATGTGATATGAAATCTGTTGATGATTTTATATGTTTGAATGATACCGATCATTGTTATATGGTACGCTAAATACCATATGAAATATTGGGATGTAAAAAGGAGAATTTCAAAGTATATTTTGAAATTAAATCATTTCTATAAAATCAATGGATTTTATATATAAAAGGAAAAGGATTTTATAAAAGGAAATTATTTGTGAAAACAAATATAAAGGAAAATATTTGTGAAAACAAATATAAAGGAATATTTGTGAAGAAAACAAATATAAAGGATCATTTATTCATAGGAAATAAATAGAAGTAAAAAGAAAAATTTATTTGTTAAATAAATAGAAGTAAAAGGAAATATTTATTTGTTAAATAAATAGAAGAATTGAAAGGAATATTTATTTGCTAAATAAATAGAGTTAAAAGAGTTATCGAATATGGTTTATTCGAACAGAGTTGAAAGGAGTTAATCAAAAGAAGTTAATTAAAATGAGTTAATCGAATATTAGTTATTTGATTAGAGTTAATTGATTTGAGTAACTCAATTAGGGTAATTGATTAGAGTAAACACATTTGAGTTAGAGTTAGAGTTAATCAGTTAGGTTTGACCAGTCAGAATTAATCAATTAGAGTTAATCGAGTTAAAAGGAGTTATCGAATATTAGTTATTCGAATCGAGTTAAAAGGAGTTATCGAATAATAGTTATTCGAATCGAGTTAAAAGGAGTTATTGAATATTAGTTATTCAAATAGAGTTAAAAGGAGTTAATCGAATCAGAGATATTCGAAGTGAGTTAATCTAATCAGAGATATTCGAAGTGAGTTAATCGAATCAGAGATATTCGAAGTGAGTTAATCGAATCAGAGATATTCGAAGGGAGTTAATCGAATCTAGTTATTTGACAGGAGTTAAATCAAATATAGTTTATTCGAAGAAGAGAGATTATCAAATATAAGTTATTCGGATGTAAGTTATTCGAATAAGAGTTAATCCAGTAAGAGTTAATCCAGTAAGAGTTAATCCAGCAAGAGTTAAATAGATTTAGAGTTAATCGGATAAGAGTTATTAGATTGGAGTTATTCGAATAAGAGTTATAGAATAAGAGTTAACCAAATAGGAGTTGATAAATTAGTTGTTCGTTATTTATTCGAGTTAGGAAATAAGAGTTAGATTAAAGTTGTTATATTTCAGAAGCAGGAAATTATAACACCACTGTTATAATCAAATGAATCTGTAAAGGAGTTGGACTTGTAAATTATATTCGTAAGTTACGTAAGGAAGTGTTAAAGAGTTAAAAGATGAACTTACCCTATTTTGAGATTTGAAATATTGTTCAGTTAAGGTCTGAGAGATAGTTATACCCCAACTTGATTGACTTCGTTTTTAATTTAGAAATGGTTAAGGTTCGAGAGTGAAAGTGGTTAAGTGAATTTAGTAAATAAGTACAGTGGTTTAAGTTGTCGTCGCGATGTTGATTTAAACCTCTGTTAAATCCAAGTAAAGAATATTTGAAAATGTTTTCCAAATAGAATCAGAAACGTAATCAAATATTGAAATTTGAAATATGAATTAGAAAAGGAAATGTTCATGTATAAGGAGTTAAGAAATGGAGTTAAGCTAAATTAGAAATTGACTGGAGACTAGTTAAGTTGAATGGTTTCCTAAGTGTCTATCTGATGTTGGTTTCGACCTTCAGGATTGGTACTTAGGGAATTGTTCTCATACTAGTTTACAATCAGAGACTGATAGTTGTAGTAGAATAGTGATACATATATAAGTTATGGAAATGTTTTCCAGCGTTAACGTATATTTTATAAACATAGAAAATAAGGAAAATATGAATATATATATATATATAGATATATATATATATATATGATTGATGATTGATTGATAGAATTTCCATCTGGAAATAATATTGTTGTTTGCACACCTGTTTTTTTTATGGTTAAATCACAGACTATCGAAGTTTTGACCATTTTAACGTTGTTAATATGGAGAGACTAGTTGGATTATTATCCAAAGAACCACTCTGTATTGGCATAAGCGTTGCGAATCATATATGCCAAAGATAATTGAAGATGGAGTAAAGTGCAAGAGCTATTGTATAAGTCTTAGATAACAGTGCCTAAGATGGATGTACTGAATAGTGCCTTCGGTTCATCCGGTTCCTGGATAACTTGTATGGATGAATATCTGACAGAGTATTTCCAGAAAGGTCACGTACATTGATTTCTCCAACCGTACCAAGAGTGGAAGCGTAGAAGGAAACTTCTTTAGCTAACACGTAATGTACTGTTGTAGACGTCAATTAGTGATTATTGATGGATCTGACAATGTGGCATTCAAAGTGAATCTGATGTGATGATAAAGCGTAACCTGAAGCCTCATCAACCAGAAAATGACAAAAATCGGGCAGGCAGCATGGCTATGTAGGTCACACCTATTAGGGTGTATAATCACCTAATCTAGAGTTTCATTTACTTCTAAAAATCTATCTTTGATGCTATCCCATTCGGAAAACGGTTGTTGATCCCAACTGTTGGTGATATACATTCGATGCACTCAAGCAAAATGAGTGGTCGGTCATGTGTGGCCGGGTTGCAAGATGTTCTTGTTGAACCCAGTGTATTCCTCTCTAGAGGTACACTAGCTAAAGGTGGTTCCATGCCTTGTCATAGTTGGAAATCCATTACCCAATATGTGCTTGCGGTTTTGATTATATACTATATATGTAGAACGTGAGATAAAAGCGTTTCTGCTAGATGATTATTATATTGTGGTTGATAGACATTATTATAATATCAAAAGGGTTTTTG
The DNA here is from genome assembly GCA_030737875.1 of Allium sativum. Lineage (NCBI taxonomy): Eukaryota > Viridiplantae > Streptophyta > Magnoliopsida > Asparagales > Amaryllidaceae > Allium > Allium sativum. Next base: position 348,559,481 of record CM060920.1, read on the forward strand.
ATATAAAGATATTTTGGATTCTCATAAGGGAAAAACCCGTTCTGTTATACGGCGTGGTCTTATGAGATATCGTTTACTTGTTCGAACTGTTTTAAACTGTTTTACTCATACCAGTCCCATGACTGACCCGGAGTTTATTTTGTTTTGTTTTCCCTAAACTCTTGGGTGTCCAATTTCGTACGGGCAGTCAAGTAGTCGGGATTTACAAATACTTGAAGAGCTGGAGCAGGAGGCTTCTGGATCATATAGTTATAGTTATTTCCGCTGTGTTGTAAGTGTTTACTCTGATAATGTTATTGTATACATATACTGATTTTATTTCAAGGATATGTTATCTATTATATGTTATTCATTCCGTTGTGAGGTTCATGTTACTCTGATGTTGTGTTCTTCTTCTTCTTCTTCTTCTATTCTAAGTTTCTATCTTATCTATTCTCACCCTCTAATTTCTTTCATTAACCATCCGGTATTTTCGACTCTTGATGTTCGATATGTGTTGTATATCAGATAATCAAGGTCGCAAATTTTCGGGTTGTTACAGTTGGTATCAGAGCTTAAGGTTAAGTATTACCTTGGCTCTGTGGCGTGACTCAATAGAGATGGGGTTAGTAATACCCTAGATTGAGTTTGAGTGTATATATACGAGTGAACGTATCTGTTATTTAATATAAAAATTTGTTTTATATTGTGGAGTTTTATTGGTTGAGTGGCTTATAAATTCTGGTCGATAGTGGGGCACCACAAAATCGATAGGGGTTTCTAAACACTCAAATACGATGAACCAACATGATATGTTTTGAATTTAACATAGTATAATTGGTTGTGTTAGTTGTTAGTATAATCGAACGAGACTATAAAAAGGTGATATGGTTATAAATAACCAATCAGGATTCATATAAGTAAAGTATATGAAGTAAGATGAATTAAATCTGAATTTAGATCAGAATTAGGAATTAAAATAAGGAAATTTTAAGCTCCTAGGATATTTTGAAAAAAAAATTCAATTTGAAATTGATATAGTATTGAACTCACCTTGATGTCTGGAAAATAATTCCGAGGATGGATCGATACATCGTCAGTGTGATTTTCGAGTTCCTAAGTGACAGATTACTGCCAAGGATTTAGTTTTTAAATTGTTTTTGCGAAAACAAGGTGTTCAGAAATTCAAAGGTTTTGAATTGTTGATTATGATTTCAAGTTGATTTGAAAGAAAACCCAGGAATTTAAATTCTAGAATTTAAATGTAACTTGTGGAGTTAAGTAAAACTGAAATGGATTTGAAGATAATCTGGATTGGAATTAAGTTAATGGGTTAAGAGTTTGAAATCTGATATTGGAGTTTGAATAGAATTTGACTTGGATAGAACCAAGTGTTTGAGTTGAGGGTTGGATCAAGATGATATGGGTATACGTGAATTGGTAACAGGTGCAAAGGATATAATGATATGCCGACAAAAAGGTACAAGTTTATTTATATATGAGTTTGGTGATTTATGAGCCAAATTGGCAAGCCGCTTGGCTGTTTGATTTTCTTTTGGGTTTAGAAGGCCTAGAAAGACGAGTTGGAGTTTTACAGATAGGGCTGTACAAAGGAGGTTATGGCAAAATTTTCCGAAAATTTAAAGTGTTAGAAAATTTTCAAAATTTTTGAAAATTTTAGTTAGTCAGAACGAATTAATATTTTAATCGATATTAATTGGTTCAGTTGAAACTAGAGATAAGAGGTAAACAGATAAATTTTTACCCAGTAGACAGGGTCGGCCTCTACCTTAGCAATTTCGAGGACGAAATTATTTTAAAAGGGAAAGATTGTAATGACCCGCACTTTAGCTATCAGATAATTAATTTATTTCAATATTAATTATAGAGTTGGCAAGATCGATAACCAAAATCAAATAATATTTATATTTAATTAATATAGATAACAGGATAATATATTTCCGGAATAATCGAAAATAACAGAATTCAAAATGTTGTGAAAACCGACAACTGAAAATATATATTTATAATTCAGTATATTGAAATATATTGATGAATATATTAAATAACGACAGTTGAACGAAAAATATATATTATAATTAAAATCGAGCTTGAAATGGCGCTGCAGTTCGTAATTTGGCGATTCGAACTTCAACTGAATGTACATGATTCGTTTTAAATTGGATTTCTGTGAAATAAGAAACGTGTGGAGCTGGTGGAGTATATCTTTCTAGTGGAAGAGAAAAATCAGGATTTCATCGAGTAGATTTTGATTTATGTCTAAATAAATTTTAGAAAATTCGCTGTGGAATTCCTTTATAATTTATAAAGGAATTATTTATATTTTAAAAAGGAAGTTCATTTTAAATCGAATATCGATTTAATCGGGATTTGAAATATCAAGTTATAAATCCCAGTAGAGTTGTGTAGTATTTCACTGTGAGTATATACGATAATATAAATCTATTTGTATTCAATTTAATTATATTTAATATATTTATATATTTAAATGGGTCATTCAGAGCTTTAAAAATAACCAGTTTTGCAAACGACCTCAGAATTCGACGAAACTAATTTTGTTGGATCCGCAATGTCAAACTATTGTTAGATGTCAATTTTCGTGATTTTTAGAGTCAGTATGTGGCCGTACGGGATTTTAATGTGAAAAACAGTTAGTATTTTGACGGTTAAAAATACGCTGTGTGAGCCAGCGGAGTCGGAATTGGACGAAACCAGTTTCGTTGGGACCGGAATGTCGAACTGTAGCTACATGCCAATTTTCGTGATTTTTAGGTATCGTATGTGACCGTACGGATTTTTAGAAAGCAAAATGAATATAAAATATTAAAAGAAAATTATCTAAAATATCCTAACAAAATATCTAGATATTTTGATACCCTATAAATACAACACAACAACTCTAAACCTAAAACCATTCCACAGTCAAACAGAAAATCAACCGTAACATTTTGCTTCAGGAATTTATTTCGATCCTCTTCAAAAATTAATAACAAATACAAAGAAAATCTATAAATCATTTCATCTACATCGATGGATTCCTTGAGTGATTCGTTTCCATTCGGTACCAGTTTTGTGTATTGCGATTCATGTTGGAGTTGCTCGAGTTTTTACAGCGTTGGTTTACTGGAGTAGGGTTCCAGAACGCAAGGGGTTTGAAGCACTGATGTTCGAATTCGAGTTCATATTTGAACTCGCGATGGAGAGAAGCATCAACCGTGAAGTCTTGGTTTGATTTGGGTTAAAATTTGTTCGATGGAATACTGGGATTGGGTGCGAAATACTGTTCGACGGAAACACCATGGAGGATTTCGAGTACAGCTATGTGGTGTGAGGGTGAAGGTGTATACGAAGAGGAGTGTTACCGTGTAATTGGTGTAGAAATCAATGATGGATTGAGGAAGAACGTGAAGCTCGAAGTGGTGAGAAAGGGTCGGCTTAATTTCCTGGAATGTGTAAATGGGATTTGGGGAAGAAGATAGTGAGATCCGGTTTTGGTTATAAGGGGATGGGCCGTGAAAATGTATATGGGTGAGGCCCATTATAAACTTTAAATTTAGTTTAAAATTAAATCGAATATTGTATGAACATGTTGATAGTATATCTTACGCATACATGGTCAGAATTGCGAACGGTTGGATCCGTTGGGATCGTATGGACGGACACTACCAAATGGAACTGACTGGAAGTGGAATGGAGCTTGTTTGAATTTATGGTGAAATAAATTGTTTGATTCAAATCAAACAAACAGTTTATCGTTCTTTAACAATGAACTGCCAATGTGAGTAAAACTCACCAACTCTGAACAGTTATATTTTTCTAACGTATATTTAGAACTGATAATTAGCTGTTGATTGATGTGTGTGAACTGTTTGGTTGAATTGCGTATGTATTGGTTGAAATTATAGATAATGATATTTATATATATATCATTAATCAAATATCGATTTTGTTTATCAGCATATTTCATATAGAAGTGAAATCAATGTTATCATATTGATGTTTAACATCTTTGGAAGCAGAGAAACAGGTTGGAGTGGTCCAACTGGACTCCTCAATATTTATAATACTGTTCTGTTCATATATTGTGTTATATGATGTGATATGAATCTGTTGATGATTTTATATGTTTGAATGATACCGATCATTGTTATATAGTACGTTAAATACCATAAGAAATATTGGGATGTAAAATGGAGATTTTCAAAGTATATTTTGAAATTAAATTATTTCTATAAAATCAATGGATTTTATATATAAAAGGAAAAGGATTTTATAAAAGGAGATTATTTGTGAAAATAAATATAATGGAAAATATTTGTGAAAACAAATATAAAGGAATATTTGTGAAGAAAACAAATATAAAAGATCATTTATTCATAGGAAATAAATAGAAGTAAAAAGAAATATTTATTTGTTAAATAAATAGAAGTAAAAGGAAATATTTATTTGTTAAATAAATAGAAGAACTGAAAGGAATATTTATTTGCTAAATAAATAGAGTTAAAAAAGTTATCGAATATGGTTTATTCGAATAGAGTTGAAAGGAGTTAATCAAAAGAAGTTAATTAAAATGAGTTAATCGAATATTAGTTATTTGATTAGAGTTAACTGATTTGAGTAAATCAATTAGGGTAACTGATTAGAGTAAACACATTTGAGTTAGAGTTAGAGTTAATCAGTTAGGGTTAACCAGTCAGAATTAATCATTTAGAGTTAATCGAGTTAAAAGGAGTTATCGAATATTAGTTATTCGAATCGAGTTAAAAGGAGTTATCGAATATTAGTTATTCGAATCAAGTTAAAAGGAGTTATCGAATATTAGTTATTCAAATAGAGTTAAAAGAGTTAATCGAATCAGAGATATTTGAAGTGAGTTAATCGAATTAGAGATATTCAAAGTGAGTTAATCGAATCAGAGATATTCGAAGTGAGTTAATCGAATCAGAGATATTCGAAGTGAGTTAATCGAATCAGAGATATTCGAAGGGAGTTAATCGAATCTAGTTATTTGACAGGAGTTAAATCAAATATAGTTTATTCGAAGAAGAGAGATTATCAAATATAAGTTATTTGGATGTAAGTTATTCGAATAAGAGTTAATCCAATAAGAGTTAAATAGAGTTAGAGTTAATCGGATAAGAGTTATTATATTGGAGTTATTCGAATAAGAATTATAGAATAAGAGTTAACCAAATAGGAGTTGATAAATTAGTTGTTCGTTATTTATTCGAGTTAGGAAATAAGAGTTAGATTAAAGTTGTTATATTTCAGAAGCAGGAAATTATAACACCACTGTTATAATCAAATGATTCTGTAAAGGAGTTGGACTTGTAAATTATATTAGGAAGTTACGTAAGGAAGTGTTAAAGAGTTAAAAGATGAACTTACCCTATTTTGAGATTTGAAATGTTGTTCAGTTAAGGTCTGAGAGGTAGTTATACCCCAACTTGATTGACTTCGTTTTTAATTTAGAAATGGTTAAGGTTCGAGAGTGAAAGTGGTTAAGTGAATTTAGTAAATAAGTATAGTGGTTTGAGTTTTCGTCGCGATGTTGATTTAAACCTCTGTTAAATCCAAGTAAAGAAGATTTGGAAATGTTTTCTAAATAAAATCAGAAACGTAATCAAATATTGAAATTTGAAATATGAATTAGAAAAGGAAATGTTCGTGTATAAGGAGTTAAGAAATGGAGTTAAACTAAATCAGAAATTGACTGGAGACTGGTTAAGTTGAATGGTTTCCTAAGTGTCAATCTGATGTTGGTTTTGACCTTCGGGATTGGTACTTAGGGAATTGTTCTCATACTAGTTTACAATCAGAGACTGATAGTTGTAGAAGAATAGTGATACGTAAATAAGTCTTGGAAATGTTTTCCAGCGTTAACGTATATTTTCTAAACATAGAAAATAAGGAAAATATGAATATATATATATATGATTGATAGAATTTCCATCTGGAAATAATATCGTTGTTTGCACACTTGTTTTTCTTTGATGGTTAAATCACAGTCTATCGAAGTTTTGACCATTTTAACGTTGTTAATATGGAGAGACCGGTTGGATTATTATCCAAAGAACCACTCTGTATTGGCATAAGCGTTGCGAATCATATATGCCAAAGATAATTAAAGACGAAGTAAAGTGCAAGGGCTATTGTATAATTCTTAGATGACAGTGCCTAAGATGGATGTACTGAATAGTGCCTTCGGTTCATCCGGTTCCTAGATAACTTGTATGGATGAATGTCTGACAGAGTATTTCCAGAAAGGTCACGTACATTGATTTCTCCAACCATACCAAGAGTGGAAGCGGAGAAGGAAACTTCTTTAGCTAACACGTAATGTACTGTTGTAGACGTCAATTAGTGATTTTTGATGGATCTGACAATGTGGCATTCGAAGTGAATTTGATGTGATGATAAAGCGTAACCTAAAGCATCATCAATCGGGAAATGACAAAAATTGGGCAGGCAACATGGCTATGTAGGTCGCACCTATTAGGGTGTATAATCACCTGATCTAGAATTTCATTTACTTCTAAAAATCTATCGTTGATGATGTCCCATTCGGGAAACGGTTGCTGATCCCAACCGTTGGTGATATACATTCGATACACTCAAGCGAAATGAGTGGTCGGTCATGTGTGGCCGGGTTGCAAGATGTTCTTGTTGAACCCAGTGTATTCCTCTCTAGAGGTACACTAGCGAAAGGTGGTTCCATACCTTTTCATAGTTGGAAATCCATTACCCAATACGTGCTTGCGGTTTTGATTATATACTATATATGTAGAACGTGAGATGAAAGCGTTTCTGCTAGATGATTATTATATTGTGGTTGATAGACATTATTATAATATAAAACGGGTTTTTGATATAAAGATATTTTGGATTCTCATAAGGGAAAAACCCGTTCCGTTATACGGCGTGGTCTTATGAGATATCGTTTACTTGTTCGAACTGTTTTATATTGTTTTACTCATACCAGTCCCATGACTGACCCGGAGTTTATTTTGTTTTGTTTTCCCAAAACTCTTGGGTGTCCAATTTTGTACGGGCAGTCAAGTTGTCGGGATTTATAGATACTTGAAGAGATGGAGCAGGAGGCTTCAGGATCATATAGCTATAGTTATTTCCGCTTTGTTGTAAGTGTTGTACTCTGATAATGTTATTGTATACATATACTGATTTTATTTCAAGGATATGTTATCTATTATGTGTTATTCGTTCTGCTGTGAGGTTTGTGTTACTCTGATGTTGTGTTCTTCTTCTTCTATTCTAAGTTTCTATCTTATCTATTCTCACCCTCTAATTTCTTTCATTAACCATCCAGTATTTTCTACTCTTGATGTTCGATATGTGTTGTATATTGGATAATCAAGGTCGCAAATTTTCGGGTCGTTACAAAACCGGTGGCTATTGAAAGCGTGTCGGTAGGGAGCAGGAGGAGAGCAGCTTGATCAGAGTCTGGCGTTGTGTGGTGGCGGGGCTGTGTAAAGAGATGATGAGAACCTGTTTGTGTTAGCTGTCGAATGGTATGAGCAGACGGTATGCTATTTGGGGTGAAGTACGGGAAGATGGCGATGCTCGTAGCAGTGGTCTTTGATGGACCTCTGATGGCCGGAGATGGCATATTAAGGAGGATGATCGGTGTATGTGTTTTTTCGTGTTTCAGGAACGCTGCAGGTCACCCAGTTGTGACGAAGGTAGTCTCAAGCATGGGCGGTTCTGGTGAATGCTCGGGGTCGGGATATGGTGGAAGGGTTCGTAGGCAGAAGTTAAAGAGGAGGAAGCCATGTTCTGTTCTTGAAGGGAGAATCGGGAAATTCATGAATATGGGGGAGAAGATGCGTAATCAGGAAGGGGATTAAGGGGGTTAATCACATGCTTAAAACTAAGTAACGATAATTAGATTTTAAATAATTTATAAATAGTTTAGCTAATAATCGTTTAATATACGTATATACTTGGAATTGGTATAACTTGTTCCTATACTATCAGAATTGCGTGAAATCAGTTGCATTGGAATCGCGGTGGAAAGCACTACACTGTAAACTAAGTTGGAAGAGTTTGGAAGCAATTTGGATTTTTGTATAATTTTAAATGACTGTTTTAAAATTAAACAAAATAATGCTGAAATCGTCAATCCAAAACAATGTGAGTTTGCTCATATGCTTTCTAAAATACTATGAATTGATTAATTTATTTAATTATAACTTTCATTGTTAGTATAAAATTGGGTGATTGGTTGCTTGGTTGATTATTGGTTATTTATTGGTTGTCGACATTATTTATGTCGAATTGAATGATTCAAATCGAAAAGTTTATTTCAAACATCATTATTATTATTAAATGATGTTATGCAAGGAAGAACAGGTTGGAGGGATCTAACCGGATTCCTCAAATACTATATATGCTTTTTTTTATATTATTTACATATGCACTGATTGAACCCAATGACAATGAAAACCTATTTGGATGTTGACGTTGAATTGAAATTCAAGGTTGTTGTATTTTTAATCAATATACGATATTGATTAAGGAATTGGTAGCAAATGGCCTGAAACGCACCTTTTTATTTAGTCGTTGAATTATCATCAGGTAAACTGACGCAGTTAAATAATAAAATTTATTTTCATAACTGAAGTAAGATTTTTCTGTTATATTTTATAAATGAAGTTTTGAAATTTTACATTGGTTTTATAAGTATTATAAAATGATTTTATAATGAAAATTTAACATTTAAATAAGTAAATGAAGCCATAATTAATCCACAAGTTAATAAATTGGAATAATTGTTTATAAGAAATCAATTTAGTAATATTATTAGATTAATTGATTTCCAATTAATCTAATGAAAACAGTTTAGTAAATAGTTATTTTAAATTAATAAGATTTCTTAAATATTAATTATCCTTTTATTTAACGACACTAAAAATGATTATTTAATTAGCTATTGTTTAATAAAGTGATCAACTAATCTATTTTAGTTAATGAAGAAGTAAATTGTTTTTACTTCAGTAAATAATGGAGTTAATTATTATTTTAATTTTGTAATAATTAAATTTATTATTTCTTAAATGGAATTCATTTTAGACAATAACTGAGTTGTAATAGAATTAAATTGGATATTCATAAAGATTTTACAAAGGAAATTTTATTATAAAAATCCAAATGTTTTGGAGGGTTTTTAAAGAGAACCAAAACAAAAGTATCAATCTTAAAGAGATGTCAAATTAAGTAAATGATTTGAATAGAAAGAAGTGAACGTTAAATGGATTTCGGTATAAAATGGATTTTAATTTTAGAATTCGTGTTTATAAACAAGTAATAAAATTGATTTGAGCTAATGTGATAATTTAGAATAAATATTCTATTGAATATTTGAATTGAGTAAAAGAATTAAGATAAAAATAAGGGTTTTCTAAGAATACAAAGGGAAATACTTATTGTATTTAAGTAAAAGAGATCGTTGATGGATTCATTGAAGAAAAATCCAAATTAAGTTATAATAACGATATTAAATGGTTTTGAAAGGAAATGGATAAATGAATTTTAGTTACGTACTTCTATCTATTATGAGATAAGAATGTCGTCGATCAAGGCCTGAGAGGTAATTAAAATACCCCAACTAAAACGGCTTCACTATTATCCAAGAATAGTATTAGTTTGTAACGGTAAGGGATGTTCAAACTAGTTTATTATTTCCATAAAAGGAGTACTACAACTTATTTGCAGGATTTTGAAATCAAATTAAATGAGTTGATTTTTAAAGTGAGCAATGTATAAATTATCATTGTTTAGCATATAAGAATTAGTAAATTAAATTCATACCATTAGGTAATAATATATATATATATACCGATATTTCTAAAGTTAAGGAAATACAAAGGAGATTGTGAATCTTAAGTAATATTTCAATGTAAAGAATAGAAAGGGTTTATGGAGATGTAGAAATATTTTTCAAAGTAAAAGGAGATAAAGAGGAGGTTGGAATATAATAGTTGTTTTTTTCAAGTAAAGAAATAATAGTAATTTGTCAAGTTATGTATATGAAATTGACTTTTAATCGATGAAATGATTTTAAAGGATCGATTAAAGTTTAATGAATGATTTGGAATAATAAGGGTCTGAGCTGCCAATATACTTGATCGTATTATTTGAGGTTGATAGTTAAAAACCCGACTATCAATGAAATATTATTCTTGGACTTTTGATGTGTTGTTTCGAAAAAACCGGAATGGGAACTAGACCCAAAACCACTTCGAATCAATGTTGCGATCAAAACTACCTTGCAATAAATAAAGATGGAGCATTGATGACCGTAGAATCTTCATGAAACGGAATAACTACTTATAGTATCTAGGTACAAGAGATACATCATGGTTCTGTCGTGACCGAAATTTACGGATTGCAAGGACTACTCGCTACTGATCCTTATGGTGATTCCTATATAAGAATGCAGTAGGAGGGTGCCTTCGGTTCATCCTATTCCTAAATGACTTGTATGGACGAATGTCTGACAGAGTATTTCTTGAGAATCACGTTTTTTTTATTTCTACAAATATACCAAGTTTGGTGGCGAAGAAATTCTCTTTCTTAACACCCAAAGTATATTTGTGGACATCAATTAATGATTTGACGGATCTGATGAAGTGACATTCAAAGTTAATGAGATGCTCTTTGAAAGATAATCATGACCTCAACCCTCATCAACCGGGAAATGACAGAAATCAGGCAGGCAGCATGACTAAGTGTGTAACAACCTGAATTTTAATAACGTGTTAGGACAAGATTCAAGGCAGAATTAAATTATAAAATCTGAATCAGGGAAAACGGGCTGTGCCATTGCGTTAGTCTCGGAAAAATACGCGAAATAGAGTCCGAAATTTCATAAATCGGAGTCCGTATGACCGAGATATGACCTCGCAAAGTTTCACGAAAAATTCAAATTCGAAAACAGATTTCAAAAATTCAGAAAACGGGCTAGGCGGGAAAAATCCCGCCCAGACCAGGTCGACCAGGGGGACGACCTGGGGGTCGACCTAGTGGGGACCAGGTCGACTTGGGAGTCAACCTTAGGGTCGACCTGGCGGTCGACCTCCCCGATCGGCCTGGTCGGCCCGGTGCACCTGTTTTGGCTCCTGGGTCTTGTTTTGTTGGCTTGTGACGTGATTTGATGGCTCAGATCTATCCTAGGGTCAATCCTATGGCCTGAATTAGCTCCTACTTCTATAAAAACACCCTAAGACATAGCCTAATTCACTAATATTCATCCCTACAATGAAGTGCTGCCCAATTCTCTCTTGATCATGGCCTCCATCTTCAACTTCAAGAGCCTATGCATTCAAATTGGATTCAAATCAAAAGGTGCAAGCTTTCTACATCAAATCAAGGGATTAAATCAACGTTGCTACGCCAATTTCATGATGATTCATGCCCCTAAATCCCTTAGCCATGCTATGTAAGTTCTAGCTACATCTAGATCTAAACGGTAGTTTTAATGACGACATGGAATAAAACGAGATTAAACTAAGTATGTTAGCCTATGTGAATCTAGTCTTGCCCCTTTCTTGAACCTATGACTTTGGGCTATGTTTTAGTGACTAAATCATGCCATTCATGTTGTGTTTAACCTAGTTCATCATGAAAGATTGAATCTTTACTTGTGAAATGTTGGCATGAACACTTGGAACCCTTTTGACTTGTGAAACATTCATATGAACTTGACTTGGGGCTTATGCATGGTAAAGAACCAAAATCCCTCATGTCCATTAACATGCTTATGATGAAGAACCTATTATGCACATGTTAGAAGTGTCATCATATGATAGCTGTGACCATGATTATTCCCTTTTATGCTACCATACATGTTTGAGGCCAATATGCAATATGCTAGTTATGTGGACACCTTTGCCTCAAATTTCACCATGTTTGACTTGTGATCCACTTTGCCATCTTATGACCATCTTTGTCATACTATTCCCTAATTAAATCTACTATGTTGACTCGCTTTCACTTGCATTGGGAATACGTTTTGGGTAGTCTAGGCAAACGAGTATATGACATGAAAACTTGACATGAAGTTACATGAAAACATGACATGTAAAATAAACTTGAACGTAGACATGACACGCAGGGAAACATGAAAGTGACCAACTCGAGGTTGGGTCGAGTTTGTAGCATAAATCTGCCCGGACCCGCCCGGCACATCCAGTGGCTACAAACAATAGGACCCAATGTGAGTAGTTGGTCATATCGCGCTTAAGACCCGAGGTTAAACTAGGTTGTGGTGTAAAGCTACCCGGACCCGCCCGGCACATCCAGTAACCACAACAAAGTCTAATGTGAGAGGTTGGGGTGCATTAAATTAATTAATGCCACATGATAAGATTAAGTTAATTTGACTAATGACACTTAACCGATATGACATGAATGGGTAGGTTAAGTCAACTAAGATTCGATTAATGACACTTAACCGATATGACATGAATGGGTAGGTTAAGTGAAATCGGACTTGATTTCTTAATGACACTTAACCGTAAAATACAGTTAGGGGATGGGGTTAAGCTAATCCATACTTAACTAATCCGACTTGGTAATTAGATGGGGTTAAGTAACCTACACTTAACTAATCTAAACACGGTAATTAGATGGAGTTAAGTTAACCTAGACTTAACTAATCTAAACACGGTAATTCGATGGGGTTAACTTAAACACTTAAACAATCTAAACATGATGATTCAATGAGGTTAAGTAACCAATACTTAACCAATTTAACATGATAATTCAATGAAGTTAAGTAACTTATACTTAACCAATTATACATGATGATTTGATGAGGTTAAGTAACCTATACTTAACCAATCTAATATAAGAACTTGATAGGGTTAAGTCACAAGACCGTTTAAATATACTTAACCATTGTAATACGATTAGTGTATGGGGTTAAGCTAACCCATACTTAACCAATCCGACTCGATAATCTGATGAGGTTAAGATAATCTATGCTTAACCAATCTAACACGATAATCTGATAGGGTCAAGACAAACTAATACTTAACCAATCTGACTCGATAATTGAATAGGGTTAAGTCATGAGATTCTTGGTATACTTAACCAACTTGTAGGGCTAAGTCTTGAGCTTAAACACTTAGCCAATCTTGACATGATTCGTAGGTGGGTTAAGTCATGAACTGGAATGACAACACTTAACCCATTAGACAAAACCCTAGTTCAGGGGACTAGGTGGAAAATCGTAGTTAACAAGGATAACGGGAAAGGGAACTAGATGATAAACCTTAGTTTAGGATAACTAAGTAATAAATCTTAGTCAAGGGATTTGGACCAGTTCACAGATAGATGAGTAACCCGATACGGTAGGTCATCGCTTAAACACACGAGGAGGAGCAAATTATCTGACCTAGATAAAGGCTCCAACGAACTGGGTGACGAAGTAGTAGCTTCAGGGGACGTGAGGGTACTCTTGGTATCCCTCTGTGAGGTTGCAGATGATCCGCCTGGGCTCACAGAGGTTAAGGTCTGCGGTAGAAGAACCAAGAGTATGCCTTGGTTGCTGTGCGAGCAACTTAAAGACGGGGATGGATTAGCGTAGAGTCGACGATACTTGATTTTTGCCCTGGATAGTGCGTCGTCGACTACCTACCATCTTTACTCAAATGTGTACGTATACGGAAAGGCAGAGAACTCCCAACAGAACATATACTTGCTATCGAGTTATGGGTGAGGTTGGCCAATAGGTAAGTGGGGCATAGGGGGTCGGAGTATAGTTCTCGTGAATGATTTTTCTTGGATTGCCTTTCAGTAGTTGAGGGAGGGGTCACGTGGGACCATAGCCACGGATAAAAAACAGACCTTGATATCTGCATTTGGCAGACGACTTAAAGCTCCAGACCGAGTCTTGTATTTCTTGATTTGCCCTGGCACGGGACTCGGATGGCATATTGAGATACATGTGCAGTTAGACATGGAAAAACGATTCACGGTGCTTACGTGGGAAAAAGGGCGTGGTTGACGGGTAGCATAATCCCTAGTAGCCCTAGGTGGATAAAACCCAAACCGAGATACGAAAACGTTCATTAGATAGCATAATCCCAAGCGGTCCTAGGTGGCATAAATCTGTAACGACCCAGAAAATCTGAACCAATTTAAAATTTTTAAATTGGCTAAAATAATGGATTTTAAATATTTAAAATAAATATTTTAAATAATAGAGATGAAAAGTGAGTTGAATCGACAATTGAAAACGAATATAATTAATTATAATTATAAACAAGGCCTGAAATGGCGCTGCAGTTTAAAAAATTGAATTCAAACTTTGTCGGATTGTACCGGGTGCGAAACAAAACGGATTTTAGTGAAACCAAAAATATTTAAATCTGTTAGTGAATACCTTTCTAACGAATCTGAAAAATCGAATTTTCATAGTGGGAAGCAAAAGTTATGGCCAAACGAATTTTCAGAAAGGTCGCTATGGAATTTATATAGCCCGTGAAATTGGCCATTTTGCATACGACCTCGAAATTCGACGAAACTACTTTTGTTGGATCCGGAATGTGAAGTTATTGCTAGGTTTCAAATTTCATAATTTTTGAAGCTAGTATGTGAGCATGGCAAAGGAAAATGTGTTTTGGTTAATTATAGTTAAATTGGATCGACCAGAAATGGGCCTTTTTGCAAACGGTCTCAGAATTCGACGAAACTAGTTTTGTTGGGACCGTATCATCAAAACATAGCTAGATTTATTTTTCTGGAATTTTGCGAATCAGTTTGTGGCCCTGGCAATTTGAAATGTACGTTCAAATCAAATATTGAATGTTTTATATTTTAATTTGAATGGAAACTGACTGAAATAGTCGAATGGGCCTATGAAACATATCCCATTGTGTTCGGAATGGGGGTAAAACGCTAGGGACGATAGTCGTTGGGTTTGGATTGGTGTTCGTTCGGAGGAAGGGATATTTTCAGATTTTAAATAAATTAAAAATTAAAATAAAGGCCCAAACCCTAATTCATTTACATCAGGGCGCCGCCGCTCTTATGCGATTTACGGCCAGATCGTTCCCGTCTTCCTCCTCAATTTTCTCTCCATCCACACAATAAAATTCCAAACAACTAAAGCGAAATTGTCCCTCTCCTCAAGCTCTTCACGAGGAACGGTGATGATGGGGTTTCACTTCAAGGTTCAGGAGAATTTTTAGTCAAAAATCGTCGAGTTTGAAGCCGTTTTCTGGTGAAGAGGACTAGCCGAGTTCATCGGCGTTCAGGGAGGAGGTGTCTCATCTGAAGGGCTATCGCGTAGGCGGGTTTGATCGTCGGCAGGAGGCGTCTCTGGCGAGCGACGGTGGGGTTTACTCATGGAGCGCGGGTTCGATTTTCTACCTGTAGAAGAAGCTTGAAGAGGAGGGATTAACTCCCTTAATCATGTAATTAATAAATAAATTAATTGTATAAAATTTTGTATTCAATGTTTAAAATTGTATAACTCTTGCATACGACATCGAAATTCAGTGAAACAAGAGACAGTGGACTCGTGTGGACGTCTTCTACATTTTAGAAGAGACCGCATATTTTTCTGAGCCTTCTGCTATTTTTGGTGGAGTGGAACCCAAGGTGAGATTTCTAATTTATAAACGATATGGAAAACGACGATGTATAAATTATATAGTCGATGTATGGGTTATATAAGCGTTGTACACCTCATGTATAAGCGTTGTATAAGTTGTACGTTCGATGTATAAGTTATATATGCGTTGTAAAAATTATATATGTGTTGAAATAGAAGTGAATTGCTATATATTAATATATATATATATATATATATATATATATATATATATATATATATATATATATATATATATATATATATACGCCCCTCGTCCACAAACCATGGACGATATTTATTGGTTGTGATTGGTGTGAAAATTGATTGATAGCGAATGGTTGTTTGGGATTGTTTGTGGTTGATATTGATTGATTGTGGTTGAAAAATACCCGTTTGTGGTTGAGAAATATTTGGTTGAAACCACATAGGATTAGTTTGTGGAAATGAAATAAATATATACATGCCGCCTGCGTGCGAACTAGATGCATGATCCTCATTGTCAAAAACCGCGAGGTTTTAAGGTAGAGCGAGGAGCCGTACTAGGGACGGTCCCGGTTTTAACTACCCTGTCGTTATGCTGCCGAAATTTTGAATAATATTCATGTGTTTGAATTATTTTCATTTGCTGAAACCATATTTATTCGTTGTATAGAAAACCTTCATATGTTGAATCGATATTCATTCGTTGATTAGAAATTCATGTGTTGAATGGTATTCGTGTTTTAAATATAAAAATCACATTTTTATCTATATATAGAAACTATAGAAAACCTTCATGTGTTGAATCGATATTCATTCATTGATTAAAAATTCATGTGTTGAATGGTATTCATATTTTGAAATAAATTGTTTCATAATAAAAATCACCTTTTATCAACTATATGGACTATGTAAAATAATCTCGTTTTAAAAGAAATTGTTTTATAATAAAAATCCTATTTTTATTACCTATATAAACTATATAAAATAATAGTGTTTTGAAATGAATTGTTTTACAATAAAAATCACATTTTATTATATACATGAATTGTTGAAATGTGAAGTGTTAAAAATAGCCACTCGTTCAAATAAATATGCATGAGTTGAAATATTCATTAATTAGCTAATGATATGATTTTTGCCTATGCATGCAACATTAGAATGAATGGTGTTTTTAAACCAAATGGAATCAAATATGAAGTTGAATAGAAAATGATAAGTGATAAGAACTGTATATATGTACATGCATATTTATTGAACAGGTTATAGCAAAGGGGCTAGAGAAGAGGAATAAAATTCTATGCCCGACAAATAGGTACACATTTACTGTTTTGTTTGGGTGATGACTTTATGAGCCTGTTGGCTAGCCGCTTGGCTTTTTCTTTTTCTTTTTGACATGAGACGCCCGTGTGGCTATTTGGGAATTTTCCCAGCCCCTCCCGTACAAAGGAGGTTATGGCGAAATTTTCCAAAATTTAAAGGCGTTAGTGAAATATTTGAAGTGAAAACGATATTGAAATTGTTGAGTGAACTATATTTATATAAATATATATATATATATATAAATAAAATTAAAACGAAACGTGGCCGTGCAGTTCGTGTTTTGAAACCGTGATTTCAAACAACTAGTGCGGGAAATACGACCATTGAATTTTCCCGAAACCGCAACCGTTGGGTTCGCCTTGGAAATATCTTTCCAATGGCACCAACTTTGTAAAAATCCAACGGTTGGATTGTCTGGAATGTTTAATTCAAATCTGAAGAAAAACAGCGCCAGAAACGATTATATTTATATATATGTATACATAAATATAATTATATTTAATCGAATAACGACGCTGCAGTTCGTATTTTGAAATCGAAACTTCAAACGATTGTACCGGGAGATCCGACCGTCGGATTTTCCCGAAACTGGAACCGTTGGATTCGTTTTGAAAAGACCTTTCTAATGATGTAAATTTTGTGAAGATCCAACAGTTAGATTTTCAGATATGTGTAAATCAAATCTGAAGAAAAACAGCGCCATGGCCGCGTTATGCCCCGAAGCGTCGTTTTGAATAAATTGGCTATTTTAAAATAAATAAAAATAGCGATAAATCGTTATAAAATATCATAAACGATATGGAATGGAAATAAACTGAATTTGCTCGATTTATGTGGTATTTGATGGTTGAATGTGTTTGGTGTGAAAATTACATTAAAGAACAAAACTGGTGTTAACGAATGATTTAACCATTGAAATAAATTGATTTGAAATTCTAAATATACGTGAATTATTTGAAAAGGCCGAGTTAATTCTTATTTCAAATAATTGACTGACGATTGAAAGTCGAAGATGAAGACGGTGGTCGAAGACCAGAGATCTTCACCTCGTTTGGATGGTAACCGAGGTCCTGATTGGGAGGCATCCCGAAATATGGATAATGAGTGGTGATCGTCCAGACGTACGTGGTGATCGATGGGTTTGCGAGGTATTTAGTGCCTCCGGTTTTGTTCAGACCCAGGACGGACTTGTAAATGGACTGTGTGTCTGACATTGGATTTTATTCTGTGTTGATTGATCTCTATAAATGTAAATCTGTTTGGCGGCGGAGAATTTATTCTTTTGCTTAACGCCCTTCTCTGAAACGCATGAGCTCAGAGGTTGTATATCGATGGACATCAGTCGCATGGCATGAATTGCCAGTGTGGCATGCCTAAGTGGCAAATGACCAGGGCTTCTGTTGAAAAGCAAAGTCTGGTGTTGATGATCAAAGCCCCGCCTGTGTGGTATAGCTTTGTGTATAACATGAATTCGCGAACCTCACACCCCGGTACGAACTAGAAACGGGAGGAAGGACCTCAGGGAGGGCATGCGTTTCTTTCTAGCTAGGGTGGTGTCAGTGACCTACCAGCCTTGACATTTATATACTTTTCACTTGTGTGGTTGTTGCTATTGCGAGGCGCCTCGGTTTGATCGGACGATCCGGGTCTTATGGAGTCATTCATTGGCTCGTTTACGCCCCAAAGGGCGGGGAAACGTATTGTTCAAGAATTTTAATCCACATCGGTGGACCGGCCCTGTAGCTCCTAGGGTCACTCGAGCTCTGATCCTGTGGCTTGGGCTAGAGAGTCACGAATTCGGTAAGGACTATCTTTTGCCTTGGTTCAAGACGGAAATCCAATTTCCAAATACGACATCGTGCGGTTTTGATTATATATATATATATATATATATATATATATATATATATATGGAGACATGATATATGGTACCCATGCCGTCTATGATTGATAGTTATGATTTGAAATTGTTTTCAAAACATATAAACACTAGCAATAATATCAATTGCCTTTGTTTTATTCGTATCAAGCATATTTTGGCCGTTATAAGGTAAAACTCTATCCTCCGGTTTGCGTTGCATTGTGTGATGGGAACTGAGTCTTATAATGGCTTCATTTTTATAAAAAGCATTGCGATGTTTAAAAGAATGATTTGTTTTCAAGCACTGGTAATCCAATGGAGTAAACCCGTTCCACGAAAGTGGCGTGGTCCTGTGATTAGCCATATTATAAATGTGTTGAGTAGATTTCTCATACCAGACCCATGACTGACTCGTAGTTTGTTTCACTTACAAACTCGGGTGCCCTTTTTTCTTCATGGGCAGCCCTGTATTCAGGTTTAGCTGGTTCTTTCTGGATAGCTGGAGCTGAAGATGGATTCTATCATTTATCTCTTTTTATGCTGTTCAGCTCCTATTGTACATATTTTGTTTGTTTTCCGCTGTAGACATTTATGTATAGCTGAACTGTATTTGTACTAAGTAAGATCCTGTATACTGTGTAACTCTGATGATTACTTTTATCCAGTATATTCTATTGTGCATTATCTGGTGTATTTGTTTATTTCTGTTCTGCTATTATCTGTTTATGTGTTATATTCCACAGATTACCCTTGCCACCGTCAGTATGGGGTTTGGGGTCGTCTCATTTGGTATCAGAGCTTTGGTTAAGCTTAGTTCTGGGATATAACATATTAACGAACTCGTCAGAAATAGAACTAGTAGTGTTCTAGGACGGGCAACTCAATACAGATAGGATCAGAAATATCCTAGTATGAGTAAAGCAGAATGAAATAGCACCTCGATAGACACATTTACATTGAAGTATATGTTTCTATATTTTAAATTATCTTTTCTGTGACCTGACACTTGATCTGCTGTTTGCAGAAGTACTAGAAAATGAGTGTCAGAAACAGAAGGAATGCAGAACCAGATATTGAGGCCCTATTAATCAAATATCGAAATATGGGTGGAATACCGTTCTCTAGTGAAGAATCTATTATGAAAACACAAGCTTGGATTCGTTCTGCTGAGAAAATCTTCGAAGCAATAAACCTGAGGGATGACCAAAAGAGATTACTGGCCTCCTGGGCACTCAAAGATGAAGCTTTGTTCTGGTGGGATTCGGTTATAGAGAATAATCTGGAAGGTGATATCATCTGGGATAGATTCAAAGTGATTTTCCTAGAAAGATTTACTCCTCCGAAAGCAACTGAGCGATTATACGACGAATTTTCTTATCTGATATAAGGTGATATGACCATCCCAGAATATCATAAGAAATTCAACGAACTTTCTCACTTTGCTCCTCATCTGATCAAGGACCCAAAGAGGAAGAATCTTAGATTTATTCACGGGCTTCAAAGAAAATACCAGAATAGTGTAATGAGGAACGTGAAGCTCCCCTTTTCTGAAATGATATACATGGCTTATCAGTACGAAGATCTAGACAAGAAAGGTGCGCTACAGTACGAAGAAGAAGTCAGCTCTAGTAATAAAATTGAGTCTAAAACTGATCGTCCTGAGGCCGGTAAATGTCTGAAGTCAGTAAGGGGCCCGAAGTGAATCGAAAAAGGGCCCGATCCGAAAAAGAACCAGTAATGACAGCTGTATGCAGTAACTGCAATAGGCAAGGGCACCTTTCGGTAAGTTGCAGATCTCTCAAGAAACGAGTAAAGGATGAATCTAAATCCGGTAAGAAGTATCAAGAGAATAGGAAGTGCAGCGAATGCCATCAGTCCGGTCATCTTTCAAAGGCCTGCCCGCTATTCAGAAAGCCTAAAGCAGTACATGTAAATGAAGTGGTAGAAGTACCTGCATCTTCGTCTACTCAGGAAAGGTCTGATGTGTTAGAAGGCACGCTCAATGTCAAGAACATCCCAGTTAAAGTACTGTTTGACACAGGTGCGTCACGAAGCTTTATTGCAAAGAGTGCAGTCAAGAAACTAGATTTGAATTTGAAAAAGCTCAAGGAACCAATAACTGTCCAAAATCCGGTTGGGGGTTCCATCGATCTCAGTTGGGTTTGTGCAGTACCTGTCTCTTTTTCCTGCTATAAATTCCCTACTATCTCTATAGTCATGAATTTTAACGAATTCGATCTTATTCTGGGATTGGATTAGCTAACCAAATATGAAGCAGAGGTTAGATGCGCCGAGAGAGTGGTTAAAGCAAAGGCCCAATCGGGGAATTATATAACCATACCATGTGAAGGCCCGACTTCAAATAGAAAAGATTTCTGGGCAGCTTTGAATGTTTCTCCAGCCCAAATAGAAAATATCCTTGAAATCACAGAGAATATTCCCGACCTAGTGAAAGATATTCCTGTCGTCAAGAACTATGCGGATGTGTTCGAAGAAGTTGTTCGCTTACCTCCGCAGAGAGAAATAGATTTCAAGATCGCTTTGATTCCCAATGCAAGGCCGGTAGTTCACGCTATTCGAAGAATGTCCTTGAAAGAGAAAGAGGAATTAGACAATCAAACACGACAGCTAGTGTGGAAAGGTCTGATCAGGCCTAGTTTCTCTGATTGGGGAGCAGCAGTGGTTTTTGTCCCAAAATCTGATAGTACTCTACGGTTATGTGTGGATTATCGTGATTTGAACAAATAGACAATAAAGAACAAATATCCATTGCCGCGGATCGATGATTTGTTGGATCGATTAAATGGCGCACAAGTATTTTCAAGGATGAACCTAACTACAGGCTTGCATCAACTTCGAATTGCCGAAGAGTGTGTTCCAATGACAGCATTCAGAGGTCCCGACTTATACTACGAATGGTTAGTAATGCCGTTCGGCTTATGTAACGCTCCTGCTTACTTCGTCGATCTGATGAATAGGGTGTTCAGAGGGGTTTTGAATAAATTTGTTCTGGTTTTCATTGACGATATTCTAATCTTCTCTATATCAAAGGCAGAACATGAAAAGCATCTGGAACAGGTTCTAGAAATTCTGGGAAGGAACGTTCTAAAAGCCAAACTATCCAAATGTATATTCTGGCAAGATGAAGTAAAATTTCTGGGCCACGTCGTATCGAAAGAAGGAATTGTTGTGGATCAAAGCAAAATCACAGTTATTCAGAATTGGAAACAGCCCAGTACCCCCACTGAAGTCCGCAGTTTTCTCGGATTGGCTAGCTATTACCGGAAGTTTGTTAAAAACTTTTCGAAGATATCTGGTCATTTAACGAAGCTTACAAAGAAGCACTCAAAGTTCAAATAGACTCCAGAAAGTGAGGAGGCTTTCGAAGAGCTAAAGTTAAGATTAACGACAACTCCAGTGTTAACCATCATCGATGGCAACCAAGATTTAAAAGTCTGGACTGATGCTTCTAGAGAAGGCCTTGGCGTAGTGTTAATGCAAAGGGGTCAAGTGATTGCTTATGCTAGCCGTCAACTGAAGCCGCACGAGAAGAACTACGTAACTCATGATCTTGAGTTATTGGCTATTGTGTTCGCTTTGAAAATCTGGAGGCACTATCTTCTGGGTGAGAGATTTGAACTGTTTACAGATCACCAGTCGTTAAAGTATCTGTTCACTCAGAAGGACCTGAATCTGAGGCAGCAACGTTGGCTGGAGTTTCTTGCAGCATATGACTTTGAAATTATATACACTCCAGCGAAAGCAAATGTCGTGGCCGATGCGTTAAGCCGAAAGAATGAGATGATCGCCAGCTTTATTATCACGACTTCATTGATAGATAAAATATCCGCTCTTCAAAAGGATGATCACTTCATTCAGAAGATCAGAGAGATAATTCAACAAGGCAAACCCTCGAGTTTTCAAGTTGATAATGAGGGGATTCTAAGGCTGAAGGGTCGAATATGTGTTCCTAACATTGCTGGGCTCCGAAAGTAAGTTCTAGATGAATGCCACAAGTCAAAACTTTGTATCCATCCGGGAGTAAGCAAAATGTATAATGACATCAAACGCACTTTCTGGTGGAAGTCGATGAAGAGGGACATTTCTTTATTTGTTAGCCGATGCCCTACTTGCCAGCTAGTCAAGAGCGACCAACAGAAATTGGTTGGATTGTTACAACCACTAGAAGTTCCAGGCTGGAAGTGGGAGCATATTTCCATGGATTTCATTGATGGTCTGCCTAGAACCAGAAAAGGGAATGACAGTATTTGGGTGATCGTAGATCGCTTCACGAAGACCGCCCATTTCATACCGGTCAGATCAAACAGAACTGCTCAGAGTCTGGCGCAGATTTATTTCAAGGAAATTGTTAGACTACATGGAGTGCCGCTCAGTATAGTCAGTGACAGAGACACAATATTTACTAGTAAATTCTGGGAGGCATTTCAAGTCGAGCTGGGAACGAAGTTGAACTTGAGCACCGCTTATCATCCTCAGACAGACGGTCAGACCGAGAGGGTGAATCGTATTTTAGAAGATCTATTGTGGGCTTGTGTTATAGATTTCGGTGGATCATGGGAAGACCATCTACATTTGGCTGAATTCTCATATAACAACAGCTACCAGGCGAGTCTGACAATGTCGCCATTCGAAGCATTGTATGGTAGACCGTGCCGATCTCCTGCTTGTTGGGTCGAATCTGGGAACAGACTTGTGTTAGTGCCACACATGATTCGAGAAGCTGCCGACAAAGTCGATTTTATTAAGAAGCGATTACTCGCCGCTCAAAGCCAACAAAAGAGCTATGCCGATAGAAGAAGAAGAGATATATCCTTTGTTGTTGGTGACTACGTGTATTTGAAAGTATTGCCGATGAGAGGAGTTATCCGGTTCAGTAAAACTGGAAAGTTGGCGCCCAAATTCATAGGTCCGTTTCCTATTCTGGAACGGATCGGAAATCTCGCTTATAGGGTCAAATTGCCTGACTGGTTTCCTGGAGTTCATGATGTATTTCACATATCTCAACTTCGAAAGCACGTTCATGATCTAGACTTGATCGTCGAAGAAGCAGCTCAGCAGGATATTGAAATTACTCCAGAATTAGCTGTGAGAAGGGAGCCGCTAAAGATTATCGGTAAAGAAACCAAAGAGCTGAGGAACAAGAAAGTTCACTTAGTCAAAGTGCAATGGAGTGGAGATCCACGAGATTGTACTTGGGAAACTGAGGAGAGCATTCAGAAAGCTTATCCTAGATGCCGAGTGGATATCTCTGATTGACTCTGGTGCAAGGTACATTTACCCTACTTTGCATTACCATTTAATTCTCTACTCTATTGTTATTTTCTTTCCATGGATGTGCACTTTTAAAATTCTATAGTCTGAATGATTTTAAAAAGAATATAGGAATTGATTTGTATGACTTTAAAAAGTAAAAAAAACAATTTGATTGTTGCTTGTTTTGTGTGATTGTAGATTTATCAAACCACTTTCGACTTTGTTCCTTTTCGGGGACGAAAAGTTTTAAGTGGGGGAGATTGTAACGACCCAGAAAATCTGAACCAATTTAAAAAATTTTAATTGGCTAAAATAATGGATTTTAAATATTTAAAATAAATATTTTAAATAATAGAGATGAAAAGTGAGTTGAATCGACAATTGAAAACGAATATAATTAATTATAATTATAAACAAGGCCTGAAATGGCGCTGCAGTTTCAAAATTTGAATTCAAACTTTGTCGGATTGTACCGGGTGCGAAACAAAACGGATTTTAGTGAAACCAAAAATATTTAAATCTGTTAGTGAATACCTTTCTAACGAATCTGAAAAATCGAATTTTCATAGCGGGAAGCAAAAGTTATGGCCAAACGAATTTTCAGGAAGGTCGTTATGGAATTTATATAGCCCGTGAAATTGGCCATTTTGCATACGACCTCGAAATTCGACGAAACCACTTTTGTTGGATCCGGAATGTGAAGTTATTGCTAGGTTTCAAATTTCATAATTTTTGAAGCTAGTATGTGAGCGTGGCAAAGGAAAATGTGTTTTGGTCAATTATAGTTAAATTGGATCGACCAGAAATGGGCCTTTTTGCAAACGGTCTCAGAATTCGACGAAACTAGTTTTGTTGGGACCGTATCATCAAAACATAGCTAGATTTATTTTTCTGGAATTTTTCGAATCAGTTTGTTGCCCTGGCAAATTGAAATGTACGTTCAAATCAAATATTGAATGTTTTATATTTTAATTTGAATGGAAACTGACTGAAACAATCGAATGGGCCTACGAAACATATCCCATTGTGTTCGGAATGGGGATAAAACGCTAGGGACGACAGTCGTTGGGTTTGGATTGGTGTTCGTTCGGAGGAATGGGTATTTTCGGATTTTAAATAAATTAAAAATTAAAATAAAGGCCCAAACCCTAATTCATTTACATCAGGGCGCCGCCGCTCTTATGCGATTTACGGCCAGATCGTTCCCATCTTCCTCCTCAATTTTCTCTCCATCCACACAATAAAATTCCAAACCACTAAAGCGAAATTGTCCCTCTCCTCAAGCTCTTCACGAGGAACGGTGATGATGGGGTTTCACTTCAAGGTTCAGGAGAATTTCTGGTCAAAAATCGTCGAGTTTGAAGCCGTTTTCTGGTGAAAAGGACTAGCCAAGTTCATCGGCGTTTAAGGAGGAGGTGTCTCATCTGAAGGATTTCGCGTAGGCGGGTTTGATCGTCGGCAGGAGGCGTCTCTGGCGAGCGACGGTGGGGTTTACTCATGGAGCGCGGGTTCGATTTTCTACCTGTAGAAGAAGCGTGAAGAGGAGGGATTAATTCCCTTAATCATGTAATTAATTAATAAATTAATTAATTATATAAAATTTTGTATTCAATGTTTAAAATTGTATAACTCTTGCATACGACATCGAAATTCAGTGAAACAAGAGACAGTGGACTCATGTGGACGTCTTCTACATTTTAGAAGAGACCGCATATTTTTCTGAGCCTTCTGCTATTTTTGGTGGAGTGGAACCCAAGGTGAGATTTCTAATTTATAAACGATATGGAAAACGACGATGTATAAATTATATAGTCGATGTATGGGTTATATAAGCGTTGTATACCTCATGTATAAGCGTTGTATAAGTTGTACGTTCGATGTATAAGTTATATATGCGTTGTAAAAATTATGTATGTGTTGAAATAGAAGTGAATTGCTATATATTAATATATATATATACGCCCCTCGTCCACAAACCATGGACGATATTTATTGGTTGTGATTGGTGTGAAAATTGATTGATAGCGAATGGTTGTTTGGGATTGTTTGTGGTTGATAATGATTATTTGTGGTTGAAAAATACCCGTTTGTGGTTGAGAAATATTTGGTTGAAACCACATAGGATTAGTTTGTGGAAATGAAATAAATATATACATGCCGCCTGCGTGCGAACTAGATGCATGATCCCCATTGTCAAAAACCGCGAGGTTTTAATGTAGAGCGAGGAGCCGTACTAGGGACGGTCCCGGTTTTAACTACCCTACCGTTATGCTGCCGAAATTTTGAATAATATTCATGTGTTTGATTTATTTTCATTTGCTGAAACCATATTTATTCATTGTATAGAAAACCTTCATGTGTTGAATCGATATTCATTCGTTGATTAGAAATTCATGTGTTGAATGGTATTCGTGTTTTAAATATAAAAATCACATTTTTATCTATATATAGAAACTATAGAAAACCTTCATGTGTTGAATCGATATTCATTCGTTGATTAGAAATTCATGTGTTGAATGGTATTCATATTTTGAAATAAATTGTTTCATAATAAAAATCACCTTTTATCAACTATATGGACTCTGTAAAATAATCTCGTTTTAAAAGAAATTGTTTTATAATAAAAATCCTATTTTTATTACCTATATAAACTATATAAAATAATAGTGTTTTGAAATGAATTGTTTTACAATAAAAATCACATTTTATTATACACATGAATTGTTGAAATGTGAAGTGTTAAAAATAGCCACTCGTTCAAATAAATATGCATGAGTTGAAATATTCATTAATTAGCTAATGATATGATTTTTGCCTATGCATGCAACATTAGAATGAATGGTGTTTTTAAACCAAATGGAATCAAATATGAAGTTGAATAGAAAATGATAAGTGATAAGAACTGTATATATGTACATGCATATTTATTGAACAGGTTATAGCAAAGGTGCTAGAGAAGAGGAATAAAATTCTGTGCCCGACAAATAGGTACACATTTACTGTTTTGTTTGGGTGATGATTTTATGAGCCTGTTGGCTAGCCGCTTGGCTTTTTCTTTTTCTTTTTGACATGAGACGCCCGTGTGGCTATTTGGGAATTTTCCCAGCCCCTCCCGTACAAAGGAGGTTATGGCGAAATTTTCCAAAATTTAAAGGCGTTAGTGAAATATTTGAAGTGAAAACGATATTGAAATTGTTGAATGAACTATATTTATATAAATATATAAATATAAATAAAATTAAAACGAAACATGGCCGTGCAGTTCGTGTTTTGAAACCGTGATTTCAAACAACTAGTGCGGGAAATCCGACCATTGAATTTTCCCGAAACCGCAACCGTTGGGTTCGCCTTGGAAATATCTTTCCAACGGCACCAACTTTGTAAAAATCCAACGGTTGGATTGTCTGGAATGTTTAATTCAAATCTGAAGAAAAACAGCGCCAGAAACGATTATATATATATATATATATAATTATATTTAATCGAATAACGACGCTGCAGTTCGTATTTTGAAATCGAAACTTCAAACGATTGTACCGGGAGATCCGACCGTCGGATTTTCCCGAAACTGGAACCGTTGGATTCGTTTTGAAAAGACCTTTCTAATGATGTAAATTTTGTGAAGATCCAACGGTTATATTTTCAGATATGTGTAAATCAAATCTGAAGAAAAACAGCGCCACAGCCGCGTTATGCCCCGAAGCGTCGTTTTGAATAAATTGGCTATTTTAAAATAAATAAAAATAGCGATAAATCGTTATAAAATATCATAAATGATATGGAATGGAAATAAACTGAATTTGCTCGATTTATGTGGTATTTGATGGTTGAATGTGTTTGGTGTGAAAATTACATTAAAGAACAAAACTGGTGTTGACGAATGATTTAACCATTGAAATAAATTAATTTGAAATTCTAAATATACGTGAATTATTTGAAAAGGCCGACTTGATTATCATTTCATATAATTGACCGACGATTGAAAGTCGAAGATGAAGACGGTGGTCGAAGACTGGAGATCTTCACCTCGTTTGGATGGTAACCGAGGTCCTGATTGGGAGGCATCCCGAAATATGGATAATGAGTGGTGATCGTCCAGACGTACGTGGTGATCGATGGGTTTGCGAGGTATTTAGTGCCTTCGGTTTCGTTCAGACTTAGGATGGACTTGTAAATGGACTGTGTGTCTGACATTGGATTTTATTCTGTGTTGATTGATCTCTGTTAAATATACATCTGTTTGGCGACGGAGAATTTATTCTTTTGCTTAACGCCCTTCTCTGGAACGCATGAGCTCAGAGGTTGTATATCGATGGACATCAGCCGCATGGCATGAATTGCTAGTGTGGCATGCCTAAGTGGCAAATGTCCAGGGCTTCTGTTGAAAAGCAAAGTCTGGTGTTGATGATCAAAGCCCCGCCTGTGTGGCATAGCTTTGTGTATAACGTGAATTCGCGAACCTCACACCCCGGTACGAACCAGAAACGGGAGGAAGGACCTCAGGGAGGGCATGCGTTTCTTTCTAGCTAGGGTGGTGTCAGTGACCTACCAGCCCTGACATTTATATACTTTTCACCTGTGTGGTTGTTGCTGTTGCGAGGCGCCTCAGTTTGATCGGACGATCCAGGTCTGATGGAGTCATTCGTTGGCTCGTTTACGCCCCAAAGGGCGGGGAAACGTATTGTTCAGGAATTTTAATCCACATCGGTGGACTGGCCCTGTCGCTCCTAGGGTCACTCGAGCTCTGATCCTCTGGCTCGGGCTAGAGAGTCACGAATTCGGTAAGGACTATCTTTTGCCTTGGTTCATGACGGAAATCCAATTTCCAAATACGACATCGTGCGGTTTTGATTGTATATATATATGGCGACAAGATATATGGTACCCATGTCGTCTATGATTGATAGTTATGATTTGAAATTGTTTTCAAAACATAAACACTAGCAATAATATCAATTGCCTTTGTTTTATTCGTATCAAGCATATTTTGGCCGTTATAAGGTAAAACTCTATCCTCCAGTTTGCGTTGCATTGTGTGATGGGAACTGAGTCTTATAATGGCTTCATTTTTATAAAAAGCATTCCGATGTTTAAAAGAATGATTTGTTTTAAAGCACTGGTAATCCAATGGAGTAAACCCGTTCCACGAAAGTGGCGTAGTCCTGTGATTAGCCATATTATAAATGTGTTGAGTAGATTTCTCATACCAGTCCCATGACTGACTCGTAGTTTGTTTCACTTCCAAACTCGGGTGCCCCTTTTTCTTCACGGGCAGCCCTGTATTCATGTTTAGCTGGTTCTTTCTGGATAGCTGGTGCTGAAGATGGATTCTATCATTTATCTCTTTTTATGCTGTTCAGCTCCTATTGTACATATTTTGTTTGTTTTCTGCTGTAGACATTTATGTATAGCTGAATTGTATTTGTACTAAGTAAGATCATGTATACTGTGTAACTCTGATGATTACTTTTATCCAGTATATTCTATTGTGCATTATCTGGTGTATTTATTTATTTCTGTTCTGCTATTATCTGTTTATGTGTTATATTCCACGGATTACCCTTGCCACCGTCAGTACGGGGTTTGGGGTCGTCTCAAAATCCTAGGTTAACACGCGATAGTTCATGGTAAGAAAACATAACCAGATCAAGGGTAGCAGTCCAAAAGAACTTCAAGGATAAGATGGTATTACGTTGAGGTGGTATAGATTTACATGGGAAAGCCCGTACAGCCTACGGAAAAGGACTGGACTTATACATGGAAAGAAACACACGAGTTAGGAAAACCTATGTACGCGATATATTAGGTTGACATGGACCATTTCATGACTTTGGTCAAGGGACATTTTATAGTTAACTCATGACACGGGTTGGGATACTAGTATGGGAGTGCAGAGCAAATATACATGATAGATACCTTGGGATATTATACTTGATAGAAACCTGACGATGTGATACTTTGATTTACCGTGACACCGTAGTTTATCATGATACCTTAGTTTATCTTGATACGGTAGTTCACCCTGTTATCTTGGTTTAGTTTATCTATCTTGTCGTCATCCTTATGTTTATTTTTAGTTTATGCATGTCATGTTACCTTTACCTGTTTTTATGCTGGAAGTAGATAGGACTTACCAGTCTTTATGACTGACCCCATTTTCTTTCGCCTCTTTGTCTTCCGTTCCCCCCCCCCCCCAGGTTTTCAGGGAGGAAATACTGTTGTTAGTTCGGACCTCTTCTTCTTGAAGGTCATCATGTATGGCTTGAACTTCCATGCGCTATGGCTGCTTTACTGCTTTACTTGGGGAATAATTTATGAAAAGGTTTATTGCTTCTTTACTATTGCAAGATAGGTTTCTATGTAATCTGTTGTAAAAAGGCTTTACTGTTTATAAATAAATGAAAATTTGTTTTACTTCCGCTGTTTTATATGTTCTGTCTTGTAATATTTCTGTGCATGTTTACCAATAATGCCCCTCCAAACCTAGTGCATTCCTTTGTGAGTGACCCTGGCGGAGGTGGGGTGTTACATTTGGTATCAGAGCAGAAGGTTACCAGACTGGGCAAAAGTTTTTAAAACCTTCTGAAAACTATTTGAGAACCGTTTACAAAGAAGCATTTTTCAAGAAAAGTTTTTAAAGGCTATTCCCCAAAAGCCATTAGCACTATCCTTTGTTTCCTTGATCGAGTCTCTTTTCCTTTCCTTCCTCCATCCGTAGTCACAGTAGTTTTAACTGCGACAAATCCTTGTCTAGCTAAGTAAGAGTTTTCCGTACGATGGAGGGAGTCCTCGAGAGACCTGTTGACGTGCTATAAGGAAGGATAATAAGAGTAAGGATAGAGGACACGAGCTTAAAGATAAGCAACTTGTTGATATGGATTAATCCACAAAGGAGGGAAAAAGCTGAACAATAAAACCCATGACGAGAGAGTATCTTTAGCATGGTAAAACGGGACGCATAGTTAAGTTTTATGGGACGAGGACAAGATCATCGAGAGGGCAATTGTATGCTCTCATTTCTAGCGTACCTAAATGGGATGGTACCGTTTCCGTTGAAGGTTTAGCCTTTCTTTTCTATCATCCCGTCTAGACTTTGTCTTGATCATCGCATCATTTAAGTCTACTTCGATAGTTGAGTCTCTGCACCTTAGTACTAGCGTGGTAGAGGATCCCATTTTTGTCTCAAATCCTGTTGGAGGATCGGTCCATTTATTCATGACATGTTTGGAATTGAGAGTGTAAATGCCAAGGGTTGAGATTAGAAGCAATGCATCTATTGTTGAGCTATGGATGGATTCTAGGGATGAAGTGGTTATCCAGTAAGGGATGCCATTCTCAGTTTTGAAAGGAGGGTAGTTAAACTCTTAACTTGCCGTGGTAATACCCTCGAAGTCTCGTATAACCTTTTGGGTTTTGTCATGGTTAGTTACCTAGAATCTCTTGATGCATTTATCGGAAACCTCTGATCCGATCGAGTAACGTTCGCCAATAAGGCGGATGGTTCATTCCGCTTAAGCATGGGTTATAGGAATCACCCTAGTAAGTGCACGTGGTAACATGGATTGGCATCGGTAAACGAGATCCAGAATTCACTAGTGAATTTTGGAGAGCTTGCATGAGTACGCAGATATGTTTGAGCCGAGCATACTAGGGAAAGAATAAGTGAAAGTGAAACGAGAGGCGACAGTGAAATGAGTTCTAACTCATACCTTGGAAATAGGAATCAAGGAGCTACGAAAATCATGAAGTCAAAGGTGGTCAAGGCACACTGGAATTAAGCTCAAGGAAATGCAGCTTAAACGCGTGCATCATATCTCTTTTCTAAGAGTATATCGTTGATCCCTGGTTCTCCTGTAGAGCTTTCTTGCATGCTATCGCTTGGTGGATATCCTCTCGATCCTGTTTCCGTTGCAAACCCCATAAGGAGTTTATCTTGTTTATCTCCTCGATCCTATCTTGGGAACCATAGGTAGAACGCTATGGATGTAAACATGTATTTGAAACATGTTATGATTGATATGGTTGCAAATGGTTGCAAGTGGTTGCTCGTGGATGCGCGAATACACACTAGATACTAGATCGACTCGGTCACATTTCATGTTGCATATGCACGAGTATTTATACTTGTTTATGGATGAAATTGAATATGTTATCATGTGGATGTTGCATGTGGATGAATGGTTGTGCACACATATAGTGTTTATATGACTAGGACTATTTGCATACATGTTGGACTCATGGCACTAAACATATTTTGCATTAGAAAGATCATTCAGGCCTGATTATTAGCATTAGCTAAGGAACATATACACACACTTTCTGCATGTGTTCATAAAGCATTAGGAGTCTTTTAAGGACCATGGTTGCCCGTGGATGATGTTCTGAGTAGATGGATGATGGATGGTAGGATACGTTCTTCCTAACTTGGATATTTCGGGGACGAAATCCTTAAAGGAGGGGAGAATGTAACAACCTGAATTTAAATAACGTGTTAGGACAAGAATCAAGGCAGAATTAAATTATAAAATCTGAATCAGGGAAACGGGCTGTGCCATTGCGTTCGTCTCGGAAAAATACGCGAAATAGAGTCCGAAATT
This sequence comes from Allium sativum, assembly GCA_030737875.1. Lineage (NCBI taxonomy): Eukaryota > Viridiplantae > Streptophyta > Magnoliopsida > Asparagales > Amaryllidaceae > Allium > Allium sativum. The sequence goes on from CM060920.1 coordinate 348,592,137, forward strand.
TCGTAAATCGGAGTCCGTATGACCGAGATATGACCTCGCAAAGTTTCACAAAAAATTCAAATTCGAAAATAGATTTCAAAAATTCAGAAAACGGGCTAGGCGGTAAAAATCCCGCCCAGACCAGGTCGACCTGGGGGTCGACCTGGTGGGGACCAGGTCGACTTGGGAGTCGACCCTAGGGTCGACCTCCCCGGTCGGCGTGGTGCACCTGTTTTGGCTCCTGGGTCTTGTTTTGTTGGCTTGTGACGTGATTTGATGGCTCAGATCTATCGTAGGGTTAATCCTATGGCCTAAATTAGCTCCTACTTCTATAAAAACACCCTAAGACCTAGCCTAATTCACTAATATTCATCCCTACAACGTAGTGCTGCCCAATTCTCTCTTGATCATGGCCTCCATCTTCAACTTCAAGAGCCTATGCATTCAAATTGGATTCAAATCAAAAGGTGCAAGCTTTCTACATCAAATCAAGGGGTTAAATCAACGTTGCTACGCCAATTTCATGATGATTCATGCTCCTAAATCCCTTAGCCATGCTATGTGAGTTCTAGCTACTTCTAGATCTAAACGGTAGTTTTAATGACGACATGGAATAAAACGAGATTAAACTAAGTATGTTAGCCTATGTGAATCTAGTCTTGCCCCTTTCTTGAACCTATGACTTTGGGCTATGTTTTAGTGACTAAATCATGCCATTCATGTTGTTTTTAACCTAGTTCATCATGAAAGATTGAATCTTTACTTGTGAAATGTTGGCATGAACAATTGGAAACCTTTTGACTTGTGAAACATTCATATGAACTTGACTTGGGGCTTATGCATGATAAAGAACCAAAACCCCTCATGTCCATTAACATGCTTATGATGACGAACCTATTATGAACATGTTAGAAGTGTCATCATATGATAGCTATGACCATGATTATCCCCTTTTATGCTATCATTCATGTTTGAGGCCAATATGCAATATGCTAGTTATATGAACACCTTTGCTTCAAATTTCACCATGTTTGACTTGTGATCCACTTTTCCATCTTATGACCATCTTTGTCATACTATTCCCTAATTAAATCTACTATGTTGACTCGCTTTCACTTGCATTGGGAATACGTTTTGGGTAGTCTAGGAAAACGAGTATATGACATGAAAACTTGACATGAAGTTACATGAAAACATGACATGTAAGATAAACTTGAATGTAGACATGACACGTAGGGAAACATGAAAGTGACCAACTCGAGGTTGGGGTGCATTAAATTAATTAATGCCACATGATAAGATTAAGTTAATTTGACTAATGACACTTAACCGATATGACATGAATGGGTAGGTTAAGTCAACTAAGTTTCGATTAATGACACTTAACCGATATGACATGAATGGGTAGGTTAAGTGAAATCGGACTTGATTTCTTAATGACACTTAACCGTAAAATACAGTTAGGGGATGGGGTTAAGCTAATCCATACTTAACTAATCCGACTTGGTAATTAGATGGGGTTAAGTAACCTACACTTAACTAATCTAAACACGGTAATTAGATGGAGTTAAGTTAACCTAGACTTAACTAATCTAAACACGGTAATTCGATGGGGTTAACTTAAACACTTAAACAATCTAAACATGATGATTCAATGAGGTTAAGTAACCAATACTTAACCAATTTAACATGATAATTCAATGAAGTTAAGTAACTTATACTTAACCAATTATACATGATGATTTGATGAGGTTAAGTAACCTATACTTAACCAATCTAATATGAGAACTTGATAGGGTTAAGTCACAAGACCGTTTAAATATACTTAACCATTGTAATACGATTAGTGGATGGGGTTAAGCTAACCCGTACTTAACCAATCCGACTCCATAATCTGATGAGGTTAAGATAATCTATGCTTAACCAATCTAACACGATAATCTGATAGGGTCAAGACAAACTAATACTTAACCAATCTGACTCGATAATTGAATAGGGTTAAGTCATGAGCTTCTTGGTATACTTATCCAACTTGTAGGGCTAAGTCTTGAGCTTAAATACTTAGCCAATCTTGACATGATTCGTAGGTGGGTTAAGTCATGAACTGGAATGACAACACTTAACCCATTAGACAAAATCCTAGTTCAGGGGACTAGGTGGAAAATCGTAGTTAACAAGGATAACGGGAAAGGGAACTAAGTGATAAACCTTAGTTTAGGATAACTAAGTAATAATTCTTAGTTAAGGGATTTGGACCAGTTCACGGATAGATGAGTAACCCGATACGGTAGGTCATCGCTTAAACACACGAGGAGGAGCAAATTATCTGACCTAGATAAAGGCTCCAACGAACTGGGTGACGAAGCAGTAGCTTCGGGGGACGTGAGGGTACTCTTGGTATCCCTCTGTGAGATTGCAGATGATCCGCCTGGGCTCACAGAGGTTAAGGTATGCGGTAGAAGAACCAAGAGTATGCCTTGGTTGCTGTGCGAGCAACCTAAAGACGGGGATGGATTAGCGTGGAGTCGACGATACTTGATTTTTGCCCTGGATAGCGCGTCGTCGACTACCTACCATCTTTAGTCAAACGTGTACGTATACGGAAAGGCAGAGAACTCCCAATAGACCATATACTTGCTATCGAGTTATGGGTGAGGTTGGCCAATAGGTAAGTGGGGGCATAGGGGGTCGGAGTATAGTTCTCGTGCATGATTTTTCTTGGATTGCCTTTCAGTAGTTGAGGGAGGGGTCACGTGGGACCATAGCCACGGATAAAAAACAGACCTTGATATCTGCATTCGGCAGACGACTTAAAGCTCCCGACCGAGTCTCGTATTTCTTGATTTGCCCTGGCACGGGACTCGGATGGCACATTGAGATACATGTGTAGTTAGACATAGAAAAACGATTCATGGTGCTTACGTGGGAAAAATGGCGCGGTTGACGGGTAGCATAATCCCTAGTAGCCCTAGGTGGCTAAAACCCAAACCGAGATACGAAAACGTTCATTAGGTAGCATAATCCCTAGCGGTCCTAGGTGGCATAAATCCTAGGTGAACACGCGATAGTTCATGGTAAGAAAATATAACCAGATCAAGGGTAGCAGTCCAAAAGAACTTCAAGGATAAGATGGTACTACATTGAGGTTGTATAGATTTACATGAGAAAGCCCGTACGGCCTACGGCAAAGGACTGAACTTATACATGGAAAGAAACATACGAGTTAGGAAAACCTATGTACGCGATATATTAGGTTGACATGGACAATTTCATGACTTTGGTCAAGGGACATTTTATAGTTAACTCATGACACGGGTTGGGATACTAGTACGGGAGGTGCAGAGCAAATATACATGATAGATACCTTGGGATATTATACTTGATAGAAACCTGACGATGTGATACTTTGATTTACCGTGACACCGTAGTTTATCATGATACCTTAGTTTATCTTGATACCGTAGTTCACCCTGTTATCTTGGTTTAGTTTGTCTATCTTGTCGTCATCCTTATGTTTATTTCAGTTTATGCATGTCATGTTACCTTTACCTGTTTTTATGCTGGAAGTAGATAGGACTTACCAGTCTTTATGACTGACCCCGTTTTCTTTCGCCTCTTTGTCTTCTGTCCCCCCCCCCCCATGTTTTCAGGGAGGAAATACTGTTGTTAGTTCAGACCTCTTCTGCTTGAAGGTCATCATGTATGGCTTGAACTTCCATGGGCTATGTGTAACGACCCGCATTCTACGCATCATAGGATCGTAGAATATTTATTTCTGTCACATACGAAGTCGTATGGTCATGTAACTTTGGGGGACGACTATTGGGGTCATTTCCCATGTTCATGATTTTTCCCGATTTTTAAATGACCATTTTACCCCTAGTTGGCACTGTTTTGGCCATAACTTTTGACTAGAAAGGAATTTTGACCTGAAACCACTCCCATTGGCTCCGGATGATGGTTTCTCTTTCCGTAGAGTGGTCACATTAGCCAAACGGACTCACCGTTTGGGAGATATGGCTGAAACAAGTTTCAGATGGCGAAGAACAGCTTAATTGGGCTTAACCGGGTGATTAGCATTTAGGCCCAGAAGGGAATTTCGGGTTTAGAGGTATAGGAGGACTGATTAGGGTTAGGTTATCACTTTCATTTCAGTTTTGAGCCGCCACAAACCTTCTTGAGACCTTAGTAATGGCTTCCATCCTCTGAAACCACCCTAAAACACATTTTTAGTGAAGATTAAGCCTAAACTACATCAAAGCAAGGCCAAATAGCAACAAAGCAAGGTTGGAGCTGCTGCTATACATAGGAATTCGACCCAAACAGAGAGTATTTCAGATTTGGTGTTTCATTTGTGGCCAAGGTGAGTGATTTGCATAGTTTTTGCACTAATTACGGTGATTAAGGGTAATTAGTGAAGATTAGCGAATTTATACGTAAATAAATTCTGGAAAAATTCTTAAAATTCTAAAATAATGTTTTAAGGCTCTTTTAGAAATTTGGGTTAATTTCGATGTGTTTTGCTAATCGTATGCTTAAACATGATTAAGAGGGGTTATAGGAAAATGTGAGGTTTTAGTCACTTTTGATCCATTTTGGTTCATTTGAATTGTTATTAGGTGTTTGTGGTTGCTATTACATGTTTCTATGACTCTATGGTTTGTTTTATGATTGATTAGAAGTGTTAGATTTGTCAAAAACGCCGTCGAATGGCGTAAATTGCTCGCTGGAAGAACTGCAGGAAATCATCCGAACCGGATCGGTGAGAGTGAGGGCGATCCGATCCGATGGTGCGACCCGATCCGATGGCGCGACCCGATCCGCCGATGGCTGAAGACCCCGATCCGATGGTGCGATCCGATCCGATCCGTCGATGCTTGAAGACTCCGATCCGACGGCGCGATACGATCCGACCCGATCAAAACTTAGCGAGGCGATCCGTGTTGCTTCACGAAGAGGAGCCCGAACCGATCCAGTGAGGTGACCACGATCCGAACCACTCGTGAGCAGAAGGTGCGACCCGAAACGGTGTGCTTGGGGGAGGTCGATCCGAATCGCTACCAGATGGACGCCACGAACCGCACCGCATTGATGATGGGGAGCTGAAGGTCGAACCGAACCGATGGCAATGAGGGTACCCGAACCGAACCGATGGCAATGAGGGGACCCGAACCGATCCGGTGATGACAGAAACCCGAGATGCAAAGGAAGTCCAAATGAGAAGCTAGAGCTCAAGATCCAGATGGGAATCAACGAGTTCGCTTCATGATTGGGCTTTGCTGCGGGACGCGTGTTAAGGGGTTATCGATGTCTATAGCTTTGGACTACTATGGTAGGAGGTACGGAGGCGGATTCAGGGCCATTATGGCATCGGTAGAACCAAGGGCTACGACCAATGAAGTGGGTCATTGAAATGTTTGGTCATGACTCCAAGTGTTTGGCTTGGTCACAGCGGGGTTTCTACAAGTCGGAATTCGTTGTTACCTCATTTTGTCTAGTGTTCCAAAGTGGTAGATATCGTATGCTTTATGCACTGAGTGAGAGATGTGAGGATGGTTGCTATGAATGGTTTGTTTGCTATCATTATGACATACACACCCCACCCCCCCGTATTCTTACACTATTCATTATGGCACCTTAGAGCACTGTACGGTATGTGGTACTAACTCTTTGGTTGCAGGTCCAGGTTCAGGTATGGTTTAGTATACCTGTTATCATTCTGTTTAGATGCTTATCGCTCACACCAGGCTTTATGTCTGACCCAGAGGTTTATGTCTCCTCTTATTACTCTGGGTGCTCACACGAGCAGACTAGAGACAGGTTAGCTGGTGATGCACGGGTAGATGATCCGGAGACGAGCAGGAGGCTTCCACGTAATATATATAGTATTCTCCCTGTGTTGTTGAAGATCACTGCTTGGGCATTGGTGGTGCATCTTCTACTTTAGTTTTCTTTTGTTAGAGACAGTAAATTTGAAAAGTTGTAATAAGCTGTATTTGGATTTCCGCTGCTCTGATGTTGACATTGATTATTAGTTATCAGCTTATGCACTGTCTCGCCTGTTTTATGTCAAGTATGTTATTATTATATTTTATCCCATGCGCTGTGAGACATTCTACAGGTTCCTCGTTTAGTTCATTCCCTTCTTCCTTTTCCTTCTAACGACCCGTTCCGTGCTAACTGGACATGTGTACAGCGCACTTTTGGAGTAAATGTCGGTTGGTGCGGGGCGAGCCATCACACTTGGTATCAGAGCTCTAGGTTGCGTAGTTAACCTAGGGAAGCTATCAGGGAGGGATAATATACGTATACGAGAGAGCGTATTTGTGATTATTTTGATTTTTAAAAGCTATATATATATATATACTATTAGTAGTATAAGAATGAAGTCGTACTGCACTAGCACCACTATGGAATCGTTAAACGTTTCCTTTTTTAGATTGACGATGAGCCGAGATACTAGAGGTGCTGGTAGGGGAGCCAATAATGGGAATGCTGCTGACATGAGGACGATGTTTACTGACCTCATGAGAGAGATGCTTAGAGATGTACGGAGGGCAGCTCCCAATGGTGGAAATGGTGGTGGTCCAATAGTGCAGGCGCCTAGGGTCGACTTCGCCAAGCTAAACAAGGACTATACTAGCCTTGGTGGGAAGCCGTTCCACGGAACGGAGTCGGCCACGGATGTTCAGGATTGGTTGGATAGTTGCGAACGTATCTTCGAGGATTTAGGTATCGAGGATGCAATGAAGAGAAAGTTAGCGTCCCGTCAGCTGCAAGGGCGGGCAATGAATTGGTGGAATGCTATAAAGGCAGCTACTCCCGAAGATCAGATTACTTGGGAGCAATTTAAAGCTCGCTTTAGCGAGAAGTTTATTCCAGCCGCTCAAAAGTCAGTGCTATTTAAGAAATTCTTGGAGCTCAAGCAGAATGGCAGAGCTGTCTCGGAGTACATTGCTGAATTCGACACTTTATCAAAGTATGGGTTATCTCTTATTGATACTGCCGAGAAGAAGAATGAGAAATTCATAACTGGGTTAGATCAGTACTTAGGGAAAGGCTTATTAACCACATCGATGAGACGTTTGAGTCAGTTGTGGGGAAAGCATTAAGATCGGAAAGTCTCTACCCTAAGCCGAAGACTGAGGTTGCATCCGCAGATGAGCCAAGGCCACAAGCAAGTGGTGGAGGCAAGGGTGGTTCCCAGAATAAGAGAAAGCTGAATCAGACTAAGGATGGCCTGAAGAAAAAGAATAAGCAAGATGTTGAGTGCTTCAGCTGTGGTAAGAAGGGCCATTATGCTAGTAATTGTCGGGCCAAGCCAGCGGACAGGAAGTGCTTCAACTGTGGCCAAATGGGACATCACAAGGACAAGTGTCTGCAACCCCCTAAAGAAAAGCAAATGGTGAAAGCATATGCCCTTAATGCTATTCCTTCTTCGTCGAATGCCCCAACTGCGGCGGAGAAGGGAAAGAATGTCGTCATTCAAGGTATGCTTTCTGTTTATGATGTTCCTATTAGAGTTTTGTTTGATACCGGAGCTTCCAGTTCTTTCATATCTAGTGACCTGGTAGATAGGTTGGAATTGGAGCCCGAGATTGTCGATAGACCTTTAGTAGTGACGAACCCGGTTGGTGGTTCGACTAGCCTTAGCATGATTTGTCGTAATGTGGTCTTATCGAGTTATGGATGCATGTTTGTTTGTGATTGCTTTGTTTTGGGCTTTACTGGGTTTGGCATTATTTTGGGAGTAGATTGGCTCCAAAGATACGGGGGGGTGGTAGACTGTGAGGACTTGTTGGTGACAGCTAGAGCGGATGATGGGCGGAGGATAGTGTTTGGTGGTCTACCCAGTAAGGGGGTATTGGCTAGTTTTCTAAACTCCCTTGACATTCCGCATAGTGAGTTGTCAGGTTTGCCCGTGGTTGGCCAGTATCCGGATGTTTTCGAAGAAGTGACCGGACTTCCACCACACCGAGAGATTGAGTTCCGTATTGATTTGGTAAAAGATGCCAGGCCTATAGTGATGCCACTTCGTCGTATGGCACTAAGAGAGCAGCGAGAGCTCGAGGTGCAAGTCAGCGATCTTTTGAAGAAGGGATTTATCAGAAGGAGTGTTTCTGAATGGGGAGCACCAGTTGTGTTTGCTACCAAGGCGGATGGTTCCCTTCGTTTGTGTGTAGACTACCGCGAGTTGAATAAAGTGACGAGGAAGAACAAGTATCCTCTACCGCGGATAGATGATTTATTTGATCAGTTGAGTGGCGCGAGAGTATTTTCTCAGTTGGATCTCGCGACAGGTTTTCATCAGCTTAGAGTGGAAGCTGAGAGTATAGCTAAAACGGCATTTCGGACGCCGTCTGGGTTTTATGAGTGGTTGGTCATGCCATTCGGGCTGACGAATGCCCCAGCATATTTTGTGGATCTTATGAATAGGGTATTCAGAGATCAGTTAAATAAGTTTGTCCTTGTGTTCGTTGATGATATTTTGGTCTATTCGAGGACAGAGGAAAAACACAAGGAACATTTAAGAGTAGTGATGGAGGTGTTGAGAAAACACCAATTGAAAGCAAAGTTTTCTAAGTGTCACTTCTGGAAGAGGGAAGTGAGATTCTTGGGCCATGTTGTATCAGAGAATGGTATTGCCGTGGACCCGGCAAAGGTGGCTACGGTACAGGATTGGCCTACGCCCAAGAATGCAACAGATGTAAGAAGTTTCTTGGGGTTAGCAGGATATTATCATAAGTTTATCCAAGGTTTCTCCAAGATAGCAGCACCATTGACCCAGTTGACCAAGAAGAATCAAGCTTTTGTCTGGGATGGAAGGTGCGAGAATGCATTCAAGAGTCTAAAGGACAAGTTGACAAGCGCACCAGTGTTAGTCATTCCTAAGAGGGATGAAGAGATGACGGTATACACGGATGCCTGCGGTACCAGACTGGGTGCTGTATTGATGCAAGGCGGTAGGGTTATAGCTTACGCAAGTCGGCAATTGAAACCGCACGAGAGAAGATACCCTACCCATGATTTAGAATTGGCAGCGATCGTGTTCGCGTTAAAGATATGGAGACACTATCTCTTGGGAGAAAGATTTGAGCTTTTTACAGATCATAAGTCGTTAAAGTATCTCTTCTCTCAGAAAGATCTGAATCTCCGTCAGCAGAGATGGTTAGAGTTCTTAGCTTCCTATGATTTTGACATCGCATACACTCCAGGAAAGGGCAATGCGGTGGCTGATGCATTGAGTAGAAGACATGCCAGCTTAGGGGCTATGTTCCTTGAATGGAAGCAACTGGAGTATATCGCGGGGTTTGATTTCAGACCAAAGTGCGAATTGGATCCAGAAATGTTGGCAAGTTTGACGATCAGACCCACTTTGATTGAGCGGATCGGCTCTAGTCAGAGGGACGATCCTAACCTATTGGAAATCATCTCCAAGTTAGAGATGGGTATCGATGAGGAGATGAACAAGTATGGGCTTGATCGAGATGGATGGCTTTAGAAGGAATGGAAAGCTTGTTGTACCCAATGTCAATGGATTGAGGGATGAAGTGCTTAGAGAATGTCATCACTCAAAACTGACTATACATCCCGGTGGTAATAAGATGTATCGAGACATGAGACAGACTTACTACTGGGAAGGGATGAAAAGGGACGTTGGGAAGTTTATATCCAAATGCATGAATTGCCAGCTAGTTAAAGCCGAACAAAAAAAGCCTAGTGGGTTGTTGCAACCATTAGAAATTCCCGAATGGAAATGGGAGCAAGTCTCGATGGATTTCATTGATGGTTTACCAAGGACTGGATCGGGACATGATAACATATGGGTAATTGTGGATCGGTTGACTAAGAGTGCAAGATTCATACCAGTTAAATCGACCAGAACGGCAGCTAAGTTAGCAGAATTATATATGAAGTGGGTAGTGAGATTTCATGGAGTACCCAAAAGCATTGTGAGCGACCGAGACCCGTTGTTCACTAGTGGGTTTTGGAAGAGCTTACAAGAGGCTCTAGGGTCAGAGTTACATCTCAGTACCGCATATAATCCTCAGACCGACGGTCAGACGGAGAGGGTGAACCGTATCTTGGAAGACCTCTTGAGAGCATGTATATTGGATTTTGGTGGATCATGGGATGACCATTTGCATCTAGTAGAGTTTGCATATAATAATAGCTACCAATCCAGTATCGGTATGGCTCCGTTTGAAGTTTTGTACGGAAGACCGTGCAACTCACCATCATGTTGGATAGAGACTGGCGAAAAGTTTATGCTTGGACCAGATGTGGTGAGGGAAACTTCAAATAAGATTAAGATCATTCAACAACGAATGAAGGCTGCCCAAGATAGGCAGAAGAGTTATGCTGATAACAGGAGAAGAGACTTAAAATTCTCCGTTGGCGACTTGGTGTTTGTCAAGATTTCTCCGTTGAAGAGCGTAATACGATTTGGCAGGAGAGGCAAGTTGGCACCAAGATTTGTTGGCCTATTCCCTGTTCTTAAGCTAGTCGGGAATTTGGCATATAGAATTGACTTACCAGAGAAAATGGCGGGAGTTCACAACGTATTTCATGTTTCCCAACTAAGGAAGTTCGTTCATGACTCAGATATGACTATTTCACCTGATCAGTTGGAGGACTTCGAAGTAGAACCCGAGGCGGTTGGGAACCGCAAGCCGGCCCGTATTGTCGAGCACGACATGAAGCAACTTCGAAGGAAGGCGGTGAAGCTAGTCAAGGTACAGTGGAGTGAGGACGAGAATGATTGTACTTGGGAGACAGAGGAGAACATTAGGAAGTCACACCCAGAACTCTTTGCCTGGTAAGATTTTGACTTCGATTTAGTTTTCCGCATGCTAGGATAGGCTTGTTCGCTTGTTTTGCATGATTGATTGTTGTATGTGGTTGTTAGGCATGCGGGATCCTTTGTATGTTTTGGGTTAAGGAATTTCGAGGGCGAAATTTCTTAAGGGGGGGAGAGTGTAACGACCCGCATTCTACGCATCATAGGATCGTAGAATATTTATTTCTGTCACATACGAAGTCGTATGGCCATGTAACTTTGGGGGACAACTATTGGGGTCATTTCCCATGTTCATGATTTTTCCCGATTTTTAAATGACCATTTTACCCCTAGTTGGCACTGTTTTGGCCATAACTTTTGACTGGAAAGGAATTTTGACTTGAAACCACTCCCATTGGCTCCGGATGATGGTTTCTCTTTCCGTAGAGTGGTCACATTAGCCAAACGGACTCACCGTTTGGGAGATATGGCTGAAACAAGTTTCAGATGGCGAAGAACAGCTTAATTGGGCTTAACCGGGTGATTAGCAGTTAGGCCCAGAAGGGAATTTCGGGTTTAGAGGTATAGGAGGACTGATTAGGGTTAGGTTATCACTTTCATTTCAGTTTTGAGCCGCCACAAACCTTCTTGAGACCTTAGTAATGGCTTCCATCCTCTAAAACCACCATAAAACACATTTTTAGTGAAGATTAAGCCTAAACTACATCAAAGCAAGGCCAAATAGCAACAAAGCAAGGTTGGAGCTGCTGCTATACATAGGAATTCGACCCAAACAGAGAGTATTTCAGATTTGGTGTTTCATTTGTGGCCAAGGTGAGTGATTTGCATAGTTTTTGCACTAATTACGGTGATTAAGGGTAATTAGTGAAGATTAGCGAATTTATACGTAAATAAATTCTGGAAAAATTCTTAAAATTCTAAAATAATGTTTTAAGGCTCTGTTAGAAATTTGGGTTAATTTCGATGTGTTTTGCTAATCGTATGCTTAAACATGATTAAGAGGGGTTATACGAAAATGTGAGGTTTTAGTCACTTTTGATCTATTTTGGTTCATTTGAATTGTTATTAGGTGTTTGTGGTTGCTATTACATGTTGCTATGACTCTATGGTTTGTTTTATGATTGATTAGAAGTGTTATATTTGTAAAAAATGTCGTCGAATGGCGTAAACTGCTCGCTGGAAGAACTGCAGGAAATCATCCGAACCAGATCGGTGAGAGTGAGGGCGATCCGATCCGATGGTGCGACCCGATCCGATGGCGCGACCCGATCCGCCGATGGCTGAAGACCCCGATCCGATGGTGCGATCCGATCCGATCCGATCCGTCGATGCTTGAAGACTCCGATCCGACGGCGCGATACGATCCGACCCGATCAAGACTTAGCGAGGCGATCCGTGTTGCTTCACGAAGAGGAGCCCGAACCGATCCAGTGAGGTGACCACGATCCGAACCACTCGTGAGCAGAAGGTGCGACCCGAAACGGTGTGCTTGGGGGAGGTCGATCCGAACCGCTACCAGATGGACGCCACGAACCGCACCGCGTTGATGATGGGGAGCTGAAGGCCGAACCGAACCGATGGCAATGAGGGTACCCGAACCGAACCGATGGCAATGAGGGGACCCGAACCGATCCGTTGATGACAGAAACCCGAGATGCAAAGGAAGTCCAAATGAGAAGCTAGAGCTCAAGATCCAGATGGGAATCAACGAGTTCGCTTCATGATTGGGCTTTGCTGCGGGACGCGTGTTAAGGGGTTATCGATGTCTATAGCTTTGGACTACTATGGTAGGAGGTACGGAGGCGGATTCAGGGCCATTATGGCATAGGTAGAACCAAGGGCTACGACCAATGAAGTGGGTCATTGAAATGTTTGGTCATGACTCCAAGTGTTTGGCTTGGTCACAGCGGGGTTTCTACAAGTCGGAATTCGTCGTTACCTCATTTTGTCTAGTGTTCCAAAGTGGTAGATATCGTATGCTTTACGCACTGAGTGAGAGATGTGAGGATGGTTGCTATGAATGGTTTGTTTGCTAACATTATGACATACACAGCCCCCCCCCCCCCCCCGTATTCTTACACTATTCATTATGGCACCTTAGAGCACTGTATGGTATGTGGTACTAACTCTTTGGTTGCAGGTCCAGGTTCAGGTATGGTTTAGTATACCTGTTATCATTCTGTTTAGATGCTTATCGCTCACACCAGGCTTTATGTCTGACCCAGAGTTTTATGTCTCCTCTTATTACTCTGGGTGCTCACACGAGCAGACTAGAGACAGGTTAGCTGGTGATGCACGGGTAGATGATCCGGAGACGAGCAGGAGGCTTCCACGTAATATATATAGTATTCTCCCTGTGTTGTTGAAGATCACTGCTTGGGCATTGGTGGTGCATCTTCTACTTTAGTTTTCTTTTGTTAGAGACAGTAAATTTGGAAAGTTGTAATAAGCTGTATTTGGATTTCCACTGCTCTGATGTTGACAATGATTATTAGTTATCAGCTTATGCACTGTCTCGCCTGTTTTATGTCAAGTATGTTATTATTATATTTTATCCCATGCGCTGTGAGACATTCTACAGGTTCCTCGTTTAGTTCATTCCCTTCTTCCTTTTCCTTCTAACGACCCGTTCCGTGCTAACTGGACATGTGTACAGCGCACTTTTGGAGTAAATGTCGGTTGGTGCGGGGCGGGCCGTCACACTATGGCTGCTTTACTGCTTTACTTGGGGAATAATTTATGAAAAGGTTTATTGCTTCTTTACTATTGCAAGACAGGTTTCTATGTAATCTGTTGTAAAAAGGCTTTACTGTTTATAAAGAAATGAAAATTTGTTTTACTTCCGCTGTTTTGTATGTTCTGTCTTGTAATATTTCTATGCATGTTTACCAATAATGCCCCTCCAAACCTAGTGCATTCCTTTGTGAGTGACCCTGGCGGAGGTGGGATGTTACAAAGTGGGTCATTCCCAAGTAGGGTATATTGTCACCATCTAGAAAAATTCATATTTGTTCTTCTTTCGTTTTTATATATCCCGGGAAGTACGTTAGGCCTATAAAACCGTAGGGTGAAAATATATTCAGTACACTCAAGCTAAATGAGGGGCCAGGTTGCAATATGTTCTTTTTGAATCCCAGTGTATCCCCTTTAGAGTACATTGATCGGAAGGTGGTCTCATACTTTGTCATTTTGGAAATTCAATCTCCAATAAGCACCTTGCGATTTTTGATTATATAATGAATATGTAGAGTGTGAGATGCAAGCATGACATATTCCATGTATTTACTGGTATTAATTTATTCCATTGTGTGTGATGTATTGAAATGACTGTGTACTCTGATATTGTAATCATATACATATACACAGATTTTTCTTTGAATAAAGTATTGTTGAGATATTATATTTTGTCCGTACCGTTGTGAGACTCTGATCTTCTTATTCTTCTATTCTAATGTTTCTTTCTTCTCTCACTCACTAACTTCTTTCAATTAATAATCGGGATTTTGATACTTATGTTTTTGGCAAATAATACAAGATTATGTATTGTTGCCGAACATTCGAGCTTCGAATTTTCCGGGTTGCTACAATTGGTATTAGAGCATAAAGATTAGTAATAACCTTGGCTCTGTGGCATAACTCAATAGAGATAGGATCAGTAATATCCTAGATTGAGTTTGAGTGTGTGTGTGTGTGTGTGTATATATATATGAGAGCACTATTTGTAATTTGATATAAAATTATTTTAAATTATTTTGCCTAGTATATTTTGTAAAATAATAAAAATAATGATTTTATCAAATTTTTATAATTTGGGAAATCAATCAAATATACCCATGTTGGTTTGAATGGGTTTGTTTATGAAGTTGGATTGAATCAACTAAGGGACATTTCAGTTTTGAAATGTGAAATAGGAAAGTTAATATTTAGCTTTACTTATGTTAAGTTAGTCTTTTAAGTAGAAATAAAATTTAACTTAAGTTAATAATAATTTATCTTGTGTTCGGAAAACGGAATAAATAAACTCAAGTGGGATGTTTGAGAATCAATCGAATTGTATGGTTGAACTGCACGAGTATGGATGGATAAACTTGGTTAAGAACCAATAAATTAATTAATTCAAGTATAATGAATCTAAATCGAATAGAAGAAATCGATTGATGTATTCAAAATGGATTGCTATTGGTTATTAATAAAATTCATGCAAATTGAGTAGTTGGAATGGATGGCTTGGATATTTTAATATAACTGACATGATTATAAAGCTAATGAAATTTCATCTAAGTTAAAGAACAGTGCAAAGATAATATTGATTGAGTTTTGGAGTGGATTGGATCCTGTTTGATTAGAACTGCATAATATTTAAGCAAGCTCAATTATAGCTTATTGTCTATCGCGTAATAATGCTCGTATAAGGTATGCTAACGCAAAATATAAAATTTTGGGTTTTGAACTTGGTTTCCGACTGCATGGGTCACTGTACATATTTTTGTTGTTCCTGTAATATTGCAGAAGTCCCACTATACAAAGGAGAATCTGCCCAAAAAATTCCAAAATTTAGAGTGTTAGAAACATTTCAAAATTTTTGGATTTTTTTTTATTAATAGAAATGAATTGGGTCTTTGATTTAAAACTAATTGGGTTTTTTAAAGAACGGTAAGTTTTTTAGAATGCTAACCTTCAAAATAAGTCCTTCTTGTCTTAACAATTTCGGAATCGAATTCTTTTAAAAGAGGATGGAATGTAACGGCCAAGATTTTTAACTGTCTTGTTTAAACATTTAATTTAGTTTTAAATGTTGAATTGTGAATATAAAAGGATTTTTTAATAATTTAAAGAAATTTGAACGTATAATTTATATTTAATTTAAAACGAGCTCGTAACGTCGCGGTAGTTCGTAATATTATGTTTTGAACTTTATTTGAATATACATAATCCAATTTAAGTCGGAATTCTTTGAAACAAGAATTGTTCGAACCTATTTGATTATAATTTTCTAATGAAAGAAAAAATCAAGATTTCATATTGTAGATTTTGAGTTATGTCCAATTCAAATTTTCAAATAGTCGCTATGGAATCGTTTATAAATTACAATGATTAATTTATAAAATAAACGGGTTTTTATTAAACTAAATATTGTTTTAATCTGAAATTTAATAAAAATGATTTTTGTGTAATTGTATACATTACTAGAATATTATGGAAGGTAATGGAATTTTAAAATAATCAGTTTAATATTGATTTCTAAAAAATGGGTATTTTATATTAATTTAATCAAATTAAAATAGCCATTTTGCAAACAGCTACGGATTTCGACGAATCCAGTTCCATCATGTCCGGAATATTAAATTGTAGCAAGATGTCAACTTTCATCACAATCGAAGCACGTATGTGGTCATTTGAAAGTGAAACTTCTAGAGTAAGTTACGTATAAATAAAATAATATAAAACTTAAAATTTTCTGTCTAAATCTTTATCCTATCCTTTCATAATATTTTCTCTGTGTCTTATCCCTGTCCTAACAATAAATTATGCAGGAGCTTGGTCAAAAAGGAAAATGATAATCGGGCTGATCATCTTATATAAAAAAAAATTAACCCACTTCATTTCATTGGAACATTAAAACTCAACAGGAGTTGAATTCAAAATTGGCGGCTGCCCAATTGTGTATAGCGTGACCGTACATAAGATAAAATAAAATCCCAGTGCAATAAGTGTCCAAATCCTTAAATTTAAAACTAAATCTCTAGCAAAATATTTCATTCGATCATTCAAAATCTTTGGCACGTTGCTGAGTCCTAGGGTCAATATTTTCGTCTTGACAAAATTCTCCGTACCTTTCCAATCTGAAACCAACATAAGAAAATATATACACACATAATACATATAATCTTCTGATAATCTTTTTGACACCTCATGTTACTCTATTTCTTTGGCAGCCATATTCTCGTTCCTTATAAAAAGAAAAGAAAAGAAAACAATCTGCTTCATTACCTATATATATTCCAGTAACAAACGAAAGGGTGCATGTCTTCAAAATTCATTTAGAAATTAAATAGGAAGTATGAAACTAATGCGAGCCAACAAATTCAACGTGAACAGCCACCTCCTTCTATACAACCAATGGCCATAGTCTCTCCAAACATTAACCCAACCGATCTTACTCTCCATTAGTTATCTCTTCTGGAAGTCTGAAGAGGTATTGTTCGCCCTGATGAGGGCTATGCACGGCCAAAGGCGCTGGTCTTTTGGTGGCGTATCCTGGTGGTGGCGACCTCGAGAAAGGTCAGCGTTCGAAGAGGGATTATTGGAGCTCGGAGTGATGAGGGGGGACCAAACCAGTGTCTACTAAAAGTGTGTCGGTAGGGGGTCGGGGGGGGGGGGTGCTGCTTGATCAGACTCCGGCATTGTGTGCTGGCGGGGCCGTGTGAAGAGATGATGAGAACCTATTTGTGTTTGCTGTGATTTTTTATAACCAGAAGGGATACTATTCGGGGGTCAAGTATGGGAAGATGGCGTTGCTCATAGCAACGTTCTTTGATGGACCTCCGATGGCCGGAGGTGGCGTATTAGCGAGGATGATCGGTGTAGGGGTTTTTTCATGTTTCAGGAATGCTATAGGTCACCCAGTTGTGGCGAGGGGAGCGTCATGCATGGGCAGTTATGGTGAATGCTCGGGGTCGGGGTATGGTGAAAGGGTTTGTCGGCAGGAGTTGAAGAGGAGGAAGTCGTGTTCTATTCGTTGAAGGGAGAATCAGGGAGTTTATGAATATGGGGAAGAAGACGCGTAATCAGGAATGGGATTAAGGAGGTTAACCAAATGTTTAAAACGAAGTAATGGTAATCAGATTTTAAATAATTTATAAATGGTTTAGTTAATAATCGTTTATTATATATATACTTGGAAACTGTATAACTTGTTCGTTACTATCAGAATTGCTTGAAACAAGTTGTGTTGCAATCGCGGTGGAAAGCACTACGCTGCTAAACTAAGTCAGAAGAGTTTGGAAGCAATTCAAATTTTCAATTAATTTTATACGATCATTTTAAAATTAAACGAAATAACGCTGAAATCGTCAATCTAAAACAATGTGAGTTAACTCTCATGCTTTCTGTAATACTATGATGTGACTAAATTCATATAGTTATAACTTATCATTATTAGTATAAAATTGGGTGATTGACTGCTTGGTTGATTATTGGTGGTTTATTGGTTGTCAACATTATTTATGTCAAATTAAATGATTTAGATCGAAATATTTATTTCAGAAATTATTATTAAATGTTGCTATGCAGGGCAGAACATGTTGGTGGGATCCAACCGGATTCCTCAAATATTATATGTGCTGTTTGTTTTTATATTATTTATATATGCACTGATTGAACCCAATGACACTGAAAACCTGTTTGGATGTTGACGTTGAATTGAAATTCAACGTCGTTATATTTTTAATCAATATACGATATTGATTGAGGAATTGGCAGCAAATGGCCCGAAACACACCTTTTTATTTAGTCGTTGAATTGTCATTAGATAAACTAATGCAGTTAAGTTATAAAATTTATTTTCATAACTAAAGTAAGATTTTTCTATTATATTTTATAAATGAAGTTTTGAAAATAAATCGATAATTATAAATTGGTTTTATAAGTATTATAAAATGATTTTATAATGAGAAATTAACAAGCAAATAAGTAAATAAAGCCGTAATTAATCCACGAGTTAATAATTTGGAATAATTTTTAATAAGAAAACAATTTAGCAATATTATTAGATTGATTATATTAATCTAAGAGGAAGAGTTTACTAAAATCAGTTAATGAATTAACTGATGACTTGAAGTTGACTAAGTCAACTATTTTGTTGAAGTGATTATTAGGTTAATTGATTTCCAATTAATCTAATGAAAACATTTTAGTAAATAGTTATTTTAAATTAATAAGATTTTTTAAATATTAATTATCCTTTTATTTAAAGACGCTATTTAATTAGCTATGGTTTAATAAAGTGACTACCTAATCTATTTTAGTTAATGAAGAAGTAAATTGTTTTTACTTCAGTAAATAATGGAGTTAATTATTATTTTAATTTTATAATAATTAAATTTATTATTTCTTAAATGAAATTCATTTAAGATAATAACTAAGTTGTAATAGAATTAAATTGGATATTCTTAAAGATTTTACAAAGGAGATTTTATTATAAAAATCCAAACGTTTTGGAGGGGTTTTAAAGAGAAACCAAAAGTAAAGTATCAATTTTAAAGAACTGTTGAATTAAGTAAATGATTTGAATAGAATGGAGAGGTCGAAAGGGAAAATAAGTGAACGTTAAATGGATTTGGGTAAAAGAACATAAAATGGATTTTAGTTTTCGAATTCGTGTTTATAAACAAGTTATAAAATTGATTTGAGCAAATGTGATAATTTAGAATATATATTCTATTGAATATTTGAATTGAGTAAAAGAATTAAGATAAAAATAAGGGTTTTCTAAGAATGTGAAGGGAAATAATTACTGTATTTTAGTAAAAGAGATAGTTGATGGATTTGTTGATGAAAAATCCAAATTAAGTTATAATAACGATATTAAATGGTTTTGAAAGGAAATGGATAAATGAATTTTAGATACAAAATTCTATCTATTATGAGATATGAATGTCGTCGATCAAGGTCTAAGAGGTAATTTAAATACCACAACTTGAACGGCTTCACTATTATCCAGGAATGTTATTAGTTTGTAACAGTAAGGGATGTTGAAATTAGTTTATTATTTCCATAAAAGGAATACTGCAACTTATTTGCAGGATTTTGAAATGAAATTCAACGAGTTGATTTTTAAAGTGAGCAATGTATAATTATCATTGTTTGGCATATAAGAATTAGTACATTTAATTCTTTCCATCGGGTAATAATATATATATACCGATATTTCTAAAGTTAAGAAAATACAAATGAGAATGTGAATCTTAAGTAATATTTCCAAGTAAAGAAACAGAAAGGGTTTATGGAGTTGTAGCAATATTTTTCAAAGTAAAAGGAGATAAAGAGGAGGTTGGAATATAATGGTTGTTTTTTTCAAGTAAAGAAATAATAGTGATTTGTCAAGTTATGTAAACAATATCGATTTTTGATTGATGAAGTGATTTTAAAGGATCGATAAAAGTTTAACGAATGATTTGGAATAATAAGGGTCTAAGCTTCCAATATACTTGATCGTATTGTTTGAGATTGATAATTAAAAATCCAAATATCAATGAAATATTATTCTTGGACTTTTGATGTGTTGTTTCGAAGAGACCGGGACGGGAACTTGACCCAAAACCACTTTGAACCAATATTGCGATCAAAACTAACTTGAGTAAATAAAGACGGAGCATTGAAGACCGTAGAATCTTCATGAAACAGAAGAACTTCTTGTAATCTCTGGGTAGCTCCCATAAAAGAGATACACTGTGGTTCTATCATGATTCAAATTTATGGATTGCAAGGACTACTCGCTACTGATCCTTGGGGAGATTCCTATATAATAATGCGGTACGAAGGTGCCTTCATTTCATCCTGTTCCTGGATGACTTGTATGAACGAATGCCTGACAGAGTATTTATTGAGAACCACATTTTGTTGATTTTTACAAAAATATACCAAGTTTGGGGGCAGAGAAATTCTCCTGCTTAACACCCAGAGTATATTTATGGACGACAATTAGTGATTTGATGAATCTGACGATATGACATTCAAAGTTAATGAGACGTTCTCTGAAGGATAATCATGACCTCAAGCCTCAACAACCGGGAAATGACAGAAATCGGGCAGGCAACATGGCTAAGTAGTTCATTCCCAAGTAGGGTATATTATCACCATCTAGAAAAAATCATATTTGTTCTTCTTTCGTTTCTGTATCTCCCGAAAAGTACGGTAGGCCTATAAAATCGTAGGGGGACAATATATTCAGTACACTCAAGCTAAATGAGTGGTCGGGTTGCAAGATGATCTTGTTGAACCCAAGTGTATCCCCTCTAGAGTACATTGATCGAAAGGTGATACCATATCTTATCATGCTGGAAATTCAATATCCACTAAGCGCATTGCGGTTTTTGATTATATAATGAACATATAGAGCGTGAGATGCCAACGTTCTGCTAAATGGTTATTTATTTGTGATTAGATAGACACTGTTATAATATCACTGGATTTTGATATATCAAAAATGTTTTGGATTGTCGTAAGGTAAAGACCGTCCGCGTTTATATATGGACTGGTCTTACGATTATGCTTTCCTTTTAGAAAGGATTTCTAAAGTTAAGTAAGTTGTTTGTTTTGTGAATTTATCACTTAAAGTATTCCAAACTGATCCGGGTGAATTTTGCTTTGCTTCAAATGTGTTTGAGTCAGAGTGAGTATATTCCAGGTTAGGTTTCGCTCGAAATTTCAAAAAAGGAGCTGAAGTCATGATGTTTTCCACGTATATACTTGTATTATTATCCCGCTATGTGTGATGTATTGAAATGATTGGGTACTCTGTTATTGTAATCATATACATATACAAAGACTTCTCTTTGAATAAAGTATTGTTGAGATATTATAATTTTTCCATTCCGTTATGAGACTTTGATCTTCTTATTCTTCTATTCTATTATTTCTTTCTTCCTTCTCTCACCCTCTAACTTCTTTCTATTAACAATTAGGATTATTGATACTATTGTTTTTTGCAAGTAATACAGGATTATGTATTATTGTCGAAAATTTGAGCATTGAATTTTCTAGATCATTACAATTTCAGTATTATCTTTAAATTTAACAAAAATTGGAGAGTTTTAGTATTGTTGACAAAACTGTAAACTGGAGATTGCTTTAAAAAAAATCTGATCTAGTATTATCTTAGTATCATGTTCTCCAATTGTGTTTTGCAGTCATGTACGATTTTCAAAGTGCAAATCCCCTTATATTCTGCCATGTGCAGACAAAGAAAAATGAAAATTTTATTACATAAATTTAAAACAAATGTGTTTTGTTCTATAGTATAGCTGATGGAATTTAAGTGGGTTCCATCAAATCTTTTATAAAGATGTCTATATGTAGTGTTGCTCGTGGTATACTGAATTTCTGGAATTATGTAATGAACTTTGCCTTTCTGCTTACAGTTGGCATGCTGTCATATCCAATTTTTTTAATATGCATTTTACACCATACTTGCTTGGAAAAAAAGGTATTATTATATATGTGATGACCAAATACATGATAATGGTAGGTTAGCATGCCAATTACCATATACAAATGGGCTTTACCTAAGTTTTGGTATAATAGACCATAATCTTTGACATATGCTACATGGAAAAAAATATGCTGACCTATGAAATGTGTTAATACGACATCTAGCACATAGTTAAATAAACAAGAGGACTGCATCAATTGATACAGTTTAACAGAGTATAACTCCACATGATAATCCAGGTATAGTCGATGAGATTCACACGTTTCACTTACAATATTTTCAAATAATTAGCATACATTAAATTTTTGTGATTTTATATCATGTAGTTTGCATTATTATATCATTGATGTTTGGTTCCATTCTCCAGTGACATAATATCTTATTTAAATGCAGGGAGATGTCATGAAAATAACTAGCTACATATTTTTCCTGCCTTCCTCGATGTAGATATGCCACTGCAATATTGTATGGTAATTGGATTAAATCATGAAGAAATTTCCCATGTAGGCCATATCATATTTCTTGCACTAAATCAATTTGTTATTGTTATATGAGATATGAATATTTTAACATGATTCTATTTCCTATCTTGTTATATTATTGTCTTTGATATTGGGTACATAATCGTATTTATATCATTACAGCAGCCAAATCTTTCCAGACATAATATTTCCACTGTTGTACATATTCATTATGACTAGGTATCTTTGAGCCTAATTTATCCAACAATATGCTATGAAATACAAAATTCTTTCTACTAGAGAATATTTTAACACTCTACTTAAAAGCAAGTTATACCTGAAACTTTGTAAATTTATCTATTAAAACTACTATCATGAACTTAATATTTTAACGTTCCATCACATGTTTACTAAATTATATAATCCATTAAAGTGCATTTACAATCATATTATTGTACTTTCATTTTATATTAATATATAGCCATCATTTGATTTACTTGTTGGTCATTGTTCATTAGATTTATTTGTTTTTCTTGACAACTGAAATGCGGTTTCTTAACACATGTGCAAATCTCCCATGTCCACTTCCCCCTATTTTCAATAAATTTTCCAATTTTTAAGTAATTCAGTTCCCAACTTCCTTCTACTCTCCCAACCTCCACCAATTGTTCCTCTCCCTTTTTGATTTCGGACCTCCGGTACCAACCAATTAAGTTGGACTATTCATTAACTCAGGTATTCAACCACACCCGAGTTGTCTTCAGACCCCTTCGCCATAGCTACCTGTTCCATTCACCAACTGCTTTCCTATTACTGGTTTTCTACCATGGTTAGTTCCACACCCTAACTTTTTGTGTTTTAATTTAGGTACGATGTAATTGCTACAACATGTTAGTCCATAGTTTGATCTTGGTTTATTTATCATTTACTTCAACCATATATTTCCTTTTTCATAACAGCAAAGGCTACTACAAACACTATGGCATACTTGTTACGGTGGAGCGACAGTAATCATAGACGTATATAACGGCTTGAAGCAAAAACTTGAGCAGAACCGCATATGCTGGTAATAGTTTTTACTTTAACATATTTGTTTTCTTTTATATCAGCTCCAAGTTGGAAACATAACGTTAGTAAGGTGGATGCCTCCACTTAATAATTACCATCTAATTCTCTTCACTGTACTCTGTATGACTATTATAAGAAATGATATTCTGTTCATTTACTACATTGATGCATTTTTTTCAGATCACCAACTATATGACTGTTCTATTTGATTTCCACAACTGAACAAATAAATATAACAAAAAACTATAGTTTTGGATTCAATCCTCATAATAATACTAGGAAGAACAAAAAAGTTTCTCAAAAAGAGCTTCAGAAAAAATCTAGATTTTGAAAGATTGACGATGCCATGTTTTCATCTGGAGCATCGTTGACAACTTAAATCGGTACTTAAAACACCACAGTTTTTTATTTATTTATTTGTCTTTTTAGCCTTTCACTACTATGGCTCCCCTCTTTACCCAAGCCTGTTGTCCAGTTTGCAGTATTCTATGCCTATCTACTGTATGATGGGTTCCCAAACCCTTATCCTTTACCAGTGGTCCACATTGCGGCCTTAGCAAACTTATATTTTCCAAGAATGAGCCTGGCAGCAGTATCATGCTTTTATGAATGGTTTTGTACTTGTGTTTTCATGTATATAGTGAATATCTAATGCAGATCCATTTTTATGCATAATACCTTATAGCATGATATCTAGTTTAAATCTAGGGTGAGCGAATTTGCAGGCTCTGGTTGTGGCTGTTGAACTGGAAGGGTGTGGGATATGTTTTGCTGAGTGAGTGCTCTAGCTTGGGTATGCATGTGGAGATGGTTTATGGCAGTTTATATGAAGGTAGATGTGTTCAGGCAGCGGCTGTCGGGATGATCGCAACAGTGAGAAGTGGAGTGTTTAGTAAAGCTTAAACGTTGTTATGGTGATTATGAATGTGGAGCTGTGAGTACGTTTGGTTTGGAATTGCAGTAATTGATTTAAGCTTAAATGTTGTTATGGTTGATGTTTTGGAAAGATTCTTCAGCTCGTTAGCTAGGTTTATCTTTCTGCTTCTTATAATATGTTGTTCCTAATTTTTTTTACCTTTCGCGTCTTTTTATTGGTGGATGTGTTTCATATTGTTTGGTATATGCAGATGATTTCTTTTATGTGGAAAAATGGTCTCTCTCTGAAGTTTTCCACATAACATTATAATATATGCTCCAGATCATTTATTGCTTAAGAAGGAAGTTGCAGGTGGCCGCGTGAAAGATTTACGAAAAGATGAGGATTCTTGTTTGAAAGCTGGACTTGGGCTTAAAAAATGTGGGCTGGATTTTTAAAAAAATATGCATCAAAGGTAAATATATGTATATTGATTCTCTTTTATTATATAATTAATGATCCCAGGTAGGGAATAGTTCAATGTGTTGGCATATAATTAGTTCCAAACCCTCTGTCTTTCATTCACCAAATGTTTTACATGCACTAATTAAAGAGAATAGAAATTTAAACCTTTTCTTGGTTAGTTAACTTGCAGTTTATGTGATGATCTGAAATGGAAATTATATCGATATCCCATGTATATTTGTCCATAAGCGGAGGATTGTTCCCTTGTGATCTCCATTAATTCTTTTTTATATTCATCTTAAAAGGCTGTTAGACACTGGGCATGTTCAGTTCTTTTGTTATACATATGATTTGGTATCATTTACAAGTATGTGTACATCGATATAGTATGACCAGCTCAAATCCTGTGGATAAGTGAATGATTAAGTAAACGTGGCTATCAAAATATGAATGAGTTGATGGGTTTTGTTTTCATTTACAAGGTGTAATGTCTCGTATTTTTAACAGTTAAAAAATTAATTAATTTAATTATTTGAATATTTATTAGGTAATTTAAAACAACTTGAATTAAATAATATTGAATAATTAATTAATATGAATAATAGAATAATATATTTAATTCCGAATTGATCGGAATCAAGTTGAATCGACAATATTGTGTGAATTGGATAATATAATAGATTTGGTTAAGTTTAGATTCAAATTTAGTTAACGGATCTAGTTAATAAACGACGTTAGAATGTATAAATTATAATATAATTTGAAACGAGCTCGAAACGTCGCGATAGTCTGTAATATTGAGTTTTTGAACTTCAAATGACTATATAGGATTCGTTATAAGTCGAATTTCTTTGAAACAAGAAACCATTTGAATCTGTAGAACGATATTTTTCTAATGAAAGAGAAAAATCGATATTTCATCTATTAGATTATGAGTTATGTCCAAATCAAATTTTCAGAAAGTCGCTTTGGAATTCATAAAAAATTACAATGATTTACTTATATAATATAAAAGGATTTTATATAAATCGAATATCGATATAACTTGAATTTTGAAATATCGAGTTATAAATCCAAATATGTTTAATTTGGAGTTGGATGATATTCCATGTGAATATATATGATAATATTAATTTGTTAATACTAAATTAATTTGTTTTTGAATATATTAATATTTTATTGGTCTATTTAGAGCCTTAAAATAGCCATTTTTGCAAATGACCTCCGTTTTCGAAGAAATTAATTTTGTTAGATCCGGAATATTAAATTATTGTTAAATTTCAAATTTTATGATTTTTGAAGTCAGTATGTGGCCATGTGCAATTTTAGTATGAAAAACAGTCAATAATTTAACTTTAAAAATAAGTTGGATGAGCAAACGGACTCGGAATTCAATGAATCAAATTTCGTTGCGTCTGTAATGTCAAACTGTAGTTGTATGTCCATTTCCATCGAAATTGGATATAGTATGCGATCGCATGGATTTTTAAATGACAAACATAGACAGTGATACAATAAACATTATTATAATAAAATATGAAACTTACCTTAGAAGCTAAACTAACCTATATATATACCCCTTATCATTTCCTAAACCTAATTTCTTCTACCAGGAGTCAAAACTTCTTCAACCGCCATAAAAATAAGATGCGGTTTCACTGTGAGATGCGGTTGTAGCCTGGGCGGCGCATTCTGGAGGGGTTGGTTGGGGGCCAAGCGATGGGGACGAAGGGGATGAGCTCGAGATAAGGCTGAGATTGGTGATTTCAGTATGTGAATCCGTGGTTTGTAGAAGGAGATAGGGTCCAAGAAAATTGCGGTAATGGCTTTGGAAAGCAACAGGAAATTTTGGAGTTACAGGGGAAGATAATAAGCAGGTTAATTAATCATACTTAAGAGGATTAATTAAGGTGTTAATCAAATAATTATTAAGTCTATTTTTTTAATGGATCTAATTTTATAAAAATCACAACTTTTGCATACATTATCAGAATTGGACAAAACAGGAACCGTTGGGATCGTATGAACGAGGGCTACAAAATGGAACTGATTTGGGGCCATTTAGAGCTCATCTCAATTTATGATGAAATAAAACGTCTGATCTAAATCAATGACCATTAATCATTATTTAATGATTAGCAACCAATGTGAGTAAACTCACTAACTCTGTCCAAATTATATTTTTTATAAAAATAATTTAGTATTGATAAATGATGAGATTGATTGTTGTGTGATGATTGTTTGTATGAATTGCTAATTAATTGGTTGAAATTATAGATCTACTTATATATATATAAAAATATCATTAATTAAATATTGATTATGTTTATTGGAATATTTCATATTGAAATGAAATTGATGTTATTTATATTGTTTAACATCCGTGGATGCAGGGAAATAGGTTGGAGGAATCCAATTGGATTGAGGAATCCAACTGGATTCCTCAACATTTATATTACTGTTTTTCATATATTATGATATGATATATTATATGTAATTGGTTGCGTGTGTTTGATGCTACTGGGCCTTTTTATGTGGTATTTTAAATACCATAAATAATATCAGAATATGAAAAGGGATTTTTGAAGTGCATATTGAATTTAAGAATTTTATAAAATCAATGGATTTTATGAAAAGGAATTATTTGGGAAATTAAATAAGAACTTCTGTATAAAATTATTAACAGCTATATGGATGTTTTAAAAGGTCGTTTTTGTGGAAATACTGAATGGTAGTAATAAGAAATAAAAATAGGAATATATGGAATAAATATAATTTTTGGAAAATTAATAGAATTATAAAAAGGGAATTTGCAGGATATAAAAGAATTTTGAGAAGTTTCATATAAAGTAGTTTTAAATAAAAAATATGTTTTTAACAGATAAATTGAGAGGATTTAATTTATAAGCGATATTTATAAATTAATTAAAATATTTATTATTGGATAAATTGAATATATATATAAGTATGAATTTATATCAAGAAGTAAAATCAGTTTTAACATTGACATTTTATGGAATGTAAACTTAACATTAGAAAGGGATTTATAAAGGCGATTTTAGGTGATTGGAAATTAAAAAAATAGGATTTTGTATGAACAATTCTATAAATAGAAGTATAAATAGAATTTGGAAATGGGATATTAGTAGTAAATGCAAAATCAAACTGAACTGATTATATAAAAGAAATGTTATTCACATCCGATGTGAAAAATGGATTAAAGTAAATATTTTTCAAATAAAGACATTTATAAAGGAAATTGGCTTTTGACATAGGAATTTAAATGGGAATTTGAATAAGATAGGAAATTGCGTTAAAATAAAATAGATTAGTTGTGGACTTATAAAATGACTCGATAAACAGAATTTGAACATGCAATAATATTTATAAACTGAAATCAAGTTTTGATTTGATAAAACAAGTTTAGTTTCTACAAAAAAAATTATTCACTTTTTAAAGGGGATAAGGGTTTTTAAAGCAAACGTTTTATAGATTAAAACGATTATATAAAGAAATGGTTAAAGAATAGAAAGTGATAAATTCAAAGGTGAATTTAGAATGAAAATGGAAACTGAGTTAACCTAAAACGGTAATTTATTCCGAAGTTCGGAACATTAATCGAATAGCGATTATTTGAAGGAGAGTTATCGAATAGTGATTATTCGAGAGAGAATTATGCATTAGAATTCAACTATATCGAATGTAGGAAAGTACTATTTACTTTTCATTTTTAAATCAAGAATTATTTATATATTAATAAATTAGTTGTTTGTTTATTTATTCAAATTAAGAAATAAAAGTTATATTTTGGAGTTAGATATTTCGTAAGTAGGGATTATAACACTATAGTTATAATCAATATTTTTCATAAAAGAAGTGGATTCGTAAACTGAATCCGGGAGTTGCGTAAGCAAAGGATTTGATAAGAAGTTAAGAAACAGATTTAAGGAAATTAGAATCTGACTGGAGATTAGTTAAGTTGAATGGTTTCCTGAGTATCGATCTGATGTTGGTTTCGGCCTTCGGGGTTGATACTTTGGGAATTACTCTCTTACTAGTTTACAGTTAGGGATTGATGAATGGGGAAGGATAATGAGGCGTGAATAAGAAATGGAAATGTTTTTCAATGTTAATAACGTATATTTTCTAAATATTAAAAATAAGAACAGATGTGAATATATATATATATATATATATGAGAATGTTTTCCGTTGATTTAAAAAGAAATACTTTCTGAAATATAGAAAATAAATAGTTTATAATAGATGGGAACATTTCCGAGAATCGTGAGAGGCTAAACGAGTTTTAAGAAATATATAAAAATAATGGGAAATTGGAAATTGAATAAATTAATGATAAATTAATAAAAAGGGATAAATGTTGATTGATGATTGATCGGTAGAATTTCCTTTTGAAAATAAGATCGTTGTTCGTATGGGTGTTTCCCTTTGATAGTTAAATAACCGACTATTAAAGTTTTTGACCAATTTTCCATTGTCAATACGGAGAGACCAGGATCAGATTATTATCTGAAAACCACTCTGTATTGGCATAAGCATTGCGAATCAAATATGCTGAAGACAATTGAAGACGGAGTTTATGCAAGGGTTGCTCTGTTGACCCTAGGTAGAAATTGCCTAAGATAGATCGATGGAATAGTGCCTTTGGTATGTTCAGTCCCAGGACAACTTGTATGGACGAATGTCCAATAGAGTACGCCTAACAAATCATATACATTGATCTCTTCAAACGTATTACGTCTGGTGGCAGAGGAATTTGTTTCTCTTAGCTTTATACCCGTGATATTGTTGGGAAATCGATAAATGGTTGGCCGGTTTGACAATATGGCATTCCAAATTAATAAAGATGTGGCATGTCAAAGATAAGCGTGGCCTCAAGCCTCACAACCAGGAAATGGTATAAAATCAGGTAGGTCGCATGGCTACGTGGGTAGCTCCTAATTAGGGTGTATTTTCACCTAATCTAGAGAAAATTCATTTGCTTCTTTAATCTATTTCGATCCGGTCCCTTTTGGGAAACGGTTGCTGATCCAACCGTTGGTGATAATACATTCAGTACACTCAAGCGAAATGAGTGACCGGTCATGTTTAGCCTACGTTGTAAGATGTTCTTGTTGAACCCGGTGTATTCCTCTCTAGAGATACACTGTTGGAAGGTGGTCTCATATCTTGCCAGTTGGAATCCATTACCTAATAAGTGCCCGTGGTTTTTAATTATATACTACGTATGTGGAACGTGAGATGAAAGCGTTTCGCTAGATTGCTATTTATTTGATTTAGACACTATTATAATATCAGAAGAGTATTGAATTTAAAGAATGTTTTGGTTTATCGTAAGGTAAAAACCATCCGTGTTTATGTGTGGATCAATTTTACGATTTTCCCTTTTATAAAAGGATTTTAAAAGTTAAACCAAGTGGTTGGAGTTTATTCACAACACTCCCATGACTAACCCAGAGTTTATGTTTTTTGGTTTTACCCTAAACTCTTGGGTGCCTAAGTTTGTACGGACAGTCAAGTAGTCGGAATTTTATAGATATACCTGGAAGAGCTTGAAGCAGGAGGCTTCAGGAATTTATAGCTGCTGTTTATTTCCAATGTGATATTATGTGTTGTACTCTGAAATGCTATATATTTACATTCATAAGTTTGTATTCCAAAAGTTATGTTATATAATATATTTTATTTGTTCCACTGTAAGATTCGTGTTTACTCTGATTTTGTTCTGTTGTGATTTTCTTTTTCTTCTATTCCAACTTTCTTTCTACTTCTCACCCTCTAGTATGTTTGATCTGTGTTGACTATGTGATAGTTGGTATGCCGATTGTGTGATTAATAATTGGATGAATGTGTGTAATCTATGTTTAATAAGTTCTCCAAATTGCTTGAAACAGTTTCGATAAGTTATGGTCGAATAACTAAACCAAATACAGTGCGACGCTTCGTTGATTTTATTGAAATTTTCAAAAACAACAATTCATTATCAAAATAATACTGGCCAAACAATGGCCTAACGTCAAGTTAACCCTTTATAAGTTAAAACATCACAGCTAACATGACCTAGCCTAATGAGGAAGACAAAATAGACCCATTTTTGTGGAGTTGAGCCAAAACTTTTGGAATATTGGATTGTTTTCGAATTTAGCGGGACCAGATGATGTCCCACCATTGAATATTTGCATTCAAACCTTTGGAACTTGGAAGTAAAAATTTTAACACTATGTAATTGAATTAAAATGCCTAAAACAATGTCTTCTCATCGGATTTTGGGATAAGATTTTGGAAATGAAGGGCCATTATTGAACTTTTCATGAGTCCATGATGACTAACCATCAAATGTATAGTGTTAAACTATAGGAACCGGAAACTTAAATTATTAAGAGTATATGAACTTACATCATCGAATTTGGTGTCAAATCGAGGTAACGATGGGTTTTCTTCGAAAATTGCTTGAATATACAAATTTACCCTGTTGAAACTTCTTATATTTATGATCGAAGCGATTACAAGCATAGGAAGTCCAATATGTTAAATAAAATAGCAGTATATATATTGAAATCACCGCCCAAAGATTTCTGATGCTACGGACAATGTAAAGTGAACATTTAGGAATGAAAGAACTAGAACTACATAGAACCTGTCATACATCTCGCAGCGCATGAAATAAAACATAATAACAAAACATACTGATATGAAACAGATGAGGCAGTAAATAACTAAAATGAATCCCAGAAACCAGAGTAATGAGTTCAAAATAGTAAACCACAATACCACAGAATTATACAAAGGGAATAACTCCAACAGAAACTATCTCTCAAGCAAAAAGATAAAGGAACTACTAATCACTACAGTAATGAACGGTGAAATGAGATAGATTACATATAAATAATATGTGGATAGCTTCATCCCCGTTTCCCGAGCAGCTACTAGTGCTTGTGCTCACTTGTAACCTGCCTCTAGTCTGCTTATGTAAGAGCACCAGAGTAATAAGAAGCTAAGCATAATACTCTAGGTTAGACAAAGTCTAGTGTAAGCGATAAAATCACAAGTAGAGAAATAAATGGAACGCACAACATGGCAAAACCATATCTGACATGTCCCTGCATCCAAAGAGTTAGCACATAGAAATATACACTACTCTAATAGAATTAATAACATGAGTGTGCTCTACACCTGAGTACTGAGGTGCCTAAATGTCTACATCAGCACTATCTATATCTATGTTAATGTCGTATAGATCTAATGACATCCCTAGGGTGATAAACGATTAACAAAGCATAGCAAAAATCATCAATCCTCACGTTCACTCACTTAATGTGTTGGATATATAGTACGTTCGGTTCCACGGTAGATGTACCCTGTCTAAGCTGGAAAAGTCTAAGTCAGACTGACAACCTCCGCCTGGTTGAGAATGATCATAAGTGATATTCATGAGTCCCCCTGTATTAACTACCTTTATCAAATGGACAACCTTCGTACTAGCTTACAACCAACATAAGGTCGAAGACTTGATCGGGGCCCAAGCCTCAACTCCTCAAGTACCTGCCCAAACCTACAAACTAACATTCCTTCCGGATACATATCTCCACTGTAGGGTTCTTCTAGAAATGTCATCTTACTCTAGCTGAAGTTCTCTAATCAGGAACTACCTAGACAACTACATATGTCTTCCAACTATGCTTCCTAACTT
Organism: Allium sativum; assembly: GCA_030737875.1. NCBI lineage: Eukaryota > Viridiplantae > Streptophyta > Magnoliopsida > Asparagales > Amaryllidaceae > Allium > Allium sativum. The sequence continues at coordinate 348,624,689 of CM060920.1, forward strand.
CCTCTTAACAACTTCTCCCTCCTTGACTCATAATCTACTACTTTGCTGTAGGAGTTCGATCATTGGACCGCCTGAGATCGTCGACCTAAACCATCCCACATATGTCATTTCAAAATACTTAAATCTAAAGTTGCTTCTATTCGAATTTACTCTCTTCCAAAATGTAGGGTTCACCACCGTGAGTTCAACTCAAAAAAGGGCATCCAAAAAGGACATTGTATGCAAAAGTTACTCCCATTCGAAGTTAACTTGGAGCGAAGGCAGTACAACGACCCAAATTTAAGGAACGTCAGTCTGAATTTTAAGGAATGCTGATTCAGATTTTAAGGAAGCCCGATATGAATTTTAAGGAAGGCCGATTCGCAATTAAGGAATGTCAATCTGAATTTCTTCATGTCGTACCTCCTTTGTTTTCAATCCATTCGACTCAAAATTTGAAACATAGTCTCCTCAGGATATCCTCTGGCTCCCATAAAAATATCATTTAATTCTGGGCACTTTTCAATTTTGGCCGACCCAGACCTACCTGATTATGACTTTACCGTACGAACTCCAAACAACCCCAAAATTTTCACATAACGTCTGGGGCCTTCCATCTTGTCTCCTCCAAATTTAGTGTGATTCTGAGCTGTTTTGATTTGTGGACTTTTTTCCAAAATTTAGTTCTAGTTCTCTATTTTTAGGCATTTTCAATGATTCAAGCAATAAGAAACCAAGCATAGAAATAATCCAATTACATAAAATTACACGCAATAACAATTAATTACTCCAATTATTCTGTAGAGTCAAGAGTTAATATCGTAGATTTGCACAGATTTGCAAGTGGTTTCATTAGAAAATGTAGCAATCAAGTTCCTAACCATTTAAATTCAAATTTTTAATCTAAAGTTATGATATTCCTAACAAGTTTAACTTTTTAATAAATAATTTAAGGTTAAGTTGTTTAGAATTCTATAAAATAAGAGTAATATCTCTCATTTGTGTCTATGAAGTTCTTAATTTTAATCTTAACTAAGTTATTCTGGTACAGAATCAGTCTAATAGCTGGTTAGGATAGGGAGTCGACTTTGTTGTTGCATATGAATAAGGTGCTTGCGGGTTGATCTTTCAACCCTAGGATAGAATGCATATCAAGAATCTCTTGACATGACATCGAGATTGAGTAGAATTACTAAATCTAAATAGATCTCCTCTTCTAATGGTTCAGATATGCTTCTATAGGCTGGATCTATTAACCACTAAATTTTCAATTTAAATTTTTGAGAGAATTTAGGTTTATGGATGAAAATTTTGCTATAACGGAGGTAGAAGCTATACAGAAGAAGGAAAAGACAATGAAATAACAGAAATGATTTACATCAATGGACTTTAGTCTTTACCCTTCTAATCCCGAAATCTCAGCTGGGAGCATGGGCCTACTTGAAAATTGGTCAGATGGCTGGAAATGGGTTGCTTGTATCTAAAATCCTTCAAATAGGCATATCTCTCAAATAATTTGTCCATTTTGACATATAACCATTTTATGGAAAGGGGAATCATCATTCTAATCCAATGAAAGTGGTTTTCGATCATAATTCTATTCTAGTCAAAAGTTATGGATGAAACAAGATTTCATTAGTGGTAAATTGATCATAGAAAAATATGAGAAAAAACCCAAAATTGTGAAATTGTTTTAATAACTATCTATCAAAATCATAGAATGATATGACTTTGTATGAAAATAATATTTCGTATTTACGTATTAAAAACACATAAAACTACGGGTCGTTATGTTCTCCCCTTTTAAGAATTTTGCTCTCAAAATTCCATAAACGAGTCAATAGTGTCATCACGCATGCCTAACAGCCATATGCAAACACCAAAAGCTCTACATGCATCCATATCAACCACAAAGGAAAAGAGTAAATTAATCCTATCATACTATGTGGGAATTACACTAAGACACATTAATGACATAGCCTACGAAACTAAAAGCGATAAATAGAAAATATTACTAAGTAAAGAGCTCTGGATACAACTTTCTTATGCTCTCCTCAGTTTCCCACGTGCAATAGCTCTCACTCTCACTCCATTGAACCTTTAGTAACTTCATTACCTTCCTTTTCAACTATTTTGTATCGTGACCAACAATACGAATTGGACTACGAGGTCTCAAAGCTTCTGGATCAATCTCAATGTCTTCCAAGTGATTTGGTGTGAAGGTTGTATTAGGGTCGTGCACAAAATTTTGCAATTGAGGAACATGGAATACATTGTGCACTCCTTCCATCCTCCTAGGTGAATCTATTTTGTAAGCGAGGGTCCTAATCCTCTCTAAGATTGGGAAAGGGCCCACAAATCTTGGTGCTAACTTTCCTCTTCTGTCGAATTGAACAACATTGCTTGAAGGAGAAATCTTGACAAATACCAAGTCGTTGATAGATAATTCCATATCCCTACATCTCATATCATCATAACTCTTCTTTTTATCTTGAGTGGCCTTTACCCATTGTTGAATAAGCTCAATCTTCTCGGAACTTTTGTTGTATGAGAATTCTACATGTAAATGATAGTCCCATGAGCCTCCAAAGTCTATGATGCAAGCACAAAGAAGATCTACTAAGATACGATTCATTCTCTCGGTATGATCATCGGTCTGAGGGTGATAAGTTGTACTAAGGTCAGCTCAGTCACTTGTACCTCTAGTAAGGTTCTCCAAAACCCACTAGTGAATAAAGTTTCTCAATCACTCACAATGCTCTTCGGTATACCATGGAATCTTACTATACATTTGACATACGAATCGGCCAGCTTGGTTATAATTCTAATCGACCTAGCATGCATAAATCTTGCTCTGTTGGTCAATCAATCAACTATGACCCAACTGGTGTCATACCCTAATCGAGTTATTGGCAGTCCAGTCTTGAAATTGGCTCCTATTCCCACTTCCACTCGGGAGCTTCTAGTGGTTGCATCAACCCAATAGGCTACTTCTATCCTGCCTTAACTAGTTGGCAGTTCATGCACCTAGAGATGAATAATCCAACATAGTTGATCTTTAGTGATGACACTCTCAAAACACTTCGTCTCTCAAAGCATTCACCTCTGGATAACCAACATTCCCTTAAAAGAAGACAACTGCTTCGATCAAACACGTGCGCTTTGTATCCTCAGACTCAATCCTAAACTCTACTTTAGCCATAATCTCAACTAACTTAGGATCACACTTTTGATTATCTCAATCTTTTTAATCAAAGTGGGTACGATAGTCAAACTTGTCAATATTTCTAGTTCCAACTCACATCTTGGTCGAAAATCATAACGTGGAATATATTCACACCGCTTTCATTCAACAAAGATGGTGCCCAAACTAGTATGTCTTCGACTCAAAGCATTAGCGATAACATTATCATTTCCAACGCATAAAGTCACAGAAAGGTAGAAACTCAAACCATCGTTGTTGACGAAGGTTAAGATCCTTTTGGGAAAATAGGTACTTCAATAACTTATGACCAGTAAACAAATCAAACCTCTCTCCTAGAAGATAGTGCCTCCATATAGTAAGCGTATACACAATCGCTATAAATTCCAAATCATAGTTAGGATAGTTCTTCTCATGCAATTTTAATTATCTATTATTGTAACAACCCAAAAATCCGGGCCAGTTTAAAATTTTTATTTTGGCAATTTTAGCGAATTTTGATTATTTAAAATGAATTATTTTAAATAATATCGACGAGAAATTTATTTTGAATAGAATTAGAATGTATATATTATATACGTCGTCGTTAGAATAGAAATAATTATATATAATTATAAATAGAATTGAAAATGGCGCGGTAGTTCGATAATTCGATTTCAAACTTCAATTGAATGTACCGGGTGCAAAACAATCCGGATTTTAGCGAAACCAAAAACATTAGGATCTAATTGATGATATCTTTCCAACGAATCCGAAAAATCGAGATTTCATACCGGGAATCAAAGGATATGTCCAGTTGAAAATTCTGAATAGTCGCTATGGAATTCAGGCCCTTAAAAATGGAGATTTTGCAAACGACCTCGGATTTCAACGAAACCAGTTTTGCTGGGTCCGTGATGTCAAATTATTGCTAGGTTTCAAATTTCATAATTTTTCGAATCAATATGTGAGCGTGGCATAGGAAAACGCGTTTGACCAGTTTCAGTTGATTTTAATCGACTGGAAATTGGCCATTTTTCCAACGGTCTCAGAATTCGATGAAACTAGTTTTGTTAGGACCGTATCGTCAATACGAAGCTAGAAAATATTTTTCTAGAATTTATAGAGTTGTTATGTGGCCCCGGTAATTTGAAATGTACGTTTAAAATTCAATATAATGATTTAAATGTAAATTTAACGGAAACTGATTCAAACGATCGAATCAACCTACGATATATATCCCATTGCGTTCAGAATGGGGGTAAAACGCTATGAACGACAGTCGGTGGGCCTCGTTTGGAGTTCAAAATAAAAAGTTACTTTTTGGGATAAAAATAAATTAAATATATAATTAATTAACATGGTCAACTCTCTCTCCCTTATACCTTCTCTCTCCCCGATCTCTTTCAGTTCGAAACGAAATAAAAAAAAAAGAAAAAGGGGGCGGAGGCGGAAAACCGCCATCACCATCGTCGTCGCCTGGCCCCTACGGCCTCGCCCTCCACCAGGAACCCCGCCCTCTCCTCTCGCGCTCGGTCCTCTCTCCCTCCCTCTCCGTTGAAGCACGAACGAGATCCCCCAGGCCTCCCAAACCCTAGAGATCCCACCACCGCCTCCAACGCCTCCACCCGCCTGACCGCACTCCGACGCGGCCCCTACCCCCTGCGATGACGTGGACAAGCCCCCCCCACCTCGCCGTATACTGTGAGTTTTTATTTTTAATTTATTTTATCCTTTTTTTTTCTTTTATGCTTTTACTTTAAATTCGATTTTAGCAAAGTTAGATTTTTAAATATATGATTTGGTGATTAAAAATATGATTTTTATATTTTTAAAGTATTAAAAATATAATCTTTGCTATGTAGAGGATGTAAGAATACGATTTTTGTTTATGTAGAGAAGTAAAAATATAATTTTTACATGATAGAAATATTAAAAATAGCATCTTTGTATAGGTAGCAAAATAAAAATGATATTTTTTAAATATGAAAAGACGATATTTTGATATGAGTAGTGAAGTAAAAATATGATTTTTACTTCGAGAAAAATATAATCTTTATATTTGAAGAGGCGAAATTTTTATATATTGAACATCGAAGTAAAAATATGATTTTTTATATTGAACATCGAAGTAAAAATATGATTTTTATATATTGAACATCGAAGTAAAAATATGATTTTTATATATTGAACATCGAAGTAAAAAATATGATTTTTATATATTGAACATCGAAGTAAAAATATGATTTTTATATATTGAACATCGAAGTAAAAATATGATTTTTATATATTGAACATCGAAGTAAAAATATGATTTTTATATATTGAACATCGAAGTAAAAATATGATTTTTATATATTGAACATCGAAGTAAAAATATGATTTTTATATATTGAACATCGAAGTAAAAATATGATTTTTACTTCGAGAAAAATATAATCTTTATATTTGAAGAGGCGAAAATTTTATATATTGAACATCGAAGTAAAAATATGATTTTTATATATTGAACATCGAAGTAAAAATTCGATTTTTATATATTGAATAACGATATAAAAATTCGATTTTTATATATTGAATAGCGAAGTAAAAATTCAATTTTTACATATGTAGAGAGTACGGGAGACGAAGATGACAAAAGGCGAGAACGACAAGATTTCCTGCATTAGAAGTGTCGTGGAGTTTGGATAGCTATAGGTGAGAATTTCTCACCTTTCAATTTCTTTTCTAGCTATATATATATACTAGGATGCAGACGGTGCTTAGTAGCACCCGACACAATCGTCCACAGACCATGGACTTGTTTGTTTGGTTGCAAAAATTAGTTAGATTATTTGGTTGAAATTTGAATTGCTTGGTGAAATAAAATTAGTTTGATTGATGTGTGAATGGCGTGGGCCTTCACTAGACCGGGGATAAGGCTAGGCCTTGTCCCGTTTCTAGTATCGTGCCGTTATGCCGCCGAAATTTTCTAAAATGAGTTAGAAAAATAAAAATATCATTTTATTTAAAGAATGAACTGAATAGAAATTCATATGTTAAAATAAAATGTTTTATCGTTAAAAATATAATTTTTAACGTGAAGTGAATAAAATAAAATATTCATTTACAAACCGGACGGTTTGTTTATGTACACCTATTTGAATGACATTGATTGGGACGATAAAATTTTACACATCGCCCAACTGCACAAATAAAATATGTGTTTGATTGTTTGAAACCCCACACGGGTGTTGGGATGAAATATGAAGTTCACTCATCCTGATTGATTAAATCTGTCGATTGATTGATTGACAGGCTGTTATAAGCGTTAGATATCTATATTTGATGCTTATACAGTGTAGTGCACTTTGGTTGATGGTTGATTATTTTTCAATGCTATTATATACATGTGATGTATGGAAATCCATATAATTAATTTTATATGGTGATTGATTGGGCCTCATTCCAATTTAGAAAATAAAGAATATTATAAAATAAAGGTTCATGTGTTGGCAGTACTCATCCGTTGAGATTAGTCATGTGTTGAACGAAATATTTTAGTAATAAAATTTACATCTTTATCAATATAAAATAAAGGTTTATGTGTTGACAGTACTCATCCGTTGAGATTAGTCATGTGTTGAACGAAATATGTTGATAATAACAACTATTTTGAAAAAGAGATATTTGAAATAGAAATATATGAAGCCGTGTTGATTAGATTGACGCCATTTTGACGTGAACGATATTTATATCGATTTTATTCATTTTAAAATGAATTGAATTGAAAACGATTTCGAAATGAATTGAATTGAAAACGATTTCGAAATGAATTGAATTGAAAACGATTTCGAAATGAATTGAATTGAAAACGATTTCGAAATGAATTGGATTGAAAACGATTTCGAAATGAAATGAATATAAAACGATTTCGAAATGAAATGAATATAAAACGATTTCGAAATGAAATGAATATAAAACGATTTCGAAATGAATTGAATTGAAAACGATTTCGAAATGAATTGAATTGAAAACGATTTCGAAATGAATTGAATTGAAAACGATTTCGAAATGAATTGAATTGAAAACGATTTCGAAATGAATTGAATTGAAAACGATTTCGAAATGAAATGAATTGAAAACGATTTCGAAATGAATTGAATATAAAACGATTTCGAAATGAATTGAATTGAAAACGATTTCGAAATGAATTGAATTGAAAACGATTTCGAAATGAATTGAATTGAAAACGGTTTCGAAATGAAATGAATATTAAACGATGTTGAAATGAATTGAAAACAAATTGGAAATGAATTCAAAATGAATTGAAATTTGAATTGAATAGCAATGAATTTTAAAAACGAATTTATAAGGAATATTCAATTTTGATTTGAAATTGAATATGAAGTTGAAACCGTTTTGAAAATGAATTGAAAAACGATTTATAAAGCACGTTTTGAATTGAAATCGACGAAATATATATTATATATATTATATATATAATATAATGGCCTGAATAGAACGTGCCGCGCCGCGGCAGTTCGTGAATTTCGACCATTTATTTCAAACGGACATTACGGGAGATCCGACCGTCGGATTCTCCCAAAACCGGAACCGTTGGGTTCGTATCGAAAAGAGCTTTCTAATGAATATTAGAAATTTGAAATCTAACGGTTGGATTTGGAGATACGTCCAAATCAAATTTGAAAAAGGTCGTTGTAAGTGCAGTTCGATGGCCGTTGATGGAAATCGACTGTACGGGCCTTGATAAAATTATTAACAATAGTAATAATTTGTGTAAAATCATAAGAAATGATTTGGGGAAAATTGGGATGAAAAACTCCATATTTGAAAAGATAAAAATAGATTTTTATCGAAATGAACTAGTTTTGAACTAGAATTATAATTCTATTTATTTTTAAATAAGTAAATTGAATTTGAAAGGGTTTTAGAAATAACCAAAATTTCCTATGATTATATTGGAATGGATCTGAATCGAAATTGTCTTTGGATTATTTCGATGTTGGATTTCGGGATGATACAGATATTGTTATGGGAATTTGAAAGATATAGATATATATATCGTTATTTCCAATACGATATTTGTTAGTCGTGGAATTTGATATTGAATATAAGCCGGTATATTTTCTATTCAGAGCCTTGTGTTTAATATCAAGTTGATTTGGGTTTGTCGTGAATGGTGTCTTCACTAACACTGTTCTTGAACCCAGTTGAGAAAAGATTAAATCTTTTTATTTAGATTTAATGAAGTGTACCAATTAAATGATATTTAATTGGAATTGAATTGGTATTGATTTTTGGGTTTATCGTGAACAGTGTTTTAAATAACACTTGTTCTTTAACCCGATAATTAATGGAATGATTTTTGGGTTTATCGTGAACAGTGTTTTAAATAACACTTGTTCTTTAACCCGATAATTAATGGAATGTGATTTTGGGTTTATCATGAACCGTGTTTTAAATGACACTGATTCTTTAACCCAGTCGAAGATTAAAACTTAGTGGAGTTTTAATGAATCTTTAATTAGATTGAAATGATCGAGAATGGAGTATCACCAGTTTTGCTCCAGGCGATAGTTAAATCTTTGATTAGATTTGAACGTGAAATGGTAATTGAATTTACCGATAACACCGTGGTGTTAGATATGAAGTACTACCAGTTTTACTTCATGGGATGAATAGGTTGGGATTGGGAAATTAAAACAAATGATTACTTCGGTAAGGTTCGCTAATCCCGACTAGTTTTGAATTGATATTCAAAAATAGATTAAAGAATAAATTCAAGAAATTTATCTTGGATAAATTTAATGGGAACCCTTCCCTATGAATGTGAAATTTAGAAATTAACTGTCGGTTAGCCAAGTAGAATGGTTTTCTGAATATTGATCTAATGTTGGTTTCGGCCTTCGGGGATTATTCTCTTGATTAATTTTACGGTTAGTGACTGATGAATTGGAATGAGGCGTATGTTGTGTTTGTGTAACACTTATTTAAAGTATACGCGAGTTATTCGGAAAGACCGGGTTTATCCCATTCTGAATAACTGATACGACGATAAGTCGAAGATGAAGACGATGGTCGAAGACCGGAAGTCTTCACGTCGTTTGGGTGATTGCTGATGATCTTGATTGGGCTGTACACCCAAGAAGATGGAAACAGTTGGTGATCGTCCAGACGTGCTTGGAGATCGATGGATATGCGGGGTACTAGGTGCCTCCGGTTTCGTTCAGACCCAGAACGGACTTGTAAATGGACTGTGTGTCTGACATTGGATTTCATTCTGTGTGACTGATATCGGTTGCATAGAGTGGTTTGCCTGTGTGGCATGCTAAGATGAAATTGATCGAGGCTTCTGTTGAAAAGCAAAGTCTTGTGGTGATGATCAAAGCACGGCCTTTGTGGCGTAGCTTTGTGTAACGTTTACTTCGCGAGTTTCGCACCCCGGTTGTGAACCAAAAACGGGAGAGGACCTCAGGGAGGGCATGCGTTTCCTTTTAGCTAGGGTGGTGTCAGTGACCTACCAGCCCTGACATTTATATACTTTTCACCTGTGTGGTTGTTGCTGTTGCGAGGCGCCTCGGTTTGATCGGACGATCCGGGTCCGATGGAGTCATTCAGTTGGCTCACCTACGCCCCAAAGGGCGGGGAAACGCAGTGTTCAGGCATTTTAATCCACATCGGTGGACCGGCCCTGTCGCTCCAAGGGACGATGCGTTCTGTTCCTGAGACACGGGCTAGAGCGTCTCGAATCGGTAGAGGACGATCCCTGGCCTCGGTTCACAGACGGAAATCCAATTTCCAAATACGTGCCATTTGCGGTTTTATTTGTAAACCTATATATGGCGACATAGTGGCATGGGACGCTCATGTCGCCTATGATTGATACTTATGATTTGAAGTTGTTTTATACACTATGCACTTATAATAGTATCAAATGATTTGTTTTAAACGTATCAAGCATTCTTTGGCTGTTATAAGGGAAAACCCTATCCCCCGGCTTGCGTTGCATTGTGTGATAGGACCTGGGTCTTATAACAGCTTCATTTTTCTTTATTTAGCATTGCGCTGTTTGTTTTATGCACTGGTATTCTTGGGAGGAAACCCGTTCCGTGTTATACGGCGTGGTCCCTTGATTTTCCTAACTTTGAAATAAAGATTAATTGTTTTAGTTCTCACACCAGTCCCATGACTGACCTGGAGTTTATTGTTTTAACCTAAACTCTGGGTGCCCTTATTTTGACATGGGCAGCTAGTAGTTTTGGGTTTTGCAGATTTATATTCACAGGATCCTGGTTTACAGCTGGAACGATATCCGGAAAGCTTTGTATCCGTATATCTCTTCTAGTTGTGTATTGTATTATTTTCCGCTGCTATGTAATTTATTGTAATCTCTGATATTTCTGTGTAATATTTATCCGTTTATACTCTGTATATTCTTGTAATCTGATGCATTGTTGTAATATACAATGAAATGTTCTTTGTATGCATTCTATTGTGACTTGTTCTCGAACTATCCGACGCTTTCCTTTACGGGGAAGTTGCGGGTTTTCACAGTTGGTATCAGAGCTTTGGTTTACAGAGCTCGAGAATAAGACACATTAGAACCATACGAAAGAATTCATCAGATATTGGATTAGTAATATCCAATGGGAATGACTCGTTAGAGATGGGATCAGTAGTATCCTAGAACGAGTGTGAAGAGTATATTTTTAAAGTGAAAACAATTTTTGTTTTGAAAATTTAAATCAATCATTCGTATTTGATTATTTATTTAATTGATTGGGACAATCCGATATATAAAGATTTTGCATATACGCCTTGCAAACGTATATTCAAAGTTTTAATATATTGGATAGATATAGCATCACACTCTAGTCGCCCGGAGAGAATTCTGATGATTGATGCATCATCATTAGAATTTATGTTCGAGTGACGAAAGTGAGATTTCTATATATCTCCTCTTGACTGGTGTGAGAACCAAAATTAGATAGGGCTTATTGTTGTGATTTGGCATCAAAAACAAGATTTTCATATATGTATCAAAATTATGAATTTGAAACTCTAATTCACTAATTGATTGATGTTTGTGTTGTTTGTTTATTTGTTTGATAATTTTGAACCATTATGCCTAATTGAACCAAATATTGAATTATATTGAAAATTGGTCGCATTTGCTTGCATATACATATACTTACATTGAACAGGTCATAGCAAGGAGGCTAGAGCAGAGAATAAAATTTGTTTGCCCGACAAATAGGTACATGTTTACTACATAATTTACTGTTTTGTTTGGGTGATGATGATTTTATGAGCCTATTGGCTAGCCGCTTGGCTTTTTCTTTTTCTTTTTGAGATCTGAAGGACCGGGGAAGCTATTTGAAATTCCCCGATGCTCCCGGTGCAGGGGAGTTTATGGCGAAATTTTTCAAATATTTAGGGTGTTAGCCAAATTTTTGAAATTTTGAAAATTCTCAAAAACTAAAGAGTTGGAGAATGGAAGCCAGATCGAACGTAGAGTTGATTAATCAAACCACTTTCGACTTTGTTCCTTTTCGAGGACGAAAAGTTTTAAGTGGGGGAGATTGTAACAACCCGAAAATCTGGGCCAGTTTAAAATTTTTATTTTGGCAATTTTAGCGAATTTTGATTATTTAAAATGAATTATTTTAAATAATATCGACGAGAAATTTATTTTGAATAGAATTAGAACGTATATATTATATACGTCGTCGTTAGAATATAAATAATTATATATAATTATAAATAGAATTGAAAATGGCGTGGTAGTTCGATAATTCGATTTCAAACTTCAATTGAATATACCGGGCGCAAAACAGTCCGGATTTTAGCGAAACCAAAAACATTAGGATCTAATTGATGATATCTTTCCAACGAATCCGAAAAATCGAGATTTAATAGCGGGAATCAAAGGATATGTCCAGTTGAAAATTCTGAATAGTCGCTATGGAATTCAGGCCCTTAAAAATGGAGATTTTGCAAACGACCTCGGATTTCAACGAAACCAGTTTTGCTGGGTCCGTGATGTCAAATTATTTCCAGGTTTCAAATTTCATAATTTTTCGAATCAATATGTGAGTGTGGCATAGGAAAACGCGTTTGACCAGTTTCAGTTGATTTTAATCGATTGGAAATTGGCCATTTTTCCAGCGGTCTCAGAATTCGACGAAACTAGTTTTGTTAGGACCGTATCGTCAATACGAAGCTAGAAAATATTTTTTTGGAATTTATAGAGTTGTTATGTGGCCCCGGTAATTTGAAATGTACGTTTAAAATTCAATATAATGATTTAAATGTAAATTTAACGGAAACTGATTCAAACGATCGAATCAACCTACGATACATATCCCATTGCGTTCAGAATGGGGGTAAAACGCTATGGACAACAGTCGGTGGGCTTCGTTTGGAGTTCAAAATAAAAAGTTACTTTTTGGGATAAAAATAAATTAAATATATAATTAATTAACATGGTCAACTCTCTCTCCCTTATACCTTCTCTCTCCCCGTTCTCTTTCAGTTCGAAACGAAAAAAAAAAGGGGCGGAGGCGGAAATCCGCCATCACCAGCGCCGTCGCCTGGCCCCTACGGCCTCGCCCTCCACCAGGAACCCCCCCTCCTCTCGCGCTCGGTCCTCTCTCCCTCCCTCTCCGTTGAAGCACGAACGAGATCCCCCAGGCCTCCCAAACCCTAGAGATCCCACCACCGCCTCCAACGCCTCCACCCGCCTGACCGCACTCCGACGCGCCCCTACCCCCTGCGATGACGTGGACAAGCCCCCCCCCCCACCTCGCCGTATACTGTGAGTTTTTATTTTTAATTTATTTTATCCTTTTTTTTTCTTTTATGCTTTTACTTTAAATTCGATTTTAGCAAAGTTAGATTTTTAAATATATGATTTGGTGATTAAAAATATGATTTTTATATTTTTAAAGTATTAAAAATATAATCTTTGCTATGTAGAGGATGTAAGAATACGATTTTTGTTTATGTAGAGAAGTAAAAATATAATTTTTACATGATAGAAATATTAAAAATAGCATCTTTGTATAGGTAGCAAAATAAAAATGATATTTTTTAAATATGAAAAGACGATATTTTGATATGAGTAGTGAAGTAAAAATATGATTTTTACTTCGAGAAAAATATAATCTTTATATTTGAAGAGGCGAAATTTTTATATATTGAACATCGAAGTAAAAATATGATTTTTTTATATTGAACATCGAAGTAAAAATATAAATATGATTTTTATATATTGAACATCGAAGTAAAAATATAATTTTTATATATTGAACATCGAAGTAAAAATATGATTTTTATATATTGAACATCGAAGTAAAAATATAATTTTTATATATTGAACATCGAAGTAAAAATATGATTTTTATATATTGAACATCGAAGTAAAAATATGATTTTTATATATTGAACATCGAAGTAAAAATAAGATTTTTATATATTGAACATCGAAGTAAAAATATGATTTTTATATATTGAACATCGAAGTAAAAATATGATTTTTACTTCGAGAAAAATATAATCTTTATATTTGAAGAGGCGAAATTTTTATATATTGAACATCGAAGTAAAAATATGATTTTTATATATTGAACATCGAAGTAAAAATTCGATTTTTATATATTGAATAACGATATAAAAATTCGATTTTTATATATTGAATAGCGAAGTAAAAATTCAATTTTTACATATGTAGAGAGTACGGGAGACGAAGATGACAAAAGGCGAGAACGACAAGATTTCCTGCATTAGAAGTGTCGTGGAGTTTGGATAGCTATAGGTGAGAATTTCTCACCTTTCAATTTCTTTTCTAGCTATATATATATACTAGGATGCAGACGGTGCTTAGTAGCACCCGACACAATCGTCCACAGACCATGGACTTGTTTGTTTGGTTGCAAAAATTAGTTAGATTATTTGGTTGAAATTTGAATTGCTTGGTGAAATAAAATTGGTTTGATTGATGTGTGAATGGCGTGGGCCTTCACTAGACCGGGGATAAGGCTAGGCCTTGTCCCGTTTCTAGTATCGTGCCGTTATACCGCCGAAATTTTCTAAAATGAGTTAGAAAAATAAAAATATCATTTTATTTAAAGAATGAACTGAATAGAAATTCATATGTTAAAATAAAATGTTTTATCGTTAAAAATATAATTTTTAACGTGAAGTGAATAAAATAAAATATTCATTTACAAACCGGACGGTTTGTTTATGTACACCTATTTGAATGACATTGATTGGGACGATAAAATTTTACACATCGCCCAACTGCACAAATAAAATATGTGTTTGATTGTTTGAAACCCCACACGGGTGTTGGGATGAAATATGAAGTTCACTCATCCTAATTGATTAAATCTGTCGATTGATTGATTGACAGGCTGTTATAAGCGTTAGATATCTATATTTGATGCTTATACAGTGTAGTGCACTTTGGTTGATGGTTGATTATTTTTCAATGCTATTATATACATGTGATGTATGGAAATCCATATAATTAATTTTATATGGTGATTGATTGGGCCTCATTCCAATTTAGAAAATAAAGAATATTATAAAATAAAGGTTCATGTGTTGGCAGTACTCATCCGTTGAGATTAGTCATGTGTTGAACGAAATATTTTAGTAATAAAATTTACATCTTTATCAATATAAAATAAAGGTTCATGTGTTGACAGTACTCATCCGTTGAGATTAGTCATGTGTTGAACGAAATATGTTGATAATAACAACTATTTTGAAAAAGAGATATTTGAAATAGAAATATATGAAGCCGTGTTGATTAGATTGACGCCATTTTGACGTGAACGATATTTATATCGATTTTATTCATTTTAAAATGAATTGAATTGAAAACGATTTCGAAATGAATTGAATTGAAAACGATTTCGAAATGAATTGAATTGAAAACGAGTTCGAAATGAATTGAATTGAAAACGATTTCGAAATGAATTGAATTGAAAACGATTTCGAAATGAATTGGATTGAAAACGATTTCGAAATGAAATGAATATAAAACGATTTCAAAATTAAATGAATATAAAACGATTTCGAAATGAAATGAATATAAAACGATTTCGAAATGAATTGAATTGAAAACGATTTCGAAATGAATTGAATTGAAAACGATTTCGAAATGAATTGAATTGAAAACGATTTCGAAATGAATTGAATTGAAAACGATTTCGAAATGAATTGAATTGAAAACGATTTTGAAATGAAATGAATTGAAAACGATTTCGAAATGAAATGAATTGAAAACGATTTCGAAATGAATTGAATATAAAACGATTTCGAAATAAATTGAATTGAAAACGATTTCGAAATGAATTGAATTGAAAACGATTTCGAAATGAATTGAATTGAAAACGATTTCGAAATGAAATGAATATAAAACGATGTTGAAATGAATTGAAAACAAATTGGAAATGAATTCAAAATGAATTGAAATTTGAATTGAATAGCAATGAATTTTAAAAACGAATTTATAAGGAATATTCAATTTTGATTTGAAATTGAATATGAAGTTGAAACCGTTTTGAAAATGAATTGAAAACCGATTTATAAAGCACGTTTTGAATTGAAATCGACGAAATATATATTATATATATATAATATAATGGCCTGAATAGAACGTGCCGCGCCGCGGCAGTTCGTGAATTTCGACCATTTATTTCAAACGGACATTACGGGAGATCCGACCGTCGGATTCTCCCAAAATCGGAACCGTTGGGTTCGTATCGAAAAGAGCTTTCTAATCAATATTAGAAATTTGAAATCTAACGGTTGGATTGGGAGATACGTCCAAATCAAATTTGAAAAAGGTCGCTGTAAGTGCAGTTCGATGGCCGTTGATGGAAATCGACTGTACGGGCCTTGATAAAATTATTAACAATAGTAATAATTTGTGTAAAATCATAAGAAATGATTTGGGGGAAATTGGGATGAAAAACTCCACATTTGAAAAGATAAAAATAGATTTTTATCGAAATGAACTAGTTTTGAACTAGAATTATAATTCTATTTATTTTTAAATAAGTAAATTGAATTTGAAAGGGTTTTAGAAATAACCAGAATTTCCTATATTATATTGGAATGGATATGAATCGAAATTGTCTTTGGATTATTTCGATGTTGGATTTCGGGATGATACAGATATTGTTATGGGAATTTGAAAGATATAGATATATATATCGTTATTTCCAATACGATATTTGTTAGTAGTGGAATTTGATATTGAATATAAGCCGGTATATTTTCTATTCAGAGCCTTGTGTTTAATATCAAGTTGATTTGGGTTTGTCGTGAATGGTGTCTTCACTAACACTGTTCTTGAACCCAGTTGAGAAAAGATTAAATCTTTTTATTTAGATTTAATGAAGTGTACCAATTAAATGATATTTAATTGGAATTGAATTGGTATTGATTTTTGGGTTTATCGTGAACAGTGTTTTAAATAACACTTGTTCTTTAACCCGATAATTAATGGAATGATTTTTGGGTTTATCGTGAGCAGTGTTTTAAATAACACTTGTTCTTTAACCCGATAATTAATGGAATGTGATTTTGGGTTTATCGTGAACCATGTTTTAAATGACACTGATTCTTTAAGCCAGTCGAAGATTAAAACTAAGTGGAGTTTTAATGAATCTTTAATTAGATTGAAATGATCGAGAATGGAGTATCACCAGTTTTGCTCTAGGCGATAGTTAAATCTTTGATTAGATTTGAACGTGAAATGGTAATTGAATTTACCGATAACACCGTGGTGTTAGATATGAAGTACTACCAGTTTTACTTCATGGGATGAATAGGTTGGGATTGGGAAATTAAAACAAATGATTACTTCGATAAGGTTCGCTAATCCCGATTAGTTTTGAATTGATATTCAAAAATAGATTAAAGAATAAATTCAAGAAATTTATCTTGGATAAATTTAATGGGAACCCTTCCCTATGAATGTGAAATTTAGAAACTAACTGTCGGTTAGCCAAGTAGAATGGTTTTCTGAATATTGATCTGATCTTGGTTTCGGCCTTCGGGGTTAATATTTGGGGAATTATTCTCTTGATTAATTTACGGTTAGTGACTGATGAATTGGAATGAGGCGTATGTTGTGTTTGTGTAACACTTATTTAAAGTATACGCGAGTTATTCGGAAAGACCGGGTTTATCCCATTCTGAATAACTGATACGACGATAAGTCGAAGATGAAGACGATGGTCGAAGACCGGAAGTCTTCACGTCGTTTGGGTGATTGCTGATGATCTTGATTGGGCTGTACACCCAAGAAGATGGAAACAGTTGGTGATCGTCCAGACGTGCTTGGAGATCGATGGATATGCGGGGTACTAGGTGCCTCCGGTTTCGTTCAGACCCAGAACGGACTTGTAAATGGACTGTGTGTCTGACATTGGATTTCATTCTGTGTGACTGATATCGGTTGCATAGAGTGGTTTGCCTGTGTGGCATGCTAAGATGAAATTGATCGAGGCTTCTGTTGAAAAGCAAAGTCTTGTGGTGATGATCAAAGCACGGCCTTTGTGGCGTAGCTTTGTGTAACGTTTACTTCGCGAGTTTCGCACCCCGGTTGTGAACCAAAAACGGGAGAGGACCTCAGGGAGGGCATGCGTTTCCTTCTAGCTAGGGTGGTGTCAGTGACCTACCAGCCCTGACATTTATATACTTTTCACCTGTGTGGTTGTTGCTGTTGCGAGTCGCCTCGGTTTGATCGGACGATCCGGGTCCGATGGAGTCATTCAGTTGGCTCACCTACGCCCCAAAAGGCGGGGAAACGCAGTGTTCAGGCATTTTAATCCACATCGGTGGACCGACCCTGTCGCTCCAAGGGACGATGCGTTCTGTTCCTGAGACACGGGCTAGAGCGTCTCGAATCGGTAGAGGACGATCCCTGGCCTCGGTTCACAGATGGAAATCCAATTTCCAAATACGTGCCATTTGCGGTTTTATTTGTAAACCTATATATGGCGACATAGTGGCATGGGACGCTCATGTCGCCTATGATTGATACTTATGATTTGAAGTTGTTTTATACACTATGCACTTATAATAGTATCAAATGATTTGTTTTAAACGTATCAAGCATTCTTTAGCTGTTATAAGGGAAAACCCTATCCCCGGCTTGCGTTGCATTGTGTGATAGGACCTGGGTCTTATAACAGCTTCATTTTTCTTTATTTAGCATTGCGCTGTTTGTTTTATGCACTGGTATTCTTGGGAGGAAACCCGTTCCGTGTTATACGGCGTGGTCCCTTGATTTTCCTAACTTTGAAATAAAGATTAACTGTTTTAGTTCTCATACCAGTCCAATGACCGACCTGGAGTTTATTGTTTTAACCTAAACTCTGGGTGCCCTTATTTTGACACGGGCAGCTAGTAGTTTTGGGTTTTGCAGATTTATATTCACAGGATCCTGGTTTACAGCTGGAACGATATCCGGAAAGCTTTGTATCCGTATATCTCTTCTAGTTGTGTATTGTATTATTTTCCGCTGCTATGTAATTTATTGTAATCTCTGATATTTCTGTGTAATATTTATTCGTTTATACTCTGTATATTCTTGTAATCTGATGCATTGTTGTAATATACAATGAAATGTTCTTTGTATGCATTCTGTTGTGACTTGTTCTCGAACTATCCGACGCTTTCCTTTACGGGGAAGTTGCGGGTTTTCACAATTATAATAAGCTACAAGCTTACCTTTCTACATCAGTATCCCAATCTGGCAATACAAACATCCTGTATACTGTCATCTCCTCGTTTCCATCCGCGCACTTGTTAACCTTTCCATCACGCTTACAAACACATGCTAACATCTAGCAACCCAAGTAAAAATCCAATTCTTCTTAGTTAAGTTGGTCAACGGTGACACTATCTTAGAGAAGTCTTAGATGAACTTCTAATAATATTCTGCCAATCCCAAGAAACTCCTCACATTCATAGCATTCTTGGGTGTAGTCCAATATTTTATTGCCGCGACCTTTGCAAGATCTACAACTATACCTTGTTCTGTAATAACACCCAAGAATCTCACTTTCCTCTTTCAGAAATGACATTTGAAACACTTTTCCTTGAGCTGGTGTTCCTTAAACACCTTAAGAATAATCCTTAAATGTGTCTTCTATTCCTCCTTCCATAGAGAATAAACAAAAATATCATCACCATACACAAGTAGAAGTTATTCAACTAATCTTTGAAGACATGGTTCATAAGATCCACAAAGTAGGAAGGTGCACTGGTTAGCCTGAATGGCATAACCAACCACTCATAAAATCTAGATAGTGTTCGAAACATCATTATTGGTGCACTCCCTCTGGCCATTCTACGTTGAAATCTAGTAGCAAGATCCGACTGAGAAAACACCCTCGCACCATGAAGATGATTAAACAAAACATATATACATGGTAGAGGTGAGACGACCCGAACTTCCCCGTGAAGGAAAGAACGGATTTCTTTGATAAAAAGACGAATCAGTACACAAATTGAATAACATTTCATTGCTTAATACAACAATTTACATCAGAGTACAAGAATATACAGAGTATGAACAAATATTATACATTCGATAAAAATCAATGATTTACAAACTACAATGCAGCGGAAAATAATACAAAACACAACTGAAAGGAATATACGGATACAGAGCTTTCCGAATATCATTCCAGCTATAAAGCAGGATCCTATGAATATAAATCTGCAAACCCAAAACTACTAGCTGCCCATGCAGAAAGTAGGGGCACCCAGAGTTTAGGTTAAAAAAATAAACTCCAGGTCAGTCATGTGGCTGGTGTGAGAACTAAAATAGTTATTTAAAACTTTACTTTAAATCAGATATATCAAGGGACCACGCCGTATAAAATGGAACCGATTCCCTCCCAAGGATTCCAGTGCATATAACAAAACAGCGCAATGCCTTTTGGAAAAATGAGGCTATTATAAGACCCGGGTCCTATCACATAATGCAACGCAAGCCTGGGGATAGGGTTTTCCCTTATAATAGCCAAACATGCTTGGTACGTTAAATCAAATCATTTGATACTATTATAAGTGAATAGTGTATAAAACAACTTAAAATATAAATGTATCAATCCTAGACGGCATAGGTACCATATATCATGTCACCAATACTAGGCTCTACAATCAAAATTGCAATATCACGTATTGGAATTTGGATTTCCATCTGTGAACCAAAGCAAGAGATCGGCCTTACCGCTTCGAGATGCTCTAGCCCGTGTCTCAGGACCCAGACTCAGGTGGGCCCTTGGATCGTCGGGGCAGGTCCACTCGATGTGCATTAAAATGCCGAAACACTACGTTTCCCCGCTCTATAGGGCGTCAATGAGCCAAATGACTCCATCGGTCCCGGATCGACCGATATAACCGAGGCACCCAGACTCAGGTGGGCCCTGGATCGTCAGGGCCGATCCACTCGATGTGGATTAAAATGCATGAACACTACGTTTCCCCACCCCATGGGGCGTCAATGAGCCAAATGACTCCATCGGTCCCGGATTGACCGATATAAACGAGGCGCCTCGCTATCCATCATTCACATAAGTAAAATGTCAGGGCATACGAAACGCTGACATCACTCCTAGCTAGAAGGAAACGCATGCCCTCCCTGATGTCCTCTCCCGTTTCTGGTTCACACCGGTGTGTGAGGATCGCGAATTAATGCTACACAAAACTACGCTATATCAAAGCCGTGCTTTGATCATCAACCACAAGACTCTGCTTTTCAACAGAAGCCTTGATCATTTGCATCTCAGCATGCCACACAGGCAATTCACGCTATGCAACCGATGTCTATCAATCACACAGAATGAAATCCGATGTCTGACACACATCCATTTAGAATTTCGTTCTGGGTCTGAACGAAACCGGAGGCACCTTATTCCTCCCCCATATATCCAATACAGGGGAGAGGTCCTCGCATATCCGGTCGATCTCCAAGTACGTCTGGACGATCACCACTTATTACCTTATCTTGGGTGTACAGCCCAATTAAGACCTCAGTAATTATCCAAACGATGTGAAGACCTCCGGTCTTCGACCACCATCTTCATCCTCGACATATCGTCGAATCAGTTATTCAGAATGGGATAAACCAGTCTTTCCGAATAACTCGCATATGTAATATACAAGTGGTACAAAAACACAACATACGCCTTATTCCAATCCAGAATATTCCTTTATTCTAATATTCTTATACTTTGGGAAAGGTTTCCATTAATTTTATCAAAGATAATTTCTTTAAATTTATTCTTTAATATTCCTTTGGATATCATTTCAATCTAATTAAAGATGCATTAAAATTCCACTTGGTTTTAATCATCCCAAAAATCAATATTAACGATTGTTTAACTTGGGAAACCATATCATGTCTTTAACTGGTATAAAGAACCAATGTCATTTAAAACACGGTTCACGATAAACCCAAAATCAGATTCCATTCCATCAGCCTTTAACCTTAAATTAGCAAGTGAACAATTCCCTAAGTATTAACTTCGAAGGCCGAAACCGACATCAGATCAATACCCATGAAACCATTCAACTTAACTAATTTCCAGTTAGTTTCTGATTTTCTTAACTCCATTGGGTCTAAGAATAGTATTATTAAAGATACCATTCACGACAACCCAAATCACATTCCATTAATTATGGAATCTTCACGGAAAAATAAATCAATATATAATCGATATCAATTTCCATATCCGACTAATAATATAAATAGAATAACGGCAACGCCTCTAAAATTCCATATGTATTAACAGTCTTCCTCCACAGAAGTTCACTTCGATTATTATCCAATCGAATTCCATTCATTTCCAATTTAATATATTAAATTGGAAAGCGTTACCTTGGAAAATTCCTGTTAAATCTAAATAAAAAGATTTATAAATCCCAAATCACATTTCACTGTAAATCGGGTTAAAGAACGAATGTTGTTAAAAACACAGTTCACAATAAACCGAATTCACATTCCATCAGTCTCTAACCGTAAATTAGTAAGAGAACAATTCCCTAAGTATTAACCCCGAAGGCCGAAACCAACATCAGATCAATACCCAGGAAACCATTGAACTTAACTAATCTCTAGTTAGTTTCTGATTTTCTTAATTCCATTGGGTTTAAGAACAGTATTATTAAAGATATCATTCATGACAACCCAAAATCCAATTTGATATTAAATACAAGGCTATGAATAGTAAATATATCGGCTTATATTCAATATCAAATTCTAAAATCAACAAATATCGTATTGGAAATAACGATATATATATATATATATATCTTTTAAATTTCCATAACAATATTTGTATAATCACGAAATCCTACATCGAAATATTCCGAAGACAATTTCGATTCAAATCCATTTCCAATTTATATATTGGAAATTCTAGTTGTTTTTAAAACCATTTCAAATCCAATTTATTTATTTTAAAAATAATTGGATTATAATTATAGTTCAAAACTAGTTCATTTCGATGAAAAACTATTTTTATCTTTTCAAATATGGAATTTTTCATCCCAGTTCTTTCCAAATCATTTCTTATGATTTTACACTAATTATTGATATTTTTAATAATTTTATCAAGGCCCGTACAGTCGATTTCCATAAATGGCCACCGAACTGCACTTACAGCGACCTTTTCCAAATTTGATTTGGACATAATTCCAAATCCAACCGTTAGATTTCAAATCGCTCATATTTGTTAGAAAGCTCTTTTCGATACAAACCCAATGGTTCCGGTTTTAGGAGAATCCGACGGTCGGATCTCCCGTAATGTCTGTTCGAAGTCAATGGTCGAAATTCGCGAACTGCCGCAGCGTGGCGCGGCGCGTTCTATTCAGGCCATTATATTATATATATAATATATATTTCGTCGATTTCCATTTAAAACGTATTTTATAAATCGTTTTAAATCCGTTTTCAAAACGATTTCAACTTCATATTCAATTTTCAAATCAAAATGGAATATTCCATATCATCAATATATAAATGATAGTATTTTCGAAACATTAGATTTTGAAATCAATTACTTTTCGATATTCATTGTAAAAACGAATAAAATCGATATAAATGTCGTTCACGTCAAAATG
The DNA here is from genome assembly GCA_030737875.1 of Allium sativum. Classification (NCBI taxonomy): domain Eukaryota; kingdom Viridiplantae; phylum Streptophyta; class Magnoliopsida; order Asparagales; family Amaryllidaceae; genus Allium; species Allium sativum. Next base: position 348,648,012 of record CM060920.1, read on the forward strand.
ATGTTAATCTAATCGACACGCCTTTATATATTGAAATATATTCGTGTCCATCCCAAATTGGACATCCAAATCATATCTTGATTCTTTTACTGAATATTATTTTAAAATATTCGTTATTTTAAAATATTGGTTATTTTAAAACATTCATTCTTCGGAACTGGAATCAGACACAGTCAATTACCATATAATGTGATTATATGGATTTCATACAACACATGTACATAACAACAATCAAACACATTCAACCATCATCCAGAGTGCATTGTACACTACATAAGCGTCAAATATAAATATTCAACGCTTATTACAGCTTGTCAATCAATCGATCGACATACAACTAATTCTCGGGATTAGTGTATATCCAATATCATCCCAATACCCGTGTGGGGTCTTCAAACAACAAACACATATTTATTTGTGCAGTTGGGCGATGTAAAATTTATTGTTCCAATCAATATCATTCAAATGTGTGTACATAAACAAGTCGTCTGATTTGTTTATGGATATTTATTTAATTTATATACACATTAAAATTATATTTTTAACTATAAAATATTTTATTCCACATCACAAAATCAACTTTCACAACACAATCAAACAAACAAACAAACAAGTCGTCCATGGTCTATGGACGACGGGGTGCATAGACCATCTGTTTTTGTGGAGTTCTTACCTTGGTGTTCCACTCCGTCTGCATTCTAGTATATATTTCAACTAGAAAATAAAATTAAAGTGAGGAGTTCTTACCTTTGGGTTCCACTCCGCCATTCTTTCCTTCTGATCGGTATGGATTTCGTATTGATTTCAGTCAGATCCATCGCCATCTGTTTCACGCAGTTGATTATACTGTTACTTTATACATAAAAATCATATTTTTATTTCGCTACTGTATATATAAAAATTATATTTTTCTATCGCTACATATATATAAAAAAGTTATATTTTCCTATCACTGCATATATATAAAAGATTATATTTTTCTATCATAATTACATAAACAGTAATCATATATTTTCTTATCAAAATCAAATCTTCCTCTTTATAAAAATCAAATATTTATTCGCTACATATAATAAAAATCGTATTTTTATTTCTACATACATAAAAAATATATTTTTATATTAATAAAAATTGCATCTTTTTATTTTTATAAATCAAATCCTTATATCGTTAAAAATCGAATCTTTTAGTTTTTTAAAAATCAAATCTTTTCTACTATAAAAACCGTAACTTTTCATAAGTAAAAACCATTGATTTTCTATCGCTAATATATTTAAAAACTGATTTTATATATATGAAATCAATTGCATAGAGAAAAAAAACTGAAACAAAATAAGTAAATTAAAACTTATTGTACTGCGCGTCGAAGGGTGGTCGGAGGCTAGCTCAGGCAGCGGTGGGTGGTCAGTCAGGAGGCCAGAGTGACTGTGGGGTTTGGTTGCGCTTGGATTGGGGGTTTTCAATCAAAGAGGGCAATCGAAACGAGGTCGGGTGAAGGGATGAGGTGTCAGTCGGAGGCTGGAGGGTCGGGGTGCGGTTTGGTGTTGGCGATGGGCATGGTAGGGCTAGCGGTTGTCGTCGATTCAGGGTGGAAGGGGGAGGTTCGTGGGGGAAAGGGGGGTCAACGCTGATCATCGGAGGTAGGGAGAGGGGGGTCGCGACCACGATGGCGGCGCTAGTGTTAAGGGAAGGGAGGCGACGGGAGGGCTAGGGCAAAGATCGATCGATGGGTTTTTTTCTTCAGTTTTGATCTGGTCAACAGGGGGGTAAGAGGAACGTAAGGGGGGTGTTTGACTAAGCGATTATATAATGTATTATTATTATTTATTTCAAAAAGGTAACTTTTTAATACGAGCTCGAAATCAAGCCCACCGACTGTCGCCGTTGTCTAATTACCTCCATTCCGAACACAATAGGATATGTCCCGTAAGCCAATTCGACTGTTACGATCAGTTTCTGTTAAATTTAAAATATAAATCCTTATATTTTAAATCCAAACACAGAATTTAAATTACCGGGGCCACATACTGATTCTAAAAATTCCAGAAAAATTATTCTAGCTTCGTATTGACGATACGGTCCTAACAAAACTAATTTCGTCAAATTTGAAGACCATTTGAAAAATGGCCATTTTCTGGTCGATCCAAATTGACTAAAACTGTCAAAACACGTTTTCTTTTGCGACGCTCTCATATTGATTCGAAAAATTATGAATTTTGGAATCTAGCAATAATTTGACATCCCAGATCCAACAAAAGTAGTTTCGTCGGAAACGGTGGTCGTTTGGAAAATTTCCATTTTTAAGGGCTAAAATTCCATAGCGACTATCCTGAATTTTCAATTGGACATAACTTTTTATTCCCGGTATGAAATTTCAATTTTTCTGATTCGTTGGAAAGATATTTTCAAATATATTCAAATATTTTTGGTTTCGCTAAAATACGGTTTATTTTGAATCCTGTACATTCATTTGAAATTTGAAAATTGAAATTGAATTTTCGAACTACCGTGCCGTTATCAATTCCTTTTATAATTAAAAATAAATATTTATATTCTAACGTCGATTCAAATAAATATATACATTCTAATTCTATTCAAAATAAATTTCTCGTCGTTATTATTTAAAATAATTCATTTTAAACATTCAAAATTCATTAAAATTGCCAAAATAAAAATTTTAAATTGGTTCGGATTTTCCTGGTTATTACAATCTCCCCCACTTAAAATCTTTTCGTCCTTGAAAAGGAATGGAGCTGAAAGTTGTTTTACAAACCAACTCAACTTTCATTATTTTCTTTATGGCTTAAGTTCTTTAACTTTTTAGTTTCTAAGAACTTTTCAAAATTTTCAAAAATTTGGCTAACACACTAAATTTTCGAAAAATTTCGCCATAAAGGCAATTCACGCTATGCAACTGATATCTATCAATCACACAGAATGAAATCCGATGTCTGACACACATCCATTTACAAGTTCGTTCTGGGTCTGAACGAAACCGGAGGCACCTTATTCCTCCCCCATATGTCCAATACAGGGGAGAGGTCCTCGCATATCCGGTCGATCTCCAAGTACGTCTGGACGATCACCACTTATTACCTTATCTTGGGTGTACAGCCCAATCAAGACCTCAGTAATCATCCAAACGATGTGAAGACCTCCGGTCTTCGACCACCATCTTCATCCTCGACATATCGTCGAATCAGTTATTCAGAATGGGATAAACCAGTCTTTCCGAATAACTCGCATATGTAATATACAAGTGCTACAAAAACACAACATACGCCTTATTCCAATCCAGAATATTCCTTTATTCTAATATTCTTATACTTTGGGAAAGGTTTCCATTAATTTTATCAAAGATAATTTCTTTAAATTTATTCTTTAATCTTCCTTTGGATATCATTTCAATCTAATTAAAGATGCATTAAAATTCTACTTGGTTTTAATCATCCCAAAAATCAATATTAACGATTGTTTAACTTGGGAAACCATATCATGTCTTTAACTGGTATACAGAACCAATGTCATTTAAAACATGGTTCACGATAAACCCAAAATCACATTCCATTCCATCAGCCTTTAACCTTAAATTAGCAAGTGAACAATTCCCTAAGTGTTAACCTCGAAGGCCGAAACCAACATCAGATCAATACCCATGAAACCATTCAACTTAACTAATCTTCACGGAAAAACAAATCAATATATAATCGATATCAATTTCCATATCCGACCAATAATATAAATGGAATAACAACAACGCCTCTTAAATTCCATATGTATTAACAGTATTCCTCCACAGAAGTTCACTTCGATTATTATCAAATCGAATTCCATTCATTTCCAATTTAATATATTAAATTGGAAAGCATTACCTTGGAAAATTCCCGTTAAATCTGAATAAAAAGATTTATAAATCCCAAATCACATTTCACTGTAAATCGGGTTAAAGAACGAATGTCGTTAAAAACACAGTTCACAATAAACCCATTTCACATTTCATCAGTCTCTAACCGTAAATTAGTAAGAGAACAATTCCCTAAGTATTAACCCTGAAGGCCGAAACCAACATCAGATCAATACCCAGGAAACCATTCAACTTAACTAATCTCCAGTTAATACTTGATTTTCTTAATTCCATTGGGTTTAAGAACAGTATTACTAAAGATACCATTCACAACAACCCAAAATACAATTTGATATTAAATACAAGTCTCTGAATAGAAAATATATCGGCTTATATTCAATATCCAATTCTGAAATCAACAAATATCGTATTGGAAATAACGATATATATATATATATATATATCTTTCAAATTTTCATAACAATATCTGTTTAATCACGAAATCCTACATCGAAATATTTCGAAGACAATTTCGATTCAAATCCATTTCCAATTTATATATTGGAAATTCTGGTTATTTTTAAAACCATTTCAAATCCAATTTATTTATTTTAAAAATAATTGGATTATAATTCTAGTTCAAAACTGGTTCATTTTGATAAAAAACTATTTTTATCTTTTCAAATATGGAATTTTTTGTCCCAGTTCTTTCCAAATCATTTCTTATGATTTTACACTAATTATTGATATTTTTAAAATTTTATCAAGGCCCGTACAGTCGATTTCCATAAATGGCCATCGAACTGCACTTACAACGACCTTTTCCAAATTTGATTTTGATATAATTCCAAATCCAACTGTAAGATTTCAAATCTCTCATAATTGTTAGAAAGCTCTTTTCGATATGAACCCAATAGTTCCGGTTTTAGGAGAATCCGACAGTCGGATCTCCCGTAATGTCTGTTAGAAGTCAATGGTCAAAATTCACGAACTACCGCAGCGCGACGCGTTCTATTCAGGCCATTATATAATATATATATATATATATATATATATTTCTTCGATTTTCATTTAAAAAGTATTTCATAAATCGTTTTAAATCTGTTTTCAAAACGATTTCAACTTCATATTCAATATTCAAATCAAAATTGAATATTCCATATTATCGATTTATAAATTATAGTATTTTCAAAACATTAGATTTTGAAATCAATTCTTTTCGATATTCATTGTAAAAATGAATAAAATTGATATAAATATCGTTCACATCAAAATGTCGTTAATCTAATCGACACGACTTTATATTTTGAAATATATTCGTGTCCATCCCAAATCGGACATCAAAATCATATCTTGATTCTTTTACTGAATATTATTTTAAAATATTCGTTATTTTAAAATATTCGTTATTTTAAAACATTCATTCTTTTGAACTGGAATCAGACACAGTCAATTACGATATAATGTGATTATATGGATTTCATATAACACATGTACATAACAACAATCAAACACATTCAACCATCATCCAGAGTGCATCAAATATAAATATTCAACGCTTATAACGACTTCTCAATCAATCGATCGACACACAACTAATTATTGGGATTAGTGTATGTCTAATATCATCCCAATACCCATGTGGGGTTTTCAAACAACAAATACAGATTTATTTGTGCAGTTGGGCGATGTGTACGTCCCAATCAATATCAATCAAATGTGTGTACATAAACAAGTCGTCTGATTTGTTTATGAATATTTATTTAATTTATATATATGTTAAAAATATATTTTTAACTATAAAATATTTTATTCCATTTCACATCACAAAATCAACTTTCACAACACAATCAAAGAAACAAACAAGTCATCCATTGTCTGTAGACGATGGGTGTCGGGTGCTGCTAGGCACCGTCTGCATCCTAGTATATATTTCAACTAGAAAATAAAATTAAAGTGAGGAGTTCTCACCTTTGAGTTCCACTCCGCCATTCTTTCCTCCCGATCGGTATGGATTCCGTTTTGATTTCAGTCAGATCCATCGCCATCTATTTCACGCAGTTGATTATACTGTTACTTTATACATAAAAATCACAATTTTATTTCGCTAATGTATATATAAAAATTATATTTTTCTATCACTACATAGATATATATATATCTAAAAGTTATATTTTCCTATCACTGCATATATATATGTAAAAGATTATATTTTTCTATCATAACTACATAAACAGAAATCATATATTTTCTTATCAAAATCAAATCTTCCTCTTCATAAAAATCAAATCTTTATTTGCTACATTTAATAAAAATTGTATTTTTATTTCTACATACATAAAAATTATATTTTATATTATTAAAAATCGCATCTTTTTATTTTGATAAATCAAATCCTTATATCGTTAAAAATCGAATCTTTTTGTTTATAAAAATTGAATCTTCTCTATTATAAAAACCGTAACTTTTCATAAGTAAAAACCATTGATGTTCTATCGCTAATATAATTAAAAACTGATTTAAAATCTATGAAATCAATTACATAGAAAAAAAACTAAAATAAATAAGTAAATTAAAACTTACTGTACTGCGCGTCGAAGGGTGGTCGGAGGATAGCTCAGGCGGTGGTGGGTGGTCAGTCAGGTGGCCAGAGCGACTGTGGCGTTTGGCTGCGCGCGGATTGGGGGTTTTCAATCGAAGAAGGCAATCGACACGAGGTGCGGTGAAGGGAGGAGGTGTCGGTCAAAGGCTGGAGGGTCGGGGTGCGGTCTAGTGTCGGCGGTAGGCAGGGCAGGGCTAGCGATTGTCTTTGATTCGGGGTGGAAGGGGGAGGTTCGCGAGGGAAGGGGGTCAACGCTGATCGTCGAAGGTAGGGAGAGGGGGGTCGCGACTACGATGGCGGCGCTAGGGTTAAGGGGAAGGAGGCGACGGGAGGGCTAGGGAAAAGATCGATTGATGGTTTTTTTTAGTTTTGATCTAGTCAACTTGGGGGAAAGAGGAAGGTAAGGGGGGTGTTTGACCAAGCGATTATATAATATATTATTATTATTATTTATTTCAAAAAGGTAGATTTTTAATACGAACTCGAAATCAAGCCCACAGACTATCGCCACTAGCTAATTACCCCTATTCCGAACACAATGGGATATGTCCCGTAAGCCAATTCGACTGTTACGATTAGTTTCCGTTAAATTTAAAATATAAATCCTTATATTTTAAATTCAAACGCACATTTTAAATTACCGGGGCCACATACTGATTCTAAAAATTCTAGAAAAATTATTCTAGCTTTGTATTGACGATACGGTCCTACTAACTAATTTCCTCAAATTTGAAGACCGTTTGAAAAATGGTCATTTTCTGGTCGATCTAAATTGACTAAAACTGTCAAAACACGTTTTCTTTTGCCACGCTCACATATTGATTCGAAAAATTATGAATTTTGGAATCTAGTAATAATTTAACATCCCGGATCCAACAAAAGTGGTTTCGTCGAAAACGGAGGTTGTTTGCAAAATTTTCATTTTTAAGGGCTAAAATTCCATAGCGACTATTCTGAATTTTCAATTGGACATAACCTTTTATTCCCGCCATGAAATTTCAATTTTCCAGATTCATTGGAAAGATATTTTCAAATAGATTCAAATATTTTTGGCTTCGCTAAAATCTGGTTTATTTTGAATCCTGTACATTCTTTTGGATTTTGAAATCAAATTTTCGAAATACCGTGCCATTTTCAATTCCTTTTATAATTAAAAATAAATATTTATATTCTAATATCGATTCAAATAAATATATACATTCTAATTATATTCAAAATAAATTTCTCGTCGTTATTATTTAAAATAATTCATTTTAAACATTCAAAATTCATTAAAATTGCCAAAATTAAAATTTTAAATTGGTTTGGATTTTCCGGGTTATTACAAGAGGATACTTATTCTTCCTTGTCACATTATTCAGCTCATGGTAGTGAACAGATAATATAGGGGAACCATCCGCCTTCGTTGTGATTACTGCTGGAACACCCTATTTAGATATACTCCTTCGAGTGAAGTCTTTTTAAAAAATTATTCACCTACACCTCAATCTCTCTTTGCTCTTTCGGTATCATCCTCCTCAAAGGCATCACTATCAATCTAGCATCCTTTATTAGGTCAATACGGAATTCGATCTCTCTTTTAGGTAGAAGTTAGGTCACTTCTACGAATATCTCCGGATATTGCCTAGCTAATGGCACCGTCGACAACTCATCGTATGAAACCTTGAGCGACTATAGATAACTGGCCATTAGCTCCTCAATTGGTAATCATCCTACCACTAACGCATGCTTAGTCATTCATCCATATCGTCACTGACATCCTCTCGTAATCTACTACTTTTACATACTTACTTAGCCAGTCCATCCCAAGTATGATACCAAAATCCACAAACCCCAAAATAAAGCAATCGCAAATAAAAGAGCATCCATTACCCGATAAATCTAGATTATGACAAACCATATTGAGATTGGTGGGGTTGCCAATGGGGTTTGTCACTACTAAAGGTATGTCGATGATTTTGGATTCCAATAATCCTAGTCTATCTACCATGTCTCTAGATACAAAGGAATGGGAAGCCCAACATCAAACAAAATGCGAACAGAACATTGGAAATGGAAAGTATACCTTGAACGACAAATCCATTCCCTTTTCCATCGCCGAAGGGGCATTCGACTAACTAGGAACAATATTAATATCATATGCCTTCACAACCTGTGTAACACCCCATATTTCCTATGAATATTAAATTAACAAATTAAAAAATACTTAATTATAAAAGTAGGAATTAAGGTAAACGAGTTATGCCATTAAGTTCGTCTCGGAATTCTGGTTGAGATAGAGTCCGAGTTTGCGTGAATCGGACTCCGTATGAAGAAGTTATGGAGTTCAGAAGATTTCATATTTAAACAGAAAATTAAATAATTAAATAAGAAAAACAGTTCGAATTTCAAAAATCACGTGAATCAGCTGGGCGGGAAAATTCCTGCCTATAGGAGTCGAATCCCCCCAGAGGGATCGACATAGGTGTCGACCCCTCAAGAGGGGTGTCGACTGGGGTGTCGACCCCCCTATAGGGGTCGACCCCCTCGCCCAGATCCAAACAGTGACGATTTTCTGACTTGTTGCTAAGTCACTAGGGCATATGTGGCGATTCTGGATAGCTCTATCTAGTCTGGACGGTTTTGTAACACCCCACGTCTGTTAATGTCACTTACAAAGGGAATGCATTAAATTTCGTGGAGCATTATGAGTAAACAGAACAGAATATTACAAGACAGATACATTGTAACAACCCGGAAATTCTGAACCAGTTTGACAATTTTAAATTGGCTATTTTGGTGGATTTTAAATATTTAAAATAAATATTTTTAAATAATAACGACGAAAAGTGAGTTTGAATCGATGTTTGAAAAGAAATATAATTACTTTGAATTATAAACATGGTTTGAAATGGCGCGGCAGTTTCAAAAATTGAATTCAAACTTTGACGGACTGTACGGGTGCAACGCAAAATGGATTTTAGTGAAACCAAAAATATTAAAATCTGTTAGTGAATATCTTTCTAACGAATCTGAAAAATCGAAGTTTCATAGCGGGAAGCAAAAGTTATGGCTAAATGAATTTTCAGAAAGGTCGTTATAGGGTTTATATAGCCCGTGAAAATGGCCATTTTGCAAACGACCTCAGAATTCTACGAAACCACTTTTGTTGGATCCGGGATGTCAATTTATTGCTAGGTTTCAAATTTCATAATTTTTGAAGCTAGTATGTGAGCGTGGCAAAGGAAAATGTGTTTGGACGATTTCTATTAAATTGGATCGACCAGAAAAGGGCCATTTTTCAAACGTTCTCAGAATTCGATGAAACTAGTTTTGTTGGGACCGTATCGTCAAAACATAGCTAGATTTATTTTTCGGGACTTTTTAGAATCAGTATGTGGCCCCGACTAGTTGAAATGTACGTTCAAAATAAATATTGAATGTTTTATATTTTAATTTGAAAAAAACTGACTGAAACAGTCGAATGGGCCTACGAAACATATCCCATTGTGTTCGGAATGGGGGTATTTAGCTAGGGGCGACAGTCGATGGGTATGGATTGGAGTCCGTGTGTGGAAGGAGGTATTTTTGAAATTAAATAAACAAGGGCCAATCATTATTTTTCTTTCATTTATTTTATTTTCCCGGAGAGAGAGAAAAACCCGTGAACCCTTGTTTTTGACGGCGGAAAACCCTCTTCCGTTTTTCCCTCGATTCCTCTCCGATCATTCCTCTAAACCCATCGATCCTTTTGGTGATTTTGAAGATCGTCCTTCGACCTTCAAATCAAGACTAGAAACGGCCATTACTGTTGCGTGGATCTCGAGATATCCTGCTCGAAAGTCGAGCTGTTGCGAGGCCAGCGCCGTCGCCGACCTTCCACCGCATCTGACGCAACTACCGTCGATAGGAGCGCCGCGCCTACCTCTTCATCGCAGTGCAGCCCAATCGTCACCTCGTGCTACGGATAACGAGAAATCTTCAAACCTAGTTTTGAAGAAAAATATAGAGGTAACGGCTGATAAAATTAAAACTGTTTTAATAGCACTTTAAAGCGGTACGGTTTATGATTTTACAATAAAAATCATATCTTTTTGCTGTGTTGACGAAATTCAGTGAAATAAGAGACAGTGGACTCGTGTGGACGCCTTCTACATTCTAGAAGAGACCGCATATTTTTCTGAGCCTTCTGCTATTTTTGGTGGAGTGGAACCCAATGTGAGATTTCTGAATTATAAATGATATGGAAATGACGATGTATAAATTACATATTCGAAGTATGCGTTATATAAGCGTTTTACACCTCATGTATAAGCATTGTATAAATTGTATGTTCGATGTATAAGTTATATATGCGTTGTAAAAATTATATATGTGTTGAAATAGAAGTGAAATATACATATATATATATATATATATATATATATATATATATATATATATACGCCCCTCGTCCACAAACCATGGACAATATTTATTGCTTGTGATTGATGTGAAAATTGGTTGATAGCGAATGGTTGATTAGAATTGTTTTTGGTTGAAATTGATTGATTGTGGTTGAAAAATACCCGTTTGAGGTTGAGAATTATTTGGTTGAAACCACATAGGATTAGTTTGAGGAAAAGAAAATAAACATGCTGCCTGCGTGTGAACTAGATGCATGAAATCCCCATTGTCAAAAGCTGCGAGGCTTTAAGGTAGAGCGAGGAGCCGTACTAGGGATGGCCCCGGTTTTAACTACCCTGCCGTTATGCTGCCGAAATTTTCTGAAAATTTTCGGTGTTTGATTTAAATTTGAATGTGAAAATGAAATTCATGTGTTGAATTAAATTCATGTGTTGAATGGAGTTCGTGTTTTGAAACCGTGATTTCAAACGATTAGTGTGGGAGATCCGACCATCGGATTTTCCCGAAACCGCAACCGTTGGATTCGCCTTAGAAATATCTTTCCACCGACACCCACTGTGAGAAGATCCAATGGTTGGATTGTCTGGAATGTTTAATTCAAATCTAAATAAAAACAGCACCAGAATCGATTATATATATAAATATAATTAAAATAAATCGAATAACGACGCTACAGTTCGTATTTTGAAATCGAAACTTCAAACGAGTGTTCCGGGAAATCCGACCGTCAGATTTTCCCAAAACTGAAACCGTTGGATTCGTTTTGAAAAGATCTTTCTAATGATATAAAATTTGTGAAGATCCAACGGTTAGATTTTCAGATATGTGCAAATCAAATCTGAAGAAAAACAGCGCCACGGCCGCGTTATGGCCTGAAGCGTTGTTTTGAATGAATTGGCTATTTTTAGATAAATAAAAATAGCGATAAATCGTGATAAAATATTGTAAACGATATGGAATGGAAATAAACTGAATTTGCTCGGTTTATGTGATATTTGATGGTTGAATGTGTTTGGCGTGAAAATTACATTAAAAACAGAATTATTGGTGTCGAATAATTTGACCATTGAAATGAATTGATTTAAATTCTAAATATACGTGAATTATTTGAAAAGGCCGAGTTAAATCTCATTTCGAATAATTGATCGGCGATAATAAGTCGATGATGAAGACGGTGGTTGAAGACCGGAGATCTTCACCTCGGTTGGATGGTAACTGATGTCTTGATTGGGAGGCATCCTGAAATATAGATAATAAGTGGTGATCGTCCAGACGTACGTGGAGATCGATGGATATGCGAGGTATGTGGTGCCTCCGGTTTCGTTCAGACCCAGAACGGACTTGTAAATGGACGGTGTGTCTGGCATTGGATTTCATTCTGTGTGATTGATGGATGTCAGTTACATGGCGTGAATTGCCTGTGTGGCATGCTAAGATGCAGTGATCAAGGCTTCTGTTTAAATGAAAAGTCTTGTGGTTGATGATCAAAGCACGGCCTGTGTGGCATAGCTTTGTGTATAACGTGAATTCGCGAGCCTCACACCCCGGTATGAACCAGAAACGGGAGAGGACCTCAGGGAGGACATGCGTTTCCTTCTAGCTAGAGGTGGTGTCGGTGCTTAAACTGGCTGGCATTTATATTATTTTCACCTATGTGGTTGTTGCTATTGCGAGGCGCCTCAGTTATATCGCTCGATCCGGGACCGATGGAGTCATTCGTTGGCTCATTTACGCCCCAAAGGGTGGGGAAACGTAATGTTCAGGCATTTTAATCCACATCGGTGGACCGGCCCTGACGATCCAAGGGCCCACCTGAGTCTGGGTCCTGAGACACGGGCTAGAGCGTCTCGAATTCGGTAAGGACTATCTTTAGCCTTGGTTCATGACGGAAATCCAATTTCCAAATACGACATCGTGCGGTATTGATTGTAAACCTATATTTGGCGACATAGTGGCATCGGACGCTCATGTCGTCTATGATTGATATTTATGATTGGTTATAAAATTAGAAACTAACTGGAAACAAGCTAAGATGGGTGGTTTCCTGGGTATTGGTCTGATGTTGGTTTCGGCCTTCGGGGTTAATACCTAGGGAATCGTTCTCTTACTAATTTACAGTTGGAGTCTGATTAAGAATTAAACGACAAAATTTACATTTTAAATGATTTTACTTTACATGTATTAAGCATATCTTGGTCGATATAAGGTAAAACTCTATCCTCCGGTTTGCGTTGCATTGTGTGATGGGACTTGAGTCTTATATCGGCTTCATTTTTGTAAAAGGCAATGTGATGTTTTAAAAGATTTACTTGTTTTAAAGCACTGGCAATCCAATGGAGTAAACCCGTTCTGCAAAATTGGAGTGGTCCTGTGATTAGCCATATTATAAAAAGTAGATTTCTCATACCAGTCCCATGACTGACTCGTAGTTTGTTTCACTTGCAAACTCGGGTGCCCCTTTTTCTACACGGGCAGCCTTGTATTCAGGTTTTAGCAGACTCTTTCTGGATAGCTGGAGCTGAAGACGGATTCTATCATTTATCTCTTTTTATGTTGTTCAGCTCCTGTTGTACATATTATGTTTTGTTTTCCGCTGTAGACATTTATGTATAGCTGAACTGTATTTGTACTAAGTATGATCCTGTATACTGTGTAACTCTGATGATTATGTTTATACAGTTTATTATTTGTACATTATCTGGTGTATTTATTTATTTCTGTTCTGTTATTACCTGTTTATGTGTTATATTCCAAAGATTACCCTTGACACCGTCAGTACGGGGTTTTGGGGTCGTCACATACATAAAGTAGTACTTGAAAATTTTATAACTTTATTGCAACAATAACAAAAATAAAGTTGGGTTGCATCTTCAAATATCAAAACCAAGTACATAATATCAGTCTTGTACAAAATCCTTCAGAGTGCATAATTTTAAAGCAATAATCCCCAACAGAAACGCCTTAAATAGGTAGATTCAAAGCCAAGCAGTTCTTCAAGAACTTCTAGTACCTCAAGCAGAGAGAAATCTAAATCAAACTTGAATATTTCCTCCCTGAAAACCTGGGGGAAAACGGAAGAAAAGAGGCGAAAACAAACGAGGTCAGACATAAAATCTGGCAAGTCCATTAACTTTAACAATATAATTATTAAAGTAATATGACAAGACATAAACTGGAAAATAAGGAATGACTGTGAAACAAGCAGGCATGACTAGGTAAGCAAGATGAATAAGGCAACGTTAATTGCGCTTCTAATCACTATAGGATAAATACTACACTGCACCAATACTAGTCACTCTAAGAGTTGATCCCGCCTACTGAACATAATAATCATAATAATGATAATGGTAGTCTCGTGTACCCCTAGCTGTCTTCAGAGGTGCTGTCTGCTCCTATCTCCACTAGTTGTACCCACTACCCTCCCCATTCTAATTAAAATATTTATTCATAATATAGTAGTCGTACTCCTAGCTGTCTTCATAGGTGTCGCCTGCTCCTATCTCCGCTAGTCGTACCCACTACCTTCCCCATTCGATCGGCTCCCTAACTCGTAGATACCCGTGCTGGTCCGACGGTACGGTGTATCACTCCCTAAAGTGGAAAACCGATATGACTGAAATGCACGGCTTATACCAACACGATGCAACAATGTCTTACCTACCAGCCTGGGCCCATGCACGCACATGACCCCGTTGGACTAGTGTTGCCACCGCTAACCCGTTTTGACCTCTTACAATCAAATCCAGTAAGCGTGTCCCGTCGTCGACCTAGATCGAGCTCACTTGGATACTAAATGGGTTACTGGTTGAAAAGGGTCCCCACACTTGACACAAGCTTTCCACTTATGCTTGGTCCCCACTAGGATTTCCTACTTAACCCCCTCTTATTCATGTCTTCTTATATGTTTCAACTTGGTTAAGCGTTTATAATTATATCCCACATGTCACCCATGTTTCCCACTTATCAAATCAACATGTATTATTGGTTAAGTTTGTCTTAACCCTATCCACTTACCAGATCAATATATATATTATTGGTTAAGCTGGTCTTAACCATACCCACTTATTAGATTAATATATATTATTGGTTAAGCTGGTCTTAACCCTACCACTTATCAAATTAATATATATTATTGGTTAAGCTGGTCTTAACCCTAACCACTTTTTAGATTAATATATATATATATATATATATATATATATATATATATATTATTGGTTAAGTTGGTCTTAACCCTCCCCACTTATCAGATTAATATATATTATTGGTTAAGCTGGACTTAACCCTACCCACTTATTAGATTAATATATATTATTGGTAAAGCTGGTCTTAACCCTACCCACTTAACATGTTTTATGTATCATGTATATATGTATATATATACATATATATCGTATAACATGTTTTACTTAATTTATTATTAAGTACATCTTAGTTCACGGATACATTGGTTAAGAGAATAAATCCCTAAATATCAACCCCAAAGACCGAAATCAACATCAGATCGATACTCAGAGTATTACTCAACTCAATCAATCGTCTGTTTGTCATTCATACTCGTCTTTGATCAGCATTAATTAATTATTAATGCACATACCTCTCACATTAACTCGATTGCTTGTGGCCGCTAGATATGCCGGGCGGTTCTGGGCAGAATTCCACCACAAGCCGGACTTAACCTCGTGTCTAAGAATCTTCTATTTATGCAAACGACCTCTCACATTAGACTGCCGTTTGTGGTTGTTGGTTGTGTCGGGCGGGTCCGGGCAGTCTTATACCACAAGCAAGTCTAACCTCGTGTCTTAGGCATTTACTACGCATTTAATTTACACCTTTGACCTCTCACATTAGACTACCGTTTGTGGTTGCTGGATATGCCGGGCGGGTCCGGGCAGTCTTATACCACAAACGAGTCTAACATCGTGTCTTAGGCATTTATTATTACACATAATTATTTAACCCCAATTTGAATTAATATCCCTATTTCAAATTGTCAATAATTTCCAATTTAATCTATGTCCATAATTGTCACCTAAATTATGTCCATAATTTCTAGGCATATAAATTATGCCAATTAATGTCTAAAATTAATTATATGCTTTTAAGCCATTTTATGTCAATTTTACAACTTCAATATTTAATATTTTCCCAATATCCCCACGTCGTTCGTACGTGTAATTCATGAAATATGTTAGACTCGCAAATAGTCTAACTCATAAGAAGAAACGAAACATCACAACTTGCATAACACATAAAATGGATCTAACTAGCATTTAAGAATAGTCTAGCATGGATCAAAACTTGCATGATTATAATTCATATTAACATAAATTTTCATAATCAATAACTTACATAGGCAATAGGCATAATTTGCATAAACTTCAAACTGGCATGGATCAAATTATATAAGATATGATTTGCATAGATATATACACATAAAGGTGAACTTGCATATATGAACATGGTTTACGCATAAACTTGCATATGATCTACATACCAACTTGTATTAAACTTGCATATGTAATTTAGACATGTAAACTAAGATTTACATATAAGCTTACATATGATTCGCGTACAAACTTGCATATGATTTACATCCAAACTTACATATAAACTAATGTCATAAAAAAATGAATCAAATTCAACATATGTCATTACACATATGAATGGATTCACCAACATAAGTTAACAAAAACTGGCATATGAACCAACATCATGAATCTTTGTACATAAGACAACAACTAGCTTATATTCACAAAATTGACAATATCATATCGATCAATGATTCAACAGGCACAATCTTATAACCCAAATTATAACTCATCATAATTAATTTATTAATTATTTTGTAAAAGAAATTGTACTCACAAAGAACGGATTAGAAAAGAGAATAAATTCGTTCGTCGTTTGTTCTACAGTCTTGTCTCATAATTCCTTAGCTTTAAGAAGAAGGTGAACTATTCCAGCAGTAGAATGATGGCTAAGAGACTAATTTAGTTTAGGTTTAGAGCTTGATTCTATGTATTCTTATATAGAACTTTAGATTAATTCTAGCCTTTAGATATTAGGTTTTTAATCCGCATCGTACACCTAGTGCTGAGTCAGCAAATGTATTTTATATATATTAATAACCTTATATTTTTCTTCCCTTAAATTAATATGAATTGAACTTAACCATCTAATTGCATGTTTTCTTTGATTAGCGTATTCTTCTTAATTGATGTCAATTAACATTGAATAACAATTTTACTATATTCCTCAAATTAACATATTCTGCTTAATGTTAATTGACATAAGTGACAAATTCGCATAAGCATTTATACAAATTAAGATAATTACATGGTTTCCTAACAATACCCTATTAACATGTTTACAATTTGATGTCAAATAACATGCTTTTACAAATGAACATAAATGCCCAATTAACATATTTTCTTTAATTAATATCAATTAATATGAATGACAAATTAGCACAAACACATATATAAACTAAGGTCAATTACATGTTTTTCAATCAATGCCATATTAACACACATCTACAAATTAATTTCAATTTATTCATGTTTACATATTCTTCCTTTACTGTATACATTAATTTCCCATAAATATATATATGTATATATATATATATATATATATATACACGCACTTATTCATAAATTCTAATATTGACAACTAATGCAAATTGATTGCTACCTATTTTAAAAATTGGAAATCAAGTATATAATTTAATTCCCCTTTTTTTTACTTTCCTCGTAACATACAAAGTCAATGCATAATGAAGTTACCTACAAACTTATATATCTATTTATACATGCATAAATCTTTCCTTCCCAAATAAATTGACTACACTTATCTTCTTTTCTTTCTTTTTACTGCATGCATCCACACATTTCCTTCCGCTTTTTGTATTAATTGCATTAATTTTTCTTTTACTGTAACCTAATTAATTCGCATGCATTTTTTTTCAATGCACATTTTTAAACTTGTACCTTCTTAACATAATTGCATATATATATTCTTTTTTTATTTTTCTTCATTAATTAATTAATCCTTAATTAATTATCTCTACGGTATAGTATATCTAATTTCGAGGTGTTACATTCTCCCCTACTTAAAGGATTTCGTCCCCGAAATCTTCAAGTTAAGAAGAATGTTACCATCCTACCAACCACAACCATCTACTCGTCCATTATACACAAGCATCCATTGTCCTTAGAAGAATTCTAATGCCTGTATGAACATAGCATAAGTGTGTGTATAATTTCCTATATCCTAACGCAGAAATCAGGCGATCCACTAATTCAGGTGATCTCCTTAATGCAATATATGTCTGCGCCATGTATCCAATATGTATGCAAAAGAATCCTAATGATACATATAAATTCTATATGTGTGCACAACCATCACCAATATGCAACATCCATGTGATCAGCCAACCATATTGCATCCATAAAAAAAATTGCACACATCCATATGCGATATGTAAGTGATTGAGCCGATCTAGTGCCTAATGTGTGTGTAAATGCATCCACGAGCAACCACTAGCAAACACTTGCATCCACTTGCATCCATCAAACATAACATGTCTCAAACACATGTTTACAATCATAGGATTTTTCCTAACTAAAGATCGAAGATATAATCGAGAGGACATACTAAACGATAGAACAAGTATAAACAAAGCGATAGAAAAAGGAGAAATTAAGTATATACCCTCCAAAAGGAAAGGGTACAACACACGCATCTTGTCTTCCGTATTCCAAGCCGCGTCTCCTTGATCATCTTCCCATTGGAATTTAACCACTTGACCTCTCGGTTGCATAACTTCTTGACCTCTGATCCAAGGATGCATGTAGGAGCTCATCTAATCATTGCATCTTGCTCCACTTCCACTTCTCTAAGCGTGCTTGGCTCCACTACTTCCGCCCTATCATGTAAACACTTCCTCAAATGCGACACATGAAACACGTCATGAACATTACTAAGCTAGTTGCATCTTCTCATGTCCCTCCAAAATCTTGGATACATAACCTCAAAAGATCTTCAAGGACTCTATTCACCCCTTCATGTCCGTCCATCTGTCTGTGGATGATAAGCGATGCTCATACTTACCGCCTTTTGCATATCACCTTTTCCTCTTGCATCGAAAACTGCTCCAAGCCCTGTCCCGTAAGCACCGATATATACTGTAAACGGTTTGCTTCCATCTAGCAAAGTCAAAACTGGAGCTGTCGTCAAAGCCCTCTTCAAATGTTGGAAAGCATCGTCACAGTCAACATCCCAAGAAAAAGTCACGTTCTTCTTCATTAACCGTGTAAGTGGGACTGATATCTTCGCGAAGTCCTTAATGAACTTCCTATAATAGCCCGCCAGCCCTAGAAAGCTTCTTACTTCCGTTGTGTTTCTAGGATCCTTCCAATCTTGGATTGCCACCACCTTTGCGGGATCCACAACTATCCCTTCCTTAGAGACCATGTGTCCTAAGGACCTCACTTCTCTTCTCCCTCTCGGAGCCATGTGTCGTAGTGGTAATGCAACTGGCTTTGCATTATCTACTAGGTATATACAAAAGTCTATCTCACACCTCGGGAGTAAACCCCGAACTTCATATAAGACGTCACCATACTCACAGACCACATGAACAGATTCCAAATCATCGTTGGACGCATCAAGAGATTCTAGGTAGCTAAGCATCACTAAACCCCTAGGGTCACAAGAAATATCAAGGGTCTTTCCACAACGAGTCAACGATCTAACTACCCTTCTTACACAGTCTAGGATGGCACTGTATCTGGCTAGCCAATCCATGCCTAGAATCAAGCCATAGCCCATGAAGTCAAGAACGTAGGCGTTGCATTCAAACCAAACGCCCAAGATTGACACTCTCAAATCTCGACACACCATAAATAAATGAGTCGAACCACCAATAGGATTTGAGACTACCATGGGATCCCTAACTAGGCTAGTATTTAGGTTCAGTGTTTCAGCTAACGAAGCGGTTACAAACTAATGTGAAGCGCCAAAATCAAACAAAGTTCGAACAAGATGATCAAAAAGGAAAACCAAATTTCAACCGAGATGTTTCTACCTCTATCAGGTATACCAGCCGTGAGGGAACGCATCTGCCCTCCAGAAGATCTTGTACTTTGTCCTTACCTTTGCCCTTGCTTCTTTGGACAAGCCTAATAAGATGTCATGTCTCTCCGTAATGATAACAACTAGTCTTCTTCTTTAAGTAGTCAGGTATTTCACAAGTGTAGCACTTCTTTTTCTCTTGTCCCCCTTATTATCCTTACCGCCTTTCTTTGGATCTACTTTCTTATCGTGTGTCCTATCCATGTCTCTCCTGCACATTCTCCATTTGTAACCTTCCACCAAAATGAAGCTTCACCCTTCATTAACCAAGCAGCTGGTTGAACCTTCCTCCCATCGTCTACCTCAAAGGTACCAACAAGTCCTCCACTTCCTTCTAGCTTGACAAACGTCTCAGTCCCATGAAGTGGTTTTCCGCCCATCGTACGGAAGTTCTTACATATCTTAGAAAAAGCGTCTATACGCGGAGGAAGAGATTCAAAAAGGGAAGAGGAAGAGATCCAAAACGGAGAATCGGAAGGAAGATATATGGCTTTTGGGGATTATGTTTTTCAAAATAAACTTTCCTTTTGAAAATACTTCCTTTTAAAACCTTTTTGAAAATAGTTTTTTAAAAAAACTTTTATCTAATCTGGTAACCTTCAGCTCTGATACCAAGTGTAACACCTACGTCCATTAATGTCACTCACAAAGGGAATGCATTAAGTTTCGTGGAGCATTATGAGTAAACAGAACAGAATATTACAAGATAGATACATAAAGTAGTACTTGAAAAATTTATAACTTTATTGCAGCGGAAACAAAAATAAAGTTGTTTTACATCTTCAAATATCAAAACCAAGTACATAATATCAGTCTTGTACAAAAGCCTTCAGAGTGCATAATTTTAAAGCAATAATCCCTAACAAAAACGCCTTAAATAGGTAGAATCAAAGCCAAGCAGTTCTTCAAGAACTTCTAGTACCTCAAGCAGAGAGAAATCTAAATCAAACTTGAATATTTCCTCCCTGAAAACCTGGGGGAAAACGGAAGAAAAGAGGCGAAAACAAACGAGGTCAGACATAAAGTCTGGCAAGTCCATTAACTTTAACAATATAATTATTAAAGTAATATGACAAGACATAAACTGGAAAATAAGGAATGACTGTGAAACAAGCAGGCATGACTAGGTAAGCAAGATGAATAAGACAACGTTAATTGCGCTTCTAATCACTATAGGATAAATACTACACTGCACCAATACTAGTCACTCTAAGAGTTGATCCCGCCTACTGAACATAATAATCATAATAATGATAATGGTAGTCTCGTGTACCCCTAGCTGTCTTCATAGGTGTTGTCTGCTCCTATCTCCACTAGTTGTACCCACTACCCTCCCCATTCTAATTAAAATATTTATTCATAATATGGTAGTCGTACTCCTAGCTGTCTTCATAGGTGTCGCCTGCTCCTATCTCCGCTAGTCGTACCCACTACCTTCCCCATTCGATCGGCTCCCTAACTCGTAGATACCCGTGCTGGTCCCACAGTACGGTGTATCACTCCCTAAAGTGGCAAACCGATATGACTGAAATGCACGGCTTATACCTACACGATGCAACAACGTCTTACCTACCAGCCTGGGCCCATGCACGCACATGACCCCGTTGGACTTGTGTTGCCACCGCTAACCCGTTTTGACCTCTTACAATCAAATCCAGTAAGCGTGTCCCGTCGTCGACCTAGATCGAGCTCACTTGGATACTAAATGGGTTACTGGTTGAAAAGGGTCCCCACACTTGACATAAGCTTTCCACTTATGCTTGGTCCCCACTAGGATTTCCTACTTAACCCCCTCTTATTCATGTCTTCTTATATGTTTCAACTTGGTTAAGCATTTATAATTATATCCCACATGTCACCCATGTTTCGCACTTATCAAATCAACATGTATTATTGGTTAAGTTTGTCTTAACCCTATCCACTTATCAGATCAATATATATATTATTGGTTAAGCAGGTCCTAACCCTACCCACTTATCAGATTAATATATATTATTGGTTAAGCTGGTCTTAACTCTACCACTTATCAAATTAATATATATTATTGGTTAAGCTGGTCTTAACCCTAACCACTTATCAGATTAATATATATATTATTGGTTAAGCTGGTCTTAACCCTTCCCACTTATCAGATTAATATATATTATTGGTTAAGTTGGTCTTAACCCTACCCACTTATTAGATTAATATATATTATTGGTTAAGCTGGTCTTAACCCTACCCACTTAACATGTTTTATGTATGATATATATATATATATATTTATATATATCGTATAACATGTTTTACTTAATTTATGATTAAGTACATCTTAGTTCATAGATACATTGGTTAAGAGAATAACTCCCTAAGTATCAACCCCGAAGACCGAAATCAACATCAGATTGATACTCAGAGAATTACTCAACTCAACCAATCTTTTGTTTGTCATTCATACTCGTATTTGATCAGCATTAATTAATTATTAATGCACAGACCTCTCACATTAAGTCGATTACTTATGGCCGCTGGATATGCCGGGAGGTTCTGGGCAGACTTCCACCACAAGCCAGACTTAACCTCATGTCTAAGCATCTTTTAATTATGCCTATGACCTCTCACATTAGACCGCCGTTTGTGGTTACTGGATGTGCCGGGCGGGTCCAGGCAGACTTATACCACAAGCAAGTCTAACCTCGTGTCTTAGGCATTTACTACACATTTAATTTATACCTTTGGCCTCTCACATTATACTACCGTTTGTGGTTGCTGGATATGCCGGGCGGGTCCGGGCAGTCTTATACCACAAACGAGTCTAATCTCGTGTCTTAGGCATTTATTATTACACATAATTATTTAACCCCAATTTGAATTAATATCCCTATTTCAAATTGTCAATAATTTCCAATTTAATCTATGTCCATAATTATCACCTAAATTATGTGCATAATTTCTAGGCATATAAATTATGCCAATTAATGTCTAAAATTAATTATATGCTTTTAAGCCATTTTATGTTAATTTCACAACTTTAATATTTAATATTTTCCCAATATCCCCACGTCGTTCGTACGTGTAATTCATGAAATATGTTAGACTCGCAAATAGTCTAACTTATAAGAAGAAAAGAAACATCACAACTTGCATAACACATGAAATGGATCTAACTAGCATATAAGAATAGTCTAGCGTGGATCAAAACTTGCATGATTATAATTCCTATTAACATAAATTTGCATAATCAATAACTTACATAGGCAATAGGCATAATTTGCATAAACTACAAACTGGCATGGATCAAATTATATAAGTTATGATTTGCATAGATCTATACACATGAAGGTGGACTTTCATATGTAAACATGGTTTTCACGTAAACTTGCATATTATCTACATACCAACTTGTATTAAACTTGCATATGTGATTTAGACATGTAAACTTAGATTTACATATAAGCTTACATATGATTCGCGTACAAACTTGCATATGATTTACATCCAAACTTACATATAAACTAATGTCACGCAAAAAATGAATCAAATTAAACATATGTGATTAGACATGTGAAATGGATCCACCAACATAAGTTAACAAAAACTGGCATATGAACCAACATCATGAATCTTTGTACATAAGACAACAACTAGCGTATATTCACAAAATAGAAAATATCATATCGATCAATGATTCAACAGGCACAATCTTATAACCCAAATTATAACTCATCATAATTAATTTATTAATTATTTTGTGAAAGAAATTGTACTCATAAAGAACGGATTTGAAAAGAGAATAAATTCGTTCGTCCTTTGTTCTACAATCTTGTCTCACAATTCCTTAGCTTTAAGAAGAAGGTGAACTATTCCAGCAGCAGCATGGTGGCTAAGAGACTAATTTAGTTTAGGTTTAGAACTTGATTCTATGTATGCTTATATAGAACTTTAGATTAATTCTAACCTTTAGATATTAGGTTTTTAATCCGCATCGTACACCTAGTGCTGAGTCAGCAAATGTATTTTATATATATTAATAACCTTCTATTTTTCTTCCCTTAAATTAATATGAATTGAACTTAAACATCTAATTGCATGTTTTCTTCGATTAGCGCATTCTTCTTAATTGATGTCAATTAACATTGAAAAACAATTTTACTATATTCCTCAAATTAACATATTCTACTTAATGTTAATTGACATAAGTGAAAAATTAGCATAAGCATTTATACAAATTAAAATAATTACATGGTTTCCTAACAATACCCTATTAACATGTTTACAATTTGATGTCAAATAACATGCTTTTACAAATGAACATAAATGCCCAATTAACATATTTTCTTTAATTAATATCAATTAATATGAATGACAAATTAGCACAAACACATATATAAACTAAGGTCAATTACATGTTTTTAAATCAATGACATATTAACACACATCTACAAATTAATTTCAATCTATTCATGTTTACATATTCTTCCTTTACTGTATACGTTAATTGCCCATATATATAAATATCTATATATATAGCACTTATTCATAAATTCTAATATTGACAACTAATACAAATTGATTGCTTACCTATTTTAAAAATTGGAAATCGAGTATATAATTTAATTCCCCTTTTTTACTTTCCTCATTACATACAAAGTCAATGCATAATGAAGTTACCTACAAACTTATATATCTATTTATACATGCATAAATCTTTCCTTCCCAAATAAATTGACTATATTTATCTTCTTCTTCTTTTCTTTCTTTTTACTGCATGCATCCATACATTTCCTTCCGCTTTTTGTATTAATTGCATTAATTTTTCTTTTACTGTAGCCTAATTAATTCGCATGCATTTTTTTTCAATGCACATTTTCAAACTTGTACCTTCTTAACATAATTGCATATATATATATAATAATTTTTTTATTTTTCTTCATTAATTAATTAATCCTTTAATTAATTATCTTTACGGTATAGTATATCTAATTTTGGGGTGTTACGGTTGATAATATTATGTCCATTCTTTGTCTCTTCTTTCCTTCTTCCCTTTTTGTTTTTATAGCCAGGCTACTGCAAGCCTAAGTCAAATCTCATAAGAGATGAATGTACGTTGGAAATAAAATTGGGCATAATATATGATCTGAATATGGCCAGCGCTAAATTGGGCATAATATATGATTTGGACATGACCAACGCTAAAATTGGGAAAAGTATTAAATTATGTATAATTGGGCATAACTGATTTATAACGGATTTGAGGACATAACACATGTTGTATTTAAAACATAAAGTGTATTGAACATATGACTTGAGATTGGAGGCATAAAGTATATTGGACATATCACTTGGGATTTGGGGCGTAAATTTAACTGTAAACATGTAAGGCATAGTACATGATGTTGTTTAAGACCTAAGACTGGGGCATATTATATATGATAGTTCATGACTTGGAAGAAGGAGATTATTGTGTATAGTGATATATGGCTTAGCCATGAAAACCTATAGTAAGATGGGGATAACCGTTAAATGTGAATACACCTAAATTGAGATTTTGGGCAATTGGCATGCGCTGTAATTAAAGGCTATAATTTGGCGTAGTTTATACTGTGAATCATGATTGGGGGTTTTTGGAGAATATTTTGTACGGTGCAATATGACTAAACCTTAGGACATGTGTTATATCGTGATTTTTGGGGCATGACTATTATTGCAAATTTGGGAAAATTGGGTGTAAACTATTTTGAGTAATAATTTGAATTTGAATTTATGGGGCATAACTTGCAATCAGCTTTGTTGGGGTATAACTTGAGAATTGGAACATGGCTAGTTTAGTGAATTTGGGATGATTAGCATATAAAATCTAGACTTGGACATGTATGGTAAATATGCTAAAAGATAAACGTGCCTAACCCAAGGTTAGAATGAGTTGCGGTGTAAAACTACCCGGAACCGCCCGACGCTTCCAGTAACCGCAACAACACCTATCTAATGTGAGAGGTTAGTGCATTATGGCCAAGAAAAACCCGAGGTTAGATTGAGTTGTGGTGTAAAACTGCCCGGAATCTCCCGGCACATCCAGTAACCGCAACAACATAGATCTAATGTGAGAGGTTGGTGCATTAATAAATCAACTAATGCTAATGAACAAGACGTATTAAGAAAGGTAGGGTTAAGTTAACTAAGGCAACACTTAACCGTTATGACATGTTAATTAGACAATAAGATGGGGTTAAGTAAATATAGAACACTTAACCGTTATAACATGTTAATTAGACAAGAATGCGAGGTTAAGTAAATTTAGAACACTTAACCGCTATAACATGTTAATTAGACAAGTGAGCAGGGTTAAGTTAACCAATACAACATAATGAATGAGAAGGGTTAAGTTAATAAGAAACACTTAACCAATATGACATGATGAATGAGCAGGGTTAAGTTAAAACAGGGGAGCAACACTTAACCAATATAACAGGATGCGTGGAAGGGTTAAGTTAACACAAGAAGGCAACACTTAACCAATGTAACACGACAAGTGGGTGGGTTAAGTAACTTGAATTGATTGATGTCACTTAACCAATACAGCATGATGAACGCATGGGGTTAAGTTAATAAGAAACACTTAACCAATGTAACTTGATAAATGAATGGGGTTAAGTTAATGGGAAATACTTAACCAATATAACTTGATGAATGGACGGGGTTAAGTTAATAGGAAACACTTAACCAACATGACATGATGAGTAGGTGGGTTAAGTTAACATGAATGGACAACACTTAACCAATATGACATAACGTATGGGAGGGTTAAGTACATATCGGGTTGGTGGGTAATATTAATAAATATAGGCCCACAAACTTAACCATTAAGTAAACATGTTTGAATCGGTGGTGGGGTTAAGTACATATCGGGTTGGTGGGTAATATTAGTAAATATAGGCCCACAAACTTAACCAGTAAGAAACCCTAGTAACGAAGACCCATTTCAGCAGTAACCCACATAGATGTATCAGGATACCCTGAAACTAGGCAGGGTGGGGCATGATTAATGGGCTGATTATAAGCAGTCAAAATAGCGACAAGGGGTACGTCAATGTAGGTTCAGATGGATTATGGGCGTGCACGTACTTCGGAGTGGGAAAAAGCAGGCAGTGGGTACCAGTAGTTATACACTGTGCATCTTGAATCATGTCGGGTCATATCATTGGGATTGATACACCTTATGGTAGGGCCAGCACAGGGTATCTACACGCAAGAGAGGGCCGATTGACACAGACACAAGGAAATTTAATATGAGTAAGGAGCCGATCGATAAGGTAGTAAGGGTACATCTAACATATTCATGGCAATTAGGCTGTTTGAGGTAAGATCCTCATACTAGATGTACACCTAAAGGCTACCACAATTGCGGGGATTGGGATCGCATTATCATATGATCATTTTATACATATTACTAGTTGGGACACTAGTTAGGTGGTGCAGAGATATAGAAATCAGAATAACAGGATAGTAGCAAAGCAGAGAAAGAGTAGAAGTGCATTCAGTTTATCTTGCCTTATCTATTTACACTAATCGTATGTTATCTTGTTATCCTTGTTCTCACGGTATTATCGTATATTCAGTTTATTCATGTCATGATGCTTTTACCTGTTTACACATTGAAAGTCACTGGACTTACCAGACTTATGTCTGACCTAGTTTGTTTCGCCTCTTTTCTTCCGTCCCCCCTCCCCCCAGGTTCACAGGGAGGAAATGTTACAACTTAGCTCAGTTTTCTTTCCAAGCTCGAAGATAGTTGATGTATTTCATTGGACTCTCTCTTCCACTGCTATGGCTGGTTCACGCTTTATTGGGGAATACCATTGTTATTTTTATGCTTCTTTTATACTTGGAAATTTTTGAATCAAGACAGAAGTTCTATGTATTGTTTTTAAGTATGATTGAGACAATTGTTGTAAAAGCTAGACTAAACCACCTTATTTATAAAATGACTTTATTTTCTGCTGCTTTATTCGTCTATCTTGTAATTTATCCGCATCTTTTACCTAAAACGCTCCACCAAAGTTAAGACATTTAGTTTGTGAGTGACCTTAACGGAGGTGGGGTGTTACACTTGGTATCAGAGCTGAAGGTTACCGGATCAGATAAAAGATTTGAAAAATTATTTTCGAAACGGTTTTAAAAGAAGCATTTTCAAAAGAATTGTTTTATTTTAAAGGCATATTCCCCAAAGCCATATGTACTATCTTTTGATCCTTTGTTTGAATCCTTGTTTCCTTCTTTCCTGTGTCTTCGGGGCTCCTGGCTTTCTGGGAGGTAAACTTATCGCGGCATGGTTCCGTAAGCTTGATGAGACTATGACACCTGTCAAAGGGCGAAGAAATGCCCAACTTCCATGTATAGCCGCAGTAGTTTCACCTGCGGCTAATTTTCTTTCAAGCTTTGTAGGGTTTTCCGTGCGATGGAGGCAGCTTTCAAGAGACTTGTCAACAAGTTACACAAAGATAGCAAAGATGAGAATGAGGGAGTTTGGCTAAGGAACACAATCCCAGGATGAGAAACTCATGGACATGGACTTGGTTTACAAAGGAGCAAAGAACAGAAAAATCTAAGACAAGAGGAAGTGTCTTTATTATGGTATAACGGGTCATATAATTAAGGACAAGGGCAAGAACATAGGACAGGATTTTCAGGAGGACAAGTGCATGCTCTCACCGCCAGCGTACCTGAGAGAAAAGTAATAAAGTTTATGTTAAAAAAGTCTAGTTTTTCTTTTGATCATCCTGTTAATACTCTTTAGATTTTAGCGCTTCACATTCGTTTATATCTGCTTACATAGTTGAGTCTCTGCACCTTAGTACTTGTATAGTAGAAGATCCCATTATTGTCTCAAATCCAATTAGTGGTTCGGCTTATTTATCTTTGGTTTGTAAGGATTTGAGAATAGCTATATTAAGTATTGAGTCTAAGTGTAATGCTTATGTTTCCAGTTTCATGGGCTATGGGTTGATTCTAGGCATGGATTGGTTAGCTAGTAATTGTGAAAGGAGGGTAGTTAGACTTTCGACTTGCCTCGGAAATACTCTCGAGATTTCGTGCGATCCTAAGGGATCAGTTTATCTTAGCTACCTAGAATCACTTGATGCATCTATCGACGATTTGCGATCCGTTGGAGTAGTCCATGAGTACGCAGATGTTTTTAATTAGGTTAGGGGTTTGTCCCCAAAAAAGTGAGATAGACTTCCACATATATATAGTTGACAATGCAAAACCAGTTGCATTACCTGTACGACACATGAATCCAAGGGAAAGGAAGGGCTCAGTAAACAAGCAA
This sequence comes from Allium sativum, assembly GCA_030737875.1. Lineage (NCBI taxonomy): Eukaryota > Viridiplantae > Streptophyta > Magnoliopsida > Asparagales > Amaryllidaceae > Allium > Allium sativum. Next base: position 348,677,289 of record CM060920.1, read on the forward strand.
AAGAGTTACTTGAAAAAGGGTTCATAAGACGAAGTATTTCTGAATGGGGTGCTCCAGTCGTTTTCGTTACAAAGGCGGATGGTTCACTTCTTTTGTGCATAGGTGATATTTTGGAACGAGGAAGAACATGCTTTGCATCTAAGGAAAGTCTCGGATACCCTCCAAGCGCATCAACTTAAGACAAGGTTCTCCAAAAATGTCATTTTTGGAGAGAAGAAGTAAGGTTTCTAGGACATGTGGCACCCAAAGATGGGATAACAGTAGATCCCGCAAAAGTAATTGCAGTGCAAGACTGGAAGGTCCCAAGGAATGCAACAGAAGTAAGAAGCTTTCTTGGACTAGCGGGCTAATATAGGAAGTTCATTAAGGACTTTATGAAGGTATCAGCCCCAATTACTAGATTAACGAAGAAGAATCTAATCACCTTAGTATATACACTTGGTAACATTGTTAACATCTGTTTATTTTCAAGAGATAGTTCTGGGAATGTTAGCATGACACGACAGAAGTTGTAGTGCCAAGTATACTATAAGAAGAAAAGGTGGAACGGGAGGCGACAGTGAAATGAGTTCCAACGCATATTCTGGAAACAGAAATTAAGAAGCTACACAAATCATGAAGTTAAGACAATCAGAGCAATATGGAATGAAGCTCAAGAAGATGCGACTTAGAAGACTGAAGACCAGAGACGCGCATCATACCCTTTTTGAGGGTATATCCTTGATCTCTCTTTTTCTGTAAAGTTTATTTGCTAGTCTTTATCCTTTAAGTATATTCTCTTGATCCTATCCTTGATCCTTAGGTAGAAGCCAATGGATGTAAACATGTGTTTGAGACATGTTATGTTTGGTGGATGCAAGTGGATATAAGTGTTTGCTAGTGGTTGCTCGTGGATGCATATACACACATTATGCACTAGATCGGCTCAGTCACTTTCATATTGCATATGCATGAGTGAATTTTTATTAATTGAAACTTGATGTGTTATCATATGAATGTTGCATTTGTATGAATGATTGTGCACTCATGTAGAAGGTATAAAGTTTGATTAGGAATAATTGCATACATGATGGACTCATGGAACTGAAATAATTCGCATTAAGGAGGTCAACTGAATCAGTGGGCCACCTAATTTTGCATTAGATAAGAACAATTACACACACTATGCATATGTTCACGAAAAGCATTAGATACATTTTAAGGACAATGGACGCCTGTAATTGAATGATGGAGTAGATGGATGTTGGATGTTAGGATACATTCTCCTTGACTTGGAGATTTCGGGGACGAAATCCTTTAAAGGAGGGGAGAATGTAACACCCCGTATTTCCTGTGGATATTAAATTAACAAATTAAAGAATACTTAATTATAAAAGTAGGAATTAAGGGAAACGGGTTATGCCATTGCATTCGTCTCGGAATTCTGCTTGAGATAGAGTCCGAGTTTGCGAGAATCGGACTCCGTATGAAGAAGTTATGGAGTTCAGAAGATTTCATGTTTAAACAAAAAATTAAATAATTAAGTAAGCAAAACAGTTCGAATTTCAAAAATCACGTGAATCAGCTGGGCGGGAAAATTCCCGCCCATAGGAGTCGACTCCGCCCAAGGGGGGTCGACATAGGTGTCGACCCCCCAAGAGGGGTGTCGACCCCTCCTATAGGGGTCGACCCCCTCGCCCAGAACCAAACAGTGACGATTTTTTGACTTGTTTCTGAGTCACTAGGGCATAAGTGGCAATTCTGGATAGATCTATCTAGTCTGGACGGTTCTAATTGCTCCTAGGTTGATCTAACGGCTCACATAAATCTAAACTCTATAAAAGCAACCCAACCCTCAACCCTAAATCACACAATTTCATTCCAAGGAGCCACCATGTTGTCCATGGTCAACCTAGCATGGCCACCATCCTTCTCCAACTAGGAAGCAAACTAGAATACAAGTTAGAAGCTACGAATCAAATCTAAATTAGAGAATCGATAGTTTACGTCAAGGGATAGCTTTTTAGTTTCAGAAATCAGATCCCAGAATTCAAGACCGTTCTGTAATTGGTAGGTTCATGTTACTTTCAGAAATAAAAGTTAATTGTGATTCTGACATTGTAATAAATCTGAATATGAGATTATGCCTATTTCTATCTGTCTTTCTATATCCATTGGATCTTTCTCATTGATAATATTATGTCCATTCTTTGTCTCTTCTTTCCTTCTTCCCTTTTTGTTTTCATAGCCAGGCTACTACGAGCCTGAGCCAAATCTCATAAGAGATGAACGTACGTTGGAAATAAAATTGGGCATAATATATGATTTGAACATAGCCAGCGCTAAAATTGGGCATAATATATGATTTGGACATGACCAGCGCTAAAATTGGGAAAAGTATTAAATTATGTATAATTGGGCATAACTGGTTTGTAACGGATTTGAGGGCATAACACATGTTGTATTTAAAATATAAAGTGTATCGAACATATGACTTGAGATTTGAGGCATAAAGTATATTGGACATATGACTTGGGATTTGGGGCATAAATTGAAATGTAAACATGTAAGGCATAGTACATGATGTGGTTTAAGACCTAAAACTGGGGCATATTATATATGATATATAGCTTAGAAGAAGGAGATTATTGTGTACAGTGATAAATGGCTTAGGCATGAAAACCTATAGTAAGATGGGGATAACTTTTAAATGTAAACACGCCTAAATTGGGATTTTGGGTAATTGGCATGCATTATAATTAAAGGCTATAATTTGGCATAGTTTATACTGTGAATCATGATTGGGGGTTTTGGAGAATATTTTGTACGGTGCAATATGACTAAACCTTAGGACATGTGTTATATCGTGATTTTTTGGGCATGACTATTATTACAAATTTGGGAAAATTGGGTGTAACCTATTTTGAGTAATAACTTGAATTTGAATTTATGGGGCATAACTTGCAATCAGGTTTGTTGGGGTATAACTTGAGAATTGGAACATGGCTAGTTTAGTGAATTTGGGATGATTAGCGTATAAAATCTAGACTTGGACATGTATGGTAAATATGCTAAAAGATAAACGTGCCATTCGAGGTTAGATTGAGTTGCGGTGTAAAACAGCCCGGAACCGCCCGACACATCCAGTAACTGCAACAGCACCTATCTAATGTGAGAGGTTAGTGCATCATGACCAAGAAAAACCCGAGGTTAGATTGAGTTATGGTGTAAAACTTCCCGGAATCGCCTGGCACATCCAGTAACCGCAACAACATAGATCTAATGTGAAAGGTTGGTGCATTAATAAATCAATTAATGCAAATGAACAAGACATGTTAAGAATGATAGGGTTAAGTTAACTACACTTAATCGCTATAACATGTTAATTAGACAAGAAGATGGGGTTAAGTAAATTTAGAACACTTAACCATTATAACATGTTAATTAGACAAGAAGGTGATGTTAAGTAAATTTAGAACACTTAACCGCTATAATACGTTAATTAGACAAGTGAGCAGGGTTAAGTTAATCAATACAACATGATGAATGAGAAGGGTTAAGTTAATAAGAAACACTTAACCAATACGACCTGATGAATGAGCAGGGTTAAGTAAAAACAAGGGAGCAACACTTAACCAATATAACAGGATGCGTAGAAGGGTTAAGTTAACACAAGAAGGCAACACTTAACCAATGTAACACGACAAGTGGGTGGGTTAGGTAACTTGAATTGATTGATGACACTTAACCAATACAGCATCATGAACGCGTGGGGTTAAGTTAATAAGAAATACTTAGGCAATGTAACCTGATAAACGAATGGGGTTAAGTTAATGGGAAATACTTAACCAATATAACCTGATGAATGGACGCGGTTAATTTAATAGGAAACACTTAACCAACATGACATGATGAGTAGGTGGGTTAAGTTAACATGAATGGGCAACACTTAACCAATATGACATAACGTATCGAAGGGTTAAGTACGTATCGGGTTGGTGGGTAATATTAGTAAATATAGGCCCACAAACTTAACCATTAAGTAAACATGTTTGAATCAGTGGGGGGGGGGGTTAAGTACATATCGGGTTGGTGGGTAATATTAGTTAATATAGGCCCATAAACTTAACCAATAAGAAACCCTAGTAACGGAGACCCATTTCAGCAGTAACCTACATAGATGTATCAAGGTACCCTGAAACTAGGCAGGGTGGGGCACGATTACTAGGCTGATCATAAGCGATCAAAATAGCGGCAGGGGGTACGTCAGTGTAGGTTCCGACGGATTATGGGCATGCACGTACTCCGGAGCGGGAAAAGTAGGCACTGGATACTAGTAGTTATACACTGTGCATCTTGAATCGTGTCGGGTCGCTATCATATGGATTGATACACCTTATGGTAGGGCCAGCACAGGGTATCTACACGCAAGAGAGGGCCGATTGACACAGACACAAGGAAAGCTAATACGAGTAAGAAGCCGATCGATGGGGTAGTAAGGGTACATCTAACATCTTCATGGCAATTAGGTTGTTTGAGGTAAGATCCTCATACTAGATGTACACCTGAAGGCTACCACAATTGCAGGGACTGGGATCATGTTATCATATGATCATTTTATTCAGATTACTTGTTGGGACACTAGTTAGGTGGTGTAGAGATATAGAAATCGGAATAACAGGATATAGCGAAGCAGAGAAAGAGTAGAAGTGCATTCAGTTTATCTTGCCTTATCATATATACACTAATCCTATGTTATCTTGTTATCCTTGTTCTCACAGTATTATCTTATATTCATTTTATTCATGTCATGATGCTTTTACCTGTTTATATGCTGAAAGTCACTGGACTTACCAGACTTATGTCTGACTTAGTTTGTTTCTCCTCTTTTCTTCCATTCCCTCCCCCCTCCCCCCCTCCGGTTCACAGGGAGGAAATATTACCACTTAGCTCAGTTTTCTTTCCAAGCTTGAAGATAGTCGATGTATTGCTTTGGACTCTCTCTTCCACTGCTATGGCTAGTTCATGCTTTATTGGGGAATATCATTGTTATTTTTACGCTTCTTTTATACTTGGAAGTTTTTGAATCACGACAAAAGTTCTATGTATTGTTTTTAAGAATGATTGAGATAATTGTTGTAAAAGCTAGAATGAATCACCTTGTTTGTAAAATGACTTTATTTTCCGCTGCTTTATTTGTCTGTCTTGTAATTTATCTACATCTTTTACCTAAAACGCTCCAACGAAGTTAAGACATTCCCTTTGTGAGTGACCTTAGCGGAGGTGGGGTGTTACAACCTTCTTAGCTGCCTCCAAGGCAATCCTTCTTGAGATGTTCAATCTTGTGGCAGGGATAACACTTCTGCTCGCCGTGAGGACATTGATTCTTATAATGGATCTCCTCTCCGTAGTTAGAGCAAGTTACAACAAACTTGACCTTCTTCTTCTATCCTTCCAAATTAAAAGGTGGCTTCTTCTTGTTGTTCCATTTCTTCTTACCTCTACTGCTCGCTTGTGGTTTTGGCTCTTCCTTAAGAGCAACATCAGCTGCAATCTTAGATTTGGGATAGCTAATCACATGCCTTAGCGCCTTCCTAAATATTGACTCTAAGGTTCCCTCAACATGGTTCAAGAGCTTCTCTGCTAAATGATCATCTAAGCCAAGTACAAACTTCCTATTCTTTTTCTGTACGGTGTGGACGAGAAATATCTCGTACTTTGATAAAGTACCAAACTCAGCTACATATTAGTCATGTCCCCTACTTAACTCCAAAAACTTCCTAAACAAAGCCGACTTATCGATCGAAATAAAATTCGCCATAAAATGAGTCTTGAACTGATCCCAAGTGAACTCATCCTCATGTCTAGCAACCTTCACTGTATTCCACCAATTCATCGCTCATCCGTGGAGTTGTTGCGAGACCAACTTCCTTTTCATAGCATCTTCCAAATTATGATTAGCAAAGATTCGATCTCAAGTATCGAGCCAATCCTGAACCTCTATCGCCGATTTCGTTCCCAGAAAAGGTTTGCCTCTCAAGCTCGCAAAATCCTTATTAAGCTTATCGAAATCAGTTCCAGGCACCTGCGGTCAAGCATCATTCTTAGCAGTAGTGTTAGGAGTAGCTACTTGAGCATTCTGTAGCGTATTCCTCATGAAGGTATTAAACATGGTTTGCAAGTCGAGATTAGCAGCTTCCGAACCACTTCCTTCCTTAGTTACTGAATTCAGAATCCCTGCAACACTTCTTGTCAGGCGTCTCATCCTTCAATCAGAAATAGAGATGATAAGACTTCGTGTAAGGAATTGTACTTGACTAATGCTCGTGCACTTTAACCTATACTATAATATACATAGACTTTTGCAAACCAAAATATTTTTACAAGTGCGTGCTCCCGTATATGTGTACTCGCGATTTATCCTCAATGTTAAAAAATGCAACTTTGCTCTTATACCAAATGACAAAACCACCCTACACTTCCAATACCCCGGACAATGTAAGGTGGCCATTTAAGAAGGAAAGAACTAAAATTGTGCATAAGTTATCATATATCTCATAGCGCATGGAATAAAATATAATAATAAAACTAACTGATATAAAACAGGCGAGATAATAAATAACCTAAATGAATCCCAATAATCAGAATAACAGATTCAAAATGGTAAAGCACAATATCACATAGTTATACAAAGGAAATAACTCCAATGGAAACTGTCTCTAAAGAAAAAAATAAAGGTACTACTGAGCCGCATAATAGTGAACAGAGAAATAAGACAGAGTACATATAAATAATATGTGGATAACCTCTTGCTCGTCTATCAGTCAGCTACTCGTGCTCACTCCTAACATGCTTCTTATCTGGTAATGTGAGAGCACCCTGAGTAATAAGAAGAAAAACATAAAACTCTAGGTCAGACAAAATCCGATGCGAGCGATAAAATCTCAAGTATAGAAAAAAAATGGAATGCGCAGTATGGTAAACCATACCACCTATCATTGCATCCAAAGAGTTAGTACATAAAATATATACTACTCTAATAGAATCAATAATATGAGTGAACTCTACGTTTGAGTATTGGGTTGTCTAAATGTCTACATGAACACAATCTATCTCTTTGTTAATGCTACCTACATCTAATGGCATCCCTAGGGTAATAAATGATTAAGAAAGCATACAAACATCATCCATCCTCACGTTCACTCACTCAATGCGTTGGATATGTAGTACGTTCAGTTCCACAGTAGTTGTAACCCTATTTCTCAAAAATGCAAGAATTGGAGAGTAGGCGAAATGAGAGTTTAGATGGAGTTTAACACTAAAAAAATGTGAGTTGTCGACGTAACCCATAACCACCATTTTATTTTGTTTTAACAAGCTCACACAAAAAGTTATGGGAACACAAATGAACAACTTATATTGTCTCTTTGTAAAACTATAACAATGCCAAACTTTTCTGGAATAACAAAAAATGATTTTGGCACCTACATCCACTTGTTAAACCCAATTTGATTTGTACTATATACCCCAATCTTTGATTCTTCATAGACACAATCATACCACATTGTTACATACATTTCATACTAGAGTAGCAATTGTCAATCGTGGACTCACGTACAAGCTAATAAGGATTATCAAGTCTTTGATTATGAAGGTTCGATTGATTAACAACAACCCAGTACATAAAATTACCATCCCCGGGCATGTCTTCCAACCCAATTATATGTAGCACATACATTCCAACATTTGTAATAGGTAATACACATCAACTTAGTTGTTCTCACTTACTTTATTCTTGGCATTTCTTGTTCTATAAAAAAAAATGAAAGTGTGATTTAGGTCATAAGACAACGATGCTTCAACATGTTCAAATTAGGAACGATTTTTTTATATGTCTTTTCTTTTTTCTGATGTTCTACTTTTTTAATAGCAGCCACGGGAGATTCTAAATTATTAGTTATTTAAAGAAATGCAACCATTTTCAATTCACTTTGTTACATTAAAGGGAGACTAATCATAACTACTTTCCAAAGCTTGAATTTCAAGAGATTGTAGAGATTAGGAGTCGAATAATGTAACTTAGGAGGAGTGCAAGATAGCTACTTTCAAAATGAGTCTATACCACTAAGAGGAATGAAACCATGTGAATGTCTAAGGTCTACAAGCATATGTGCACAAGGCAGTCCATCCTCTTTCCATAACACACAACTACAATTATCTATACTCAAGATGACATTTGTAATGGAAGATATTTCTTGTAATAGTAAATCTAATGCTTTGTGAGATGCATATCTAAAAAATTCTTTAAACATTGATTCGGTTCGAAAGCGATGCATTATTTTAGATGCACTTATTTCAAATGAATATTCGATCGCAATTTATACGTACTCAACACATCGTTGTGCATTAGTCCAATATTGCACAAACCTACCTATAGCTGAGTCAAAATAAAGTTTCAAATGGTGGTGTGCACTTTCAACTATGCTAGTTGGCACATTATCACAGTGCTTAATTTTATTAGTCCACGCTAATATAAGCATTTCTTTATTTTCGCTTAACCAATTTTTCAAGACGTGTGTGATAGATTTTCTATGTTTCACAAGCCATGCATTACGAAACGATTTTAGATTTCGATGGTAGTCTTCTTCATATAATGAGTTTATCACATTCATCCGACCGCCCCAAAAAATTTTTGTACTCCTTTTTTCTTCGTCCTCTTAGACTACCTCTTTATCACCAATCAATACATGTTTATTTCTTATAAAATCAAGTTTCCAACTAGCTTGAACATTCTTTGAAATTTACCATGCATGAAGAATAAGATGGCCGCTAGAAATACGGTAGCCACTACATTTGTAAGAGCAAGATCGAAATCCATTATGACAACACCTAGAAATTATTTGTTTTTGTAACACATCCATATACATTCAATTGCCCATATGCAAGATTCGGTTGCTTTGCAACTTATAAAGAATTAGTACAATGGTAAAAGAAGCCTCCGTTGATATTTGCGACACTATATGAAAACCTGGTAATTTATATCGATTTGTCTTAAACAAGCAATCCAAGAACAATATTTGATGCAGACATTGTGTAACACCCCATACCCGCTAACGTCACTCACTAAGGGAATGCCTTAACTTCGGTGGAGCATTTTAAGTGAATATAGAACAGAAAAATTACAACAAGACAGATATAAATACTTGAAAATCTAAAACATCATTTCATTGCAGCAGAAGGTAAACATGTTTAGTTACAACACCATAAAGAGTCAATTACTAAATATCCATCCTGATAAAAACAAAAGTACATAATCCCACTACATAAACAATAGCCATAATAGAAAAGATAAGCTGGGCTTTACATCACAGTCCAAGCTCCAAAAGATAGATAAAGAAATCTGATCAAAGCCCACTAGTGCTAGGCCCAACCTGAGGACCTGAGGGGAAAAAAGATAAAAACAACGGGGTCAGACATAAGTCTGAGTGAGTCCTATAACTTTAACAACACAATCATTAAAGTAATTAGGGTATGATATAAACTTGGTACGGGATGACTGGGGATAAATGACTACACTAAGTAGCCAACTAGACATAGGATGAACTAAGATAACGGTAAAGACGCATCTACCCACCCAAGGGTAATTACTAACTGCACCACACCAGTCATTCCTACTTAAAGGTTGATCCCACCCAAGGACTTAGAAAATTTACCCAGTAGTTTCGTGTACCCCTAGCTGACTACATAAGTGCCGTCTGCCCCTATCTCCACTAGGTGTACCCACTACTCTCCAAGCGATCGGCTCCCTACCATAGATACCCGTGCTGGCCCCACAGTGGGGTGTATCACTCCCCAAAGTGGCAACCCGATACAACCAATGGTGCACGGCTTATACCTACACGATGCAACAACGTCTTACCTACCAGCCCGGGTCCACACACGCATATGAAACCCGTTGGACTTGCGTTGCCACCGCTAACCCGTTTTGGCCTCTTATAGTCAAGCCCAGTACGCGTGTCCCGTCCTCGACATGGGTCGAGCCCAATAAGATACATATGGGTTACTGGTTGAAATGGGCCCCCACAAGCTACCCACCTAAGCTTGTCCCTTTATCTAGTGCATCCCACTTAACCCTTTAATTACATGTTTCCACTTGGTTAAGTATTCTAATCGTATTTTCTATTGCCACCCAAGGCAACCCACTAGATTTCCACATGCCACCCAAGGCACTTACTTGATTTCCACATGCCACCCAAGGCACCCACTTAACCCCTCATGCCCCACTACATGCTTATCTGGTTAAGTGTTTCTTAATTGATTAAGAACGTAACCGTTGTAAAGACCTCCCACATTAGACTATCTTTTATGGCAGCTGGATTTGCCGGTCGGGTCCGGGCAGCCTTACGCCATAACCGAGTCTAACCTCGTGTCTCTACACTTGTCACGTATTTAGTTTGTGTCTAAGACCTCTCACATTGGGCCAATCATTTGTAGCCGCTGGATTTGTCGGTCGGTTCCGGGCAGTCTTATGCTACAAAAGGGTCCAACCTCGTGTCTTAGTCGATTAATTACACCTAATTAATCCCCCCATAATTTGTAATAATTATCCCTAATTAATTACAAATTTTACGATGTACATAATTGACTCAATTATGTCCATCCACTTTATGGTATGCATAATCATACCAACCATTTCATTAACATGAATATTAGCCCCATCGTTTCCCACGTAATTCGCTAACATGACATAAAAGGGAAGATTCATCACAAATACAATGGGTTCAACTTGCATAACATTAGCATCAACATGGATTTTAAAGGTGTCAACATGCATATAGCATCAAACCCAACTAGCATAAATAATCAACCCAAACTTGCATGAATCACATATGTCATAAAAAGGTTAACTTGCATAAGATACTTATGTCATACAAAGGGGTAAACTTGCATATGTATGTATGATATACAAAGGGGTTAACTTGCATATGTATGCATATCATCCAAAGGTGTAAACTTGCACATGTTACTTGCATATAATCAAACACCAAACTTGCATAACATGTCATATATGAACTTGCATATAATCAAACACCAAACTTGCATAACATATCATATATGAACTTGCATATAATCATACACCAAACTTGCATAATCATGGTGTCATAATGGATCAATGTTTATCATAGCAATTTGCATAACTAGCATCATGAACACATAGCCTAACACTTGCATAACTTGCATAACATCATGATCATATAGCATATAACTTGCATAACTTGCATAACATCGTGAACATGTAGCATATGACTTGCATAACTTGCATAACATCATGATCATATAGCATATAACATGCATAACTTGCATAACATCATGAACATGTAGCATATGACTTGCATAACTTGCATAACATCATGAACATGTAGCATATAACTTTGATAACTTGCATAACATCATGATCACATAGCATATGACTTGCATAACTTGCATAACATCATGAACACATAGCACATAACTTGCATAACTTGCATAACATCACAAACACATAGCATATGATAACATAATCTTGCATTGATCCACATTCATAGCCATAACCTCATTATATCCTATCATAATCATTTCAACAATTGGTCATTAAGGCTATAGAAACTCACAACTTGTTGATTAGCACTCCTAAGAAGAAGATTAAGTTGCTAGAGTTTATTAGAGGTTGATTTGAGAAGCTATCTTCCTCTTTAATTTAATGGAGGCTCCTTCAAGTTGCATTTTGACGGCATAACGGTGTTGTATCTATTTTTAGTATGAATTAGGGTAGTCTTAGGGTGTATATATAGAGTAGTTAGGTGTTTTAGGCCATTAGATTAACCCTAAATCAGATTAGAGCCGTCAGATTTCGTCCTAGCAACCAAGCACAGCACAAAAGCCATCAGGTTGCACCCAGGTCACACAGACCGACAGGGGGGGTCGACCCCTGTGTCGACCCCTGGGTCGACCCCTAGGGAGGGGGTCGACACCCATGTCGACCCTAGGGTCGACTCCCTCTGCCTGGCGGGAATTTTCCCGCCTCTTCTGAAATGTTTGAATTTTTATATTTAATCTGTTTTGAATTTCTGAAAACTTCTTCGGGCCTTAACTGGGTCATACGGACTCCGATTTTCGAAAACTCGAACTCTATTTCACGTATTTTTCCGAGACGAATGCAATGGCATAGCCCGTTTCCCCTGATTCAGATTTTAAAATTTAATTCTGCCCTGATTTATATTATAGCAAGTTATTCAACATACGGGGTGTTACATTCTCCCCTACTTAAAGGATTTCGTCCTCGAAATCTCTAAGTCAAGAAGAACGTATCCTACCATCCAAACAACCATCTACTAAACCATCAAACACTGGCATCCATTGTCCTTAGAGTTTCTAATGCTGTATGAGCATATGCAAAAAGTGTGTGTATATGTTCCTTGTCTAATGCAAAATCAGGCGGTCTACTGATTCAGTTGACCTCCTTAATGCAAACCATGATAGTGTCGTGCATCCAATATGTATGCGAAAGAACCCTATCGACACATACTATTTCTACATGAGTGCACAATCATTCACCAAAATGCATCATCCATATGATAGCACAACCATTATACATCCATAAATATAGCTACCTACACACAATTATATGCAATATGCAATATGAAGTGATTGAGCCGATCTAGTGTCTAAAGTGTGTATATGCATCCACGAGCAACCACTAGCAAACACTTGCATCCACACGCATCCATCAATCATAACATGTCTCAAACACATGTTTCAACCATAGGTTTACCCTATCTAAAGGTCAAAGGTACTAATGAGAGGACATACTAATGATAAGATAAGCACTAGACAAACGATAAAGGAGAAGTTAAAAGACATACCCTCAAAAAGGAATGGGTATAGTGAGCGCATCTTCGCTTCTGTCTCCCAAGTAGCATTGCTCTCATCCTCTCCCCATTGCACCTTGACTAGTCGCACCTCTCTGTTCCTCAACTTCCTAATCTCTGACCCAAGGATGCAAGTAGGAGCTCGTCGATTAGTCGCATCACGCTCTACCTCCAGTCTCTAAGCAAGCTCAGCTCTACCACCTCCGCGGTCTCATGTAGGCACTTCCTCAAATGTGACACATGGAATACATCATGTACCCCACTAAGTCTCTCGGGTAAATCCACTCTATATGCCATCCGTCCAATCCTTTCCTTAATAGGAAACGGCCCAACAAATCTTGGTGCTAACTTCCCAACGGACCCAAAGCGAACAACATTCCGTAATGGAGATACTTTGACAAAGACTATGTCCCCAACATCAAACTCCAGATCCGTCCTTCTCTTATCCGCGTAAGATTTCTGCCTGTCTTGCACCGCTTTCATCCTTCTTCGAATTAAATCAATCTTTTCTGAAGTCTCTCTAACCATATCAGGCCCAAGCAAGATCTTATCCGTAGATTCCCACCAACATGTAGGTGATCGACAAGGCCTTCCATAAAGAGCTTCGAAAGGAGCCATACCAATACTGGACTGAAAGCTGTTATTATACGCGAACTCCACCAATGGAAGATGCTCTTCCCATGTACCTCCAAAATCTAAGATACAAAGCCTCAAAAGGTCTTCCAGAACACGATTCACCCTCTCGGTCTGGCCGTCCGTTTGAGGATGATATGCGGTGCTCAAACACAACTGAGTCCCCACTGCTTCTTGCAAACTCCTCCAAAACTCGCTAGTGAAGATAGGATCTCGATCACTCACTATGCTAGAGGGTACCCCATGCAATCGAACTATCTCTCGAAGATAAACTGAAGCTAGCCATGGAGCAGTCCTCTTGCTCTTCACGGGTATGAAATAGGCACTCTTAGTAAGTCTGTCTACCACAACCCAAATTCCCGTATTACCCTTCCTCGATCTAGGTAATCCATCAATAAAATCCATCGAGACGCTATCCCACTTCCATTGCGGAACTTCTAATGGGTGAAGCAACCCACCAGGTTTCTTTTGCTCCGCTTTCACTTGTTGGCACACCAAGCATCTAGCGACATACTCGGCCACATCTTTCTTCATACCGGCCCAAAAGAAAACTCGCTTCATGTTTTGGTACATCTTGTCCCCACCGGGATGAATGGTCATCCTAGAACGGTGTGCATCATCAAGAATAGCCTTCCTCAAACCCTCGTCTTGCGGTACACAAAGTCTACCGTCTCTACGCAAGCACCCCCTATCGTCTAGTGTGTACCTACTCAAATGGCTGGACGACTCCCCCCTTATGAGCCTCTCTACCAACTCAACCAACTGTGGGTCGTCCCGCTGTGCCTCGCCAATCCGTCCCAAAAGAGTAGGTCTGACCTCCAAGGATGCTAGCAAACCGGGTATGTAGTCAACGGAAGGTCTGAAATCAAACATCGAGATAAATTCCAAGCTTCGTCGTTCCACGAACAATGGACTCAAGGACAACCTTTTTCTGCTCAAGGCGTCCGCCACCACGTTACCCTTGCCAGGGGTATACGCTATCTCGAAATCATAGGATGCTAAAAACACCATCCACCTTTGCTGTCTCAAATTCAAATCCTTCTGAGAAAACAAGTACTTCAATGATTTGTGGTCAGTGAACAATTCGAACCTCTCTCCAAGAAGATAATGGCGCCAAATCTTAAGCGCAAAAACAATAGCGGCCAACTCTAAATCATGGGTAGGGTAATTTTTCTCATGCGCTCTCAACTGCCTTCCACCATAGGCTATTACCCTTCCCTCTTGCATTAAGACTGCGGCCAGTCCAGTCCCACAAGCATCGGTATAGACAACAAATGGCTTACACCCATCTGGCAACACTAAGACTGGAGCTGTGGTTAAAGCTCTCTTTAACCGTCGGAACGCATCATCACAATCTACGTCCCATACGAAGACTAGATTCTTCTTCGTCAAGCGAGTTAATAGGGCTGATATCTTCGTGAAGTCCTTGATGAACTTCCTATAGTAGCCAGCCAACCCCAAGAAACTCCTCACCTCGGTAGCATTCTTCGGAACCTTCCAATCTTGAATGGATACTACCTTCGCGGGATCCACAGCTATCCCCTCCTTGGAGACCACGTGCCCCAAGAACCGCACTTCCTTCCTCCATAAGTGACATTTAGAGAATTTAGCCTTAAGGCTATGCGCTCGAAGAGTCTCCAACACTTCCCTAAAATGTAGGGCATGCTCTTCTTCACTCTTAGAAAAGACTAAGATGTCATCCACAAAGACCACCACGAACTTATTAAGGTACTCCCTGAACACCCTACTCATCAAATCCACAAAGTATGCAGGGGCGTTCGTCAAACTAAATGGCATCACCAGCCACTCATAGAAACTATCCGGAGTCCTAAAGGCAGTCTTGTCTATGCTATCCTCAGCCACTCTCAACTGATGAAACCCCGTGGCCAAGTCCAACTGCGAAAATACTAAGGCGCCAACCAACTGATCAAAGAGATCATCAATTCTCGGCAATGGGTGTCTATTCTTCTTTGTGAGCTTGTTGAGTTCTCTATAGTCTACACAAAGTCTGAGGGACCCATCCGCCTTCGTAGCAAAAACTACTGGAGCACCCCACTCCGATATACTTCGTCTTATGAACCCCTTCTCAAGCAACTCCCCTACTTGCTTATGGAGTTCCCTCCTCTCACGAGGAGCCATGTGGCGCACTGGTAAAGATACTGGTTTAGCATTGTCCACCAGATATATTCGGAAGTCTATCTCCCGCTTCGGAGGTAAGCCCTTCACCTCCTCAAACACATCCGAGTATTCCCGGACCACTCTAACAGATCGCAAACTCTCGACCGAAGCGTCAAGCGAACTTAGCATAACAGAATCCATGGGATTACAAGAGATCTCGAGAGTGTTACCCAAGCGGGTCATGAGCCTAACAACTCTCCTTTCGCAATCAAGAACGGCACCATTACTGGATAACCAGTCCATGCCCAAAATCAACCCATAGCCAGTGAAGCCCAAAACAAAAGCATCACATCTAAACTCAACACTAAGTATAGAAATCTTCAAACCCAAACATATCATGGACAGATAAGTGGAGCCCCCAATTGGGTTTGAAACAACCAAGGGATCATCTACTAGACTGGTGTCTAAGTGCAGTGACTCAACTAATGATGATGAGATAAACGAATGCGATGCGCCAGAGTCAAACAATGTACGGACATGATGATCAAACAGAAAAACCTGACTTTCAACGGAAATAGTTCTACCTCTTTCTTGAATCGATGGAACCGCGAGAGCCTGAACTTGCCCCCTTGCCTGACCTGGTGCCATAAGAGCTTGCACCTGTCCCCCTGAGGTAGATCCCGTCCTTTTCCCCTTCTTAGGACAATCCTTCACTAGATGCCCTGCTTCACCACAGTGGAAGCAACCCGTCTTCTTCTTCTTTCGACAATCTTTGCTTAGGTGGCCTGGTGTCCCGCAATTGAAGCACTTCTTCTTCCCCTTGCCACCGTTGCCTTTCCCACCCTTGCTTTGCTGTTGCTGTTGAGGTCTCTTTTGATCTCCTTTCTTCTCGGGTGCCTTATTAGCATTGGGACCCTTCTCTTCCTCATGCATGAGTGCCATGTCTACTAGCTTCTCAAAGGTGCCCCCCATAGGGATGTGAGTCATAGCCAATCCATGCATCGGTTCATTCAAGCCTTTAACGAACCTCAAAGCCTTCTTCTCCGGTGTATTCACCATGTCTATGCCAAACCTTGCCAATTGATTAAACTTGTTGACATATTCCTTTACTGATAGGTTTCCTTGCTTTAGGGTCAAGAACCTTTCCATATACAAGTTTTCCTCCGCCCTTGAGAGAAACTTTGCCACAAATCTTTGCCTGAAATCCGCCCAAGAGTCAACAGGGCGCTCTCCATTAGTGACCTCCCACCAGAATGAGGCCTCTCCCTTCATTAACCAAGCAGCTAACTTGACTTTCTTTCCTTCTTTCATCTCAAAGTTATCTATCAACTCTTCCACCTCCTTAAGCCAATCTCTAGCTTCCACAAAAGTTTCTGATCCTTGAAAAGGTTTCCCTTCCATAGCCTTAAATTCCTTGCAAGTCTTAGCAAAAGTATCCGTGCGAGGAGGAGGAGGGGGAGGAGGAAGATCGAGTGCTACTGTTGGTGGAGGGACATTTGCTGGACCCGCAGTGGCGGCCCTAGCCTCTATCAATCTCCTATACCATACTGGTATCGTCACACCCTCCGGAAAGTTAAGATCCTCAGCCATGCTGAAACGAAAAAGGAAAGATTCAAAACAGAGAATTCGAAAGATAAAGATATGGCTATTGGGGATTATGCTTTTCTTTCAAAAACTTTTCTCTTTAAAGACATGTTTTTGAAAATACTTCTTCCAAAAATGTTTTTAGAAAAATAGTTTTCTAAAGAAATTTATCTATTCTGGTAACCTTCGCTCTGATACCACGTGTAACACCCCACACCCGCTAAGGTCACTCACTAAGGGAATGCCTTAACTTCGGTGGAGCATTTTAAGTGAATATAGAACAGAAAAATTACAACAAGACAGATATAAATACTTGAAAATCTAAAACATCATTTCATTGCCGCAGAAGGTAAACATGTTTAGTTACAACACCATAAAGAGTCAAGTACTAAATATCCATCCTGATAAAAACATAAGTACATAATCCCACTACATAAACAATAGCCATAATAGAAAAGATAAGCTGGGCTTTACATCACGGTCCAAGCTCCAAAAGATAGATAAAGAAATCTGATCAAAGCCCACTAGTGCTAGGCCCAACCTGAGGACCTGAGGGGGAAAAAGATAAAAACAACGGGGTCAGACATAAGTCTGAGTGAGTCCTATAACTTTAACAACACAATCATTAAAGTAATTAGGGTATGATATAAACTTGGTACGAGATGACTGGGGATAAATGACTACACTAAGTAGCCAACTAGACATAGGATGAACTAAGATAACGGTAAAGACGCATCTACCCACCCAAGGGTAATTACTAACTGCACCACACCAGTCATTCCTACTTAAAGGTTGATCCCACCCAAGGACTTAGAAAATTTACCCAGTAGTTTCGTATACCCCTAGCGGACTACATAGGTGCCGTCTGCCCCTATCTCCACTAGGTGTACCCACTACTCCCCATGCGATCGGCTCCCTACCGTAGATACCCGTGCTGGCCCCACAGTGGGGTGTATCACTCCCCAAAGTGGCAACCCGATACAACCAATGGTGCACGGCTTATACCTACACGATGCAACAACGTCTTACCTACCAGCCCAGGTCCACACACGCATATGAAACCCGTTGGACTTGCGTTGCCACCGCTAACCCATTTTGGCCTCTTATAGTCAAGCCCAGTACGCGTGTCCCGTCCTCGACATGGGTCGAGCCCAATAAGATACATATGGGTTACTGGTTGAAATGGGCCCCCACAAGCTACCCACCTAAGCTTGTCCCTTTATCTAGTGCATCCCACTTAACCCTTTAATCATGTTTAATTACATGTTTCCACTTGGTTAAGTATTCTAATCGTATTTTCTATTGCCACCCAAGGCAACCCACTAGATTTCCACATGCCACCCAAGGCACTTACTTGATTTCCACATGCCACCCAAGGCACCCACTTAACCCCTCATGCCCCACTACATGCTTATCTGGTTAAGTGTTTCTTAATTGATTAAGAACGTAACCATTGTAAAGACCTCCCACATTAGACTATCTTTTATGGCAGCTGGATTTGCCGGTCGGGTCCGGGCAGCCTTACGCCATAACCGAGTCTAACCTCGTGTCTCTACACTTGTCACGTATTTAGTTTGTGTCTAAGACCTCTCACATTAGGCCAATCATTTGTAGCCGCTGGATTTGCCGGTCGGTTCCGGGCAGTCTTATGCTACAAAAGGGTCCAACCTCGTGTCTTAGTCGATTAATTACACCTAATTAATCCCCCCATAATTTGTATTAATTATCCCTAATTAATTACAAATTTAACGATGTACATAATTGACTCAATTATGTCCATCCACTTTATGGTATGCATAATCATACCAACCATTTCATTAACATGAATATTAACTTCATCGTTTCCCACGTAATTCGCTAACATGACATAAAAGGGAAGATTCATCACAAATACAATGGGTTCAACTTGCATAACATTAGCATCAACATGGATTTTGAAGGTGTCAACATGCATATAGCATCAAACCCAACTAGCATAAATAATCAACCCAAACTTGCATGAATCACATATGTCATAAAGAGGTTAACTTGCATAAGTTACTTATGTCATACAAAGGGGTAAACTTGCATATGTATGTATGACATACAAAGGGGTTAACTTGCATATGTATGCATATCATCCAAAGGTGTAAACTTGCACATGTTACTTGCATATAATCAAACACCAAACTTGCATAACATGTCATATATGAACTTGCATATAATCAAACACCAAACTTGCATAACATATCATATATGAACTTGCATATAATCATACACCAAACTTGCATAATCATGGTGTCATAATGGATCAATGTTTATCATAGCAATTTGCATAACTAGCATCATGAACACATAGCCTAACACTTGCATAACTTGCATAACATCATGATCATATAGCATATAACTTGCACAACTTGCATAACATCATGAACATGTAGCATATGACTTGCATAACTTGCATAACATCATGAACATGTAGCATATAACTTTCATAACTTGCATAACATCATGATCACATAGCATATGACTTGCATAACTTGCATAACATCATGAACACATAGCACATAACTTGCATAACTTGCATAACATCACAAACACATAACATATGATAACATAATCTTGCATTGATCCACATTCATAGCCATAACCTCATTATATCCTATCATAATCATTTCAACAATTGGTCATTAAGGCTATAGAAACTCACAACTTGTTGATTAGCACTCCTAAGAAGAAGATTAAGTTGCTAGAGTTGATTAGAGGTTGATTTGAGAAGCTATCTTCCTCTTTAATTTAATGGAGGCTCCTTCAAGTTGCATTTTGACGGCATAACGGTGTTGTATCTATTTTTAGTATGAATTATGGTAGTCTTAGGGTGTATTTATAGAGTAGTTAGGTGTTTTAGGCCATTAGATTAACCCTAAATCAGATTAGAGCCGTCAGAATTCGTCCTAGCCACCAAGCACAGCCCAAAAGCCATCAGGTTGCACCCAGGTCACACAGACCGACAGGGGGGGTCGACCCCTGGGTCGACCCCTAGGGAGGGGGTCGACACCCATGTCGACCCTAGGGTCGACTCCCTCTGCCTAGCGGGAATTTTCCCGGCTCTTCTGAAATATTTGAATTTTTATATTTAAATCTGTTTTGAATTTCTGAAAACTTCTTCGGGCCTTAACTGGGTCATACGGACTCCGATTTTCGAAAACTCGGACTCTATTTCACGTATTTTTCCAAGACGAACGCAATGGCATAGCCCGTTTCCCCTGATTCTGATTTTAAAATTTAATTCTGCCCTGATTTATATTATAGCAAGTTATTCAACATACGGGGTGTTACACATTATGCAAGAACAACACACCTAAGATGATTGAAGAATAAATCAGAAACTTTGTTACCAGTATAATCATCTCTATGTTGCATGGAATAATGATGACTACAAGCCAATTTTGTAAAAAAAAACTATGTAACTAGTCTACCCTCTATATGTTGTAGTTTAAGTTTCGCTTTTGCATTGTACACAATTCTTGTGGTTGACTGGTTGTCAGGGAGTCAAATTTTATGGCAGTTAACATATTTCATTGCCTAACTCCACTATATGCCATTGTTTCAACAATCCTAATTTCATGGATTCTTAGTCTCGCTACATATTGATGCCCATTTAACATGGTAGAAAGCATGTTATTGTGTCATCCATTCTTTACGTCTAGTATCCATCTTCCATCATATTACAACATACACTTAACTCAAATGGACAACCACATTTTCTACTTTTATTTTTCTCCATTTTTTGTTGAGATTTTGAAAAATAATTCTTTGCTCTATGATCAAAATTCATAAAGTAGAATTATCCAAGATCCTCTTCCGTTCGCGTGCACATTTCTCATTCTTGTTCTTTTTGTCACAATAGTACAATAAACAATGAGCCTACGAGCCATGCACCAATAATCTCTAACACTATCCTTTGACTCAGACACCTACATCATAAATCGCTAACATAAATCAATACAAACCAAGAACAATAATACCACTCTTAAATTTTAACATACCACATTAGTTGTGAAATGTGTAGGTAGATCAGGATAATCGCAAGACAACATGCCTACTTTTGTATTTCATATGTCCTTACAATATTTATTTTCAAATTCATTGGAGTCACTGTCTTCATGTGGTTAATTCTTGTACTCACCATTCTTCGGTATCTGTCCAGAAAAGAGGTTCAATGTCAACATGCAAAAAAAAAGGAAAAATAAATTTAGATATTTATTACTGAATTAGGCCACCAAGCTTAACAAAGGGGTACCGAATTAAACTCAACTAAGCGGCACCCATATTCTCTTTGTTATTGTCGAATCTTTGATCAACGTAATTCCTTTATAGGTTTAACCTTAAAATTCAACGTAATTCACTTTCCAGTCATTATTATATATTAAGGTTTTGTTTGAATCCGCTTAAATAAGTCATTTTTCAACTTTTTAGAATCTAAAACTAATTCGACTAGGCTTCCAAAAATGACTCATTAGTTGAATTAGGAAGTGGATCAACGTAATAATGACTGGAAAGTTGAACAATGACTCATTAGTCGAATTAGGGTTTGACCGTTACATGAAAAATTTAGACGATAAAGAGAATGTTAGTTATGTTAAAAGTGTTAGGTTAAAATTCAAAAAGTTATAATTGGAAAAGTATAATTTATTTTTAAGGGAGGGTCATTTTGTTTCAAACTCCTCGTAACAGTTTTTTTAATTTAAAAATATCATCCTCTCATAACCGTTTATGGAGTGTAAGTAACAATGGCTCTTTTCAATTTCTCTTCTGTGACCTTGGAAGTGAAGGCATGGTTAACCCTTGGATGGAATAGTGATTTACTTAAAAATATTTCAAACAATTAGTGAAATGTTGTTAAAAATGAAATATAAAACAATAGCTGTATATAATGCTGGAGAAGAAGAAATTAAGTAATACTTTACTGAATTTGTAAATTATAAATTGATTTTGAATTTTGTAACAACGTTAATAAGAAAACATTTGGATATAAAGTCTTGACATATTAAAATTTTGTATATTTTGAAAAGCATGTTTAGCTTTGTCCAGTGCTAGTTTTACGTTAATTGATACTTAATTTGTCATGATCTTCTTTTTTATTAATATTGATTGGTGTTTAACTTTGAAAGTTTTTCTAATCTTCATGAATTGTTCTATGTTATAAATTTGTAAATTATGGATTTCAAATATCGATGTTTCATTTTTTTATTGCTTGAGCTTTCACCAGTTGAGATACATTGACATATGTTTTATTTGTGCATTTCCATCGCCTCTATCAATGGTTCATTTGTTGAATAACCTCTATATTATGAACAAATTAGGGTTGTTAAGCGATGAAGATGCTAACATTGATTTGCCAAAATTATGCTTCAAAAGAGCTTTCTCTAAAAAAGATATTTCCTATTTTATTTGCATGAGATAACATACATTTGATTAGACTGGCTGAGAATGAGACAATGCATATTTCTCACCTTACATTTTGGTTAACTCGAATAGATTTATCCCTAATTGCTATATTATCATCTCAGAGTCATTTTCTTGTGTTAGTACTTAACAATTCTTAATTTATATCATATAAGGGTGCAAGACCGAAGTTTTTTCCATGGAGCCAACACAATTTCAAGTTTCATATATGGGGTTTCCTTAGACTTCTAGTACTAATTATATTTATAATTTAGTCACTAATGAGTTACAAATATAAAAAATTCACTTTCCAGTCATTATTATATATTAAGGTTTTGTTTGAATCCGCTTAAATAAGTCATTTTTCAACTTTTTAGAATCTAAAACTAATTCGACTAGGCTTCCAAAAAACTAAAAAAAGACTTATATAAGTCAATTAAAAATGAGCCTAAATGCTACAATTGGAATACAAGAAAAGCTACAGGTCTTTATTTTTAATGTTTACGTAAGAGAAGTCCCCGTAGAATTGATTTTCTAAGTTAGGTGTCTATTTTCGAAACAATGGAAAATACAAGACGCCTTGCACTTTTATGGTAGAAAATGCAAGTGTACTTGCGGTTTTCGGAAAAAAAAAATTGTAAACAACTATAAAATTCATAATGGAAAAAAACTGTAATTATTTACTAAAATTGTAACAACCTGAAATTCAACAACATGTTAAATCAAGAATCAAGGCAGAATTAAATTATAAAATCTGAATCAGATAAAACGGGCTATACCATTGCGTTCGTCTCGGAAAAATACGCGAAATAGAGTCCGAAATTTCGTAAATCGGAGTCCGTATGACCAAGATATGACCTCGTGAAGTTTCACAAAAAATTCAAAAACGAAAACAGATTCAAAATTTCAGAAATCAAGCTAGGCGGGAAAAATCCCGCCAGAACCAGGTCGACCTGGGGGTCGACCTCGGAGTCGACTTGGGTGGGACCAGGTCTACTAGGGAGTCGACCCCAAGGTCGACCTGGGGGTCGACCTGCCTGGTCGGCCAGGTGCATCTGTTTTGGCTCCTGGGTCCTGTTTTGGAGGCTTGTGACGATTTTTGAGGGCTTGGATCTATCTTAGGGTTAATCTAACGGCCTAAACTACTCCTAATCTCTATAAAAAGACCCTAAGCCTACCCTAAAACCCTCATAATTCACTCGTGCCACGAAGTGCTGCCCAAATGCTGAGTGATCATGGCCTCCATCTCCAACTCCAAGAGACTATGCATGCAAATCGGATCCGAATTGAAAGGTGCAAGCTTGCTACACCAAATCGAGGCCAAACCAACGTTGCTATGGCGATTTCATGACGGCTCTTCATCAAAGGAGCCACCTTTCTTTGTCAAAACGATTCATGCTCCTAGCCCTCTTGCCACGCTATGTAAGTTCTAGCTACTTGTAGATTCTAACGGTGGTTCTAATGTGACACGGGATAAAATGAGTTGTAACATGAGTATGTTAACCCATGTAAACCTAGTTTGCCGCTTTATCATGAACATATGACTTTGGGTTATGGCTTAGAGACTTAATCATGCCACTCATGTTATGTATAACCTAGTATATCTTGCAAGTTTGAATCTTTATCTATGAAATGCTAGCATGAACCTTTGGGAACCATTTAACTTGTGAGACATTGGCAAAGATTTGACTTTGGGGCTTATGCATGTAAATGAACCCAAACACCTTATGTATCATGCATGTTTGTGGCCAAATCCTCTTGTGAAACTATGCATGTTTGTGGCCAAATTCCCTTATGATACTATGCATGTTTGTGGCCAAATTCCCTTATGATACTATGCATGTTTGTGGCCAATATGTTGGCATAATACCCTACTATGTGACTCGCTTCCACTTGGGTTGGAAATACGTTTGGGTAGTTTAGGAAGAACGTGGGTATGACATGAAAAACTTGACATATGGCTTACATGAGAACATGACATTCATGATACATTTAAATAAGGTCATGACACGTGGGAAAACATGGAACTTGAACTAGACATGGGTGGGTTGTAAGTGTAAAAAGACACTAGACCAAACATGAAAGTGGCCAACTCGAGGTTGGGTTGAGTTTGTAGCATAAATCTACTCGGACCCGCCCGGCTTAACTAGTGGCTACAAACAATAGGATCCAATGTGAGAAGTTGGTCATGTCGCGCATAAGACCCGAGGTTAGACTAGGTTGTAGTGTAAAACTACCCGGACCCGCCCGGCTTAACTAGTAACCACAACAAGGTCTAATGTCAGAGGTTGAGAGTGCATTAATTTAATTAATGCCACATGATAAGGTTAAGTAAATTTGACTAATGACACTTAACCGATATGACACGAATGGGTAGGTTAAGAGGGATCGGGCTTGCTTTCTTAATGACACTTAACCATACAAGACAATTAGGGGATGGGGTTAAGTAATTTACACTTAATTAATCCGACTTGGTAATTAGATGGGGTTAAGTAACTTAGACTTAACTAATCTAAACATGGTAATTAGATGGGGTTAAGAAACTTAGACTTAACTAATCTAAACACGGTAATTAGATGGGGTTAAGTAACTTAGACTTAACTAATCTAAACACGGTAATTATATGTGGTTAAGTAACTTACACTTAACCAATCTAAACGCGGTAATTCGATGGGGTTAAGTAACTTATAATTAACCAATTATAAATGATGATTTGATGAGGTTAAGTAACCTACACTTAACCAATCTAATATGTGGACCTGGTAGGGTTAAGTCACAAGACCTTTTAAATTAGGCTTAGCCATTGTGTACGATTGGTGTATGGGGTTAAGTTAACCTATACTTAACCAATCCGACTCGATAATCTGATGGGATTAAGATAATCTATGCTTAATCAATCTAACATGATAATCCGATAGGGTTAAGACAAATAAATACTTAACCAACTTGATTTGATGGGGGTTAAGTCATGAGCTTCTTAGTACACTTAACCAGCTTGTAGGGCTAAACCTTGAACTTGAGTACTTAGCCAATCTTGTCATGATTCGTAGGCGGGTTAAGTCATGAACTTGGATAACCACACTTAACCCATTTGGCAAAACCCTAGCTCAGGGGACTAGGTTGAAAATCGTGGTTGACAAGGATAGCGGGAAGAGAAGCTAAGTGGTAAACCTTAGTTAAGGACAACTAAGTAATAATTCTTAGCCAAGGACGTGGGACTAGTTCAGAAATAGATGAGGAACCTGATACGGTAGGTCATCGCTTAGTATACGAGGAGGAGCAACTTATCTGACTTGGATAAGGGCTCCAGCGAACGGGGTGACGAAGCGGTAGCTTCGGGGGACGTGAGGGTACTCTTGGTATCCCTTTGTGAGGTGGCAGTTGGTCCATGAAACCCGACCTCACAGAGGTTAAGGTCTGCGGTAGAAGAGCCAAGAGTATGCCTTGGTTGATATGCGAGCGACCTAAAGACTGAGATGGATTAGCGTGGAGTCGACGATACTTGATTTTGCCCCGGGATAGCATGTCGCCGACTACCTACCATCTTTAGTCAATCGTGTACGTACGGAAAGGCAGGGAACTCCCAAAAGACCATATACTAGCTATCAAGTTATGGGTGAGGTTGGCTATCTAGAAGTGGGCATCGATGGGCCTTAGTGTAGTTCTCATACATGATTTTTCTTGGATTGCATTTCAGTAGTTGAGGGAGGGGTCACGTGGGACCATAGCCACGGGTACAAAAACAGACCTTGACATCTGCATCAGCAGACGACTTAAAGCTCCCGACCGAGTTCCGTATTTCTTGATTTGCCCTGGCACGGAACTCGGATGGCACATTGAGGAACATGTGCGACTAGACATGGAAAAACGGTTCACGATACATACGCGGGATAAAGGGCGCGGTTGACGGGTGGCATAATCCCTAGTGGCCCTAGGTGGCTGAACCCGAACCGAGACACGGAAACATTCATTAGGTAGCATAATCCCTAGTGGTCCTAGGTGGCATAAATCCTAAGTGAACGCGCGATAGTTCATGGTAAGGAAACATAACTAGATCAAGGGTAGCAGTCCAAAATAACCTCAAGGATAAAACGTTTACATGGGAAAGCCCGTATGGCCTACGGCAAAGGACTGAACTTATACATGGAAAGAAACATACGAGTTGGGAAAACCTACATATGCTATATATTAGGTTGACATGGACCATTACATGACATTGGGTAAGGGACATTCATAGTTAACACATGACGCGGGTTGGGATACTAGTATGAGAGGTGCAGAGCAAATATACATGATAGATACCTTGTGATAGTATACTTGATAGGAACCTGACGATGTGATACATTGATCCTTGACACCGTAGTTTATCATGATACCTTAGTTTACCTTGCTACAGTAGTTCATCCAGTTATCTTGGTTGAGCTTATCTATTTGGTGTCATCCTTATGTTTACTTTCAGTTTATGCATGTCATGTTACCTTTACCTGTTTTTATTTTGGAAGTAGATAGGACTTACCAGTCTTTATGAATGACCCCGTTTTGTTTCGCCTCTTTGTCTTCCGTCCCCCCCCCCCAAGGTTTCAGGGAGGAAACAATGTTATCTAGTTCGGATTTCTTCTGCTTGAAGGTCATCACGCATGGCTTGGACTTTTCTTGGCTATGGCAACTTTACTGTTTTACTTGGGGAATAATTTATGAAATGGTTTTATGCTTCTTTATTATTGCAAGACAGGTTTTGATGTATTCTGATGTAAAAGGCTTTAGACCTTATTTTATAAGGTAATGAAATTTGTTTTACTTCCGCTGTTTTATATATATATGTTCTGTCTTGTAATATTTCTGTGCATGTTTACCTCGATAATGCTTCACCAAACCTAGTGCATTCCCTTTGTGAGTGACCCTAGCGGAGGTGGGGTGTTACATTTGGTATCAGAGCAGAAGGTTACCAGACTGGGCAAAAGTTTTTAAAAACCTTCTGAAAACTATTTGAAAAACCGTTTACAAAGAAGCATTTTTCAAGAAAAGTTTTTAAAGGCTATTCCCCAAAAGCCATTAGCACTATCCTTTGATTTCTGTATTGAATCTCTTTTCCTTCTTTCCTCCATCGGTAGTCACAGTAGTTCTAACTGTGACTAATCTTTATCTAGCCACGTAGGTGTTTTCCGTACGATGGAGGTGGTTCTCGAGAGACCTGTTGCCGTGGTACAAGGAAGGATAATAAGAGTAAGGATAAAGGACGCGAGCTTAAGGATAAGCAACTGTTGTTATGGCTTAGTCCATCAAGGAGGACAAGGACAAGATCATCGTAGAGGGAAAATTGTACGCTCCCATTTCTAGGGTACCTAAAAGAAATGGTTCCGTTTCTGGTAAAGGTTTAGTCGTTCTATCATCCCGTCCAGACTTTGTCTTGATCATCGTATCATTTAAGTCTACTTGGATAGTCGAGTCTCTGCACCTTAGTACTAGCATGGTAAAGGATCCCAGTTTTGTCCCAAAATCTGGTTGGAGAGTCAGTCCATTTATTCATGACTTGTTGGATTTGAGAACGTCTAGGCCAAGTGTTAAGATTAGAAGCAATACTTCTATTGTTGAGCCATGGATGGATTCTAATGGTTATCCAGTAAGGGATACCGTTCTCGGTTTTGGAAAAGAGGGTAGTCAGACTCTTGGCTTGCTTTGGTAATACCTTCGGTGTCTCGTGTAACCTTTTGGGTTCTGTCATGGTTAGTTACCTAGAATCTCTTGATGCATTTATCGGAAATCTCTGATCCGATCGAGTAACGTTCGCCAATAAGGCGGATGGTTCATTCCGCTTGAGCAT
Source organism: Allium sativum (assembly GCA_030737875.1). Lineage (NCBI taxonomy): Eukaryota > Viridiplantae > Streptophyta > Magnoliopsida > Asparagales > Amaryllidaceae > Allium > Allium sativum. Next base: position 348,705,759 of record CM060920.1, read on the forward strand.
GGGTTATAGGAATCACCCTAGTAAGTACACGTGGTAACATGGATTGGCATCGGTAAACGAGATCCAGAATTCACTAGTGAATTTTGGAGAGCTTGCATGAGCATGCAGATATGGTTGAGCCAAGTATACTAGGGAAAGAATAAGTGTAAGTGGAACGAGAGGCGACGATGAAATGAGTTCCAACTCATACCTTAGAAACATGAATCAAGGAGCTACGAAATCATGAAGTCAAAGGCTGTCAAGGCACAATGGAATTAAGCTCAAGGAATTGCGGCTTAGACGCGCGCATCATGTCTCTTTTTAAGAGTACATCTTTGATCCTTGGTCCACCTGTAGAGCTTGCTTGCATGCTTGGTGGATATCCTCTCGGTCCTGTTTCTGTTGCAAACCCCGTAAGGAGTTTGTCTTGTTTATTTCCTCGATCTTATCTTGGGAACCTTAGATAGAACTCTATGGATGTAAACATGTATTTGAAACATGTTATGATTGATGTGGTTGCAAATGGTTGCAAGTGGTTGCTCGTGGATGCGCGAATACACATTAGATACTAGATTGACGCGGTCACGTTTCATGTTGCATACGCATGAGTATTTATACTTGTTTATGGATGAAATTGAATGTGTTATCATGCGGATGTTGCATATGAATGAATGTTTGTGCATGCATATAGTACTTATATGACTAGGACTATTTGCATACATGTTGGACTCATGGCACTAAACATATTTTGCATTAGAAAGATCATCCAGGCCTGATCATTAGCATTAGCTAAGGAGCATATACACACACGTTTTGCATATGTTCATATGACATTAGAAATCATCTAAGGACAATGTTTGCCTGTAGATGATGTCTTGAGTAGATGGATGATGGATGGTAGGATACGTTCTTCCTAACTTGGAGATTTCAGGGACGAAATCCTTAAAGGAGGGGAGAATGTAACAACCCGAAATTCAACAACATGTTAAATCAAGAATCAAGGCAGAATTAAATTATAAATTATGAATTAGATAAAATAGGCTGTGCCATTGCGTTCGTCTCAGAAAAATACGCGAAATAGAGTCCGAAATTTCGTAAATCGGAGTCCGTATGACCAAGATATGACCTCGCGAAGTTTCACGAAAAATTCAAAAATGAAAACAGATTCAAAATTTCAGAAATCAAGCTAGGCGGGAAAAATCCCGCCAGAACCAGGTCGACCTGGGTGGGACCAGGTCGACTGGGGAGTCGACCCCAGGGTCGACCTGGGGGTCGACCTGCCTGGTCGGCCAGGTCGGCCAGGTGCACCTGTTTTGGCTCCTGGGTCTTGTTTTGGAGGCTTGTGACGATTTTTGAGGGCTTGGATCTATCCTAGGGTTAATCTAACGGCCTAAACTACTCCTAATCTCTATAAAAGGACCCTAAGCCTACCCTAAACCCCTCATAATTCACTCATGCCACGAAGTGCTGCCCAAATGCCGAGTGATCATGGCCTCCATCACCAACTCCAAGAGACTATGCATGTAAATCGGATCCGAATTGAAAGGTGCAAGCTTGCTACACCAAATCGAGGCCAAATCAACGTTGCTATGGCGATTTCATGACGGTTCTTCATCAAAGGAGCCACCTTTCTTCGTCAAAACGATTCATGCTCCTAGCCCTCTTGCCACGCTATGTAAGTTCTAGCTACTTGTAGATTCTAACGGTGGTTCTAATGTGACATGGGATAAAATGAGATGTAACATGAGTATGTTAACCCATGTAAACCTAGTTTGCCCCTTTATCATGAACATATGTCTTTGGGTTATGGCATAGCGACTTAATCATGCCACTCATGTTATGTATAACCTAGTATATCTTGCAAGTTTGAATCTTTATCTATGAAATACTAGCATGAACCTTTGGGAACCATTTGAGTTGTGAGACATTGGCAAAGATTTGACTTTGGGGCTTATGCATGTAAATGAAACCAAACCCCTTATGTATCATGCATGTTTGTGGCCAAATTCACTTATGACACTATGCATGTTTATGGCCAAATCCTCTTGTGAAACTATGCATGTTTGTGGCCAAATTCCCTTATGATACTATGCATGTTTGTGGCCAAATTCCCTTATGATACTATGCATGTTTGTGGCCAATATGTTGGCATAATACCCTACTATGTGACTCGCTTCCACTTGGGTTGGAAATACGTTTGGGTAGTTTAGGAAGAACGTGGGTATGACATGAAAAACTTGACATAGGGCTTACATGAGAACATGACATTCATGATACATTTAAATAAGGTCATGACACGTGGGAAAACATGGAACTTGAACTAGACATGGGTGGGTTGTAAGTGTAAAAAGACACTAGACCAAACATGAAAGTGGCCAACTCGAGGTTGGGTTGAGTTTGTAGCATAAATCTACTCGGACCCGCCCGGCTTAACTAGTGGCTACAAACAATAGGATCCAATGTGAGAAGTTGGTCATGTCGCGCTTAAGACCCGAGGTTAGACTAGGTTGTGGTGTAAAACTACCCGGACCCGCCCGGCTTAACTAGTAACCACAACAAGGTCTAATGTGAGAGGTTGAGAGTGCATTAATTTAATTAATGCCACATGATAAGGTTAAGTAAATTTGACTAATGACACTTAACCGATATGACACGAATGGGTAGGTTAAGTGGGATCGGGCTTGCTTTCTTAATGACACTTAACCATACAAGACAATTAGGGGATGGGGTTAAGTAATTTACACTTAATTAATCCGACTTGGTAATTAGATGGGGTTAAGTAACTTAGACTTAACTAATCTAAACATGGTAATTAGATGGGGTTAAGCAACTTAGACTTAACTAATCTAAACACGGTAATTAGATGGGGTTAAGTAACTTAGACTGAACTAATCTAAACACGGTAATTAGATGTGGTTAAGTAACTTACACTTAACCAATCTAAACGCGGTAATTCGATGGGGTTAAGTAACTTATAATTAACCAATTATACATGATGATTTGATGAGGTTAAGTAACCTACACTTAACCAATCTAATATGTGGACCTGGTAGGGTTAAGTCACAAGACCTTTTAAATTAGGCTTAGCCATTGTGTACGATTGGTGGATGGGGTTAAGTTAACCTATACTTAACCAATCCGACTCGATAATCTGATGGGATTAAGATAATCTATGCTTAATCAATCTAGCATGATAATCCGATAGGGTTAAGACAAATAAATACTTAACCAACTTGATTTGATGGGGGTTAAGTCATGAGCTTCTTAGTACACTTAACCAGCTTGTAGGGCTAAACCTTGAACTTGAGTACTTAGCCAATCTTGTCATGATTCGTAGGAGGGTTAAGTCATGAACTTGGATAACCACACTTAACCCATTTGGCAAAACCCTAGCTCAGGGGACTAGGTTGAAAATCGTGGTTGACAAGGATAGCGGGAAGAGAAGCTAAGTGGTAAACCTTAGTTAAGGACAACTAAGTAATAATTCTTAGCCAAGGACGTGGGACTAGTTCAGAAATAGATGAGGAACCTGAAACAGTAGGTCATCGCTTAGTATACGAGGAGGAGCAACTTATCTGACTTGGATAAGGGCTCCAGCGAACGGGGTGACGAAGCGGTAGCTTCGGGGGACGTGAGGGTACTCTTGGTATCCCTCTGTGAGGTGGCAGTTGGTCCATGAAACCCGACCTCACAGAGGTTAAGGTCTGCGGTAGAAGAGCCAAGAGTATGCCTTGGTTGCTATGCGAGCGACCTAAAGACTGAGATGGATTAGCGTGGAGTTGACGATACTTGATTTTGCCCCGGGATAGCATGTCGCCGACTACCTACCATCTTTAGTCAATCGTGTACGTACGGAAAGGCAGGGAACTCCTAAAAGACCATATACTAGCTATCAAGTTATGGGTGAGGTTGGCTATCTGGAAGTGGGCATCGATGGGCCTTAGTGTAGTTCTCATACATGATTTTTCTTGGATTGCCTTTCAGTAGTTGAGGGAGGGGTCACGTGGGACCATAGCCACGGGTACAAAAACAGACCTTGACATCTGCATCAGCAGACGACTTAAAGCTCCCGACCGAGTTCCGTATTTCTTGATTTGCCCTGGCACGGAACTCGGATGGCACATTGAGGAACATGTGCGACTAGACATGGAAAAACGGTTCACGATACATACGCGGGATAAAGGGCGCGGTTGACGGGTGGCATAATCCTTAGTGGCCCTAGGTGGCTGAACCCGAACCGAGACACGGAAACATTCATTAGGTAGCATAATCCCTAGTGGTCCTAGGTGGCATAAATCCTAAGTGAACGCGCGATAGTTCATGGTAAGGAAACATAACTAGATCAAGGGTAGCAGTCCAAAATAACCTCAAGGATAAAACGTTTTCATGGGAAAGCCCGTATGGCCTACGGCAAAGGACTGAACTTATACATGGAAAGAAACATACGAGTTGGGAAAACCTACATATGCTATATATTAGGTTGACATGGACCATTACATGACATTGGGTAAGGGACATTCATAGTTAACACATGACGCGGGTTGGGATACTAGTATGAGAGGTGTAGAGCAAATATACATGATAGATACCTTGTGATAGTATACTTGATAGGAACCTGACGATGTGATACATTGATCCTTGACACCGTAGTTTATCATGATACCTTAGTTTACCTTGCTACAGTAGTTCATCCAGTTATCTTGGTTGAGCTTATCTATTTGGTGTCATCTTTATGTTTACTTTCAGTTTATGCATGTCATGTTACCTTTACCTGTTTTTATTTTGGAAGTAGATAGGACTTACCAGTCTTTATGAATGACCCCGTTTTGTTTCGCCTCTTTGTCTTCCGTTCCCCCCCCCCCCCAGGTTTCAGGGAGGAAACAATGTTATCTAGTTCGGATTTCTTCTGCTTGAAGGTCATCACGCATGGCTTGGACTTTTCTTGGCTATGGCAACTTTACTGTTTTACTTGGGGAATAATTTATGAAATGGTTTTATGCTTCTTTATTATTGCAAGACAGGTTTTGATATATTCTGATGTAAAAGGCTTTAGACCTTATTTTATAAGGTAATGAAATTTGTTTTACTTCCGCTGTTTTATATATATATATATATATATATATGTTCTGTCTTGTAATATTTCTGTGCATGTTTACCTCGATAATGCTTCACCAAACCTAGTGCATTCCCTTTGTGAGTGACCCTAGCGGAGGTGGGGTGTTACATTTGGTATCAGAGCAGAAGGTTACCAGACTGGGCAAATGTTTTTAAAAACCTTCTGAAAACTATTTGAAAAACCGTTTACAAAGAAGCATTTTTCAAGAAAAGTTTTTAAAGGCTATTCCCCAAAAGCCATTAGCACTATCCTTTGATTTCTGTATTGAATCTCTTTTCCTTCTTTCCTCCATCGGTAGTCACAGTAGTTCTAATTGTGACTAATCTTTATCTAGCCACGTAGGTGTTTTCCGTACGATGGAGGTGGTTCTCGAGAGACCTGTTGTCGTGGTACAAGGAAGGATAATAAGAGTAAGGATAAAGGACGCGAGCTTAAGGATAAGCAACTGTTGCTATGACTTAGTCCATCAAGGAGGACAAGGACAAGATCATCGTAGAGGGAAAATTGTACGCTCCCATTTCTAGGGTACCTAAAAGAAATGGTTCCGTTTCTGGTAAAGGTTTAGTCGTTCTATCATCCCGTCCAGACTTTGTCTTGATCATCGTATCATTTAAGTCTACTTGGATAGTCGAGTCTCTGCACCTTAGTACTAGCATGGTAAAGGATCCCAGTTTTGTCCCAAAATCTGGTTGGAGAGTCGGTCCATTTATTCATGACTTGTTGGATTTGAGAACGTCTAGGCCAAGTGTTAAGATTAGAAGCAATACTTCTATTGTTGAGCCATGGATGGATTCTAGTGGTTATCCAGTAAGGGATACCGTTCTCGGTTTTGGAAAAGAGGGTAGTCAGACTCTTGGCTTGCTTTGGTAATACCTTCGGTGTCTCGTGTAACCTTTTGGGTTCTGTCATGGTTAGTTACCTAGAATCTCTTGATGCATTTATCGGAAATCTCTGATCCGATCGAGTAACGTTCGCCAATAAGGCGGATGGTTCATTCCGCTTGAGCATGGGTTATAGGAATCACCCTAGTAAGTACACGTGGTAACATGGATTGGCATCGGTAAACGAGATCCAGAATTCACTAGTGAATTTTGGAGAGCTTGCATGAGCATGCAGATATGGTTGAGCCAAGTATACTAGGGAAAGAATAAGTGTAAGTGGAACGAGAGGCGACGATGAAATGAGTTCCAACTCATACCTTAGAAACAGGAATCAAGGAGCTACGAAATCATGAAGTCAAAGGCTGTCAAGGCACAATGGAATTAAGCTCAAGGAATTGCGGCTTAGACGCGCGCATCATGTCTCTTTTTAAGAGTACATCTTTGATCCTTGGTCCACCTGTAGAGCTTGCTTGCATGCTTGGTGGATATCCTCTCGGTCCTGTTTCTGTTGTAAACCCCGTAAGGAGTTTGTCTTGTTTATTTCCTCGATCTTATCTTAGGAACCTTAGATAGAACTCTATGGATGTAAACATGTATTTGAAACATGTTATGATTGATGTGGTTGCAAATGGTTGCAAGTGGTTGCTCGTGGATGCGCGAATACACATTAGATACTAGATTGACGCGGTCACATTTCATGTTGCATACGCATGAGTATTTATACTTGTTTATGGATGAAATTGAATGTGTTATCATGCGGATGTTGCATATGAATGAATGTTTGTGCATGCATATAGTACTTATATGACTAGGACTATTTGCATACATGTTGGACTCATGGCACTAAACATATTTTGCATTAGAAATATCATCCAGGCCTGATCATTAGCATTAGCTAAGGAGCATATACACACACGTTTTGCATATGTTCATATGACATTAGAAATCATCTAAGGACAATGTTTGCCTGTGGATGATGTCTTGAGTAGATGGATGATGGATGGTAGGATACGTTCTTCCTAACTTGGAGATTTCAGGGACGAAATCCTTAAAGGAGGGGAGAATGTAACAACCCGAAATTCAACAACATGTTAAATCAAGAATCAAGGCAGAATTAAATTATAAATTCTGAATTAGATAAAATGGGCTGTGCCATTGCGTTCGTCTCAGAAAAATACGCGAAATAGAGTCCGAAATTTCGTAAATCGGAGTCCGTATGACCAAGATATGACCTCGCGAAGTTTCACGAAAAATTCAAAAATGAAAACAGATTCAAAATTTCAGAAATCAAGCTAGGCGGGAAAAATCCCGCCAGAACCAGGTCGACCTGGGTGGGACCAGGTCGACTGGGGAGTCGACCCCAGGGTCGACCTGGTGGTCGACCTGCCTGGTCGGCCAGGTCGGCCAGGTGCACCTGTTTTGGCTCCTGGGTCTTGTTTTGGAGGCTTGTGACGATTTTTGAGGGCTTGGATCTATCCTAGGGTTAATCTAACGGCCTAAACTACTCCTAATCTCTATAAAAGGACCCTAAGCCTACCCTAAACCCCTCATAATTCACTCATGCCAAGAAGTGCTGCCCAAATGCCGAGTGATCATGGCCTCCATCACCAACTCCAAGAGACTATGCATGCAAATCGGATCCGAATTGAAAGGTGCAAGCTTGCTACACCAAATCGAGGCCAAATCAACGTTGCTATGGCGATTTCATGACGATTCTTCATCAAAGGATCCAACTTTCTTCGTCAAAACGATTCATGCTCCTAGCCCTCTTGCCACGCTATGTAAGTTCTAGCTACTTGTAGATTCTAACGGTGGTTCTAATGTGACATGGGATAAAATGAGATGTAACATGAGTATGTTAACCCATGTAAACCTAGTTTGCCCCTTTATCATGAACATATGTCTTTGGGTTATGGCTTAGCGACTTAATAATGCCACTCATGTTATGTATAACCTAGTATATCTTGCAAGTTTGAATCTTTATCTATGAAATGCTAGCATGAACCTTTGGGAACCATTTGAGTTGTGAGACATTGGCAAAGATTTGACTTTGGGGCTTATGCATGTAAATGAAACCAAACCCCTTATGTATCATGCATGTTTGTGGCCAAATTCACTTATGACACTATGCATGTTTATGGCCAAATCCTCTTGTGAAACTATGCATGTTTGTGGCCAAATTCCCTTATGATACTATGCATGTTTGTGGCCAAATTCCCTTATGATACTATGCATGTTTGTGGCCAATATGTTGGCATAATACCCTACTATGTGACTCGCTTCCACTTGGGTTGGAAATACGTTTGGGTAGTTTAGGAAGAACGTGGGTATGACATGAAAAACTTGACATGGGGCTTACATGAGAACATGACATTCATGATACATTTAAATATGGTCATGACACGTGGGAAAACATGGAACTTGAACTAGACATGGTTGGGTTGTAAGTGTAAAAAGACACTAGACCAAACATGAAAGTGGCCAACTCGAGGTTGGGTTGAGTTTGTAGCATAAATCTACCCGGACCCGCCCGGCTTAACTAGTGGCTACAAACAATAGGATCCAATGTGAGAAGTTGGTCATGTCGCGCTTAAGACCCGAGGTTAGACTAGGTTGTGGTGTAAAACTACCCGGACCCGCCCGGCTTAACTAGTAACCACAACAAGGTCTAATGTGAGAGGTTGAGAGTGCATTAATTTAATTAATGCCACATGATAAGGTTAAGTAAATTTGACTAATGACACTTAACCGATATGACACGAATGGGTAGGTTAAGTGGGACCGGGCTTGCTTTCTTATTGACACTTAACCATACAAGACAATTAGGGGATGGGGTTAAGTAATTTACACTTAATTAATCCGACTTGGTAATTATATGAGGTTAAGTAACTTAGACTTAACTAATCTAAACATGGTAATTAGATGGGGTTAAGCAACTTAGACTTAACTAATCTAAACACGGTAATTAGATGGGGTTAAGTAACTTAGACTTAACTAATCTAAACACGGTAATTAGATGTGGTTAAGTAACTTACACTTAACCAATCTAAACGCGGTAATTCGATGGGGTTAAGTAACTTATAATTAACCAATTATACATGATGATTTGATGAGGTTAAGTAACCTACACTTAACCAATCTAATATGTGGACCTGGTAGGGTTAAGTCACAAGACCTTTTAAATTAGGCTTAACCATTGTGTACGATTGGTGGATGGGGTTAAGTTAACCTATACTTAACCAATCCGACTCGATAATCTGATGGGATTAAGATAATCTATGCTTAATCAATCTAACATGATAATCCGATAAGGTTAAGACAAATAAATACTTAACCAACTTGATTTGATGGGGGTTAAGTCATGAGCTTCTTAGTACACTTAACCAGCTTGTAGGGCTAAACCTTGAACTTGGATAACCACACTTAACCCATTTGGCAAAACCCTAGCTCAGGGGACTAGGTTGAAAATCGTGGTTGACAAGGATAGCGGGAAGAGAAGCTAAGTGGTAAACCTTAGTTAAGGATAACTAAGTAATAATTCTTAGCCAAGGACATGGGACTAGTTCAGAAATAGATGAGTAACCTGATACAGTAGGTCATCGCTTAGTATACGAGGAGGAGCAACTTATCTGACTTGGATAAGGGCTCCAGCGAACGGGGTGACGAAGCGGTAGCTTCGGGGGACGTGAGGGTACTCTTGGTATCCCTCTGTGAGGTGGCAGTTGGTCAATGAAACCCGACCTCACAGAGGTTAAGGTCTGCGGTAGAAGAGCCAAGAGTATGCCTTGGTTGCTATGCGAGCGACCTAAAGACTGGGATGGATTAGTGTGGAGTCGACGATACTTGATTTTGCCCCGGGATAGCATGTCGCCGACTACCTACCATCTTTAGTCAATCGTGTACGTACGGAAAGGCAGGGCACTCCCAAAAGACCATATACTAGCTATCAAGTTATGGGTGAGGTTGGCTATCTGGAAGTGGGCATCGATGGGCCTTAGTGTAGTTCTCATACATGATTTTTCTTGGATTGCCTTTCAGTAGTTGAGGGAGGGGTCATGTGGGACCATAGCCACGGGTACAAAAACAGACCTTGACATCTGCATCAGCAGACGACTTAAAGCTCCCGACCGAGTTCCGTATTTCTTGATTTTCCCTGGTACGGAACTCGGATGGCACATTGAGGAACATGTGCGACTAGACATGGAAAAACGGTTCACGATACATACGCGGGATAAAGGGCGCGGTTGACGGGTGGCATAATCCCTAGTGGCCCTAGGTGGCTGAACCCGAACCGAGACACGGAAACATTCATTAGGTAGCATAATCCCTAGTGGTCCTAGGTGGCATAAATCCTAAGTGAACGCGCGATAGTTCATGGTAAGGAAACATAACTAGATCAAGGGTAGCAGTCCAAAATAACCTCAAGGATAAAACGTTTACATGGGAAAGCCCATATGGCCTACGGCAAAGGACTGAACTTATACATGGAAAGAAACATACGAGTTGGGAAAACCTACATATGCTATATATTAGGTTGACATGGACCATTACATGACATTGGGCAAGGGACATTCATAGTTAACACATGACGCGGGTTGGGATACTAGTACGAGATGTGCAGAGCAAATATACATGATAGATACCTTGTGATAGTATACTTGATAGAAACCTGACGATGTGATACATTGATCCTTGACACCGTAGTTTATCATGATACCTTAGTTTACCTTGCTACAGTAGTTCATCCAGTTATCTTGGTTGAGCTTATCTATCTGGTGTCATCCTTATGTTTACTTTCAGTTTATGCATGTCATGTTACCTTTACCTGTTTTTATACTGGAAGTAGATAGGACTTACCAGTCTTTATGACTGACCCCGTTTTGTTTCGCCTCTTTGTCTTCCGTTTCCCCCCCTAGGTTTCAGGGAGGAAACAATGTTATCTAGTTTAGATTTCTTCTGCTTGAAGGTCATCACGCATGGCTTGGACTTTTCTTAGCTATGGCAACTTTACTGTTTACTTGGGGAATAATATATGAAATGGTTTTATGCTTCTTTATTATTGCAAGACAGGTTTTGATGTATTCTGATGTAAAAGGCTTTAGACCTTATTTTATAAGGTAATGAAATTTGTTTTACTTCCGCTTTTATATATATATATATGTTCTATCTTGTAATATTTCTGTGCATGTTTACCTCGATAATGCTTCACCAAACCTAGTGCATTCACTTTGTGAGTGACCCTAGCGGAGGTGGGGTGTTACAAAATTTTTACCAAAATAGCAATTATTATTATTTATGAATTAAAAAATAATTTTTAAAATTTTTCCTTTTTGTAAAGTGCAAGTTAATTTGCACTTATGTAAGAAAACAACAAACTAGTTTGCAACTTCTAATTCTAAAAATAGAGATATTATTTGTTTATTCTTGCTATAGTATTTTGTTATAACCACATTAGAAATAAGGACTTGGTGGACACCTTTGCAAAACGTATCATTTCAAGTTTAAAAAAGAAAGGCATTAGTTCGCACCTTGATAATACTTATCTTGCTGACCATTAAAAGTCAATAAATGCTTATTTGTAAAGGCATACATGTGTGATGTTGTGCTATAGTTACTCTTATATGCAACTATTCACTAATTAATCACAAGAGTTTGTTAAAGGATCGTACATTCAAGATTTCGAACAGTACATCTATATATTCATGATAATTTTGAACATCGGTACTCTTTCATAAAATTAGTTCCAAATTCTTGTTAAAACATATTTAAATACATTTTTACAATCAGTCCTAACTATATATCTTTAATTTATTCATAATAATGATTATATCAATAATAATATATAATATCATTAGCTCTATGTTATACAACTTTATCCATAGATATTTTTTTCGGATAATTATTGTTATGTATTGACGTTGTCTTTAACTTGACGAAAAAGAACTAGATTTTTGTGTAGAACACGAGTGAATTTAGATTTATTGTTCTGAAAGAGAGGTTATGAGTGCAATAATATTTATTATTCCTAGTGGAAGAAATATCTTTTTCTTTGAAGATGTGGAAGCATTATATATTATTGGATTACTTCATGCTGTTTATGGACACGAATCCTTGAAGTATCTTTTGCTTATAGGGATCTCAACCTTCGACCTCAGCATTGGTTAGAATTCTTGACCATTAATGAATTTAATATTTCCTATACTCTGAGAAAAGGAAATGCAGTTTGTCAATGCATTAAGCATAAGGTATGCTGCATTAAGATTAATATTCTTAGAGTGGAAGAATGTGGAGTATATATCTGGATTTTATTTTAGGCTACATTGTTTGCTCGAGCCTGAAATATTATCAATTTTGTCAATCAAACCTACTCTTATAGGAAGGAATTGTATAAACTAGAATGAGATGCTAAGCTAGTTAGGATCATAGCAAGGATAAAGGTGGGATTAGGATTTGAAGACATGAAGCAATAAGAAACTTACCAGGATAATTAGCTACATAAGAAAGCGAGATTTTTTGTTCTTGATGTTGATAAACTGTAAGATGAAGTGTTAAGAGAGTGTCATCATTCCAGATTTAACTACTTGTCCTGGCCGTAACAAGATTTTTAGAAATATGAGATGGACATACTACTAGGAAGGAGAAAGGGGAATATTAAGAAATTCGTCTCAAGTATATGAACTTTCAATTAGTGAAAGCCAGATAGAAGAAGCCTAGTGGATTACTATAACCATTAGGAATTCCAAAGTGGAAAAGAGAGCAAGTGTCTATAGATTTCATAGATAGGTTACTAAGAAGTACAACAAAATATGCTAATATATGGATGGTAGTATATCACTAATACCAAAAAAATTATAACTGTCGAGTCTAACATGATGACATTCAAGTTAGTTGAGCTGTATGTAAAATGGGTTGTACAATTAAATTGTTTGTCGAAGAATATTGTAAGCGAAAAAGACTCATTGTTTACCGGTGGATTTTGAAAAAGCTTGCAGGAAGTATCGGGGAACCAAGTTACATACACCCATAAATGGAAGGGCATACCGAGAGAGTGAGTAGTGTATTGGAGGATCTTTTACGAGCCTATAGCATAGAATTTGGAAGGTCTTGGGATGATCATCTACACTTGGTGGAGTTTGCATATAACAATAGAAATCAATCAAGTATTAGCATGATTCTATATGAAGCACTGTACAGACGACCTTGCAATGCACCTTAAAGTTTGTGAAGATAGGTGAGTGGTGATGTTTAAGTTATTTATGATTAAAAGTCATCTTAGAATATTGATATCATATGTTAAGGAATGAAGACCGCTCAGGATATTCAAAAGAGTAAAGCCGGTAGAAGAAGAAGAGATACAGAATTCTATATTGAAGATATGGTATTTGTGAATATTTCTCATTTAAAGAATGTGGTTCGATTTGGAAGGAAGAGAAAGTTGGCACCAAGACATGCATAACCGTTTCCAATAACAGAGAAGATAAAGTTGGCACCTATGGTTGGCTTACCTCTGATGATGGCGGTCATGCACAAAATTGTTCATATTATCTATTTATATAGGTTTATACACAACACGGGCATAGTGGTAGCAATAGATCAGCTACAAGATGCAGAGGATGAACCCGAAACTCGTAGATCCTGTAATACTCTTCAAGTTGTTGACTACGACACGAAATCACTTAGGAGAAAATAGTTAACTAACTGAGGTGCGATAGAGCGTATATGACATCGATTGTATATGGGAAATTGAACAGGGTACGAGGACGACATATCCAAAGCTTTTTAGTGGTAAGACCTATTTATCGAAATACTACTTTAATTATTATATCTTATAATCGTTATATTGGAATTTTGCATGCTACGTTTTTGTTATTTTGGTTGCATGACTACTTGGTCGAAGTGTTCGATGATTGATGGTGGCCATTAGGCATATAGAATTATTGTGTTTGATTAAGTTTGTATTGTTTGATATTTCAAGGGATAAAAGGAGGGAAATTGTAACTACTTGTACCTTGCATGTCGAAGGATGTAAAATAATTTCATTTAATTAATATAAGATAATACAACTACAATTTTGGAATATGACTTTTGAGTGTATTTTACACATTTGTAATTTTTTCCAAATTTTTGTACAACTATTTTGATCTTGGAAATCTTATGTCAGCTATGGCTTTTGTTAAGTGCCGAATTAGAGGCTTTAGCCTATTTCGTTTATCTCGGATGGTGGTTCTCATTCCATGGAGCGACCATATAGGAAAATTGGATACACGGTTAGAAAGATATGACTGTTGTAAGTTATTTTTTTTTTAAATAGAATTCAAGTGTAATTAATAAATATAATTAGAAGGTTTGTTAGTCTAATTGTTAAAACCTATAATAAGGGATGGGATAGTTGAATAAATGATCTTGCTCTTGTTCTAAAGAAGCTCCAAACTCAAGATTGCCCTAGCTCTCCATTAATTCATATAGATTTCATCCTAAATCATATCAAATTGCTAATTATAGAATGGATCTTCATTTAGAAGATTGTGCTCGTCGTTCTACTATCTTTAAAGTGCCAACAGTTGTTATGTGGATTAAAACTATCGTAGATTTGTTTAAATTTAGCGATTGGTGAGTTGTTATGACTTCTTACTTAATTGTTAGGATTATTTGTTAAAATTATGTGATTATATACTAGAATGGTAAGAACTAATATGAATTTGATTAAATCTAAAGTAAATTTCTAAATTGAATGCTAATACAACCTAATTACATGTTTCATATGCATATAATTCAAATTGGTTTAGATTTCATCCTGTATGATAAGAAAGTGATTACTTCTAATTTTCAAGTTTGAGTTGGAAGAAGTTGTATGTTTTGATTCAATAAATTGTTGCTATGTTTGTGTGAATGCTATGTTTTGATGTTATGAGTTTGTGCAATGAATTCTTGGATTGTTAGATTGAAGGATCGAACATATCAAAAGCTAAGTTAGTCGGAATTAAATGAAACTTGGAGGATAAGCTATGCAGTATGGCGCAAGGAAGTTTGAAAAATCATGCGGCCATTGAAGACTAAGTGAAGACTATATACTGAGTCATATATAACAAGTCATTATTAAGTTATAATGGCATAGGCAATGACGTTTATTTTGGTTTGGATGGGTAGAGTATGGTTCATAAAGATGATCTATGGCTTGGTCAAAATTGACAAGGTGTAGACGGGTTTGATGAGTTAACTTCTATAGCTTGAAGAAAGAAGCTTGGAAGAGAAGATCGAGATGCTACGAGTGATATTCGGGGTCGATAGCACTAAAGATGAGGGTGCAGGAGGGTGGGAAAAGGGGCATAGGGATTTGCCTAAGTAATTGAATCGATAACGAGTCATGAGTATGACATGGTACCGAGTCATGGTGGTGAGTTTGGTGGGCATGCGACTCTTAAGGCTTTATGTAGGGATTCGGTATGTTTCTTTAATTGACGACCTGTATTTTGAGGAATTAAAGATGGCAGCTAAGGATGTATGACTCTATGAATAATGGACTAGATTGAGTGAGTATGGCTTGTTATCTAGAATTAAGATGAGAAGCCTCACATGTTTGGAATTCCAAGGGATGGTTGATAAATTAAGTGTTATTGTTGTAGTCGAGGTAGATGTATCATATAGCGGGGAGCCTATGGATGTGTACCGAGGATATGTATATTCTAGATCGCTATATGAGTCTATGTCTAGCTTCGAGCAGAGTCGTATGCACCGAGCTTCAGACTTTGAAGGTATGGAAATGCAACGAAAACCGAGATTTCCATTAGTCTCCCAGATTTGAAGTTGGTAATACAAGTTACCATATATTCTAGGAATGTATATGGTAATAACTAAGTTTGTTTTGATGGACGCTACGGTTGCTCTCTTGAAGGTATGGGTGCTGGAGAATTGAGCTGATTGAAAAACTAATGATTGTTACTGATTTTTTCCCAATATTTTGATAAATTAAACCAAACCTAGTTACTGTAACTTTTATGGATCCTAGATCGCTATGGGTGCTGGAGAATTAGGCTGATTGAATTCTTCAATCCATTATATGTACAATGCCTTTATGTTATTGTTTAACTTCGTTATATGTATTGACTCTATAGGTGCAGGGACAAGTCATGTGTAATAACCCGGAAATCTGAGCCAATTTAAAATTTTTATTTTGGCAATTTTAGTGAATTTTGATCATTTAAAATATATTATTTTAAACAATAGCGACGAGAAATTGATTTTGAATAGAATTCGAACGTATATATTTATATAGATCGTCGTTAGAACATAAATAATTATTTATAATTATAAAAGGAATTGAAAATGGCACGGTAGTTCGATAATTCGATTTCAAAATTCAAATGAATGTACCGGGTGCAAAATAAACCGGATTTTAGTGAAACCAAAAATATTGGAATCTATTTGAGAATATCTTCCTAACGAATCCGAAAAATTGAAATTTCATAGCGGGAATCAAAAGATATGTCCAGTTGAAAATTCAGAATAGTCGTTATGGAATTCTGGCCCTTAAAAATGGGAATTTTGCAAACGACCTCGGTTTTCGACGAAACCACTTTTGTTGGATCCGCGATGTCAAGTTATTGCTAGGTTTCAAATTTCGTAATTTTACGAATCAATATGTGAGCGTAGCAAAGGAAAACGCGTTTGACCAGTTTCCGTTGATTTTAATCGACTGGAAAATGGCCATTTTTCAAAAGGTCTCATAATTTGACGAAATTAGTTTTGTTAGGACCGTATCGTCGATACGAAGCTAGAAAATATTTTTTGGGAATTTTTCTAATTAGTATGTGGCCCCGGTAAATTGAAATGCGCATTCAAATTGAATATATATATATATATATATATACATATTTTAATTTTGACGAAACCTGACCGTAACGGCCGAATTGGCTTACGTAGCATATCCCATTATGTTCGGAATGGGGGTAATTAGCTAGGGGTGATAGTCGTTGGGCTCGAAATGAAGTTCGAATGAAAAGTCAAACGATGGAGAAATTAAATAAAAAAATAAATAAAATAAATTAAACCATGTATGCCCTTAACCCCCTCACATTCTTTCTCCCTCCTCCCGTTCAGTTGAAATCGAAGTAAATAAAAAAAAACTCATTCACCTCTCCCTCACCCGCCACCCGCTTCCACCGCCCACGATCGCCGCTCCCCCTTCCTCCTCCTCCTCCAAGCTTCCCCCCTTCCTCGCTTCCCTCCAACCTCCTCGTGCGCAGCGCCCAATCCGAGCAGCCCAGTCCCCTAAATCGAACGAGATCCGCCCCCACTGCTCCGACCCACCGCCTGCGCCAGAGCCTCCGTGAGTCCAGCCCCTCCCCCTCGATACCCAAACCGCCACCGCCGCTGAGATGGCCTCCGACACCCCCCATGTCGGGCGTGACACTCCTTTCCCCCTTTTTGAAACCCTGTAAGTTTTTTTTTCTCCTTTTCCTTAGCTGATTTTAATTTTAAAAAAAATAACAGTAAGCCTTATTTTTATTTTTTTTTATCTTGAAAATCAGTTTTTATTTAAACTCTGATTTTATTTATAGCAGTTTTTATATTAAAAACATATTTTTAAATCAGTTTTTATATGTATATAGAGATGAGAAAGACTGGATTTTTTTATACATACATTAACAAGAGAAAGTTTCGATTTTTATATAATCAAATGTTCGATTTTTATTATGAGGTGGGCGTGGTAAATATTTGATTTTTTATCTATATAGAAGAGAAATGAAGGTATAATTTTTATAACACGAAAAGGTTTGATTTTGCAAAGTAGAAAGGTTTGATTTTGCAAAGTAGAAAGGTTTGATTTTTCAAAGATTAAAAATATAATTTTTATATAATAGAGAAGTTAAAAATATAATTTTTATACTAGTGGCATGTCAAAAATATGATTTTTATATAGGTATGATAGTAAAAATATGATTTTTATATATGTTGTAGCGAAAAGATTTGATCTTTATAAATATAGTGGAGTGATAAAAATATAATTTTTATTATGAACAGCGTAGTGAAGACTGCATTGGAATTTCAGTTAGATCCAGATGGTTCAGCAGTTCAAAAGCAAAGCATGGCGGAGTGGAACCCTCTGTGAGAACTTCTCACCTTTAACTTTCTTTTTCTAGTTAAAAATATATACTAGGATGCAGACGGTGTTTAGTAGCACCCGACACCCATCGTCCACAGACCATGGACGGCTTGTATGCTTGTTTGTTTGATTTTGATGTGTAGTTGATTGTGTGATGTGATGTGAAACGAAATAAAATATTTTATAGTGGAATATATTATATAGTTAAAAATAGAATTTTTAACGTGTATATGAAATGAAATAAATTAATATAAACAAATCGAACGATTTCTCTATATACACACATTTGACTGATATTGATTAGGACGATAAATTTTACACATCGCCCAACTGCACAAGTAAAATATGTGTTTGATTGTTTGAAACCCCACACGGGTATTGGGATGATAGATGACATACACTAATCCCAATAATTAGCTGTATGTCGATCGATTGATTGACAGGCTGTTATAAGCGTTAAATATTTATATTTGATGCTTATACAGTGTAGAACGCACTCTGGATGATGGTTGATTATTTACCGTTGTTATTTTGTACATGTGTTGTAGAAAATCCATATAATTAACATTATATGGTAAATGATTGGGCCTCATTCCAGTTTTGAAATAGAATATCTGAATAGAAATATTTGAAAAGAGATATTTGAAATAGAATATTGGAAAATAGAAATATATGAAGTCGTGTTGATTAGATTGACGCCATTTTGATGTGAACGATATTTATATCGATTTTATTCATTTTTAAATGAATATTGAAAAGTGATTTAAATAATCGAATTGAAACTGAATTGAATAGAATTCAAATCGAATTAAAATTGAATTGAATAGGAATTCAATTCGAATTGAAATTGAATTGAATAGAAAATGAATTCGAATTAAACTGAATAGAATTGAAATTCGAATTAGATTGAAATAGAATTGAAATCGTTTTGAATTGAATTTAAAACGTATTGAAATTGAACTGAAAATCGATTTGAATTGAAATCAATTTGAAATAAATTTAAAATGAATTTGTAAGGGAAAATTCAATTTTGATTTGAATTTGAAAAGGAAGTTGAAATCGTTTTGAAAACGAATTTAAAACGATTTATAAAATATGTTTGAAAAAGAAATCGACGAAGTATATATTATATATATTATATATATAGTATAATGGCCTGAAAAGAACGCGCCGCGCCACGGCAGTTCGTGAATTTCGGCCATTGACTTCGAACGGACATTGCGGGAGATCCGACCGTCGGATTCTCCTAAAACCGGAACCGTTGGGTTCATATCAAAAAGAGCTTTCTAACGAATATTTGAAATCTAACGGTTGGATTTAGAATTATGTCCAAATCAAATTTGAAAAAGGTTGCTGTAAGTGCAGTTCGATGGCCGTTGATGGAAATCGACTGTACGGGCCTTTATAAAATTATTAAAAATAGTAATAATTTGTGTAAAATCATAAGAAATGATTTGTGAAGAATTGGGATGAAAAAATCCATATTTGAAAAGATAAAAATAGATTTTAATCGAAATGAACTAGTTTTGAACTAGAATAATAATTTATTTATTTTTAAAATAAATAAATTATATTTGAAATGGTTTTGAAAGTAACCAGAATTTCCAATAATTGAATTAGAATGGATTTGAATCGAAATTGTCTTTGGAATATTTCGATGTTGGATTTCGTGATTATACAGATGTGGTTATGGAAATTTGAAAGATATATATATATATACATATCGTTATATCCAATACGATATTTATTGGTCGTAGAATTTGATATTGAATATAAGCCGATATATTTTCTATTCAGAGCCTTGTATTTAATATCAAATGTGATTTGGGTTTGTCGTGAATGATGCCTTCATTAACACTGTCCTTAAGCCCAATGGAGAAAAAAGATTAAATCTTTTTATTTAGATTTAATGAAGTGTACCAATTAAATAATATTTAATTGGAATTGAATTGGTATTGATTTTTGGGTTTATCGTGAACAGTGTTTTAAATAACACTTATTCTTTAACCCGATAATTAATGGAATGTGATTTTGGGTTTATTGTGAACCGTGTTTTAAATGACACTGATTCTTTAACCCAGTTAAAGATTAAAACTAAGTGGAGTTTTAATGAATCTTTAATTAGATTGAAAAGATCGAGAATGGAGTATCGCCAGTTTTGCTCCAGGCGATAGTTAAATATTTAATTAGATTTGAACGTGAAAAGGTAATTGAATTTACCGATAACACTGTGGTGTTAGATATGAAGTACGACCAGTTTTACTTCATGGGATGAATAGGTGGGGATTGGGAAATAAAATAAAATATTACTCTGGTGTGATTCGCTAATCCCGACTAGTTTCAATTGATATTGAAAGAAGATTAAAGAATAAATTTAAAGAATTTATCTTTGATAAAATTAATGGGAACCATTCCCAAAGTGGAAGAATATTTGAATAAACGAATATTCTGAATTGGAATGAGGCGTATGTTGTGTTTGTGTAACACTTGTTTATTATATACGCGAGTTATTCAGAAAGACCAGGTTTATCCCATTTTGAATAACTGATTCGACGTGGTGTCGAAGATGAAGACGTTGGTTGAAGACCGGAGGTCTTCACGCCGTTTGGGTGATTGTTGATGATCTTGATTGGGTCGTACACCCAAGAGGAGGGAATCAGTTGGTGATCGTCCAGACGTACTTGGAGATCGATGGATATGTTGGGTACTAAGTGCCTCCGGTTTCGTTCAGACCCAGAACGAACTTGTAAATGGACTGTGTGTCTGACATTGGATTTTAGTCGGTGTTATTGATTTCTATTAAATATATATTTGTTTAGCGGTGGAGAATTTATTCTCTTGCTTAACGCCCTTCTCTGAGACGTACGAGCTCAGGGTTATATATTGATGGATATCAAACGCATGGAGTGAATTGCCTGTGTGGCATGCCTAAGTGGAAATAGATCGAGGCTTCTGTTGAAAAGCAAAGTCTTGTGGTTGATGATCAAAGCACCGCCTGTGTGGCATAGCTTTGTGTAATGTAATTCGCGAGCCTCACACCCCGGTTGTGAACCAGAAACGGGAGAGCACCTAAGGGAGGGCATGCGTTTCTTTCTATTTAGAAGTGGCGTAAGTGGTTTTACATGCCCTGACGAGTTTGACTTATGTGGTTGTTGCTGTTGCGAGGCGCCTCGGTTAGATCGGACGATCCAGGTCCGATGGAGTCATTCGTTAGCTCATTTACGCCCCAAAGGGTGGGGAAACGTAGTGTTCATGCATTTTAATCCACATCGGTGGACCGGCCCTGACGATCCAAGGGGCAGTTGCGGCTGTTCCTGAGGCTCGGACTAGACAGTCTCGAATCGGTAGAGGACTATCTTTTGCCTCGGTTCACAGACGGAAATTCAATTTCCAAATACGTGACATTTGCGGTTTTGATTATAGAGCCTAGTATGGCGACATGATATATGGTACCCATGCCGTCTGTGATTGATATTTATGATTTGAAGTTGTTTTATACACTATGCACTTATAATAGTATCAAATGATTTGTTTTAAACGTACTAAGCATGTTTGGCTATTATAAGGGAAAACCCTATCCCCCGGCTTGCGTTGCATTGTGTGATAGGACCTGGGTCTTATAATAGCTTCATTTTTTCCAAAAATCATTGCGCTGTTTTGTTATATGCACTGGTATTCTTGGGAGGAAACCCGTTCCGTGTTATACGGCGTGGTCCCTTGATATATCTAATTTAAAGTGAAGTTTTAAATAACTGTTTTAGTTCTCACACCAGTCACATGACTGACCTGGAGATTATTGTTTTAACCTAAACTCTGGGTGCCCTTATTTTGACACGGGCAGCAAGTAATTTTGGTTTTGCAGATTTATATTCACAGGATCTTGGTTTATAGCTGGAACGATATCCGGAAAGCTTTGTATCTGTGTATCTTCTTCAGTTGCTTTTTGTATTATTTTCCTCTGCGATATATTTAAATGTAATTTAAGTCTCTGATATTTTCTGTGTAATATTTATTCATGCTCTGTATGTTCTTGTATTCTGATGAATTGTTGTAATATACAATGAAATGTTCTTCCGTCTGCGTTCTAATTTGTCATGTTCTCAAAACAATCAGGCGTTTTGAACGGTCTTGGTCGGTTTAGCGACTGATTCGGATCGAGCGAAATTCCTTTTCGTTACATTTGGTATCAGAGCTTTGGTTTACAAAGCTCAGAGGACAAGACACATTAGAACCATACGAAAGAATTCATCAGATATGGGATTAGTAATGTCCAATGGGAATGACTCGTTAGAGATGGGATCAGTAGTATCCTAGAACGAGTGTGAAGAGTATATTTTTGAAAATGAAAACAAGTTTTTTTTGAAATTTAAATCCTTTTATACGTATTTGAATATTTATTTATATTGATGTGGACAATCCAGTATATATAGATTTTGCATATACATCTGATCCGCGTGTATTCGAAGTTTTAATATACTGGATGGATATAGAATAACGCTCTAATCGCCCGGAGATGATTTTGATGATGGAGCTCCATCATTAGAATTTATGTTCGAGTGACAAAAGTGAGGTTTCTATATATTTCCAATTGACTGGTGTGAGAACCAAAATTAGATATGGTCTATTATTGTGATTTGGCATCTAAAATATGATTTTTGACTATGTATCAAAGTTATGAATTTGAAAAGATAATCAACTAATTGATTAATGGTTGTGTTATTTGATTATAGTTTGATTAATTAAAACGTTGAACCTTTAGCCAAATTGTATCAAATGGTGAGTATATTGAAAATTAGTCGCATCTGCATGCATACATGTACTTACATTGAACAGGTCATTGCAAGGAGGCTAGAGCAGAAGAATAAAATTGTTTGCCCGACAAATAGGTACATGTTTACCATAATTTACTGTTTTGTTTGGTTGATGATGATTTTGTGAGCCGATTGGCTAGCCGCTTGGCTTTTTCCTTTTCTTTGGATTGAAGAAGGCCATGGGAGGCTATTTGAAATATCACGAAGTCCCCGGTGTAGGGGAGGATATGGCGAAATTTTTCGAAAATTTAGGGTGTTAGCCAAATTTTTCTAAAATTTAGGGTATTAGCCAAATTTTTAAAAAATTTGAAAAGTTCTTAGAAACTGAAAAGTTGAAGAACTTAAGCCGTAATGAAAATTGTGAAAGTTGGGTTGATTTGTTAAACAACTTTCGGCTTCGTTCCTTTTCGGGGACGAAAAGTTTTAAGTGAGGGAGATTGTAATAACCCGGAAATCTGAGCCAATTTAAAATTTTTATTTTGGCAATTTTAGTGAATTTTGATCATTTAAAATATATTATTTTAAACAATAGCGACGAGAAATTGATTTTGAATAGAATTCGAATGTATATATTTATATAGATCGTCGTTAGAGTATAAATAATTATTTATAATTATAAAGGAAATGAAAATGGCGCAGTAGTTCGATAATTCGATTTCAAAATTCAAATGAATGTACCGGGTGCAAAATAAACCGGATTTTAGTGAAACCAAAAATATTTGAATTTATTTGAGAATATCTTCCCAACGAATCCGAAAAATTGATATTTCATAGTGGGGATCAAAAGATACGTCCAGTTGAAAATTCAGAATAGTCGCTATGGAACTCTGGCCCTTAAAAATGGGAATTTCGCAAACGACCTCGGTTTTCGACGAAACCACTTTTGTTGGATCCGCGATGTCAAGTTATTGCTAGGTTTCAAATTTACAAATTTTTTGAATCAATATGTGAGCGTGGCAAAGGAAAACACGTTTGACCAGTTTCCGTTGATTTTAATCGACTGGAAAATGGCCATTTTTCAAAAGATCTCAGAATTTGACGAAATTAGTTTTGTTAGGACCATATCGTCGATACGAAGCTAGAAAATATTTTTTGGAATTTTTTCTAGTTAGTATGTGGCCCCGGTAAATTAAAATGCGCGTTCAAATTGAATATATATATTTATATTTTAATTTTAATGAAACCTGACCGTAACGGCCGAATTGGCTTACGTAGCATATCCCATTGTGTTCGGAATGGGGATAATTAGCTAGGGGTGATAGTCGTTGGGCTCGGAATGAAGTTCGAATGAAAAGTCAACGGATGGAGAAATTAAATAAATAAATAAATAAAATAATTAAACCATGTATGCCCTTAACCCCCTCACATTCTTTCTCCCTCCTCCCGTTCAGTTGAAATCGAAGTAAAAAAAAACCCTCGTTCACCGCTCCGTCGCCCACCACCCGCTTCCACCGCCCACGATCGCCGCTCCCCCCTTCCCCATCCTCCAAGCTTCCCCCCTTCCTCGCTTCCCTCCACCCTCCTCGCGCGCAACGCCCAATCTGAGCAGCCCAGTCCCCTAAATTGAACGAGATCCACCCCCACTGCTCCGACCCACCGCCTGCGCCAGAGCCTCCGTGAGTCCAGCCCCTCCCCCTCGATACCCAAACCGCCACCGCCGCTGAGATGGCCTCCGACACCCCCCCTGTCGGGCGCGACACTCCATTCCCCCTTTTTGAAACCCTATAAGTTTTTTTTTCTCCTTTTCCTTAGCTGATTTTAATTCTGAAAAAAATAACAGTAAGCCTTATTTTTATTTTTATTTATCTTGAAAATCAGTTTTTATTTAAACTCTGATTTTATTTAAAGAAGTTTTTATATTAAAAACATATTTTTAAATCAGTTTTTATATGTATGTAGAGATGAGAAAGATTGGATTTTTTTTATACAAACATTAACAAGAGAAAGTTTCGATTTTTACATAATCAAAGGTTCGATTTTATTATGAGGTGGGCATGGTAAATATTTGATTTTTATCTATATAGAAGAGAAATAAAGGTATAATTTTTATAACACGAAAAGGTTTGATTTTGCAAAGTAGAAAGGTTTGATTTTTCAAAGATTAAAAATATAATTTTTATATAATAGAGAAGTTAAAAATATAATTTTTATACTAGTGGCATATTAAAAATATGATTTTTATATAGGTATGATAGTAAAAATATGATTTTTATATAAGTTGTAGCGAAAAGATTTGATCTTTATAAATATAGCGGAGTGATAAAAATATAATTTTTATTATGAATAGCGTAGTAAAGACTGCATTGGAATTTCAGTCAGATCCAGATGGTTCAGTAGTTCAAAAGCAAAGCACGGCGGAGTGGAACCCTCTGTGAGAACTTCTCACCTTTAACTTTATTTTTCTAGTTAAAAATATATACTATGATGCTGACGGTGTTTAGTAGCACTCGACACCCATCGTCCACAGACCATGGACAGCTTGTATGCTTGTTTGTTTGATTTTGATGTGTAGTTGATTATGTGATGTGGAACGAAATAAAATATTTTATAGTGGAAAATTTATATAGTTAAAAATAGAATTTTTATCGTGTATATGAAATGAAATAAATTAATATAAACAAATCGAACGATTTGTTTATAGACACACATTTGACTGATATTGATTGGGACGATAAATTTTACACATCGCCCAACTACACAAATAAAATCTGTGTTTGATTGTTTGAAACCCCACACGGGTATTGGGATGATAGATGACATACACTAATCCCAATAATTAGCTGTATGTCGATTGATTGATTGACAGGCTGTTATAAGCGTTAAATATTTATATTTGATGCTTATACAGTGTAGAATGCACTCTGGATGATGGTGTATTATTTACCGTTGTTATTTTGTACATGTGTTGTAGAAAATCCATATAATTAACATTATATGGTAATTGATTGGGCCTCATTCCAGTTTTGAAATAGAATATCTGAATAGAAATATTTGAAAAGAGATATTTGAAATAGAATATTGGAAAATAGAAATATATGAAGTCGTGTTGATTAGATTGACGCAATTTTGACGTGAACGATATTTATATCGATTTTATTCATTTTTAAATGAATATTGAAAAGTGATTTCAGTAATCGAATTGAAATTGAATTGAATAGAATTCAAATCGAATTAAAACTGAATTGAATAGGAATTCAATTCAAATTGAAATTGAATTGAATAGAAAATGAATTCGAATTAAACTGAATAGAATTGAAATTGGAATTAGATTGAAATAGAACTGAAATCGTTTTGAATTGAATTTAAAACGTATCGAAATTGAACTGAAAATTGATTTGAATTGAAATCAATTTGAAATAAATTTAAAACGAATTTGTAAGGGAAAATTCAATTTTGATTTGAATTTGAAAAGGAAGTTGAAATCGTTTTGAAAACGAATTTAAAACGATTTATAAAATACGTTTTAAAAAGAAATCGACGAAGTATATATTATATATATTATATAATGGTCTAAATAGAACACGCCGCGCCGCGGCAGTTCGTGAATTTCGACCATTGAATTCGAACAGACATTGCGGGAGATCTGACCGTCGGATTCTCCTAAAACCGGAACCGTTGGGTTCGTATCGAAAAGAGCTTTCTAACGAATATAAGAAATTTGAAATCTAACGGTTGGATTTGGAATTATGTCCAAATCAAATTTGAAAAAGGTCGTTGTAAGTGCAGTTCGATGGCCGTTGATGGAAATCGACTGTACGGGCCTTGATAAAATTATTAAAAATAGTAGTAATTTGTGTAAAATCATAAGAAATGATTTGTGAAGAATTGGGATGAAAAACTCCATATTTGAAAAGATAAAAATAGATTTTAATCGAATTGAACTAGTTTTGAACTTGAATAATAATTTATTTATTTTTAAAATAAATAAATTGGATTTGAAATGGTTTTGAAAGTAACCAGAATTTCCAATAATTGAATTGGAATGGATTTGAATCGAAATTGTCGTTGGAATATTTCGATGTTGGATTTCTTGATTATGCAGATGTGGTTATGGAAATTTGAAAGATATATATATATACATATCGTTATTTCCAATACGATATTTGTTGGTCGTAGAATTTGATATTGAATATAAGCCGATATATTTTCTATTCAGAGCCTTGTATTTAATATCAAATGTGATTTGGGTTTTTCGTGAATGGTGTCTTCATTAACACTGTTCTTAAGACCAGTGGAGAAAAAAGATTAAATTTTTTTATTTAGATTTAATGAAGTGTACCATTTAAATATTATTTAATTGGAATTGTATTGGTATTGATTTTTGGGTTTATCGTGAACAGTGTTTTAAATAACACTTGTTCTTTAATCCGATAATTAATGGAATGTGATTTTGGGTTTATCGTGAACCGTGTTTTAAATGACACTGATTCTTTAACCCAGTTAAAGATTAAAACTAAGTGGAGTTTTAATGAATCTTTAATTAGATTGAAAAGAACGAGAATGGAGTATCGCCAGTTTTGCTCCAGGCGATAGTTAAATCTTTAATTAGATTTGAACGTGAAATCGTAATTGAATTTACCGATAACACTATGGTGTTAGATATGAAGTATGACCAGTTTTACTTCATGGGATGAATAGGTGGGGATTGGGAAATAAAATAAATGTTTACTCTGGTGTGATTCGCTAATCCCGACTAGTTTGAATTGATATTCAAAGAAGATTAAAGAATAAATTTAAAGAATTTATCTTTGATAAAATTAATGGGAACCTTTCCCAAAGTGGAAGAATATTTGAATAAATGAATATTCTGAATTGGAATGAGGCGTATGTTGTGTTTGTGTAACACTGGTTTATTATATACGCGAGTTATTCAGAAAGACCGGGTTTATCCCATTCTGAATAATTGATTCGACGTGGTGTCGAAGATGAAGACGGTGGTTGAAGACCGGAGGTCTTCACGCCGTTTGGGTGATTACTGATGATCTTGATTGGGTCGTACACCCAAGAGGAGGGAATCAGTTGGTGATCGTCCAGACGTACTTGGACATCGATGGATATGCGGGGTACTAGGTGCCTCCGGTTTCGTTCAGACCCAGAACGAACTTGTAAATGGATTGTGTGTTTGATATTGGATTTCAATCTGTGTGATTGATTTCTATTAAATATATATCTGTTTGGCAGCGGAGAATTTATTCTCCTGCTTAACGCCCTTCTCTGAGATGTACGAGCTCAGGGGTTATATCTTGATGGATATCAAACGCCTGGAGTGAATTGCCTGTGTGGCATGCCTAAGTGGCAATTGATCGAGGCTTCTGTTGAAAAGCAAAGTCTTGTGGTTGATGATCAAAGCACCGCCTGTGTGGCATAGCTTTGTGTAACGTGAATTCGCGAGCCTCACACCCCGGTTATGAACCAGAAATGGGAGAGGACCTCAGGGAGGGCATGCGTTTCTTTCTAATTAGAAGTGGCGTCAATGGTTTTACATGCCTTGACGAGTTTGACTTATGTGGTTGTTGCTGTTGCGAGGCGCCTCGGTCAGATCGGT
Source organism: Allium sativum (assembly GCA_030737875.1). Taxonomy (NCBI): domain Eukaryota; kingdom Viridiplantae; phylum Streptophyta; class Magnoliopsida; order Asparagales; family Amaryllidaceae; genus Allium; species Allium sativum. The sequence continues at coordinate 348,734,194 of CM060920.1, forward strand.
TGATCCGGGTCCGATGGAGTCATTCGTTGGCTCATTTACGCCCCAAAGGGCGGGGAAACGTAGTGTTCAGGCATTTTAATCCACATCGGTGGACCGGCCCTGACGATCCAAGGGGCAGTTGCGGCTATTCCTGAGGCTCGGACTAGACAGTCTCGAATCGGTAGAGGACTATCTTTTGCCTCGGTTCACAGACGGAAATTCAATTTCCAAATACGTGACATTTGCAGTTTTGATTGTAGAGCCTAGTATGGCGACATGATATATGGTACTCACGCCGTCTATGATTGATATTTATGATTTGAAGTTGTTTTATACACTATGCACTTATAATAGTATCAAATGATTTGTTTTAAACGTACTAAGCATATTTGGCTATTATAAGGGAAAACCCTATCCCCCGGCTTGCGTTGCATTGTGTGATAGGACCTGGGTCTTATAATAGTTTCATTTTTTCGAAAAAGCATTGCGCTGTTTTGTTATATGCACTGGTATTCTTGGGAGGAAACCCGTTCCGTGTTATACGGCGTGGTCCCTTGATATATCTGATTTAAAGTAAAGTTTTAAATAACTGTTTTAGTTCTCACACCAGTCACATGACTGACCTGGATTTTATTGTTTTAACCTAAACTCTGGGTGCTCTTTTTTTGACATGGGCAGCTAGTAGTTTTGGTTTTGTAGATTTATATTCACAGGATCCTGGTTTACAGCTGGAACGATATCCGGAAAGCTTTGTATCCGTGTATCTTCTTCAGTTGCTTTTTGTATTATTTTCTGCTGCGATATATTTAAATGTAATTTAAATCTTTGATATTTTCTGTGTAATATTTATTCATGCTCTGTATGTTCTTGTATTCTGATGAATTTTTGTAATATACAATGAAATGTTCTTCCGTCTGCGTTCTAATTTGTCGTGTTCTCAAACAATCAGGCGTTTCGAACGGCCTTGGTCGGTTTAGCTACTGATTCGAATCGAGCGAAATTCCTTTTCGTTACATCATGTGTGGTTCATGTACCTGTCTATTTCTACATTTTTCTGTATTGCATAGCATTGACATCATATTATTGTATGACCAAAGTTTTATGTTTTGCTTCTAATTATCTTGTGTACTCCTAGATGAGTAGACTAGATGACATATCTAGATGATGAAGTTGTTGCTCGAAGGACGAGCTATGAGTGTCTTCGACGTAAGCTATATTATATGGATATTTCCACTAGCTAGTATTGTGGTTCTTAAAAGATGCTTCTTACTTTGTTTTCTTGTGTTTGTTTAGAGATGATGTAGTGAAGATGTAGTGTCCCGAAATTCCGATAAAATTTGAGCTGACAAAATAACACAAGTCCAACCCAAATTACACTGGAACCCAGAAAACTAATAGAAAGAAAACAGAGGGTGAGAATGGATAAGATAGAAACTTAGAATAGAAGAAGAAGAAGAAGAAGAACATACAACATCAGAGTAAACACGAATCTCACAGCGAAACGAATAAATATATTTCATAACATAACTTTGAAATAAAACAATATCTGTATACAATACCATTATTAGAGTATAACACTTACAACACAGCGGAAATAACAACAGCTATATAATCCTGAAGCCTCCTGCTCTAGCTCTTCAAGTATCTGTAAAACTCGACAACTTGACTGCCCGTACAAAATGGGGCACCCAAGAGTTTAGGGAAAACAAATCAAAATAAACTCTGAGTCAGTCATGTGAATGGTGTGAGTAAACTCAAATCATTTGATTTAACTTTCAAAATTCTTTTGAAACAAAGGATAATCATAAGACCGATCCACACATAAACACGGATGGCTTTTACTTTATGATAACCCAAAATATTTCTAAAATGATACTTGTCTGATATTATAATAATGTCTAGATCAAGTAAATAGAAATCTAGCAGAAACGCTTGCATCTAACGTCCTACATATATAATATACAACAAAAACCGTGGGCTCTTATTTGGGGAATGGATTCCAACTATGACAAGGTATGGATCCACCTTCCACTCAGTGTACTCTAGAAGCGATACACTGGAGTTCAATAAGAACATCTTAAAACTCAGCCATACATGACCGACCACTCATTTCACTTGAGTGTATCGAATATATTGTCACCTTACAGTTGGTAAACCATCATAACCATTCTCGGGAGATACAGAATCGAAAGAAGTAACAAATATGAATATTCTCTAGATGGTGACAATATACCCTACTAGGGTGCAACCCACTTAGCCAAGCTGCCTGCCCGATTTCTGTCATTTCCCAGTTGATGAGGCTGGAGGTCATAACGTATCTTTCAACAGATTACTCGTTCATTCACTTTGAATGCCACATCGTCGTACCCGTCAAATCACAAATTGATTTCCCCAAAAATACCACGGGTATAAGTTAAGAGAAACGAATTCCTCCGTCACCAACGTAAATACGTTTGAAACGATCAACTTACGTGATCTACCAAATATACTCTGTCAAACATTCGTCCATTCAAGTTGCCCTGGGACTGGACAAACCAAAGGCACTATTCTGTAAATCCATCTTAGGCAATTTCTACCTAGGATTGCTAGAATAACCCTTGTATAAACTCCATCTTCAGTTTGTCTTCGATCTATTTGATTCGAAACGCTAATGCCCATACGGAGTGGTTCTCGGAAAATAATCCAACCGGTCTCTCCTTATTGACGACAGAAAAATGGTCAAAACTTTGATAGTCTGTGATTTAACTATCAAATAAAAACACGTGTGCAAACAACGATTATTATTTCCAGATGGAAATTATATCGATCAATCATCATTTAACAGTTATCTCTTTAGTTCATTAATTTACTTATCTCCTGTTTCCATATATTCTAAATTCTTATTTTCTATTATCTGAAAACATTTCAGATTCTTATTTGGAAAACATTTCCAAAACACCTTCACTGGATTTAAACTGATGTTTAAATCAAACATCGCCATGCCAACTCAAACCATTTCACTCATTAACTAAATTCACTTAACCATCCTTTACTATCAAACCTTTAGCCATTCCTTAGTTAAGAAGGAAGTCAATCAAGTTGGGGTATAATTACCTCTCAGACCTTAACTGAACAACGTTTTAACTTCGGAATAGACAAAGTTTATCTTTTAAACCTTAACCAAACTTCCTTACGTAACTCTTGGATTATATTTACGTATCCACTTCTTTATTGAAAGCATTGATTATAACTATAACGTTATAATCCCTAATTTTGAAATATCTAACTTCGAATATTACTTTTATTCTTTAATTTGAATAAATAAATAAACACCTAATTTATAAATAAATAAATCTTGATTTAAAAACCAGAAAGTATAAATACTTTCCCGAATTCGATAAAAATCGAATTCGACGATTTACTCTCTTTGAATAACTAATATTCGATTAACTCTATTTGCTTCTCTTATTCGAATAACTAATATTCGATTAACTTCTAATTTTGACCCTAGATCGCAGCGATCACAATGGTTACGCGTGATTCCCTCAGGAATCCACCGACCGCTGTAGGCTATCTGCAGCCCTGCGAATTACGCGAGCAGTCGTGCTAAATGGAAACTCATCCCGAATAACTATGTCTATTTTAACTCTATCTTGAATAACTATATTCGATTTAACTTCATTTCGAATGACTATATTCGATTTAACTTCATTTCGAATGACTATATTCGATTTAACTTATACTTGATTAACCTTATTTGATTAACTCTATTCGATTAACACTAACTCCATTAACTCTAACTCAATTAACTTAACTCGATTAACTCAATCGTTATGACTCTTATTCGAATAACTCTATTCGATTAACTCCATTCGAATAACTATATTCGATAATCTTCCTTTCGAATAATTATATTCGATTAACACTCTTCGAATAACTAATATCCGATTAACTTACTTCGAACAACTAATATTCGATTAACTTACTTCGAATAACTTATATTCGATTAACTCCTTTGATTAACTAACTTGATTAACTCGACTTGATTAACTCACTTCCATATTCGGTTTCAAATATCGATATTGAAATCGATTCTTACTTCTCTATATAAGTCTTGACTTATATATTCCAATTATCCAAATGATAAATATTTACCTAATTTATAAAATATTATTTATAAATTATTCTTCTCAATTCATTTGTTAAAACACATTTTTATTTAGTATCTATTTTAAATAAATCAATTCATAATCCTTTTATAATTGGAAATATCCTTTTTGATAATTCTATTCATTTTCCAAAAATCCCTTTTATAAAATCTTATTTATTTTCAAATAAATTCCTTTTATAAATCTCTACTCATTTTTCAATTAATTCCTTTTTATATAAAATCCATTAATTTTATTTTTAATTCCTTTTATAAAATCTTTTGATTTTATAGATATTTATTTTCAATATACTTTGAAAATCCCTTTTTATATATCCCGGTATTTCTTATGTTATTTAACGTACCATATATCACTGATCAATATCATTCAAACAAACACAATTAACACAGATTGTATATCACAATATACGAAAAACAGTAAAATAAATGTTGAGGAATCCAATTGGATCCATCCGACCTGTTTTCCTGCATCACAGATGTTAAACAATATAATTAACATCGATTTCATTTCAATATGAAATATTCCGCTAAATAGAATCAATATTTGATTAACGATTTATATATATATATATATATGTCGTTATCTATAATTTCAACCAATACATAAGAAATTCAACCAAACAGTTAACACACATCAATCAACAGATAATTATCAGTTCTAAGAATACGTTATAAAAATATAACTGTTCAGATTTAGTGAGTTTTACTCACATTGGACGATCGTCGTTAATAACGATAACCATCGCTTGATTCAGATGGACAATTTGTTTTGCTATAAATTGTAACGAGCTCCCATTCACTCTCAATCAGTTCCACTGTGTAGTGTCCATCCTTATGATCCCAACAGATCTGACCGTTTGAAATTCTGATAAGGTATGACAAAGTTACGTATTCTACAAGTTAATACATTATCATCATTAAGATTTAAACTTTTATTTAAATTAACATTGGGCCTCACTCTTTTCTTCCTTGGCCCAATTACTCAAGAAAACCCGCTCCCTTATAATTCCTTCTTCCGAAATGAAACTGGTGATCCTTGCTCCTCCATCTACAGACATTTCCAAAAACTCAAACTCCACTCTCACTCTTGTTTCCTCACGATTGTACAAACCGACAACACCATAAGACTTCTCTTCCAAAACAGTCCTTCCCAAACCAATTTCTTGAAACTCGGTTACCATCTCAAGATGAGACGATCCCCCTTTCTCAAATGTGAACTATTGTTCTTCAATTACAGGGAAAACCGTGACTTCCATGGTGCCATATTCTTCCACCGATTCACAAATGAACTTCATCATTAAGCTCACCATTAAACTCCTCTTTACATTCTCTTCATCACCATACCACAGTTGTACAACTCGACATTTCCAATTGAAATCCGTCGAACAGGACAAACCCGCAACTACTGAACTCAAGCGACATTTTTGGTCATAGAAAATCCCAAAAATTGGCCAACACCTGCGGTTTGATCTCATTAACCCAAAAGCAACAACTAATTCTAGAATCGAAACCTATATTTATCACAATCATGAACCCTAGTTTGCCGTAACCAAAAAACAACGAACCAAATTTAAGTCGAATCCCTCAAGCTTACATGGAAACAAAGAGAAACAGTCACGAACACACATATGTATGTTTAGAAATTTCTGGAATTTTATTTTTTATTTTCTTTTGATTTATTTTGCTCAACATTTTTGATGTAGAAGAACTTATGGCGGCTTCTTTTTTCTTACAGAAAAACAAAAATAATTAGGTCTAAAGGAAGGGAGAGTTAGTCTGTTATTTATAGGCAAAAGTTTAGGATATTTTCATTAGATATTTGCTGAGATATTTTGCTAGATGCTTATATTTTAATATTCATTTTTCCTTCTAAAAATTCGCGTGATCACACACGATCTCCAAAAATCATGAAAATGGGCATGTTGCTACAGTTCAACATTACGGACCTAACGAAACTGGTTTCGTCGAATTCCGACTCTGTTTGCTCACACAGCGTATTTTAAACCGTCAAAATATCGACTGTTTTTCATATTAAAATCCCGTACGGCCACATACTGACCTCAAAAATCATGAAACTTGAAATCTAACAATAATTTAATATTGCGGACCCAACAAAATTAGTATCATCGAAAACGGAGGTCATTTGCAAAACTGGCTATTTTTAAAGCTCGAAATAACCTATTTAAATATATAAATATATTTAAATATATAAATATATTTAAATATAATTAAATTAAATATTTAAAAATAAATATTATCATATATATTCACACTAGAATACCATACAGCTCCAATTTGATTTATAACTCGATATTTCAAAATTTCCAGTTATATCGATATTCCATTTATATATAAAATCCTTTTATATTATAAATATATATTTATAAATTTCAAAGGAATTCCATAGCGACTTTTCTAAAATTTGATTTGGACCTAAATCAAAATTTACACAATGAAATCCCGATTTTTCTCTTCCATTAGAAAAATATACTTCACCAGCTCCGAACGTTTCTTGTTTCACAGAAATCCGATTTAAAACGGACCCTGTATATTCAGTTGAAGTTCAAATTGCCAAATAGCAAACTGCCACGCCATTCGGAGCTCGATTTTAATTATAATATAATTATACGTTCAACTGTCATTTATATAATATATTCGTTATTCGAATTCAATTACAAACTGAATTATATATATTTTGAATTGTCCAATTCACATTATATTGTCAATTCATTATTTCTGATTATTTCATAATTAAATATATTATTCTATTATTTATATTAATTAAATATTCAATATAATTTAATTAAACAACCATTTTCACTATTTAAATAATTAAATAAATAAATTATATATCGCTGAAAATACGGGTCGTTACAGAAGACTTATCGTTGCATATGTTCCATATGATATTTGTACATAACTAAGTGATTCTATTGAGATGATACTTCACTTTACTACACATTGTTTGCAATTATATTGCATATTCGATACTATATTTTGAGATATACAACAATATTATTCTATTTTTATTTCTTCCCCAATGGTTGTCCATACCGATCGTTGTAACAATCTGTATTTTCTACCACTTAAATTATTGAATTAATACGATTTTTGATATTATTATGGTTGTAAATAAAATTTAATGACTTGATTACATATTTTTATGATGCAAATTTATTTAAATTGATTAAGTAATGAATTTCATCTAATTATAACAATGATAATTTGCATTGATTGTAAATGAAATAATGCTTTGGTTTGGATTGATAGATACTAAAATTGGAATTAAATATTGGAGTATTTAAATGAAACCGAGTCTATTAATTTACAATTGAAATTCAAAAATTAATTTGTATATAATCAAACTGGAATTTAATAAATAAAATTGATTCGTAAAGTTAATTTGAGTTCTATTTGATTTGAATAAAGTTAATTAGTTTTTGAATTGAATTAAAATATATTTATTAGAAATTAAGATTTTATATTTAATTAACCTATTAAAATAGCTTTTCTTCAAACGATCTCGGATTTCGATGAAACTAATTTCATCGAGTCTGAAGTATTGAAATATAGTAGTATATCAAATTTCGTGGCTAACAGAGCTTTTACATGGTCATGCGAGCGTGAAACACTCGATTATAAAACATATGAATATAATTTATCAAAATATTGGAAAACTTGCCTATAAATAATCATAAACTCTAACCTAATTCACGTCTCCATTTATCACTATTTCATTGTTGTGAAAAACTAATAGCCACCACCCTTTTGTTTCTTCTAGAAAAACTAGTCGCTCCTTCCCCTTTCAGAAATCAGTAACAATTCAAATATAAATCATAAAATTGTAAAACTTTTTTCTTCGAGTTACTTGAGACAAGATCTATGGGTAGACAGGTTTAAGAAGGATACAGTCTCATTTTTCTAGGTTCGACATTTTTTTACAGTTAAACATATATAATAGGGTTCAGATTTGTGATTAATATAGGGATTAATTCACGAATTGAATATGTATTCGAATTTGTAGTGGAGTTTAGTATCTGATAGCGAAGCATTATGGATTTGAGAAGGTGCGTGCTTTTCTGGACATGAATGGGTTTGAATTCTTCCTGTATGTGAGCAGGAGTTTGGTTAGGAAGATGATGGCGTGGAAAGTGGATTAGGTTCGTTTATTTATCTTCTTATTCGTTTAAAATTCGTGTGTTCTAACTCTTTTAACTTTTTCATGCTGACTCAGATTTGTACGCGGCTTGTTCCTTTGAGATCGTATTGAAATTACGTATGGCATAGGTTTGGATGAATCTTAACCTATCATATTTTAGGCCTATTTTTGGATTTCAAATGAATTCAGAATCAAACGTAAATGATTAAACCCACTCACGCGTAACAAAAGTATTTGAATACTAGTTAGATTAAAATCATGTTGACTATATTGTTTATTTTTTAATAGTTAAACATGCATAATTATGTTGATTTGCGTCGATAATATAATTTAATTTAACTACTAATTCAAAATAATTCAAATAGGTTAAAATTAAAATTTAATTGCTAGTTTGAACCCGACACCTGATAACTAGTAAATTGATGAGATATTGAACTGTTTGGATGGATAAATTTTGATGGATGCCTTGGATGATACGTTTGATATATCGATGTGTAATTGTCTGATTTACCTTGTTATTCACCTAATTTACGCATGATCGTTGCTAGTGTTGATTAATCCCAACCATTTATCATAGACGTTACGGGTATCAAACAAACCAAGGATTAATTATTAAAATGAATTAATAACGTAGAATGAAATGATAAATATCTATGAAATTTGATTTGGATCGAAATTAAGTATATATATATATATATATCCATTTTTGGAATACTAAAACTAAATTTAAGTATCACTTGACCATAAGATATAAAATTATATACAGACGCCAGTTGGTAAAATAAAATTTGTTTCAACCTCAAATTTTGAAATATTGTTTTAAAAGCAATATAAATGATGCTTCATATATTGAATTCCTTTGAAATTTGAACTTTGAACTTTGAAATTTGAAATTTAAAATTAAAGGAAATTATTTAATTAAACTGAAGCTAAAAACTTGAAATTGAATATGAAAGTGAACCTATTGAAATTTTACTTGTTTAACCATCTATGAAATCTACTTTAAATTAACTTGATTTAAAGTGAAACTTGAATTATGAACTCGAGATTATTATAAATTGAAATAATTCAAAAATGAGAATTCTAAATAGAAACTTAAATATTTGAATCGAATTTCTTGAACTGAACTAAACGTAAAATGGAAGTTGATTCGAATTGAAATATTGAAATGAAATCGAATTGAAATATTGAAATGAAATCGAATTGATTTAGAATTGGAATATGACTTCAGGTTTATTTAAAATTTGGAAGAAATAATTCTAGGTCAAACTATAGTACTGAAACCATTATGTAAACTATTTTACCAAATAACTGTTTTGTTTTATAAATTATTTTATTTTTAATTTATATATATATATATATGCTATTGTAATAACTACTTTAAATATCGACTATCTATTTTACAAACTACTTTAACATGTAACTATATATATATAACTAAATTTTGATGAATCCTATTTTAAATTCCAACTATATATAATTTTTTAATATACTAATTATTTATTTTTCAAACTATTTCAAATATTTATAAATTATTTTAATATATAAACAAATTCAACTATTTTAAATATTCAAATTGTTTTAAATTTTGGATTTGTTTTAGTATTTTAAATTTGGTTTAAATAGGGATTATTATATGAAAGTATATTCTATTTTGGATATGAAATGTTTTTAAAACAAAATTTGATATTTAGTTATGAAGTATGAACCATCTTGAAACGTAAAAGAACCGACTGGTGCGAAACAAGCGTTTGGTTGTTAACGAGACCATTATCGGATATTGTCATACTCTTTACCAGTACCGAAAACCAATTAAGCAACTGTGCATGTGGTGGAGAATCCATAATGAAGTAGGATGGTTAGTGTAACACCTCGTAAAATTCATAAGTATTAATAATAAATTAAATAATTAAAAACAAGCAATTAAATCATATGGCTGGAAAATGATATTTGGCTGCTTTAAGAATTTGGCTACAAAACTCTTTTATTTGGATTCGTGGAAAAAATTCTGAATCGTTTTCATATATAATATGCTGAAAAGGTCAATGTATGAAGAAGTTATGGACGAATGAATTTGGACCGTGTACGCAGCAACTATGTATATAATTATGTGAATATTATATATACTGTCCAAATAATAATTTAAAATAAAAAGAGGAAAGTTTAAAATTTGAAATCAGAGATAAGAATTAGGGGCATCGTATAGTGAATATATGGAAAATAATGAAGAAAATTAAGAATGTAATTAATAAAATTAATAGCTCATTGATGATGCAAAATTGGGCGTTCCGGCCAAAAGGGGTCGACCGCTCCCCCTTGTGGTGGTCGACCGCTAGTCTGTTAGTAGGCCTAATTCTGCCTACGTGAATTAGGGTTTTCTTAGAGGATATGTTTATATGGATGTCTTGGATTAATTTTAATTAATCAGACGGCTCCTGCTCACACAAGCAAGTAAAAATAACCCCTCAAACCCCACACTAGAAACCCTAATTATTCTATACCTCTGCCTCCATGCTGCTGAATTCTATAGAAAAATAAAGAGAAAAAGGGTGAAGGTTCTTCTACTTCTCTACCTCCATTCTATATCTCTCTATTTCAAATTATATAAGTTTAGTAAATTGGAATTTAGCATAAACAATACGTATAAGAATCTAATTATATGTTTCTTATATTTATGTTATTAGGAGAACAATCAGAGCACGCTCGAACGTTTAGAACCATCGCAGATCTTGAGATTTCTTTCACATTCCCACTTAATTTCTGAGTGGAATCTAGTTTTGCTTAAAGGCATATTCATACTATTATCAGTTTGCTATATGAATTTTTATGCCTATGAAGATTTGGTTATGCGATAATATAACATGAAAAATACCCGAATCTTCTACTTTGTAATCACGTAGGAATTGCCATGTTGAATTGGTTTTGTGGAATTGTGGTTTTTGTATTGGATTAAAGGTAAAAATGAGTATTATATTATTATTTATATTTTATGCAATTAACCATTACAATCATTTGATTTGGACTAAAAAAGTTTGGATTTGAACTTGTTTCGTAGTTGAATTGGGTTTGGATCCTAATTTGGTTGTAAACGCATTCATAAATTGAAATGAGTCAAATGTAAACATTTTTTGGGTGCATAACACCATAAAAAGGGTGAATTGTGTAAAATATAGATTGTAAACATACATGTGTGAATATATGAAATACACTACATTTAATTTAGTATTGTAACCTTTTCTACATGCCTAGAATACAAGTTGTAATTATTATGTATGTATATGTTCTCCATTACTGATATTCGTTATATCTTCACTATGCCATCATGTTATGTTGTAGCGGTAAAATATGGAAAGACCTAAACTTATATGCCTTAATTTGGATAAATGACAATTGCCATCCCGATTAGAACGTTTTCCCATTTATACAAATGTAACGTTAATTAGGCAGTATTATTATATTATTTATTTAAATGTAATTAACGTTATATTAATGTTATAAATGCGATTAGGTTAGAGTTTGAATTTGAAATGTCTCCTTAACAAATATACCTATATATTTATTTACGCGTATGTGCATATATATATATAGAATGGTTTAAATATATATAAATAAATAGCACAAAGACACGAGGTTAGTTTCCATTTGTGGTAGAAGCCTACCGGGAACCGACCGGCATATCCAGCAACGACAAGCATGCCCAACTAAAGTGAGATGTTTAGGTGCCATTGGCCATTCATAAACGTAGTACACTGGACACGAGGTTAATCCGACTTGTAGTAGAAGCATGTCCGTAACCGACTGGCATATCCATCATCCACAAGTATATGGATTAATGTGAGAGGTCTAGTGTTTATATATATATATATATATATATATATACATATATATATATATATATATATATAAATAAGTTGATGTGTGAAAAGAATAGGCTTGCTACGCCTAAAGAATGTCTTAAGTGGATGACTCACCTCTTTATCTATTTCGGGTCTTAAGTGGTCTGGACTAGGATCCCTTCGAAGGTTTATTCCTTGGATAGGAATCCAAGTCATAGGACCCACACTTATTGGTATTAAGGTAAGTCTTTGGGTCCTCCTCCTTTAAAAAGTGGTTAGGCATTAAACGATTAACGAGTAGGGTAGTTCACGGGGTTGTCCACTTCCGCTAGAAGCTTGTAAGGGCTCAACTAAGGACAGATTGGCAATTGAAGGATATGTGGCCATTGCATGCTCATCAACTGTCTAAGAGAAGTTTTAAGTGACATAGGTGTCCTACCGAGTAATATCAGTTAAGTAGTAACGTTCGCAATACTACTTCTCATATTATAAATGTGAGAATAGACTTAAGAATGTTAATGTACTAGGACGGGGTTCTTAAAGGGCTAGGGGTCCGCCTCAAGGTCATAAGAGGTTTAAGAATTGTAACAACCCGGAAATTCTGAGCCAATTTAAATTTTTTATTTTGGCAATTTTGATGAATTTTGAATATTTAAAATGAATTATTTTAAATAATAACAACGAGAATTTTATTTTGAATAGAATTAGAACGTATATATTTATTTGAATCGTTGTTAGAATATAAATATTTATTTTTATTTATAAAAGTTATTGAAAATGGCGCGGTAGTTTGAAATTTCGATTTCGAATTTCAAATGAATATGTAGAATTCAAAATAAACCGGATTTTAGTGAAACCAAAATTATTAGAATCTATATAAGAATATCTTTCCAACGAATCCGAAAAATCAAAATTTCATAGCAAGAATAAAAAGTTACGTCCAGTTGAAAATTCAGAATAGTCGCTATGGAATTCTAGCCATTGAAAATGGAAATTTTGCAAACGACCTCTGTTTTCGACGAAACCACTTTAGTTGGATTTGGGATGTCAAGTAATTGCTAGATTCCAAAATTCGTAATTTTTCAAATCAATATATGAGCGTGGCAAAGGAAAACGTGTTTTGATAGTTTCAGTCAATTTCGATCAACCAGAAAATGGTCATTTTTCAAACGGTCTCGGAATTTAACGAAATTAGTTTTGTTAGGACCGTAGCGTCAATACGAAGCTAGAAAATATTTTTTTGGGAAATTTTAGAGTCCGTATGTGGTCTCGGTAAATTGAAATGTACGTTTAAAATTGAATATGTATATTTATATTTTGATTTTGACGAAAACTGATCGTAACGGCCGAATTGGCTTACGCAGCATATCCTATTGTGTTCAGAATGGGGGTAATTAGCTAGGGACGACAGCCGATGGGTTTCGTTTAGAGGTCGAAATAAAAAGTTTTGTTTTGAGGTAATAGAAATAAATTAATTATATTAAACTACACTCCCTCCCTCTCCACTCAGTCAAACTAGGTCAAACCCCCCTCCCCCCCCCCCCCCCGATGTTCAACTCCCGCTGCCCTCTCTCCCCTGCGATTTCCGCCTTCACCAGCCTCCCAAACCACCGCCGCTTGCTCCGCCTCCCCTCCACCTCGCTGGACCCCCTTCTCTCTCCTCCTCCCTTCTCCTTCTCTTTCCTCCCCCAATCCGAACGCAATGACCCCAAACCCCCATCGCGCCTGACCGCCACCGCCCTAGCCCACCACCGCAGGCCGCGCTCCACCTCCGCCAGATCCGACCTGCACCTCCTCCGACGAAAAGCAACACCCCCCGTTCCTCCAAATTGATGTAAGTTCCTTTATTATTTAAGGTAATTTAATTTTCATAGTTAAGAAAAAATTGATTTTTAGGATAATAAAGTTGTGATTTTTATGAGATTTTTAATCGTATAAAACGTGATTTTTATTTAGATTAAAGATTGGATTTTTGAATACATAAAGTATTGATTTTTATTTATGTAAAGGTTTGATCTTTAACACTGAAAAGATTAGATTTTTAAGGACATAAAAATATGATTTTTATTTATCTAGAGGCAATATAAAAATTGGATTTTTATCTATGTAATAGCGAAGTAAAGGTATGATTTTTATGCGTATGAATTTGAAGTAAAAATTCGATTTTTACATATATGAAGTAGCGATCAAAATTCGATTTTTACATATACGAAGTAACGATAAAAATTCGATTTATATATATATAAAGTAGCGTTATAAAAATACAATCTTTATAATGAAAACATCGTGTTAAAGATGCTATTTTTATCATCTTGAAAGTGAAATAAAAATATGTGAACTTTATATATGTAGTGAATACGGACAACGAAAGTTACAAAATGCGAGCACGGCGAAGATTTCCTACATATGAAGAGTCGCGGTGAATTGGTTTAGCTAGTCGGTGAGAACTCCTCACTTTTATTTTGTTTTCTAGTTGAAATATATACTAGGATGCAGACGGCGCTTAGTAGCACCCGACACCCGTCGTCCACAAACGATGGATGACTTGTTTGTTTGATTGTTGTGTTGTGAAATTTGATTGTGTGATATGGAATGAAATAAAATATTTTATCGTTATATATATTTTATAGTTAAAAATATAATTTTTAACGTGTATATAAAATAAATATTTATAAACAAATCGGATGATTTGTTTATGTACACCAATTTGACTGATATTGATTGGGACGATAAATTTGACACATCGCCCAACTGCACAAATAAAAATCTGTGTTTGTTGATTTGAAACCCCACACGGGTGTTCGGATGATATTGACGTAAACTAATCCCAATTGTTTAGTAGTTTGTCGACCGATTGGTTGACAGACTGTGTAAGCGTTAATTATTTATATTTAATTCTTATGCAGTTGTGTGGTGCACTTTGGATGATGGTTGATTATTTATCGTGGCTATTATATCCATGTGTTGTAAAAAATCCATATGATTAACATTATATGGTAATTGATTGGGCCTCATTCCAATTTGGAAAATAAGGAATATTATAAAATATATATATATTCATGTGTTGAATAAAAGAAAATTCATGTGTTAAATAGGAAGAAAATCCATGTGTTGAATAGAATAAAAATTCATGTGTTGAATAGAATAAAAATTCATGCGTTGAATAGAATAAAAATTCATGTGTTGAATAGAATGAAAATTCATGTGTTAAATAGAAGAAAATTCATGTGTTGAATAAAATATATATTCATGTGTTGAATAAAAATATATATCCATGTGTTGAATAGAATATATATTCATGTGTTGAAGAAAATATTTATTTGTTGAATAGAATAACGAAGTTATTGAAATATATAAAGCCGTGTTGGTTAGATATGCGCCATTTTGACGCGAACGATATTTATATCGATTATATTCGTTTTTATAATGAATATAGAAAAGGAAGTGATTTCAAAATATAACGTTTTGAAAATATTATCATTTGTATATCGATGATGTGGAATATTCAATTTTGATTCGAAATTGAATATGAAGTTGAAATCGTTTCGAAAACGAATTTAAAAAGATTTATAAAATACGTTTTAAAAGGAAATCGACGAAATATATATATTATATATATTAAATGGCCTGAATAGAACGCGCCGAGCCACGGTAGTTCGCGAATTTCAACCATTGACTTTGAATGGATATTACGGGAGATCCGACCGTCGAATTCTCTTAAAACCAGAACCTTTGGGTTCGTATCGAAAAGAGCTTTCTAACGAATATTAGAGATTTGAAATCTAACGGTTGGATTTGGAATTATGTCCAAATCAAATTTGGAAAAGGTCGCTGTAAGTGCAGTTCGATGACCGTTGATGGAAATCGACTGTACGGACCTTGATAAAATTATTAAAAATAGTAATAATTTGTGTAAATCATAAGAAATGATTTGGAAAGAATTGAGATGAAAATTTCCACATTTGAAAAGATAAAAATAGATTTTTATCGAAATGAACTAGTTTTAAACTAGAATTATAATTCCATTAATTTTTAAAATAAATAAAGTGGATTTGAAATGGTTTTGAAAATAACCAGAATTTCCAATAATTGAATTGGAATGGATTTGAATCGAAATTATCTTTAGAATATTTCGATGTTGGATTTCGTGATTATATAGATATTGTTATGGAAATTTGAAAGATATATTTATATCGTTATTTCCAATACGATATTTGTTGGTCGTAGAATTTGATACTGAATATAAGCCGATATATTTTCTATTCAGAGCCTTGTATTTAGTATTAAATGATATTTGGGTTTGTCATGAATGGTGTCTTCATCAACACTATTCTTAAACCCAGTTGAGAAAAAGATTAAATCTTTTTATTTACATTTAATGAAGTGTACCAATTAAATGGTATTTAATTGGAATTGAATTTGAATTGATTTTTTGGTTTATCGTGAACGGTGTTTTAAATAACACTTGTTCTTTAACCCGATAATTAATGGAATGTGATTTGGGTTGTCGTGAATGGTATCTTTAATAATACCGTTCTTAGACCCAACATAGTTAAGAAAATCAGAAACTAACTGGAGATTAGTTAAGTTGAATGGTTTCCTGGGTATTGATCTGATGTTGGTTTCGGCCTTCGGGGTTAACACTTAGGGAATTATTCACTTGCTAATTTACGGTTAAAGGCTGATGGAATAGAATGTGATTTTGGGTTTATTGTGAACTGTGTTTAAATGACATTGGTTCTTTGACCCAGTTAAAGACGGGATATGATTTCCCAAGTTAAACAATCATTAATATTGATTTTTGGGAAGATTAAAACCAAGTGGAGTTTTAATGAATCTTTAATTAGATTGAAATGATCGGGAATGGAGTATCACCAGTTTTTGCTCTAGGCGATAGTTAAATCTTTAATTAGAATTGAACGTGAAATGGTAATTGAATTTACCAATAACACCGCGGTGTTAGATATGAAGTATTACCAGTTTTACTTCATGGGATGAATAGGTTGGGATTGGGAAATCAAAACAAATGATTACTTCGGTAAGGTTCGTTAATCCCGACTAGTTTGGATAAACCATAATTTGGTTTGAATTGATATTCAAAAGGAGATTAAAGAATAAATTTAAGGAATTTATCTTTGATAAAATTAATGGGAACCTCTCCCTAAGAATGTGAAATTTAGCAACTAACTGAAGATTAGTTAAGATGAATGGTTTCCTGGGTATTGATCTGATGTTGGTTTCGGCCTTCGGGGTTAATATTTGGGGGATTGTTCTCTTACTAATTTACAGTTAGTGACTGATGAATTGGAATGAGGCGTATGTTGTGTTTGTGTAACACTTGTTTTATTATATACGCGAGTTACTTAGAAAGATCGGGTTTATCCCATTCTGAATAACTGATTCGACGATGTGTCGAGGATGAAGACGGTGGTCGAAGACCAAAGGTCTTCACGTCGTTTGGGTGATTACTGATGATCTTGATTAGGCTGTACACCCAAGAGGAGGGAATCAGTTGGTGATCGTCCAGACGTACTTGGAGATTGATGGATATACGAGGTACGAGGTGCCTCCGGTTTCGTTCAGACCCAGAACGAACTTGTAAATGGACTGTGTGTCTGACATTGGATTTTATTATGTGTTGATTGATCTCTATTAAATATACATCTGTTTGGTGGCGGAAAATTTATTCTCTTGCCTAACACCCTACTCTGAGACGTACGAGCTCAGGGGTTGTATATCGATGGACATCAGTCGCATGGAGTGAATTGCCCGTGTGGCATGCCTAAGTGGCAATTGATCAAGGCTTCTGTTGAAAAGCAAAGTCTTGTGGTTGATGATCAAAGCACCGCCTGTGTGGCATAGCTTTGTGTAACGTTGATTCGCGAGCCTCACACCCCGGTTGTGAACAAGAAACGGGAGAGGACATCAGGGAGGGCATGCGTTTCCTTCTAGCTAGAAGTGGCGTCAATGGTTTTACACGCCCTGATGAGTTTGACTTATGTGGTTGTTGGATTGCGAGGCGCCTCAGATATATCAGTGACTGTGTGGAGCCGATGGAGTCATATGACTCATTTACGCCCAAAGGGCGGGGAAACGCAGTGTTCAGGCATTTTAATCCACATCGGTGGACTGACCCTGAAGATCCAAAGGCTTGACTGAGTACTTGCCTGAGACTCGGGCTAGACAGTCTCGAATTCGGTAAGGACTATCTTTTGCCTTGGTTCACAGATGGAAATCCAACTTCCAATACATGACTTTGCGGTTTTGATTGTAAACCTATATATGGCGACATAGTGGTATGAGGCACTTATGTCGTCTATGATTGATATTTATGATTGAAATTGTTTTGACATTACACACTTATAGTAATAAAAGATGAAATTCTTTGGCTATTATAAGGTAAAACCCTATCCTCCGGCTTGCGTTGCATTGTGTGATGGGACCTGGGTCTTATAATAGCTTCATTTTTCTTTATTTAGCATTGCGTTGTTCTTTTATGCACTGTTGTTCTGGGAAGGGAACCCGTTCCGTGTTATACGGCGTGGTCCCTTGATTTACCCGACTTTAAAATAAAGATTAATAACTGTTTTAGTTCTCACACCAATCCCATGACTGACCTGGAGTTTATTGTTTTAACCTAAACTCTGGTGCCCTTATTTCGACACGGGGAGCTAGTAGTTTTTGGTTTTGCAGATTTATATTCGTAGGATCCTGATTTACAGCTGGAATGATATCTGAAAAGCTCTATATCTGTATATCTCCTTCTGTTGTGTATTGTATTATTTTTCTGCTGCAGTAATGTAATTAAATCTCTGATATATTCTGTGTAATATTTATTCATACTCTATACATTCTTGTATTATGATGGAATTGTTGTAATAAGCAATGAAATGTTCTTCCATTTGCGTTCTGATCTGTCTTGTCCTCAAAGTATCCGCTCTTTCCTTCACGGGGAAGCTACGGGTCCTTACAAGAATCCACCATTAATAGAGCCATAAGTGACCGAGAATGCCACCTCGTTGGGTCTTTACCGTAAAAACACTAATGAGCGATTGATTTGCATGTCCGCCCCATTGGTTAGATACTTATGTTTGTGTGAAATCTTGTGTGCTTCATAGACATACCTTGGCATATGTAACCTGCTAAAAATATAGGGTATGGACATTAAGTAATACTATATTTCAGTGGCACAAAACTTTATGTTCTGACCTCCTTTCCTTAACATCCAAACAGGTCAGTAGATGGGCTAAAGCTACGGATGAAGTCCTGATTGAAGACGATGGAGAAGATGAAGTTATTATGATATTATTAGCAGTTATTGCTTTGCTTCTTTTGGAATCTTATGAAGATGAACTATTTGATGTACCTTTTGAATAAATGTAATAGTGGCTATGTATTTCTGAGATTTTTGAAATAATCGTACATCTTATTTGAATATTATATTTTCTCTTTCTACTATGTGAGATTCCCATTCGAAATATATGTTATTGTTATCTGTGCAAATGTAATCCCTACAAGAACCAATGACCCATTTAGAATGGCTCTAAGTTTCGATGGGCCTTTTCTAGGTCAAAATTTAGACCCATTCCGTGGCAATTGTTACATTTGGTACTAGAGCATTGGTTACTCGAATATAAGGGAAATATGTGTATGAGAGGCGTATTTGTGATTTAAAAAAGATTTTTCAAACTATATATATAATATATTTTTACCCCAATAAGCATACGCAATTGTACTAGGCACTTTTATCATTTCTTCCTTTCTCAGCTTAAATACTATCTCAAGAGTATCCACTAAGGGATTCTTCCTTTTCTTTTCAGATAGTAGAATGGCTGAAAATCCTAATGAGCAGGGCAACTAGGCAAGACCCCGCTACTATCCAGAATGGTTCTAGCAGTACCTCCATACTGTGGAGCAGGCCCCTGTAGCTACTCCTACCCCGACGGCTTCCGTAGCTCCTGCCGTTGATGTGGCCTTTGATTTTTCTCATTTTTGTAAGGTCTTTACGAATTTCGGAGGGAAACCGTTTTCTAGAAAGGAAGGCTTTGCTAGTGCCCAATCTTGGGTTATGGACTGTGAAAGAATCTTTGAGGCTACTTCCTAGCTCGATGAAGTAAAAAGATGGATAGCGACCTGACATTTGAAGGATGAAACACTAGAGTGGTGGAACTTAATATCAATGGAGTACGAGGGTCGGATCTTCGCATCGGCTGAATTCAAGACCCGTTTTAAAGAGAAATTTTTGCCAAGGCCAGAAATGACTATTCATCTAGAGAAATTCATCCACCTCAAGCAAGGAAGCTTGAGTCTGCAAGAATACGTATCCAAAATCACTGAGTTATGTAAGTTCGGTAGAGGATTGGTAGACACCCCTATGAACAAAGCCCTTAGATTTGTTAAAGGACTGAACTTCCCGTTGAAGAAAATCTTATTAGCCCAAGTAGCGGTTGGGGCAACTTTTGAGACTCTAGTTGAGACAGCTACCCTTTGCATGGCTGAAAGCTCCAAGGAGGATAAGGAGGGTGAGAAAGGAGAAAGCTCCAACAAGAGCAAGAAGAAAGAATGGTGGAAAAACAAGAAGAAGAAGAACTTCAAAAAGGATGCAAAGACTTGCGTGAGGTGCAACCACAAGGGCCATGAGCCAAGGATTGTAGGGTCTTATTGGCAAAGGAGTTCAAGGGAAAATGTTATAACTGCCATGAAGAAGTACCATGTCCAAAGACTGCCCAAAGCCTACCAAAAGTGGCTAGAACTATGCAATTAAAGCGACCCCAATTCAAAGCCAACCCCCAAGAGACCAACCGCAGCCCGCACTCGAAGGTATAATCTCTATCTTAGGAAATTCAGCATACACCTTGTTTGATTCTAGAGCTACCCATTCATTTATCCCAAGCGATTAGTAAATATGTTGAATCATTCCATGTCTATCTCGGATAGTCCAATTGAGGTGGCCAACCCTATCGGAGGATCTAAGTATCTTGATATATTGTGTAAAGACCTATATTTGAGGTCGACAATGTCGAGTACCATTGCAAAGTGTATGCGTTGGATTTTATGGGGTATGACCTTATCTTAGGTACGGACTGGCTATCGTTTTATGGGGTCGTCTTAGATTGCGATAAGTGACTCGTTTGTCTTAGGAGCCGAGGAGGACGCAGCCTAAATATTCCATGTAATGTTAGAAATAAGGACAAAGACTTCTTATATTCCTTGTCTCCTAGTTCTGAAGGACCATCTTCGGTCCTTATAGCTTGTGAGTTCTTGGATGTTTTTGAGGAAGTTACGGGGCTTCCGGCCCACAGAGAAATCTCATTCCACATTGACCTAGAGAAGGACACTAGACCTGTTGCACTGCCATTGAGGCATATGGTGCCCAAGGAAAGAAGGGAGTTAGATAAATAGATTTCAGAGTTGTTAAATAAAAGGTTTTATCCACTGAAGTACCTCAGAATGGGGTGCACATGTTGTATTTGCCACCAAAGTAGATGGATCTTTGAGACTTTGTGTGGACTATAGAGAACTTAATAAATTAACAAAAAAGAACAGGTACCCTTTACCCAGAATCCATGACCTTTTTGACCACTTGGGAGGAGCCCGAGTATTTTCCCAGCTAGACCTTGCTACTGGATTTCACCAGTCAAGAATTGCGGAGGACAGTAAGGACAAAACTGTGTTTAGGACACCAGACGAATTGTTCCATTGGGAAGTTATGCTCTTCGGATTAAAGAAATCACCTGCTTTCTTTGTATACCTCATGAGTAGAGTGTTTAGGGGCATTCTAAATAAAATTGTGGTAGTCTTCGTAGATGATATCCTTATATTTTCAAAAGATCATAAAGAGCATGAAAAACACTTGGAGACAAGTGTTAGGGATATTAAGAAAGAACCAACTGAAAGCAAAATTCTCGAAGTGCCATTTCTGGAGGGAAGAAGTAAGATTTTTAGGATACATTGTGTCGAGTAAAGGCTTGGCCGTAGATCCCGCGAAGATCGAGGCAATCTAGGAAAGGAGGACACCACGAAATGCTACAGGTGTAAGAAGTTTCCTTGGATTGGTAGGGTATTATAGGAAATACATTAAAGACTTCGCAAAGATTACTACTCCATTAACCCAATTGACTCAAAAGAATTTGGTATTCACTTGGAGTAATAAAATTGATATAGCCTTTAAGAAATTAAAGGAAGCATTAACTAGCGCACCACTCCTAATTATACCTGATGGTTCAAAATCATTTACCGTTTACACTGACACATGTTGGACCAGTTTAGGAGCAGTCCTTATGCAAGAAGGAAGAGTAGTTGCCTATGATAGTAGAAAACTCAAGGATCCAAAGAAGAGATATCCAGTGCATGACCTTGAGTTAGCCGCAGTGGTGTTCGCCCTTAAGATGTGGAGGCACTATCTCTTAGGGGAGAAGTTTGAATTGTTTACCGATCATAAATCCCTTAAGTATTTATTTTGTAAACGTGACTTAAACTTGAGACAATAATGATGGATGGAATATATTGCCTCATTTGACTTTACGATTCAGTATACCCCAGGCAAAGGGAATGTTGTGATGGATGTTTTAAGTAGGAAACATGCTACATTGAATGCGATGATAGAGTGGAAACAATAAGAGTTCCTCGCTAATTTTAATTTACAACCGTCACTGACCACTTCCAATGGTTTTCTTGGGGATATGATAATTAGACCTACCCTAAGAGAAAGAATCCAAAGTGCACAAGACCGTGACGAAGAGTTAAACGGCATAAAGGAGAAAGTGGTAAAAAGAGAAACCTTTCCTCATTCGGTTTAGGTATTCGTTTAGCGATGATGGGAGTTTACTTTGGGATGGACGACTTCACATCCCTAAGGATGAAGGGTTGAGGAACGAAATTTTAGAAGGGTGCCATAGGTCAAAATTGACCATACACCTTAGTGGGGATAAAATGTACAAGGATATGAAGAGGAATCTTCATTGAGAAGGAATGAAGGGAGACGTAGCGGAGTTCGTGGCCAAATGTTTGACATGCCAAAAAGTCAACGTAGAGTAAGTGAAGCTCGGAGGACTGTTATTACCTTTAGAGATCCCCACGTGGAAGTGGGAGCATATTTCCATGAACTTTATAGAAGGACTTCCTAGAAGCTAAAAAGGGAATGAGGCCATTTGGGTTATGGTAAATCATTTAACCAAAAGCGCCCATCTCATACCAGTCAAGAAGACAAGGACTGCAGCCTCATTAGCCCAATTATATGTTAAAAAGATAGTCAGACTCCATGGTATTCCATCAAGTATAGTGAGCGATAGATATCAATAATTCACAAGCGAATTTTGGAAAAGCCTACAAGTAGCTTTGGGGACGACCCTTAACTTAAGCACAGCTTATCATTCGCAGACCGATGGACAAATAGAGAGAGTAAACAGAATCTTAGAAGACTTGCTCAGAGCTTGTATTATCGACTTTGGAGGAGTTTGGGAGCAGTATCTACCGCTTTTGGAGTTCACGTATAATAATAGTTTTCAAGTGACGATTGGTATATCCCCTTTCGAAGCACTATACGGGAGGCCATGCAAATCGCCAACTTGTTGGTGGGAAAATACCAACAAGGTTATACTCGGACCAAACTTCGTCAATGAATCCACAAAGAAGATATTATTGATTAGGCAGAGAATGAATGCAGCCCCAGACCGTCAAAAATTGTATGACGATAAGCAAAGGAGGAAACTAGAATTTAATGTTGGGGACTTGGTATTCGTGAAAGTATCCCCGCATAAGAAAACTGTTCGGTTTGGAAAGACTGGGAAGTTGGCTCCCAAATTTATTGGGCCTTTTAGCATCATCAAGAAGATAGGATCTTTGGCTTATCGAGTGGATCTCCCAGAGCGTCTGTTGAGAATCCATAATGTTTTTCATGTATCTCATCAAAGGAAATGTCTTCATGATTCTGCTATCAGACTCAAGCTTGATTAAATTGGGGACAAAGTGAAACTCGAGTTGGAGTTCAGAGTCCCCCATGCAACTGCAAGGATTGTGGAGCATAGAATTAAGAGACTCCACAACAAAACCATTTGCATCGTCCGAACAATGGGGAAATGAACTTCCGGAAAGCACATGAGAGACCGAGGATAAGATAAGACAGACTCATCCAGATCTTTTCATGGATAAATTTTTCCTCAAAATTTCCGTTTATGGATGCATCGTGATTGCTAGATTGGATGGTAGGGGAAAATGGATGCTACACCATCGCACCAAGCACTCATATAGAAATATATGCATATTTAGGTTGTTTGCATACATGCTGCATCACTTATTACACCTACATGCTAGGGTAGAGCTTACTTCAGTGGGTCTACAATTCATAATCACTACGAATCATGGTTGCTTATGGATGAATTATAAATAACATGGGTGTACAACATGGATGTTTCGTGCAAGTTGTATTTTTTGCCCCTTAAACAGATTTTGGGACGAAATCTATTTTAATAGGGGAAGAATGTAACCCCCCGTAAAATTCATAAGTATTAATAATAAATTAAATAATTAAAACAAGCAGTTAAATCATATGGCTGGAAAATGAGATCTTGCAGCTTTAGGAATTTGGCTACGAAACTCCTTTATTTGGATTCGGTGTAACACCCCACGTCGATTAATGTCACTCTCAAGGGGAATGCATTAACTTTCATGGAGTATTATTGATGTACATAACATAATATAACAAGACAGATACATATATTGGTACTTGAAAAATTAAAAACAACATTTATTGTAGCGGAGAAATAGTTTGGTTACAACAACATCAAAAACCAACAACAAAACCAAGTACACTTAATATCCATCTTGACAAAAAAATTCTGAGTACATAAAATAAAAAACATAACCCCAACATAAGTAGCCATAAAAGAGATGAGTTGAGCTTTACTTTCAGAAATCCAAGCACTTCCAAAAGAGAGAGAAAGATCCAAATCAAGCTCCACTAGCACTAGTCCCGAACTAAGAACCTGGGGGGGAGGGAAGATAAGAGGCGAAAACAAAGGGGATCAGACATAAAGTCTGGCGAGTTCAATAACTTTAACAATATAATTATTAAGTAATTAAGATAAGGCATAAACTGGTAAAACAAGGAATGACTGTGAAACAAGTGGGCAAGACAAAATGAACAAGAGGAATATTCTGGCTTTAATCTCGCTCCTAATCACTATAGGATAATTAATATACAGCACCATTACTAGTCACCCTAAAAGTTGATCCCGCATACTGAACATAATAATCATAATGGTAGTTTCGTGTACCCCTAGTTGTCTTCATAGGTGTCGCCTACCCCTATCTTCACTAGTTGTACCCACTACCCCCATGCGATCGGCTCCCTAACTCGTAGATACCCGTGCTGGTCCCACAGTGGGGTGTATCACTCCCCAAAGTGGCAACCCGATACCACTAAAGATGCACGACTTATATCTACACGATGCAACAACGTCTGACCTACCAGCCCGGGCCCACGAATGCACATGACCCCGTTGGACTTGCGTTGCCACCGTTAACCCGTTTTGACCTCTTACAATCAAACCCAGTAAGCGTGTCCCGTCCTCGATATATCTAACTCGAGCTCACAAAGATACCTAATGGGTTACTGGTTTGAAAAGGGTCCCCATGCTTGACACAAGCTTTCCACTTATGCTTGGTCCCCACTAAGATTTCCCACTTAACCCCTTCTTATTCATGTCTTCTTACATGTTTAAATTTGGTTTAAGTGTTTCTAATCGTATTTCACATGTCACCCATTTCACCCACTTAACCCCTATGTCCCACCACATGTTTATCTTGGTTAAGTATTACTTAATTCATTATAACCGTAACCTTGTAAGACCTCCCACACTAGACTACCATTTGCGGTTGCAGGATTTGCCAGGCGGGTTCGGCAGCCTTATACCGCAAATGAGTCTAACCTCGTGTCTTTACAATTGTTACGCATTTAAATTATGCCTTCGACCTCTCACATTAGACTACCGTTTGTGGTTGCTGGATTTGCCGGACGGATCCGGGCAGTCTTATACCACAAATGAGCCTAACCTCGTGTCTTAGGCGTTTATTATTACACATAATTATTTCATCCCAATATGAATTAATTATCCCTATTCAAATTGCCAATAATTTTCCAAATTAATTATGTCCATAATTGTCACCTAAATTATGTCCATACTATTTAGGTATATAAATTATACCAATTAATGTCTAAATTTAATTATATGCCTTTAAAGCCAATTTATACCAATTCACAATTTTGCATAAGTAATGTTTTCCCATTGTCCCCACACTATTCGTACGTTTTAATATAAAATATGTTAGACTCGCAAATAGTCTAACTCATAAAAAGAAAAGAAACATCACAACTTGCATAAAACATAAAATAGATGTAACTTGCAAATAAGAATTTTAACATAAGTTTGCTTAGCCAATAACCCACATAGGCAATAGACATACAGAACATCAATTTACATAAACTGCCATGGATCTAAATATAGATTTAAATATGAAATTGTGAACTTGCATATATGAATAGTTGTTTTCACCTAAACCTATATATATGGAATATGGTTTCCACCTAAACTTGCATATGTGAATATAGCTTTCACCTAAAATTGTGAATATAGTTTTCACCTAAACTTGCATACAGATTCCTACAAACTTGCATATGAATTTATCACATGTTTTGCATATAAACTAGCATATGTATATACTTGATTCACATATAAACTTGTGTATAATCCACATACAGACTTGCATAAGATTCACATACAAACTAGCATATGTTTTAACATTCCAAACTTGCATAAGATTCACATACGAACTAGCATATGTAAACACAGACTTGCATAAGATTCACTTACAAACTAGCATATGATTTAACATCCCAAACTTGCATAAGATTCACATACGAACTAGCAAATGATTTACATCCCAAACTTTCTTATAAACTGATGTCATAAAATAAATCAAGTTAAACATAGTGATTGGACATATGAAATAGATCTACCAACGTAAGATAACAAAACTGTCATATGTTCACCAACAGACGATAACAAAGTTAAATAACATCACATGATTCAATAGACATGTTCTCATAATCCAAATTATAACTCATCATAATTAATTTATTAATTATTTTGTGAAAGAAATTGTACTCACTAAGACAAGTTAGAGAAGAAGATAATTCGGTCGTCGTTTTGTATTAGAATTCTGACTTGCAAATCCCTAAGCTTTAGGATGAAGAACTGTCCTAGCAGCAGCATGGTGGCCAAGAGACTAATTTAGTTTAGGTTTAGGGCTTGAGTCAATGCGTGCTTATATAGAAATTTAAATCAATATAAGCCGTTAGATTATCATGGAAGCAATAACAACCATGCAGACTAGATAGAGTTATCTAGAATTTCCACCACTGCCCTAGTGACTCAGCAGCTGGTCAGGTAAGACTCAGCAACAAGTCAGGATCGTCAAATTTCAGATCTTCCCTAGGGGGTAGGTCGACCCCATGGTCAACCTATGTAGGGGAGGTCGACCCCTGGCCAACCTGGCCTTGCGTGGGAGAAATCCCGCCCAACCCGCTTCCTCGCTTGAATTTCGAATTTCGAATTTTAATCTGAGCTGTTTTTATTTATTTATTTAAATTACTGAAACTTCCAAGGGCCATAACTTCCTCATACGAAGTCTGATTTTTGAAAACTTGGACTCTATTCCAAGCAGAATTTCGAGACGAACGCAATGGCATAACCCATTTCCCTTAATTCTCACTTAAGAAATTAAGTATTCATAAATTCGTTCTTTTAATAGTCATAGAAAGTTCAGGGTGTTACATTCTCCCCTCCTTAAAGGATTTCGCCCCCGAAATCTCTAAGTTAAGGAGAATGTATATCCTAACATCCAATCATCCATCTACTCAACCATCAAACACAGGCATCCATTTTCCTTACAAGATTTCTAATGTCGTATGAACATATGCAAAAAGTGTGTGTATATGTTCCTTATCCAATGCAAAATCAGGCGGTCCACTGATTCAGTTAACCTCCTTAATGCAAATCATGATAGTGCCATGCGTCCATTATGTATGCGAAAGAATCGTAATGATACATATTACTTCTACATATGTGCACAACCATTCATCAAAATGCAGCATTCATATGATAACACAACCATTATACATCCATTAATCTAAATAAGCACACATATTTATATGCAATATGAAGGTGATTGAGCCGATCTAGTGCCTAATGTGTGTGTACATGCATCCACGAGCAACCACTAGCAACCACTTGCAACCACTCGCAACCACTCGCAACCCTCAATCATAACATGTTTCAAATACATGTTTACATCCATTGGTTTCTACCTAAGGATAAAGTGTAGGACCGAGGAGATATACTTAAAAGATAGATATAAGCATGAATAAACTTATCGGAAAAAGAGATCAAGGAGGTACCCTCAAAAAGAAAAGGGTAGGTTGCGCGTATTTTCCTCTCAGTTTCCCAAGTCGCGTCTTCCTCAGCGTCTCTCCATTGAACTTTAACAAGCTTGAGTACACGGTTGCATAGCTTTTTGACTTCCGTACCCAAGATACGAGTTGGAACTCTTCTCACAGTCGCTTCTCGTTCCACTTCTACTTCCTCTAGTATACTTGGCTCTACCACTTCCGCAGACTCATGTAAGCACTTTCGTAGTTGAGAAACATGAAAAACATTATGAACTCCAGCCAGTCTTTCGGGTAGCTCTACTCTGTAAGCCATCGTCGCAATCCTTTCAGTGATAGGAAATGGTCCTACAAATCTTGGTGCTAGCTTTCCTACGGACCCAAAGCAAATGGCATTCCTCAAAGGAAATACTTTAAGGAACACCTTATCTCCAACCTCAAACTCAAGGTCGGTTCTTCTTTTGTCTGCGTAGGACTTCTGTCTATATTGTGCAGCCTTCATCCGTCTTTTTATCAAGTCCACCTTTTCTGAGGTTTCTCTAATCATGTCTGGCCCAAGTACGAGCTTGTCTGTAGACTCCGACCAACAAGTTGGTAATCAACATGGTCTTCCATATAAATCTTCGAAGGGCACCATGCCTATTGTGGCTTGGTAGCTATTGTTGTAAGCGAATTCCACCAAAGGAAGATGATCCTCCCATGTCCCTCCAAAGTCAAGAATGCACAATCTCAAGAGGTTTTCCAATACTTTGTTCACCCTTTCCGTATGACCATCGGTTTGGGGGTGATAGGCCATGCTTAAGCATAATTGTGTGCCTACAGCCTCTTGCACAGTTTTCCAAAACTCGCTCGTAAAGATAGGATCTCGATCACTCACTATGATGGAGGGTATCCCATGGAGTCGAACTATCTCTTTAAGATAAATGGATGCTAGGGACGAGGAAGTCCTTCTACTCTTAACAGGTATAAAGTGAGCGCTTTTAGTGAGCCTGTCCATTATTACCCAAATACTGGTATTGCCCCTTCTTGACCTAGGCAACCCATTAACAAAGTCCATCGAAATGCTATCCCACTTCCACTGTGGGACCTCTAGAGGATGAAGCAGACCACCAGGCTTCTTCTGCTCCGCTTTGACTTGCTGGCATATCAAGCACTTAGCGACGAACTCAGCTACATCCCTCTTCATGCCATTCCAAAAGAAAACCCTTTTTATATCTTTATACATCCTGTCTCCGTCTGGGTGTATGGTCAGCTTAGAATGGTGTGCTTCTTCGAGAACCGTCTTCACTAAATCCCTTGCTTGTGGGACGCATAGCCTTCCATCCCGTCTCAACCAACCCATATCATCGATGGAGTATCTGTTTAGGTGATTAGAAGTCTCACCCCTAACTAGCTTATCCATCATGTCAACTAGCTGAGGGTCTTTTCGTTGCGCGGTTCCTATTGAGTCCAAAAGAGTAGGCCGCACCTCTAGCGATGCTAACAGACCAGGTACAATTTCAGAGGAGGGTCTAAAGTTAAAGTTTGCTATGTACTCCAAGCTTTGCTTTTCTACAAAGAGAGGACTCAAGGTCAGCTTCTTTCTACTCAAGGCGTCTGCTACCACATTGCCCTTGCCAGGGGTATAGGAAATCTTAAAATCATATGAGGCCAAGAATTCCATCCACCTTTGTTGTCTTAAGTTAAGATCTTTCTGTGAGAAAAGGTACTTTAATGATTTATGGTCAGTAAACAATTCAAACCTTTCTCCTAGCAGGTAATGATGCCATGATTTTAGAGCGAAAACAATGGCAGCTAGCTCCAAATCATGAGTTGGGTAGTTCTTCTCATGTACCTTCAATTGCCTTCCCCCATAACAAACCACCTTGCCTTCTTGCATCAAGACAGTGCCCAACCCTGTACCACATGCGTCTGTGTATACGGTAAACATTTTGCTCCCATCAGGCAATGTCAGAACTGGGGCTGTTGTTAGAGCCCTTTTCAAACGTTGGAAAGCAATATCGCAATCCAAATCCCAAGCGAAAGTTAGGTTCTTCTTCGTCAATCTTGTGAGTGGGGATGAGATTTTTGCAAAGTCCTTAATGAACTTTCGGTAAAAGCCCGCTAGCCCGCGAAAGCTTCGGACTTCGGTTGCATTTCGTGGAACCTTCCAATCTTGCACCGCAACTACTTTTGCGGGGTCCACAGCTAACCCTTCTTTAGACACCACATGTCCAAGAAACCTCACTTCTTCTCTCCAGAAATGGCATTTGGAGAATTTGGCTTTCAGCTTATGTGCACGAAGAGTATCCATGACTTCCCTTAAATGCAAAGCATGCTCTTCTTCATTCTCTAGAAAATCAAAATGTCGTCTACGAAGACCACCACAAACTTATTAAGGAACTCCCTGAACAGCCTGCTCACCAAGTCAACGAAGTAAGCGGGTGCATTTGTCAAGCCGAAAGGCATGACAAGCCATTCGAAGAAACCATCTGGGGTTCTGAACGCGGTCTTATCAATGCTGTCTTCAGCCACTCTTAGCTGATGGAACCCGGTAGCCAGGTCTAGTTGGGAGAAAACCGACGCACCTACAAGCTGATCAAACAAGTCATCTATTCTTGGAAGTGGGTGCCTATTTTTCTTGGTCATCTTGTTTAGCTCCCTATAATCAACGCATAGGCGAAGTGATCCATCCGCTTTGGTTGCGAATACTACTGGAGCACCCCATTCAAAAATACTTTGCCTTATAAACCCTTTTTCGAGCAACTCTTTGACTTGCTTACTGAGCTCTTTTCTCTCCCTTGGAGGCATGTGTCTAACGGGTAGAGCTATGGGTTTTGCATTATCAACAAGGTAAATGTGGAAATTTACCTCCCACTTCGGAGGTAAGCCCTTCACCTCTTCAAATACATCTAAGTATTCACGGACTACTCTAATAGACTGCAAGTTTTCAATAGATGCATCAAGAGATTCTACGTAGCTAAGCATAACACAATGTATGGGATTACAAGAGATTTCGAGAGTGTTGCCGAGGCGAGTCATAAGTCTAACCACTCTCTTTTCACAATCGAGGATGGCACCATTACTGGATAACCAATCCATGCCTAGAATCAACCCATAGCCCGTGAAACCAAGAATGAAGGCGTTGCATTCAAACTCAACGCTCAAGATAGACACTCTCAAATCCTGACAAATCATTGAAAGATGAGCCAAACCACCAATAGGATTTAAGACTACTATGGGATCCGTAACTAGACTAGTATTTAGGTGCAGTGTTTCAACTAATGAAGCAGATACAAACGAGTGTGAAGCGCCAGAATCAAACAAAGTACGAACAGGATGATCAAACAGAAAAACCAAACTTTCAACAGAAATGTTTCTACCTCTCTCATGTCCTCGTGCCATGAGAGCATGAACCTACCCTCTTGCTTTCCCTGGTGCCATGAGAGCCTGAACCTGCCCTCCAGAAGTAGACCATGTCCTCTGCCCTTGCCCTTGTCTTCTCGGACAGTCTTTGATCAAATGTCCTGCCTCACCATAGTTGAAGCAGCCAGTTTTCTTCTACTTCCTACAATCCTTGCTCAGATGGCCTGGTGTTCCACAATTAAATCACCTTTTCTTTCCTTTGTTATTGTTATCCTTACCACCTTTCTTAGGTTGCTGCTATGACTTCTTTTGATCCCCTTTCTTTTCCGGTGCCTTATTAGCATTAGCGCCTTTTTCCTCTTCATGCATAAGTGCCATGTCAACCAGTTTCTCAAAGGTAGCCCCCATAGGAATGCGGGTCATAGCCAACCCATGTAGTGGCTCATTCAAACCTTTAACGAATCTCAGGGCCTTCTTTTCAGGTGTGTTCACCAAGTCTAAGCCAAATCTCGCCAACTGATTGAACTTGTTGACGTACTCCTTTACTGATAAATTCCCCTGCTTCAATGCCAAGAATCTCTCCATGTATAATTCTCTTCCGCTCGTAAGAGAAATTTCATCTCGAACCTATGTCTGAAATCCATCCATGTCTCCACTGGACGTTCTCCATTCGTGACCTCCCACCAAAACGAGGCATCGTCCTTCATTAACCAAGTAGCCAATTGGACCTTCCTTCCATCTTATATTTCGAAGATACCAAACAAATCTTCCACCTCCTTAAGCCAATTACGAGCTTCAACAAACGTCTCTGATCCGTGAAAAGGTTTCCCGCCCATTGCCCGAAAGTCTTTGCATATCTTTGAAAAAGTATCAAGGGGAGGGGGAGGAGGAGAAGCGGCCGCAGCTGGGGGAGGAGGAATGTCTGTTGGGCCTGTGGCGGTGGCCCTATCCTTCAGATACCTTCTGAACCGGGTTGGTATCGGTATTCCCTCGGGTATCTTGGGTAACCCAGACATGCTGAAAAGAAAAGAAAAAAAAAGATTCAAAACGGAGAATCGAAGGAAAGATATATGGCTCTTGGGGGTCATGTTTTTAAAACAAAATTTTCTCTTGAAAATACTCTCCTTAAAAAATACTTTTGGAAGTATTTCTTTATAAAAATGCTTTTGAAAAATAGTTTTTCAAAATCCCTTATCCGTTCTTGTAACCTTCCGCTCTGATACCACGTGTAACACCCCATGTCGATTAATGCCACTCTCAAGGGGAATGCATTAATTTTCATGGATTATTATTGATGTATAGAACAGAATAGAACAAGATAGATACATATATTGGTACTTGAAAAATTAAAAACAACTTTTATTGCAGCGGAGAAATAGTTTGGTTACAACAACATCAAAAACCAACAACAAAACCAAGTACACTTAATATCCATCTTGACAAAAAAAAATCTGAGTATATAAAGTAAAAAAGCATAACCCCAACATAAGTAGCCATAAAAGAGATGCGCTGAATTTTACTTTCAGCAATCCAAGCACTTCCAAAAGAGAGAGAAAGATCCAAATCAGGCTCCACTAGTACTAGACCCACTTTGAGAACCGGGGGGGAGGAAGGGAAGAAAAAGGCGAAAACAAAGGGGGTCAGACATAAAGTCTGGCGAATCCAATAACTTTAACAATATAATTATTAAAGTAATTAGGATAAGGCATAAACTGGTAAAACAAGGAATGACTGTTAAACAAGTGGGCAAGATAAAACGAACAAGAGGAATATTCTGGTGTTAATCTCGCTCCTAATCACTATAGGATAATTACTATAATACACCATTACCAGTCACCCCAAAAGTTGATCTCGCCTACTGAACATAATAATCATAATGGCAGTTTCATGTACCCCTAGCTGTCTTCATAGGTGCCGCCTGCCTCAATCTCCACTAGTTGTACCTACTACCCTCATGCGATCGGCTCCCTAACTCGTAGATACCCGTGTTGGTCCCACAGTGGGGTGTATCACTCCCCAAAGTTGCAACCCGATACCACTAAAGATGCACGGCTTATATCTACACGATGCAACAATGTCTTACCTACCGGCTCGGGCCCACGCACGCACATGACCCCGTTGGACTTGCGTTGCCACCGTTAACCCGTTTTGACCTCTTACAATCAAACCCAGTAAGCGTGTCCCGTCCTCGATCTAACTCGAGCTCACAAAGATACTTAAGGGTTTACTGGTTTGAAAAGGGTCCCCCATGCTTGACACAAGCTTTCCACCTATGCTTGGTCCCCACTAAGATATCCCACTTAATTCCTTCTTATTCATGTCTTCTTACATGTTTAAATTTGTTTAAGTGTTCTAATCGTATTTCACATGTCACCCACTTAACCCCCATGTCCTACTACATATTTATCTTGGTTAAGTGTTACTTAATTCATTATAAATGTAACCTTGTAAGACCTCCCACATTAGGCTTTCGTTTGCGGTTGTTGGATTTTTCGGGCGGGTCCGGGCAGTCTTATACCGCAAACGAGTCTAACCTCGTGTCTTTACAATTGTTATGCATTTAATTTATGCCTTCGAC
Organism: Allium sativum; assembly: GCA_030737875.1. Classification (NCBI taxonomy): domain Eukaryota; kingdom Viridiplantae; phylum Streptophyta; class Magnoliopsida; order Asparagales; family Amaryllidaceae; genus Allium; species Allium sativum. The sequence continues at coordinate 348,768,682 of CM060920.1, forward strand.
CTCTCAAATTAGACTACTGTTTGTGGTTGCTGGATTTGCCGGGCGGGTACGGGCAGTCTTATACCACAAACGAGTCTAACCTCGTGTCTTAGGCATTTATTATTACACATAATTATTTCATCCCAATATGAATTAATTATCCCTATTCAAATTGCTAATAATTTCCAAATTAACTATATCCATAATTGTCACATAAATTATGTCCATACATTTTAGGTATATAAATTATACCAATTAATGTCTAAATTTAATTATATGCCTTTAAAGCCATTTTATGCCAATTCACAATTTTGCATAATTAATGTTTTCCCATTGTCCCCACGTTATTCGTACGTTTTAATATGAAATATTTTAGACTCGCAAATAGTCTAACTCATAAAAAGAAAAGAAACATCACAACTTGCATAACACATAAAATATATGTAACTTGCAAATAAGAATTTTAACATAAGTTTGCATAGCCAATAACTTGCATAGGCAATGGACGTACATAACATAAATTTACATAAACTACAATGGATCTAAATATGAAATTGTGAACTTGCATATATGAATATGGGTTTTCACCCAAAATTGTATATATGAAATATGGTTTCCACCTAAACTTGCATATGTGAATATAGTTTTCACTTAAAAATGTTAATATAGTTTTCACTTAAACTTGTATATGGGTTCCTACAAACTTTCATATGAATTTATCACATGCTTTGCATATAAACTAGCATATGTATATACTTGATTCACATATAAACTTGTGTATAATCTGCATACAGAATTGCATAAGATTCACATACGAACTATCATATGTTTTAACATCCCAAACTTGCATAAGATTCACATACGAACTAGCATATGTAAACACAGACTTGCATAAGATTCACATACAAAGTAGCATATGATTTAACATCCCAAACTTGCATAAGATTCACATACGAACTAGCATATGATTTACATCCCAAACTTGCATATAAACTGATGTCATAAAATGAATCAAGTTAAACATATGTAATTGGACATATGAAATAGATCTACCAACATAAGATAACAAAACTATCATATGTTCACCTATAGACGATAACAAAGTTAAATAACATCACATGATTCAACAGACATGTTCTCATAATCCAAATTATAACTCATCATAATTAATTTATTAATTATTTTGTGAAAGAAATTGTACTCACTAAGACAGGTTAGAGAAGAAGATAATTCGCTCGTCGTTTTGTATTAGAATTCTGACTTGCAAATCTCTAAGCTTTAGGAAGAAGAACTATCCTAGCAGCAGCATGGTGGCCAAGAGACAAATTTAGTATAGGTTTAGGGCTAGAGTCTATGTGTGCTTATATAGAAATTTAAATCAACATAAGCTGTTAGATTATCATAGGAGCAATCACAACCGTCCAGACTAGATAGAGTTATCTAGAATTGCCACCTCTGCCCTAGTGACTCAGCAACAGGTCAGGTAAGACTCAGCAACAAGTCAGGATCGTCAAATTTCAGATCTGCCCCGGGGGGTAGGTCGACCCCCTGGTCGATCTGTGCAAGGGAGGTCGACCCCCTAATCGACCTGGCTTTGGGCGGGAGAAATCCCGCGCACCCCGCTTCCTCGCTTCAATTTTGAATTTCAAATTTTAATCTGAGCTGTTTTTTTTTATTTTTTTAAATTACTGAAACTTCCAAGGGCCATAACTTCCTCATACGAAGTCCGATTTTCAAAAACTTGGACTCTATTCCAAGTAGAATTTCGAGACGAACGCAATGGAGTAACCCGTTTCCCTTAATTCTCACTTTAGAAATTAAGTATACTTAAATTCATTCTTTTAATAGTCATAGAAAATTCAGGGTGTTACATTCGTGCTGAAATTCTGAATCGTTTTCATATATAATATGCAGAAAACAGTCAACATATGAAGAAGTTATAAACAAATGAATTTGGACCGTGTACGCAAAAATTATATATATAATTATGTGAATATTATATATATTGTCCAAATAATAATTTAAAATAAAAACAGGGAAGTTTAAAATTTGAAATTGGAGATATGGTTTAAGGGACAATGTATATTGAATATATATGGAAAAGAATTAAGAAAATTAAGAACGTAATTAATGAAATTAACAGTTCATCAATGAAGCAAAATTGGGCTTCCAGCATAAGGGGGGTCGACCGCTAGTCGGCTGGTAGGCCCAATTCTGCCTATGTGGATTAGGGTTTTCTTAGAGGATATGTTTACATGGATGGCTTGGATTAATTTTAATTAATCCGATGGCTCCTGCTCACAAGAGCAAGTATAAATAACCCCTCAAACCCCACACCAGAACCCTAATTATTCTATACCTCTGCCTACATGCTGTTGAATTCCATAGAAAAATAAAGAGAAAAAGGGTGAAGGTTCTTTTACTTCTCTATTTCCGTTCTATATCTCTCTATTTCAAATTATATAAGTTTAGGAAGTTGGAATTTAGCACAAACAATATGTATAAGAATCTAGTTATATATTTCTTATATTTATATTGTTAGGAGATCAATTAAAGCCTACTTGAACGTTGAGAACCGTCGCAGATCTTAAGATTTCTATCACATCCCCACTTAATTTGTGAGTGGATTCAATTTTTGATTAAAGGCATATTCATATTATTATCAGTTTGCTGTATGAATTGTTATGCTATGAAGATTTGGTTACGCGATAATATAACATGAAAATTCCCCAAATCTCCTACTTTGTAATCACGTAGGAACGGTCATGTTGAATTGGTTTTGTGGAATTGTGGTTTTTATGTTGGATTAAAGGTAAAAATGAGTTATATTAATATTTATATTTTATGCAATTCACCGTTATTATCATTTGATTTGGTCTAAAAAGGTTTGGATTTGAACTTGTTTCAGGAATTGGGTTTGGATCCTAATTTGTGTGTAAACGCATTCATAAATTGGAATGAGTAAATTGTAAACATTTTTGGGTGCATAACACCACAAAAAGGTGAATTAGGTAAAATATAGATTGTAAACATACATGTATTGTAACACCCCACATCCGTTAGTGTCACTCACAAAGGGAATGCACTAAGTTCTGTGGAGCATTTAGGGTAAAAGATGCAGATAAATTACAAGACAGACAAATTAAACAGCGGAAAATAAAACTTTGCTTTATTGATAAAATAGTTTGTACAATGATTTCTTTACAATATCAGAGTATCATCTGTCTTACAAAATAAAGAAGCATAAAACAACATTTATATTCCCCAAATTTAGCAAGAGCCAGCCATAGCATCTGAAAAGAGAATCCAAGCAAACTTCGACAAATCTTCAAGCTGGGAATGAGTGACAGTCCAACTTAACCTGAGCTATACTATTCCCTCCTTTACTACCTGGGGGGGGGGGGGACGGAAGAAAAGAAGATGAAAGAAAAAACAGAGTCAGACATAAAGCCTGAGTAAGTTCAGTAACTTCTAGCATGTGAACATGGGAAAACAAAACGACAGGAATTAACTGAATACAAGATAACACCATGATGATAGGGTTGGCAAGATTAGACAAGATTAACACAAGATATGCTAAGCTAAGATAAATTGGATATGCTCCAATACTTTCGCCGCTTCGCCATTTCCTTGTTATATTGGTTTCTATATCTCTGCACCACCCAACTATTGTTCCAACTAGTAACGACAACACGATCCCTATCCCTGTAGTTTCTGTTGCCATCAGGCATACATTTATTATTTGTTATCTAGATCTAATCTAGGGTTTTCTATCAAGTGCTTTCTAGATTCAACTAGAGTTTACGCTATCTGCTGAACGCTTTTCGGGTTCAGGGTTTATGCCACCTAGTCCAACTAGGGATTTTGCTACCTGTCGAACGATGCCCCCAAGTCTAGGACACACTACCTAGAGTGGTATATGTTCCTATACTTCCCCACGCATGTATCGCGAATCGTTATCGCTTGTCTAGATGCACATGTCCTATAATGTGCAACCCGAGTCCTGTGGCAGGGCAAATCAAGGAATACAGAACTCGGTCGGGAGCTTTTAGATATCTGCCGATGCAGATGCTAAGGTCTGTTTTTATTCTAGTGGCTATGGTCCCACTTGACCCTCTCTCAACTAATGAAAGGCACACCTTGAAAAATGAGAACTATACGCAGGCCCCTGGTGCCTCACTATCCTATGGCCATCCTCACCCATAACTGTATAGCAAGTATATGGTCTTTTGGAGTTCTCCGCCTTTCCGCTTCACGTATCTCGATTGACTCAAGATGGATGGTAGACGACGAGTTGCTATCACAGGGCTACCGTTTTCTCGCCGAATCACGTCGGTCCATCCTAGTCTTTAGTTTGTCATATATTGCAACCAAGGCATACCCCTGGTTCTTCTAACGCAGACCTTAACCTCTGTGAGCCCAGGAGGTTCATCTGCAGCCTCACAGAGGGATACCAAGAGTACCCTCACGTCCCTTCGAAGCCTCGAGCTTCGTAACCCAATTCATTGAAGCCTTCTTTTTACTCAGACGGACATTCGCTCCTTCCCGTGTTATACTAAGAATTACTACTTAGTTTTGTTAACTAAGGTTTACCACTTAGTTTCCAGAATCGTTGTTTTCTTAGCTAAGGTTTACTGCTTAGCTCCTTTCCCGTCAATTTGGATTGGTTAAATGTCATTAGTCAATTCAAGCTAACTTAACCCTCTTCATTTATCCTGTTAAACTGGTTTAGTGTTATCAGTAATTCATGTTGACTTAACCCTACCACAAACCAAGTTATATTGGTTAAGTATTTCTTATTACTTAACCCTACCCATTTATCCTGTATTGGTTAAGTGTTCCTTTTTAACTTAACCTTGCCCGTCTGTTTCAACTAACATGTTATTAATGGTTAAGTATTATCCCTTCATGTTTTAGGCTTAACCCTATTCCTTTATCACAATCTGATGATTAAGTGTTCAAGTTTACTTAACCCTACGGTCTAGCCCATCTAACATATCAAATTGGCTAAGTGTATTAAATTTTACTTAACCCCAACCTCTGGTCTGGTTAACATGTTAATTTGGCTAAGTGTTTTCTTAGTTAATTAACCCCTACCAATCTTGTCTTGTTACCATGTTAAGTTGGTTAAGTGTCCCTATGGACTTAGCCCTCCCATTGTAGCTTAACTGTGTTAAGTTGGCTGTATGAACCTAACCCCACCCACCGGTCTGGTTATCATATTGAATTGGTTAAGTGTCTTAGTTAGCTTAACCCTACCATTCTTGTTCTAGCTTTAACTAAATAAATTAAAGCCGCAACCACTCACATTAGACAGATATTGTTGCAAATACTGGATGTGCCGGTTGGTTCCGGGCAGGTTTACATCGCAACTCAGTCTAACCTCGGGTTAGGCATATTCGTGTTTTCTAAGTTCAAAGGGTTTTGATTAATTTTCAAATCAGGTTTTGAAAGTAACCATCCCGTCCGTCGGATCAGTTAGGGATAGCCAGGGAGAGCAGGAAACTTGTATTTTCCAAACTCAAGCCTAGACACTATCCTCTCTGTCACCCTAGAACTTTCCGGTGCATTATTAAAAGAGATGTCGTTAACAAACCTTTAATTTGTCTAAATTTACATTTTCCCCTTTAGGAAAAATTCTATAAGTAAATCATTCCTAATTTACTTATTTCCTAATTACTCTTTTAATGTAAATTGTCAACATTTATTCTTATGGCCCATTTTCCCCTCTATATCATATTTATGCCTTTTTGGTATGTAAACTATACCAAATTAAATGCCACTAACCATGACTTTTGCTAAACCTGACAATTATCCCCAATTAGGGCCAATTTCAAATTTATGCCAATACACTTATTATGCCAAATTAGCTAATCCCCTTTCTGATTTAACATTCTAATTACAGTTCATGTTGGACTAGACTTATTATTCTAGTTCACAATTCATGTAAATGCTAGATTTACAAGTCAATACTAGATTCAAATTACACATCCTATAGTTCATGTCAAATTTATCCAATTTGCATTTCTATGAACATGCCATAATACATGTTCCCAATTTATGCCAATTTCCAAGTTCATAACTACGTTTTTAGTAAATTTCATATTTTGCCCAAATCGTATTCCCACCGTTTGTATAATCGTGATTCAATCTTGATTATAGATAAATCTAGATCCGTAGAAAATAGGGAATGAACCAAAGATGCTATGAAAAAGATAGACATAATAACTGGCATAAAATGATAATTTACTAATTACAGACCTAACGAATTACACTGAAATTGATCTAAAACGTCGAAGGCCTATAGGTCTGAAAATCTTATGGCATAAAAAGGGTTGAATAACGGTGTAGGTTCAAGAGCCTAGGTAGACCTAACTTAATAGGTAAATTCCCAAGATCTAAAACCAAAGAAAACCAAGAATAGACAAAATAGATAAACATGGGTAGACCTAACTTAATAGGTAAATTCCCATGATCTAAAACCAAAGAATACCAAGAATAGACAGAATAGATAAACAGGTTTAGACCCAATTTCATAGTCACAAAACTTAAGCAACACTTTCCTAGTCATGAATCATAGGTGTTTAATCACAGTAGTCCTTGTTATGTCATAGGCAATAGTTTTATGTTTCCAAATCAAAGGCATAGGCTTGTGTTCATAGTCAAGGAAATAATTCTCATAGGCAATAGTTATATAAGTTTATGTGTGAAAACAAATAGGCTTACTACGACTTAAGACGATCTTAAGTGGCTGACCCACCTCTTTATCTAATTTGTATCTTAAGTGATTAGGACTAGGATCCCTCCAAAGGTTTATTCCTTGTAGAGGAACCATTACAACAAATATGCTCACTGACAGTGTTGAAAAAAACGTTGTTATATCATTTTACAATGTTTGATGAATGCTGTCTACTGACACGTTGTTATAGATCATGAAAATATCACAATACTTTGCAAAACGCGTTAAAAATGACATATTACAGCGTTTTAATTGACGTTGTTATGTTTGTACAGCGTTTCAAATAACATTGTTATTACGTTTGTACAGCATTTTGTGTTGCTATGTTTGCATAATGTAACACAGCTTATTCCTTCTTCATCAAATATAAAACAACGTTTTATATCGGTTAGAAACGTTGTTATCGTGTGCATATCACAGAGTTTTTCTACATACATAATAGCAATTTATATCATTTAGAAATGTTGTTATTGTCCTCATATCACAACGTCTTTTTACATATATAACAACGTTTTAGAAATGTTGTTATCGTCCACATGTCACAGTGTTTTCCCACATATATCACAGCGTTTAGTACTGTTTAGAAATGTTATTATTTCCCATATATCATAGTGTTTTACTATATATATCACAGCGTTTTACCTTATTTGCAAATGTTGTTTTCCCAACATATCATAGCGTTTTTCCAAAATATATCACAGCGTTTCTATAGAGTTGTTGAGGTACATCAGTCAGCATTTATCATTTTTACACAATGCAGTTCAAAATAATCACTAAATTCAAACAACACAAAATAATTATAATTATAAAACTCTATCACATAAGTTAAAATAATTCCATATGCCAAATTTAGACAATAATTGTATATAACATTTTGTAATCAATATTCCCATCTAACATGTTTTTACAAATGATGCTTACTGAGAAAAAAAATATAAACTATTCAAAGTCCAAGCTCGTTTGCTCCGAAGTTGAATTTCCATCATGCATCAAGCATCAACACCTGATTTGGCAATAAGAAAATACATTACTACTTTTGTTGTATATATGTGACATTGAGAAACTTCTAACAACTGAACTAAAAAGTACGGCCAGACATGGCTATGTGAAAAGAAAACGAGGTCAAGTGTGATCAAGTCATCTTGTTGTTGAATTCAGAATAAATATAACATTTCCAATATTGGCTTGTTTGACTGGTCGCAGTGCTTAAACAACTTAACAGCGTTGGCATAGTTCAGTACCATGCACAGCCAACATTTTTTTTTCCAAACAGCATCCTAAACTTCGCAACATTTCTTTTGTCAACAAATATATGTACGGCTTAATAAGACCAAATTGCAAGATAGAAAATTTATATAAGATCAAAATGTTTAAAGTAACAAGGGCACCGTATCTTCTATTTTTGTCGGTTTTATCTACCTAAATGAAATTTAAATATTTTGTTTTAAGAGGTGAAAAGGAAAATCATACATGAAGTAAAATTCTGCCAAAACAATCATAATAAGGAGTATTTTCATCATTCATACTGACCATAAGTAAAGAGAAGTATAATTCATACTACCTAAAGACGATTCTGCGGTGACATTTGCAGAAGGCCAAGCTATAGTAGAACCAATTGCATCTTCAATAAACTCAAACTCAGATGTAGGTCTCTATAAAGGTGTATTTGGAAATTTAACAATATCAACCCAAACTTTAACGGCACCATCTCCCAAACGAACAAAATGGACCATCGCATTTGGGTCAGTCGAAGACACGCGTTCTTCAGCAACAACTTCTTTCGCTCCGTGAACACTAATCAACTTGCATTTAATGTTTGACTTCAAACTAGTGCTCTGTCATGCAATATATGAAACAGTTTAAATATGTTTTCTAAAAAATAGAAGTGATTCTAATAGTAAAACAGTATCAAGGTATATGCATGCTTTTATAAATTAAATATGTAAACTACACATTACCGCTGAATTTTATACTATATTTGGCGTATGAGCAGATGTCATAGCAATAATATCCTCAACAACGACTTTTTTTGACAAAACTACTTTGCAAACAGTAGCTTCTCTAATATATGTCATACCAAATGGTGGTCTCATTAAGAATGCATTTGATTTTTTTTGGCGCATCAATCAAAACAAGCACAACAGATTTTCCAAGTGGAATATTACCCACAAGCTGATTCGGATCAGTAGAGTACAACCACCCTTCGGCAACCAATTCTTTGCTTCCAACCTAATTGTGCAGCTTGCATTTCTTATTTGTACTACTAGTTTTACTCTAGAATTTTTTTATCAGATTCTTATATTAAATCATAAAGCTAATGAGTGCATAAAGAATTAAGTATACCGCATTGTCATCATTTTCAAAGACTATCATAGTATGAAGTACAACTCTGTCAGATGGCCATGCTACTATCTCATCCTTAGCTTCTCCAATATATGAGATCATCCTAGGAGTAGACCTCCATAAATAAGCATCCAATTTCTTCGGGAATTATATCAAAATTTTCATGGCATTTGATCCAAGAGGAATATTGTATAAAAGCTCTTTTGGGTCAGTTGAAAGAACTCTTCCTTCAGCTACTATTTCGACCATCCCAGTCCAATCCAACAAATTACACCAGGCATTCGGTTGGTCATACTTACACTATAGTTAGTCAAAATCATTTATATTATATATTAAATCAAAAGAAATTCAATTGTTATGGCAACAATAATATAAATCATTTGTACCACTTGAGATGGACTCTCATCTTTGTTGCTTCCTTTAACCTGGTAAATAATCGTGCAAGTAATTATTAATTAGTGGTGATCGTGATGCAATTATGTAAACAATTATGCAAATAAAGGGGACGTCTCACAAAAAATTAAGAACCAAAACGTCTGAATTAATAAACGAGAAGTCTGAAAATTGACAGGGTTAAAATAAAAAACAGGAAAACTAAAATCAGACGTCTGTAAAAATTACCGGACGTTTCAAAATATACATGGGTTTAAAAATCATTCAATACAGACGTCTGAAACTATGCCCACACGTCTGAAAATTTCCTCGGGTTGATTCTTACCCTAAATCAGATGTCTGTTTTTCAAACCAGCGGTCTAATTTATAAAACATCGTTTTTTATATAAAGATAATTGCAACCTTCTATTCCTCACTCTTCCATTTCACGGATCAAACAGAAAATTTTGTAACCCGAAAATCCCAAATCTGGTCCAAATCATTGCTCCTAAAAAGATCTTCATCAAAACGAAAGAAGGAAAGATGAAGAATCATGCAATCCTCCACAAACTGCTGAAGAAACACCCTGACCAGTTTCACAATCACGAATCGACAAGTGGATGAACAAAGCACCTTGGCAATAGAAAGATATGGATGGATCCAAAAGAAAATCCTATATACAGGTCCATTCTACAGTCTCATTGATTTTCCGATGTATGAATTACATAGCTTATGCTAGGATGCTAGTCTTATATCACTGGTCTCATTCTCTTCTAATCAATTTCACATTGACCAAATATCCATATATCTATTCTATGCGAATTTAGATAGTACATGTTTTTGGAATTATAAAGTAGAAAAGATTGGGTTTGGTCAAGTATTAGCAGGGTTACGGTTAGATTCATAGCTAAGGACATAAGAGATATATTGCAATGTTCTAACACTGAGACAAATATCAATGGAATTCTCGATATTCGTTTTAAGCCACGAGATAATATTACTCATCAAATTTGGGAAGATGATATGCCTTAATTTTCTACTAAATATTTAAGACCAAGAGAGAGAGATTTCTTTCCCGAGTTTTTATAAATACAATGTTTCCTTGGGTTGGAAGTCACAAAAAAACACTTGATCTAGAGCATAGAGCCTTATATGCTATATTTGGTGGTATTAAAGTTAATTGGGCTCAATTTATCTTTGATGAACTAAAAGAATTTTGGAATAGGTCTCAACAAACAATTATCTATGCTCCGTTTATAATTATATTATTAAAGGCAAAAAAAGTGACTTATTTATCAACGTTTGAGGATATTCCGGTTAAGGAAGCGGTTAAAAAATTCTTCTCCTTGATGCATCTCCCGCAAGAACCACCAACATTTTGCACTCTCAACGAATGGAGAAATAAACATCAAGGTAAACAAGTTTTGCCGCAAGAGCATCCTCAGAAGCATATTCAAGATATGTCAGAATTTTCCTCCTAACAAGCTTTTCAAAATCAAACTTTTGAAGGTATGACTTCTTCCTAGGCACAAATTCTTCCAAATGAGTCATTTCGTCAAGTCCTCATTCATAATCAACAAATATTGTATCAAAATAAAGTTGCTTTGAGGAATCGTATTGCGAATATGGAACTTACTCTAGTGCCTTGTCTCGCAACAGTTGAGAAAACAATTTGTGCAGCTGCACAGTCTCTCACTGAAATTTTATGATGTACTCAACCACGGACTCCACCACCCCACCATCTCCAATTTTTTTAGTAGAAAATTCTAAAGAAAAAGAAGATTCAAATAATTCTGGTGATAAGGAGGAGAAAGTGGAAGAAAAAGAGGGGGATAGCGACCCAAAAGAAATGAGAATCGAACCTAAAGAAAAAGAAGATCCAAAGAAATCCGATGACAAGGAGGAGATAGAGGAAGAAAAAGAGGGGAAAGGCGAATCAAAAGAAAGAGATAATCAAACTTAAGGAAAAAGAAGATTAAAAGAAATCTGATGACAAGGTGGACACAGGGGTAGATAAAGAGGGGGATAGTGACTCAACAGAAGTGAGAGTCGAACCTAAAGTGTCGACGCTTAATTTACAATTTATGAAAAATTATGTATCTATTAAACTCTATTTTGTGACATGGTTGTGTTTTGATTGTGAATTTGATGTATGTTATCCTTGTGATAACTTGATGATGTTAGTTTGTTGTGTATTGTGGATATGGTATCTAATTCTATATTTAAGAAACAAGCATTAAACATAGCTCAATAACAAGGAAGACATGCACAGCTGATTTTGATGTGTCAGACATTTAGATATATTACCGAACGTTTGATATCAGAACCAGAAAACCAACTGAATAATAATCAACGTCTAATATTTTATCTAGATGTCTGGATTTTTTTCTCGACTTAAAAATATGCCTGAAGAAGTATTTAGACGTCTGGATATTTTATCCAAACGTCTGGAATTTCTTTTGGCCTAAAAAATTATATCTGAAGCAACATTCAGACATCTGGATTCCCTTTCGGCTTAAAAAATATGCCTGAAGAAGCAATCAGACGTCTGGATATTTCATCCAGACGTTTGGAATTTCTCTCGGCATAAGAAAATTATATCTGAAGCATCATTCAGACGTCTGAATTTTTTTATACAGACATCTGTATTTTTATCCAGATGTCTGGATTCATTTTAGTTCTAAAAAATATGTCGGAAGAAGCATCCAGACGTCTGAATATTTTATCCAGACATTTGGATTTTTTTCTCGGTCTAAAAAAATGTCCGTATAAGCATTCAATATCATAACGAACAATATATTGGACAAGTTGATATACATGTAGAACACAGCGATATATCAGACAAATTGATATACATGTAGAACACAGCGATATATTGGAATTGATATACATTTAGAATACAGTGATATATTGGACAACTTGATCAATATCAAAACAAACAATATATTGGATACAACAATATATGATAGCAGTGTTGCCCCTTAATATGTTAAGTAGTGCTACCACAAAGTTTATTTTCAGAACCATGTGGATGAAGTATTCAGTATCTTTAAGATACTGAATACCCCTCCTCTTTGATCTGAAAATAACCTCGTGACAGCAATAACATTAACTAAGGCAGCATAGCTTCAATTAAACAAGGCGGCATGGCTTGCTCCCAATAGATGTGAGCATGACATCACTGCTTCATGACTGACAAATAAGGCTTGGGTAAGAGGAAAGAAGTAAGTTAAAGACAATAGGACTGTGTCTTTAAGTTACTATGAGTGTGGTCTATCTTAATATATTAAAGTACGCTGAAGACAAACACATGAAGATATATATATATATATATATATATATATATATATATATATATATATATATAGGGATGAAAGGGCCCACTCATTTCTGATAAGGAACCACTTGTACATGCAGCTCATTTTGATAAGTTCTAGATAAGGAGATACGTGTGTGTGTATGTGTTATATATATATATATATATATATATGTATATATGTATGTATAGAGTCATCTTTTATGAACAGGGTCCAACTTTTCATGTTTTGGCATATAGCCATGGTTCATTATCCACCTTTTGAGCATACCACAACATAGAAACCATGTGTACATGCAGCAGTGTCAAGCCTGCACATCCTGCAGTGTCCAGCCTAGTTTGTAGACAGTTCAAACTGCAATTAGTGTTTCTTTATTTAATCTTTTAGTTTTGCGAAAAGTGAAGTATGAAACTGCCTCATGTACTCAACAAAGAGTTTATGCAATTACAGTATCTTTGTTTTATCTTTTGGTTTATATGACAACTTGAATTTTATTATTAATTATTTTATGTAGTCATTACTCAACAAAGAGTTTATTCAATGATTCACTACAATTCTAAACTCATTGAATGCAAATAACTAATTGCTACATACAAGCTATAACTTCTTGCCATTCGTTTTAGAAATACCTGATTTTGTGATCCTAGCATTTGAACCAACTTCTCCAAATCCGCAACTCTGTTTTGTAGTTGCCTTGTTTGTTTTTGATCTTGTGACAAAACAAACTTGGTGTGGGTCATATCTCTTCCCATTCCTCTTATTCATCCTAGTATATCGTTTCCTAGCACTGCTGAAAGAGCATCTTCTCTCATAGAAGTTGTGGTGGTAGCTTGTGATTCAGCGTTAAACTTTTTGATCTTCTCTTGTTAAGGACAAAATACATTGTAACCTTCAATATTATCACATTCTAAAATCATTTGTAATATGTCAATTTAAAATGAAATCACATACGATAGTTTATTCAACAACCGTGCTCGTCGGCCCACCATTTTTTCGAGTGTGAGATTTAATCCAAATATCAAATCGACAGATAGAAGAGGGATTTGGACTCTTGTTTTTCAATGGTAATAGAAATTTTAATAAAATAATTTATCGTAACTCTACAAATGGCATGACAAGATCACAACATTAAAATATTTTTTGACCATATCAGCAGCTAAGCGTGTCATTCCTTTACGGCTGCATGTATGTGGCATCTGTCTGCGTCTGATGGCTTTGAATGTTTCACTTTATTCCTAAGATAGAAAATTAAAATATACTGACTAGTTAATTCACATATACGAAGATGGCCATTTATACATAATTTACCTTAAACTTTGCACTGGTTTTCAAGTTGATAAAATCATTCCTCTCCGTCATAATTTTGATATTATCTGGTTTCATTTGAAGTCTTTCCTCCTTGACTTTGCTTTGACCAAGTTATTAGCTAACGTGCATTTTGAACACCTAAAAATACACCCCATTTGCCGAAATATGGGGTCCTTTTGTCATTCCTCATCCAACATAAATCTAGACTGTAATAAAAAAAAGGAAAATTTGCATTTAGACCTCTTCTGAGAACTTATAACGGATATAAATTGCTGGTTTAGGCCTGTCTTGGGTATAAACTTCAGTGGCCTCCTAAAATTAAATTCAATAGCCAAAACTCAAAATTTTCCACTGAAATTAACATTAATGGTGTCCTCTTATTATTAACCGCCTCTTAACAGTAAGTTTGCCTAACTTTGTTGTATAAAGGTTGTATGTGTATGTTTAAAGTTAAATTAGTGATTAAAGTTCAAGTTATCTATATTTAGCTGTGTATTTGATGATTGAGTGGTGTACTAATGCATGTATCTTAACTGTTTACAGACTATGAAGAGATGGAATATAGGACATATATGTATTCATCCAAGGTGTATGAAGCAGACGAAGCATGACCAGGCTGAAGAATTTACTCGGTGATCCACTAGGTGGTGCATTTTAGCTCATGGACCTAGGCGGGATTTCATGTTTAATAGCCCTATTCAAGAGACAAATATTGCTTCACTTAACATAATAAAATTTGAAACTACTTGCAGTTCAGCAATTAATTTTGAAGCGACGTTTACTATCTTTGAAGCAAACTGTGTAGTATAAGTAATATACATTTGTGTTGCTGTAGGGAAGTGTTTTCCTGAGGTTCACTTTTTTTTTTGCTGCAATGGAAAAATAGATAACCCCATGAAAACATTTTTCATGTGCAGCAACACAAATATATATTACTTGCACCACACGGTTTGCTTCAAATATAGTAAAGGTTGCTTCAAAATAAATTGTTTAACTGCAAGGAGTTGCAATTTTCATTACGTTAAGTGATGCAGTGTTTGTCACTTGAATAAAGTTAATAAGCATGAAAGCCCCGTCTAGGTCCATGAGCTAAAATGCATCCACCTAATGGATCATCGAGTAAATTCTTAACCAGAAATTAAGTTAAAACCTTCAGCTTGCACATGTTATATTCGCTATACAATTCAGTTATGTTGTTTCTATAATCGTTATGTAATTTGGGTATGTTATTGTTATGTAATTCAGATATGCTATTGTTATGTAATTCTGGTATGTTATTGTCAAGTAATTCAGATATGTTATTGTGGATGGAAAATATTGTTGATATGGAACTTTAGTTATGAAACACCCCACCTCCATTAAGGTCACTCACAAAGGGAATGCCTTAACTTTGGTGGAGGTTTATAAGTAAAAGCCACAGATGAACTCAAGACAGATATAAATACACATATTTTAAACAATGGAAACCAAACAAACTTTTATTTCATCAATACGTGTATTAAACAAAGATTTCCATAATTGTCTCAAAATACTTTCAACATTACAACCACATAACTGCCTTGATTATTAAAGAAGCATGAAAACATAAATAAAGTGACAAAAATCCCCATAGTGATATCCAAAGCCATTATCCGAGCAAGAAAGATCCAAATCATACATCTACGTTCTTGGTGCTTGTAAAGAGCCTGACTGAGTTGAGTCGTTTCCTCCCTGTGGACCTGTGGAGGGGGAAACGAAAGAAAAGAAGAAGAAAAAAAATAGGGTCATACATAAAGCCTGAGTAAATCTAGTAACTCTTCAATATGTGAATAAGAAAAGGATATGATGGATATAAACTAAAAATAGGAAAGTGTCACAGGCTAAGGAAATGTCGAATGTACTATCACACCCATACTATATCTCTGCATCTATTTGAATTCATTCTAACTGGCACCCCATAGTGAGGGTGAAGTGATCCCCATTCTTATTAAAGATCGGCTCCTGCTCGCGTTAACATGTGTCATACGGCACACAAGAATTGTAGATACCTATGCTGGTCCCACCATGGGGTGTATCAAGACCCATGGTGGCGGCCCCGACACAAAACTAGAAGACATAGGTTATACTGCTGGTGTCCCCAGTGCCCTAGTTGTCTGCTCCGGAGTGTGTGCACGCCCGCACCCCGTTAGATCTGCACTGTGCACCCACCGCCGTCGTTAGACCGCTTACAAAGCCCAGTAATCGTGCCCCACCCTTCCTAGTTTTAGGGTACCGTTGATACCTAACTTTGGGTTACTACTAAAACGGGTCCCTCGTTACCAGGATTTTCTAGTCAAACATGGTAAGTGGTTAAGTGTCTGTATTTACCTAACCTCACCCATCAATTCTTGTTAACATGTTGAATTTGGTTAAGTGTTATAGTTGACTTAACCCTACCATCTGTCCTTAGCCTCTTAGGAGCACCAGACCACTCACATTGGACAGGTACAGCCACGATTACTTGATGTGACGGTCGGTTCCGGGCAGGTTTACACCGTAGCTCAGTCTAACCTCGGGTCCTTATTGGACTCAATGCTTAACCATCCACATTGGATAGGTATTATTGTGACTACTGGACAGCCGGGCGAGTCCGAGCAGATTTACATCACAACTCAATCCAACCTCGGGTTAAGCTTATCGTGTTTTCTAAATTTACATATTTTATTAGTTTTCAACTATATGTAAATGTCATATCTTTTATTTTTGGGTATTTCAATTCATACCGCTTATGTGCCATAATCATTGGCATGTGCCAAACATGCCAACATATATTTTCATATTTTACACCCAACGTTATTACCCCCATTTGTTCGCAACGTTATAACATGTGTTGGGCTTGTCACAATTCAGCCCAACTTTATAAACGTGAGGAAAAGGGGAAATCAAGAACATGTAATACATAAAGGTGTGTGGCGCATGAACTTGCAATTTGGCGATTCAACTAACATATAACATGGGTCATTTGAACTTGCATTCGAATCAAAGTATGACTAAGTAGGTGACATATGAAATGGCATAGTTTAGGCAAATACAAACTTGTGTTTAAACATGTTAACTTGGCATAATATCGACCACAAAACTAGCATGTTATATATTCATCAAAATGTACAATTTTTACATCTAATCATTTAGCCTATTTCAACATGAACTTGCATAGTTTATGAAACCCAAACGATGTTTGACATAGAACCAGTTATATTTTGCAAATAAACATGAACTTGCATAGTTTATGAAACATAGATCCAATTATACTTGCAAACATAGATCTAATTATACTTGCCAATAAACATAAGAATGATATCATAGGTTTTGGGTCATGTAGGCATAGAAGGTCTATAACATGTTTACATAAATTCTAATTTAGACTAAGGGAATATACATAGTCCATGCCATCGACATATACAAAAAGGGATAAATTTCTAGTCTTTGCCACAAACTTGCAAGTGCCATTGTTTTCATATACAATTGTTCACTAGGCTTGCATCAATCAATTTATGCCATAAACATCAATACACAAGTCATGATAGAACCATCACAATACGCAAAATTTATACGATATAACAACACGGTTCTATTTTCATTTACATCGAATCACATCACAGTTTTTATTCATATTTTGAAAGGTCACTATACTTACAACGTGTGATGAATTCTTGTTTTCTGATTTCTGTTATTCTGATTTGGAGATGCTCTCCTTTGGGTAACAAAGTTGCGTTGAATGATTTGATTAAGCTTTCATCTTCTTTTAATTTGATTCGTCTCTTAGGCCTGTTGGCTTGTCTCTAGGCTTTCTAATTGACGGCCATTCCTAGTTCCTCTCCCGCAGCATGACGGCTTTTGTATTCTATTATTTGTGTGAATTTAGGGTTAGACTTGAGTTGTATTTGTAGAATATTAAATTGTTTTGAGCCATCGATGAAGCTAGGGTGAATCCAGACCATCCATCTCAAGAGAGGCCAATAAGAAAGAGACATGTAAGCCCTAGTGACTCAGCCAAGCATCAGAATTCGACCAGACCCTGACCAGGCCAGCCAGGGCCTGACCAGCAGGTCTTTCTGACCTGGGCGCACTTGGCAGGTGCGCCAGGCCAAAATTGTACTGGCGCATTTCCCAAGTGCGCCAGTTCAACTTTGTTCTGGCGCACTTCACAAGTGCGCCAGTGCATTCTGACCCATTTTCCGGTTTTTCTGCCCAACTTCGTTCGTCCATATCTTCTTCAAACAATATCCGTTTTATGCAAACTTGAACTCTATCTCAAGCAAAATTTCGAGACGAACGCAATGGCGTAACCCATTTCCCTTGATTTCATCATTTATAATTAATTATACTTTAATTCGTGAAGCTTAACGTTATAGAATTCACGGGGTGTTACATTCTCCCCCACTTAAAAGGATTTCGTCCCCGAAATCTTCAAGTTAGGAAGAATGTATATCCTACCATCCAACAGTCCATCTACTCAACCAACAAACACAGGCATCCACTGTCTTTAAAAGACTTCTAATGCTTCATGATCATATGCATAGTGTGTGTACATGTCCTTATCTAATGCAGAAATCAGGCGGTCTACCGATTCAGTTGACCTCCTTAATGCGAATCATGTAAGTGTCATGAATCCATTATGTATGCAAATTTTTCCTGCTCATAATTTTACATGAGTGCACAACTATTCATACAAATGCGACGACCATATGACAACATATCAAGTTTACAACCATATACAAATAACAATACATATATGCATATGTAGTATGAAGTGATTGAGCTGATCTAAGACCTAGGTTGTGTGTGTATATGCATCCACGAGCAACCACTAGCAACCACTTGCAACCACTTGCAGCCATCAACCATAACATGTTTCAAATACATGCTTACATCCAAAGGGGTTTCTACCTAAGGATAAAGGATAATATCGAGGAGATATACCTAAAAAGATAGATACAAGCACAACTTAAGAAAAAGAGAGGTCAAAGATGTACCCTCAAAAAGAAGAGGGTAGGCAGCGCGTATTCTATCCTCAGTTTCCCAAGTCGCGTCTTCCTCGGCGTCGCTCCACTGAACTTTAATGAGTTTGACTTCGCGGTTGCGTAGCTTTTTCACTTTAGTTCCTATGATGTGGGTTGGAACTCTCCTCACAGTTGCTTCACATTCCACTTCGGCTTCTTCTAGAATGCTTGGCTCCACCACTTCCGCTGATTCATGTAGACATTTCCGGAGATGAGAAACATGAAAGACGTTGTGAATTCCGGCAAATCTTTCAGGCAGATCAACTCTATAAGCCATTTTCCCAATCTTCTCGATGATAGGGAACGGTCCTACAAATCTTGGTGCTAGCTTTCCTGCGGATCCAAAGCGAACGACGTTCCTTAAAGGGGATACCTTAAGGAAAACCTTGTCCCCAACCTCAAACTCAAGGTCGGTCCTTCTTTTGTCGGCGTAGGATTTATGTCTGTCTTGGGCTGTCTTCATTCTCCTACGTATCAAGTCCACTTTTTCTGAAGTTTCTCGAATCATGTCTGGCCCAAGTATAAGCTTATCTGTAGACTCCCACCAACAAGTTGGTGATTTGCACGGTCTTCCATACAAGGCTTCGAAGGGTGCCATGCCGATGGTAAATTGGTAGCTGTTGTTGTAGGCAAATTCCACTAAAGGAAGGTGATCCTCCCACGTCCCTCCTAAGTCAAGAATGCAAAGTCTTAAAAGATCCTCTAAAACTCTATTCACCCTTTCCGTCTGGCCATCTGTTTGGGGGTGATAGGTCGTGCTCAAACATAGCTGTGTGCCTACAGCTTCTTGCGGACTCCGCCAAAATCACTTGGGAAAATAGGGTCTCGGTCACTAACAATGCTGGAGGGTATCCCATGGAGTCGAACTATTTCCTTGAGATAAAGAGATGCTAGAGATGAGGCAGTCCTTCTATTCTTGATAGGTATAAAGTGGGCGCTTTTAGTAAGCCTATCCACTATTACCCAAATGCTAGTGTTGCCTCTTCTCGGCCTAGGCAGTCCATCAATGAAGTCCATTGAAATTCTATCCCACTTCCACTGTGGGACTTCTAGAGGGTGAAGTAGTCCTCCAGGATTCTTTTGTTCCGCCTTGACCCGTTGGCAGGTCATGCACTTAGAAACGAAATCTGCTACGTCTTGCTTTATGCCGCTCCAAAAGAAAGTCCTTTTTATATCCTTGTACATCTTATCACCGCCAGGGTGTATAGTCATCTTGGAATGATGCGCTTCCTCGAGAACCTTCTTTGTCAACTCCCTTGCTTGTGGGACGCATAATCTTCCATCTCGTCTCAGCCAACCCTTATCATCGATGGCGTATCTACTGAGGTGACTAGAAGTCTCACCCCTAATAAGTTTATCAATCACATCAACAAGCTGAGGGTCTTCATGTTGGGCAGCCCCTATTGAGTCTAAGAGAGTAGGGCGTACTTCGAGAGATCCTAACAAACCCGGTACAAAATCCGAGGAGGGCCTAAAGTTAAAACTGGCTATATACTCCAAGTTTTGCCTTTCCACAAAGAGAGGGCTTAGGGTCAGTTTCTTTCGGCTCAACGCGTCTGCTACCACGTTGCCTTTTCCGGGAGTATAGAAAATTTCAAAATCATACGAGGCAAGAAACTCCATCCATCTTTGTTGCCTCAAGTTATGATCCTTCTGGGAGAAGAGATATTTCAACGATTTATGGTCAGTGTATAATTCAAACTTCTCACCTAGGAGATAATGGCACCAAGACTTAAGTGCAAAGACGATGGCGGCTAACTCAAGATCGTGGGTTGGGTAGTTCTTTTCATGAACCTTCAATTGTCTTCCGCCATAAGCTACTACCCTTCCTTCTTGCATTAGAACAGCGCCTAGTCCCGTTCCACATGCCTCCGTGTATACTGTGAACATTTTTCTTCGATCAGGCAGAGTTAGAACTGGGGCTGTTGTGAGAGCCCTTTTTAATCGTTGGAAAGCAAACTCGCAGTCCAAATCCCAAGTGAACGCCAGATTCTTCTTTGTTAGCCTTGTGAGTGGGGCTGAGATTTTCGCGAAATCCCTAATAAACTTTCGATAAAAACCGGCTAGCCCAAGGAAGCTTCGAACTTCGGTTGCATTTCTTGGTGTCTTCCAATCTTGTACTGCCACCACTTTCGCGAGATCCACAGCCAACCCTTCTTTGGACACTATATGCCCAAGAAACCTTACTTCTTTTCTCCAGAAGTGACACTTGGAGAATATGGCTTTTAGTTGATGTGCACGGAGAGTATCCATGATTTCTTTCAGATGCTGAGCATGTTCTTCCTCACTCTTTGAGAAGATTAAGATATCATCTACGAAGACAACCACAAATTTGTTGAGGAATTCTCTGAACACCCTGCTTATTAGGTCTACGAAATAAGCGGGTGCGTTTGTCAGGCCGAAAGGCATGACAAGCCACTCGAAGAAACCGTCTGGGGTTCTGAACGATGTCTTATCAATGCTGTCTTCAGCTACTCTTAGCTGATGGAACCCAGTTGCCAGATCAAGTTGGGAGAAGATCGTCGCACCTACAAGCTGATCAAACAAATCGTCGACTCGGGGAAGAGGGTTCCTATTTTTCTTGGTAAATTTGTTTAACTCCCTATAGTCGACGCAAAGGCGAAGCGAACCATCTGCTTTGGTTGCGAACACCACTGGAGCACCCCATTTTGAAATGCTCCGTCTAATGAACCCCTTTTCGAGAAGTTCTTTAACCTGCTTACTGAGCTCCTTTCTCTCCCTTGGAGCCATGTGTCTGACAGGTAAAGCTACAGGCTTTGCGTTATCCACAAGATATATGCGGAAGTCTATTTCCCACCTCGGAGGTAAGCGTTTCACTTCCTCAAAGACATCCGGATATTCCCGGACTACTCTAACTGATTGCAAATTCTCATCAGAAGCATCAAGCGACTCTAGATAACTAAGCATAACAGCATTCAAGGGATTACAAGAAATTTCTAGAGTGTTACCAAGCCGAGTCAAGAGTCTAACTACTCTTTTCTCACAGTCAAGAATGGCACTATTACTGGATAGCCAGTCCATGCCTAAGATCAAACCATATCCCGAGAAGCCCAAAACAAAAGCATTACAACTAAACTCAACGCTGAGAATAGAGATTTTCAAACCCAAACAAACCATTGACAAGTAAGCGGAGCCCCCAATTGGTTTTGAAACCACTATGGGATCTTCTACCATACTAGTGTCTAGATGCAGAGATTCTACTAAGGCAGATGAAATAAAAGAGTGTGATGCGCCAGAGTCAAAAAGTGTACGAACTGGATGATCATAAAGATAGACTACACTTTCTACAGAAATATTACTACCTAAAGTTCTCAACATAGGATTGAGAAGATAAGCAGGATAAAACAAAGCATCTAGGAGAGGAAGTTAAAGAGGTACCCCCAGAAGGTCCTGCTTGCGGGCCTTGCCCTTTCTTCCTAGGGCAGTCCCTAGCCATGTGTCCAGCCTCACCACAATGGAAGCAAGTAGCACTCATCTTTCTCTTCATCTTTCTGCAGTCGTTCACCACATGTCCAACAATGCCACAGAAATAGCATTTCCTTTTCTCACGTGTCTTGTTATTATTGTTGTGGTCCTTTCCTCCTTGACTATTATCCGTCTTCTTATTTGACGATTCTTCCGTTTGCTGGTTCACGTAGAGGAGGAGGAGGAGTAACAGCATCTGTAGCTGGGGAGTAAGGTCCCCAGACATGCTGAAACAGAAAGGAAAAATTCAAAATGAAGGATAGAGAAGGATAGATAGGGCACATGGCTTTGGGGGATTTTGTCTTTTTATAAATATAACACTTTTTCTAAAAAAATGCTTCTTTAAACTTTCTTTTTGAAAATAATTTTCAAAAACTTTTATCTTGTCTGGTAAACCTATGCTCTGATACCAAGTGAAACACCCCACCTCCATTAAGGTCACTCACAAAGGGAATGCCTTAACTTTGGTGGAGGTTTATAAGTAAAAGCCACAGATGAACTCAAGACAGATATAAATACACATATTTTAAACAGCGGAAACCAAACAAACTTTTATTTCATCAATACGTGTATCAAACAAAGATTTCCATAATTGTCTCAAAATACTTTCAACATTACAACCTCATAACTGCCTTGATTATTAAAGAAGCATGAAAACATAAATAAAGTGACAAAAATCCCCATAGTGATATCCAAAGCCATTATCCGAGCAAGAAAGATCCAAATCATACATCTACGTTCTTGGTGCTTGTAAAGAGCCTGACTAAGTTGAGTCGTTTCCTCCCTGTGGACCTTGGGGGGAATGAAAGAAAAGAAGACGAAAAGAAAATAGGGTCAGACATAAAGCCTGAGTAAATCTAGTAACTCTTCAATATGTGAATAAGAAAAGGATATGATGGATATAAACTAAAAATAGGAAAGTGTCACAGGCTAAGGAAATGTCGAATGTACTATCACACCCATACTATATCTCTGCATCTATTTGAATTCATTCTAACTGGCACCCTATGGTGAGGGTGAAGTGATCCCCATTCTTATTAAAGATAGGCTCTTGCTCGCGTTAACATGTGTCATACGGCCCACAAGAATTGTAGATACCTATGCTGGTCCCACTATGGGGTGTATCAAGACCCATGGTGGCGGCCCCGACACAAAACTAGAAGACATAGGTTATACTACTGGTGTCCCCAGTGCCCTGGTTGTCTGCTCCGGAGTGTGTGCACGCCCGCACCCCGTTAGACCTACACTGTGCACCCACCGCCGTCGTTTGGCCGCTTACAATCAGCCCAGTAATCGTGCCCCACCCTGCCTAGTTTCAGGGTACCGTTGATACCTAACTTTGGGTTACTGTTGAAACGGGTCCCTCGTTACCAGGATTTTCTAGTCAAACATGTTAAGTGGTTAAGTGTCTGTATTTACGTAACCCCACCCATCAATTCTTGTTAACATGTTGAATTTGGTTAAGAGTTATAGTTGACTTAACCCTACCATCTGTCCTTAGCCTCTTAGGAGCACCAGACCACTCACATTAGACAGGTATTGCTACGGTTACTGGATGTGCCGGTCGGTTCCGGGCAGGTTTACACCATAGCTCAGTCTAACCATGGGTCCTTATTAGGCTCAAATTTAGACCTGTCAAAATACGACCCTACCCTTTTACCCTACCCATTTTACCCTAATTACAACCCTTTAGGGTCAACCCTTTTATAATTTTTTATTAAATGAATCATAAGAGGGTTGACCCTTTTTTAAAAGGGTTACAAATGGGTAACCCTCTTACCCAAATAGTAAAAAAAGTAATACTTTAAAATAACGATTTTTAAATGTAAAAATTTCAAAATTACGAAAATACCCTTTATTTTGGAAAAAGTGAAAAAAAATCAAAAAATCTAGAAAATTATGAAATGAGAATTAAAAAAATGAAGTATTCGAAAATAAGGATTTTTAAAGCTAAAAGGACCAAAATTACGAAAATGCCCTTCATATTGGAAAAAGAAAAAAATGAAAAAATTTCAGAAAATTCCGAAATGGAAAGTAAAAAAAGATATATTTTAAAATAACAATTTTTAAAGCTAAAAATGTTAAAATTACGAAAATACCCTTCATTTTGAAAAAAGTGAAACAAATAAATAAATTTCAAAAAATCCAGAAAATTACGAAATGAAAAGTAAAAAAAAATATTCGAAAATTACGATTTTTAAAGCTAAAAATGTAAAAATTACGAAAATGCCCTTCATATTGGAAAAAGTCAAAAAAATAAAAAAATGTCAAAAAATACAGAAAATCATGAAATGAAAAGTAATAAAAGAATTATTCGAAAACAATAATTTTTAAAGTTCAAAATGCAAAAATTACGAAAATACCCTTCACGTTGAAAAAAGTGAAAAAACAAAATAAATTTTAAAAAATCCAGAAAATTACGAAATGAAAAGTAAAAAAAGAATTATTGTAAAAGAACGAATTTTAAAGCTAAAAATGCTAAAATTACGAAAATACCCTTTAGTTTGGAAAAAGTGATATTTATTACAAGTTTGGCTAAAATTACTAAATGAAATACCTTTTATTTCGTAATTTTGCATATTTAGCTTTAAAAATCATAATTTTCAAATAATTCTTTTTTTACTTTTCATTTCGTAATTTTCTGGATTTTTTGAAAATTATTTGTTTTTTCACTTTTTTCAAAAATGAAGGGTATTTTTGTAATTTTAGCATTTTTAGCTTTAAAAATCGTTATTTTAAAATAATTCTTTTTTTACTTTTCATTTCGTAATTTTCTGGATTTCTTAAAATTTATTTTGTTATTTTCACTTTTTTCAACGTAAAGGGCATTTTCGTAATTTTGGCCTTTTCAACTTTAAAAATTATTGTTTTCGAATAATTCTTTTATTACTTTTCCTTTCATAATTTTCTGTATTTTTTGAATTTTTTTTATTTTTTTCACTTTTTCCAATATGAAGGGTATTTTTGTAATTTTAGCATTTTTAGCTTTAAAAATCGTTATTGTAAAATAATTCTTTTTTAACTTTTTATTTCGTAATTTTCTGGATTTTTTGAAATTTATTTGTTTTTTCACTTTTTTCAAAATGAAGGGTGTTTTCGTATTTTTAGCTTTAAAAATCGTTATTGTAAAATAATTATTTTTTAACTTTTCATTTCGTAATTTTCTGGATTTTTTGAAATTTATTTGTTTTTTCACTTTTTTCAAAATGAAGGGTATTTTCGTAATTTTAGCTTTAAAAATCGTTATTTTAAAATAATTCTTTTTTACTTTTCATTTCGTAATTTTCTGGATTTTTTAAAATTTATTTTGTTTTTTTCACTTTTTTCAACATGAGGAGTATTTTCATAATTTTGGCCTTTTTAACTTTAAAAATTATTATTTTTGAATAATTCTTTTATTAACTTTTATTTTCGAATAATTCGACACATGAATTTCAAATTTTGAAAGTTCAAAATTTTATGGAATATTTTGAAAATAAAAAAAATAGCATTTGTTTTTATTAAATAAATCAAATTTAAAAACTTTCATTTACTATTAGTGTTATAAGGGTTGTAATGGGTTAACCCTTTAATCAAGAAAGTCAAAAAGGGTCAAGCTATTGTATGTAGTTAAAGGGTCGGGTCAAATTTTACTTTACCCTCATATAACCCTACCTCACCCTTTTGACACGTCTAGGCTCAATGCTTAACCACCCACCTTGGATAGGTATTGTTGTGACTACTGGACAGCCGGGTGGGTCCGGGCAGGTTTACGTCACAACTCAATCCAACCTCGGGCTAAGCTTATCGTGTTTTTAAATTTACATATATTATTACTTTTCAACTATATGTAAATGTCATATCTTTTATTTTTGGGTATTTCAATTCATACCGCTTATGTGTCATAATCATTGGCATGTGCCAAACATGCCAACATATATTTTCATATTTTACACCCAACGTTATTACCCCCGTTTGTTCGCAACGTTATAACATGTGTTGGGATTGTCACAATTCAGCCCAACTTTATAAACATGAGGAAAAGGGGAAATCAAGAACATGTAATACATAAAGGTGTGTGGCGCATGAACTTGCAATTTGGCGATTCAACTAACATATAACATGGGTCATGTGAAATTGCATTCGAATCAAAGTATGACTAAGTAGGTGACATATGAAATGGCATAGTTTAGGCAAATACAAGCTTGTGTTTAAACATGTTAACTTGGCATAATATCGACCACAAAACTAGCATGTTATATATTCATCAAAATGTACAATTTTTACATCTAATCATATAGCCTATTTCAACATGAACTTGCATAGTTTATGAAACCGAAACGATGTTTGACATAGAACCAATTATATTTTGCAAATAAACATGAACTTGCATAGTTTATGAAACCCAAACGATGTTTGACATAGAACCAATTATATTTTGCAAATAAACATGAACTTGCATAGTTTATGAAACATAGATCCAATTATACTTGCAAACATAGATCTAATTATACTTGCCAATAAACATAAGAACGATATCATAGGTTTTGGGTCATGTAGGCATAGAAGGTCTATAACATGTTTACATAAATTCTAATTTAGACTAAGGGAATATACATAGTCCATGCCATCGATATATACAAAAAGGGATAAATTTCTAGTCTTTGCCACAAACTTGCAAGAGCCACTGTTTTCATATACAATTGTTCACTAGGCTTGCATCAATCAATTTATGCCACAAACATCAATACACAAGTCATGATAGAACCATCACAATACGCAAAAATTATACGATATAATAACACGGTTCTATTTTCATTTACATCGAATCACATCACAGTTTTTATTCATATTTTGAAAGGTCACTATACTTACAACGTGTGATGAATTCTTGTTTTATGATTTCTGTTATTCTGATTTGGAGATGCTCTCCTTTGGGTAGCAAAGTTGCGTTGAATGATTTGATTAAGCTTTGATCTTCTTTTAATTTGATTCGTCTCTTAGGCTTGTTGGCTTGTCTCTACGCTTTCTAATTGACGGCCATTCCTAGTTCCTCTCCAGCAGCATGACGGCTTTTGTATTCTATTTTTTGTGTGAATTTAGGGTTAGACTTGAGTTGTATTTATAGAATTTTAAATTGTTTTGAGCCGTCGATGAAGCTAGGGTGAATCCAGACCATCCATCTCAAGAGAGGCCAATAAGAAAGAGACATGTAAGCCCTAGTGACTCAGCCAAGCATCAAAATTCGACCAGACCCTGACCAGGCCAGCCAGGGCCTGACCAGCAGGTCTTTCTGACTTGGGCGCACTTGGCAGGTGCGCCAGGCCAAAATTGTACTGGCGCACTTCCCAATTGCGCCAGTTCAACTTTGTTCTGGCGCACTTCACAAGTGCGCCAGTGCATTCTGACCCATTTTCCGGTTTTTCTGCCCAACTTCGTTCGTCCATATCTTCTTCATACGATATCCGTTTTACGCAAACTTGAACTCTATCTCAAGCAGAATTTTGAGACGAACGCAATGGAGTAACCCATTTCCCTTGATTTCATCATTTATAATTAATTATACTTTAATTCGTGAAGCTTAACGTTATAGAATTCACGGGGTGTTACAAGTTATATATGGCTCTAGCTCGACAACAAGGAAGACATGCACAACTAACACAGGTGTGTTAGACGTCTGAATATATTTCCAGATGTCTGATATCAAAAAAAGAAAACAATTTGAATACCAATCAGACGTCTGATATTTTATCCAGACATATGGATTTTTTTCTCGGCCTAAAATAGTATGCCTAAAGAAGTATTCAGACGTCTGGATATTTTATCCAGAGGTCTTATAGTTTTCTCAGCCTAAAGAAATATATCTGTAGAAGAATTCAGACGTCTAATATTTTATCCAGACGTCTGGATTTTTTCTTGGTCTAAAATATTATGCCTAAAGAAGTATTCAGACAGCTGGAAATTTTATCCAAACATCTGATATTTTTCTCGACCTACGTAAATATGTCTGAATAAGCATTCAGACGTTTGCATCTTTTATCCAGACGTCTGCATTTTTCTCATCTAAAAAATTCTTTCTGAAGTAGTATTCATACATCTGATATTTTATCCAGACGTCTAGATTTTTATCTTGGTACAAAACAATATGAATTAAATAGACACAACTAGATAGAAATTACAAAATATGCCTGAATGCAATCCCATAAAATGGCTTTCAAACCAGCGTCAAGGTGTCTCTAATTATTAAGTATGACTGGAACATTCTCTCGCACAAGTGGTCCTAAAAAAGATGATAAATGGATTGATCCTTCACCTATTGGTTCAGCATTCTCATTAAATTGAACTTCAACATGATTTATAAAGTTTGAAGGAAGCTCTTCATTTTTATAGGACCTCTACTCTTTCTTTTCTTTGGTTGATTTGTATTTTCAGTTGGTCCACCGGCTTCCACATGTTGTTCGCTTTGCATTGTAATGTTCTCAAATGCACTAGGATTATCTTCTACTACTTATGCATTATTTTCTAACGCTTCTGCTCAACTATCTTCCTCCACTTGTGGATTATTTTCTACCGCTTGTGCTTGGTTATCTTCTACTACTTGTGGATTATCTTGTACTACTTGTGGATTACCCTCGCTTTGAACGTTGTTGTCTTCAGTATGCTTCTTCCGTTTATTATGCTTCATGAATACATTTTTGGCTTCTTTGCTTTTTTGCAATTGCCGCGTTATTGGCCTCATTTACTATTACTAAAACATGAGGAAAACATAAAATATAAAACAGAACTATACAATCCAAGCACTTATGCTCTAAGGTCATCCGTAATAGATGAATTTCCAACTTCAATTTTTTTTCTTAAAGTTCGGACAATCTCTCTTCACTACGCCATAGATGGCCTACGGCAACCCCATAGAAGTGACGCAGTAGGCGCCAAAAAGTGTTGTTATAGGCAAAAAATGATCTGTGACAACACTTTATTGGGGT
Organism: Allium sativum; assembly: GCA_030737875.1. Classification (NCBI taxonomy): domain Eukaryota; kingdom Viridiplantae; phylum Streptophyta; class Magnoliopsida; order Asparagales; family Amaryllidaceae; genus Allium; species Allium sativum. Next base: position 348,798,209 of record CM060920.1, read on the forward strand.
TGCCTTTTGTCGCGTTGCCTTAGAGTCAAAGGCAACACATTTGTGACCCTAAGGAAACATCGGCATAGGTGTTGTCGCATGTACCAAATTTACAAAAATGTGGGGCCCACTAAAATCTGTAACCCGGTTATACGAAATCGCCACTAAAATCTGTAGCCCGGGTTCATGGAATCCAGTTGTGGGGCCCACATGCATAAATCTATGGCAACAATTTTACCATCCAATGGCAACACTATATCATAGCTATGGCAACATTTAACATCACATACTACAACATTATATCATATATATAGCAACATTACATAACATTACATCAAACTGAAATTAGCAAAGAACTTTTTATTTCAAATTAATTAACCAGCAAACACAAGTGGTACATAGTCAACTACAAAATAATAAAACATAGCAACTAAATTCAATTTTACAAACATTTCAGTTACAAACACAGCCAGTCCTAAATTCAAGCTTACATAAAAATAAAATAGTTTCAAAATATAGTGCAAGCCTCTAATGCGTTCAATGCCTCTACTGCATCGATCGTACCTCTACTGCTTTCAGTAACAAGTTCTTAGAAATCCTCATCACTTCCTCCTTCACCTGCATACAGCAGTTTCATTTCAACACAAAATAAGAGGTATGCATGCCTCAATTGCATTTCAACACAAACTATGGTCAAAGTATAACTGGGTTTCCTTTCAGCACAAACCGAGTTTCAAAACTGAATTCCATTTGCATTTTAGTATAACATAGTATACTGATCTAAACAATGTGTATACAAGTGTACTGATCTTAAAAAATGTGTGAGTTACATAACGGATCTAAAAAATGTGTATACAAGTGTATACTGATCTAAACATAATTAAGTTTCATTTGCATTTGCGTTTCATTTACATAACTGAGTTACATAACAGAGGCACAATGTGGATACAAGTGTATTGTAACAACCCGTATTTTTATAACGTGTAATAACCATAAATCAAGGCAGAATTAATTTTTAAAATAAGAATCAAGGGAAACGGGGTACGCCATTGCGTTCGTCTCGAAATTTTTCTTAGAAACGAGTCCGAGTTTTCGAAAATCGGAGTCCGTATGACCAAGTTATGACCTCTCGAAGTTTTCAGAAATTTTCAAGTTCAAAACAGCTCAGAATTCGAATTCAAATTTCGAATTCAAACCCCAGAATGGACTGGGCGGGAAATTTCCCGCCCAGGACCAGGTCGACCTAGGGGTCAACTATGTAGTCGACCTACCCAGGACCAGGTCGACCATAGTGTCGACCTAGGGATCGACCTGGTGACAGAACCCATTTTTGAGTATGAATTCATTTTGATGTATCTGGCCTCATTTCTATCTACATTCGTTGACCTGACCCTATATAAACAGCCCCTAACACTAGTCTCTCTACACAAAAATTCTCTCTGACATTATGCTGCTCTAATTCTGGTTGAAAAGTTAGAGAAAGAGACTACTTCTTCTACGTCGAAACTACGTTAAAGAGAATTGCTGATTTAGGGGCTTCTGTTAGGACTCGACTAAGCCTATAAAGATTCCACATCGACTTTCTTTTTCTAATTCTCGAACCACGATCTGTAAGCCCCAGTTACTTTTAGTTTTAAACTGTAAACATAATATGAATATGTGTAAATTGAAATTGGACCTATGTATGATGACTGTTTTACATCCATTCTTGCTCATCTTGAATCTTGACTTTTTGGTATATTACTATGACATTGATTTGGAGCCTATTCATGTTGTAAATTAAAAGGAAAAACCCCTCCTATTATCATGCCTGAAATGTTGAATATGCTTTTAGTCACAAGTTTATGGCTATCACCTTATGTCAACCGTTACCATGACTATCACTTTATGCTAACTGTTATCTTGACTAGTACCTCATTTTGCTAGATTTGAAATATTTATGCTTGAGGCCGATATTCCATATGTCAGTAATGTTATAATCATTTATCTCAAGTTATACCATGCTATGCTAGTAATCACTTTTGCCACCTTATATCTGTCCCTTTTTATGTTATTCCCTAATTAGATTTAATTGTATCGATTCGATTTTACGTGCGATGGGAATACGATTTGGGTAGATTAGGTCAAACATGAATTGGCTTTGAACTTGAATATGAATGTTATTATAACTTGAACCTGTATAGGGACAAGAACGTGACATGAAACTTACATGAAATCTGACATGAAACTCGACATGAATTTCGAAATGGAAATTTGAACATGGACATGACACTTAGATAAACTTGAAAATGGCCAACTTGAGGTTGGGTTGAGTTTGCAGTGTAAATCTGCCCGGAACCGCCCGGCAAATCCAGTAACTGCAAACAATAGGATCCAATGTGGGTAGTTGGTCATATCGCATCTAGAACCCGAGGTTAGACTATGTTGTGGTGTAAATCTGCCCGGAACCGCCCGGCAAATCCAGCGACCACAACAACTAGTCTAATGTGAGAGGTTGGGGTGCATTAATGAATAAATGCCACATGATAGGGTTAAGTCATGAACCACTTGAATATACTTAACCAATTTGACACGATGATTTGATAGGGTTAAGTCATGAACCGCTTGAACACACTTAACCAATTTGATACATGATTCGGATAGGGTTAAGTCACGAATTTGAATGAAAACACTTAACCCATTAGAAACCCTAGTTACGCGATCCTTTTCAGCAGTAACCCACTTAGATGTATCACGGTACCCTGGGACTAGGCAGGGTAGGGCACGATTACTGGGCTGATTGTAAGAGACCAGAACGACGGCTGAGTAGGTGCGCCATTGTAGGTTCAGGCGGACTATGGTCGTGCACGTAGTCCGAAGTTGAAAAATCAGGCTTTGGGCACCCATAGGTTTACACTGTGCGTGCTTGATTCGTGTCGGTGGTTGGCATCCTAGGACTTGATACACCCTAGGGTGGACCTATCACAGGTGACTACATTTCGTGATTGGGTCGTATGACACAGACACTTGACGAGCTAGAACTTGTAGGGAGCCGATCGATTAGTAGATCGTACCGTGGGACCCCATAATGGGTCACTTCATGATATTGGGCCAAGGGACCACTTCATGATAAATACTTGACATGGGTTAGAATACTAGTACGATTGGTGCAGCGAACCTTGAACATGTGATGCTATACTTGAGTTATCTCGTTATCTTAGTTTATCATGCCAGACTTATCATCGTCCTTATGTTTATTTTCAGTTTATACCTGTCTTGTTACCTTTACTAGTTTTTATACTGAAAGTCACTAGGACTTACCGGTCTTTATGATTGACCCCTTTTCTTTCACCTCTTTTTCTTTCGTTTTCCCCCCAGGTTCTCAAGGAGGAAACACTAGCTCTTAGCTTGGACTTAGCTTGCTTTCTGACAGCTCATGTACAGTTTGGTCTTGAGCTATGCTATGGCTGCACTTCTGCTAAGTTTGGGGAATAATTTACTTTTGCTACTTTAAGTTTATGCTTCTTTATGTAGAACTTGATGTAATGGAATAATTTGTACCTTGGATATATGAGGTTTTGACTCTTTTCTTGAAAGTAACAAAATTTGGTTTTTAATTTCTACCGCTGCTTATTTTATGTCCTGTCTTGTGATATCTCTGTGTATGCTTACCTAGATAATACTCCACCAAAACTAGTGCATTCCCTTTGTGAGTGACCCTAGCGTAGGTGGGGTGTTACATTTGGTATCAGAGCAGAAGGTTACCTGACGGGGCAAAAGTTTTAAAAACCTTCTGAAACTATTTTCAAAACCATTTATAAAGAAGCATTTTTTTTCTCGAGAAAAGTTTTATTTTTAAGAAAAATCTATTCCCCAAAAGCCATCAGCACTTTCCTTTGTTTCCTCATTTGAATCTTTTTCTTTTCGTTTTTCAGCATGTCTGATCTTAACATTCCTGAGGGAGTACCCGTACTTGGATGGTTCCGAAGGTACTTAGAAGCTAGGGCCAACAGCGCGGGGCCGGCAGACATCCCTCCTCCTCCTCCCCCAGTGATCGTGGTTCCTCCTCCTCCTGGTACCGCCTTTGCCAAGATATGCAAAGACTTTAAAGCAATGGGCGGCAAGAACTTCGTTGGAACTGAAACCTTTGTTGAGGCACGAAACTGGCTAAAGGAGACTGAAGACTTGTTTATTATCTTTGATGTGGAGGACCATAGGAAAGTTCAGTTGGCAGCATGGTTGTTGAAAGAGGAAGCTGCATTTTGGTGGGAAGTCACCAACGCTACCAGGCCAGTTGAGACTTGGGCAGACTTTAGAGAGAGGATTGGGCTTAAATTCTTATCGTCAGCAGAAGAGAACCTTCAGATGGAGAAGTTCCTCGCACTCAAGCAAGGGGACATGTCTGTTAGGGAGTACGTGAATAAGTTTAATCAACTTGCTCGGTTCGGTTTGCACTTGGTTAACACGGCCCAGAAAAAGGCTGTACGCTTTGCTCGAGGATTGAACGAGCCACTACACAGTTTGGCCATAACTCATATACCCATGGGGGCGACCTTTGAAAGCTTGGTAGATATGGCTCTACTCCATGAGGAAGACAAGAATAGCAAGAAGGAGGTTAAGCCTAATGAGACTCAGAATAAGAAAGTTGACTACAAGAAGGGAGGCAACAAGAATAACAAGGGCAACAACAACAAGGCGCGTGAGACAAGGAAGTGCAACTTTTGTGGTATTACGGGACATCTAGCCAAAGACTGTAGAAAGAAGAAGAGAAAGTTGGGTGAATGCTTTCATTGTGGTGATACTGGACACATCAGCAAGGATTTCCCTAAGAAGCAAGGATAGGGGCAAGGCCAGACCCAGTGAGCAGGACCTTCTGGAGGGCAGTTGCATGCTCTCAACACCACTCCAGCACCGGACCGAGGTAGTAATATTTCCATAGAAAGACTTGTTTACATTTCTGACTTTCCTGTTCGAACCTTATTTGACTCTGGCGCATCGCATACTTTTATTTCTTCTGATATTGTTGAAAATCTGCACCTAAGTACTAGTCTAGTTGAGGATCCCGTTATAGTTTCAAATCCAATTGGGGGCTCCGCTCATTTGTCTATGATTTGTGTGGATTTGAGAATTTCTATCTTAAGCGTAGAATTCAAGTGTAATGCTTATGTTCTCGGATTTATGGGATACGGATTGATTCTAGGCATGGATTGGTTGTCCAATTATGGAGCCATTCTTGATTGTGAACGAAGGGTAGTGAGGCTCATGACTCGCCTTGGTAATACCCTTGAAATTTCTTGTAACCCTAAGGGTCCCGTCATGTTGTGTTATCTTGAATCTCTTGACTCGTCCATCGACAATTTGCAATCTGTAAAAGTGGTCCGAGAATATCCAGATGTCTTTGACGAGGTAAGGGGGTTGCCTCCTAAATGCAAGATAGACTTCCAAATTTATCTTGTTGACAATGCCAAGCCAGTTTCATTGCCCGTTAGGCACATGGCCCCGTGAGAAAGAAGAGAGCTCAGTAAACAAGTTAAGGAGTTGCTTGAGAAAAAATTCATAAGACAAAGCATTTCTGAATGGGGTGCTCCGGTGGTATTCGCTACTAAGGCGGATGGTTCACTTCGTCTATGCATAGATTATCGTGAGTTAAACAAGCTGACAAAGAAGAATAGGAACCCACTGCCAAGAATCAACGATCTATTTGACCAGCTTGTAGGAGCATCTGTTTTCTCTCAGCTCGATCTAGCCACAGGGTTCCATCAGCTTAGAGTGGCTGAGGATAGCATTGACAAAACTACGTTTAGGACTCCAGATGGATTCTTCGAATGGCTCGTCATGCTGTTTGGGTTAACGAATGCACCCGCGTATTTTGTAGATTTGATGAGTAGGGTGTTTCGGGAGTTCCTTAACAAGTTTGTAGTAGTTTTCGTGGATGATATTCTGATCTTCTCAACGGATGAAGAAGAGCATGCTAGACATCTCAAGGAAGTCATGGATACGCTTAGAGCACACCAGTTAAAGGCTAAGTTCTCCAAATGCCATTTTTGGAGGAAGGAAGTTCGATTTCTTGGGCATGTAGTTTCTAAGCAAGGCATAGCCGTGGACCCCGCAAAGGTGATTGCGGTGCAAGACTGGAAAGTTCCTAAGAACGCAACAGAAGTGAGAAGCTTTCTCAGTTTGGCAGGCTACTATAGGAAGTTCATTAAGGACTTTGCTAAGATTCCAGCCCCTCTTACTAGGTTAACGAAGAAAAACATAGCGTTTGCATGGGGCATAGAGTGTGAGATTGCTTTTCAGAGACTCAAGAGAGCCCTCACCACAGCTCCAGTTTTGGCATTACCCGATGGAGGTAAGATGTTTACCGTGTACACAGATGCATGTGGCACAGGATTAGGCGCAGTCCTAATGCAAGAAGGGAAAGTGATATGCTATGGGGGTAGACAACTTAAAGTTCATGAGAAGAACTATCCCACACATGACTTGGAGTTGGCAGCGATCATTTTTGCACTTAAATCTTGGTGCCATTATCTTCTTGGGGAGAGGTTCGAGCTGTATACCGACCACAAATCGCTTAAGTACCTCTTCTCACAGAAAGATTTGAATCTGAGACAACAGCGGTGGATGGAATTCTTGGCATCATATGACTTCGATATAGCTTATACCCCTGGCAAGGGTAATGTGGTAGCGGACGCGCTAAGTAGAAAAAGGTTGACCTTAAGCCCCTTGTTTGTTGAAAGGAAAAGTCTTGAGTTTATAGCGACCTTTGATTTCACACCTGCTGTTGAGTCATTGGCTGCTACGTTAGCATCTCTTGAGTTAAGACCTACACTTCTAGATCAAGTAGGGGCTTCACAGAAGGAAGACCCATAGATAGTCGAAATCATGGACAAGCTGATTAGGGGTGAGACGTCAAGTCACCTCGGTAGGTATGCCATAGATGACAAGGGATGGCTAAGGCGTGATGGAAGGCTATGCGTCCCACAAGTGGGAGACTTAGTAAGTAAAGTTCTCGAGGAGGCGCATCACTCGAAGATGACCATACATCCCAGAGGGGATAAGATGTACAAAGATATGAAACGCATTTTATTTTGGACTTGAATGAAAAAGGACGTGGCAGAGTTCGTTTCAAAGTGCATGGTGTGCCAACAAGTAAAGGCCGAGTCGAAGAAGCTCGGTGGGCTATTACATCCTTTGGAGGTTCCGCAATGGAAATGGGAGAGTATCTCGATGGACTTCGTGGATGGACTACCTAGGTCAAGGAAGGGAAATACTAGCATATGGGTCATAGTTGATAGACTCACAAAAAGTGCTCACTTCATTCCAGTGAAAAGCAAGAGGACCGCATCAGGGCTAGCGTCTATTTACCTTCGGGAGATAGTACGGTTGCACGGGCTTCCTTCTAGTATAGTTACTGATCGTGACCCGATTTTCACTAGCCAGTTTTGGAATAGTCTGCAAGAAGCAATGGGTACACAACTGAACTTGAGCACGGCCTATCACCCGCAGACGGATGGACAAACCGAAAGGGTAAATAGGGTACTAGAGGATCTCCTGAGGCTATGCATTCTTGACTTTGGTGGTACTTGGGAAGACCATCTTCCTCTCGTGGAGTTTGCATATAACAATAGTTACCAAGCTAGCATCGGAATGGCACCAATCGAAGCCCTCTATGGAAGACCGTGCAAATCACCAACTTGTTGGTGGGAGACGACAGATAGACTTATACTTGGGCCCGACATGATAAGGGACACTTCTGAGAAGATTGAGTTGATACGAAGGCGGATGAAAACGGCCCAAGATAGACAAAAATCTTATGCGGACCAAAGAAGGACAGACCTAGAGTTCGAAGTCGGAGACATGGCTTTATAAAAGTTTCTCCTTTACGCAATGTAGTTCGCTTTGGAGCGGTTGGAAAACTAGCACCAAGATTCGTAGGACCATTCCCTATCACTGAGAAGATTGAGCGGATGGCCTATAAGGTAGAATTACCCGAGAGGCTGGCCGGAGTACACAATGTCTTTCATGTCTCGCATCTCCGGAAGCGCTTACATGAATCAGCCGAAGTGGTTGAGCCAAGCATCCTTGAAGGCGTAGAAGTGGAAAAAGAAGCAACATTGAGGCGGGTTCCGATTCGTATCTTAGTAATGGAGATCAAGAAGCTAAGGAATCGAGAAATCAAGCTAGTTAAAGTTCAGTGGAGTGAAGCCCAAGAAGACGCAACTTGGGAAACCGAAGAAAAGATACGCGCGCTTTACCCATTTCTTTTTTAGGTTACATTCTCGATCTCTTTTTCCTATAAACTTGAAAACCTTTTCGTATCATGCTTTCACTACCTAAGTTTGTCTTGTTGTCTTCTCGATCTTATCTTGAGAACCTTAGGTAGAACCATATGGATGTAAACATGTGATTGAAACATGTTATGGTTGATGTTTGCAAATGGTTTCAAGTGTTTGCAAGTGATTGCTAGTGGAAGCATGACACACATTAGGCACTAGATCGGCTCAGTCACATTTTCATGTTGCATATGCATGAGTGCTTATACTTGTACATGGATGGAACTTGTTATGCTATCACTTGGATGTTGCATATGAATGAATGTTTGTGCACTCATGTAGATATTATAAACTATGTTAGGAATTTGCATACATGTTGGATTCATTACACTAACATATTTTGCATTAAGGAGGTTTACTGAATCAGTAACCGCCTGATCTTTTGCATTAGATAAGTACATATACACACACTTTCTGCATATGTTCATACAGCACTAGAAATCTTTTAAGGACAGTGGTTGCCTGTGGATGATGCTTTGAGTAGATGGATGATTGGATGGTAGGATATATTCTTTCTAACTTAGAGATTTCGGGGACGAAATCCTTTAAGGATGGGAGAATGTAACAACCCGTATTTTTATAACGTGTAATAACCATAAATCAAGGCAGAATTAATTTTTAAAATAAGAATCAAGGGAAACGGGGTACACCAATGTGTTCGTATTGAAATTCTTCTTGGAAACGAGTCCGAGCTTTCGAAAATCGGAGTCCGTATGACCAAGTTATGACCTCTCGAAGTTTTCAAAAAATTTCAAGTTCAAAACAGCTCAGAATTCTAATTCAAACCCCAGAATGGACTGGGCGGGAAATTTCCCTCCCAGGACCAGGTCGACCTGGGGGTCGACTATGTAGTCGACCTACCCAGGACCAGGTCGACCATAGTGTCGACCTAGGGGTCGACCGGGTGACAGAACCAATTTTTGAGTCTGAATTCGTTTTGATGTATCTGGCCTCATTTTTGTCTACATTCGTTGACCTGACCCTATATAAACAGCCCCTAACACTAGTCTCTCTACACAAAAATTCTCTCTGACATTATGCTGCTCTAATTCTGGTTGAAAAGTTAGAGAAAGAGACTACTTCTTCTACGTCGAAACTACGTTAAAGAGAATTGCTGATTTGGGGACTTCTGTTAGGACTCGACTAAGCCTATAAAGATTCCACATCGACATTCTTTTTCTAATTCTCGAACCACAATCGGTAAGCCCCGGTTACTTTTAGTTTTAAACTGTAAACGTAATATGAATATGTGTAAATTGAAATTGGACCTATGTATGATGACTGTTTTACATCCATTCTTGCTCATCTTGAATCTTGACTTTTTGGTATATTACTATGACATTGATTTGGGGCCTATTCATGTTGTAAATTAAAAGGAAAAACCCCTCCGATTATCAAGCCTGAAATATTGAATCTGCTATTAGTCACAAGTTTATGGCTATCACCTTATGTCAACCGTTACCATGACTATCACTTTATGCCAACTGTTATCTTGACTAGTACCTCATTTTGCTAGATTTGGAATCTTTATGTTTGAGGCTGATATTCCATATGTCAGTAATGTTATAATCATTTATCTCAAGTTATACCATGCTATGCTAGTAATCACTTTTGCCAACTTATATCTGTCCCATTTTATGTTATTCCCTAATTAGATTTAATTGCATCGATTCGAGTTTACGTGCGATGGGAATACGATTTGGGTAGATTAGGTCAAACATGAATTGGCTTTGAACTTGAATATGAATGTTATTATAACTTGAACCTGTATAGGGACAAGAACGTGACATGAAACTTACATGAAATCTGACATGAAACTCGACATGAATTTTGTCATGGAAATTTGAACATGGACATGACACTTAGATAAACTTGAAAATGGCCAACTCGAGGTTGGGTTGAGTTTGCAGTGTAAATCTTCCCGGAACCGCCTGGCAAATCCAGTAACTGCAAACAATAGGATCCAATGTGGGTAGTTGGTCATATCGCATCTAGAACCCGAGGTTAGACTATGTTGTGGTGTAAATCTGCCCGGAACCGCCCGGCAAATCCAGTGACCACAACAACTAGTCTAATGTGAGAGGTTGGGGTGCATTAATGAATAAATGCCACATGATAGGGTTAAGTCATGGACCACTTGAATATACTTAACCAATTTGACACGATGATTTGATAGGGTTAAGTCATGAATCGCTTGAATACATTTAACCAACTTGATACATGATTTGGATAGGGTTAAGTCTCGAATTTGAATGACAATACTTAACCCATTAGAAACCCTAGTTACGCGGTCCTTTTCAGCAGTAACCCACTTAGATGTATCACGATACCCTGGGTGTAATACCCCATATGTTGAATAACCTGCTATAATATAAAACAGGGCAGAATTAAATTTTAAAATCTGAATCAGGGGAAATGGGCTATTCCATTGCGTTTGTCTCGGAAAAATACGCGAAATAGAGTCCGAGTTTTCGAAAATCGGAGTCCATATGACCCAGTTAAGGCCCGAAGAAGTTTTCAGAAATTCAAAACAGATTTAAATATAAAATTTTAAACATTTCAGAAGAGACGGGATAATTCCCGCCTGGCAGAGGGTGTCGACCCTAGGGTCGACATGGGTGTCGACCCCCTCCCTAGGGGTCGACCCAGGGGTCGACCCCCCTGTCGGTCTGTGTGACCTGGGTGCACCATTTTGGCTTTTGGGCTGTGCTTGGTGGCTAGTGACGAAATCTGACGGCTCTAATTTGTTTTAGGGTTAATCTAATGGCCTAAAACACCTAAATAATCTATAAATACACCCTAAGACTACCCTAATTCATACTAAAATAGATACAACGTCGTTATGCCGTCAAAATGCAACTTGAAGGAGCCTCCATCAAATTAAAGAGGAAGATAGCTTCTCAAATCAACTTCTAATCAACTCTAGCAACTTAATCTTCTTCTTAGGAGTGCTAATCAACAAGTTGTGAGTTTCTATAGCCTTAATGACCAATTCTTGAAATGATTATGATAGGATATAATGAGGTTATGGCTATGAATGTGGATCAATGCAAGTTATGTTATAATATGCTATGTGTTAATGATGCTATGCAAGTTATGCAAGTTATATGCTATGTGTTCATGATGTTATGCAAGTTATGCAAGTCATATGATATGTGATCATGATGTTATGCAAGTTATGCAAGTCATATGCTATGTGATCATGATGCTATGCAAGTTATGCAAGTCATATGCTAGGTGATCATGATGTTATGCAAGTTATGCAAGTTTTAGGCTATGTGTTCATGATGCTAGTTATGCAAATCGCTATGATAAACATTGATCCATTATGACACCATGATTATGCAAGTTTGGTGTATGATTATATGCAAGGTCATATATGATATGTTATGCAAGTTTGGTGTTTGATTATATGCAAGTTCATACATGACATGTTATGCAAGTTTGGTGTTTGATTATATGCAAGTAACATGTGCAAGTTTACACCTTTGGATGATATGCATACTTATGCAAGTTAACCCCTTTGTATGTCATACATACATATGCAAGTTTACCCCTTTGAATGACATAAGTAGCTTATGCAAGTTACCCTCTTTATGACATATGTGATTCATGCAAGTTTGGGTTGGTTATTTATGCTAGTTGGGTTTGATGCTATATGCATGTTGACACCTTTAAAACCCATGTTGATGCTAATGTTATGCAAGTGGAACCCATTGTATGTGTGATGAATCTTCCCTTTTAAATATGTCATGTTGGCGAATTACGTGGGGAACGATGGGGTTAATATTCATGTTAATGAAATGGTGTGAAGTTGGTATGATTATGCATACCATAAAGAGGATGGACATAATTGAGTCAATTATGTATATCATTAAATTTGTAATTAATTAGAGATAATTAATACAAATTATGGGGGTGATTAATTAGGTGTAATTAATCGACTAGGACACGAGGTTGGACCCTTTTGTAGCATAAGACTGCCCGGAACCGACCGGCAAATCCAGCGGCTACAAATGATTGGCCCAATGTGAGTGGTCTTAGGCACAAACTTAATACGTGAAAAGTGTAAAGACACGAGGTTAGACTCGGTTATGGCGTAAGGCTGCCCGGACCCGACCGGCAAATCCAGCTGCCATAAAAGATAGTCTAATGTGAGAGGTCTTTACAACGGTTACGTTCTTAATCAATTAAGAAACACTTAACCAGATAAGCATATGTGGGGCATGAGGGGTTAAGTGGGTGCCTTGGGTGGCATGTGGAAATCAAGTAAGTGCCTTGGGTGGCATGTGGAAATCTAGCGGGTTGCCTTGGGTTGCAATAGAAAATACGATTAGAATACTTAACCAAGTGGAAACATGTAATTAAACATGATTAAAGGGTTAAGTGGGATGCACTAGATAATGGGACAAGCTTGGGTGGGTAGCTAGTGGGGCCCCATTTCAACCAGTAACCCATATGTATCTTATTGGGCTCGACCCATGTCGAGGACGGGACACGCGTACTGGGCTTGACTATAAGAGGCCAAAACGGGTTAGCGGTGGCAACGCGAGTCCAACGGGTTTCATATGTGTGTGTGGACCCGGGCCGGTAGGTAAGACGTTGTTGCATCATGTAGGTATAAGCCGTGCACCATTGGTTGTATCGGGTTGCCACCTTGGGGAGTGATACACCCCACTGTGGGGCCAGCACGGGTATCTACGATAGGGAGCCGATCGTTTGGGGAGTAGTGGGTACACCTAGTGGAGATAGGGGCAGACGGCACCTATGTAGTCAGCTAGGGGTACACGAAACTACTGGGTAAAATTTTCTAAGTCCTTGGGTGGGATCAACCTTTAAGTAGGAATGACTGGTGTGGTGCAGTTAGTAATTACCCTTGGGAGGGTAGATGCGTCTTTACCGTTATCTTAGTTCATCCTATGTCTAGTTGGCTGCTTAGTGTAGTCATTTATCCCCAGTCATCACCGTACCAAGTTTATATCATACCCTAATTACTTTAATGATTGTGTTGTTAAAGTTATAGGGCTCACTCAGACTTATGTCTGACCCCGTTGTTTTTATCTTTTTCCCCCTCAGGTCCTCAGGTTGGGCCTAGCACTAGTGGGCTTTGATCAGATTTCTTTATCTATCTTTTGGAGCTTGGACCGTGATGTATAGCCCAGCTTATCTTTTCTTTTATGGCTTTTAGTTATGTAGTGGGATTATGTACTTATGTTTTATCAGGATGGATATTTAGTACTTAACTCTTGTTTAGTTGGTTTTGATATGTAACAAACATGTTTATCTTCTGCTGCAATGAAATGATGTTTTAGATTTCAAGTATTATTTATATTTGTCTTGTTGTAATTTTTCTGTTCTATATTCACTTAAAATACTCCACCGAAGTTAAGGCATTCCCTTAGTGAGTGACCTTAGCGGGTGTGGGGTGTTACACGTGGTATCAGAGCGAAGGTTACCGGAACAGATAAAATTTTTAGAAAACTATTTTTCTAAAAACATTTTTGGAAGAAGTATTTTCAAAAACATGTCTTTTAAGAGAAAAGTTTTTGAAAGAAAAGCATAATCCCCAATAGCCATATATTTATCCTTCGAATTCTCCGTTTTGAATCTTTCCTTTTTCGTTTCAGCGTGGCTGAAGATCTTAACTTTCCGGAGGGTGTAGCGATACCATTATGGTATAGGAGATTGATGGAGGCTAGGGCCGCCACTGCGGGTCCAGCAAATGTCCCTCCACCAACAATAGCACCCGATCTTCCTCCCCCTCCTCCTCCTCGCACGGATACTTTTGCTAAGACTTGCAAGGAATTTAAGGCTATGGGAGGGAAACCTTTTCAAGGATCAGAAACTTTTGTGGAAGCTAGAGATTGGCTTAAGGAGGTGAAAGAGTTGATAGATATCTTTGAGATGGAAGAAGGAAAGAAAGTCAAGTTAGCTGCTTGGTTAATGAAGGGAGAGGCCTCATTCTGGTGGGAGGTCACTAATGGAGAGCGCCCTGTTGACTCTTGGGCGGATTTTAGGCAAAGGTTTGTGGCAAAGTTTCTCTCAAGGGCGGAGTAAAACTTGTATATGGAAAGGTTTTTGACTCTAAAGCAAGGAAACCTATCAGTGAAGGAATATGTCAACAAGTTTAATCAATTGGCAAGGTTTGGCATAGACATGGTGAATACACCGGAGAAGAAGGCTTTGAGGTTCGTTAAAGGCTTGAATGAACCGATGCATGGATTGGCTATGACTCACATCCCTATGGGGTCACCTTTGAGAAGCTAGTTGACATGGCACTCATGCATGAGGAAGAGAAGGGTCCCAATGCTAATAAGGCACCCGAGAAGAAAGGAGATCAGAAGAGACCTCAACAACAACAACAAAACAAGGGTGGGAAAGGCAATGGTGGCAAGGGAAAGAAGAAGTGCTTCAATTGCGGGACACCAGGCCACCTAAGCAAAGATTGTCGAAAGAAGAAGAAGACGGGCTGCTTCCACTGTGGCGAAGCAGGGCATCTAGTGAAGGACTGCCCTAAGAAGGGGCAAAGGATAGGATCTACCTCAGGAGGACAGGTGCAAGCTCTTATGGCACCAGGTCAGGCAAGGGGGCAAGTTCAGGATCTCGCGGTTCCACCGATTCAGGAAAGAGGTAGAACTATTTCCGTTGAAAGTTTGGTTTTTCTGTTTGATCACCCTGTCCGTACATTGTTTGACTCTGGCGCATCGCATTCGTTTATCTCATCATCATTAGTTGAGTCACTGCACTTAGACACCAGTCTAGTAGATGATCCCTTGGTTGTTTCAAACCCAATTGGGGGCTCCACTTATTTGTCCATGATATGTTTGGGTTTGAAGATTTCTATACTTAGCGTTGAGTTTAGATGTGATGCTTTTGTTTTGGGCTTCACGGGCTATGGGTTGATTTTGGGCATGGACTGGTTATCCAGTAATGGTGTCGTTCTTGATTGCGAAAGGAGAGTTGTTAGGCTCATAACCCGTTTGGGGAACACTCTCGATATCTCTTGTAATCCCAATGATTCTGTTATGCTAAGTTATCTTGAATCGCTTGACGCTTCGGTCGAGAGTTTGCGATCTGTTAGAGTAGTCCGGGAATACTCAGATGTGTTTGAGGAGATGAAGGGCTTACCTCCGAAGCGGGAGATAGACTTCCGAATATATCTAGTGGATAATGCTAAACCAGTATCTTTACCAGTGCGCCACATGGCTCCTTGTGAGAGGAGGGAACTCCATAAGCAAGTAGGGGAGTTGCTTGAGAAGGGGTTCATAAGACGAAGTATATCGGAGTGGGGTGCTCCAGTAGTTTTTGCTACGAAGGCGGATAGGTCCCTCAGAATTTGTGTAGACTATAGAGAACTCAACAAGCTCACAAAGAGGAATAGACACCCATTGTCGAGGATTGATGATCTCTTTGATCAGTTGGTTGGCGCCTCAGTGTTCTCGCAGTTGGACTTGGCCACGGGGTTTCATCAGTTGAGAGTGGCTGAGGATAGCATAGACAAGACTGTCTTTAGAACTCCGGATGGTTTCTATGAGTGGCTGGTGATGCCATTTGGTTTGACGAACGCCACTACATACTTTGTTGATTTGATGAGTAGGGTGTTCAGGGAGTCCCTTAATAAGTTCGTGGTGGTCTTTGTGGATGACATCTTAGTATTTTCTAAGAGTGAAGAAGAGCATACCCTACATCTTAGGGAAGTGTTAGAGACTCTTCGAGCGCATAGCCTTAAGGCTAAATTCTCTAAATGTCACTTTTGGAGGAAGGAAGTGCGGTTCTTGGGGCACGTGGTCTCCAAGGAAGGGATAGCTGTGGATCCCGCGAAGGTAGTATCCATCCAAGATTGGAAGGTTCCGAAGAATGCTACCGAGGTGAGGAGTTTCTTGGGGTTGGCTGGCTACTATAGGAATTTTATCAAGGACTTCGCAAAGATATCAGCCCCATTAACTCGCTTGACAAAGAAGAATCTAGTCTTCGCATGGGACGTAGATTGTGATGATGCGTTCCAACGGTTAAAGAGAGCTTTAACCACAGCTCCAGTCTTAGTGTTGCCAGATGGGAGTAAGCCATTTGTTGTTTATACCGATGCTTGTGGGACAGGACTAGGCGCAGTCTTAATGCAAGAGGGAAGGGTAATAGCCTATGGTGGAAGGCAGTTGAGAAAGCATGAGAAAAATTACCCTACCCATGATTTAGAGTTGGCCACTATTGTTTTTGCGCTTAAGATTTAGCGCCGTTATCTTTTTGGCGAGAGATTCGAATTGTTCACTGACCACAAATCATTGAAGTACTTGTTTTCTCAGAAGGATTTGAACTTGAGACAGCAAAGGTGGATGGAGTTCTTAGCATCCTATGATTTCGAGATAGCGTATACCCCTGGCAAGGGTAACGTGGTGGT
Organism: Allium sativum; assembly: GCA_030737875.1. NCBI lineage: Eukaryota > Viridiplantae > Streptophyta > Magnoliopsida > Asparagales > Amaryllidaceae > Allium > Allium sativum. The sequence goes on from CM060920.1 coordinate 348,814,895, forward strand.
AGACGCCTTGAGCAGAAAAAGGTTGTCCTTGAGTCCATTGTTCGTGGAACGACGAAGCTTGGAATTTATCTCGATGTTTGATTTCAGACCTTCCGTTGACTATATACCCGATTTGCTAGCATCCTTGGAGGTTAGACCTACTCTTTTGGGACGGATTGGCGAGGCACAGCGGGACGACCCACAGTTGGTTGAGTTGGTAGAAAGACTCATAAGGGGGGAGTCCTCCAGCCATTTGAGTAGGTACTCCCTAGACGATAGGGAGTGCTTGCGTAGAGACGGTAGACTTTGCGTACCGCAAGACGAGGGTTTGAGGAAGGCTATTCTTGATGATGCACACCGTTCTAGGATGACCATTCATCCCGGTGGGGACAAGATGTACCAAGACATGAAGCGAGTTTTCTTTTGGGCCGGTATGAAGAAAGATGTGGCCGAGTATGTCGCTAGATGCTTGGTGTGCCAACAGGTGAAAGCGGAGCAAAAGAAGCTTGGTGGGTTGCTTCACCCATTGGAAGTTCTGCAATGGAAGTGGGATAGCGTCTCGATGGATTTTATTGATGGGTTACCTAGATCGAGGAAGGGTAATACGGGAATTTGGGTTGTGGTAGACAGACTTACTAAGAGCGCCCATTTCATACCCGTGAAGAGCAAGAGGACTGCTCCATGGCTAGCTTCAGTTTACCTTCGAGAGATAGTTCGATTGCATGGGGTACCTTCTAGCATAGTGAGCGATCGAGATCCTATCTTCACTAGCGAGTTTTGGAAGAGTTTGCAAGAGGCGGTGGGGACTCAGTTGTGTTTGAGCACCGCATATCATCCTCAGACGGACAGTTAGACCGAGAGGGTGAATCGTGTTCTAGAAGACCTTCTGAGGCTATGTATCTTGGATTTTGGAGGTACATGGGAAGAGCATCTTCCATTGGTGGAATTCGCATATAATAACAGCTTTCAGTCCAGTATTGGTATGGCTCCTTTCGAAGCTCTTTATGGAAGGCCTTGTCGATCACCTACATGTTGGTGGGAATCTATGGATAAGATCTTGCTTGGGCCTGATATGGTTAGAGAGACTTCGGAAAAGATTGATTTGATTCGAAGAAGGATGAAAGCAGCGCAAGATAGGCAGAAATCTTATGCGGACAAGAGGAGGACAGATCTTGAGTTTGATGTTGGGGACATGGTCTTTGCCAAAGTATCTCCATTACGGAATGTTGTTCGCTTTGGGTTCGTTGGGAAGTTAGCACCAAGGTTTGTTGGGCTGTTTCCTATTAAGGAAAGGATTGGACGGATGGCATATAGAGTGAATTTACCCGAGAGATTTAGTGGGATATATGACGTATTCCATGTGTCACATTTGAGAAAGTGCCTACATGAGACCGCAGAGGTGGTAGAGCCGAGCTTGCTTAGAGAAGTGGAGGTAGAGCGTGATGCGACTATTCGACGAGCTCCTACCCGCATCCTTGGGTCAGAGATTAGGAAGTTGAGAAACAGAGAGGTTCGACTAGTCAAAGTGCAATGGGGAGAGGATGAGAGCAATGCTACTTGGGAGACAGAAGCGAAGATGCGTTCACTGTACCCATTCCTTTTTGAGGGTATGTCTTTTAACTTCTCCTTTATCGTTTGTCTAGTACTTATCTTATCTTTAGTGTGTCCTCTCATTAGTACCTTTGACCTTTAGATAGGGTAAACCTATGGTTGAAACATGTGTTTGAGACATGTTATGCTTGATGGATGCGTGTGGATGCAAGTGGTTGCTAGTGGTTGCTCGTGGATGCATATACACACACTTTAGACACTAGATCGGCTCAGTCACTTCATATTGCATATTGCATATAATTGTGTGTAGGTAGCTATATTAATGGATGTATAATGGTTGTGTTATCATATGGATGATGCATTTTGGTGAATGATTGTGCACTCATGTAGAAATAGTATGTGTCGATAGGGTTCTTTCGCATACATATTGGATGCATGGCACTACCATGGTTTGCATTAAGGAGGTCAACTGAATCAGTAGACCGCCTGATTTTGCATTAGATAGGGAACATATACACACACTTTTTGCATATGTTCATACAGCATTAGAAACTTTAAGGATAATGGATGCCAGTGTTTGATGGTTTGAGTTGATGGTTGTTTGGTTGGTAGGATACGTTCTTCTTGACTTAGAGATTTTGGGGACGAAATCCTTTAAGTAGGGGAGAATGTAACACCCCGTATGTTGAATAACTTGCTATATATAAAACAGGGCAGAATTAAATTTTAAAATCTGAATCAGGGGAAACGGGCTATGCCATTGCGTTCGTCTCGGAAAAATACGCGAAATAGAGTCCGAGTTTTCGAAAATCGAGTCCGTATGACCCAGTTAAGACCCGAAGAAGTTTTCAGAAATTCAAAACAGATTTAAATATAAAAATTTAAACATTTCAGAAGAGGCGGAAAAATTCCCGCCTGGCAGAGGGTGTCGACCCTAGGGTCGACATGGGTGTCGAACCTAGGGTCGACATGGGTGTCGAACCTAGGGTCGACATGGGTGTCGAACCTAGGGTCGACATGGGTGTCGACCCTAGGGTCGACATGGGTGTCGACCCCCTCCCTAGGGGTCGACCCAGGGGTCGACCCCCCCTGTCGGTCTGTGTGACCTGGGTGCACCATTTTGGCTTTGGGGCTGTGCTTGGTGGCTAGTGACGAAATCTGACGGCTCTAATCTGATTTAGGGTTAATCTAATGGCATAAAACACCTAACTAATCTATAAATAAACCCTAAGACTACCCTAATTCATACTAAAAATAGATACAACGTCGTCATGCCGTCAAAATGCAACTTGAAGGAGCCTTCATCAAATTAAAGAGGAAGATAGCTTCTCAAATCAACTTCTAATCAACTCTAGCAACTTAATCTTCTTCTTAGGAGTGCTAATCAACAAGTTGTGAGTTTCTATAGCCTTAATGACTAATTGTTGAAATGATTATGATAGGATATAATGAGGTTATGGCTATGAATGTGGATCAATGCAAGTTATGTTATAATATGCTATGTGTTAATGATGTTATGCAAGTTATGCAAGTTATATGCTATGTGTTCATGATGTTATGCAAGTTATGCAAGTCATATGCTATGTGATCATGATGTTATGCAAGTTATGCAAGTCATATGCTATGTGATCATGATGTTATGCAAGTTATGCAAGTCATATGCTAGGTGATCATGATGTTATGCAAGTTATGCAAGTTTTAGGCTATGTGTTCATGATGCTAGTTATGCAAATCGCTATGATAAACATTGATCCATTATGACACCATGATTATGCAAGTTTGGTGTATGATTATATGCAAGGTCATACATGATATGTTATGCAAGTTTGGTGTTTGATTATATGCAAGTTCATATATGACATGTTATGCAAGTTTGGTGTTTGGTTATATGCAAGTAACATGTGCAAGTTTACACCTTTGGATGATATGCATACATATGCAAGTTAAACCCTTTGTATGTCATACATACATATGCAAGTTTACCCCTTTGAATGACATAAGTAGCTTATGCAAGTTACCCTCTTTATGACATATGTGATTCATGCAAGTTTGGGTTGGTTATTTATGCTAGTTGTGTTTGATGCTATATGCATGTTGACACCTTTAAAACCCATGTTGATGTTAATGTTATGCAAGTTGAACCCATTGTATGTGTGATGAATCTTCCCTTTTAAATATGTCATGTTGGCGAATTACGTGGGGAACGATGGGGTTAATATTCATGTTAATGAAATGGTGTGAAGTTGGTATGATTATGCATACCATAAAGAGGATGGACATAATTGAGTCAATTATGTACATCATTAAATTTGTAATTAATTAGGGATAATTAATACAAATTATGGGGGTGATTAATTAGGTGTAATTAATCGACTAAGACACGAGGTTGGACCCTTTTGTAGCATAAGACTGCCCGGAACCGACCGGCAAATCCAGCGGCTACAAATGATTGGCCCAAGGTGAGAGGTCTTAGGCACAAACTTAATACGTGACAAGTGTAAAGACATGAGGTTAGACTCGGTTATGGTGTAAGGCTGCCCGGACCCGACCGGCAAATCCAACTGCCATAAAAGATAGTCTAATGTGAGAGGTCTTTACAACGGTTACGTTTTTAATCAATTAAGAAACACTTAACCAGATAAGCATGTAGTGGGGCATGAGGGGTTAAGTGGGTGCCTTGGGTGGCATGTGGAAATCAAGTAAGTGCCTTGGGTGGCATGTGGAAATCTAGTGGGTTGCCTTGGGTGGCAATAGAAAATACGATTAGAATACTTAACCGAGTGGAAACATGTAATTAAACATGATTAAAGGGTTAAGTGGGATGCACTAGATAAAGGGACAAGCTTGGGTGGGTAGCTTGTGGGGGCCCATTTCAACCAGTAACCCATATGTATCTTATTGGGCTCGACCCATGTCGAGGACGGGACACGCGTACTGGGCTTGACTATAAGAGGCCAAAACGGGTTAGCGGTGGCAACGCGAGTCCAACGGGTTTCATATGCGTGTGTGGACCCGGGCTGGTAGGTAAGACGTTGTTGCATCGTGTTGGTATAAGCCGTGCACCATTGGTTGTATCGGGTTGCCACCTTGGGGAGTGATACACCCCACTGTGGGGCCAGCACGGGTATCTACGGTAGGGAGCCGATCGTTTGGGGAGTAGTGGGTACACCTAGTGGAGATAGGGGCAGACGGCACCTATGTAGTCAGCTAGGGGTACACGAAACTACTGGGTAAAATTTTCTAAGTCCTTGGGTGGGATCAACCTTTAAGTAGGGATGACTGGTGTGGTGCAGTTAGTAATTACCCTTGGGTGGGTAGATGCGTCTTTACCGTTATCTTAGTTCATCCTATGTCTAGTTGGCTGCTTAGTGTAGTCATTTATCCCCAGTCATCACCGTACCAAGTTTATATCATACCCTAATTACTTTAATGATTGTGTTGTTAAAGTTATAGGGCTCACTCAGACTTTTGTCTGACCCCGTTGTTTTTATCTTTTTCCCCCTTAGGTCCTCAGGTTGGGCCTAGCACTAGTGGGCTTTGATCAGATTTCTTTATCTATCTTTTGGAGCTTGGACCGTGATGTAGAGCCTAGCTTATCTTTTCTTTTATGGCTATTAGTTATGTAGTGGGATTATGTACTTATGTTTTATCAGGATGGATATTTAGTACTTGACGCTTGTTTAGTTGGTTTTGATATGTAACCAAACATGTTTATCTTCTGCTGCAATGAAATGATGTTTTAGATTTCAAGTATTATTTATATCTGTCTTGTTGTAATTTTTCTGTTCTATATTCACTTAAAATACTCCACCGAAGATAAGGCATTCCCTTAGTGAGTGACCTTAGCGGGTGTGGGGTGTTACACTGGGACTAGGCAGGGTGGGGCACGATTACTGGGCTGATTGTAAGCGACCAGAACGACGGCTAAGTAGGTGCGCCATTGTAGGTTCAGGCGGACTATGGTCGTGCACGTAGTCCGGAGTAGAAAAAGAAGGCTTTGGGCACCCGTAGGTTTACACTGTGCGTGCTTGATTCGTGTCGGTGGTTGGCACCCTAGGACTTGATACACCCTAAGGTGGACCTAGCACAGGTGACTACATTTCGTGATTGGGCCGTATGACATAGACACTTGACGAGCTAGAACTTGTAGGGAGCCGATCGATTAGTAGATCGTACCATGGGACCCTATAATGGGTCACTTCATGATATTGGGCCAAGGGACCACTTCATGGTAAATATTTGACATGGGTTAGAATACTAGTACGATTGGTGCAGCGAACCTTGAACATGCGATGCTATACTTGAGTTATCTCGTTATCTTAGTTTAACATGCCAGACTTATCATCATCCTTATGTTTATTTTCAGTTTATACCTGTCTTGTTACCTTTACTAGTTTTTATATTGAAAGTCACTAGGACTTACCAGTCTTTATGACTGACCCCTTTTCTTTTGCCTCCTTTTCTTTCGTCACCCCCCCCCCCCAGGTTCTCAGGGAGGAAACACTAGCTTTTAGCTTGGACTTAGCTTGCTTTCTAACAGCTCATGTACGGTTTGGTCTTGAGCTATGCTATGGCTGCACTTCTGCTAAGTTTGGGGAATAATTTACTTTTGCTACTTTAAGTTTATGCTTCTTTATCTAGAACTTGATGTAATGGAATAATTTGTACCTTGGATATATGAGGTTCTTACTCTTTTCTTGAAAGTAATGAAATTTGGTTTTTAATTTCTACCGCTGCTTATTTTATGTTCTGTCTTGTGATATCTCTGTGTATGCTTACTTAGATAATACTCCACCAAAACTAGTGCATTCCCTTTGTGAGTGACCCTAGCGGAGGTGGGGTGTTACATGTATACTGATCTAAACATAACTGTGTTACATAACTAAGTTACATAACTGATCTAAACAATGTGTATACAAGTGTATACTGATCTAAACATAACTGAGTTTCATTTACATTTGCATTTCATTTACATAACTGAGTTACATAACAGAGGCACAATGTGGACAAAGTGTATACTAATCTAAACAATGTGTATACGTAGTATAACAGAGGCACAGTGTGTATATAAGTGTATACTGAATTAACAATTAGACAGTTACAATGTGGATAAATTTACCAGTAATTAGTAATTTTGGTTTAATGGGAAACGTGGCAAAAATTATCACTAATCTACAATGTGGCAAAAATTATCATTAATCTACAATGTGACAAAACTTTAAATTATACCTGAAAAACTGCCTATGCATATTATTTCATGTTACTTCACAGCTCTACATTGCCATAACAGCACACAAAAGAACTCCAAACATGATCCAGGACATAGCTAAAGCTTTTGCAAAAAAAATTCTCCTGTCTCGTGTTTTCCACATTCAATGCGCATTAGGGCCAGTTCTTCCTTCATACCTGCCACAAATTCTCGTGTCTTCAGAAGTACATTATTTTTTGGCAAAAATAATTGTTGCGCATTTAGAAGTTTATCGAAGCCGGTATCAGACAATCCAGTCTCACATTTAAGATTATACAAGGTGAGGATGGCATATAATTTTGTTTGATCGGTACAATTAGGATACAATGGGGCTTTTTCTTCTTCCAAGTTCCTTAACAAATCATCCTATCGTTGTTGTGCGCTATCTTCATCTTTATCATCATCGAAAAAAGTATAATTGATGAAATCTTCATTTTCATAATCGATAGCTTCAAATAAATCATATATTTCATCGAACTTAAGATCTGTGCTTATATTTATGTGCTTACCATTACAATACCACCTACTTGTCTTATATACACGATCCATTCCTCTTATAATTAATGCTCAACCACAACCTTCTCATATTGATGAATAAAATTTCAACAGTCTAAGCAAGGACATAGATTTTTTTCTACATTTTTGGAATTTTTCATAGCGGTATGCACAAACTTCCGAGCTTTTTAATGATACTCAATACTAGTTCTTTGAAGAAAAAAAATTATCTTTTAGTTTTCGTCAAAATATGTGATTTGATTTCCAAATTACATTTATGTTGAGAATTTTGTAGTTACCTGTGTAGATGCACCCAATTTTTATCCATCATCATCTAATACATAAGCAAGCAAATTTCTAAAATTTGAAGTAATAGTCGATTGCTGAGTACAAGCAAATTAACATAACTACTTAATAAAATAGTGATACTAAATGAGACACAGCAATGTATAAACTGTTAATAACACAATCAACATTTTCAGTAGGCATAACAGATGTTAAAAAAACCTAAAGGTTAGCTAATCAACAAAAAAGATAAATTAATCAAGGCGATGCTTACGTTAACTTGAGGAAGACGAAAACTAAATGGAATCTATAGGTGTAAATTGAGCAGAAATTCTTCCATAGGAATGGAAATTCCTCCACTGGAACCGATTCGCTTCCGTTATGCAACCAAGACGTAGACCAGAGCAATGGTGCGAATTGAAAGGAGATTCGTAAATGAGACAGAGATCAGGCAGACAACGAAAATTTGTAATTGAGTAATTAAAAATTTGGGGAATTATATTTTACGCGGCCGAATTTAGTAAGAGCGGAGGGAAGTGAAAAAAAATTCCCGCTTTAATTTATCTTAGCGTTTTAACCTAAAAACAACATACTAAATGTTTGATTTTTACAACAAGGAGAAGAAAACGTTGTTTTTTGCAATTGTAGATAACCACTTTTCTTGTAGATGACCCAAGTCATGGGATCCACCCTTATTAGTATTAAGCTAAGTCTTTGGGTCCTCATTCTTTAAAAAATGGTTAGGCATTAAATGGTTAATGGAGTATGGTAGTTCACGGGGTTGTCCACTTGCTCTAGAAGCTTGAAAGGGTTCAACTAAGGACATATTGGTAATTGAAGGATATGTGGCCATTGCATGCTCACCAACTGTCTAAGGGAAGTCATAAGTGACATGATGTCCTACCGAGTAAAATCAGTTAAGTAGTAACGTTTGCAATACTACTTCTCATATTACAAATGAGAGAATAGACTTAAGAACGTTAACGTACTAGGACGGGGTTCTTAAAGGGCTAGGGATCTGTCTCAGAGTCATAAGAGGTTGTAAGAATCCACCTTTAATAGGGCCATAAGTGACCGAGAATGCCACCTCGTAGGGTCTTTACCCTAAAAACACCACTGGGCAATTGATTTGGATATCTACCCCATTGGTTAGATACTTATGTTTGTGTGATATCTTATGTTCTACGTAGACATACCTTGACATATGTAACCCGCTAAAAATATGGGGTATGGACATTAAGTAATACTCTATTTCAGCCACACATAACTTTATGTTCTGACCCTCTCTCTTTAACATCCAAACATGTCAGTAGATAGGGTAAAGTTATGGATGAAGTCCTGATGGAAGACGACGAAGAAGATGAAGCTATTATGATATATTAGATGTAATTTCTTTGCATCTTTTGGAATTTTATGAAGATGAACTATTTGATATACCTTTTGAATAATGTAAGTGCAACTATGGATTTCTGATATTTTTGAAATAATGGTACATCTTATTTGAATATAATATTTTCTCTTTCCGTTGTGTGAGATTCCCATTCAAAGAATATGTTATTGTTATCTGTCCAAATGTAATTTATAACAATCCAGATTTTTGGACATTCAGAATATTTAAATCGTACTAAATACTGAAATGGAATAATATAATGGATTATGTAACACCCCGTATTTTCTATAAACGTTAATGTAACAAATCAAAGTATACTTAATTTTCAAGAGAAGAATTAAGGAAAACGGGTTATGCCATTGCGTTCTTCTCGGAATTCTGCTTGAGATAGAGTCTGAGTTTGCGTGAATCGGACTTCGTATGAAGAAGTTATGGCCTTCAGAAGTTTCAGCTCAAATTTAAAATCAGCTCGAAACTGAATTCAAAACAGAACCCAAAAGCGGGCTGGGTGGGGAATTTCCCGCCCAGGACCCAGGTCGACCAGGGGGTCGACCTCCCCCCTATAGGTCGACCTAGGGATCGACCTGCCCTGTTTTTCCAGATCCGAGGCAGAATTCATTTTTATGTACCCGGACTGATTTCTGGACCAAATTCATGAGTTCTACGCTATATAAACGCCCCCAAACTTCACTTTCTCCATACAACTTCATTACGCCTATACTCTGCCTCAATCCTAATTAAAATAAATCTTATTCTCCATTAAAACAAGTTATAGTTCTTCTTCAAATTGGAGATTCAAATCAAGATAAAGCTTCAAGTTGGACCATAGGCATTCCGCTTCAAGCAACGTCACTCGAATCATAGCAAATCGCCTTTTCTAAACCGATCACTGTAAGTTCGGTTATTCCTAAGATTTGAACGTGTAATTGGAATTGTGAATGTAATGAATCAAAATATAGAACTATACCAATTTGCAAGTTAATTATCTTTGATTCGTGCTTATGTCAAATCGAAAGTTATCTATGCCTTTGGTTCTGATTTACGACTATGACTATGAGAATTTTGCCTAAGAATATGACAATGAGACTTTTGCCTAAGACTATGACTATGAGGCTTTTTGCCTAAGACTATGACTATGAAACTGTTGCCTATGAAGCTATTGCCTATGACTATGACTATGACTATGAGACCTTTGTATAAGACTATGTCCATGAACTGTCGCCTATGAAATTATTGCCTACGACAATGAATCATAACTATGAGACTATTTCCTATGACATTGGTTAAGAAATTATTGTGATTAGTCGCCTATGACTATTGTGGTTAATTGCCTATGACTATTGTAGTTAGTTGCTTATGACTATTCCCATCGTTACAATTAACCGATCATGTTGTACCTTGAACTGGCATTATGTTGGACCAAATCACCAATGTCTATTCCCTTGATTATGTGGATCTCATATTTAGTGTGTAATTTGGCTAGTTTATTCCTATTCACTATTATGTACATCGAACCTGTTGGAGCCATTATTTTTGCATGCCTAATCTTTTATATCAATTCTTGTGCTTATCCCCTATTCCTTTTGATTAGTGCCATTTCATGAGTACATAGAAAACTTGTGAAATCATGTTATACGTACGATTATGATGCGGGGATTGGGCGTAGCTTAATTAAGTTAGTTTGGCATAATAAGTATGTTGGCATAATCTAAATTGGCTATAATAGTGAATGATTTACATGCATATTAGACTTGGGCATAAGTTGATAAATTCAATTGGCCGCAAAGTGTGTAATTGGCGTGTAAACCAAGTTTTGGACATAAACGGTAAACTAGAGTATTAAATCTAGTTTTGACATGAACCGTAAATTGGAATATTAATCTAGATTGAGCATAAATTGTAAAAGGGGAATATTAAATCTAAATTGGTATAAACTGCTAGTTGGGTTAATTGGTTTGTAAATCAAGTTTTGGGCATAGAATATAAGTATGTTAGTTTGCATGACAGACGAATATGATCTAGGCTAAATTGATTTACGAAAAAATTACATAAATAGTAAATGTGTAAATTTAGTAAAAGACGAATATGCCTAACCCGAGGTTAGACTGAGTTGTGTTGTAAAACTGCCCGGAACCGACCGACACATCTAGTGACCACAACAATACCTGTCTAATGTGGGTGGTTAGTGCATTAAGCCCAGAAAGACCCGAGGTTAGACTGAGTTGTAGTGTAAAACTGCCCGGAACCGACCGGCACATCCAGTAACCACAACAATATCTGTCTAATGTGAGTGGTTGGTGCTTTAATTAATTAATTAAGGATCATGAATAAATCGAGCTAGAAATGGTGAGGTTAAGTAATTAGGGAAACACTTAACCGTAATAACATGTTAACAAAAACAAAAAGGATGGGGTTAAATAATCGAGAAAACACTTAGCCAATTCAACAGACTAGATGGTGAGGTTAAGTAAATTTAGGACACTTAACCGTAATAACATGTTAACTAGGCAAGTGGGTGAGGTTAAGTAAAATTAGAACACTTAACCGTTACAACATGTTAATTAGACAAGTGGGTGAGGTTAAGTAAATTTAGAACACTTAACTGTTGTAACATGTTAATTAAGCAGATGATAGGGTTAAGTTAACTAAAGTAACACTTAACCAAAATATTTAATGACACGTAGTGGGGTTAAGTAATACAAGAGGAAAACACTTAACCAATTATATAACATGATGTATTGGAAGGGATTAGGTTAACCCGAGATGGCAACACTTAACCAATATAACATGAATTGAGGTAGGGTCAAGTCAACACCAGAAGGAAACACTTAACCAACATGACATGATGAGTGGATGGGTTAAGTTAAATTGTTAATGACACTTGACCAGTATAACTTGCTGAGCTAATGGGGTTAAGTTAAATGGGGAATACTTAACCAATATAACTTGATGACTGAACAGGGTTAAGTTAATAAATCAAACTTAACCAATCCAACAAGATAAGCGAGAAAGGTTAAGTTAATAAGAACCACTTAACCAACACGATTTGACGAGTGGGAAGGTTAAGTACACGTCGGGTTGGTGGGTAATATTTGTATGTATAGGCCCACAAAACTTAACCGTTAAATAAACATGCTTGAATCAATGGGAGGGTTAAGTACATCTCGTATAGGTGGGTAATATTAGTACATATAGGCCCACAAACTTAACCGTTAAGAAAACATGCTAGAATCGGTGAGAGGGTTAATCACATCTCGTCTAGGTGGGTAATATTTGTATATATATAGGCCCACAAACTTAACCAGCAGGAAACCCTAGTAACGGGGACCCATTTCAGCAGTAACCCACATAGATGTATCATGGTACCCTGAAACTAGGCAGGGTGGGCCACGATTACTGGGCTGATTATAAGCGGTCAAAGATAACGGCAGGGGGTACACCAGTGTAGGTTTCGACGGTTTACGGGCGTGCACGTACTCCGGAGTAGGAAAAAGCAGGCACTGGGTACCAGTAGTTATACACTGTGCATCTTGAATCATGTCGGGTCGCTATCACAAGGCTTGATACACCTTATGGTGGGGCTAGCACAGAGTATCTACATGCAAGAGAGGACCGACTGACACAGACACATGGAAAATTAATACAAGTAGGTAGCATAATCCCTAGTTGGACCTAGGTCGCGTAAACCCTGAATCGGAGAGGCGTTCAATAGGTAGCATAAACCCCAGTGGCCCTGGGTAGCGTAAACCCAGGTTGAATCTAGGATGCGCTCGATAGTAAACCCTAGATTAGATTTAGGTAATAAATGGAATCTCCATAATAGATGTACACCTGAAGGCAACCACGATTACGGGGATTGGGATCACATTATCATACGATCATTTTATATAAATCACTAGTTTGGACACTAGTTAGGTAGTGCAGAGATATAGAAATCAGTATAAACAGGGTAGTTGCGAAGCCGAGAAGGAGTAGAAGCACATTCAGTTTATCAGTACATTCAGTTTATCTTGCCATATCCCATGCTTATCCCATATTATCTTGTTACTATGGTTTAGTCTTATATTTAGTTTATTCATGTCATGACCTTTTTCCTCGTTTAAATACTAAGTATCACTGGACTTACCAGACTTTATGTCTGACCTAGTTTGCTTTCGCCTCTTTTCTTCCGTTCCCCCCCCCCCCTCTAGGTAGTCAGGGAGGGAATAGCTCGGGTTTGTTTAGACCGTTACTCTTTCCAAGCTTGAAGATTCTTTGACGTGTTGCCTTGGACTCTCTCTTCTACTGTTATGGCTGACTCATGCTTTATTTGGGAAAATCATTTTATGCTTCTTTATTTTTATAAACAAGACAAGATACTTTGGTCTTGTAAAACAATCTTTGTACCAGCTGTTTATCAATGAAATAATGTTTATTTTATTTGTCGTTGCTTTAATTGTCTGTCTTGTAATTTATCTGCATCTTTTACCTACAATGCTCCACCAAAATTAGGGCATTCCCTTTGTGAGTGACCTTAACGGAGGTTGGGTGTTTCACTTGGTATCAGAGCTGAAGGTTACCGGATCAGATAAAAGATTTGAAAAATTATTTTCAAAATGGTTTCAAAAGAAGCATTTTCAAAAGAAAAGTTTTGTTTTAAAGGCATATTCCCCAAAGCCATATGCACTATCTTTTGATCCTCTGTTTGAGTCCTTGTTTCCTTCTTTCCTGAGTCTCCGGGGCTCCTGGCTTTCTGGAAGGTAACCTCATCGCGACATTGTTCCGTAGGCTTGATGAGACTACGACACTTGTCAAAGGACAAATAAGTGCCTAACTTCCATCTGTAGCCGTAATTTTCTTTCGAGCTTTGTAGGATTCTCCGTGCGATGGAGGCAGCTTCCGAGAGACATGTCAACAAGTTACACAAGGGTGGCAAAGTTGAGAATGAGGGGGTTTGGCTAAGGAGCACAACACAAGGATTAAGAACCCATGGATATGGACTAGGTTCACAAAGGAGGGGAGGAAAGAATAGTAAAACCTAAAACAAGAGGAAGTATCTTTATTTTGGTATAACGGGTCGTATAATTAAGGGCAAGGGCAAGAACAAGGGACAGGATTTTCCGGAAGGCGAGTGCATGCTCTCACCACTAGCATACTTGAGAGAAAGAGGCAGTAAGATTTTGGCTGAAAGAGTTCTTCCTTTTTGATTATCCTATTAGTACTCCTTCCGATTTTAGCGCTTCACATCCGTGTATATATATCTGCTTCCATAGTTGAGTCTCTGCACACTAGATATTGTGTAGTAGAGGATCCCATTATAGTCTCAAATCCAATTGCTGGTTCGACCAATTTATCTTTGACTTGTGAGGATTTGAGAATAGCTATATTTATGCTTATGTTTTTGGGCTATAGGTTGATTCTAGGCATTGATTGGTTAGCTAGTAATTATGAAACAAGGGTAGTTAGACTTTCAACTTGCCTCGAGAATACCCTTGAGATTTCGTACGATCCTAAGGAATCAGTTTGTCTTAGCTACCTAGAATCACTTTACTTATTTATCGACGATTTTCGATCCGTTGGGGTAGTCCATGAGTACGCAAGATGTTTTGACTAGGGTAGGGGTTTTCCCCCTAAGAACTCGAGACAGACTTCCGCATGTATCTAGATGACATGGCAAAGCCAGTTATGCTATCAACGATAATTCTGGAGCAAGATTGGCGAGGATAGCTAGAGTCGGTAGAGTGCTCAATTGTTTGGTTGTTTTGTTAGTATCATCTCACATAGATCGTCCAAATTCGGAGGAGGTATGCCTTGGGTGCTTTTCTGATATTGGTTTAGGCCTTTGGGGCTTGTACTTGAGGGATGTCGAGTTTGACTAGGATGGTTTGCGTGATAAATAAATGGTTGGGGGCTGGCACCCTAAGTTAGACTGACCTTAAGAGAGGTAATAAGCACATAGTAACCATTAGCTTTAGACCCTCAAATTTGCAGCATGATGGATAAGCTAAGTAGAGGAGAGACCTCTAATCATCTTAGGTATATACACTTGGTATCATGATTAACATATGTTTTTCTCGGGAGGATAGTTCGACTACACTGGATACCCTCTAGCATAGTAAGTGAGCGAGGTCCTATCTTTACAAGTGGGTTTTGGAAATGGAGGTCAAGAAGCTTCGCAATCGCGGAGTTAAATTAGTTAAGGTACAGTGGAGTGAAGCTCAAGAAGATGCGACTTCGAAGACGGAAGATTAGATACGCGCATCATACCCTCTTTCTTGAGGGTATATCCCTGATCTCTTTTGCTAGGAATTTTAGGCATTCTTGTTTCCATCTTTTTAAGTATATCCTCTAGGTCCTATCTTCGTGATCCTTAAGTAGAAACCAATGGATATAAACATGTATTTGAAACATGTTATGATTGATGGTTGCAATGGTTGCTAGTGGTTGCTCGTGGATGCATATACACACATTAGGCACTAGATCGGCTCAGTCACTTTCATATTGCATTTGCATATATGTATTTATTTATGGATTGAACTTGATGTGTTGCATTTGAGTGAATGGTTGTGCACTCATATAGAAATGATATGTATCGTTAGGATTGCATACATGATGGACTCATGGCACTGACATAATTCGCATTAAGGAGGTCAACTAAATCAGTAGACCGCCTGATTTTACATTAGATAAGGACATGTACACACATTATGCATATAATCATGAAAACATTAGAAATCCTTTTAAGGACAATGGATGCCTGTGATTGAATGGTTAAGTAGATGGATGTTGGATGTTAGGATACATTCTTCTTAACTTGAAGATTTCGGGGACGAAATCCTTTGAGGGGAGAATGTAACACCCCGTATTTTCTGTAAACGTTAATGTAACAAATCAAAGTATACTTAATATTTAAGAGAATAATTAAGGGAAACGGGTTATGCCATTGCGTTCGTCTCGGAATTCTGCTTGAGATAGAGTCCGAGTTTGCGTGAATCGGACTTCGTATGAAGAAGTTATGGCCTTCGGAAGTTTCAGCTCAAATTTAAAAACAGCTCGAAACTGAATTCAAAATTCAAAACAGAACCTAAAAGCGGGCTGGGCGGGGAATTTCCCGCCCAGGACCCAGGTCGACCAGGGGGTCGACCTCCCCCCTATAGGTCGACCTAGGGATCGACCTGCCCTGTTTTTCCAGATCCGAGGCAGAATTCATTTTTATGTATCCGGGCTGATTTCTGGACCACATTCATGAGTTCTGCGCTATATAAACGCCCCCAAACTTCACTTTCTCCACACAACTTCATTACGCCTATACTCTACCTCAATCCTAATTAAAATAAATCTTATTCTCCATTAAAACAAGTTATAGTTCTTCTTCAAATTGGAGATTCAAATCAAGATAAAGCTTCAAGTTGGACCATAGGCATTCCGCTTCAAGCAACGTCACTCGAATCATAGCAAATCGCCTTTTCTAAACCGATCATTGTAAGTTCATTTATTCCTTAGATTTGAACGTGTAATTGGAATTGTGAATGTAATGAATTAAAATATAGAACTATACCAATTTGCAAGTTAATTATCTTTGATTCGTGCTTATATCAAATCGAAAGTTATCTATGCCTTTGGATCTGATTTACGACTATGACTATGAGAAGTTTGCCTAAGAATATGACTATTAGACTTTTGCCTAAGACTATGACTATGAGGCTTTTTGTCTAAGACTATGACTATGAAACTATTGCCTATGAAGCTATTGCCTATGACTATGACAATGTCTGTGAGACCTTTGTCTAAGACTATAGCCATGAACTGTCGCCTATGAAATTATTGCCTACGACTATGAATCATAACTATGAGACTATTGCCTATGACATTGGTTAAGAAATTATTGTGATTAGTCGCCCATGACTATTGTGGTTAGTTGCCTATGACTATTGTAGTTAGTTGCTTATGACTATTCCCATCGTTACAATTAACCGATCATGCTGTACCTTGAACTGGCATTATGTTGGACCAAATCACCTATGTCTATTCCCTTGATTATGTGGATCTCATATTTAGTGTGTAATTTGGCTAGTTTATTCCTATTCACTATTATGTACATCGAACCTGTTGGAACCATTATTTTTGCATGCCTAATCTTTTATATCAATTCTTGTGCTTATCCCATATTCCTTTTGATTAGTGCCATTTCATGAGTACATAGAAAACTTGTGAAATCATGTTATAGGTATGATTATGATGCGGGGATCGGGCGTAGCTAAATTAAGTTAGTTTGGCATAATAAATATGTTGGCATAATCTAAATTGTCTATAATAGTGAATGATTTACATGTATATTAGACTTGGGCATAAGTTGATAAATTTAGTTGGCCGCAAAGTGTGTAATTGGCGTGTAAACCAAGTTTCGGACATAAACGATAAACTAGAATATTAAATCTAGTTTTGACATGAACCGTAAATTCGAATATTAATCTAGATTGGGCATAAATTGTAAAAGGGGAATATTAAATCTAAATTGGTATAAACTGCAAGTTGGGTTAATTGGTTTGTAAATCAAGTTTTGGGCATAGAATATAAGTATGTTAATTTGCATGACAGATGAATATGATCTAGGCTAAATTGGTTTACGGAAAATTTACATAAATAGTAAATATGTAAATTTAGTAAAAGACGAATATGCCTAACCCGAGGTTAGACTGAGTTGTGGTGTAAAACAGCCTGGAACCGACCGGCACATCCAGTGACACAACAATACATGTCTAATGTGGGTGGTTAGTGCATCAAGCCCAGAAAGACCCGAGGTTAAACTGAGTTGTGGTGTAAAACTGCCCAGAACCGACCAGCACATCCAGTAACCACAACAATATCTGTCTAATGTGAGTGGTTGGTGCTTTAATTAATTAATTAAGGCTCATGAATAAATCAAGCTAGAAATGGTGAGGTTAAGTAATTAGGGAAACACTTAACCGTAATAACGTGTTAACAAAAACAAGAAGGGTGGGGTTAAGTAATCGAAAAAACACTTAGCCAATTCAATAGACTAGATGGTGAGGTTATGTAAATTTAGGACACTTAACCGTAATAACATGTTAACTAGGAAAATGGGTGAGGTTAAGTAAAATTAGAACACTTAACCGTTACAACATGTTAATTAGACAAGTGGGTGAGGTTAAGTAAATTTAGAACACTTAACTGTTGTAACATGTTAATTAAGCAGATGATAGGGTTAAGTTTACTAAAGTAACACTTAACCAAAATATTTAATGACATGTGGTGGGGTTAAGTAATACAAGAGGAAAACACTTAACCAATTATATAACATGATGTATTGGAAGGGATTAGGTTAACCCGAGAGGGCAACACTTAACCAATATAACATGAATTGAGGTAGGGTCAAGTCAACACCAGAAGGAAACACTTAACCAACATGACGTGACGAGTGGATGGGTTAAGTTAAATTGATTAATGACACTTGACCAGTATAACTTGATGAGCTAATGGGGTTAAGTTAAATGGGGAATACTTAACCAATATAACTTGATGACTGAACAGGGTTAAGTTAATAAATCAAACTTAACCAATCCAACAAGATAAGCGAGAAAGGTTAAGTTAATAAGAACCACTTAACCAACACGATTTGACGAGTGGGAAGGTTAAGTACACGTCGGGTTGGTGGGTAATATTTGTATATATAGGCCCATAAAACTTAATCGTTAAATAAACATGCTTGAATCTATGGGAGGGTTAAGTACATCTCATATAGGTGGGTAATATTAGTACATATAGGCCCACAAACTTAACCGTTAAGAAAACATGCTAGAATCGGTGAGAGGGTTAAGCACATCTCGTGTAGGTGGGTAATATTTGTATATATAGGCCCACAAACTTAACCAGCAGGAAACCCTAATAACGGGGACCCATTTCGGAAGTAACCCACATAGATGTATCATGATATCCTGAAACTAGGCAGGGTGGGGCACGATTACTGGGCTGATTATAAGCGGTCAAAGATAACGGCAGGGGGTACGTCAGTGTAGGTTCCGATGGTTTACGGGCGTGCACGTACTCCGGAGTAGGAAAAAGCAGGCACTGGGTACCAGTAGTTATACACTGTGCATCTTGAATCATGTCGGGTCGCTATCATAAGGCTTGATACACCTTATGGTGGGGCCAGCACAGAGTATCTACACGCAAGAGAGGGCCGACTGACACAGACACATGGAAAATTAATACAAGTAGGTAGCATAATCCCTAGTTGGACCTAGGTCGCGTAAACCCTGAATTCGAGAGGCGTTCAATAGGTAGCATAAACTCCAGTGGCCCTAGGTAGCGTAAACCCTGGTTGAATCTTGGAAGCGCTCGATAGTAAACCCTAGATTAGATCTAGGTAATAAATGGAATCCCCATAATAGATGTACACCTGAAGGAAACCACGATTACGGGGATTGGGATCACGTTATCATACGATCATTTTATATAGATCACTAGTTTGGACACTAGTTAGGTAGTGCAGAGATATAGAAATCAGTATAAACAGGGTAGTTGCGAAGCCGAGAAGGAGTAGAAGCAGATTCAGTTTATCAGTACATTCAGTTTATCTTGCCATATCCCATGCTTATCCCATATTATCTTGTTACTATGGTTTAGTCTTATATTTAGTTTATTCATGTCATGACCCTTTTCCTCGTTTAAATATTAAGAATCACTGGACTTACCAGACTTTATGTCTGACCTAGTTTTCTTTCGCCTCTTTTCATCCGCCCCCCCCCCCCCCAGGTAGTCAGGGAGGGAATAGCTCGGGTTTGTTTGGACCATTACTCTTTCCAAGCTTGAAGATTCTTTGACGTGTTGCCTTGGGCTCTCTCTTCTACTGCTACGGCTAGCTCATGCTTTATTTGGGAAAATCATTTTATGCTTCTTTATTTTTGTAAACAGGACAGGATACCTTGGTCTTGTAAAACAATCTTTGTACAAGTTGTTTATCAATGAAATAAAGTTTATTTTATTTGTCGCTGCTTTAATTGTCTGTCTTATAATTTATCTGCATCTTTTACCTTTAATGCTCCACCGAAATTAAGGCATTCCCTTTGTGAGTGACCTTAACGGAGGTGGGGTGTTTCAGATTATAATAACGAATTTAATTATTAAACGAATGGTGTACATATTAAATTTTATTTAAATTTAAAATGAGCTTGAAATAGTCGTAGTAGTTTGCAAATTATGATTTGAACTTCAACTGAATATATAGAATCCAATATAAGTCGGAATTCAATGAAACATGAAACGTTTGAATCTACTAAACTTATCTTTCTAATGGAAGTGAAAATCGAGATTTCGTTTTATAGATTGTAAGTTATGTCCAAATCAAATTTTCAGAAAGTCGCTGTGGAGTCATGTATAAGCCATAACGGTTTATTTATAATTAAATATTGGTTTCGAATTTGGATAAGATTTTTGAGATGTAGTTATAATTTAATTTATAGAACTGTAATTTTTATTTTGAAAAAAATAAACAACCTTTTATTTGAAGTATTTCACACCCTATATCAGCATTTTGGGATATCACAGTATAAGTTAACTTGTCTATATTATTATATTTTTGGAATCATGGCACATCGCTTGACACATTAGAATTTTTATTTTTGTTTATAGCAATCGTTAAGTGAATGAAATTTTGTGTAGCAGGGTACACTAATCTTTTAATACTGAATAAAATACCCGTGAAGCTTCCAATGTAAGTCAATATGTTCCTCCCAATGTAAGCTACCCGATATATTCTGCATGAAGCCAATCCTTCCTTTTTATACCTGATAATCCATACTTCCTTTATTTCTTTTTAGCTGTCCTCTTCCTGAAAAAATCGTTTCTTTATTAAATCCCTAATTTCCAAACTATACTCCCCATTCTCGTTTTCTACTACCTTCAACATTCTCTTCAAAAACCAAAATGAACCTCTGAAACAAAAAACGCAACTACACAAAAAAAATATATATATATATAAAAATCATTAGTTAACGAAATTCAATTTCATTCAGTTCATCGAATTGCTACAGCTTCTTCTTGGTGTGAAATTTAGGGGTTCCATTATCGTCTCATGGGTGCGAAACTTACCCAGTAACAATGGTTTGATTTTGTTTGGTGGTCTGCTATTGCGAAAGGGGTTTAGCCGAGAACCAAGAAGCGATAGGAGCCTGCGAGTTGGGTGGATCTGTCATAGGGCGGTGGAGAAGTTACAGGGAAATTCACTTTTGGGTGGGTCGATGTTACTGGCAGCGTGCGTTTTGTTTAAGGAAGAAGGGTCTGTTGTGAATATATTTGGGAATGGGGAGGTTCGCACTTCCACTATTTCTGTATGTGGAGATGGGATAATCGCAACTGAAGTGTGGATTTTTGGGGTGGGGTTCAGCGATGAGGAAGAGTTGTAAATGGGTCTGAACTCATGTTTGTGGTAGCAGTGATGGATTGAAAGCATAATAGATGGGTGAACGGTTGTAGATGGTTTTCGGTGAGACTAATGGTGATAAGTAGTTGGAGTCGAGTATGGTTTCATATATATCCGGGATGTTAAAGGGTTTGTAAGAACAGATTGAAGAAAGCAAATTACATTGGAATTGGGAGAACCAGATTTGATATCAAGGGAGCCTTGAGAAGTGCCCAGGTCGTTCTAAAATCGAAAGACATCGTCAACTACTTGAGATGGAATAAGGGAGGGACTGTAGTGTCCTGAAATTCTGGTACAATTTGAGCTGACCAAATAACACAAGTCCAACCCAAATTACACTGGAAACCAGAAAACTAATAGAAAGAAAACAGAAGGTGAGGATAGATAAGATAGAAACTTAGAATAGAAGAAGAAGAAGAACATACAACATCAGAGTAACACGAATCTCACAGCGGAACAAACAATATATAATAGATACATAACTTTGAAATAAAACCAGTATATGTATACAGTAACATTACCAGAGTACAACACTTACAACGCAGCGGAATTAACTATAGCTATATAATCCGGAAGCCTCCTGCTCCAAGCTCTCCAAGTATCAGTAAAATCCTGACTACTTGACTGCCCGTACAAAATTGGGCACCCAAGAGTTTAGGGAAATCAAAACAAAACAAACTTTGGGTTAGTCATGGGACTGGTGTGAGTAAAACAATTTAAAATAGTTTGGGAAAATAATGATATCTCATAAGACCAAGCCGTATCCCTTATGAGAATCCAAATCAATTCGATTTAACTTTCAAATCATTTTAAAAGAAACAATGATCTTTTATATCAAAACTCTTTTGATATTATAATAGTGTCTATCAACCACAATATAATAATCATCTTGTAGAACGCTTTCATCTCGTGTTCCACATATATAGTATACAATCAAAACCGCGAGCACTTATTGGGTAATGGATTTCCAACTATGACAAGGTATGGAACCACCTTCCGATAGTGTACCTCTAGAGAGGAATACACTAGGTTCAACAAGAACATCACGCAACCCAGCCACACATGACCGACCACTCATTTCGCTTGAGTGTATCGAATGTATATCACCAACGGTTGGGATCAGCAACCGTTTCCCGAATGGGACAGCATCGAATAGATTAAAGAATGAAATGAATATCTCTAGATAAGTGATAATACACCCTAATTGGCAGCCAAGCACTTAGCCATGCTGCCTGCCCGATTGTTGTCATTTCCCGGTTGTGAGGCTAGAGGCCACGCTTATTTCTGACAGATCGCACATTTATTCACTTCGAATGTCACATCGTCATACCCGCCAAATCACAAATTGATTTCCCCAAAAATACAACGGGTATACAACTACGAGAAACAAATTCCTCCGCCACCAAACGTATATACGTTTGAAGAGATAAACTTACGTGATCCATTAAATATGCTCTGCCGAACATTCTTCCATATAGGTCGTCCTGGGACTGGACAAACCGAAGGCACTATTCTGTAAACAGGACAACCCTTGAATAACTCCGTCTTCAATTATCTTCATCATATTTGATTCGCAACGCTAATGCTATACGGAGTGGTTTTCAAATAATAGGTATGATCTCGGTCTCTCCGTATTGACAACGGAAATGGTCAAAACTTCTATAGTCGGTGAGTTAACTATCAAAGAAAAACACGTGTGCAAACAAGGAGATTATTTCCAAATGGAAATTATATCGATCATTCATCATTTAACATTTATCTCTTTAGTTCATTAATCTATTCATTTTTCATTTCCTGTTTCCGTATATTCAACATTTCTTATTTTCTAAATTTAGAAAATATACGTCATTAACATTGGAAAACATTTCCATTTCCTATTTTCTATATTAGAAAACATTTCTGATTCTTATTTGGAAAACATTTCCAAACTCCTACATTTGGATTTAAACAGATGTTTAAATAAAACATCGCTATGCCAACTCAAAATATTACACTCATTTACTAAATTTACTTAACCAAACTTTACTATCGAACCTTAACCATTCCTTAGTTAAAACGAAGTCAATCGAGTTGGGGTATAATTACCTCTCAGACCTTAACTGAGCAACATTTCTAACTTTGAAATAGACAAAGTTCATCTTCTAAATCTTCAACAAACTTCCTTATGTAACCCTCGGATTCTATTTACGAATCCACCTCTTTATTTAAAACATTGATTATAACTATAGCGTTATAATCCCTACTTCTGAAATATCTAACTTCAAAATATAAGTTTTATTTCTTAATTCAACTAAATAGCTAAATAGACAATTTATAACTAAATAAATAAATCTTTATTAAAAACAATAAGTGAATAGTACTTTCCCGAATTCGATATAATCGAATTTCAACGTATAACTCTCTTTCTAATAATCTCTATTCAATAACTCCTTTCGAATAAACTAACATTCAATTAACTCCTTCCGAATAAACTAATATTCGATTAACTCCTTTTCGAATAACTATATTCGATTAACTCTATTCGATTAACTCTAATCGATTAACTCTATTCGATTAACTCCAATTCGATTAACTCTATTTCAATTAACTCTATTCGAATAACTCTATTGGATTAACTCTATTTCAATCGACTCAATTCGAATAACTCTATTGGATTAGCTATATTTCAATTAACTCTATTCGTATAACTCTATTGGATTAACTATATTTGATTAGCTCAATTCAAATAACGCAATTCAATTAACTCTATTCGATTAACTCAAATCGATTAACTCTAATCAATTAACTTTATTTGATTAAATCTAATCGATTAACTCTAACTCTAATCGATAAACTCTAATTAGATTAACTCCTTTTCGGATAAACTATATTCGATTAACTCCTTTTCGAATAACTATATTTGATTAACTCCTTTTTGAATAACTATATTGGATTAACTCCTTTTCGAATAAACTAGATTCGATTTACTCCTTCCGAATAACTAAATTCGATTAACTCCTTTCGAATAGCTAAATTCGATTAACTCCTTTCGAATAACTAAATTCGATTAACTCCTTTCGAATAACTAAATTCGATTAACTCCTCTTGAATAACTAAATTCGATTATCTCCGCTCGAATAACTAAATTCGATTAACTCCTTTCGATTAACTAAATTCGATTAACTCCTCTCGAATAACTGAATTCGATTAACTCCTTTCGAATAACTAAATTCGATTAACTCCTCTTGAATTACTAAATTCGTTTAACTCCTCTCAAATAACTAAATTCGATTAACTCCTCTCGAATAACTAATATTCGATGAACTCTATTAGAATAACTTTATTCGATGAACTCTATTCGAATAACTAAATTTGATTAACTCCTTTCGAATAACTAAATTAGATTAACTCCTTTCGAATAACTAAATTTGATTAACTCCTTTCGAATAACTAAATTCGATTAACTCCTCTCAAATAACTAAATTCGATTAACTCCTCTTGAATAACTAAATTCGATTAACTCCTCTCGAATAACTAAATTCGATTAACTCCTCTCGAATAACTAAATTCGATTAACTCCTCTCGAGTAACTGAATTCGATTAACTCCTTTCGAATAACTAAATTTGATTAACTCGTCTTGAATAACTAAATTCGATTAACTCCTCTCGAATAACTAAATTCGATTAACTCCTATCGAATTACTAAATTCGATTAACTCCTCTCGAATAACTAATATTCGATGAACTCTATTCGAATAACTTTATTCGATGAACTCTATTCGAATAACTAAATTCGATTAACTCCTTCCGAATAACTAAATTCGATTAACTCCTTTCGAATAACTAAATTCAATCAACTCCTTTTTTGAATAACCAATATTTGATAACCCCCTTCTTCGAATAAACTATATTCGATTAAACTATATTCGACTAACTCTATTTGATTACAAATACTTCCTTTTCTATTTGTTTATTTAACAAATAAATATTTCCTTTCCAATTCTATTTATTTAACAAATAAAAATTTCCCTTTCAATTCTATTTATTTAACAAATAAATATTTCCTTTTCAATTCTATTTATTTAACAAATAAATATTTCCTTTTCAATTCTATTTGTAAATATTTTACAAATATTTATCTTTCTATTTTATTTGTAAATGTTTTACAAACATTTCTCTTTCTATTTACACTTTAAAAATTCTCTTTTTACGTTCCAGTATTTCTTATGGTAATTTACATACCCTATAACAATGATCAATATCATCAAACACACATAATCAACAACAGATTATATATCACATAATATATTTCAATATATGAAAAACAGTAAAATAAATGTTGAGGAATCCAGTTGGATTCCTCCGACCTGTTTCCCTGCATCCACAGATGTTAAACAATACAATTAACATCAATTTCATTTCACTATGAAATATTCTGCTAAACAGAATCAATTTATATATATATTTATATATGACATATATATATATATATATTTATATATATAACCAGATCTATAATTTCAACCAATTACTTAGGGGTTCAACCAAACAGTCAATACACTACAATCAATCATCATTTATCAGTCCTAAATATACGTTATAAAAATTTGAACTGATAGAGTTGGTGAGTTTTACTCACATTGGACGGTCATCGTTAAATAACGATAAACTGTCTTTGATTCAGACGGACAATTTATTTCACTATAAATTGTAACGAGCTCCAATCCACTCCCAGTCAGTTCCAATGGGTAGTGTCCGTCCATATGATCCTAACGGATCCTGTTTTGTTCGATTTCGTTTACGTATGAATTAGATACGCATTTTACAAGTTATATGGGTAATTAAAATAAATTAAACTGAATTTTAACTGAGTTTGGGCTTTACCAAACTAACTCGGCCCAATACCAACCCAACCGCACTTCATCTCCTACAAACACCGATAGCTCCTCCCAGTAAATCACGGCCATTGTCGTTCCTTTCCTTTGCCTCAATCACCCTCCTCCTCCTACTTAAAAATCAAAATGAATATACCATAAATCTTCTCTTGCCGGGCTCTTCCACACCATACAACTTCCATCGAACTCTGCTCCCTCAGTTAAATCGCGTCATTCTCCATCACTACAGTGACTTGCGTCACTTTGGATAACCAAGATCCACAAATTTTCGCAAGCAAGTGCAGTTTCAACCAATAATCCCAAAACTAACATCCATCTCTCCTCTAGATGTTTCAAACTGAAATGTATTCGAACCTTAGAACCCGTACTACTCGCTGACCGTATTTCTACCAAACTAGAATATGTTCGAGCAACCCAAAACCCACATCATTTTGAAGAAAAACACTTCTGGATGCTAAATATCCATGTATTGGAATTTACTGATTTTATTTTGATTTTCTAAGATTTATTTTGCTCACCATTTTTTTCTGTAAAAGGGAAACAACGACGGAAAAAAATCGTTGACCAGAGAAAGAAGTTTTTAGAGTTAAGAGTGTTAGAAGTGTATGTATAGGAAGATTATATAATTTTATATTCGATTATTATATTAAATTTTAGGCAACCGCAATTTTTATTGTTGAATAAAAATTCCTATAATCACATACGAAACCCAAAATCATGAAAATGGACATAGACCTTCAGTTCGACATTACGGACCAACCGAAACTGGTTTCGTCGAATTCCGACTCCATTTGTCACACAGCATTTTTTAACTGTCAAAATACTAACTATTTTTCACATTAAAAATCCCTACGGCCACATAGTGACTCCAAAAATCACGAAACTTGAAATCTAACAATAATTTAATATTATGGATCCAACAAAATTAGTTTCGTCGAAAACGGAGGTTGTTTGCAAAATTGGCTATTTTTAAAGCTCTAAATAAACCCTTTAAATATTAAAATATTTAAAAATAATTAAATTAAATATTTATAAATAAATATTATCGTATATATTCCCAACAGAATATCATACAGCTCCAATTGGATTTATAACTCGATATTCCAAACCCGGTTGAATCGATATTTAATTTATATTGAAAATTTCATTTATAATATAAATAAATCATTATAAAATTATAAAGGAATTCCATAGCGACTTTTCTAAAGTTTGATTTGATCATAAATCAAAATCAACACAACAAAATCCCGATTTTTCTCTTCCATTAGAAAAATATACTTCACCAGCTCCGAACGCTTCTTGTTTCACAGAAATCCGATTTAAAACGGATTTTGTGTATTCATTTAAAGTTCGAATCGCCAAATTACGAACTGCCACGCCATTTCGAGCTTGATTATAATTATAATATAAATTATACGTTCAACCATCGTTCAAATAATATATTCGTTATTCTAAATGAAATTCCAAACTGTATTATAGCTTATATATGATCCAATTCACATGGTATTGTGAAGTCTACGACTTCCGACTATTCTGGAATTTAAATATATTATTTAATTATATATAAATTAAATATTCCTTATTATTTAATTCTGGTCATTTTAAACTACCAAACCTTTAGTTAAATAATTAAATAAATTATTTATTATCCGTAAAAGTACGGGTCGTTACATTCTTTCCCCCTTAAAATAATTTCGTCCTAGAAATTGCTAAGGTAGAAAACAAACCCTATTAACTGGTTAAAAATTATTTTTACTTCTTTAACTTCAGTTTCACTATATCAATTAATTTCAACTAAATTATTAATTTATTCTTAGTAAAAAAAAATTCCATAAACTCTGAAAATTTTCTAACACCCGAAATTTCTGAAAAAATTCGCCAGCACCTCCTTTGTATTGGTCAATCGGTACAACTACAACTCGCCTCTCTATGCCTTCTACAACCCAAAAGAAAATCAAACAGCCAAGCGGCTTGCCAATTCGGCTCATAAATCTCATATCCAATAGAAATATAAACTTGTACCTTTTTGTCGGGCATATCAACTTTATCAGTTCCATACGCTATCAACTCAGCATATATCCATGTTATCCTAAT
This sequence comes from Allium sativum, assembly GCA_030737875.1. Taxonomy (NCBI): domain Eukaryota; kingdom Viridiplantae; phylum Streptophyta; class Magnoliopsida; order Asparagales; family Amaryllidaceae; genus Allium; species Allium sativum. Next base: position 348,843,232 of record CM060920.1, read on the forward strand.
CAAACTCCAAATCAATTTTTATCATCAAACCGAATAATTTGTTGATACCCAATTCTAATTCCATGTCAAATTCGAGTTCCATTCTCGATTTCAAACTCTAACTCACCAATCCAATACCATTTCAGATTCTTATCTCACAATTCAAAATCTAATTCCACTTTACATATTATATTCCAATTCAATTTCCAGTTAATTGGTTTCCATTCAATTCCAGCTCGGTTCCACAAATTTCCATTTAAATTTGTTTTTAATATAAGCAGTCTCTTCCTGGGAGTTTTAAACAGCTTCGCTTTTCTCAAAAACCAAACAATCCTTTTCGAAATTCAAACAACTTGTTTTCACACTCAAAAACCTTAAGTAGTAGTCTGTCACTTAAAAACTCGAAAATGAACACTGGTGATGGTCAACTTCATCATCGGAATCTATTTTCCAGCGATCGAAGTGAGATCAATACTATATCACTTTCAAAACTCATTTCTAAACATTTTCATTTTGAAACACATTTCCAAATACCATTTACAATGCTTGTAAACCAATTTAAAATCTCCAAGGATTTTAAAATTCTCTCATATTAATTCCAAATCCAATTACAATCACCTTTCCAAATTGCCAGGGTTTTAATTTCAATTCTGATTTAAATTCATCTTTTGATTCATTCGATTTCATATATTACACTTATGTGAATTCTGATTGGTTATTTATATAACCATTCAATTTATAATCTTACTCGATTATAATAACAACCAATATATCCAATATATTACAATTCCAATATATATATTTTCTCTATATCAAAATATACTTTGGGTAAAATTATTTTGATTTACCCTCTTTTCAAAACATATCGTGTCGACCCATCGTATTCGAGTGTTTATAAATCCCTATCAATACAGTGGATCAAACTGATCGATCGAAATTCATAAACTACTCAACCAATGAATTTCCACAATATAAAACAATTTTTATATCAAATAAAAAATACATTCACTCGTATATATACACTCAACCCAATCTAGGGTATTAATAACCCCATCTCTACTGAGTTACGCCACAGAGCCAAGGTAATAACTTAACCTTCAGCTCTGATACCAACTGTAGTGTCCCGAAATTCAGGTACAATTTGAGCTGACCAAATAACACAAGTCCAATCCAAATTACACTGAAAACCAGAAAACTAATAGAAAGAAAACAGAGGGTGGGGATATATAAGACAGAAACTTAGAATAGAATAAGAAGAAGAACATACAACATCAGAGTAACACGAATCTCACAGCGGTACGAACAATATATAATAGATACATAACTTTGAAATAAAACTAGTATATCTATACAGTAACATTATCAGAGTACAACACTTACAACACAGCGGAATTAACTAGAGCTATATAAACCTGAAGCCTCCTGCCCCAAGCTCTCCAACTATCTGTAAAATCTTGACTACTTGACTGCCCGTACAAAATTGGGCACCCAAGAGTTTAGGGAAAACAAAACAAAACAAACTCTGGGTCAGTCATAGGACTAGTATTAGTAAAACAATTTAAAACAGTTTGGGAAAATAACAATATCTCATAAGACAATGCCGTATAACGGAACGGGTTTTTCCCTTATGAGAATCCAAATCAATTTGATTTAACTTTCACATCATTTTGAAAGAAACAATGATCATTTATATCAAAACTCTTTTAATATTATAATAGTGTCTATCAACCACAATATAATAATCATCTTGCAGAGCACTTTCATCTCACATTCCACACATATAGTATACAATCAAAACCGCGAGCACTTATTGGGTAATGGATTTCTAACTATGACAAGGTATGGAACCACCTTACGATAGTGTACCACTAGAGAGGAATACACTGGGTTCAAGAAGAACATCTTGCAACCCGGCCACACATGACCGACCACTCATTTCGCTTGAGTGTATCGAATGTATGTCACCAATGGTTGGGATCAGCAACCGTTTCCAGAATGAGACAGCATCGAATAGATTAAAGAATGAAATGAATATCTCTAGATAAGTGATAATACACCCTAATTGGCAGCCAACCACTTAGCCATGCTTCCTGCCCGATTTTTGTCATTTCCCGGTTGTGAGGCTAGAGGCCACGCTTATCTCTGACAGATAGCACATTTATTCACTTCGAATGTCACATCGTCATACCCGCCAAATCACAAATTGATTTCCCCAAAAATACAACAGGTATACAACTAAGAGAAACGGATTCCTCCGCCACCAAACGTATGTACGTTTGAAGAGATCAACTTACATGATCCATTAAATATACTCTGTCAGACATTCTTCCATACAGGTCATCCTGGGACTGGACAAACCGAAGGCACTATTATGTAAACAGGGCAGCCCTTGCATAGCTCCCTCTTCAATTACCTTCATCATATTTGATTCGCAACGCTAATGCCATACGGAGTGGTTTTCAGATAATATATCTGATCCCGATCTATGTGTATTGACAACGGAAATGGTCAAAAACTTTGATAGTCGGTGAGTTAACTATCAAAGAAAAACACGTGTGCAAACAACGCTATTATTTCGGAATGGAAATTATATCGATCAATCATCATTTAACATTTATCTCTTTAGTTCATTAATCTATTCATTTTTCATTTCCTGTTTCCGTATATTCAACAATTCTTATTTTCTAAATTTAGAAAATATACGTTATTAACATTGGAAAACATTTCCATTTCCTATTTTCTATATTAGAAAACATTTCTGATTCTTATTTGGAAAACATTTCCAAACTCCTACATTTGGATTTAAACAGATGTTTAAATAAAACATTGCTATGCCAACTCAAAATATTACACTCATTTACTAAATTTACTTAACCAACCTTTACTATCGAACCTTAACCATTCCTTAGTTAAAACGAAGTCAATCAAGTTGGGGTATAATTATCTCTCAGACCTTAACTGAACAACATTTCTAACTTCGAAATAGACAAAGTTCATCTTCTAAATCTTCAACAAACTTCCTTATGTAACCCTCGGATTTTATTTACGAATCCACCACTTTATTTAAAACATTGATTATAACTATAGCGTTATAATCCCTACTTCTAAAATATCTAACTTCAAAATATAAGTTTTATTTCTTAATTCAACTAAATAACTAAATAGACAATTTATAACTAAACAAATACATCTTAATTAAAAACGGAAAGTGAATAGTACTTTCCCAAATTCGATATAATCGAATTTCAACGTATAACTCTCTTTCGAATAATCTCTATTCGATAACTCCTTTCGAATAAACTAATATTCGATTAACTCCTTTCGAATAAACTAATATTCGATTAACTCCTTTTCAAAAAACTATATTCGATGAACTCTAATCGAATAACTCTATTCGATTAACTCTATTCGATTAACTCTATTCGATTAACTCTTATTCGATTAACTCTATTCGAATAACTTTATTGGATTAACTCTATTTCAATTAACTCTATTCGAATAACTCTATTGGATTAACTCTATTTCAATTAACTCTATTCAAATAACTCTATTGGATTAACTCAATTCGATTAACTCAATTCGAATAACTCTAATGGATTAACTCAAATCGATTAACTCTAATCAATTAACTTTATTTGATTAACTCAAATCGATTAACTCTAACTCTAATTGATAAACTCTAATTAGATTAACTCCTTTTCGGATAAACTATATTTGGTTAACTCCTTTTCGAATAATTATATTCGATTAACTCCTTTTCGAATAACTATATCGGATTAATTCCTTTTCAAATAAACAAGATTCGATTTACTCCTTTCGAATAACTAAATTCGATTAGCTCCTTACGAATAACTAAATTCAATTAACTCCTTTCGAATAACTAAATTCGATTAACTCCTCTCGAATGACTGAATTCGATTAACTCCTTTCAAATAACTAAATTCGATTAACTCCTCTCGAATAACTAAATTCGATTTACTCCTTTCGAATAACTAAATTCGATTAACTCCTCTCGAAAAAATAAATTCGATTAACTCCTCTCGAATAACTAAATTCGATTAACTCCTCTTGAATAACTAAATTCGATTAGCTCCTCTCGAATAACTAAATTCTATTAACTCCTCTCGAATAACTAATTTTCGATTAACTCCTCTCGAATAGCTAAATTCGATTAACTCCTCTCAAATAACTAATATTCGATGAACTCTATTTGAATAACTTTATTCGATGAACTCTATTCGAATAACTAACTTTGATTAACTTCTTTCGAATAACTAAATTCGATTAACTCCTTTCGAATAACTAAATTCGATTAACTCCTTTTTCGAATAACAAATATTCGATAACTCGCTTCTTGGAATAAACTGTTACGTCCCGTAGTTTTTGGCCAATTATACTATTTTTATTTATTTAAAATATTTATTTGAATTTAAATAATTAGACTTAACCATTTTCTTTTGAATAATTATTTATGTTAATTATATAATAATATTTTAATTCTAAAATATTTGGAAAAATGTAGAATTTGAAATATATGGTGATCGGGCAATTTAAATTGGTTCAATATTGTTCGTATTGAAATTTATAGTGGCGATTTCAAATCCAAAACGACGATTGAATATTTAATTTGTAATTTAATTTTAAAATGAGCTGCAGCGGCGCGACCGTTCGAAATATTGGGTTTTGAACTTTAATTGGCTATATAGGATCCAAAATAAGTGGATTTTCTTACAACAAGAAACGTATGAATCTATTTGATAATATTTTTTCTATTAGAAGAGAAAAATCTAGTTTTCATAGTGTAGATTTTGTTTATGTCCAAATCAAAATTTAATATAGTTGCTATGAAATTCGTTATTAAAATATAGCGATTTACTATAATAAATAAAATGGATTTTTATATATTCAATATCGTTTGGACTTATAATTTAAAATATCGAGTTATCGAGTTAAATTTATAAATCTGACACCATATAGGATTCTGTTTGGACAAATATGTTAATAATAATTTATTATCAATAGATTCGTTTATATATTAAATCAATATGTATTGTATCAGTTCCATTGTATCTGAAAGAAATTAAAATTATTCTACGATTTCCAATTTCGTTACGATCAATGTTCGTAGGGGTTCATACATTCCGTAAACGTCAAGCGTTATGTGTCAAAAATATCGTTCGTCTTTTTTTGTAAAATATCGTCTGTCGTCTTTATAAAATATCAGTTGTCACTTCGAATTAATATTCCTGTCCGTGCATACATATTGTTGTCTCCATCTGTCTAATTTCTTTTCTTTCAAACGCCATTTGCAGGTCCTTCTCTTTGCTGCACTTTGTCAAACAAATCGGCTATGACAGAGAAGACAAAATTCCCTGACCCAATTTTTTACCACTGGTCCAAACTATACCCAAATCTTATCATATCTCGACCAGTCAAATTCAAAAACTTTCCTTATCAATCTGGGCATGTTACTTCGGCATTGTGGTCAAAAACATCGGTTGCCACCCACAATTTTATCCCATCTAAAATTAAAGCTCGACACATGCTTGTACTAAACAACAAATGGAAATATATTGAACAAAAGGCTGCATGTTATCTCCTGCTATATATAGACCAGCGAGGCATCCTCCTTCAAGAAACATGGCGAACTCAATGTCTTCCGTTCTCATTTCAAAACTAATTCCTGCTTTCACTTTTTTATCCCATTCGAAACCATTATTTCTCTTCTTCACTGTATAACACGCGATCTATAAAAACAAAGAAAAAAAATCAAAACTTCAATTTTCCAGCAAAGCAAGCAAACAATACTGCGCCCCTCATTCTAAAGAAAATATATACATATACTGCATCTTCAAATCAGCGTAGTTTTTGCCGGAGTTTGGATGCGATGATCAATGGGAGTGGGGGAAAAAGAGATACAGGGGGTTATTGTTTCAAACGCTGGGGAAAGTGTTGGCGTGGTGGGGCCCGATACCAGAGACGGAGGACGCGACAGAGGTGGGCGCAGCTTTCGTTAATGGCAGTGGAGCATGGTCGGAGTTACAGACGATTTGGCAAGTTCCGTTCATATGGAGTTTTTGGCACGTTAGAGGCACGGTGGGGGCTGATATTTGGCGCGTCGGCGCTGGAGGGTGGCACGGTGTCGGAGCAATGGTCGGAGGTGGTCCCGGTGGCTTGGGGTTGGCGAAATCGGCAGAGAAGGGAAGGGTGATAGTACCATGTTTACAGAAGTCGTCTAGCAGGAAGATGGACATCGGGTTTTCGTGGCACTGAGGAATCAAAACGCGTTGGTTTGAAAAGAGGCTTGCTGACATGGACTCTCACTTAAGGTAATTATAAAGGGGTTAATTAAAATACTTAGTTAAGGAGAAATGGATTAATTTATATAATGAAAATGGGATGGTTCAGGAATCAAAGGAGATCGGGGTTTGGCATCAGAGAATTAGGAAACGCGTTGGCCTGAGAAATTAGCTGACATGGATTAATGTTTTAAACGGTAATTAAGATAATGATTTAAATTAATTAACTAGGTTAAATTAAATTTTATAATTTAAATGTTGTAATTAGCGTAACTCTTTCATACTTTATCAGAAATTTACCAAACCAGATCCGTTAGAATCACAGAAACAAGAGCTAGATGATGGGTCTGACTGGGAATCATTTGGACACAACTGAAATTTCAGATAATTTTAAACGATCTTTTAAAATTAAAAAGGAACAAATGCGACAACCGTCAGCCAATAAACTAGTGAGTTAATTCTCACAACTTCTGGAATCCTGTGATGTGGTAAATTCATATTAAAATATTATTTACCTTTAAAAGTATAAATTGGTTGATTGGCTGCTATTGGCTGTTTATTGTTTGATTGGTTGCTGTTATTTATATTACATCATTTTAAATTTATAGATTATTGAAATTTATTTCATATATTATTATGAAATGTTATAACGAGCTGTGGTGCAGGGAAGAACAGGTTGGAGGGATCCGACCGGATTCCTCAAATATTACATATGTTGTTTGTTTTATATTATTAATATTTGAACTGATTGAACCCCATGGGGTAGTTAAACCTGTTTGAGTGTGATGGTTATGTTGTGTTTAAAATCAATCGATAGTGTTTATTGGGTAATTGGCAGTGAATGGCCATAAATGTACCGTTTAGACGTCGTTCTACCGTTCGGTAAATCGACGCAGTTTTAAAGTTATAAATTATTTTATAACTGAATTGAAGTTTTTGAGTCATTTATATTAATAATTAAATTAGAAATTTATATATAAATATTTTAATCTATTTTATAAAAGAAATTATTTAAACGGTTTTATGTAGTAAGTCGTATGATTTGTACATGTGCCAAAGGCTAGAAAACCAGAGAATTTACCTACATGTTGGTAAAGTGGAATAATTGTATTTTAAAACAATTAAATAGTGATTTTAAATTAAATAAGTTATTTAATTAATTTAAAAGGGGAAATGACAAATGGAAGTCAGTTAACTGCTAACTAATAGGTACGGTTGGCAAAATCAACCGTTGTAATTAAAATGGATAATTGAATAAATTTGATATTCGTTAAGTTTAACAAATAGTGTAAATATTAGATAATCTCTGATTAACTATAGTTAAAGAAATTATCGAGTTGTTTAGTATAAATGAAGTCAATTATTATTTAATAAGATTTTCGAAATGATAACGACTATATTTTCAGTAAATAGCAAGTTAACTATTTGAATGTAGTTAATATGAAAGTTAATTATTATTTTAATTAATAATAATTATAGCGATGACATTTAATTAGACATCGATTTAGAAGTGATTAAGTGGCGATTAGTTTTGGTCAAAGGGGCGATAAGAGTTTTATAAAGGGGATTTGTAATCCAAGTTTTCAAATGAGACTTGTAAATGAGATTTATAAGTGAATGTGAAGATTTAAATAAGATTTTACTTAATTGCTAAATTAAGTAAAAGGGAATTCAATTAAAATGAAATGATAAGGAAGATGATAAATATATTAGTAACCGACTGGAATATGGTAATGGTAAATGTTTTAAAATAAAATATAAGAAGTTGTTTAAGAAGTTTAACGGATTTTTATAAGTGATTTGGAAGGAATCCAAACAATGTTTTAAAAAGGGTTTTTAAACCAAAATGACGTCATTAAAAGTTTAAGAATTGGATTAAGCGAAACCTCGCAAAGGAAAATACATATAGTAGTTTTGTGTTAAATATTGGTAATGGATTTTTTTGAAATAAAAATTCAAGTTAACGAGTCTCATTTAAAGGAGGTGTTAAGAGGATTTTAATTATAAAATCCAAGATAAAGTATATTATAAGAATGCCAAATAAATGGGAGCAGATTATTTGACATGGAATTTTTATTAAAAATCCAAGGTTAAGCGTAGTATTGTTCTAAGTTAAAAGTGACGTTTATTGAAGATTTACTTAATTAAAGTAATTAAGTAAAGAGATTATCGAACGAGGATTTCAAATGTAATAAACGGTCTATAAAACCAGATTTGAAATCAAGGTGGTAAATGAGATTTTAATATCAATGGTTAAGTGACGAACTAATATTATTCTGAGATAAGAACATCGTCGATCAAGGTCTGAGAGGTAAATAAAATACCTCAACTTGAACGGCTTCATTATTATCGAGGAATGGTATTAGTTATACATGAGTAAAAGGTGTTGTAGTTGGTGTGGTATCCCATATGAGAATTATTGAACACTAGTGCGAGATTTTGGGATATAAGTAATACTGCAGTATTAGTTATAATGTAAATAAAGATATTTGGTTTTAATTTTATAATTTAACATTTTCTTCACCCATACCATAATCGGTAATTTATTTAATACCATTAAGTTTTATATATATATATGTTTATATACCGAGATACCCGAAATTGAGGAAGTGGGGAAAAAGGGTTTTGAAGAATATAACAGTATTTCTAAGGGTAAAGAAAATGGAAAGTTAGGTATGTGTATATATATATATGTTCTGAAGCATATAAAATAGTCTTGAGAACCTTGTTTTAAATAAAATAAGAATAAGTATAATGTTTGAATATATAGGAAGAATAATAAGTTACTAACAAATTCGTTAAATATATTTTAAAGAGGCCAAGTAGTGCCAAGTACCGAATCAGCAAACTCATTTTATTCACACGATTGTTATCTGATAGTTAAATCACCGAGTATCAAACCCGACCAATACGATTGTTGGTACGGAAAGACCGGAATCGAAATTATACTCGAAAACCATTCTGAACCAACAAATACGTGAAGATGGTAATTAAAGATGGAGCAATTTAAGACTGTGGATCTTCATAAGCGAAAGGACTACTTGTCGAATTTCTCTAGCTTGCAACCAGAGTTATTTCGATTTATGATTTTGTCGTGGTTGAAATCTACGGATTGCAAGGACTATCGCTACTGATCCATGGGGTGATTCCTATATAAGGATGCAGTAGGAGGGTGCCTTCGGTTTATCCTGTTCCTGGATGACTTGTATGGACGAATGTCTGACAGAGTATTTCCTTAAAACCACGTACGTTGATTTTTACAAATATACCGAGTTGGTGGCGAAGATGGGCACTTCTTCTATACCCATAGTATATTTGTGGATGTCAATTAGTGATTTGACGGATCTGACAATGTGGCATTCAAAGTGAATGATGACCAGATGTTGTAAAAGTTAAATTCTAGCCTCAAGCCTCATCAACCGGGAAATGAAAAAAATCGGGCAGGGAGCATGGATATGTGGGTCGCTCCCATTAGGGTGTATAATCACCTATCTAGAGAAATTCCATTTGCTTCTTTAATCTATTTCGATGCCGTCCCTTTTTCAGGAAACGGTTTCTGATCCCAACCGTTGGTGATATACATTCGATACACTCAAGCGAAATGAGTGGTCGGTCATGTATGGGCCGGGTTGCATGACGTTCTGGCCGAACCCAGTGTATTCGCCTCTAGAGATACAGTATCGGCAGGTGGTCCCATACCTTGTCATAGTCGGAATCCAATTTCCAATAAGCGCCCACGATTTTGATTGTATACTATATATGTGGAGCGTGAGATGCAAGCGTTCTGCTAGATTGTATTTATTTGTATTTAGACACTATTATAATATCAGAACCAGTTATGATTTCAAAAATGTTTTGGGTTATAGTAAGGTAAAAAACCATCCATGTTTATGTGTGGACTGGTCTTACTATTATCCTTTTTATTTCAAAGAGGATTTTCCAAAGTTAAACAAAGTTGTTTGTTCTGTGAATTTATCACTGAAAGTATTCCAGACTGACCCGGGGAATTTTGCTTTGCTTCAAATGTGCTCGGGTCAGACCGAGTGTATTTCCAGGTTAGGTTCGCTTGGAGTTTTCAGGAGCTGGAAGCAGGAGGCTTCACCGCTAGTTATATAAGGTTGTTTCCGCTGTGATTGATATATGTGTACTCTGATGATTGGTATGTATATACAATTCTTTTGTATAAAGAGATTTGATATTATATTTTACCTGTTCCGCTGTGAGATTCTGATGTGATGTTCTTCTTCTTTCTTCTATTCTAACATTCTTTCTTTCTATTTCTCATCCACTAACTTCTTTCTATTAAGAATCTAGGATTCGATACTTGGTTTTTTGGCAAGTAATACGGGTTTATGTATTGTTGTCGAAAATCCGAGTGTCGAATTTTCCCTGGGTCGTCACATAAACTATATTCGATTAAACTATATTCGACTAACTCTATTTGATTACAAATACTTCCTTTTCTATTTGTTTATTTAACAAATAAATATTTCCATTTCAATTCTATTTATTTAACAAATAAATATTTCCTTTTCAATTATATTTATTTAACAAATAAATATTTCCTTTTCAATTATATTTGTAAATGTTTTACAAATATTTCTCTTTCTATTTTATTTGTAAATGTTTTACAAATATTTCTCTTTCTATTTACACTTTAAAATTTCTCTTTTTACATTCCAGTATTTCTTATGGTAATTTACATACCCTATAACAATGATCAATATCATCAAACACACATAATCAACAACAGATTATATATCACGTTATATATTTCAATATATGAAAAATATTAAAATAAATATTGAGGAATCCAGTTGGATTCCTCTGACCGGTTTCCCTGCATCCACAGATGTTAAACAATACAGTTAACATCAATTTCATTTCACTATGAAATATTCTGCTAAACAGAATCAATTTATATATATGTAAATTTATATATATATATATATACAATCATATCTATAATTTCAACCAATTACTTAGCAGTTCAACCAAACAGTCAATACACAGCAATCAATCATCATTTATCAGTTCTAAATATACATTATAAAAATATGAACTGATAGAGTTGGTGAGTTTTACTCACATTGGACGGTCATCATTAAATAACGATAAACTGTCTTTGATTCAGACGGACAATTTATTTCACTATAAATTGTAAATAACTCCAATCCACTCCCAGCAGTTCCATTGTGTAGTGTCCGTCCATATGATCCTAATGGATCTTGTTTTGTTCGATTTCATTTATGTATGAATTAGATACGCATTTTACAAGTTATACAGGTAATTGAAATAAATTAAACTGAATTTTAACTGAGTTTGGGCTTTACCAAACTAACCCGGCGCAATATCAACCCAACCGCACTTCATCTCTACAAACACCGATAGCTCCTCCCAGTAAATCACGGCCATTGTCATTCCTTTTCTTTGCCTCAATCACCCTCCTCCTCCTACTTAAAAATCAAAATGAATATACCACAAATCTTCTCTTGCCGAGCTCTTCCACACCATACAACTTCCATCGAACTCGACTCCCTCAGTTAAATCGTGTCATTCTCCATCACTACAGTGACTTGCGTCACTTTGGATAACCGAGATCCACAAATTTACGCAAGCAAGTGCGGTTTCAACCAATAATCCCAAAACTAACATCCATCTTCCCTCTAGATGCTTCAAACTGAAATGTATTCGAACCCTAGAACCCGTACTACTCGCTGAACGTATTTCTATCGAACTAGAATATGTTCGAGCAACCCAAAACCCACATCATTTTGAAGAAAAACACTTCAGGAGGCTAAATATCCATGTATTGGAATTTACTGATTTTATTTGAATTTTCTAAGATTTATTTTGCTCACCATTTTTTTCTGTAAAAGGAAAACAACGACGGAAAAAAATCGTTGACCAGAGAAAGAAGGTTTTAGGGTTATGAGTGTTAGAAGTGTATTTATACGAAGATTATATAATTTTATATTCGATTATTATATTAAATTTTAAGCAACCACTATTTTTATTGTTGAATAAAAAATCCTATAATCACATACGATACCCAAAAATCACGAAAATGGACATATACCTTCAGTTCGATATTACGGACCCAACGAAACTAGTTTCGTCGAATTCCGACTCTGTTTGCTCACACAGCGTGTTTTTAACTGTCAAAATACAGACTGTTTTTCACATTAAATATCCCTACGGCCACATACTGACTCCAAAAATCGCGAAACTTGAAATCTAACAATAATTTAATATTACGGATCCAACAAAATTAGTTTCATCGAAAACGGAGGTCGTTTGCAAAACTGACTATTTTTAAAGCTCTAAATAAACCCTTTTAAATATTAAATACATTTAAAAATAATTAAATTAAATATTTATAAATAAATATTATCGTATATATTATCAACAGAATATCATACATCTCCAATTGGATTTATAACTCGATATTCAAATCCCGGTTGAATCGATTTTCAATTTATATTGAAAAATTCATTTATAATATAAATAAATCGTTTTAAAATTATAAAGGAATTCCATAACGACTTTTCTAAAATTTGTTTTGATTATAAATCAAAATCTACACTATGAAATCCTAATTTTTCTTTTCCATTAGAAAAATATACTTCACCGGCTCCGAACGTTTTTTGTTTCACAGAAATCCGATTTAAAACGGATTTTGTATATTCATTTAAAGTTCAAATCGCCAAATTACGAACTGCTGCGCCATTTCGAGCTCGATTGTAATTATAATATATATTATACGTTCAACCATCGTTCAAATAATATATTCGTTATTCTAAATCAAATTCCAAACTGAATTATAGCTTATATATGATACAATTCACATCGTATTGTGAAGTTTACTACTTCCGACTATTCTAGAATTTAAATATATTATTTAATTATATATTAATTAAATATTCCTTATTATTTAATTCTGGTCATTTTAAATTACAAAACCTTTATTTAAATAATTAAATAAATTATTTATTATCTTTAAAAGTACGGGTCGTTACAGGGACCTACATAAGCTTCAATGGTTGAAATGAGGTCATTCTTTAGATTATTCTACGATGGAGGCAGGTATGGCAATTCTATCACTGATGCCGGATAGGACGCTTTTGATGCTTGTGTTTTATGGGTTCTAAGAAGGTTGTTGCCGGTCAAAGGAAGAGGAAAGTAAATAGTGTGGGAAGTAGTTAACATCGAATGTTGTGTTCTGTTTTAGTCTCGCCAATTTTGGGATGAGTTTGGAGTTTTCGAATTCCATCAATTCTCTGTTAAAAAAGAAGTGAAAGAAAACGATCAAGGCCATTAGCTGGAAATTGGAGATGTCGGGAAGATAAGTGATGAGCAGGTGGTATTAAATTTAAAGTGGTGACTAAGATGCTAATTATAGAAATAATTATTATACATATATTTAAAACATATGGGATTATAACGTTATAATTTGATTATATGTTACTAGAAACAAACACCGCTGGATCCGTTGGAATTGTAAACACGCTTATGGAACTGATGTGGTTGAAAGCAGAGCAACTAGGATTTCGTGATAAAATCAAACTTCTGTTTGATTTTAAACGAAATAGAAACAGAATCTTCAACCATGAAACAATGTGAGTAGACTCACTAACTCCGGTTGTTTCTATTTTTATAAACGAGTTTTAAATTTATTTATATTAATTTTATACTGTGTGATAGTTGTTTCAATAAATGGTTGATAAAATTGGTTGAAAGGGTTAATATAGTTATATCATTGATTGATTATTAATTCTGTTTACTACAACATTTCATATTGATGTGAAATTAATATTATTAATGTTGATTAACATTTGTGGATGCAGGGAAACAGGTTGAAGGGATTCAACTGGATTCCTCAACATTTATATTATTGTGTTTGCATTGATTTTGACATATGCTGTGATATATTCACTGTGATTGATCTTGTTGTGTTTAAATATCACTAGCTCTAGAATTTTGGTAACTAAATACCATAAAATATTTTCGAATATAGAAAATGAAATTTGAGATTCAAAAAGGAATTTTTTTTTCGAATGGAGTTAAAAAGTAGAAAATTGTTTTATTAAAACAAGAAGTTGATTTTAAACGAGTTTATAAATTAAGTGAATTATTTATCATTGGATAAATTAAAATATAAATTCAAATTTGAATTCATATAGAAAAGTGGAAATCAGATTTAAAACCAATATTTGAGATGAGATTTGAACTTAGAAAATTATAAAGGAATTCATAAACGAGATTTTAAATGATTGGAATAAAATTAGATTTGCTGAAAAATTATGAATAGAAGATATAAATAGAATTTGGATTTAAGAGAATATTTATAAGTACGAAATCAAATGACTGTATATAAAAGAAATATATTCAGGATTAAAGTGAATAATGGTTTAAAGTAAATATTTTGCAAATGAAATATCTATAAAGGAAATTTAGATTTGAAATATGAATACGAATAAGAATTTGAGTGAGAAAGGGAAATGGTAATCGTTTCAGAAGAAACTGATGAGTTTTATTCCATAATTCGGAATATAAAATAAATTGAGAAAAATCCAATAGATTTATAAGTGGGAATTTGGCAATGTCGAATTTTATACAAATGATTCATCTCCCGAAAGGATATTTAAATTTTATTTAACATGAAACCATAATTTAGTTTAAATACGTTGAGAGGTTAATATTTCAATAAATTCTATGGTTTCCAATAATAAATAAAAAGGGGTTTATAGAATTCAAATTTAGTAATTTTAGTATATAATGTATAACTTGTAGATACATTCAAAGGAGAACTTGAATTGTTTAAATAAACGGGAAAGTATTAATTAAAAGTTTTATAAACAGAGTTATAAATGAAACAGAATATGATGTGGATTTAAAAAGTGACTCGATAACTAGAAGTTGAGTAGTAATCATATTTACAAATAATCAAGTTGATTTGAATAAACGAGTCTAGATTCCTATTAAGGAATGAAAATCATATTTGAGAATGAATAATAGTTTGAAAGCAATGTTTATGAATGGAGATAAATATAAAGGCAATTTGTGTTAAGCTGAAATGGTAGATTATTCTAAAGTTCAGAATATAAATCGAATGAGGATTATTTGAAAGAGATTTATTTATTAAAATTCGATTATATCGGATTCAGGGAAATACTATTCACTTTCCATATTAATAAAGATTTAATTTAATTATGTACTTGTTTAGTTATTTATATATTTAATTTAATGAATAAAAGATATATTTTAAAATTATTCTGAAACAAGGATTTATAACGCTATTGTTAATTGTTATAATTGATGTTTTCCGTAAAAAGAAGAAGAAGTGGATTCTCAAAATGAATCTGAGAATGTGTAAGCAATCCTTGTTGGAGTTTGAAGTTGTGAGCCTTGTCTATTTCGAAGTTGAGAATGATGTTCAGTTAAGGTCTAAGAGGTAATAATACCCCAACTTGCTTGACTTCATGATTGACTGAGGAATGGTTAAGGGTCGGTAGAGTGAATTGGTTAGTAATATGGTTAGTTAAAGAATAATTAACGGTTCGAGTTATAGTAACGATGTTTATATAAAATTAGTTTAATCAAATAAGAAGAATTTAGAATGTTTTCCAAAGGAAATCAGAGATGTTTATAAGCATATAAGATGAAGTGATTTGATTTATGAGAAGTTAAGAAATGGAAAATGGAAATGTTTTCCAATATTAATAACATATATTTTCTAAATATACAAAGTAAGAAATGTGAAGGGATGGAAATATTTTCTGACGTTAATAATGTATATTTTTTGAAATATGGAAAATAAGAGTACATAATATTTGGAAATGTTTTCCAAGGATCGGGAAAGGCTAAAATGGGTTTTAGGAAATATCTGGAAAGATATGGGAAGTTGGGAAATTAATAATTTAATAAGAAATTGATTTAAAAGGGCTTAGTGTTGTTTGATGGTTGACCTGTAGGACTTCCATTCGGAAATAGGATCATTGGTTGAATGGATGATCCTTTGATAGTTAAATCACCGACTATCAAAGTTTTGATTTATTTTATACCTTCGTTGTCAACACGGAGAGACAGGGATCAGATTTATATCTGAAAACCACTCTGTATTGGCATAAGCGTTGCTTATTAACTTATGCTGAAGATAATTGAAGACGAAGTAAAGTGCAAGGGCTGTTCTATTAAACGTATGTAGAAATTGCCCAAGATGGATTAATAGAATGGTGCCTTCGGTTTGTCTGGTCCCAGGACAACGTATATGGGCGAATGTATGACGACGTGACATTCAAAGTAAATGTGGGCAAGATGTCCGAAAGATAATCGTGACCTCAAGCCTCATCACTCGGGAAATGACAGAAATCGGGCAGGAAGCATGACCATGTGGGTCATTCCCATTAGGGGTATTATCACCTGATCTAAAGAAATTTCATTTGCTTGTTATTCTATTTGCTGCTGTATGCTTTCGATAACGGTTGCTGATCATAACCGTTGGTGATAATATGCTTGGTCCACTTAAGTTAAATGAGTGTGCCATCCATGTGTGGCCGGGTTGCAAGATGTTCTTATTGAACCTCAGTGTATCCCCTATAGAGTACACTGATTGGAAGGTGGTTCCATACCTTGTCATAGTCGGAATCCAATCTCCAATAAGTGCCCTGCGGTTTTTGATTTTATATTATATATGGAGTGTGAGATGCAAGCATTCTGCTAAATTTCTATTTATTTGATTTCGACACCACTATAATATCACCCTATTTTGGTATCAAAATATTTTTTGGTTATCGTAAGGTAAAAACCATTCATGTTTATGTTAGGATTGGTCTTACGATTATCATTTCTTTCGTAAAGATTTTGAAAATTAAATCAAATGGTTGGAGTTTACTCACGCCAGTCCCATGACTGACCCAGAGTTTATTTTGTTTTGTTTTACCCTAAACTCTTGGGTGCCCAAATTTGTATGGGCAGTTCAAGTAGTCAGGATTTTAACAGGTTTGCTTAGTGGAGCTTGAAGCAGGAGGTTTCATTAGTTAGCTATAGACTATCATATTTTCCGCTGTGTACTATGTTGTATTTGGAAACAAGTGTTTATAACTGTTCTAGGAATAACTGTTGTGCTCTGATGATAATATGTATATACAGTTACTGATTTGTATTTCAAGAATTATGTTATTTAATATATTTTATCCATTCCGCTGTGAGATTTGTGTTCTTCGTTTCTTCTATTCTAACTTTTCTTTCTCTCTATTTCTCATCATTTAACTTCTTTCTATTAATGATTCGTATTTCTGTGCCATTTAGGTTGGACGTGTGGTGCAATTAGTCAACTCAAAGGGTACGGAAATTCGGGTCGTTACATTTGGTATCATAGTAGAAGGTTAAGTAGTAACCTTGCCTCTGTGGCGTATCTCAATAGAGATGGGGTTAGTAATACCCTAGATTGAGTTTGAGTGTATATATACGAGAGAGCGTATTTGTAGATTGATATAAAACTGTTTTATATTGTGTTGACTGGTTTGGTTTGTTGAGTGGGTTTATGAATTCTGGTTAATACAGAATGTACAACTGTATCAATAGGTGTTTCAAAACTCTTGAACAAAGCAATTCGATACAGTATTGTTTAAAAAAAATGTAAACGAATTAATTTTGCCTAAAATCTATTTTTGATATAAAGTGAATAATTTTCTGGAATTATTGATTTATTCAGTGTTATCATAATTAATGGAGACTATAATATTGAAATGGTTATATGAAACCAAATTTAATTTGTATAATAAGGTAATATACAACTAAGCTAAATTACAATTAGATTCAGACCAGAATTTGGAATTTTAAATCTTGGATGTCTAGAAATATTTTCTAAAGTATTTTAAAAGTAATATAATATTACTTTGAAGAATTTTTGAATACAAATGGTTTTAAATAGATTTTAAAAGTGATTAAGCACTGAAATCACTTCAGTGGCAAGAAAATAATTCTGATAATGGATCGCGACATTATCGGTATTCATTTTCAGTTTCTAAGTGATGGATTGCTACCAAAATAATTCGTTAATTATAAATTTGTTTGAGTAGAACAAGCTGTTTTAAAAATTCAAATATTTTGAATTTGCAGACGAGTATAAATATATGTGCACGATTTCGAAACTTATTTAAATGAATGCCGGGAATTTGAATTCTGAATTTTTAATTTAACTTGTGTAAGTTAAATGACTTGAAATGGTATAAGTAAATCAACTGATTTGAAATTTAACTTAAGTTAAATAGAAATGTTATCGGATTGGAAATTAAATTGAGCAGCTTGCAAATTGGAAGGAGAATAAATTAATTTGAAATCAATTTAGATGGATGTGAATGTTGTATGTGGATAATTGATTGAATGTGGAAATATGGATTGAAAATCATTCAGCACCAAATGAATATTATGGTTATATTGGTTAAAGGCATGAATGATTATTTGAACATCAAATTATTGAAACTCACTTGTTGAATTGAGTAAGTACAGGTTTGGAGCTGAATGGCTTGATTTTGGCTGCATATACAACATAAAATTTGAACGATTCGTTTAATAGCGCTTATATAAGGTACGCCTATGCAAAAATACAAATTTGGGTTTTGGATTTTGTTTTTCGACCGTTTAAGTTGATGTATACATATTTGTTATTCCAACGATATCGCAGAAGTCCCCCCATACAGGGGAGACTCTGCGAAAAAATTTCAGAAATTTAAGGTGCTAGAAAATTTTCAGTTTTTTTGTGAATTTTCATTAGCTGTAATAAATTAATATTTTAATTGAAATTAATTGGTTCAGTCAAAATTAGATTTAAGAAGTAAACTAAAGGATTTTTACCTTAGTTAATTGGGTTTGTAACATTTTTCCTGCCTTAGTAATTTTGGGGACGAAATTCTTTTAAGGGGGAGGAATGTAACGACCCAGATTTTTGGACATTAACTTATGAATATTTAAATCATATTAAATATTGAAATGGAATAATATAATGGATTATAATAACGAATTTAATTCTTAAACGAATGGTGACGTAATAAATTTTATTTAAATTTAAAACGAGCTTGAAATAGTCGCGGTAGTTCGTAAATTACGATTTGAACTTCAATTGAATATACAGAATCCAGTATAAGTCGAAATTCAATGAAACAAGAAACGTTTGAATCTATTAAACTGTATCTTTCTAATGGAAGTGAAAAATCAAGATTTCGTTTAATAGATTTTAAGTTATGTTCGAATCAAATTTTCAGAAAGTTGTTGTGGAGTCGTGTATAAGCCATAACGGTTTATTTAAATATTGGTCTCGAATTTGGACAAGATTTTTGAGATGTAGTTATAATTCAATTTATAGGATTTTTCTGTAATTTTTATTTTGAAAAAAAATAAACAACTTTTTATTTGAAGTACTTTAGACCCTATATTAGTGTTTTGGGATATCACAATATAAGTTAACTTGTCTATATTATTACATTTTTGGAATCATGGCACACGCTTGATACGACAATATTTTTATTTTTGTCTATAGCAATCCGTAAGTGAATGAAATTCTGTGTAGTAGGGTACACTAATCTTTTAATACTGAATAAAATACTTGTGAAGCTTCTAATGTAAGCCAATCTGTTCCTTCAAACGTAAGCTACCCGATATATATTCTACATGAAGCCAATCCTTTCTTTTTATACCCGATAATCCATACTTCCTCTTCTAGAAAAAAATTGTTTCTTTATTACATCCCTAATTTCCAAACTATACTTCCTATTCTCGTTTTCTACTGCCTTCAACATTCTCTTCAAAAACCAAAATGAAGCTCTAAAACAAAAAACGCAACTTCACAATTTTTTTTATAGAATTCATTAATTAACGAAATTCAATTTTGTTCAGTTCATCGAATTGTTATAGCTTCTTCTTGGTGTGAAATTTAGGGGTTCCATTATCGTTTCATGGGTTCTAAACTAACCCAGTAAACTAGGGTTTGATTTCGTTTGGTGGTCTGCTACTGTGAAACGGGTTTAGCCAAGAACCAAGAAGTGATAGGAGCCTGCGAGTTGGGTGGATCTTTCATAGGGCGGTGGAGAAGTTTCAGGGAAATTCACTTTTGGGTGGGTCGATGTTACTAGCGACGTGCGTTTTGCTTAAGGAAGAAGGGTCTGTTGCGAATATATTTGGGAATGGGGAGGTTTGCATATTTTGTATGTGGAGATGGGATAATCGCGACTGAAATGTGGATTTTTGGGGTAGGATTCAGCGATGAGGAAGAGCAGTGAATCGGTCTAAACTCAGGTTTGTCGTAGCAGTGATGGATTGAAAGCGTATTAGATGGGGGAATGGTTGCAGATGGGTTTCAGTGAGACTGATGGTGATAAGTAGTTGGAGTCGAGTATGGTTTCATATATATCTAGGATGTTAAAGGGTTTGTAAGAACAGATTGAAGAAAGAAAATTACATTGGAATTGGTAGAGCTAGATTTGATATCAATGGAGCCTTGAGAAGTGCCCAGGTCATTCTAGAAGTGAAAGACATCGTCGGCTAC
This sequence comes from Allium sativum, assembly GCA_030737875.1. Classification (NCBI taxonomy): domain Eukaryota; kingdom Viridiplantae; phylum Streptophyta; class Magnoliopsida; order Asparagales; family Amaryllidaceae; genus Allium; species Allium sativum. The sequence continues at coordinate 348,864,055 of CM060920.1, forward strand.
TTGAGATGGAAGAAGGGAGGGACCTACAGAAGCTTCAATGGTTGAAATGAGGTCGTTCTTTAGATCATTCTACGATGGAGGAAGGTATGGCAATTCTTTCATTGATGTCGGATAGGACGCTTTTGATGCTTGTGTTTTATGGGTTCTAAAATGGTTGTTGCCGGTTAAAGGAAGAGGAAAGTAAATAGTGTGGGAGGTAGTTAACATTGAATGTTGTGTTCTGTTTTAGTCTCGTCAATTTTGGGATGAGTTAGGAGTTTTCGAATTCCATCAATTCTCTGTTAAAAAATAGAAGTGAAAGAAAACGGTCAAGGCCATTAGCTGGAAATTGGAGACGTCGGGAAGATAAGTGATGAGCAGGTGGTATTAAATTTAAAGTGGTGACTAAGATGCTAATTATAGAAATAATTACTATATATATATTTATTTAAAACAGATGGGATTATAATGTTACAATTTGATTATATGTTACTAGAATCGAATGCCGCCAGATCCATTGGAATCATAAACACCTTATGGAACTGACGTGGTTTAAAGCGGAGCACTGGGATTTCATGATAAAATCAAACTTCTATTTGATTTTAAATGAAACAGAAACAGAATCTTCAACTATGAAACAATGTGAGTGAACTCACTAACTCTGGCTTGATGATATTTTTAAAATCGAGTTTTAAATTTATTTATATAAATTTTATACTGTGTGATGGTTGTTTGAATGAATGGTCGATAAAATTGGTTGAAATGGTTGAAATTGTTATATCATTAATGATTATTCATTTTGTGTACTATGACATTTCATATTGATGTGAAATTAATATTATTATTAGTGATTAACATTTGTGGATGCAGGGAAATAGGTTGGAGAGATCCAACTGGATTCCTCAACATTTATATTATTGTGTTCGCAATTATTTTGACATATGTTGTGATATATTAACTGTGACTGACCTTGTTGTGTTTAAATATCATTAGCCCAAGAATTTTGGTATTTAAATGCCATAAAATATTTTTGAACATAGAAAATGAAATTTGAGATTCAAAAAGGAAATATAATTTTTTTTTCAAACGGAGTTAAAAAGTAAAAACTTGTTTTATTAAAACAAGAAGTTGATTTTAAACGAGTTTATAAATTAAGTGAATTATTTATCGTTGGATAAATTGAAATATAAATTCAAATTTGAATTTATATGGAAAAGTGGAAATCAGATTTAAAACCAATATTTGAGATGAGATTTGAACTTAGCAAATTATAAAGGAATTCATAAACGAGATTTTAAATGATTGGAATAAAATTAGATTTGTTGAAAATTTCTGAATAGAAGCTATAAATAGAATTTGGGTTTAAGAGAATATTTATAAGTACAAAATCAAATGACTGTATATAAAAGAAATATATTCAGGATTGAAGTGAATAATGCTTTAAAGTAAATATTTTGCAAATGAAATATCTATAAAGGAATTTAGATTTTAAATACGAATACAAATTAGAATTTGAGTGAGAAAGGGAAATGGTAACCATTTCAAAAGAAATCAATGAGTTTCGTTCCAAAATACAGAATATAAAATAAATTGAGATAAATCCATTTATAAGTGGGAATTTGGCTATGTCGAATTTTATACAAATGATTCATCTCTCGAAAGGATATTTAATTTTTATTTAACATGAAACTATAATTTAGTTTAAATACGTTAAGAGGTTATTATTTCAATAAATTCTATGGTTTGCAGTAATATATAAACAGGGGTTTATAGAATTCAAATTAAGTAATTTTAGAAGTCATATAATGTATAGCTTGTAGATACATTCAAAGGAGAACTTGAATTGTTTAAATAAACGGGAAAGTATTAATTAACAATTTTATAAATAGAGTTATAAATGAAACAGAATATGATGTGGATTTAAAAAGTGACTCGATAACTGGAAGTTAAGCAGTAATGATATTTAAAAATAACCAAGTTGATTTGAATAAACGATTCTAGATTCCAATTAAGGATTGAAAATCATACTTAAAAATGAATAATAGTTTGAAAGCAAATGTTTACGAATGGAGATAAATATTAAGGCGATTTGAGTTAAGCTGAAATGTAAGATTGTTTTGAAGTTCATAATATAAATCGAATGAGGATTATTCGAAAGAGAGTTATTTATTAAAATTCGATTATATCAAATTCAGGGAAGTACTATTCACTTTCCGTATTAATCAAGATTTAATTTAATTATGTATTTGTTTAGTTATTTATATATTTAATTTAATGAATAAAAGATATATATTAAAATTATTCGGAAGCAAGGATTTATAACGCTATCATTATAATTGATGTTTTCTGTAAGAAGGGGATTCTCAAACTGAATCTGAGAATGTGTAAGCAATGTTTATTGGAGTTTGAAGTTGTGAGTCTTGTCTGTTTCGAAGTTGAGAATGATGTTCAGTTATGGTCTGAGAGGTAATAATACCCCAACTTGCTTGACTTCATGATTGACTGAGGAATGGTTAAGGGTCAGTCGAGTGAATTGGTTAGTAATATGGTTAGTCAAAGAATTATTAACAGTTCGGGTTATAGTAACGATGTTTAATAAAATCAGTTTAATCAAATGAGAAGAATTCGAAACATTTTCCAAAGGAAACCAGAGATGTTTATATGCATAAAAGATGAAGTGTTTTGATTTATGAGAAGTTAATAAATGGAAATTGCAAATGTTTTCCAATATTAATAACGTATGTTTTCTAAATATAGAAAGTAATAAATGTGAAGAGATGGAAATATTTTTCGACGTTGATAACGTATATTTTCTGGAATATGGAAATAAGAGTACATAATATTTGGAAATGTTTTCCAAGGATCGGGAAAGGCTAAAATGGGTTTTGGGAAATATATGGAAAGATATGGGAAGTTGGGAAATTAATAATTTAATACGAAATTGATTTAAAAAGGCTTAGTGTTGTTTGATGGTTGACCTATAGGACTTCCATTTGGAAATAGGATCATTGGTTGAATGGATGTTCCTTTGATAGTTAAATCACCGGCTATCAAAGTTTTGATTTATTTTATACCTCCGTTGTCAATACGGAGAGACCGGGATCAGATTTATATCTGAAAACCACTCCGTATTGGCATAAGCATTACGAAACAACTTATGCTAAAGATAATTGAAGACGGAGTAAAGTGCAAGGGCTGTTATGTTAACCCTAGGTAGAAATTGCACAAGATGGATTAATAGAATGGTGTCTTCGGCTTGTCCGGTCCCAGGACAACGTATGTGGATGAATATATGACGACGTGACATTCAAAGTAAATGATGGCAAGATGTGTTGAAAGATAATCGTGACCTCAAGCCCCATCACCCGGGAAATTACAGAAATCGGGCAGGCAGCATGGCCATGTGGGTCATTCCCATTAGGGGTATTATCACCTGATCTAGAGAAATTTCGTTTTCTTCTTATTATATTCGCTGCTGTATGCTTTCGGTAACGGTTGCTGATTACAACCGTTGGTGATACTATGCTCGGTACACTCAAGTTAAATGAGTGGCCAGCCATGTGTGGCCGGGTTGCAAGATGTTCTTGTTGAACCCCAGTGTATCCCCTCTAGAGTACACTGATCGAAAGGTGGTTCCATACCTTGTCATAGTCGGAATCCAATCTCCAATAAGCGCCCTGCGGTTTTTGATTTTATATTATATATGGAGCATGAGATGCAAGCCTTCCGATAAATTTCTATTTATTTTATTTAGACACTATTATAATATCACCTAATTTTGATATCAAAAATGTTTTTTGGTTATCGTAGGGTAAAAACCATTTGTGTTTATGTGTGGATTGATCTTACGATTATCATTTCTTTTGAAAAGATTTTGAAAGTTAAATCAAATGGTTGGAGTTTACTCACGCCAGTCCCATAACTAACCCAGAGTTTATTTTGTTTTGTTTTACCCAAAACTCTTGGGTGCCCAAATTTGTATGGGAAGGTCAAGTAGTCAATATTTTGCAGGTTCGCTTGGTGGAGCTTGAAGCAGGAGGCTTCATCAGTTAGCTAGACTATCATATTTTCCGCTGTGTACTATGTTGTATCTGGAAACAAATGTTTATAACTGTTCCAGGAATTACTGTTGTGCTCTGGTGATGGTATGTATATACAGTTACTGATTTGTATTTCAAGAATTATGTTATTTAATTTATTTTATCCATTTCGTTGTGAGATTTATGTTCTTTGTTTCTTCTGTTCTAACTTTTCTTTATCTCTATTTCGCATCATCTAACCTCTTTCTATTAATGATTCGTATTTCTGTGCCATTTAGTTTGGACGTGTGGTGTAATTAGTCAACTCAAAGGACACGGAAATTCAGGTTGTTACATAATCCTTACAGGAACCAAAGACCCATTTAAAATGGCTCTAAGTTTCAATGGGCCTTTTCTGGGTCAAAATTTAGGCCCATTCCGGGCGAGCTGTTACAGTTGACGAATGTTGCTGGAATGATGTAAGAGAACAATGATGGATATCGTTGACCTTCTGGTCATAATTAAAATTTCATGTCATAATTAAAATGACAAAAACGTGAGCCATAACCATGCTAATTGAGTTAACTCCTCTTATTGGACATGGTTCTTCGATACCATATCCCTTACTTTGTGATTGATTGGCGCACCTTTGATGTTGGGAGTATTGTCTGAGATGGACGGTAGTTGCAGTTGTGCATTACCATCAGCCTGGGTTTGTGATCCGGTAGAATCCTACCGTTGATTATAGCCTCAGTGCCTTGTCATATTATACTGATTGACCCCCCCCCCCTGCGATTTTGATAGAACGTGGCACCTATGGAGTGTTCCCTTATGCTACTAGTTTACAATGTATTTACAGTACTGTATTAAATATAGCATTTACAAATGGCGTAAGGGTAAAAGTGTAATCCCTCTTACACTATTTTCAATAGTATATTTAACTATATATACAATTATAATAGTGTATTGTATTATATAGTATCTGGTTTAAATGATCCTTAGGAGATAGAAATTCCCATAATAACTCTTAAGTTACTGCACTCATGAACAAATTGGATATGAGGTATAAATTACCGTAAGCATCTCTGATGCTATGATACTCATATTGTTACATGGTTTTGATTTGACTGATATGAGAATATTTTAGTTTCGATCCACGAGTGTTTTTTTTCTTTTCGTTTGTGCTCGGGTCAGCCTGAGTTTTCCAGTCAGCGAAGACCACATTAATTGGAGGATGAAGACGTAGGTTTCGTATATTATATATTTCCTATACATCATCTCTGTTCCACATCATCATTGTATTATGTTTAGGTATGTATAACTCTGATAGCTGTTGTAAATTATAATCAAATGTATATTTTAACAGCTTCATGAACTGTTATTTGTTTATTATATGTTGTCCCTCCGCTGTGAGATTTTGTGAGTGTTTTACCTCTTTCTCTCTGTTTCTTATATTTACCCCAAGAACTATCTGTATTCTGGATTTATTTGAGTCAACATGTGTGGATTATTGTCGACTTGGACGATCAAAATGCAGGCCGTTACTAGCGGGCACGGAGGCAGCACTTTATTTGGCTATTTTGGTGTAGTGGTTTGAGGCGATCATCGATCCCCTTCCTTCTCATCCTTCTGCACCTCCTCCCCTGGATTCCTAACCCTCACCTCCAAAACACTAATCCCCGTCTTCTTGTATCTCTCCTCCCAAATCTAAGAAAAATTATAAGCTCAAATGTCATAGGCATCAACTTCTATCGCGCCCTACTGTAAGGTAAAATAGTATCGCGACCGCTTGTGTATAAAACCCCCATGTCTACATTTGCATAAGACAATTCAAGGGAGATTGCATCAAACTACACTTGGTAATTCATGCTTTTATACTTAAACCATATAACATGCACTTAAAAAAAGAGGTGGCTCAAATAAAACACAAATCCGAGTTAACAACCAATTCAATCGAATTATTAAATCATTGTAAGATGAAATGGGACAACGCATTGTCCAAGGCGTTAATTTCATGCACGATGCATTTATACATGAAATGGTATGAAATTCTTGTATGTGCAAAGGGGATTTTTTTTAACATGAAGACAACACAATTTTTTTTTATTTGTACAACGAGTGGATACAAATGTACGCAATAGCGATTGGCTGCAATGTCTTTGGGTAGAACAACATGAAGTGGCTTCAAAATTATAAGCGATGACTATGCAAATTTTAAGGTGCAATGACACCAATTTAATGCAAAAAAAGCATATGAATTCAATAAAAAATGATAGAATATGGTTAATAAGTAACTTTTCTTTTAGCCATGTGGATACACAAATTGTACACCTAAAATGACTTGTTTACGTCAACTTTGACTAGTTAATGCGAACCAAAAGCATTTTATACTATCAAAAAAATAAGTGGATTTTCTATATCATCTTTTAAGCATATCAAGCAAGCTGAATATTTTCTTATGTTACTTTAATTTAGTTGGTTATTTTTCTTACCATCAACGACATTTGTACTATTTAGTTCATTTGATTCCAACTAAGAAGTCGTGTCTCATTTAGTGCTGCAATGGTAAAAACACAAAAGGTGTGCTTTTTTAGCTATTTTGAAGGAAAAAATGCTACAACATCAAAATTCAAAAAAGTGAATTGCTCATTGATAAAGAGTTTGGTTAACCAAAATTGAATATGACTTGATAAAGAGTCAAATAATTAAGGGCCTAAAGATGCATAATGTGATACATACATACATACATACATACATACATATATATATATATATATATATATATATATATATATATATATATATATATATATATATATATATATATATATATATATATGGACGATATGATTTGTTTGTCTTTACTTAAAAGGTGGAATTCAGAGGAAGATTCGATAGTCCCCAATTTTTGTGCTTAATTTTGTGTTTAAATGAACTTTCTTCCTCATATATATATATATATATATATATATATATATATATATATATATATATATGTGTGTGTGTGTGTGTGTGTGTGTGTGAGTGTGTGTGTGTGTGTGTGTGTGTGCACATATATATATACACACACACACATATATATAGACACACATACATACATACATAAATTAATACATATAACAAGTTAAATACTTTGATTAGATTTTTTTACTAAATGATAATGGACAATTCTCTTTTAATAAAGATTATCTACAAATATCTAAAAAAAACTACATTAACACCAATTTTATCAGAGTATATGCTTAAGAAGAGTGGTGGAAAGAAAAAAAAAAGAAAAAGAAAAACATTTTCCTTGTGACACACCAGGACAATGTTTAAAAAGGAAAATAATACAAGAAATACAAGAAGATCTTGCAAAACTAGACAATGACGATAATGCAGAATATAATATGGAATTAAATGAATATGAAAACAACTATGGATATGACGAATATGAAAATATAGAATTTAATATAGAACTAATAAATCCAAATAAATTAAGTAGAATTTTACTAAGCACCGATGACATTGACCAAATAATCAGTAGGTTAGAAAAAATAGAAATAATAGGAGAAAAACCCATAAAATATTGGGAAAATGACACAATTTACTGTAAACTTGATATAATCAACTCAGATATAACAATAAAAACTAGATCACCTAAATACAACAATTGGATGATAGAAGAATTCAAAATGGATATACAAATACTAAATAAATTTGGAAAAATAAGAAAAACAGATTTAAGACATAGAACAACAACATTTGTAGTACAGAAAGAATCTGAAAGGAAAAGTGGCCAATCTAGAATGGTAATAGACTATACTAGACCTAATGATAATACAAATGAAGACGAGTATTGTATACCAGACAAAGACATTTTAATTCATAAAATCCAAGATAATTATTGGTTTTCTAAATTTGATCTAAAATCTGGATTTTGGAAAGTAAAAATGCACCCAGAATCTATACCTTGGACTGCATTCACATGTAGCGAAGGACACAACGAATGGCTAGTAATGTCATTCGGATTAAAAAATGCTCCACAAATATTCCAAAGAAAAATGGATAACATATTTGGACATTGCAATAAATTTACCTGTGTTTATATAGATGATGTACTTGTTTTCTCTAAAACAAAAAAGGAACATATCTCACATCTATATACCATATTAAGACTATTTGAAACACATGGCTAAATTATGTCTAAAAAGAGAATAGAACTATTTAAAAATACAATAGTTTTTTTAGGGGTAAAAATAGGAAAATAACAAATAGAATTACAACCTCACATATCAAGGAAAATACTAGAATTCCCAAATAAAATAGAAAAAATAAAACAATTACAGTCTTTTCTTGGATTAATAAATTATGCCAGACCATTTTTACAAAATTTGTCAAAATACACAGGACCTTTTATATAACAAAGCAAGCCCAAAAGGAAAAAGAGAAGTTAATGAAGAAGATATAAAACAAGTTCAGAAAATTAAGGAACTAATAAAAGATTTAAAACCTTTAACATTACCACTTGAATCAGATTATCTAATAATAGAAACAGATCGATCATCTCATGGATTGGAAGGTATCTTATTGTCAAAAACCAACAAGTATGACACTAAATCTGTAGAAAAAATATGTAGATATACTTCAGGTAACTATAAAGAAAAAGGATATATGACATCATTAGATTATGAAATATTAGCTATAATATATTGCACTGAAGCATTTCGTTTATTTATAATATCTCATAAAGAAATTACAATCAGAACAGATTGTGAAGCCATAGTAAAATATGTTGATAAAAGAAAAGAAAAATCTATCATAAACAATAAATGGATAAAATTGAGACACACCATATTAAATTATGGAACCAAAATTATTTGGGAACACATCAAGGGAAAAACAAATAAACTCCATGATATTCTCTCTAGGCTGTTTATCAAAATATCTGATACATATCCCATATACGATAAAATTGTACATTCTTTAAAGATTAATATATATTGTTGTCAATATATCTACAGACAATGATTTCTCAAGATTGCAAGAGATTTCTAAAGACATACACAAAGAATAGATTTGTGACAAGAAATCCTGTAATGACCCGCATTCTACGCATCGAGGGATCGTAGAATATATTTCTTTCCCGTATGAAGTCGTATGGTCATGTAACTTTGGGAAACATCTATTAGAGTCATTTCCCATGTTCATGATTTTTGTTGATTTTTAAATGACCATTTTGCCCCTAGTTGGTACTGTTTTGGCCATAACTTTTGATTGGAAAGGAATTTTGATCTGAAACCACTTCCATTTGATTCGTTTGATGGTTTACCTTTCCGTAGAGTGGTCATAATAGCCAAACGGACTTACCGTTTGGGAGATATGGCTGAAACAAGGTTTGGAGGGTGAAAAACTGCTTAACCGGGCCAAATCGGGTGATTAGTGAGTAGGCCCATAACCCATTTCGGGATTAGGGTTATGGGAGGGCTGAAATGAGATGGAGAATCATTCTATTTCAGTTTTCTAGCCTCCACTTATCACCAAGGAACCCTAAAAATGGCCTCTAACCTCTAAATCACCTCCAAATCATCTTTTGGTCAAGGATTTGGCTTAGCAACCCCTAATCAAGGAGGATCTTCACCAAATCAACAAAGGAGCTACTGTTTGGCATTGAGATTCACATCAAATCAGAGAATCATTTCAGATCTTAGTTTATTTTGTGGCTAAGGTGAGTGATTTGCATAGTTTTACACTAATTGTGGCTAATTAGGGGTGATTAGTGTTAATTAGCGAATTTAAACATGATAGATTCTAGAAAAATGTTTATAAAATTCGGAATGATGTTTTAGACCTCTGATATGAATTTGGGTTAATTTGGTTAAGATTTGTTAATCCTATCATTAGTTTCACCTAGACATGCTTAAGGGGAAATATGAGATTTTGGGTATGTTTGATCCATTTTAACCTATCATATTGATGTTTTGATGTTTGTGGTTGATTATGCATGTTGCTATGACTGTATGAAATGCTTTGTGATTGGTTAGAATAGTTGGAATGGTCGAAAACGTCGTCGAGGGGCGTAAACAGTCGCTGGAACAGCTGCAGGAACTATGCAGGGATCCGGATCGGATCGCATGCCACGTCCACGAACCGATGGTGTCGATCCGATCCGATCAAGATTTCGCGAGACGACCCATGTTGCTTCACGAAGAGGTGACCCGATCCGCTCCTATCTTCCACGAACTGACCAGCCTCACGAACTGATGGGAAGTCACGACCCGATCCATGTAGCACGATCCGACCCGTTGGAACACGATCCGCAGGGAGTTCACGATCCGACCAGAAGAGGAGACCCGATCCGATGGAGACTGGATTCACGAGACAATGGAGGAGGGCGATCCGATCACCTGGAGGATCACGACCCGATCCGATGCAGGAGGCGCGACCCGATCCGAATGCCTAAGACCGATCCGATCCGATGAAGAATGTGAAGGCTGATCCGATCCGATCCGATGGTGATGACCAATAACCCGAGATGCAAAGGTAGTCCAAATGGAAGCTAGAGCTCAGGATCCCGGAACCAGTTGGGAACCAATGAGTTCACTTCATGGTTGGACTTTGCTGCGGGACATGTGCTAAGGAGTTGTTGACGTTCATAACTTCGATTCACCACTAAAAAGGAACGATGGGCTACTTATCAGTGCAGTAGGGTCATTATGACCTGAGGGGCAAAGTGATGGTAGCAAGACTACGTTATCAGTGCAGTAGGGTCATTACGACCTGAGGGGCAAGGTGATGCGTAGTAAGACTATGAGCCAGTGCAGTGGGGTTCTTGTGACTCCATGGGGCAGAGTGGACATAGTAAGGATTAGTAAGGCTATGAGCCAGTGCAGTGGGGTTCTCGTGACTCCATGGGGCAAAGTGGACATAGCAAAGGATTTGTGGCTACGTTATCAGTGCAGCGAAGCCATTTATGACTTCATGGGGCAAAGTGATCGTAGCAAGGTATGTTGGGTGATCGAAGTGGTGAATATCGTATGCTTTACGCACTGAGTGAGAGATGTGAGGATGGATGCTATGCTTGATTGTTTGCCATCATTATGACATGCACACCTTCCCCACCTATGTATCTTTACACCGTTTGATATGGTACCTTAGAGTGTTGTACAGTATGTAGTGCTAACTCTTTGGTTGCAGGTCCAGGTTCAGGTATGTTTTAGTCTACCTGTTATTGTTCACTTTAGATGCTTATCGCTCATACCAGGCTTTATGTCTGACCCATAGTTTTATGTCTCCTCTTATTACTCTGGGTGCTCACACGAGCAGACTAGAGACAGGTTAGCTGGTGATGCGCGAGTAGCTGATTCGGAGGCGGGCAGGAGGCTTCCACGTATGATATATATATACACATTCTCCCTGTGTCGTTGGTGGTCGCTACTTGGACATTAGTAGTGTACCTCATTTATCTTACTTTTGCTTTGAGACAGTTTGAAAGTTGTAATAAGTTGTATTCTGAATTTCCGCTGCTATGATGTTTAGTTCTGATTTTCAGCTTATGCACTGTCTCTCCTGTTTTATGTCAAGTATGTTATTATTATATTTTGTTCTATGCGCTGTGAGACATTCTACAAGTTCTTTGTATGTTCATTTCCTTCTTCCTTTCCCTTCTGGCGACCCGTTCCATGCTAACTGGACATGTGTACAGCGCACGTTCGGAGTAAATGTCGGTTGGTGCAGGGCGGGCCGTCACACTTGGTATCAGAGCTCTAGGTTGCGTAGTTAACCTAGGGAAAGACACTAGGGAGAGATAGTACGTATATGAGAGCGCGTATTTGTGATTACTTTGGTTTTCAAAATCTATGTATGTATATACTATTAGTAGTATAAAGATGAAGTCGCACTGCACTAGCACCACTATGGGGTCGTTAATCGTTTCCCTTTTACAGATTAACGATGAGCCGAGACACGAGAGGTGCTGGTAGAGGGACCAACCAAGGGAATGCCGCTGACATGAGGGCTATGTTTACTAACCTCATGAGAGACATGCTTAGAGAAGTGCAAGGGGCAATTCCCAATCCCGGAGTTGGTGTTGGCCCAGTAGTGCAGGCGCCTAGGGTCGATTTCGCCAAGTTGTGCAAAGATTACACTAATCTTGGTGGGAAGCCGTTCCACGGAACGGAGTCGGCCACGGATGTTCAAGATTGGATGGATAGCTGTGACCGTATCTTCGATGACTTGGGTCTTGAGGATGCGATGAAGAGAAGGCTAGCGTCTCGTCGGCTGCAAGGGCGAGCGATGAATTGGTGGAATGCCATTAGAACAGCTACTCCAGAGGATCAGGTTACTTGGGATCAGTTCAAGGCTCGCTTTAGCGAGAAGTTTATCCCAGCTGCCCAGAAGTCAGTGTTGTTTAAGAGGTTCTTGGAACTCAAGCAGAACGGAAGGGCAGTTTCTGATTATATTGCTGAGTTCGACACTTTGTCGAAGTATGGACTGTCTCTTATCGACACTCCTGAAAAGAAGAATGAGAAGTTTATTACTGGTTTGGATGGGTACTTGGGGGAAAGGCTTATCAACCACATCGATGAGACTTTTGAATCGATTTTGGGTCAAGCTTTGAGATCAGAGAGCCTTTACCCTAAGTCAAAGACTGAGGCTGCATCTGCAGAAGGGCCAAAGCCGCAAGCAGGTGGTGGAGGCAAGAATAATTCTCAGAATAAGAGGAAGCAGGACCAATCAAAAGGTGGCCAGAAAAAGAGCAAGAAGGATGTTGAGTGCTTCAGCTGTGGAAAGAAAGGCCATTATGCTAAGGAATGTCGGGCCAAGCCAGCGGAAAGGAAGTGCTACAACTGTGGCCAAGTGGGACATCAGAAGGATAAGTGTCTGCAACCTCTTAAGGAGAAGCAGATTGTGAAAGCATATGCTATTGATGTTGTTCCTTCTTCGTCGAATGCCCCAACTGCGGCGGAGAAAGGAAAGAATGTTGTTATTCAAGGTATGCTTTCTATTTATGATATACCAGTTCGAGTTTTGTTTGATACTGGGGCTTCCCGTTCCTTCATATCTAGTGACCTGGTAGATAGGTTGGGACTGGAACCCGAGATAGTCGATAGACCATTGATAGTGACGAACCCGATTGGTGGTTCGACTAGCCTTAGTATGATTTGCAGGAATTTGGTCTTATCGAGTCATGGATGTATGTTTGTATGTGATTGCTTTGTTTTGGGCTTTACTGGGTATGGCATTATATTGGGGGTCGATTGGCTCCAAAGATACGGGGTGGTGGTAGACTGTGAGGGCTCTTTGGTGACAGTGAGAGCGGATGATGGGCGGAGGGTAGTGTTTGGTAGTCTACCTAGTGATGGGGTTATGGCTAGTTTTGTAAATTCCCTCGACATCCCGCAAGATGAGTTGTCAGATATGCCCGTGGTTGGCCAGTATCCGGACGACTTCGAGGAGGTGACCGGGCTTCCACCACACCGAGAGATTGAGTTTCGTATTGATTTAGTGAAAGATGCCAGGCCTATAGTGATGCCACTTCGTCGTATGGCACCAAGGGAGCAGCGAGAGCTCGGGGTGCAAGTCAGCAATCTTTTGAAGAAGGGATTTATTAGAAGGAGTGTCTCCGAGTGGGGAGCACCAGTTGTGTTTGCCACTAAGGCAGATGGTTCCCTTCGTTTGTGTGTGGACTATCGCGAGTTGAATAAGGTGACAAGGAAGAATAAGTATCCTCTACCACAGATAGATGATTTGTTTGATCAGCTGGAAGGAGCTAGAGTGTTCTCCCAGTTGGACCTCGCGACAGGATTTCATCAGCTTCGAGTAGCAGATGAAAGTGTTCCGAAAACGGCATTTAGGATGCCGTCTGGATTTTATGAGTGGTTGGTCATGCCGTTTGGGTTGACCAATGCACCAGCCTATTTTGTGGATCTTATGAATCGAGTATTCAGAGATCAGTTGAATAAGTTTGTTCTTGTGTTCGTGGATGATATCCTTGTTTACTCAAGGACAGAGGAGGAACACAAGGGACACTTGAGGATAGTGATGGAGGTGTTGAGGAAACACCAATTGAAAGCGAAATTCTCTAAGTGCCATTTTTGAAGAAGGGAAGTGAGATTCTTGGGTCATGTTGTTTCAGAGAGTGGTATTGTCGTGGACCCTGCGAAGGTGGCTACGATACAGGATTGGCCTACACCCAAGAATGCAACAGATGTAAGAAGTTTCTTGGGATTAGCTGGATATTATCGTAAGTTTATCCAGGACTTCTCCAAGATTGCAGCACCGTTGACTCAGTTGACTAAGAAGAATCAGTCCTTCGTCTGGGACGGAGTGTGTGAGGATGCCTTCAAGAGTCTAAAGGAGAGGTTGACGCGTGCGCCAGTGTTAGTCATTCCTAAAGGGAATGAAGAGATGACGGTATACACGGATGCTTATGGTACCGGACTGGGTGCAGTATTGATGCAAGGAGGTAGGGTTGTAGCCTATGCTAGTCGACAGCTAAAGCCGCATGAGAAGAAGTATCCTACCGATGATTTGGAATTAGCAGCGATCGTGTTTGCGCTGAAGATGTGGAGACACTATCTCTTGGGAGAAAGATTTGAGTTATTTACGGATTATAAATCGTTAAAGTATCTCTTCTCCCAGAAAGATCTGAATCTCCGTCAGCAGAGATGATTAGAGTTCTTGGCTTCGTATGATTTTGATATCGCATATACACCTGGGAAAGGTAATGCGGTAGCCGATGCCTTGAGTAGGAGACATGCCAGCTTAGGGGAAATGTTTCTTGAATGGAAGCAACTGGAGTATATCGCGGGGTTTGATTTCAGACCAAGATGCGAATTGGATCCAGTTATGCTAGCTAGTTTGACGATCAGACCCACTTTGATAGAGCGGATTGGTTCTAGTCAGAAGGACGATCCTAATCTATTAGAAATCATCTCCAAATTAGGAATGGGTATCGATGAGGAGATGAATGTGTATGGGCTTGATCGAGATGGATGGCTTCGAAAGAATGGAAGACTAGTGGTGCCCAACGTGAATGGTTTGAGAGATGAAGTGCTTAGAGAATGTCATCACTCAAAACTGACTATACATCCCGGTGGTAATAAGATGTATCGAGACATGAGACAGACTTACTACTGGGAAGGGATGAAAAGAGACGTTGGGAAGTTTATATATAAATGCATGAATTGCCAGCTAGTTAAAGCCGAGCAAAAGAAGCCTAGTGGGTTGTTGCAACCGTTAGAAATTCCCGAATGGAAATGGGAGCAAGTTTCGATGGATTTCATCGATGGCTTACCAAGGACTAGATCGGGATATGATAGCATTTGGATAATTGTGGATCGATTGACTAAAAGCGTAAGATTTATACCAGTCAAATCGACTAGAATGGCAGCTAAGTTGGCCGAATTGTATATGAAATGGGTAGTGAGATTTCATGGAGTACCCAAAAGCATCGTGAGTGACCGAGACCCGTTGTTCACTAGTAGGTTTTGGAAGAGCTTACAAGAGGCTCTAGGGTCAAGATTACATCTCAGTACCACATATCATCCTCAGACCGATGGTCAGACGGAGAGGGTGAATCGTATATTGGAAGATCTCTTGAGAGCTTGTATATTGGATTTTGGTGGATCATGGGATGACCATTTGCATCTAGTGGAGTTTGCATATAATAATAGCTACCAATCCAGTATCGGTATGGCTCCATATGAAGCTTTGTACGGAAGACCGTGCAACTCACCATCATGTTGGATAGAGACTGGCGAGAAGTTTGTGCTTGGACCAGATGTGGTGAGAGAAACTTCAGATAAGATTAAGGTCATTCAACAACGAATGAAAGCTGCTCAGGATAGGCAGAAGAGTTATGCCGATAGGAGGAGAAGAGACTTGAAATTCTCCGTTGGTGACTTGGTGTTTGTCAAGATCTCTCCGTTGAAGAGCGTGATACGATTTGGCAGGAGAGGCAAGTTGGCACCAAGATTTGTTGGCCCATTCCCTGTTCTTGAACTAGTCGGGAATTTGGCATATAGAGTTGGCTTACCAGAGAAGATGGCGGGATTTCACAATGTGTTTCATGTTTCCCAACTAAGGAAGTTCGTTCACGACTCAGATGTGACTATTTCACCTGATCAGTTAGAGGACTTCGAAGTAGAACCCGAGGCAGTTGGGAACCGCAAGCCGATTCGTATTATGGGGCATGATACGAAGCAACTTCGAAGGAAGGCGGTGAAACTAGTCAAGGTTCAGTGAGGCGAGGACGAGAATGATTGTACTTGGGAGACAGAGGAGAGCATTAGGAAGATGCATCCAGAACTCTTTGTCTGGTAAGATTTACTTTGCGATTCAGTTATTCCGCATGCTAGGATAGACTTATTCTACTTGTTTTGCATGTTCGATGGTTGTTTTATGGTTGATAGACATGCGGGAACCTTTGTGTGTGTTTGGATTAGGGAATTTCGGGGGCGAAATTTCTTAAGGGGGGGAGAGTGTAATGACCCGCATTCTACGCATCGAGGGATCGTAGAATATTTATTTCTTTCCCGTATGAAGTCGTATGGTCATGTAACTTTGGGAAACATCTATTAGAGTCATTTCCCATGTTCATGATTTTTGTTGATTTTTAAATGACCATTTTGCCCCTAGTTGGTACTGTTTTGGCCATAACTTGTGATTGGAAAGGAATTTTGACCTGAAACCACTTCCATTTGATTCGTTTGATGGTTTACCTTTCCGTAGAGTGGTCATAATAGCCAAACGGACTTACCGTTTGGGAGATATGGCTGAAACAAGGTTTGGAGGGTGAAAAACTGCTTAACCGGGCCAAATCGGGTGATTAGTGAGTAGGCCCATAACCCATTTCGGGATTACGGTTATGGGAGGGCTGAAATGAGATGGAGAATCATTCCATTTCAGTTTTCTAGCCTCCACTTATCACCAAGGAACCCTAAAAATGGCCTTTAACCTCTAAATCACCTCCAAATCATCTTTTGGTCAAGGATTTGGCTTAGCAACCCCTAATCAAGGAGGATCTTCACCAAATCAACAAAGGAGCTGCTGTTTGGCATTGAGATTCACATCAAATCAGAGAATCATTTCAGATCTTAGTTTATTTTGTGGCTAAGGTGAGTGATTTGCATAGTTTTACACTAATTGTGGCTAATTAGGGGTGATTAGTGTTAATTAGCGAATTTAAACATGATAAAATTCTAGAAAAATGTTTATAAAATTCGGAATGATGTTTTAGACCTCTGATATGAATTTGGGTTAATTTGGTTAAGATTTGCTAATCCTATCATTAGTTTCACCTAGACAAGCTTAAGGGGAAATATGGGATTTTGGGTATGTTTGATCCATTTTAACCTATCATATTGATGTTTTGACGTTTTTGGTTGATTATGCATGTTGCTATGACTGTATGAAATGCTTTGTGATTGGTTAGAATAGTTGAAATGGTCGAAAACGCCGTCGAGTGGCGTAAACAGTCGCTGGAACAGCTGCAGGAACTATGTAGGGATCCGGATCGGATCGCATGCCACGTCCACGAACCGATGGTGTCGATCCGATCCGATCAAGATTTCGCGAGACGACCCGTGTTGCTTCACGAAGAGGTGACCCGATCCGCTCCTATCTTCCACGAACTGATGGGAAGTCACGACCCGATCCATGTAGCACGATCCGACCCGTTGGAACACGATCCGCAGGGAGTTCACGATCCGACCAGAAGAGGAGACCCGATCCGATGGAGACTGGATTCACGAGACAATGGAGGAGGGCGATCCGATCACCTGGAGGATCACGACCCGATCCGATGCAGGAGGCGCGACCTGATCCGAATGCCTAAGACCGATCCGATCCGATGAAGAATGTAAAGGCTGATCCGATCCGATGGTGATGACCAATAACCCGAGATGCAAAGGTAGTCCAAATGGAAGCTAGAGCTCAGGATCCCGGAACTAGTTGGGAACCAATGAGTTCACTTCATGGTTGGACTTTGCTGCGGGACGTGTGCTAAGGAGTTGTCGACGTTCATAACTTCGATTCACCACTAAAAAGGAACGATGGGCTACTTATCAGTGCGGTAGGGTCATTATGACCTGAGGGGCAAAGTGATGGTAGCAAGACTACGTTATCAGTGCAGTAGGGTCATTATGACCTGAGGGGCAAGGTGATGCGTAGTAAGACTATGAGCCAGTGCAGTGGGGTTCTTGTGACTCCATGGGGCAGAGTGGACATAGTAAGGATTAGTAAGGCTATGAGCCAGTGCAGTGGGGTTCTCGTGAATCCATAGGGCAAAGTGGACATAGCAAAGGATTTGTGGCTACGTTATCAGTGCAGTGAAGCCATTTATGACTTCATGGGGCAAAGTTATCGTAGCAAGGTATGTTGGGTGATCGAAGTGGTGAATATCGTATGCTTTACGCACTGAGTGAGAGATGTGAGGATGGATGCTATGCTTGATTGTTTGCCATCATTATGACATGCACACCTTCCCCACCTCCGTATCTTTACACCGTTTGATATGGTACCTTAGAGTGTTGTACAGTATGTAGTGCTAACTCTTTGGTTGCAGGTCCAGGTTCAGGTATGTTTTAGTCTACCTGTTATTGTTCACTTTAGATGCTTATCGCTCATACCAGGATTTATGTCTGACCCAGAGTTTTATGTCTCCTCTTATTACTCTGGGTGCTCACACGAGCAGACTAGAGACATGTTAGCTGGTGATGCGCGAGTAGCTGATTCGGAGGCGGGCAGGAGGCTTCCACGTATGATATATATATACACATTCTCCCTGTGTCGTTGGTGGTCGCTACTTGGGCATTAGTAGTGTACCTCATTTATCTTACTTTTGCTTTGAGACAGTTTGAAAGTTGTAATAAGCTGTATTCTGAATTTCCGCTGCTATGATGTTTAGTTCTGATTTTCAGCTTATGCACTGTCTCTCCTGTTTTATGTCAAGTATGTTATTATTATATTTTGTTTTATGCGCTGTGAGACATTCTACAGGTTCTTTGTATGTTCATTTCCTTCTTCCTTTCCCTTCTGGCGACCCGTTCCGTGCTAACTGGACATGTGTACAGCGCACGTTCGGAGTAAATGTCGGTTGGTGCGGGGCGGGCCGTCACAAATCCATTAACAGAAGATCAAAAACTTGTGCTAGATAACACATGAAATCTACCAACAAATTCTACAGACAACAGGTAAAAAATGAGCATTCTATATACCCTTATAGACATATTCTCTAAAATTGAAAATAGAAAGTTCTCATACTATTGTTTATCCAATGGCCCAGATGCAGGAATATATACTTCATGGGAAGAAATAGACATTTAGATAAAATATATAGAACAAAATCCTAAATTTAGGATACCTTGGTTCAAAGGATATTACAATAAAGAATCTGCCAAAGAAGCAATAGAAAAGGTAATAGGAAAAGATTATGTAATTTCAGAGACTATAGAACAAATCCAAAATATATCCTCTGGAAAGCTGATAAAAGAAGAAATCTCTTCTTCTAGTAATACTCTAAGTCTCAGACCAGGAGCCACATTTGCTGCTATAACCATGAAAGGTAAAGAAAAAAAGGGTAAATCTTGGCACTCCTCCTCATGTTTTGGCACTAAAACCACAAAAACATAAAGAAGAAAATCAACCTATATTTCCAGATTAACTATAGAGAGAACTATATTTTCTCCATCATCCGATAGATCTGCATATCACAGAATATAAAAAACCTATAAATTCCTTTAAAACATTTCAGAAAAACAAATAGAAGGAATACAAATAAAATGGGAAGTAGTCAGAAACAAAAATATATCCTGTACAAACCAATACAAAGACTGTTCATATTTCATGATTGAATGCAAGTGCAGAATCATCGCCTCATATCCACAGATAAGCATAAAAATGTCCCAATATAAATTCTTGATAAATGAGGGCGTCACATATGATCCACAATTTCTACTAAATTATGGATTTATCCATAAAATATACCTAGATGCAAGGACACAAACAGAATTACCCGAGCTTATTGGGATTGTCGCAGACTATTTCTCAAAGGTATTGACACAGAAGTATGCCTAGAAATAACCTCTATACCACCTCGTTTTGGTCAAAATATATTTGATCCTACTAGACATCTAATAAAATTGAAGGCATATAATTTTGATCCATATTATTCTGAATAGGATAAACATTTTGTTCCATACAACTTTTCTACAACAAAGATGTACGAACAAAGTGCATATGAAAAGTATCGTGCATACATAGTTGGAATAAATCAAGTGTGACGGCCCTCCCCGCGTCAGCCGACATTTCCCCTGAAATGCGCTACGCCAACGTCTAACCAGCACGGGACGGTCATCAGAAGAAAGGAAACATTACACTGAACTATTAAGGAACCGGTAGAATGTCTCACAGCGCATAGGATAAAGTATAATAGTAACATAACTTGACATAAATTAGGCGAGACAGTGCATAAGAAGAAAACTAAACCATCATGGTAGCGGAAATCCAAAATACAACTTATGATCCAAAACCAGTATCACAACTTCAAAAAACTGTCTCTAAAGCAAAAATAGAAAAGGTGCACTACTAATGCCCAAAGTAGTGACCAGCGACAACAAAGAGAGAATATATATCTATATCATCCATGGAAGCCTCATGCTCGTCTCCAGTATAGCTACTTGTGCAACCGCCTAACCTGTCTCTAGTCTGCTTGTGTGAGCACCCAGAGTAATAAGAAGAAACATAAAACTCTGGGTCAGAAAACAGTCTGGTATGAGTGGTAGCAAGAATACATCTCTAAGATGAACAAATAACAGGTATACAAACCATACCTGAACCTGGACCTGCAATCAAAGAGTTAGCACAACAGGATGTATAGTACTCTAAGGTAACACTAACATAAAATGTGAAAATGGGAGTGTGCCTATCATGGTGATAGTAAACATCAAACATAGCAATCAACCTCTCATCTCTCTCTCGGCGCATAAATCATATGATATCCACCACTTTGATCACCCAATACTTTGCTGCAATCACCTTGCCCTTGGGCATCATAATGACCCCATTGCACTGATCCACAGCCACTAATCCTTTGTTATGTCCACTTTGCCCCTTTGGAGTCATGACGACTCCACTACACTGGCTCATAGCCTTGCAACGATCACTTTGCCCTTTGGGGTCCTGACGACTCCACTGCACTGATCCATAACCTAATCTGTCTCTCTATGGTGAAACAAAGTTATGGATGTCGATAACCCCTTTGCACATGTCCCACAGCAAAGTCTGATCATGATGCTAACTCGTTGGTTCTCATCTGGATCCTAAGTTGCAACTTATCCTTTGGACTACCTTTGCACCTCGGGCTTTGGTCTCCTCCAGTTCGTGGTTCAGTTCCAAGCTTCCATTCGCATGCACACTTCAGTTCAGATTTGCACGGTTCATGACTCGCATGGTGGAGCAATTCGTGGGTGATGCTCCAATCCGGTTCACGGCTTGCCCTTAACTCCGGCTCGTGGGATGCTCTGTTCGTGATCTCCTGGTGGTGGCGTCGGCCCATGACTCACTCGTGGCACTAGTTCGTGGCACACATATGGGTCGGCTCGTGACTTCATTTCCTGATGGTGATCCGGCTCATGACTGACAGTTCATGGTCCTCAAAGTGCAGCGGCTCGTCATGGCGATGCTAGAGTGGTTTGTGAAGGCGGCCCGTGAGTTTAGGTCGTGGTCATGGGGTGTTTAACGACCGGGGTCGGCTCGTGACAAGTGCTTCACGAAAGGGGTTGTCTGACCAATTTCTGCAACTTTTCCCAACAAGGAATTTACGCCATACGACGATGTTTCTGACCATTCTAACTTGACTACACAAAGCATTCCAAACAGTAATAGTAACATGCATAATCAACCATAAACACCAAAACAACAATTTAACATGTTAATATGGATCAAACATACCCAAGACCCATGTTTTCCCCTTAATCTTCTTAATCATGATTTAACCATATGATTAACAAAACTTGTCCAAATTAACCCAAATTTCTAGCAGAGGCATAACATGACATTTAAGAATTTCGACATATTTTGCAGATTGTTATAATGCATAATTTCTTTAATTAACAGTAATCACCCATAATTAGCCATAATTAGTGAAGAAACATGCTAATCACTCACCTTAGCCACAAATAAATCTCAGATCTGAAAATATTTCTGATTTGGGTCGAATCTCGATGCAACACAACAGCTCTACCTCGATCTCTATGCTAATCCGCTTTAATTTGATGTTGATTAGGCCAATACGTGATTAGAAAGTGATTAAGAATGATTTTAAAAGGTGGAGGCCAGGGTTCAAGAGGTGATAAGTGGCGGCTGAAAAATGACAAAAACTGATTTTCCAAACCCTATCAGCCTCCCCATAACCCTAATCCTGAAATGGGTTATGGGCCCATACGCTAATTACCCTATTTAGGTCTGGTTAAGCTGTTTTTCACCTTCTAAACCTTATTTCAGCCATATCTCCCAAACGGTAAGTCCATTTGACAAATGTGACCACTTTATGGAAAGGTAAACCATCATCTGAATCCAATGGAATTGGTTTCAGGTCAAAACTCATTACTAATCAAAAGTTATAGGCCAAATAAGATTCACTAGGGGTAAAACGGTTATTTAAAATTCGGCAAAAATCGTGAACATGGGAAATGACCCCAATAGTCGTTCTCCAAAGTCACACGACCATACGACTTCGTATAAGAATGAAATAAATATTATACGATCCTCCAATACGTAGAATGCGGGTCGTTACATTCTCCCCCCCTTAAGAAATTTCGCCCCCGAAATTCCTTAACCAAAATATACAATGGTATTCCGCATGCCTATTAACCATTTACAATAATCAAACATACACAACAAGCCTATCCTAGCATGCGGTTCACTAACAAGGTAATAACTATCGCTATTTAAAATCTTAACAGGCAAATAGTTCTGGATACAACCTCCTTATGTTCTCCTCTGTTTCCCAAGTACAGTCATTCTCGTTATGTCCCCACTAGATCTTGACTAGTTTCACCGTCTTCCTTCAAAGCTGCTTCGTATCGTGCTCGACAATACGAATCGGTCTGCGGTTCCCAACTACCTCAGGTTCTATTTCGATATCATCCAATTGATCTAGTGAAATAGTCATATCAGGGTTCTGCACAAACTTCCTCAGCTGGGAAACATGAAATACGTTGTGAACTCCCGCCATCTTGTCAGGCAACTCAACTTTATACGCCAAATTCCCAACTTGCTCGAGAACTGGAAATAGACCAACAAATCTTGGTGCTAACTTGCCTCTCCTACCAAATCGAATCACGCTCTTTAACGGAGAAATCTTGACAAACACCAAGTCCCCAACAGAGAATTTCAAGTCTCTTCGCCTTTTATCAGCATAACTCTTCTGCCTAACTTGGGCAGGTTTCATCCGCTATTAAATGACCTTGATCTTATCTGAAGTTTCTCTTATCACATCTGGCCCAAGCACAAGCTTCTCGCCGGTCTCTAACCAACATGATGATGAGTTGCACGGTCTCCCATACAAAGTTTCAAATGGAGTCATTCCAATACTAGACTGATAACTATTATTATATGCGAATTCAACTAGATGCAAATGGTCATCCCATGATCCACCAAAATCCACTATACATGCCCTTTAGAGATCCTCTAATATACGATTCACCCTCTCTGTTTGACCGTCGGTTTGAGGATGGTATGCGGTACTAAGATATAATTCTGACCCTAAAGCCTCTTGTAAGCTCTTCCAAAAGCCACTAGTAAATAACGGATCTCGGTCACTCACAATACTTTTAGGTATTCCATGAAATCTTACTACCCGCTTCATATACAATTCTGCTAATTTAACTGTCGTTCTGTTCGACTTGACTGGTATGAACCTTGACCCTTGGTCAGTTGATACACAATCACCCAAATACTATCATGGCCCGATTTATTCCTTGGTAAACCATCAATAAAATCCATTGAGACTTGTTCCCATTCCCATTCAGGAATTTCCAATGGTTGTAGCAAACCACTAGGTTTCTTTTGCTTGGCTTTAACTAGCTGGCAATTCATGCATTTGGATAAAAACTTTCTAGCATCTCTCTTCATCCCTTCCCAGTAGTAGGTCTGTTTCATGTCTCGATACATTTTCTCACCACCGGGATGTATAGTCGGTTTTGATTGATGACATTCTCTAAGCACTTCATCTCTCAATCCACTAACGTTGGGAACAACCAGTCTTCCATTCTTTCTAAGCCATCCATCTCGATCAAGCCCATACTTGTTCATCTCCTCGTCAATACCTATCTCTAACTTGGAGATGATTTCTAATAGATTAGGATCGTCCCTCTGACTGGAACCAGTCTGCTCAATCAAGGTGGGTCTGATCGTCAAACTTGCTAACATTTCTAGATCTAATTTGCACTTTGGTCTTAAATCATACCCTGCGATATACTCCAGTTGCCTCCATTCTAGAAACATAGCCCCTAAATTGGCATGTCTCCTACTCAAGGCATCAGCAACTGCATTGCCCTTCCCAGGTGTGTATGCGATATTGAAATCATACGAAGCCAAGAACTCTAACCATCTTTGCTGACGAAGATTTAAATCATTTTGAGAGAAAATGTACTTTAATGACTTATGATCGGTAAACAACTCGAATCTTTCCCCCAAGAGATAATGTCTCCACATCTTCAATGCGAACACGGTCGCTGCCAATTCCAAATCATGGGTAGGATATCTTTTGTCATGCAGTTTCAGTTGCCGACTAGCATATGCTACAAACCTACCTTCTTGCATCAGTACAACACCTAGTCCGGTACCACAGGCATCCATGTGTACCGTCATCTCTTCGTTCCCTTTAGGAATAATCAACACTGGCGCACACGTTAACTTCTCCTGTAGACTCTTAAATGCAAACTCACACTTCTCGTCGCAAACGAAAAACTGGTTCTTCTTGGTCAACTGAGCTAATGATGTCGCTATCTTGGAGAAGTCTTGGATAAACTTACGATAGTATCCAGCTAACCCCAAGAAACTTCTTACGTCTGTTGCATTCTTGGGCATAGACCAATCTTGCACCGTAGCCACCTTCGCAGGATCCATGGCAATACCATTCTCTGAAACAACATGGCCCAAGAACCTCACTTCCCTTCTCCAGAAGTGACATTTAGAAAATTTCGCTTTCAATTGGTGTTTCCTCAACACCTCCATCACTGTCCTCAAATGTTCCTTGTGTTCTTCCTCTGTCCTCGAGTAAACCAAGATATCGCCCACGAACACATGGACAAACTTATTCAATTGATCCTTGAATAGCCTATTCGTAAGATCCACAAAATATGTGGGTGCATTGGTCAACCCAAATGGCATGACCAAGCACTCATATAATCTAGACGGCGTCCGAAATGTCGTTTTAGGTATACTCTCAACTGCTACTCAGAGCTGATGAAAACCGGCCGCAGGATCTAACTGGGAGAACACTCTCGCTCCATTTAACTGATCAAACAAATCGTCTATCTGCGGAAGAGGATACTTATTCTTCCTCGTCACCTTGTTCAACTCGCAGTAGTCTACACACAATCGAAGGGAACCATCGGCCTTAGTGGAAAATACAACTGGTGCTCTCTACTCAAAAACACTGCTTCGGATAAATCCCTTCTTCAAAAGATCACCCACTTGCACCTCGAGCTCTCGCTGCTCCCTTGGCGCCATACGATGAAGAGGTATCACTATAGGTCTGGCATCTTTCACTAAATCAATCCGAAACTCAATCTCTTGGTGTGGTGGAAGTCCGGTCACTTCCGCGAAGATGTCCGGATACTCGCCAGCAATAGGCACATCTTACAACTCATCATGCGGGATGTCGAGGGAATTTAGAAAACTAGCCATCACCCCCATCACTAGGTAGGCCACCAAACAGTACCCTCCGCCCATCATCCCCCCTAATGGTCACCGAAAACCTCTCACAGTCCACCACCACCCCATACCTTTGGAGACAATCGACTCCCAAAATAATGCCAAACCCAGTAAAGCCCAAAACAAAGCAATCACAAGCAAACATGCATCCATGACTGGATAAGTCCAAATTACGAAAAATCATACTAAGTCTAGTCGAACCACCGATCGGATTCGTCACAACTAAAGGTCTATCGACAATCTCGGGCTCCAATCTCAACTTATCTACTAAGTCACTAGATACGAAGGAATAGGAAGCCCCGGTATCAAACAACACTCGAACAGGAACATCATAAACAGAAAGCATACCTTGAACCACATTATTCTTTTCCCTTCTCTGCCGTAGTTGGGGCATTTGATGAAGAAGGAACAACACTAATAGCATATGCTTTCACGATTTGCTTCTCTTTTGGAGGTTGCGGACATTTATCCTTAACATGTCCCACTTGGCCACAGTTGAAGTACTTCCTGTCCGCTGGCTTGGCCCTACAATCTTTGGCATAATGGCCCTTCTTGGCATAGTTATAGCATTCAACACATTTCTTGTCCTTCTTTTTCTGACAGCTCTTGGTTTGATCCTATTTTCCCTTATTCTGAGAATTTTTCTTGCCTCCACCGCTTGCCTGCGGCTTTGGCTCCCCTGCAGATGTAACAACAACCTCGGCATTTGACTTAGGGTAAAAGCTCTCCGACCTCAATGCCTTTCCCACTATAGACTCGAATGTCTCATCGATATGTTTTATGAGTCCTTCCCCCAAGTATTCATCTAGGCCAGTTATGAACTTCTCGTTCTTCTTCTCAGTAGTACTGATAAGGGATAATCCATACTTCGATAAAGTATCAAACTCAGCAATATATTCCGAGACTACCCTACCATTCTGCTGAAGTTCCAAAAATTTCCTAAACAATTCTGATTTCTAATCAGTTGAAATAAACTTATCACTGAAGCGAGTCTTAAAATAATTCCATGTACTTGATCCTCAAGAGTAGCTACTTTAATAGCATTCCACCAATTCATAGCTCGTCTTGAAGCTGACGGGATGCTAGCTTTCTCTTCATTGCATCCTCGATTCCTAAATCCTCGAAGACGTGCTCACAGCTATCCAGTCAATCTTGAACATCCGTAGCCGATTCCGTTCCGTGGAACGGCTTCCCACCAAGGCTAGAATAATCCTTGTTAAGCTTGGCGAAATCGGCCCTAGGCGCCTGCACCGCTGCACCATCACCATTAGCATCATTAGGAACTTCCCCCAGAACATCCCTAAGCATCTCTCTCATGAAGGTAGTAAACATTGTCCTCATATCAGGATCATTCCAATTATTGGCCCCTGAACCCGTACTCCACGTATATCGGCTCATCATTCAGTCTGTAAAGAGAAAACGATTAACCATCTCTATAGCGGTTCCCATGCAGTGCGACTTCATCCTTAGACATACTAATAGATATATATGTATATATATAGCTTTTGAAAACCAAAATATTACAAATATGCGCTCTCATACACGTATACTATCTCTCCCTGGTGTCGTTCCCTAGGTTAACTACGCAACCTAGAGCTCTGATACCAAATGTGACGGCCCGCCCCGCACTAGCCGACATTTCCCCTGAAATGCGTTGCGCCAATGTCCAACCAGCATGGGACGGTCGTTAGAAGAAAGGAAACATTACACTGAACTATCAAGGAACCTATAGAATGTCTCACAGCGAATAGGATAAAGAATAATAGTAACATAACTTGACATAAAACAGGCGAGACAGTGCATAAGCTGAAAACTGAACCATCATAGCAGCGGAAATCCAAAATATAGCTTATGATGTAAAACCATTATTACAGCTTCAAAATACTGTCTCTAAAGCAAAAATAGAAACGACGCACAACTAATGCCTAAAGTAGTGACCAACAACAGCATGGGGAGAATATATATCTATATCATACGTGGAAGACTCCTCCGATACAGCTACTCGTGCAACCACCTAACCTATCTCTAGTCTGCTAGTGTGAGCAACCAGAGTAATAAGAAGAAACATAAAAATCTAGGTCAGACAATAGTCTGGTATGAGTGGTAGCAAGTATACATCTCTAAGATGAACAAATAACAGGTATAAGAACCATACCTGAACCTGGACCTGCAACCAAAGAGTTAGCACAACAGGAAGTACAGTACTCTAAGGTAACACTAACATAAAATGTGAAAATGGGAGTGTGTGTGTCATGGTGATAGTAAACATCAAACATAGCAATCAACCTCTCATCTCTCACTCAACGCATAAAGCATACGATATCCACCACTTTGATCACCCAATACTTTGCTGCGATCACCTTGCCATTAGGCGTCATAATGACCCCGTTACACTGATCCACAACCACTAATCCTTTGCTATGTCCACTATGCCCCTTTAGAGTCATGACGACTCCACTGCACTGGCTCATAGCCTTGCTATGATCACTGTGCCCTTCGGGGCCCTGATGACTCCACTGCACTGATCCATAGCCTAATCCGTCTCTCTGTGATGAAACAAAGTTATGGATGTCGATAACCCCTTTACACACGTCCCGCAGCAAAGTCCGATCATGAAGCTAACTCATTGGTTCTCATCTGGATCCTGAGTTACAACTTCTCCTTTGGACTACCTTTGCACTTGGGTTTTGGTCTCCTCCCGTTCGTGGTTCAGTACCAAGCTTCCATTCGCATCCACACTTCAGTTCAGATATGCACGGTTCGTGACTCACATGGTGGAGCGGTTCGTTTGTGATGCTCCAATCCGGTTCGCGGATCGCCCTCAACTCCGGCTCGTGGGATGCTCTGTTCGTGATCTCCTGGTGGTGGCGTCAGCCTATGACTCGCTCGTGGCATTGGTTTGTGGAACACATATGGGTCGGCTCGTGACTTCATTTCCTAATGGTGATCCGGCTCGTGACTGACAGTTCGTGGTCCTCAAAGAGGAGCTGTTCGTCATGGCGATGCTGGAGTGGTTCGTGAAGGCGGCTCGTGAGTTTGGGTTGTGGTCATGGGGTGTTTAACGACCGGGGCCGTCTCGTGACAAGTGCTTCACGAATGGGGGTGTCTGACCAATTTCTGCAACTTTTCCAAGCAAGCAATTTACACCATACGACAACGTTTTCGACCATTCTAACTTGACTATACAACAACAAAGCACTCCAAACAGCAATGGTAACATGTATAATCAACCATAAACACCAAAATAACAATTTAACATGTTAATATGGATCAAACATACCAAGGCCCATGTTTTCCCCTTAATCTTCTTAGTCATGATTTAACCATACGATCAGCAAAGCACGTCCAAATTAACCCAAATTTCTAGTAGAGGCACAACATGACATTTAAGAATTTCTACATATTTTTTCATATTTTTATAATGCATAATTTCGTTAATTAACACTAATCACCCCTAATTAGCGGTAATTAGTGAAGAAACATGCTAATCACTCACCTTAGCCACAAATAAATCTCAAATCTAAAAATATTTCTGATTTGGGTCGAATCTCTATGCAACACAACAACTCTACCTCGATCTCTATGCTAAACCGCTTTAATTTGATGTTGATTAGGCCAATATGTGATCAGAAAGTGATTAAGAATGATTTTAGAAGGTGTAGGCTATTGCTAGGGTTCAAGAGGTGGTAAGTGGCGGCTGAAAAATGACAAGAACTGATTTCTCAAACCCTATCAGCCTCCCCATAACCCTAATCCCGAAATGGGTTATGGGCCCATAGGATAATTACCCTAATTAGGCCTGGTTAAGTTGTTTTTCACCTTCTAAACCTTATTTCAGCCATATCTCCCAAACAGTAAGTCCGCTTAACAAATGTGACCACTCTACGGAAAGGTAAACCATCATCCGAATCTAATGGAAGTGGTTTAAGGTCAAAACTCCTTCCCAATCAAAAGTTATAGCCGAAACAACATTCACTAGTGGTAAAACGATCATTTAAAATTCGGCAAAAACCGTGAACATGGGAAATGACTCTAATAGTCGTCCCCAAAGTCACACGACCATACGACTTTGTATAAGAATGAAATAAATATTCTATGATCCTCCGATACGTAGAATGCAGGTCTTTACATCGAGGATGAATAGACAATGGAGATTATGTTTTATCCTCTAAAACTCATGTTATTAAGACATACGTCAGTAAAAATATACAGGAATTCAAACCCATATTTAAAATGCTTGATATATGTCACCCTAAACCAAATATAATAGCCAATTATGAGAAGATACCCAGGAATAAAGAAGAAGGCAGAGCTTCACAATATAGAACAGAAGACCTGAATGACTAACATGACAGCTATAAAGAAAAATACCCCTATAAAGCACAAATCAGTATCAATCAGAAGATTCAAGAAGATATGATGTAAACAAGCTATCTACCGTATAAATGAGCTGGCTGATAAATAAAGCAAAATTATTGAACTCTACAAGTTATAAAGAGTGGACAAGACAGATTATTCCAAAATGATGAAATCCAACCATTGATAATGTAGCCAATTGTACTTTTATTATTATTTTCCTTTGTAAGTGAGACGATAACCCACATATGCCGGTTAATGATTATAAGAAGAAGGCTATAAATATGGGTAAAAAGCCTTCAGTAAGGGATACGAAAAAATCATTGTAATCCTCCATCAAGTATTGTAATAATATTTTACTTCAAGTAAAGCTTTTTAATGGCGTCTTTGTTCTGCTCAATGTTCTACAACTAAACTTTCTGATCAAAGTTAAGAGAAGAAATGGTAAATATCCTATAACAATGTAAGCTCATTCTGTCAAAACTTTCTCTGGCTAAATTACTTATGTCTAAAGATATATGTGCATGAATACTATCTGTTTATGAATATTGTTAATTTGACACCAGATATTGAGATTATACATCTTTCTTAATAATTAATCCAAAGGACGTAAGCCCGCTTAATCTGAAAAAAGTACCCAATTGTTAGGGAAAAAATAAGATGAGATCAATCAAAGTAAGGATTGTTATAAGAAAAAGGTGTTCTGGTAATAAGAAATGAAACTTTTTAAAAAGATTTTATTTAAGTAGAAAATATTGAAGATTTAGGTAAAAATTTGAATAAAGCTAGACATGAACATACTGTTATAGAAATTTATCTAATTACTCCTGAAAGCTTTGATTATTTCTCAAAAAATAAAACAAAAAAACAACTTTAGTTTACCATAAAGAAATTTCCCATTAAAAACCTAAACATTCACTCAAAAAATAAAAATAAATGGAAACATTAGAACAACATTTAAAAGAATTTTTTTATCAAAACTATTCTATGTAATGAAAAATATGGAAGTAAATGAAAAACAATAATATGAAATAGCGACTGTTTTTAAAAATAAATAGATTGAAGAATTAACCGACTTAACTGATGGTCCCGAAATTAATCTAGAATGCCATAATTAGCATTAATAGAACCTTTATAGTAGATAGTCCAAAAGAAACAAAACCAATAAGTGACATACCTTTTAAACAATATTTAGAAAAACAAAGAGAAATTATTAAAAAACAAATAGAAATATTTGTCAATTTTATGGATTATTTTATTGATAATGAATATTATATGGATATGCATATATATAGAGATTGGTAAAAGAAATACAAAATCAAAATAAAAAATTAGAAGGCTTCCCAATGCATATAAACAGAGTTCCTAATTCTCTATTTTGAAATTTACTTAGTGCACCCTTGGGGAAAAAGGCTACAAGTTGCCACTAGAGTTTCTTAATGAATTTAGGAAAAAAGTTATTTGTCACACACACACACACACACACACACACAAAAACACATACATTAACTTCGCACAACACTTTAAAATGCTACTAAAAAGAGAAACAATAACATTCAATGCTACTAAAAAGAAAAATAATAGCACTTAAGCATAACCAAAAGCCACCTATAAAAAACAACAGCGTTTTCTATATGCTAAAAATTTAACAGCAAAAATGGACACCACAAAGTTACATTTCTATTCTATCTTACTTATTATTACTAATATTTTAGAAATATTTATAGAAATAACATTATATTTAATTGGTACAATAGAAATTTTAAATATACTACTAATTTGTAACAACCCGGAAAATTTGAGCCAAATGTTACATAATTGATATAATTAAATCTGGTTTACTAGAAGAATTAAATTATATATACTATGCCCTATGTACAACGAATTAAATGTACCCCCTATATTAGTTGGTATCAGAGCCCTCTAAGATCAAAGGCCGACAAATAATGAACAAAAACAAATCAAACAATACATCAAAATATAAAAGGTTTAAATACCTAAACTTAGAAATACATAACCCTATTCAAACAATCATTTCATTAGATAAACAAAAACATAATTGTTATCTAAGAAATCATGAATACTACACATACTACATTCTGAAAATAAACATCTAAATTCTATCACAGCTTTAATAATAGAATTAGGAAATTCTTTACAAAACTATAATAACAGGTTTTATAAACTTATAGAACTTAGTTCTGAAAGTATGACTTCCAGAAATAAAAAACTACAACAAATACGAGATTACCAAGATTACATAAAATCCTCTTAATAAAAAATAGATGAATTTGACATTACAGTAAGAAAACTAACTAAGAAATTTAAGGCATTAAACCTTAAAAGCTTTCCAAACAGAATAGACATCACTTACCTAAAACAATTAATAGAAGAAAATAAACCAAACGAAATCAAAATACAATCTAAAGATTTAACACAACAGGTCAAGAACCAATCTGAAATAAATAAACAACATTTTGAAACACAAATACAAAAAATTGAACAAATGTTACAAGAAATCAAGTATATACAATTAAATTAATATGGGATATGCCAATAAATGGTACGTAGAAGCTACAAATCATGTCAATATGACATTGAAAAAATCAGAAAGCACATAAGAATATAACAAAGATACTTTTACAAGCAGATTAGACAATACACTATGCTTGATGTGTAATACCGTTATTACAATGATAAACCAAATCCATGATAGATTAGACCTTACGGAAAGGCAAATTACTAGGCTAAATATAGAAACACAAGAAAGAGATAATGATATTAACCTACTCAAGGAAAAATTATCAAACTAAATATAGGACCATCAGAAGAAGGCCCTTATAAAAATAAGGTAACTAAATTAAGTTTTCTAACTTTTAAAAATTAGACAACACACAATGAATATAAGACCATTTATAGGGACATCTAGAACTATCACAAATAGTGATGATAGACCTATAGAAAGTAATAGTCTACTCTCAAATACATAGATATACAGTATGCTAAGAAGATCTGTTAGTTCACAATACCAATTAGAAGAAGTCATAAATGTAGACAGTGATTTAGAAGTATTTTCAAATAACCAACTAAATACTTTAAATCCCAAAGAATTATATAGAAGGGGAATGTTTACCATACATACTGGATTATACAGACACCACAAAGAAGAAATATTATCAACCAATGATGGAAGTCAACAAACAATAAATTTAATGTCTGCAGAAGCAATTAAACAATTAAAAATACATAAATGTAAATTAATCCATTTCAGATTAATAGTTATTGGAATAAGAGGATTAGTAAGGCAGAAAATAGGAGCTAAACTATTAATAGTCCTAATGGATGATAGACATAAAGAATTAGAGAAAGGAATTTTTGGAACAATAGAAGTAGACATGAATAACAATATAGGAATTTTAAACGTATCTCCAAACTTTACAATGACATTAGCAGATTTCTATAGACATATAAAAGTAGTTATACAAACAAAAGGATTTGAAAATTTTAATGGAAAAAAAAATACTACTAGATGTAACATTATTAGGAAAATGTATGACAAAATACACACCTAAAATTAAATATAACTTGATGAAGTAATAAAAACATTAACTTCAACAGGAATAACATTTTTAAGACCCATGGAAATAGATTCTTTAGTCCTAGTAGGACATGAATGGATAATACAAAATCCAAATGAGAATACACTCACATTAAAACCAAATGAGGTGGTAACATACACAAATCCTAATGGATCTGTATCTTTAAGGTTTAAAGATTACGGGCCATCTAACCAACATGAAATAGATTCTGATGACGAATCAAATACATAATTACAAAGAAATTTATAAACGGATAGAGTACCATATCCAAAAGAACTTGGAATAATACTAGAACCTTATGAAATGTTCGAATTAGAACATCAACTCAGAAAAAATAATCAAATAGACAATAATACCTTTGTATACACTGATGATGAAAATAATATAAGAATTAAAACCGTGCCTACATTAGAAGCGTTGCTAGAAGACTCAAATGAAATAATAACTAAACAGAATAATGAAACAATAAATATAAATGATAATCAACTTCTTGATGAACTAATAAGTGAGTATACAATACAAATGGACTTAATGGAAGCACAAGGAAAAAGTACTAGTATAGGAATTATCCCCAAAGACCAACAGTAACCTATCCCAAGGATCACAAAAAAAAATGACCTATAGACTAGGAAATCCTCCTAGAACAAATGTCAACCCCTACACAAATGAAACTAAAAATTTAAGGACAACTGGAAAAAGATTACCAACAGAAATAACATTTTTTGGAACAAATTCTGTAATACTCAATGTTACCGAATGTCATCCACAACTATTAGATATCTACCTAGAACAATGGACTGCTGCAATAGATAAAGACTATTCTACTAAACACCCAAATATACATTCAGGAGAAGAATGGTAAGAATTGCAGAAAATTATTTAGGTGATGTTGCTAAAGGAATGTGGGAAGCATATAAGTCAAATTTCCCAGATGAAGTAGCCTCACTGGTAACCCAAGGTGGAAATATTTACAATTTTGCATATTTAATACATAGAATAATAACTGGAAGAGAAGTAAATACAGGATTAACCTTAAGACAACAAGAAGCTATGAGAGATCTAGAACAAATACAGTTACTAGATTGGAAACATATAATAAAATTCTTAAATGAATTTTTATATTATGCAACAACTTCTGGAAACTATTATTCTAAAGAAATAGGAGGTAGCTATTTTCTAAATTACCAGGAGATCTAGGTAAAGAAGTACACAATTCTTTGAACTAAATGTATCCTAGAGTCCCCAAGACATACGATAATATAGGAATCTGAATAACCCATATTATTTCTAAATTAAAGAAAAAATGTACATATATACAAATACAGAGAGAACTAAAACAAAAGAATTATGGATTCTGCTCACAAGTATATACACCCCAACAATAAGGCTCTAGAAATCCTTTTGTCAGAAAACATAAACCTAAGAAGCAATATACAAAGAAATATTACTTAAGAAAATCAATGGCTAAAAAACCTTATCTAAATAAAACAAAACATGTCTAGAAAAAATAATCCTAGAAAAACATATACAAATACAATTACATGTTTTGCATGTAACGGGAAAGGACATCTTTCCTCTGCTTGTCCTAGAAGACATAATCTATTTACCAAAGAATCAAATTTAGTTGATTCAGTAAAAGAAGACTTAGTAGAAATAACCTCAGATGTTTCAGAAACCTCTACAATATATTCTATAATATCACTAGAAGGATTATAAGAACAAGAATTACCTTCTAATTCACACTATTCTTTAATAGAAGAATTAACAAAAAAACCAAACAAACCAATTAGATCATTTTGATCAACTATTAAATATAGTAAACAGAGATGAATGTGAACATGATTTTAAATATAAAATGGGAACATATACTACAAAGTGTTATTTTTGTTCTTGGTACCTTGCCTTTGACAAAAGATTTAAATGCAAAATATGCATCATAGAGATATGTTACTCTTGTGTAGAAAAACATTTTGAACTAAGTATGCCAAATGAAAAGAAAATACAATTTACTGACAAAAATAAAATCAATGAAGATAAAATAAAAATTCTAGAAGAAAGAATGAATAGTTTAGAACTAGAATTAGATGAAGTCAAAACAAATGTACAAAAAATAGAACAAATAAGAAAAGGAAAAGAAATCATCTCTAAAAGTAATCCTTTATCTAATATTGATGGTAATATAAACAATTTGGATATACCCAATATTAAAAACCTCGTTGAAAATAACCTAAATAATCTAGATAAACTAATCAGTATAGCCTTAATATGTAATATTGAAAAACTGAGAGAACTAAGAATTCTAACCTTGTTAAACATAAAAGGGATAGAAATACAATTATTAGCATTTATAGATACATGGGCTACAAGCTCTACAATATGTTCAAGAACAATACCACATCATTTAATCTCTAAAGCAAAAAGATCAAAACAAAGTACACAATTTGATGGAAAAACAATCATTGTAACAGATGTTATCAACATTTGAAAGAAAAAGAGGCCAATCTAAAATGGTAATGGACTATACTAGACTTAGTGATGGTACAAATGAAGACGGATATTGTATACCAGACAAAGACATTTTAATTAATAAAATCCAAGATAATTATTGATTTTCTAAATTTGATCTAAAATCTAGATTCTGGCAAGTAAAAATGCACCCAAAATCTATACCTTGGACTGCATTCACATGTAGCGAAGGACACAATGAATGGCTAATAATGTCATTTGGATTAAAAAACGCTCCACAAATATTCCAAAGAAAAATGGATAACATATTTAGACATTGCAATAAATTTACCTGTGTTTATATAGATGATGTACTTGTTTTCTCTAAAACAAAAAAAGGAACATATCTCACATCTATATACCATAGTAAGACTATTTGAAACACATGGCTTAATTATGTCTAAAAAGAGAATAGAACTATTTAAAAATACAATAAATTTTTTAGGAGTACAAATAGGAAAATGACAAATAGAATTTACAACCTCACATATCAAGAAAAATACTATAATTCCCAAATAAAATAGAAAAAATAAAACAATTACAGTCTTTTCTTGGATTAATAAATTATGCCAGCCCATTTTTACAAAATTTGTCAAAATATACAAGACCTTTTATACAACAAAGCAAGCCCAAAAGGAAAAAAAGAGAATTTAACGAAGAAGATATAAAACAAGTTCAAAAAATTAAGGAACTAATAAAAGATTTAAAACCTTTAACATTACCACTTGAATCAGAATATCTAATAATAGAAACAGATGGATCATCTCATGGATGGGGAGGTATCTTATTGTCAAAAACTAACAAGTATGGCACTAAATCTACAGAAAAAAATATGTAGATATACTTCAGGTACCTATAAAGAAAAAGGATACATGACATCATTAGATTATGAAATATTAGCTATAATATATTGCATTGAAGCATTCCGTTTATTTATAATATCTCATAATGAAATTACAATCTGAACTGATTGTGAAGCTATAGTAAAATATGTTGATAAAATAAAAGAAAAATCTATCATTAACAATAGACGGATAAAATTGAGACACACCATATTATATTGTGGAACCAAAATTATTTGGGAACACATCAATGGAAAAACAAATAAACTCCCTGATATTCTCTCTAGACTGTTTCTCTAAATATCTGGTACATATCCCAGATACTATAAAATTGTACATTCTTTAAAGATTAATATATATTGTTGTCAATATATCTATAGACAATGACTTCTCAGGATTGCAAGAGATTTCTAAAGACATTCACAAATAATAGATTTGTGACAAGCAATCCATTAACAGAAGATCAACAACTTGTGCTAGATAACATATGGAATCTGCCAACAAATTCTACAGACAACAGGTAGAAAATGGGCATTCTATATACCCTTATAGACATATTCTCTAAAACTGAAAATAGAAAGTCCTCATACTATTGTTTATTTAATGGCCCAGATGCAGGAATATATACTTCATGGGAAGAAATAGACATCAAGATAAAATACATAGAACAAAATCCTAAATTTGGGATAACTTGGTTCAAAGGATACCACGATAAAGAATCTGTCAAAGAAGCAATAGAAAAGGTAGTTGGAAAAGATTATGTAATTTTAGAGACTATAGAACAAATCCAAAATATATCCTCTGGAAAGCTGATAAAAGAAGAAATCTCTTCTTCTAGTAATACTCTAAGTCTCAGACCAGGAGCCACATTTGTTGCTATAACCATGAAAGGTAAAGAAAAAATGGTAAATCTTGGCACTCCTCAAGTTTTGGCACTAAAACCACAAAAACATAAAGAAGAAAATCAGCCTATATTTCCAGATTAACTATAGAGAGAACTATATTTTCTCCATCATCCGATAGAACTGAATATCACAGAATATAAAAATGCCTATAAATTCCTTTCAGCCATTTAAAAAAACAAATAGAAGGAATTCAAATAAAATGGGAAGTAGTCAGAAACAAAAATATATCCTGTACAAACCAATATAAAGACAGTTCATATTTCATGACTGACTGCAAGTGCACAATCATTACCTCATATCCACAGATAAGCATAAAAATGTCCCAATACAAATTCTTGATAAATGAAGGCGTCACATATGATCCACAATTTCTGCTAAATTATGGATTTATCCATAAAATATACCTAGATGCATGGACATAAACAGAATTAACCGAGCCCATTGGGAATGTCGCAGACTATTTCTCAGAGGTATTAGACATAGAATTATGCCTAGAAATAACCTCTATACCACCTCATTTTGGTAAAAATATATTTGATCCTACTAGACATCTAATAAAATTAAAGGCATATAATTTTGATCCAGATTATTCTGAATGGGATAAACATTTTATTCCATACAACTTTTTTACAACAAAGATGTATGAACAAAGTGCATATGAAAGGTATCGTGCATACATAGTTGGAATAAATCAAGGATGAATAGACAATGGAGATTATGTTTTATCCTCTAAAACTCCTGTTGTTAAGACATACGTCAGTAAAAATATATAGGAATTCATCCCTATATTTAAAATGTTTGATATATATCACCCTAAACCAAATATAATTGCCATCTATAAGAAGATACCCAGGATTAAAGAAGAAGTCAGAGGTTCACAATATAGCACAGAAGACCTGAATGACTAACAAGACAGAAAAAGAAACCTATAAAGAGCAAATCAGAAGATTCAAGAAGATATGATGTAAACTAGCTATCTACTGTATAAACAAGCTGGCCAATAAATAAAGCAAAATTATTGAACTCTACAAGCTACAAAGAGTGGACAAGACAGAAGATTCCGAAATGTTGAAAGCCAGCCATTGATAATGTAGCCTATTGTATTTTAGAGGGCTCTGATATGTGTGTGTGTGTGTGTATGCGCGTGTATAACAAATTTACATTGATGTTAAGGCTGAGGTCTAAAAAAAAGAGTTTTCTAGAGTCATGGTGTCCTCTTATTTTCTCGCTTCGTTTTCCCACCCAAAATCAATCGCTCGTTCTGATTTTGATAATAGAACTGCCAAACCTCCTGATTTCTCTTCAATTCAACAACATGCAAATGGAGGTCGGTTAATGATTCAAGGCAAAGTACGAAGTCTAGATATGGGATCCATTGCCGAATTTCCAGGAGAGTTCTACTGTTGATAATTCCTTAAAAAGTGGATCGAGGTAGTTAAAGAGAATAACATGCATCAGAATGTAATTCATCTTGATTATTACGAACCTTGCATTCGTGATAATCTCAAATTAACAGTTATTAGCAATAACTTAGTGAATGAGGCAAGGGGAAATGGAGTAATTCGATTGTATTTTATGTGTATAGTAATAAATCCTATTATGTCTTCCTCAAAAATTATATAGATAGGAATTGGCAACTAAAAGGCAGCTATCAGCTATATTTTAGGGACAATATTTTTTCCATTATTAAGTGTGAATTAGCTGAGGATGTTGATAAAAAGATAACTTCAGGACCACATTTTTATAATAAAAGGTTAATTTTACGAAAAAGTAAATGCTTGGAATGAAGCTAACAAAGGAATTTCTTAATTCCATTCCAATCTGGATCAAACTACCTAATTTAGGCCTTGATTTTTGATTAGTGGAAGCTATAAGTAGGATAGCATCTTTGTTGGGTCGGCCTCTTCATTTAGATAGTGTTACAGAGAATGCATGTCGAATTTCATTTGCCAGGATTTTAGTTGAGATAAATATAGATTTTTCTTTTTCTGAATCTCCTATTCAATATGAAAATGGGGAAATAGTGTGGCAAAGAGTGATTTATGAAGGGGTTCCATATGCATGGTCCAAGTGTAAAGTATTTGGTCATAATTCTAGTATGCGCAAGGCTACTAGTGTTTGGGTTGAAAAGAGTATATCTAATTATAACAGTAGGATGGATCTAGATGGGAAAACGGATATTTAAGGCAAACAAATGAATAACTAAGATAAGGATGCTTTATTGAATTAGAAAGTTAAAATAGCTGAGAATATAGAATCTCATTCTGCAGATCACATTAAATCTAAGGATATTGAATGTACTCCTTCTATAAATATGTGTATTGATAAAAGTAAGGAGGAGAATATCCCCGTTTCTTCAAAAGAAGTAACTCATAACATTGTTTCTGTGCAAGAAGATGTTGATCAGAGTAAGGTATGTGTTAAGGGAATATTGTTGGATCTAGATTAACCCTAGAGGGGGGGGGGGGTGAATAGGGTTTATCAAAGTTTTTAGCTAAATTAAAAATATAACGGGATATATAATAATAAACAGATCACAAACTGCAGTAGAAATAAATAGCAGAAAAGAAATAACACACAGAGATACCCAACTTCGGCAAAATCCTGCCTACTGCTGCATTCCTAAGGTTTCTACTAGGTGTTATAAACAAATCCCGCATACAAGACCATGTACATTCGCAGCGCTTGCTCCTGTCCTAACCCTACGCTCAAAATCCTAGACCGATCTAATCCCCTAGATCAGATTTCCCCTGATTACAGCCTCGTAACCAGTAACCCTAGTTCTTACAGACTAGTAAACTGCCAGTTAACACACTAACTGGTTTCTCTAGAATTTTACAGACTCTAGAAAATTGGTTCGGACAGTTAAAAAAAAACAAGTAAAAACAATACAAAAATAAAATAGAATGAAACCCTAGGAGATTAAAAATAGGGTTATCCCCTTTTTTAAATCAAAGTTGGCCGGCCCATTTTCATTTGTATTGCACACTTCCTTATTCCCATCCTCTTTGCTTTGTTGAGATAAAAATGGCGGCTCTGGAAATCTAAAGCTAGGGTTTCTGATTTCCTCCCCAAATCGAGATCGCGTATGCTTGTTTGAATTAATTCTCGGGTTGTACTCTCTGAGCCTTTGAGTGAATGAAGCTTTTCTCTCTTTCTCTCATCACTGATTTGGGATTGTTCTCTGGCTCAATCGAAACTGTGAGTTCTTCTGAAAATTCTTGCTTTGAAATACTTGAATTGATTTTTGTGAGTTTCGATCTACTATGCTAGTGATGAATTGGTTGTGTATGTATAGGGTAAAAAAAATAGAAACCCTACACTCTGATTTCATGTGAATGAATTGATCTGATTTCGCTTGTGTTTCCCTTTCGGCTTTGCGTGATTAAATTGTCCATGAATGTTATAGATGGAAAGACTAGAATTTTTGCCATAAAAGGATTTCGATTTTGTTAAACAAAAAAGTAAATGCTGAAAAATTCTTTCCCCTTTTTTTGATAAATTCTGGAACCATTTTGAAAACCTGCCAAATATGAATTGAGGATTTCTGGAAACAAATAAAAGCTTGCGTGAATTCTCTGCATGATTCTTTGATTCCACTGATTTAGATTGTGCCAAAAAAAATCTCTTGAATATATGCCGTGAATTTATTGTTCAAAAATGGAAACAAATATGTGATTTCTCTCCTTAAAAAAAAACTTGATCTTGAATGAAATCGTACTTGATTTCCACGGTTTAAAATGCATTTCCCAACATTTGAAATCTCTAATTGCATGCTGAATTTCTGAGATGATGCCTTACTCAACTTTCTTTGGCTTGAACTGAATTGTTGTTGCTACACTGATTTACTTTGAACTGCCAGCACAATGTACTTGTTCTTCTTGCATGCTGAGATTCTTGCTTGCCTACTCACCATGTAGATATGCTTAGACTTGAACACTGTGCTGTGTCACTTGACATTGATTTTGCTGATTTTCCATGCTACCCAGATCTTGAGTGATCTGCCACTTGCCTGAAAAACTGATTTGCCATGTAGTTTTTAGCTGATCTTCCATGTTTGTCTTAGCCATTGTGCTCGACCACTTGTGAACATTCATGTTTTGACTACACAGCTTGAATTTGATGTCGTGTGTGTGTTGACATTTGTGATACATGTGTCCATTCTTTCTGAAAATGTTTAATTTGTTATGTCCATATGAGAAGTGCTCCATGTAGCCTTTGAACTGAAACAGGTCTTTTGCCTTGAGCTGTTGGCATGTTACTTTTGTCATGTTCCATGCTTGTCCTGGCTTGTATATGAACTGCACTCATGTGTGTATAGTTTTGCTCATCATGCCATGCCAAATATACTTGATTGTAATACCTCTATGCATGCACAATTTTGACACTGCACTGTCTTGATCAAGTATCATCTGTATTGTACATGCATGCACTACTTGTTTGCTGCCACTTGAGCTCCACCTGCCATGCATCATACAAGCTTGCAATGCTTGACTCTTGATTTTGCTGCCCTTTGTTATCCTGTCTTAGCTGAAACTGTTTTTGACTTTTGCTTGTACATGGCTCTACCATTTTTTTTATTTGTGCACTGGGTCGAGATGGTCCACGTAGCTACTTCTCAGTTGTTCGCTGATTGGCAAGGCAGTGCACACATGTATATTTGTACACGTGTGTATATGCAGCCATCAAAAAGATTTTTTTTTTGTCCCTGTTCATATACAAACTAGCTAGACACAAATGAATTAGATCAAGTCATGAAAAATGATGAGAAACACGCCAGAAATCTGAGGCAAATAAATTTAAAAAATAAAATAAAATTTATATTTGCGTGTATACAGTTTTATTTCTATTACAGTGTACTGTGTGTGTTTCATGTGACAGGTAAACAGGTGATGACTGAACTGATTGAGAAGATGCTGACAGAAGACTGAAGTCAGAAGACAGTGACTGAATTGATAGTGGAGCATTCAGAAAACACAAGACAAGAAAAATGACAGTGAATGAGTGTAAAATGAAATTGTACAGTTATTTGTAATAAACAAATTTGTTTGAAATAAAATATTATTTTATTGTTGTCAAACAAACTTGTCTATTTTATTCAGTCAATTTACAAGTACAAATATTCTGTGAATGCATTTAAATAATGGAGTATTAAATAGTGTACTGTTTGAATGTTGAAATAGAATATTCAACTTAAATAAAATACTGTATGAATATATGAATGTCTGTACAGTCGTATTCTATTTAAATATAAATATTATATTCCTGTCTTTGATGTATACATAGAACAATACAGTAACAAACACATTTAAAATAATATGTTTGGTTGTTATTATCAAACAAAAATCATATAGTTGTGTATACAACTGCATTATATACAACAAATATTTGTCTAGGTAAAAATTCATTAGAGGACAGTCATTTAGATAGATGCAATGATATACAATTTACTGATGTAGCAATAGAAAGTGATTCTCTTATGGAAGAGTCTGATAGCTCTTCATGCAATTTCAAGAAGAGGAACAGTAAGCTCAAAAGAGGTAAATTCAAAGGCAAAGGACATTTAGTGTATGAAGATCCTCTAGTAGAAACGAACACTACAACAAATTCACTCTATTACAACGATGGAAGACTGTTGTAAAATAATTTTTACAACCGTGGCACCACCGTCGTGTATTAAGAAGTTGTAATAGACTAAATTTTTTAACAACTTTTATGCA
Organism: Allium sativum; assembly: GCA_030737875.1. Taxonomy (NCBI): domain Eukaryota; kingdom Viridiplantae; phylum Streptophyta; class Magnoliopsida; order Asparagales; family Amaryllidaceae; genus Allium; species Allium sativum. The sequence goes on from CM060920.1 coordinate 348,907,904, forward strand.
CCGTTGCGACACCGTTGTGACATTTGTATTTTACAACTGTTTTCCACCGTTGTAATAAACTTTATTACAACTGTAATGTTCCACTGTTATTATAATTCACTTGTTTACAGATTTTTTTTTAAAGTCTAGCAATTTAATTTTAGTATTCACTTCTTTACAATAGAAACATGATGCCAAGTTCACTAATTAGCCATATGTGCAAAAAAAAAAAAAAAAAAAAAAGTAGCAAAGAACATATGCATACTGATTAAATAAAGAAAGACAATTCAAAACAAAATCAACAATTTTCATTATCAATCTACACTTTCAATCCTTTCTTTCTACACTTTTAATCGACAACTTTCATCTGCATTTTCATCAACCATCAACTACCAACTACATTTCAATACCTTATATCATCAACTACAACCCACGCCTGCACTAAACACCGTTCCATAGTTTTTGACTTGCAAGCAAAACTGGTTTTCTGAATGTATATCTATAGCTTATAAACTGGAGTTAACGAATCTTCTGAAGGCCACTATACAGATTAGCAGGGATGCATCAAAAGCCTCTAATTCATCAAAGATAAAAGTTGATTGTAGGTGACCTCATATTAGCAACATTAATATATATTCTCAAGATCTTGTTGCATTCCTGTGAAAGAATAACAGATGATTAAAATTACTTGGAAGTTAACAAATCATCCATAATCCGACAAAGTGGAAAACATAATCCTCCTCCACCATCCATCTACAAAAATCATGCATAAATCGTACACCATTCATCTGCTAAAACCATCAAACTACAACAAATTACCTTTTTGTTAATGCTACAAATATGAAAACAAGCTGCATTAGGCATTTGTAATGCCACACTGGGTGATTCAATACACTTGATACGTAAAAACATGCCAAAACAATGCATCTGAAATGACTAAAAGTCAAAAACAACTGTACTATAAAATAACCTAGCCAACAACGAAGAACATACCATCTATAAGAGAGAAGCGCGGCATTAAATGCAGGCAGTACCACCACAGGAAATGATCAATAACATTTCATTCAAGTATCTAGAGAGGACGAGTTCAGATCTTCCCCCAAATGACTCAGTCACGCAATTTCCTGCAAATTGGGGTTTCCTGCAAATTCAGGGATAAGCACTCAGAGTAGGGGCAGCTTGCTTTAGAGGTGAACCTGGGATAAATGAGCTAGAAAGGAGGAGGGTACAGAAAAGGGGAACTCATGCGATTTTCAACCAGTGACAACGAAGCGAAATGGAGCAAAATCAAGGGTGTTGTTGCAAAAGAGGTAGGATAGCGGATGTGGACTCACACGAGAGGGGAGAAGCAACCGCGAGAAAGAAGAGGATGTTACGGGAGAAAAGGAAATTGGGGTTTGAAAGTGGGCGGCGACGGAAGAAACGAGAAGGAAATTAGGGTTTGGATAGAAGTGATAAGAAGGAACTGAAAATTAAAAGGAAACAAGGGTGGAGGGAAATGAAATTTTCGTGTATAGTAAGCAGGAAATGAAATTACATTTTTATTGTAAGCTACCCTACGTTTATTACTTAATAATTTAACAAACGATTATACATCTTAGATTATAAACTAACTGGTACCTCTTAAAAAAACATACTTAAACCTCACACGCAAATACATGTGAACTCCAGACAGATGAAGCTTTTTTAGTTGAACAAATTAATAAGTATTTGATTAATTATTATTTATTGAAAATTATTATCAATCATTAATTACTAGTATTTAATAGTGAGTTATTTGTAAATTATTAATTAATTAAATTATTATCAATCATTATTAAATATTAATTATCAATCACTATTAGTATTGAAAATTATTATCAATCATTATTTATTAAAAATTATTGAAAACATAAAAGTTGTGAATTATTAAATATTAATTATCAATCATTATTAGTATTGAAAATTATTAATATTGAAAATTATTATCAATCATTATTTATTGAAAATTATTGAAAACATAAAAGTTGCGAATTATTGAATTACTAATATTGAAAATTATTATCAATCATTATTTATTGAAAACATACTTCCCAATTGATTATTAAATATTAATTATTAGTTATTAATTATAAATAATCAATATAAATGTATTAACATTAATTATTAGTTGTTAATTATATTAAAATATAGTCATATATTACAACAGTCAAAAAATAAAAGTTGTGATAGGCTTTTATTACAACTGTCAAAATAACACAGTTGTTAAAAATAAGTTTATTACAACTTTTCTGAAAAAAAGTTGTAAAAAACATTTATTACAACGGTGCTTTTACCACCGTTGTAACATTAAAGTTGTAATATGGTGTTTTTGTTGTAGTGGAACCCTGAATGGGTTAAACTTATGTGACAGTTTCAGAATAAGTCGAGGTCGAAGAAAGTAAAGGAAGATGGTGTCTTGAGTGGTGGTATTTCCAAGAAGCGATCTATCTTGCTTCAAAGCTTGGTTAAGAATTAAGTTATATGAGTGGTGAGTCTTCAGGCTGATGTGCTTTTGAATGGTGTGGTGTAGTTCTTCTTTTTGCAGTTTAGACTTCTGTTGATCGATTGAGTTTTGAAGTTACTGTACTTCAGTTTGCATGGCTGTTGTGTTGTTTTAGTAGCTTTTAGGCTTTCTTTTTGGTTTTTGTGGACTTACTAGTGTAGCTTTATCTGGGTTCCTCTACTTGCCTTGCATGTTGGTTTCAGATTTGGCTGTTGGTAGTTTTTGAGATTTGCTGATGGCTAAGGGCTTGGCTATTGGGCTTTTGTGTTGCTTTGGTTCTTCTATCTAGGCTTTGCAGTTGCGGTTCTTTTGGGTCTGTTTTGTGTTTGTTTAATGTGGATGGTTTGTGAAGGTTGCATAGTGTATTCGCAACTTTGAGTTGGCTTTTGTGGTTTTGTTTAGTTTTTGTTGGGTTGTGTATTGTATTTTGTAGCCAACTCATATTTGTTGTACTTTGTTTTATTGTAATTAAGTACCCAGTTTGTTAAAAAAAAAAAAAAAAATTACATTGTTTTGTTTTTCTCATAATAAATGTGGTTGTTTTAAATGAAAATAAAACAAACCTTTACGGATATTTTTTTATTATGGACTCAAAAGAGATCACAAACTTAGCTTCTTCCTAGCAAAATTATGTTTTCTGGTTGGACTTCTAAGACGTGGATCTAAATTTAGTTCAAAGGCCTAAAGGCCCTACACTATCCCGTGAGGCTTGCACAACAATCGAAGTCATATATGTTTCACCGATCGTCAAGTATAAATTGTCTCCTACTTTCCTCGGCCCCAACGGTCATCTTCCTCGTCTACCATCCAAAAAAATATGTAAATAAATCCCCTCTCCATGAACCATGTCCAATCCAAACGAACGCAATGCCGCCTCTACATGCGTTATGCATGTCCACCCTTCCTTCTCAACCCTGTTCACCTCCACCACCAAATCCTTCACCCCCAACTCCAAAACTCTAATTCCCGACCTCCCGGCCTCCCCACCCACATCAAGGAAAAGGTCCTAAGTCTAGAAATCATGGGCATTGACTCGTACCGTGCCTTAACCCAAAAACCCACCCTACGCGAAACCTCCGCGGACACCATCCATCGCGTCATCTCCTTCCTTCTCTCTGAAGGCATCCACTACCTCCCGCGCATCTTCCGCATGTGGCCTAATTTCCTCACCTATGACGTCAAATCCGAGCTCGCCCCCATCTTCTCCTTCCTCTCCAATGAACTCCACGTCTCCGATTTCAAAGTTCGTAAGGTAATTAACAAGTATTGAGTATTTTGTGGAGGAGATGGATGGGAAGTCGGAGGGGTTGACGGAGTTTCCGTAGTATTTTACTTTTAGTTTGGAGAAGAGGATTAAACCTGGGTATGGGTGAGGTTGGATTTGGCGATTAAGGCGTTATTCCAATTTCCAAGAATCCCAAATCAGAAAATTTCCCCTTTTTTTGCACGGGTTGCAGCAAAGTTTTAAATCCCTTATTTTAGATCTGCTATTCTAGGTCTCCAGCATGAAAATATTTGGTATTACGATTATCAATTAACAGTCGTCTTATCCTTGATCGGGTACAATCTCAGTCTTCGACCATCCCTCCTACCGAACTTCGTTATAGTTTTGGTGTACAACTCTATTCTTAGAAGACCGTGAAGTCTGAAGTCATTGTGATATGATCCACATTATAGTTTTCGTCTTTTGATTTCGAGAGAAATCAAAGGCGGCGTTGATGAATTCTAGTTCTATGGTATATGAAGGTAGAAATAATTCTTTCTTTTCTGTTTTTTGTATGAGCCTGCATTACATCAAACAACACAAACATTAGGCATTGCATATTGCTTGTAACAACAATTCACTAAGTATTGAGCTTACTTGCTGCAGTCAGTGTTACGAGTGATAGATAAGGGCAAAGGAACACCACACTGTCCGGGAAGCTGGGAAACTGGGAAGCATACTCATCCTTAAGATCAGAAAAACTGGTAACTGCAGCCTTCACACACTCTTAAGCAGCCTGTTTATTGGCAATTGTGACTATCATATCCTTAACCCTTCTCACAACAATACAGCTTGAATCAGCAGGTTTGGTCTCATAGCCAGCGAGGAACGAAACACATGGTGCAAGAGATACATTGACTTGGCCACAGCTTAGTGTGGTGGAACCTGATTGTATGTCTGCCTTTACGTAGCGTGTTCATGGGGTTTGGAAGGTATGTCCTCTCTAGTTTGAATTTTTTTCTTGGCACCGATAATGTGTGGCCGTTCTGGTTGATTTTGTTAAGCATGTCATACCCATTTTAGCGAACTTGCTACTGCACAAAATTGAGGAATCATCTAGAATGAGCAAGAGTTTAATGTTGTTTCTTATTCTTTCAATTGTATCATTAAAAATATAGCTTTAACCATGATTTTTTTTCTTACCCTACGTGGGATTGCGACACTCTATATTGATGTATAGCATTTTTGATTATACTTTCTGGATTGTCGGGAGAGAAAGGTGTTGGCTCATGTTCGCCATTATATTGCATAACTATAAATATTATAGAGCTTCGAAAATAAATTATGCTTACACACACATTACATCCTAAAAATGTTGCTTTCAATATTAATAATATACAAGTGCCTAGCAATAGACTATTCCCAATATGGTCACATGACCACTGTACCAGTACAAACAATATTTGTTTATTAAATATGCCAACTTAATTTTTTCAAACTTTGGTTATTTTCCCTTTAATATTTGAAACCGATTTGTTTCTAAAAGGAAAAAGAAAAGAAAAATCATAATAGCATAGGCATGCAAGTATAAATTGTAATAGTGATAACTTTTTTCTTTTCTTCTTCTATTGCAGTTTTAACCAATACCCCCTCAGAGTTGCAGTGTTAATTACAGTTTACAGCTATGGTTTGTACAAGTGGTGGGGCATGATGTCTCGCTAAAGATACATTTCTCAACCTGTTTGCAAAAAAATTAACAATTTAAAACAAATTCTCATTGAACGGTACCATTAATTTTTTTAATATAACTAATTCTTGTTAAACATTACCATTAAATATGTTATAAAACTAATTCTCGTTGAACTTGGTTCGATAAAGGGATGGGGGTGACTAATGGTTATATGAAGTAATATTCTTAAATTTTGATATGAGGGAAATACACACACAAGGGCATATGAAATTATAGACACAGTTTACATGTACAAGAAATCATAGACATGGTTCGTATACCAGGAAACAAAAACTGTGGAAAAATAGCTTATTTAACATCAGAATACAAAACAAAGTAAATATATGTGTGTCTTATATAATTTTAGAAACTAATTACAGTTACAATTTGCATTTATCATACTGTGTTTTGCTTATATATGATTAAAATTTTGTTGCAGTACAAGTACGTTTACCAATTATTAATATGTTTTTTTGTTTGTTTTAGTAACCAATTACGATTACAATATTTCAAACTGTGTCAGCATAAGTTGATGTGAAAGGAAATCCAATATCCTTATTACTTGAAACTTCTCTAAAAAATCAAAGTTAGTTTATATTGCTGTTTTAGTACAACTATTTATGTTGCTTTACGACATATTTTTCAGGACCTTTGATGAATCGAAAAAAAAAAAAAAAAAAAAAAAAAAAAAAAAAACTGCAGCGTGGCTGCCTTCAAACCATGGTAATGTTGTAGATTGAATGTATGAGTTATATTTTTATATAGCGGTCATTTCACCTGGTTTTCTTCAAGTTAAAAATTAAAACCACTGTGTTTTCAAGCTACTGGCCATTATTGTAGGAGATGGTTCAAATGAGCGATTGTTGAAGCATTGCAGGAAGAGGAAGCCTATTGATTTTTGAGTTTGGGTTGGTGATTGTTGAATCCGGTCATGTACTGTTGTAAATGGGAGGCACTATGATTTGATTTGGGTGGTGGTTGAATTTGGCAGATGATGCAGCAGTAAGGGGTTTGGTGGTGCTGATTTTGGGTGGTTTTGAGGTGTATAGAGATGGTAGCAATTCTGGTCGCTGATCAGTGAATGCCGTGGGGAGATTTTGTTGTAGGCGAGGATGTTCAGGTTCAAGTGTGCATTTGCAGGCTGTTGGTTCTGGGTCAGAGTGGAAGGTTGACTAATGGTTATTTGAAGTGGAGCAGGGGGTTTTGTAGCCAGTAAGCGATATATTTAGGCTGCTTTCAGGCTTACAAGGTTTCAGATTAACTGTTTGAAGGACGATGGTCAGGTGAGATTTGATGTGCAAGAGGGTGCAGTTTTGGTTGAATTTGGGTGATCATTTGAGATTGGCAGAGGTCTTTTTAGTGAATGGTGTAGTGGTTTTAAGTTTCAGGTGTATGTGGAGATGGAATGTTGGAGTTTTGATGAGAAGGGGGAAGGGGGTGATTTTGATTTGCAAAGGAGGGGTTTTCTGATCGAGTGGCTGTGGATGGTAAACGAAGAGACATTTTTGTGATGGATCTGGGTTTTCAAGAGCTTCCATTTATTGTTGAAGTTTATGACAAGGGTTGTCGATTCGAGCCTAATTGAGATTTGGCGAGAACTGAATCGACTTAGGTGATACAAGTACGGTGCATCATCCATGGCAGGTCTGACAACATTAGATATATGTCCGAATAATATCAGAAGACACTACATCGTTCAAAGGCTGTTTTGGCAATTTTATTGAAAAATTCAATTTTTGAGATGAGTTTAGTGATATTAAGATTGATCTCTATGGTTTTGTAAAATTGAAATCCGGTTATGAAGACGTAGTGTACGAAAACTGTACGATTTACCTGAACTTCGTCGTGTGTTCATATGTCAAAGTGGATGTCCAGTTTAACCCCTGTAATAACTGTGAGTTCGAAATTATGGAAATTGCAGACTAAGCTAGTTTGATATGTTTAAACCTCAGCCTGTTGAGGCACCAATACCAACAACAAAAAAGGATGAAATACTGTTAAGAGTGGAACCTGCTAGCATAAAACCCTTCTGACTGGAAGGCTCCGAAAGGCATGTTACGCACTTTTATGACTACAAAATTTCCACGCATATCAGGTTTCTTTCTTTCTTTGTCTTTCTATATCTAGAGATCCATGTGTCTTTTGACTCTTATTGCTTGTGCCATTTTTCTAAAATACGTGGTTGTTTTATATGTTTATATGTATTTTTGCTCGCTGTGCCATGTATCTACAATCCACTGACTGTTTTTTTAGTGGGGATGAAGGCATGCAATACTCAGAATCAAGTGATTCAAAGCCTATTTCATATAGAAATCGACCATTAAGTACTAAAGTCACGCATTAAGCAAAATATTTATCAAATATGACAAGCAAATAGGTTGAATTTGAGAGAATATACTTTGCTTTATTATTTGATTTTCATAATGTTCAAAATGATCGATATTACATACGTTTGTAAGCCATTTATAATGCTACAAATGAATACTGGTGTAGAAAATAGTCTGGCCCATATCTGAACATGTATACAATATATATTGCTTGGGAATAAATCGTCTTTAGTATTCTCATTTTATTCCCCCCTCTCAAATCAGGCTGGGGTTTCCATGTCTTAATTTTGCGGCCGACCTCATTAAATCCAGCTGATTCTTCAATATTTGATGATAGAAAATAGAATCATGAGCTTAGATTTTCAGCTGGTTGCAGAGTTAGGTGCAAAACTCTCTTCGAAGAGGACTAAAGTAGTTCAGAATGCCTTTGTAGCATAAATATGACGAGAGAGGCTTAGATTTGACAACTTTGCTACTCATATCGGACTTCGATTAAATGTCATAAACTTGATGATATATGTGAGGGTTAGTGCCAAGATAATGGGTGCAAGTAGCGTGTTCATGGTTGGAAGGTATGTCCTCTCTAGTTTGAGTTTTCTTGAAATTTGAATTGACAGTTTGAGGGCTGGGCATTTATAGTTGTTTATTTGTGGATATCACGATTGTTTTTTGGATGGTGTTTGTGTTATTATAACGCTTAATTTTGAGCTTCTTTGCGAATTTGTTGCATAAAGTTGGTTTAATAAAGGGATGTGGGTGATGAATATTTAGTTTTGTGAAAACATGAAGTTTTTTTTAAAAAAAAATATATAATAAACATTAATTGTAATATTTTCTTCTGCTCTATTCCAGATGTAAATGATACCATGGGTGTAAAGCACATGACTTTATCTGGTGGAATTTTCTTGATGGTGATAGATATTGATCTTACAGGATTCAAGGTACTATGTAGTTTTAGTATATCTTATTTTAACTGCATGTACATGCATGCATCATTATTAAAGTGAATGCTATTAGCAGCTATTAACCAATATAACTATGAGTTACACAATCTGATCTTTCATGAGATATATTTTTGTTCGAATTCTAGAACGCACCCAACATACACTGAATTACAATTTATATTACTGGTTACGTATCATCTCCCTCCTCTCATTTTATATATATATATATATAGACACACACACACATCGGTGTTCAGTCTGGAAATTTTGATGACATATGATAGTCATATAACATGAAGAACATTATGCACTAATGACTAGTAAGATTTGTTGGCTAAGGATTAAAGTGGAAAATATACGAAATGATTTCTGGCTTGTATGTACAATTAATCATTACACTGTGGATCACACGATCCTTACATCACCATTTGATTTTTTTTTTTTTTTTTTTTTTTTTTTTTTTTAATACGATGCAAAATAGGCGCCAACTTCGCGTAGGCTTTAAGTATGTTTTACCTGCTATGGTTTTTGAGTTTGGGATACGGTCTTGATAAAGGTTTACAGTGCCGAACCTTCCCATACCTTCACAGTTTAGCTTGTAATCTCATACATGAGTTCATCCTTTTTATAAGAGTGTCAAATTCATTATGCTCATTTATGCTGTTCAAGGATAAATTTAAAGTTTAAACTATTTTAACTGACCAGAAATATCAACCACCTAAATCTTTACATAAAATTGGGTCATGTGTTTTCCTGCCAGCTTGGCCTGCAAAGCTGCAGTTGTGGATAGCTCAGATTAATCTTAAAACAGGGCCAGCTCAAAGGATGTAAACAAAATTAATTTTAAAACAGGTCCAGCTCGAATTAGGAATATTATCTTTGTTTTATACTGGTTACGATTTCATATTGAATTCATTTTGAAGCGTAACATTGCTAGCCTATAAAAAACAACCTAGGGGCTGTTAAAGAAAATGTAATTATAAATAGTGATTCATATGGCATATTTTGGAACACAGTGGCTGTTTTATTAATGTTTTTTAGAACGAAAAAAGTTCTGTTTGCTATTCTTCTTTACTGAATGCATACTTTATACACGACCAAATTAACTGTAGTAAAAACATAAGCTTGTCTACTATTTTAGGCTATTTCTTGAAATTTGCCGATCAGTGATTGAACATGACAAAACTAGGAATTTTATAAGGTTTTAACTGTTGTTTATATTTTGGAACACAGTAGGCTGTTTTAATAATCTCAAAGTTGTTTTATATGTTTATATGTATTTTTGCTCACTGTGCCATGTATTTACAATTCACTGACTTTTTTTTAGTGGGGATGAAAGCATGCAATACTCAGAATCTAGAGATTCAAAGCCTATTTCATATAGAAATCGACCATTAAGTACTAACGTCACACATTAAGTAATTTTTTTATCAAATTTGACAAGCAAATAGTTTGAATTTGAGAGAATATACTTTGCTTTATTATTTGATTTTCAGAATGTTCAAAATGATCGATATTACAAACGTTTGTGAGCCATTTATAATGCTACAAATGATTATTGGTCTAGAATATAGTTCGGCCCATATCTGGACATGTATACAATATATATTGCTTGGGAATAAATTTGCTTTAGTATTCTCATTTTATTCTTCCTCTCAAATCAGGCTGGAGCTTCCATGTCTTAATTTTGTCGCTGACCTCATAAAATCCAGCCGATTCTTCAATATTTAATGATAGAAAATAGAATCATGAGCTTAGATTTGCAGCTGGTTGCAGAGTTAGGTGCAAAATTCTCTTCAAAGAGGATTATTAAAGTAGATTTGCCTTTGTAGCATAAATATGATGAGACAGGCTTAGATTTGACAACTTTGCTTCTCATATCGGTCTTCGATTAACTGTCATAAACTTGATGATATATGTGAGGGCTAGTGCCAAGATAATGGGTGCAAGTAGCTTGTTCATGGTTGGAAGGTATGTCCTCTCTAGTTCGAGTTTTCTTGAAATTTGGATTGACAGTTTGAGTTGAGGTTTGGCTGGGCATTTTTTTGTGGATATTTGTATTGACAATTTGGTTTATTTGTGGATATCACGATTGTTTTATTGGATGGTGTTTGATGTTATTATGACGCTTAATTTTTAGCTTCTTTGTGAATTCGTTGCATAAAGTTGGTTTAATAAAGGGATGTGGGTGACGAATTTTTAGTTTTGTGAAAACACGAAGTTTTTTGTTAATATAAAATCATTAATTGTAAATTGTTCTTCTGCTCTATTCCAAATGTAAATGATACCATGGGTAGAGCACTTGACTTTATCTGGTGGAATTTTCTTGTTGGTGGTAGATATTGATCTTATAGGATTCAAGGTAGTATGTAGTTTTAGTATATCTTATTTTAACTGCATGTACATGCATGCATCATTATTAAAGTGAATGCTATTAGCAGCTATTAACCAATATAACTATGAGTTGCACAATCTGATCTTTCATGAGATATATTTTTGTTTGAATTCTAGAACGCACCCAGCATACACTGAATTACAATTTATATTACTGTTTACGTATCATCTCCCTCCTCTCATTGTACACACACATACATACATACATACATACACACACACACACACACACACACACATATATATATATACATATATATATATATATATATATATGTATGTATGTATGTATGGGGCAGGTTCAATGACACCCCTTTAGCCTACCACTTTTCCACCACATATTTCCTCCCTCTCTCCTTCACTCATTCTCTCACCTCTCACTCACTTTTCATTCACTTTTTTTAATATAAATGGGTTGCTGAAATTGGGATGCAAATGGGAGGCTGAAATTCAAGGGGGTTCCCTGATCCTATCCCTATATGTATATATGTATATGAGGAGGGTTCCGCTACACCTTTTATATTGCACGTGAACTCTCTCCCTTAATCTCCACCACTCATTTCCCCACCCATTCTCTCTCCTCCCACTTAATCTCCACCACTCATTTCCCCACTCATTCTCTCTCTTTCCATTTCAATATTATTTCTTAGTGGGAGGAGAGAGAATGAGTGGGGAAATGAGTGGTGGAGATTAAAGGGCAGAGTTCACGTGCAATATAAGAGGTGTAGCGGAACCCTCCTCTCTCTCTCTCTCTCTCTCTCTCTCTCTCTCTATATATATATATATATATATATATATGTGTGTGTGTTCAGTCTCGAAATTTTAATGGCATATGATAGTCGTATAACATGAACAACATTATGCACTAATGGCTAGTAAGATTCGTTGGCTAAGGATTGAAAGGGGAAAATATACGAAATGATTTCTAGCTTGTATGTACAATTACTCATTACACTGACGGTGGATCACGCGATCCTTACAGCACCATTTGATTATTTTTAGTTTGTATACGATGCAAAATAGGCGCCAACTTGGCGTAGGCTTTAAGTATGTTCTACCTGCTAGTGTTTTTGAGTTTGGGATAGAGTCTTGATAAAGGTTTACAGTGGCGAACCTTCCCATACCTTCACAGTTTAGCTTGTAATCTCATACATGAGTATCATCTTTTTTATAAGAGTGCCAAATTCATTGTGCTCATTTATGCTGTTCGAGGATAAATTTAAAGTTTAAACTATTTTAACTGATCAGAAATATTGACTTTCCTAAATCTTTGCATAAAATTAGGTCATCTGTTTTCCCGCTAGCTTGGCCTGCAAAGCTGCAGTTGTGGATAGCTCAAATTAATTTCAAAATAGGTCCGGCTAAAAAGATGTAAACAAAATTAATTTTAAAACAGGTCCAGCTCGAATTAGGAATATTATCTTCGTTTTATACTGGTTACGATTGCATTTTGAATTCGTTTTGAAGCGTAACATTGCTAGCCTAGAAAAAACAATAACCTAGGGGCCATTAAAGAAATTGTAATTGTAAATTGTGATTCATACCTTGACATATTTTGGAACATAGTAGGCTGTTTTATTAATGTTTTTTAGAACGATTTTTTTTTTGTTTGCCATTTTTCTTTACTGGATGCGTGCTTTATACACGCAGTTAAAATAGTTTAAACTGTAGTAAAAACATAAGCTTGTCTACTATTTTAGGCTATTTCCCGAAATTTGCTGATTCAGTGATTGAACATGACAAAACTAGGAATTTTGAAAGGTTTTAACTGCTGTGTAATGCGATTATGATTATCAAATTGTACAAGTCATAAAACTATCTACTTACTTTGCTACTTGCTTATGAAGCACCTCAAGCGTTGTAGTTAATTATTAGTTGATTATGCTTTGCTCTTTCCATGATGTAACGTATCAATTAGAAACTTGTTGCATGCTGTGTTGATCAATTATTAAAAAATGCGCCTGAGGTGCGCCTCGAGGCGAGGCGGAAGCTGAAACGCCTGGAGGCGTGAATCGATAGGCGTTTTCCTCGTGAGGCTTACGCCTCAATGGTTTGAGGCATGGAAATCGCCAAAAACGCACGCCTCAACTATCCGAGGCGTGGAAATCGCCAAAAACCCTACTTTCAGAATTTGAATTTGCCAATCGACTTTGAATCGAACTCGATTCCTTAACAGGAATCGAACTCGATTCCGTAACAGGAATCGAACTCGATTCCAGTAAACTGGAATCGAGTTCGATTCCAGTAAACTGGAATCGAGTTCGATTCCAGTGAGATCAAATGAAAGGGCCTTTTTTTCTCTCTTATATAACTGCTGTGTCTGGACTAGTTAAAAATATGAAAAATGGATTTTCTTTTTAATTTTTTTTATAACTGCTATATCTGTGTAAATTGGATTTTTTTTTAATTATCTATTAATTTCAGGCTAGTTAAAAATGAGAAAACGAGATATTGCATCGAAGTGGTTTTAAGATTTACCGAATTCTACCAATTTAAAATATTTTCTTTGTGCATTTTGTGATCGTAAATGCACCGGAGGGATTGCTCGTTCTAAACAACATTTAGCATGCACTCAACACATTTTGTGATCATATGTGTTGCGCTTTTTTTTTTTTTTGCCTGAAAGGCTTACGCCTCAACGCGTCGAGGCTTACGCCTCGCCTCACGGACCCGAAAACGCCTCGCCTACGCCTTTTGCGTTTTAAAACATTGCTGTTGATACAAGTGCACAAGGCTTTGTGCTATCCGTGAGTACGAAAGGAGTCACCATTGAAATTAGCTTTATCTTGAAACAACGGATGTTATTATTACGGGAATGTGAGTAAACACATCAGCAAGTTAGTCTACTGTTCTTCATGCTAACTAAATACAAGCAAGTTAGTCCAATATTCTTCATGCTAACTAAATACAAGCATTGGAATTCAGTGAGCATGTTTGAAATGTAGTTGTCTATTTTATAACTTCAAAACTAGACATTAAAAATAGATAATGTATGATGAAAATTGGCATCCTGCACCATACACACATTTACGTTAGTCCTCAAAATATAAAACCCTGTTCATAACATAATCTTGATTCTTGACGGTCTAACTGATTTAGTTAGTGGTGATAAGTGATGATGATTTTATAGTAAATATATATTAATAATGGTTATATGTCAACAATTTATAATCATTGATTTAATAACTCAATGAACTAGCTCATATATTAATATCGGCTTTAGTGTTCTCATTTTATTTCTTCCCCTCAAATCAGGCTGAGGTTTCCATGTCTAAATTTTGCCGCCGACCTCATCAGTCTCTTCAAATCCAACATACTTGATGATAGAAAATAGAACCGTGAGCTTAGATTTGTAGTTGGTTGCAGAGTTAGGTGCAAAACTCTCTTCGTAGAGGACTAAAGTAGTTCAGATTTGCTTTTTTAGCATAAATATGATGAGAGAAGCTTAGATTTGAAAACTTTGCTTCTCAGATCGGACTTTGGTTAGATGTCATAAACATGATGAAATATGTGAGGGCTAGTGCCAAGATAATGGGTGCAAGTAGCATGTTCATGGTTGGAAGGTATGTCCTCTCTAGTTTGAATTTTTCTTGAAATTTGGATTGATAGTTTGAGTTGAGGTTTGGGTGGGCATTTATAGTGGTTTATTTATGGATATCACGATTGTTTTATTGGATGGTGTTTCGTGTTATTATGACGTTTAATTTTGAGCTTCTTTGCGAATTTGTTCCATAAAGCTGGTTTGATAAAGGGATAGGTTCATAGCTAGCTACTTGCTAATTGCATATAAGCTAACATCTTTTTCCGCATTTCCCAAAGATTAGCAAACATTTTTGGGCATACTTTGTGCTAGGCATCCATTCATCATTATGTCAATTTTATATGGAGTACTTCCAACACTAGATGTGTTAATGTTATGATACTCTTTTCCATTATTGACAAATAGATCATGGCTTTTAAGAGAAGTATAGAGGAACTACAAAAGCACTGTGTATTTAATTATGGTTTGAATCAAAGACTAAAACGACAAACGATGATTTTTTTTTTTTTTTTTTTTTTTTTTTTTTTTTTTTTTTTTTTGATTTGACAAACAAATGTTTGGTTATCATTCATGTTGATTAGTGGTACCTATGTACGTCTCATGGTATATATGTATGGCAGCCATTTGATTGACCATTCATGTCCACTGCTTGCATGTATCACATGGTGAATAAATAAGGATGTATCATAAATTAGTATAACCTATAGCTAGTACGGTTGATAATGAAATAAATTAGGATGCATCGTATGATACCAATCCACTGCATATTCGTCTTAAGGTGCCTTTTGAACTATAGAGTACCAAGTTTGTAAGTTTATGTAGTAACTCATAGCACTAAGTTTGTGATCATCCATGTTGATTTGCTAGCAATTATGTAATGTACGTATCTTGTCATATATATGCAGCTGGCGGCTATGTGACCGAGTAAAATTCAATGCATACATATGGTGGCCATTCACTATAATCATCTCATTTAGTTGCCATGCACGTGATAATGCCAACCGACACAAGAACAACCTGAAGCCATACTGTCTTATTTTTGTATCTACAAGGAGAAGGGGACTATCCTTTGGGACAACAATTGTTGATTCATAATGGAAAAGTTTGAAGGATGAAACCACATTGGAAGGGAATAAAGTTGCTGAAGATGGATTTGTTGTTGTCATGCTCATTAAGGTATAATTTCCCTTTATGAGTGAGAACTGTTATTAAACTTTAGTTCTTGCATTTTTTTTTTTTATAAAAGTCAATTTTCGAAGCCGTGACTTAGTATGTAATTTGATGAAAGTAGAATTGCAAAGCTTTTGTTGCTACTCTTTTTTGATTTTCACAGTGGTAAGCGGTAGCTTCACATGCTATTCAAGAGGAAAAGCACAAAATTGGTCATACAACTTTAAAAAATTGAGCGCGGCGCTTAATAATGACCAATTTGGGTATGTGAAAACATGCACTGCACTACTAGTCAAAATAATGTGGCACTGTGAACACGGCTGGTCTACATTCCTCTTAGATAACAATTTTATCCAAAACAATATGTGCCTGTGGTGGGATTGCATTCAGGTGCATTTCACCCTTCCCCCCTCTCAAATTTGGCAAGCAATGTGTGAAAATCCTAAATTGCTCTTGTTCAATTATATTGAAGTTCGTATAATGTTTAAACATGATTACCATGGCCTGTAAGTTAATATCTCAAATTTACAGGTGCACTACTTTCAAAAGCGGACTATTTTGCCCCTCGCCATGCCATGGTTTCTGTACAAGGGACTTTATGTGCTTAACTAGATAACATTTTGTTCTGGTGCAGTCGGCCTAAATTGCTACTCCAATTGATCCGCTTTGTTCTAATTCAGGTATGTAGACCTCTATTTCACTTGCATCAAATTAAAGTAAATAAATAAATGAAGAGCAATTCTGTACCATATAACAAGTGCTGGTGAAGGATGGATGATTTGCTATCATGTTTTTTTTTTTTTTGAACCAAAGAAACAGCAGTGTATACATGTATGTATGTATGTGTGTGTGTGTGTGTGTATATATATATATATATATATATATATATATATATATATATTCTAAAAAAGTGTAATTGCTTTGAGCTATTTTACCTTCCTGCAATATTAACCGAATTTGTACTGGTCACAGCGGAGTTCCTTCCACTTGGCATTCTTTAGATGGGAATGGGCGGGCAAGCCTTGGCAATTTAAATGAGAATTACATAAACGTATCAGATAATAATCTCAAAGTATGTCAAAAGAAACAGCGGGAGTGTTATATTAAAAAAATTCTGTGGGGGAAGAAGCAACCCATAGGAAGCGTATCAAAAAATAAAATAAATCATCACTGGCCAAGTTGCTTTAATGATCGCTGGAGATTAACTGTCTTAAACTTGATGATATATGTGAGGGCTACTGCCAAGATAATGGGTGCAAGTAGCTTGTTCATGGTTGGAAGGTATGTCCTCTCTAGTTCGAGTTTTCTTGAAATTTGGATTGACAGTTTGAGTTGAGGTTTGGCTGGGCATTTTTTTGTGGATATTTGTATTGACAATTTGGTTTATTTGTGGATATCACGATTGTTTTATTGGATGGTGTTTGATGTTATTATGACGCTTAATTTTTAGCCTCTTTGTGAATTCGTTGCATAAAGTTGGTTTAATAAAGGGATGTGGGTGACGAATTTTTAGTTTTGTGAAAACACGAAGTTTTTTTTTAATATAAAATCATTAATTGTAAATTGTTCTTCTGCTCTATTCCAAATGTAAATGATACCATGGGTAGAGCACTTGACTTTATCTGGTGGAATTTTCTTGTTGGTGGTAGATATTGATCTTATAGGATTCAAGGTAGTATGTAGTTTTAGTATATCCTATTTTAACTGCATGTACATGCATGCATCATTATTAAAGTGAATGCTATTAGCAGCTATTAACCAATATAACTATGAGTTGCACAATCTGATCTTTCATGAGATATATTTTTGTTTGAATTCTAGAACGCACCCAGCATACACTGAATTACAATTTATATTACTGTTTACGTATCATCTCCCTCCTCTCATTATACACACACACATATATACATACATACATACATACATATATATATATATATATATATATATATATAAATATATGTATGTATGGGGCAGGTTCAATGACACCCCCTTTTAGCCTACCACTTTTCCACCACATATTTCCTTTCTCTCGTTCACTCATTCTCTCACCTCTCACTCACTTTTCATTCACTTTTTTTAATATAAATGGGTTGCTGAAATTGGGATGCAAATGGGAGGCTGAAATTCAAGGGGGTTCCCTGATCCTATCCCTATATGTATATATGTATATGAGGAGGGTTCCGCTACACCTTTTATATTGCACGTGAACTCTCTCCCTTAATCTCCATCACTCATTTCCCCACTCATTCTCTCTCCTCCCACTTAATCTCCACCATTCATTTCCCCACTCATTCTCTCTCTTCCCATTTCAATATTATTTCGTAGTGGGAGGAGAGAGAATGAGTGGGGAAATGAGTGGTGGAGATTAAAAGGCAGAGTTCACGTGCAATATAAGAGGTGTAGCGGAACCCTCCTCTCTCTCTCTCTCTCTCTCTCTATATATATATATATATATATATATATATATATATATATATATATATATATATATATCTGTGTTCAGTCTCGAAATTTTAATGGCATATGATAGTCGTATAACATGAACAACATTATGCACTAATGGCTAGTAAGATTCGTTGGCTAAGGATTGAAAGGGGAAAATATACGAAATGATTTCTAGCTTGTATGTACAATTAATCATTACACTGACGGTGGATCACGCGATCCTTACAGCACCATTTGATTATTTTTAGTTTGTATACGATGCAAAATAGGCGCCAACTTGGCGTAGGCTTTAAGTATGTTCTACCTGCTAGTGTTTTTGAGTTTGGGATAGAGTCTTGATAAAGGTTTACAGTGGCGAACCTTCCCATACCTTCACAGTTTAGCTTGTAATCTCATACATGAGTATCATCTTTTTTATAAGTGTGCCAAATTCATTGTGCTCATTTATGCTGTTCGAGGATAAATTTAAAGTTTAAACTATTTTAACTGATCAGAAATATTGACTTTCCTAAATCTTTGCATAAAATTAGGTCATCTGTTTTCCCGCTAGCTTGGCCTGCAAAGCTGCAGTTGTGGATAGCTCAAATTAATTTCAAAACAGGTCCGGCTAAAAAGATGTAAACAAAATTAATTTTAAAACAGGTCCAGCTCGAATTAGGAATATTATCTTCGTTTTATACTGGTTACGATTGCATTTTGAATTCGTTTTGAAGCGTAACATTGCTAGCCTAGAAAAAACAATAACCTAGGGGCCATTAAAGAAATTGTAATTGTAAATTGTGATTCATACCTTGACATATTTTGGAACATAGTAGGCTGTTTTATTAATGTTTTTTAGAACGATTTTTTTGTTTTTTTTGTTTGCCATTTTTCTTTACTGGATGCGTGCTTTATACACGCCATTAATAACTGTAGTAAAAACATAAGCTTGTCTACTATTTTAGGCTATTTCCCGAAATTTGCTGTTTCAGTGATTGAACATGACAAAATTAGGAATTTTGAAAGGTTTTAACTGCTGTGTAATGCGATTATGATTATCAAATTGTACAAGTCATAAAACTATCTACTTACTTTGCTACTTGCTTATGAAGCACCTCAAGCGTTGTAGTTAATTATTACTTGATTATGCTTTGCTCTTTCCATGATGTAACGTATCAATTAGAAACTTGTTGCATGCTGTGTTGATCAATTATTAAAAAATGCGCCTGAGGTGCGCCTCGAGGCGAGGCGGAAGCTGAAACGCCTGGAGGCGTGAATCGATAGGCATTTTCCTCGTGAGGCTTACGCCTCAATGGTTTGAGGCATGGAAATCGCCAAAAACGCACGCCTCAACTATCCGAGGCGTGGAAATCGCCAAAAACCCTACTTTCAGAACTTGAATTTGCCAATCGACTTTGAATCGAACTCGATTCCTTAACAGGACCCGAACTCGATTCCTTAACAGGACCCGAACTCGATTCCTTAACAGGACCCGAACTCGATTCCTTAACAGGAATCGAACTCGATTCCTTAACAGGAATCGAACTCGATTCCGTAACAGGAATCGAGTTCGATTCCAGTAAATTGGAATCGAGTTCGATTCCAGTGAGATCAAATGAAAGGGCCTTTTTTTTTCTCTCTTATATAACTGCTGTGTCTGGACTAGTTAAAAATATGAAAAATGGATTTTCTTTTTAATTTTTTTTATAACTGCTATATCTGTGTAAATTGGATTTTTTTTAATTATCTATTAATTTCAGGCTAGTTAAAAATGAGAAAACGAGATATTGCATCGAAGTGGTTTTAAGATTTACCGAATTCTACCAATTTAAAATATTTTCTTTGTGCATTTTGTGATCGTAAATGCACCGGAGGGATTGCTCGTTCTAAACAACATTTAGCATGCACTCAACACATTTTGTGATCATATGTGTTGCGCTTTTTTTTTTTTTTGCCTGAAAGGCTTACGCCTCAACGCGTCGAGGCTTACGCCTCGCCTCACGGACCCGAAAACGCCTCGCCTACGCCTTTTGCGTTTTAAAACATTGCTGTTGATACAAGTGCACAAGGCTTTGTGCTATCCGTGAGTACGAAAGGAGTCACCATTGAAATTAGCTTTATCTTGAAACAACGGATGTTATTATTACGGGAATGTGAGTAAACACATCAGCAAGTTAGTTTACTCTTCATGCTAACTAAATACAAGCAAGTTAGTCCAATGTTCTTCATGCTAACTAAATACAAGCATTGGAATTCAGTGAGCATGTTTGAAATGTACTTGTCTATTTTATAACTTCAAAACTAGACATTAAAAATAGATAATGTATGATGAAAATTGGCATCCTGCACCATACACACATTTACGTTAGTCCTCAAAATATAAAACCCTGTTCATAACATAATCTTGATTCTTGACGGTCTAACTGATTTAGTTAGTGGTGATAAGTGATGATGATTTTATAGTAAATATATATTAAAAATGGTTATATGTCAACAATTTATAATCATTGATTTAATAACTCAATGAACTAGCTCATATATTAATATCGGCTTTAGTGTTCTCATTTTATTTCTTCCCCTCAAATCAGGCTGAGGTTTCCATGTCTAAATTTTGCCGCCGACCTCATCAGTCTCTTCAAATCCAACATACTTGATGATAGAAAATAGAACCGTGAGCTTAGATTTGTAGTTGGTTGCAGAGTTAGGTGCAAAACTCTCTTCGTAGAGGACTAAAGTAGTTCAGGTTTGCTTTTTTAGCATAAATATGATGAGAGAAGCTTAGATTTGACAACTTTGCTTCTCAGATCGGACTTTGGTTAGATGTCATAAACATGATGAAATATGTGAGGGCTAGTGCCAAGATAATGGGTGCAAGTAGCATGTTCATGGTTGGAAGGTATGTCCTCTCTAGTTTGAATTTTTCTTGAAATTTGGATTGATAGTTTGAGTTGAGGTTTGGGTGGGCATTTATAGTGGTTTATTTGTGGATATCACGATTGTTTTATTGGATGGTGTTTCGTGTTATTATGACGTTTAATTTTGAGCTTCTTTGCGAATTTGTTCCATAAAGCTGGTTTGATAAAGGGATAGGTTCATAGCTAGCTACTTGCTAATTGCATATAAGCTAACATCTTTTTCCGCATTTCCCAAAGATTAGCAAGCATTTTTGGGCATACTTTGTGCTAGGCATCCATTCATCATTATGTCAATTTTATATGGAGTACTTCCAACACTAGATGTGTTAATGTTATGATACTCTTTTCCATGATTGACAAATAGATCATGGCTTTTAAGAGAAGTATAGAGGAACTACAAAAGCACTGTGTATTTAATTATGGTTTGAATCAAAGACTAAAACGACAAACGATGATTTTTTTTTTTTCTTTGATTTGACAAACAAATGTTTGGTTATCATTCATGTTGATTAGTGGTACCTATGTACGTCTCATGGTATATATGTATGGCAGCCATTTGATTGACCATTCATGTCCACTGCTTGCATGTATCACATGGTGAATAAATAAGGATGTATCATAAATTAGTATAACCTATAGCTAGTACGGTTGATAATGAAATAAATTAGGATGCATCGTATGATACCAATCCACTGCATATTCGTCTTAAGGTGCCTTTTGAACTATAGAGTACCAAGTTTGTAAGTTTATGTAGTAACTCATAGCACTAAGTTTGTGATCATCCATGTTGATTTGCTAGCAATTATGTAATGTACGTATCTTGTCATATATATGCAGCTGGCGGCTATGTGACCGAGTAAAATTCAATGCATACATATGGTGGCCATTCACTATAATCATCTCATTTAGTTGCCATGCACGTGATAATGCCAACCGACACAAGAACAACCTGAAGCCATACTGTCTTATTTTTGTATCTACAAGGAGAAGGGGACTATCCTTTGGGACAACAATTGTTGATTCATAATGGAAAAGTTTGAAGGATGAAACCACATTGGAAGGGAATAAAGTTGCTGAAGATGGATTTGTTGTTGTCATGCTCATTAAGGTATAATTTCCCTTTATGAGTGAGAACTGTTATTAAACTTTAGTTCTTGCATTTTTTTTTTTATAAAAGTCAATTTTCGAAGCCGTGACTTAGTATGTAATTTGATGAAAGTAGAATTGCAAAGCTTTTGTTGCTACTCTTTTTTGTTTTTCACAGTGGTAAGCGGTAGCTTCACATGCTATTCAAGAGGAAAAGCACAAAATTGGTCATACAACTTTAAAAAATTGAGCGCGGCGCTTAATAATGACCAATTTGGGTATGTGAAAACATGCACTGCACTACTAGTCAAAATAATGTGGCACTGTGAACACGGCTGGTCTACATTCCTCTTAGATAACAATTTTATCCAAAACAATATGTGCCTGTGGTGGGATTGCATTCAGGTGCATTTCACCCTTCCCCCCTCTCAAATTTGGCAAGCAATGTGTGAAAATCCTAAATTGCTCTTGTTCAATTATATTGAAGTTCGTATAATGTTTAAACATGATTACCATGGCCTGTAAGTTAATATCTCAAATTTACAGGTGCACTACTTTCAAAAGCGGACTATTTTGCCCCTCGCCATGCCATGGTTTCTGTACAAGGGACTTTATGTGCTTAACTAGATAACATTTTGTTCTGGTGCAGTCGGCCTAAATTGCTACTCCAATTGATCCGCTTTGTTCTAATTCAGGTATGTAGACCTCTATTTCACTTGCATCAAATTAAAATAAATAAATAAATGAAGACCAATTCTGTACCATATAACAAGTGCTGGTGAAGGATGGATGATTTGCTATCATGTTTTTTTTTTTGAACCAAAGAAACAGCAGTGTATACATGTATGTATATATATATATATATATATATATATATATATATATATTCTAAAAAAGTGTAATTGCTTTGAGCTATTTTACCTTCCTGCAATATTAACCGAATTTGTACTGGTCACAGCGGAGTTCCTTCCACTTGGCATTCTTTAGATGGGAATGGGCGGGCAAGCCTTGGCAATTTAAATGAGAATTACATAAACGTATCAGATAATAATCTCAAAGTATGTCAAAAGAAACAGCGGGAGTGTTATATTAAAAAAATTCTGTGGGGGAAGAAGCAACCCATAGGAAGCGTATCAAAAAATAAAATAAATCATCACTGGCCAAGTTGCTTTAATGATCGCTGGATGCAGGGAGAACGGGACTACTGCATGAAATCTATTTAACAAGTGGGGTGAAACGTGATCAAAGGGAATAAAATGTTGAGGTTGCTATTGAATATGTGGCCTGTTGAAAAGGTGGAATGACCGTAATTGCTGTTGAAATTTCATGGGGCATGGAGTTGCTGTGTAAAGTGCTTGAAAATGCTGAGCTTGCATAGTGTACGTGAACCTTGTGGAAGAACAAGTGCAGATTATAGATGATGGATTTGGCATTTGATAGTGAAGCAATGTGGCAGCAGATATGGTGGCACGTGACAGATCTAGTTGACCATGTTTAGTAAGGGAATCCAATTATAAAAGCTACTGTGATATTCAGATGTTAGCCATGTTTAATTGTCATAAGATCAACGTAAGCTCATATTTATGGTTCATCAAAGGAATCCTTCTTTTCGAATGAGGTAGTAATTTTTCATTCATGATTAATCTATCTTTATATACTCCCTAAATAGATTAATTAAGATAATTGGATTTGTTGTTTACAGACAACCCATTCTCTGAACTAACCGCATTTTGTGCCGTTGCAAGCAATATGCCAAGCCTAAATTGCTCTGGCTTGTTAGTTAATATCTCAAATTTACAGGTTCGGTTTCAATATGATTACTCTGGCTTGTAAGTTAATATCTCAGTTTTGCGAGCAATGTGATAAGCCTAAATTGCTCTGGTCCAGTTATATTAAAGTTAATATAATGTTTAAGCATGATTACTCTGGCTTGTAAGTTAATATTCCAAATTTACAGGTGCAGTTTCAAGAGCAGGCTATTTTTCGCTTTGCCATGGTTTCTGTACAAGGGACTTTGTGCATCGAACCAGATAACAATTTGTTTTGGTGCAGTCGGACTGAATTGCTATTCCATTTTATCCACTTTGTTCTAATTCAGGTATGTAGAGTTCTATTTCATTTGCAGTAAAATAAAATAAGTTAATTAACGAAGAGCATTTTGTAACAAGTGCACGTGAAGGATGGATGATTTGCTATCATGCTTTTTTGAACCAAAAAAACTGCAGCATGTATACATACATACATACATACATACATACATACGTACATACATATATACATATATATATATATGTATATGTGTATATGTATATATAGACACACACAAACATATATGTATATGTATTAAAGGGGAAAAGGACTAATGATTGACATTTCAGATAAAAAGAAACATCGCATTATACAGTAAAGTAATGCTTTCTAGGTTAAACTGGAAATGAAATACCAAAATGGTAACTAAGCGTATAACTCCATGAAGTAATTTAAGTATTCAAATTGAAATAAATATATTCCAAAAAAGTGGAATCACTTAGAGCTATTTTACCTTCCTGCAATATTAGCCGAATTTGTATCGATCACTGGGGAATTCTTTCCACTTGGCATCTTTAGATGGGCATGGCTATGTCTTGGTGATTTAAATATGAATGATTACTGTAATTTAAACATAAACAATAATTATAGTCTATTGCAGTATCAATTCGGGGTCCGCTCCTGTTTCCATAGAGGAACTGACTAAATTTACCTTGGCATTGGCTTAATCATGCAATTCTTATGTGCACATGTGACACTGCCTCTTTATACATTGGTTTTGTTTAAATGAGAATAATACCTACACAGGGGTACATGAAATTATGACACAGTTTGTGTACGCACACATGTACAAGAAATCATAGACATGGTTCATATACCAATAAACAAAAACTGTGGAAAAATAGCTTATTTAATATCAGAATACAAAACATAGTAAATATATGTGTGTGTCTTATATAATTTTAGTAACCAATTACAATTACAGTTTGCATTTATCATACCGTGTTGCTTATGTATACGATTAAAGTTTTGTTGCAGTACAAGCACGTTTACCAATTATAAATATGATTCTTTTTTGTTTGTTTTAGTAAGCAATTACGATTACACTTCAAGTTGTGTCAGCATAAGTTGATGTGAAAGGGTATCCAATATCCTTATTACTTGAAACTTCTCTAAAAAAACAAAGTTAGTTTATATCGCTGTTTTAGTACAACTATTATGTTGCTTTACGGCATACATTTTTCTGGACCTTTGATGAATCGAAAAAAACCCGCAGCATGACTGCCTTTAAACCGTGGCAATGTTGTAGATTGAACGTATGAGTTATATTTTTATATAGCGGTCATTTCACTTGGTTTATTTAAGTAAAAATTAAAACCACTGTGTTTTCAAGCTACTGGCCATTATTGTAGGAGATGGTCAGACGAGCGATTGCTGAAGCATTGCGGGAAGTAGAAGCCTATTGATATTTGAGTTTGGGTTGGTGATCGTTGAATCTGATTCTGGTCATGTACTGTTGTAAATGGGAGGCACTATGATTTGATTTGGGTGGTGGTTGAATTTGGCAGATGATGCAGCAGTAAGGGCCCTAAGGGGTTTGGTGATGCTGATTTTGGGTGGTTATGAGGTGTATAGGGATGGTAGCAATTCTGGTCGCTGATCAGTGAATGCCGTGGGGAGATTTTGTTGTAGGCTAGGGTGTTCAGGTGCAGGTATTTGCAGACGGTTGGTTCTGGGTCAGAGTGGAAGGCTGACTAATGGTTATATGAAGTGGAGCAGGGGTTTTTGTAGCCAGTAAACGATATGTTTGGGCTGCTTTCAGGCTTACAAATTAACTGTTTGAATGATGATGGTCAGATGAGTGCAATAGTTCTTTTGTTATGGGCTGAGATGGGTGCAGTTTTGGTTGAATTTGGGTGATCGTTTGAGATTGGCAGAGGTCTTTTTAGCGAATGGTGTAGCAGTTTTGAGTTTCAGGTGTATGTGGAGATGGAATGTTGGAGTTTTGATGAGAAGGGAGAAGGGGGTGATTTTGGTTTGCAAAGGAGGGGTTTTCTGATCGAGTAACTGTGGATGGTAAACGAAGGGACATTTTTGTGATGGATCTGGGTTTTCAAGAGCTTCCATTTATTGTTGAAGTCTATGACAGGGGTTGTCGATTCAAGCCTAATTGAGATTTGGCGAGAACTGAATCGACATAGGTGATACAAGCACGGTGCCTCATCCATGGCAGGTCTGACAACATTAGATATATTTCTGAATAATATCAGAAGACACTACATCGTTCAAGGGCTGTTTTGGCAATTTTATTGAAAAATTCAATTTTTAAGATGAGTTTAGTGATATTAAGATTGATCCCTATGGTTGTGTAAAATTGAAATCCGGTTATGAAGACGTAGTGTGCGAAAATTGTACGATTTACCTGAACTTCGTCGTGTGTTCATATGTCAAAGTGGATGTCCAGTTTAACCCCTGTAATAACTGTGAGTTCGAAATTATGGAAATTGCAGACTAAGCTAGTTTGATATAATAACCTCAGCCTGTTGAGGCACCAATACCAACAACAAAAAAGGATGAAATACTGTTAAGAGTGGAACCTGCTAGCATAAACCCTTTTGACTGGAAGGTTCCGAAAGTGGATGTCCAGTTTAACCCCTGTAATAACTGTGAGTTCGAAATTATGGAAATTGCAGACTAAGCTAGTTTGATATAATAACCTCAGCCTGTTGAGGCACCAATACCAACAACAAAAAAGGATGAAATACTGTTAAGAGTGGAACCTGCTAGCATAAACCCTTTTGACTGGAAGGTTCCGAAAGGCATGTTACGCCCTTTTATGACTACAAAATTTCCATGCATATCAGGTTTGTTTCTTTTTCTTTCTATATCTAGAGATCCATGTGTCTTTTGACACTTATTGCTTGTGCCATTTTTCTGAAATACGCAGTTGTTTTATATGTATTTTTGCTCACTGTGCCTTGTATTTACAATTCACTGACTTTTTTTTAGTGGGGATGAATGCATGCAATACTCAGAATCTAGAAATTCAAAGCCTATTTCATATAGACATCGACCATTAAGTACTAAAGTCACGCATTAAGCAAAAAATTTATCAAATTTGATGAGCAAATAGTTTGAATTTGAGAGAATATACTGTGCTTTATTATTTGATTTTCAGAATGTTCAAAATGATCGATATTACATACGCTTGTAAGCCATTTATTATGCTACAAATAAGTATTGGTCTAGAAGATAGTTCGGCCCATATCTGGACATGTATACAATATATATTGCTTGGGAATAAATCTGCTTTAGTATTCTCATTTTATTTCTTCTTCTCAAATCAGGCAGGGGTTTCCATGTCTTAATTTTGCCGCCGACCTCATCAAATCCAGCCGATTCTTCAATATTTGATGATAGAAAATTGAATCATCAGCTTAGATTTGCAGTTGGTTACAGAGTTAGGTGCAAAACTCTCTTCGAAGAGGACTAAAGTAGTTCAGATTTGCCTTTGTAGCATAAATATGATGAGACAGACTTAGATTTGACAACTTTGCTTCTCATATCGGACTTCGATTAACTGTCATAAACTTGATGATATATGTGAGGGCTAATGCCAAGATAATGGGTGCAAGTAGCTTGTTCATGGTTGGAAGGTATGTCCTCTCAAGTTTGAGTTTTCTTGAAATTTGGATTGACAGTTTGAGTTGAGGTTTGGCTGGGCATTTATAGTGGTCTATCTGTGGATATCAGGATTGTTTTATTGGATGGTGTTTGGTGTTATTATGACGCTTAATTTTTAGCTTCTTTGCGAATTTGTTGCATAGACTTGGTTTAATATAGGGATGTGGGTGGCGAATGTTAGTTTTGTGAAAACACCAATATATATATATATATATATATATATATATATATATAGGGGAGTGGCTATTGGGACACAAAATTAAACACAGAATTAGAGACACAAAATCTGGACCGTAGGATTTGTTTGTCTTTATGTATGAGGTGGAATTTAGATTGCTTGTGTCAACATTTTGTGTCTAAATAGACTTTCCCATATATATATATATATATATATATATATATATATATATACATATTACTAATTGTAATTTTTCTTCTGCTCTATTCCAGATGTAAATGATACCATGGGTAGAGCATTTGAATTTATCTGGTGGAATTTGCTTGATGGTGGTAGATATCAATCTTATAGGATGCAAGGTACTATGTAATTTTAGTATATCTTATTAAGATTTAACTGCATGTACATGCATGCATCATTATTAAAGTGAATGCTATTAGCAGCTATTAACCAATATAACTATGAGTTGCACATTCTGATCTTTCATGAGATATATTTTTGTTTGAATTCTAGAACGCACCCAGCATACACTGAATTACAATTTATATTACTGGTTACGTATCATATCCTTCCTCTCATTACACACACACACACACACACACACACACACACACATATCCATCTATATCGGTGTTCAGTCTGGAAATTTTAATGGCATATGATAGTCATATAACATGAACAACATTATGCACTAATGACTAGTAAGATTCGTTGGCTAAGGATTAAAAGTGGAAGATATACTAAATGATTTCTAGCTTGTATGTACAATTAATCATTACACTGACGGTGGATCACACGATCCTACAGCACCATTTGATTCTTCTTAGTTTGTATACGATGCAAAATAGGCGCCAACTTGGCGTAGGCTTTAAGTATGTTTTACCAGCTAGTGTTTTTGAGTTTGCGATAGAGTCTTGATAATAATGGTTTATAGTGGCGAACCTTCACAGTTTAGCTGTTCGAGGATAAATTTGAAGTTTAAACTATTTTAACTGATCAGAAATATTGACTTACCTAAATCTTTACATAAAATTAGGTCATCTATTTTCCTGCTTGCTTGGCCTGCAAAGCTGCATTTGTGGATAGCTCAAATTAATTTTAAAACAGGTCCAGCTCAAAAGATGTAAACAAAATTAATTTTAAAAACAGGTCCATCTCGAATAAGGAATATTATATACTGGTTAAAATTGCATTTTGAATTCGTTATGAAGCGTAACATTGCTAGCCTAGAAAAAACAACTTAGGGGCCATTAAAGAAAATGTAATTATAAATAGTGATTCATACCTTGACATATTTTGGAACATAGTAGGTTGTTTTATTAATGTTTTTTAGAATGAAAAAAATTCTGTTCGCCATTCTTCTTTTCTGAATGCGTACTTTATACACGCCATTAATAACTGTAGTGAAAACATAAGCTTGCCTACTATTTTAGGCTATTTCCCGAAATTTGCTGATTCACTGATTGAACATGACAAAACTAGGAATTTTAGAAGGTTTTAACTGCTGCGTAATGCGATTATGATTATCAAATTGTACAAGTCATAAAATTATTTACTTACTTTGCTACTTATTTATGAAGCACCTCAAGTGTTGTAGTTAATTATTAGTTGATTATGCTTTGCTCTTTCCATGATGCAACATATCAATTAGATACTTTGCATGCCGAGTTGATACAAGTGCACAAGGCTTTGTGCTATCCGTGAGTACGAATGGAGTCACCATTGAAATTAGCTTTACCTTGAAACAACAAATGTTATTATTACAGGAATGTGAGTAAACACATAAGCAAGTTAGTATACTGTTCTTCATGCTAACTAAATACAAGCAAGTTAGTCCAATGTTCTTCATGCTAACTAAATACAAGTATTGGAATTCAGTGTTTGAAATGTAGTTGTCTATTTTATAACTTTAAAGCTAGACATTAAAAATAGGTAATGTATGATGAAAATTGGCATCCTGCACCATAAACACATTTACGTTAGTCCTCAAAATATAAAACCCTGTTTATAACACAATCTTGACGGTCTAACTCGTTTAGTAAGTGGTGATAAGAGATGATGATTTAATAGTAAATATATATTAATAACGGTTATATGTCAACAATTTATAATCATTGATTTAGTAAATCAATGAATTAGCTCATGTGTACAATTTGTCTTTATGTGTGCATTGCTTCGGAATAAATCGGCTTTAGTGTTCTCATTTTATTTCTTCCCCTCAAATCAGGCTGAGGTTTCCATGTCTAAATTTTGCCGTCGACCTCATCAGTCTCTTCAAATCCAGCATACTTGATGATAGAAAATAGAATCGTGAGCTTAGATTTGCAGTTGGTTGCAGAGTTAGGTGCAAAACTCTCTTCGTAGAGGACTAAAGTAGTTCAGATTTGCTTTTTTAGCATAAATATGATGAGAGAAGCTTGGATTTGGCAACTTTGCTTCTCAGATCGGACTTCGGTTAGATGTCATAAACATGATGAAATTTGTGATGGCTAGTGCCAAGATAATGGGTGCAAGTAGCGTGTTCATGGTTGGAAGGTATGTCCTCTCTAGTTTGAATTTTTCTTGAAATTTGGATTGATAGTTTGAGTTGAGGTTTGGGTGGGCGTTTATGGTCGTTTATTTGTGGATATCACGATTGTTTTATTGGATGGTGTTTCATGTTATTATGACGTTTAGTTTTGAGCTTCTTTGCGAATTTGTTCCATAAAGCTGGTTTGATAAAGGGATGGGTTCATAGCTTGTACATCTTTTTCCGCATATAAGTTAACATCTTTTTCCGCATTTTCTAAAGATTTGCAAGCATTTTTGGGCATACTTTGTGCTAGGCATCCATTCATCATTATGTCAATTTTATATGTACTTCCAACATTAGATGTGTTAATGTTATGATACCCTTTTCGTGTTATTATGACGCTTAATTTTGAG
The DNA here is from genome assembly GCA_030737875.1 of Allium sativum. Lineage (NCBI taxonomy): Eukaryota > Viridiplantae > Streptophyta > Magnoliopsida > Asparagales > Amaryllidaceae > Allium > Allium sativum. The sequence continues at coordinate 348,938,959 of CM060920.1, forward strand.
CTTCTTTGCGAATTTGTTCCATAAAGCTGGTTTGACGAAGGGATGAGTTCATAGCTTGTACATCTTTTTCCGCATATAAGCTAACATCTTTTTCCGCATTTCCCAAAGATTAGCAAGCATTTTTGGGCATACTTTGAGCTAGGCATCCATTCATCATTATGTCAATTTTATATGGAGTACTTCCAACATTAGATGAGTTAATGTTATGATACCCTTTTCCATGATTGACAGATAGATCATGGCTTTTACGAAAAGTATAGAGGAACTACAAAAGCACTGTGTATTTATTTATGGTTTGAATCAAAGACTAAAACAACAAACGATGATTTTTTTGATTTGACAAACGAATGTTTGGTTATCATTCATGTTGATTAGTGGTACCTATGCACGTCTCATGGTATATATGTATGTCAGCCATTTGATTGACCATTCGCGTCCACTGCATGCATGTATCACATGGTGAATAAACAAGGATGTATCATAAATTAGTATAACCTATAGCTAATACGGTTGATGATGATATAAATTAGGATGCATCATATGATACCAATCCCCTGCATATTCGTCTTTAGGTGCTTTTTGAACTACAGAGTAGCAAGTTTGTAAGTTTATGTAGTAACTCATAGCACTAAGTTTGTGATCATCCATGTTGATTTGCTAGCAATTATGTAATATACGTATCTTGTCATATATATGCAGCTGGCGGCTATGTGACTGAGTAAAATTCAATGCATACATATGGTGGCCCTTCACTATAATCATCTCATTTAGTTGCCTGCACGTGTTTATGCCAACCGACACAAGGAAACCTGAAGCCATACTGTCTTACTTTTGTATCTACAAGGAGAAGGGGACTATTCTTTGGGACAACAATTGTTGATCCATAATGGAAAAGTTGGAAGGATGAAACCACATTGGAAGGGAATAAAGTTGCTGAAGATGGATTTCTTGTTGTCATGCTCATTAAGGTATTATTTCCCTTTATGAGTGGGAACTGTTATTTATCTTTAGTTCTTGCATTTTTTTTTATTTTTAAAAGTTAATTTTCGAAGCCGTAACTTAGTATGTAATTTGATGAAAATAGAATTGCAAAGCCCAAAATTGGTCATACAACTTTAAAAAATTGAACGCGGTGCTTGATAATGACTAATTTGGGTATGTGAAAACATGCACTGCACTACTAGTCAAAATAATGTGGCATTGTGAACACGGCTGGTCTACATTCCTCTTAGTTAACAATTTTATCCAAAACAATATGTGCCTGTGGTGGGATTGCATTCTGGTGCATTTCTCCCTTCCCCCCTCTCAAATTTGGCAAGCAATGTGAAAAGCCTAAATTGCTCTTGTTCAATTATATTGAAGTTCGTATAATGTTTAAACATGATTACCATGGCCTGTAAGTTAATATCTCAAATTTTCAGGTGCACTACTTTCAAAAGCGGACTATTTTGCGCCTCGCCATGCCATGGTTTCTGTACAAGGGACTTTATGTGCTTAACTAGATAACATTTTGTTCTGGTGCAGTCGGCCTAAATTGCTACTCCACTTGATCCGCTTTGATCTAATTCAGGTATGTTGACCTCTGTTTCACTTGCGTCAAAGTAAAATAAATAAATTAATGAAGAGCAATTCTGTACCATATAACGAGTGCAGGTGAAGGATGAATGATTTGCTATCATGTTTTTTTTTTTTTGAACCAAAGAAACTGCAGTGTATATAATGTTTAAGCATGATTACTCTGGCTTGTAAGTTAATATCTCAAATTTACAGGTGCAGTTTCAAGAGCAGGCTATTTTTCGCTTTGCCATGGTTTCTGTACAAGGGACTTTGTGCATCGAACCAGATAACAATTTGTTTTGGTCCAGTCGGACTAAATTGCTATTCCATTTTATCCACTTTGTTCTAATTCAGGTATGTAGAGTTCTATTTCATTTGCAGTAAAATAAAATAAGTTAATTAACGAAGAGCATTTTGTAACAAGTGCATGTGAAGGATGGATGATTTGCTGTCATGCTTTTTTGAACCAAAAATACTACAGCATGTATACACACACGCGCGCGCGCGCACACACACACACACACACATATATATATATATATACATGTATATGTATATATAGACACACACACACATATATGTATATATATTAAAGGGGAAAAGGACTAATGATTGACATATTCAGATAAAAAGAAACATCGCATTATACAGTAAAGTAATGCTTTCTAGGTGAAACTGAAAATGAAATGCCGAAATTGTAACTAAGCATATAACTCCATGAAGTAATTTAAGTATCTAAATTGAAATAAATATATTCTAAAAAAGTGGAATCAGTTTGAGCTATTTTACCTTCCTGCAATATTAGCCGAACTTGTACCGATCACTGGGGATTTATTTCTACTTGGCATCTTTAGATGGGCATGGCTATGTCTTGGTGATTTAAATATGAATGATTATTGTAATTTAAACAAAAACAATAATTATAGTCTATTGCAGTATCAATTCGAGGTCCGCTCCTGTTTCCATAGAGGAACTGACTAAAATTACCTTGGCATTGGCTTAATCATGCAATTCTTATGTGCACATGTGACAGCGCCTCTTTATACATTGGTTTCGTTTAAATGAGAAAAATACACACACAGGGCAACTGAAATTATGACACAGTTTGTGTACGCACACATGTACAAGAAATCATAGACATGGTTCGTGTACCAATAAACAAAAATTGTGGAAAAATAGCTTATTTAACATCAGAATACAAAACAAAGTAAATATATGTGTGTGTCTTATATAATTTTAGTAACCAATTACAATTACAGTTTGTATTTATCATACCGTGTTGCTTATGTATATGATTAAAGTTTTGTTGCAGTACAAGTACGTTTACCAATTATAAATATGATTCTTTTTTGTTTGTTTTAGTAAGCAATTACGATTACAATTCAAGTTGTGTCAGCATAAGTTGATGTGAAAGGAAATCCAATATCCTTATTACTTGAAACTTCTCTAAAAAAACAAAGTTAGTTTATATCGCTGTTTTAGTACAAATATTTATGTTGCTTTACGGCATACATTTTTCTGGACTTTTGATTCGAAAAAAAACCGCAGCATGGCTGCCTTTAAACCGTGGCAATGTTGTAGATTGAACGTATGAGTTATATTTTTATATAGCGGTCATTTCACTTGGTTTCTTTAAGTTAAAAATTAAAACCACTGTGTTTTCAAGCTACTGGCCATTATTGTAGGAGATGGTTCAGACGAGCGATTGTTGAGGCATTGCAGGAAGAGGAAGCCTATTGATTTTTGAGTTTGGTTTGGTGATCTTTGAATCTGATTTGGGTCATGTACTGTTGTAAATGGGAGGCACTATGATTTCATTTGGGTGGTGATTGAATTTGGCAGACGATGCAGCAGTAAGGGGTTTGGTGGTGCTGATTTTGGGTGGTTATGAGGTGTATAGAGATGGTAGCAATTCTGGTTGCTGATCAGTGAATGCCGTGGAGAGATTTTGTTGTAGGCTAGGATGTTCGGGTGCAGGTATTTGCATACGGTTGGTTCTGGGTCAGAGTGGAAGGCTGACTAATGGTTATATGAAGTGGAGCAGGGGTTTTTGTAGCCAGTAAGCGATATGTTTGAGCTGCTTTCAGGCTTACAGGGTTTTAGATTAACTGTTTGAATGATGATGGTCAGGTGAGTGCAAGAGTGCTTTTGTTTGAAGATGAGGAAAAGTTTGTTTAGTACGGGCTGAGATGGGTGCAGTTTTGGTTGAATTTGGGTGATCGTTTGAGATTGGCAGAGGTCTTTCTAGCGAATGGTGTAGCTGTTTTGAGTTTCAACTGTATGTGGAGATGGAATGTTGGAGTTTTGATGGGAAGGGAGAAGGGGGTGATTTTGATTTGCAAAGGAGGGGTTTTCTGATCGAGTGGCTGTGGATGGTAAACGAGGAGACATTTTTGTGATGGATCTGGGTTTTCAAGGGCTTCCATTTATTGTTGAAGTCTGGTTGTCGATTCGAGCCTAATTGAGATTTGGCGAGAACTGAATCGACGTAGGTGATACAAGTACGGTGCATCATCCCTGGCAAGTCTGACAACATTAGATATATGTCCGAATAATATCAGAAGACACTACATCGTTCAAAGGCTGTTTTGGCAATTTTATTGAAAAATTCAATTTTTGAGATGAGTTTAGTGATATTAAGATTGATCCCTATGGTTTTGTAAAATTGAAATCCGGTTATGAAGACGTAGCGTGCGAAAACTGTACGATTTACCTGAACTTCATCGTGTGTTCAGATGTCAAAGTGGATGACCAGTTTTACCCCTGTAATAGTTGTGAGTTCGAAATTATGGAAATTGCAGACTAAACCTGTTAAGAGTGGAACCTGCTAGCATAAACCCTTTTGACTGGAAGGTTCCGAAAGGCATGTTACGCCCTTTTATGACTACAAAATTTCCATGCATATCAGGTTTGTTTCTTTGTCTTTCTATATCTAGAGATCCATGTGTGTTTTGACACTTATTGCTTGTGCCATTTTTCTGAAATAGCAGTTGTTTTATATATATTTTTGCTCACTGTGCCATGTATTTACAATTCACTGACTTTTTTTTAGTGCGGATGAAAGCATGCAATACTCAGAATCTAGAAATTCGAAGCCTATTTCATATAGACATCGACCATTAAGTACTAAAGTCACGCATTAAGCAAAAATTTATCAAATTTGATGAGCAAATAGTTTGAATTTGAGAGAATATACTTTGCTTTATTATTTGATTTTCAGAATGTTCAAAATGATCGATATTACATACGTTTGTAAGCCATTTATATTGCTACAAATGAATATTGGTCTAGAAGATAGTTCGGCCCATATCTGGACATGTATACAATATATATTGCTTGGGAATAAATTTGCTTTAGTATTCTCATTTTATTTCTTCCTCTAAAATCAGGCTGGGGTTTCCATGTCTTAATTTTGATGCCGACCTCATCAAATCCAGCCGATTCTTCGATATTTGATGATAGAAAATAGAATCATGAGCTTAGATTTGCAGCTGGTTGCAGAGTTAGGTGCAAAACTCTCTTCGAAGAGGACTAAAGTATATTTTCCACTCTCAAGTTTGAGTTTTCTTGAAATTTGGATTGAACGTTTGAGTTGAGGTTTGGCTGGGCATTTATAGTGGTTTATTTGTGGATATCACGATTGTTTTATTGGATGGTGTTTGGTGTTATTATGACGCTTAATTTTTAGCTTCTTCGCGAATTTGTTGCATAAAGTTGGTTTAATAAAGGGATGTGGGTGACGAATATTTAGTTTTGTGAAAACACGAAGTTATATATATGTATATATGTATATATATATATATATATATATATATATTTATATATAATATCATTAACTGTAAATTTTTCTTCTGCTCTATTCCATATGTAAATGATACCGTGGGTAGAGCACTTGACTTTATCTGGTGGAATTTGCTTGATGGTGGTCGATATCGATCTTATAGGATGCAAGGTACTATGTAGTTTTAGTATATCTTATTTTAACTGCATGTACATGCATGCATCATTATTAAAGTGAATGCCATTAGCAGCTATTAACCAATATAACTATGAGTTGCACAATCTGATCTTTCATGAGATATATTTTTGTTTGAATTCTAGAACGCACCCAGCATACACTGAATTACAATTTATATTACAATTTAAACACACACACACACACACACACACACACACACACACACACACACACACACACACACACACATATATATATATATATATATATATATATATATATATATATATATATATATATATCGGTGTTCAGTCTGGAAATTTTAATGGCATATGATAGTCATATAACATGAACAACATTATGCACTAATGACTAGTAAGATTCGTTGGCTAAGGATTAAAAGTGGAAAATATACTAAATGATTTCTATCTTGTATGTACAAATAATTTTTACACTGACGCTGGATCACACGATCCTTACAGTACCATTTGATTCTTTTTAGTTTGTATACAATGCAAAATAGGCGCCAAGTTGGCGTAGGCTTTAAGTATGTTTTGCCTGCTAGTGTTTTTGAGTTTGGGATAGAGTCTTGATAAAGGTTTACAGTGGCGAACCTTCCCATACCTTCACAGTTTAGCTGTTCGAGGATAAATTTAAAGTTTAAACTATTTTAACAGATCAGAAATATTGACTTACCTAAATCTTTACATAAAATTAGGTCATCTGTTTTCCCGCCCGCTTGGCCTGCAAAGCTGCAGTTGTGGATAGCTCAAATTAATTTTAAAACAGGTCCAGCTCAAAAGATGTAAACAAAATTAATTTTAAAAACAGGTCCAGCTCGAATTAGGAATATTATCTTCATTTTATACTGGTTAAAATTGCATTTTGAATTCTTTTTGAAGCGTAACATTGCTAACCTAGAAAAAACAACTTACGGGCCATTAAAGAAAATGTAATTATAAATAGTGATTCATACCTTGACATATTTTGGAACACAGTAGGCTGTTTTCTTAATGTTTTTTAGAACGAAAAAAATTCTGTTCGCCATTCTTCTTTACTGAATACGTACTTTATACACGCCATTAATAACTGTAGTAAAAACATAAGCTTGCCTACTATTTTAGGCTATTTCCCGAAATTTGCTGATTCAATGATTGAACATGACAAAACTAGGAATTTTAGAAGGTTTTAACTGCTGCGTAATGCGATTATGATTATCAAATTGTACAAGTCATAAAACTATTTACTTACTTTGCTACTTGCTTATGAAGCACCTCAAGCGTTGTGGTTAATTATTAGTTGATCATGCTTTGCTCTTTCCATGATGCAACGTATCAATTAGAAACTTGTTGCATGCTGAGTTGATACAAGTGCACAAGGCTTTGTGCTATCTGTGAGTACGAATGGAGTCACCATTGAAATTAGCTTTATCTTGAAACAACAGATGTTATTATTACAGGAATGTGAGTAAACACATAAGCAAGTTAGTCTACTGTTCTTCATGCTAACTAAATACAAGCAAGTTAGTCCAATGTTCTTCATGCTAACTAAATACACGCATTGGAATTCAGCGAGCGTGTTTGAAATGTAGTTGCCTATTTTACAACTTTAAAACTAGACATTAAAAATAGGTAATGTATGATGAAAATTGGCATCCTGCAACATACACACATTTACGTTAGTCCTCAAAATATAAAACCCTGTTTATATAACACAATCTTGACGGTCAAAATCATTTAGTCAGTGGTGATAAGAGATGATGATTTAATAGTAAATATATATTAATAATGGTTATATGTTAACAATTTATAATCATTGATTTAATAAATCAATGAATTAGCTCATTCATGTGTGCATATATATCCCTGTCCCTTTTTTCTCTGTTTGTATGTGTTTTTTGTGTGTGGGGGGGGGGGAGGGGGGGAGGGGGTGGGCCGCCGACCTCATCAGTCTCTTCAAATCCAGCATGCTTGATGATAGAAAATAGAATCATGAGCTTAGATTTGCAGTTGGTTGCAGATTTAGGTGCCAAAACTCTCTTCGTAGAGGACTAAAGTAGTTCAGATTTGCTTTTTCAACATAAATATGATGAGAGAAGCTTAGATTTGACAACTTTGCTTCTCAGATCGGACTTCAATTAGATGTCATAAACATGATGAAATATGTGAGGGCTAGTGCCAAGATAATGGGTGCAAGTGGCGTGTTCATTGTTGGAAGGTATGTCCTTTCTAGTTTGAATTTTTCTTGAAATTTGGATTGATGGTTTGAGTTGAAGTTTGGGTGGGCGTTTATAGTGGTTTATTTGTGGATATCACGATTGTTTTATTGGATCGTGTTTCGTGTTACTATGACGTTTAATTTTGAGCTTCTTTGCGATTTTGTTCCATAAAGCTAGTTTGATAAAGGGATGGGTTCATAGCTTGTACATTTTTTTCCGCATATAAGCTAACATCTTTTTTTGCATTTCCCAAAGATTTGCAAGCATTTTTGGGCATACTTTGTGCTAGGCATCCATTCATCATTATGTCAATTTTATATGGAGTACTTCCAACATTAGATGTGTTAATGTTATGATACCCTTTTCGTGTTATTATGACGCTTAATTTTTAGCTTCTTTGCGAATTAGTTCCATAAAGCTGGTTTGATAAAGGGATGGGTTCATAGCTCGTACATCTTTTTCTGCATATAAGCTAACATTTTTTCTGCATTTCCCAAAGATTAGCAAGCATTTTTGGGCATACTTTGTCCTAGGCAATCATTCATCATTATGTCAATTTTGTATGGAGTACTTCCGACATTAGATGTGTTAATATTATGATACCCTTTTCCATGATTGACAGATAGATCATGGCTTTTAAGAAAAGTATAGAGGAACTACAAAAGCACTGTGTATTTATTTATGGTTTGAATCAAAGACTAAAACAACAAACGATGATTTTTTTGATTTGACAAACGAATGTTTGGTTATCATTCATGTTGATCAGTGGTACCTATGCACGTCTCATGGTATATATGTATGGCAGCCATTTGATTGGCCATTCACGTCCACTGCATGCATGTTCACATGGTGAATAAATAAGGATGTATCATAAATTAGTATAACCTATAGCTAGTACGGTTGATAATGACATAAATTAGGATGCATCGTATGATACCAGTCCACTGCATATTCGTCTTAATGTGCTTTTTGAACTATAGAGTACCAAGTTTGTAAGTTTATGTAGTAACTCATAGCACTAAGTTTGTGATCATCCATGTTGATTTGCTAGCAATTATGTAATATATGTATCTTGTCATATATATGCAGCTGGCGCCTATGTGACTGAGTAAAATTCAAGGCATACATATGGTGGCCCTTCACTATAATCTTCTCATTTAGTGGCCTGCACGTGTTGATGCCAACCCACACAAGGACAACCTGAAGCCATACTGTCTTATTTTTGTATCTACAAGGAGAAGGGGACTATCCTTTGTGACAACAATTGTTGATCCATAATGGAAAAGTTGGAAGGATGAAACCACATTGGAAGGGAATAAAGTTGCTGAAGATGGATTTGTTGTTGTCATGCTCATTAAGGTATTATTTCCCTTTATGAGTGAGAACTGTTATTAAACTTTAGTTCTTGCATTTTTTTTTTATAAAACTTAATTTTCGAAGCCGTGACTTAGTATGTAATTCGATGAAAATACAATTGCAAAGCTTTTCTTGCTACTCTTTTTTGATTTTCACAGTGGTAAGCGGTAGCTTCACATGCTATTCACGAGGAAAAGTACAAAATTGGTCATACAACTTTCAAAAATTGAACGCGGTGCTTAATAATGACCAATTTGGGTATGTGAAAACATGCACTGCACTACTAGTCAAAATAATGTGGCATTGTGAACACGGCTGGTCTACATTCCTCTTAGTTAACAATTTTATCCAAAACAATATGTGCCTGTGGTGGGATTGCATTCAGGTGCATTTCCCCCTTCCCCCTCTCAAATTTGGCAAGCAATGTGAAAAGCCTAAATTGCTCTTGTTCAATTATATTGAAGTTAGTATAATGTTTAAACATGATTACCATGGCCTGTAAATTAATATCTCAAATTTACAGGTGCAGTACTTTCAAAAGTGGACTATTTTGCGCCTCGCCATGGTTTCTGTACAAGGGACTTTATGTACTTAACTAGATAACATTTTGTTCTGTTGCAGTCGGCCTAAATTGCTATTCCACTTGATCCGCTTTGTTCTAATTCAGGTATGTAGACCTTTATTTCACTTGCATCAAATTAAAATAAATATATTAATGACGAGCAATTCTGTACCATATAAAAGTGTAGGTGAAGGATGGATGATTTGCTATCATGTTTTTTTTTGAACCAAAGAAACTGCAGTGTATACAAGTACATTCATATATATATATATATATATATATATATATATATGTGTGTGTGTGTGTGTGTGTATACAAGTACATTCATATATATATATATATGTGTGTGTGTGTGTGTGTGTGTGTGTGTGTATGTGTGTGTGTGTGTGTGTGTGTATGTATTAAAGGGAAAAAGTTCAAATGATTGATATTTCCGATACAAAGAAACATTACATTACACAGTAAAGTAATGCTTGATAGGTGAAACTAAAAATGAATCACCGGAATAGTAACTAAAAAAATAGTTGCTTCCAAGCATATAACTCCATGAAGCAATTTAAGTATTCCAATTGAAATAAATATATTGTAAAAAAGTGTAATTGCTTTGAGCTATTTTACTTTCCTGCAATATTTATCGAATTTGTACCGGTCACAGCGGAGTTCCTTCGACTTGGCATTCTTTAGATGGGCATGGGCGGCAAGTCTTGGCAATTTAAATGAGAATTACATAAACATATCAGATAATAATCTCAAAGTAGGGGAAGAAGCAACCCATAGGAAGCGTATCAAAAAATAGAATAAATCGTCACTGGCCGAGTTGCTTTAATGATCGCTGGATGCAGGGAGAACGGGACTACTGCATGAAATCTATTTTACAAGTGGGGTGAAACGTGATCAAAGGGAATAAAATGTTGAGGTTGCTATTGAATATGTGGTCGGTTGAAAAGGTGGAATGACGGTAATTGCTGTTGAAATTTCATGGAGCATGGGGTTGCTGTGTAAAGTGCTTGAAAATGCTGAGCTTGCACTGTGTACGTGAACCTTGTGGAAGAACAAGCGCAGATTATAGATGATGGATTTGGCATTTGATAGTGAAGCAATGTAGCAGCAGATATGGTGGCCAGTGACAGATCAAGTTGGCCATGTTTAATAAGGGAATCCAAATCTGATATTTATGGTTCATCAAAGGAATCCTTCTTTTGAAATGAGGTAGTATTTTTTCATTCATGATTACTTTATATCTATCTTTATATACTCCCTAAATAGATTAATTAAGATAATTGGATTTGTTGTTTGCAGACAACCCATTCTCTGAACTAACCGCATTTTGTGCCATTGCAAACAATGTGCCAAGCCTAAATTGCTCTGGCTTGTTAGTTAATATCTCAAATTTACAGGTTCGGTTTCAATATGATTACTCTGGCTTGTAAGTTAATATCTCAATTTTGCGAGCAATGTGATAAGCCTAAATTGCTCTGGTCCAGTTATATTAAAGTTAATATAATGTTTAAGCTTGATTACTCTAGCTTGTAAGTTAATATCTCAAATTTACATGTGCAGTTTCAAGAGCAGGCTATTTTTCGCTTTGCCATGGTTTCTGTACAAGGGACTTTATGCGTCGAACCAGAAAACAATTTGTTTTGGTGCAGTTAGCCTGAATTGCTATTCCATTTTATCCACTTTGTTCTAATTCAGGTATGTAGAGTTCTATTTCATTTGCAGTAAAATAAAATAAGTTAATTAACGAAGAGCATTTTGTAACAAGTTGCACATGAATGATGGATGATTTGCTATAGTGCTTTTTTGAACCAAAAAAAACTGCAGCGCACACACATACATACACATACACACACACACACACACACACACACACACACACATATATATATACACACACACACACACATGTGTGTGTGTGTATATATATATGTATGTATGTATGTATGTATAGACACACACACACACACACACATATGTATATATATTAAGGGGGGAAAAGGGCTAATGATTGACATTTCAGATAAAAAGAAACATCGCATTATAAAGTAAAGTAACGCTTTTAAGGTGAAACTGATAATGAAATACCGAAATGGTAACTAAGCGTGTAACTCCATGAAGTAATTTAAGTATTCAAATTGAAATAAATATATTCTGAAAAAGTGGAATCACTTTGAGCTATGTTACCTTCCTGCAATATTAGCCGAATTTGTACCGATCACTGGGAAATTCCTTCCGCTTGGCATTCTTTAGATGGGCATGGCCATGTCTTGGTTATTTGAATATGAATGATTACTGTTATTTAAACATAAACAATAATTATAGTTTATTGCAGTCTCAATTCGGGGTCCGCTCCTTTTTCCATTGAGGAACTGACTAATTTACCTTGGCATTGGCTTAATCGTGCAATTCTTATGTACACATGTGACACTGCCTCCTTTTGCATTGGTTTCGTTGAAATGCGAAAAATACACACACATGGGCACATGAAATTGTGGACGCAGTTTGTGTACGCGCACATGTACAAGAAATCATAGACATGGTTCGTATACCAATAAACAAAAACTGTGGAAAAATAGCTTATTTAACATCAGAATACAAAACAAAGTAAATATATGTGTGTGTCTTATATAAGTTTAGTAACCAATCACAATTACAGTTTGCATTTATCATACCGTGTTGCTTATCAATTTGATTAAAATTTTGTTGCAGTACAAGTACGTTTACCAATTATAAAAATGATCCTTTTTTGTTTGTTTTAGTAAGCAATTACGATTACAATTCAAGTTGTGTCAGCATAAGTTGATGTGAAAGGAAATCCAATATCCTTATTACTTGAAACTTCTCTTAAAAAACAAAGTTAGTTTATATCTCTGTTTTAGTACAACTATTTATGTTGCTTTATGACATACATTTTTCAGGACCTTTGATGAATCGAAAAAAAACCGCAACATGGCTGCCTTTAAACCGTGGCAATGTTGTAGATTGAACGTATGAGTTATATTTTTATATAGCGGTCATTTCACTTGGTTTCTTTAAGTTAAAAATAAAAACCACTGTGTTTTCAAGCCACTGGCCATTATTGTAGTAGATGGTTCAGACGAGTGATTGTTGAAGCATTGAAGGAAGAGGAAGCCTATTGATTTTTCAGTTTGGGTTGGTGATCGTTGAATCTGATTCTGGTCATGTAGTGTTGTAAATGGGAGGCACTATGATTTGATTTGGGTGGTGGTTGAATTTGGCAGACGATGCAGCAGTAAGGGGTTTGGTGGTGCTGATTTTGGGTTGTTATGAGGTGTATAGAGATGGTAGCAATTCTGGTCGTTGATCAGTGAATGCCGTGGGGAGATTTTGTTGTAGGCGAGGATGTTCAGGTGCAGGTGTGTATTTGCAGACGGTTGGTTCTGGGTCAGAGTGGAAGGTTGACTAAATATTTGGGCTGTTTTCAGGCTTACAAGGTTTTTGTAGCCAGTAAGCGATATATTCGGGCTGCTTTTAGGCTTACTGGGTTTCAGATTAACTGTTTGAAGGATGATGGTCAGGTGAGATTGATGTGCAAGAGTGCTTTTGTTTGAAGATGAGGAAAAGTTTGTTTAGTACGGGCTGAGATGGGTGCAGTTTTGGTTGAATTCGGGTGATCGTTTGAGATTGGCAGAGGTCTTTTTAGCGAATGGTGTAGCGGTTTGAGTTTCAGGTGTATGTGGAGATGGAATGTTGGAGTTTTGATGAGAAGGGAGAAGGGAAAAGGGGGTGGTGATTCTGATTTGCAAAGGAGGGGTTTTCTGTTCGAGTGGCTGTGGATTGTAAACAAAGAGGCATTTTTGTGATGGATCTGGGTTTTCTAGAGTTTCCATTTATTATTGAAGTCTATGACAGGGGTTGTCGATTCGAGCCTAATTGAGATTTGGCGAGAACTGAATCGACATAGGTGATACAAGTACGGTGCATCATCCATGGCAGGTCTAACAACATTAGATATATGTCCGAATAATATCAGAAGACACTACATCGTTCAAAGGCTGTTTTGGCAATTTTATTTAAAAATTCAATTTTTGAGATGAGTTTAGTGATATTAAGATTGATCCCTATGGTTGTGTAAAATTGAAATCCGGTTATGAAGACTTAGTGTGCGAAAACTGTACGATTTACCTTAACTTCGTCGTGTGTACATATGTCAAAGTGGATGACCAATTTAACCCCTGTAATAGCTGTGAGTTCGAAATTATGGAAATTGCAGACTAAACTAGTTTGATATGTTTAAACCTCAGCCTGTTGAGGCACCAATACCAACAACAATAAAGGATGAAATACTGTTAAGAGTGGAACCTGCTAGCATAAACCCTTTTGACTGGAAGGTTCCGATAGGCATGTTACGCCCTTTTATGACTACAAAATTTCCATGCATATCAGGTTTGTTTCTTTGTCTTTCTATATCTTAAAATCCGTGTGTGTTTTGACTCTTATTGCTTGTGCCATTTTTCTGAAATACGCAGTTGTTTTATTTGTTTATATGTATTTTTGCTCACTGTGCCATGTATATACAGTTCACTGACTTTTTTCTAGTGGGGATGAAAGCATGCAATACTCAGAATCTAGACATTCAAAGCCTATTTCATATAGAAATCGACCATTAAGTACTAAAGTCACGCATTAGGCAAAGAATTTATCAAATATGATAAGCAAATAGTTTGAATTTGAAAGAATATACTTTGCTTTATTATTTGATTTTCAGAATATTCAAAATGATTGATATTACATACGTTTGTAAGCCATTTATATTGCTACAAATGAATATTGGTCTAGAAGATAGTTTGGCCCATATCTGAACATGTATACCATATATATTGCTTGGGAATAAATTTGCTTGAGTATTCTCATTTTATTTCTTCCTCTGAAATCAGGCTGGGGTTTCCATGTCTTAATTTTGCCTCCGACCTCATCAAATCCATCCGATTCTTCAATATTTGGTGATAGAAAATAGAATCATTAGCTTAGATTTGCAGCTGGTTGCAGAGTTAGGTGCAAAACTGTCTTCGAAGAGGACTACTTCAGTTCAGATTTGCCTTTGTAGCATAAGTATGATGAGACAGGCTTAGATTTGACAACTTTGCTTCTCATATCGGACTTCAATTAACTGTCATAAACTTGATGATATGTGAGGGCTAGTGCCAAGATAATGGGTGCAAGTAGCTTGTTCATGGTTGGAAGGTATGTTCTCTCAAATTTAAGTTTTCTTGAAATTTGGATTGACAGTTTGAGTTGAGGTTTTAGTTTTGTGAAAACACGAAGTTTTTTATTTTATTTAATATAATCATTAATTGTAAATTTTTTGAGCACTTGACTTTATCTGGTGGAATTTTCTTGATGGTGGTAGATATTGATCTTATGGGATGCAAGGTACTATGTAGTTTTAGTATATCTTATTTTAACTGCATGTACATGCATGCATCATTATTAAAGTGAATGCTATTAGCAGGTATTAACCAATATAACTATGAGTTGCACAATCTGATCTTTCATAAGATGTATTTTTGTTTGAATTCTAGAACGCACCCAGCATACACTGAATTACAATTTATATTACTGGTTACGTATCATCTCCCTCCTCTCATTATATATGTGTATACATATATGTATGTATGTATGTATGTATGTATATATACATATATATCGGTATTCAGTCTGGAAATTTTAATGGCATATGAAGTCATATAACATGAACAACATTACGCACTAATGACTAGTAAGATTCGTTGGCTAAGGATTAAAAGTGGAAAATATACTAAATGATTTCTAGCTTGTATGTACAATTAATCATTACACTGATGGTGGATCACACGATCCTTACAGCACCATTTGATTCTTCTTAGTTTGTATACGATGCAAAATAGGCGCCAACTTGGCGTAGGCTTTAAGTATGTTTTACCAGCTAGTGTTTTTGAGTTTGCGATAGAGTCTTGATAATAATGGTTTATAGTGGCGAACCTTCCCATACCTTCACAGTTTAGCTTGTAATCTTATACATGAGTATCATCCTTTATATAAGAGTGCCAAATTCATTATGCTCATTTATGCTGTTCGAGGATAAATTTAAATCTTAAACTATTTTAACTGATCAGAAATATTGACTTTCCTAAATCTTTACCTAAAATCAGGTCATCTGTTTTCCCGCCAGCTTGGCCTGCTAAAGCTGCGGTTGTGGATAGCTCAAATTAATTTTAAAACAGGTCCGGCTAAAAAGATGTAAACAAAATTAATTTAAAACAGGTTCAGCTCGAATTAAGAATATTATCTTCGTTTTGATACTGGTTACGATTGCATTTTGAATTCATTTTGAAGCGTAACATTGCTAGCCTAGAAAAAACAACTTAGGGGCCATTAAAGAAAATGTAATTATAGATAGTGATTCATAGTTTCATACCTTGACATATTTTGGAACATAGTAGGCTGTTTTATTAATGTTTTTTAGAACGAAAAAAATTCTGTTCGCCATTCTTCTTTACTGAATGCGTACTTTATACACGCCATTAATAACTGTAGTAAAAACATAAGCTTGTCTACTATTTTAGGCTATTTTCCGAAATTTGCTGATTCAGTGATTGAACATGACAAAACTCGGAATTTTAGAAGGTTTTAACTGCTGCGTAATGCGATTATGATTATCAAATTGTACAAGTCATAAAACTATTTACTTACTTTGCTACTTGCTTATGAAGCACCTCAAGCATTGCTGCGTAATGCGATTATGATTATCAAATTGTACAAGTCATAAAACTATTTACTTACTTTGCTACTTGCTTATGAAGCACCTCAAGCATTGTAGTTAATTATTAGTTGATTATGTTTGCTCTTTCTATGATGCAATGTACAATTAGAAACTTGTTGCATGCTGAGTTGACACAAGTGCACAAGGCTTTGTGCTATCCGTGAGTACGAAAGGAGTCACCATTGAAATTAGCTTTATCTTGTAACAACGGATGTTATTATTACAGGAATGTGAGTGAACACTTCAGCAAGTTAGTCTACTGTTCTTCATGCTAACTAAATACAAGCAAGTTAGTCCAATTTTCTTCATGCTAACTAAATACAAGCATTGGAGTTCAGTGAGCATCTTTGAAATGTAGTTGTCTATTTTATAATTAGTGGTGATAAGCGATGATGATTTAATTGTCAATAAATATTAATAATGGTTATATGTCAACAATTTATAATCATTGATTTAATAAATCAATGAACTAGCTCATATGTACAATTTGTCTTCATGTGTGCATATATACCCCTGTCCCTTTTTTCTCTGTTTGTATGTGTGTGTAGTTTTTTTGTTTTTTTTTGGGGGGGGGGGGTGGTTGGGTGTTTGAATGTGAGTATGACGCAAAATATAAGATTCATATGTAATATTGTCTTTGTAAAATAAAGTTCATAGCTAGCAAATCAAAATGACCGATATTACATACGTTTGTAAGCCATTTGTAATGCTACGAAATGAATAATGGTCTAGGAGATAGTTCGGCCCATATCTGAACATGTATACAATATATATTGCTTGGGAATAAATCGGCTTTAGTGTTCTCATTTTATTTCTTGCCCTCAAATCAGGCTGAGGTTTCCATGTCTAAATTTTGCCGTCGACCTCATCAGTCTCTTCAAATCCAGCATACTTGATGATAGAAAATAGAATCATGAGCTTAGATTTGCTGCTGGTTGCAGAGTTAGGTGCAAAACTCAGATCAGACTTCGATTAGATGTCATAAACATGATGAAATATGTGAGGGCTAGTGCCAAGATAATGGGTGCAAGTAGCGTGTTCATGGTTGGAAGGTATGTCCTCTCTAGTTTGAATTTTTCTTGAAATTTGGATTGATAGTTTGAGTTGAGATTTGGGTGGGTGTTTATAGTGGTTTATTTGTGGATATAACGATTGGTTTATTGGATGGTGTTTCGTGTTATTATGACACTTAATTTTGAGCTTCTTTGCGAATTTGTTCCATAAAGCTGGTTTGATAAAGGGATGGGTTCATAGCTAGCTACTTGCTAATTGCATATAAGCTAACATCTTTTTCCGCATTTCCCAAAGATTAGCAAGCGTTTTTGGGCATACTTTGTGCTAGGCATCCATTCATCATTATGTCAATTTATATGGAGTACTTTCCAACATTATATGTGTTAACGTTATGATACCCTTTTCCATGATTGACAGATAGATCATGGCTTTTAAGAGAAGTATGGAGGAAGGTGTTTATAATGGTTTATTTGTGGATATCACTATTGGTTTATTGGATGGTGTTTCGTGTTATTATGACACTTAATTTTGAGCTTCTTTGCGAATTTGTTCCATAAAGCTGGTTTGATAAAGGGATGGGTTCATCGCTAGCTACTTGCTAATTGCATATAAGCTAACATCTTTTTCCGCATTTCCCAAAGATTAGCAAGCGTTTTTGGGCATACTTTGTGCTAGGCATCCATTCACCATTATGTCAATTTATATGGAGTACTTTCCAACATTATATGTGTTAACGTTATGATACCCTTTTCCATGATTGACAGATAGATCATGGCTTTTAAGAAAAGTATAGAGGAACTACAAAAGCACTGTGTATTTATTTATGGTTTGAATCAAAGACTAAAACGATTCTCATTTTATTTCTTCCCCTCAAATCAGGCTGAGGTTTCCATGTCTAAATTTTGCCGCTGACCTCATCAGTCTCTTCAAATCCAGCATACTTGATGATAGAAAATAGAATCGTGAGCTTAGATTTGCAGTTGGTTGCAGAGTTAGATGCAAAACTCTCTTCGTAGAGGACTAAAGTAGTTCAAATTTGCTTTTTTAGCATAAATATGATGAGAGAAGCTTAGATTTGACAACTTTGCTTCTCAGATCGGACTTCGGTTAGATTTCATAAACATGATGAAATTTGTGAGGGCTAGTGCCAAGATAATGGGTGCAAGTAGCGTGTTCATGGTTGGAAGGTATGTCCTCTCTAGTTTGAATTTTTCTTGAAATTTGGATTGATAGTTTGAGTTGAGGTTTGGGTGGGCGTTTATAGTGGTTTATTTGTGGATATCACGATTGTTTTATTGGATGGTGTTTCGTGTTATTATGACGTTTAGTTTTGAGCTTCTTTGCGAATTTGTTCCATAAAGCTGGTTTGATAAAGGGATGGGTTCATAGCTTGTACATCTTTTTCCGCATATAAGCTAACATCTTTTTCTGCATTTCCCAAAGATTTGCAAGCATTTTTGGGCATACTTTGTGCTAGGCATCCATTCATCATTATGTCAATTTTATATGGAGTACTTCCAACATTAGATGTGTTAATGTTATGATACCCTTTTCGTGTTATTATGACGCTTAATTTTGAGCTTTTTTGCGAATCTGTTCCATAAAGCTGGTTTGATGAAGGGATGAGTTCATAGCTTGTACATCTTTTTCCGCATATAAGCTTACATCTTTTTCCGCATTTCCCAAAGATTAGCAAGCATTTTTGGGCATACTTTGTGCTAGGCATCCATTCATCATTATGTCAATTTTATATGGAGTACTTCCAACATTAGATGTGTTAATGTTATAATACCCCTTTTCCATGATTGACAGATAGATCATGGCTTTTAATAAAAGCATAGAGGAACTACAAAAGCACTGTGTATTTATTTATGGTTTGAATCAAAGACCAAAAACACAAACGATGATTTTTTTTGATTTGACAGACGAATGTTTGGCTATCATTCATGTTGATTAGTGGTACCTATGCACGTCTCATGGTATATATGTATGTCAGCCATTTGATTGACCATTCGCGTCCACTGCATGCATGTATCACATGGTGAATAAACAAGGATGTATCATAAATTAGTATAACCTATAGCTAGTACGGTTGATGTTGACATAAATTAGGATGCACCGTATGATACCAATCCACTGCATATTCGTCTTTAGGTGCTTTTTGAACTACAGAGTAGCAAGTTTGTAAGTTTATGTAGTAACTCATAGCACTAAGTTTGTGATCATCCATGTTGATTTGCTAGCAATTATGCAATATATGTATCTTGTCATATATATGCAGCTGGCGGCTATGTGACTGTGTAAAATTCAATGCATACATATGGTGGCCCTTCACTATAATCATCTCATTTAGTTGCCTGCACGTGTTGATGCCAACCGACACAAGGAAACCTGAAGCCATACTGTCTTACTTTTGTATCTACAAGGAGAAGGGGACTATCCTTTGGGACAACAATTGTTGATCCATAATGGAAAAGTTGGAAGGATGAAACCACATTGGAAGGGAGTAAAGTTGCTGAAGACGGATTTCTTGTTGTCATGCTCATTAAGGTATTATTTCCCTTTATGAGTGGGAACTGTTATTAAACTTTAGTTCTTGCATTTTTTATTTATTTATAAAAGTTAATTTTCGAAGGCATAACTTAGCATGTAATTTGATGAAAATAGAATTGCAAAGCACAAAATTGGTCATACAACTTTAAAAAATTGAACGCGGTGCTTAATAATGACCAGTTTGAGTATGTGAAAACATGCACTGCACTACTAGTCAAAATAATGTGGCATTGTGAACACGGCTAGTCTACATTCCTCTTAGTTAACAATTTTATCCAAAACAATATGTGCCTGTGGTGGGATTGCATTCAGGTGCATTTCCCCCTTCCCCCCTCTCAAATTTGGCAAGCAATGTGAAAAGCCTAAATTGCTCTTGTTCAATTATATTGAAGTTCGTATAATGTTTAAACATGATTACCAAGGCCTGTAAGTTAATATCTCAAATTTACAGGTGCACTACTTTCAAAAGCGGACTATTTTGCGCCTCACCATGCCATGGTTTCTGTACAAGGGACTTTATGTGCTTAACTAGATAACATTTTGTTCTGGTGCAGTCGGCCTAAATTGCTACTCCACTTGATCTTCTTTGTTCTAATTCAGGTATGTAGACCTCTATTTCACTTGCATCAAATTAAAATAAATATATTAATGACGAGCTATTCTGTACCATATAACAAGTGCAGGTGAAGGATGGATGATTTGCTATCATGTTTTTTTTTTTGAACCAAAGAAACTGCAGTGTATACATGTACATTCATATATGGGGGTGGCTATTTGAACACAAAATTAGACACAAAGAGAGAGACACAGAGCCTCAACCGTTGTATCTTTTTGTCTTTGTATGGACATGCGTGATTCATGGGGTGATCCAATGGTGCAAAAAAATTGTGTCACCATTTGTGTCAAAATTTTGTATCTCTATAGAATTTCCCTTCATATATTCATATATATATATATATATATATATATATACATACATATATACATATATACATATATATATATACATATATATAAGGGAAAAAAGGCAAATGATTGATATTTCCGATGCAAAGAAACATTACATTATACAGTAAAGTAATGCTTGCTAGGTGAAACTAAAAATGAAACACCGGAATAGTAACTAAAAAAATAGTTGCTTCCAAATATATTCTAAAAAAGTGTAATTGCTTTGATCTATTTTACCTTCCTGCAATATTAACCGAATTTGTACTGGTCACAGCGGAGTTCCTTCCACTTGGCATTCTTTAGATGGGCATGGGCGGCAAGTCTTGGGAATTTAAAAAAGAATTACATAAAAGTATCAGATAATTATATTGAAGTTCGTATAATGTTTAAACATGATTACCATGGCCTGTAAGTTAATATCTCAAATTTACAGGTGCACTACTTTCAAAAGCGGACTATTTTGTGCCTCGCCATGCCATGGTTTTTGCACGAGGGACTTTATGTGCTTAACTAGATAACATTTTGTTCTGGTGCAGTCGGCCTAAATTGCTACTCCACTTGATCTGCTTTGTTTTAATTCAGGTATGTAGACCTCTATTTCACTTGCATCAAATTAAAATAAATATATTAATGACGAGCAATTATGTACCATATAACAAGTGCAGGCGAAGGGTGGATGATTTGCTATCTTGTTTTTTTTTTTGAAGCAAAGAAACTGCAGTGTATACATGTGCATTCATATATAGGGGGGGGGGGGGCTATTTGAACACAAAATTAGACACAAAGAGAAAGACACAGAGCCTCAACCGTTGTATCTTTTTGTCTTTATATGGACATGTGTGATTCATGGAGTGATCCAATGGTGCAAAAAAATTGTGTTACCATTTGTGTCTCTATAGAATTTCCCTTCATATATATATTAAAGGGAAAAAGGGCAAATGATTGATATTTCCGATGCAAAGAAACATTACATTATACAGTAAAGTAATGCTTGCTATGTGGATACCCCGTGCCGAAGGCTCCCGTACTGAAGCGTGAGGCTTTCCGGGCTCTGGGGGTGGTCGATTAGCGCGTGCAGCCTTTCCCTCACATTATGTGAAGAGGCCGGGGCTCGAACCTGTGTGCTCCAGATTACCAGCCTGGTAACCTTACCGTTTGCGTCAGACACCACCTTAAAGTAATGCTTGCTAGGTGAAACTAAAAATGAAACACCGGAATAGTAACTAAAAAAATAGTTGCTTCCAAGCATATAACTCCATGAAGTAATTTAAGTATTCAAATTGAAATAAATATATTCTAAAAAAGTGTAATTGCTTTGAGCTATTTTACCTCCTGCAATATTAACCGAATTTGTACTGGTCACAGCGGAGTTCCTTCCACTTGGCATTCTTTAGATGGGCATTGGCGGCAAGTCTTGGCAATTTAAAAAAGAATTACATAAATGTATCAGATAATTATCTCAAAGTATGTCAAAAGAAACAGCAGGAGTGTTATACTAAAAAAATTCTGTGGGGGTAAGAAGCAATCTATAGGAAGCGTGTCAAAAAATAAAATAAATCGTCACTGGCCAAGTTGCTTTAATGATCGCTGGATGCAGGGAGAACGGACTACTGCATGAAATCTATTTAACAAGTGGGGTTAAACGTGATCAAAGGGAATAAAATGTTGAGGTTGCTATTGAATATGTGGCCTGTTGAAAAGGTGGAATGACCGTTATTTCTGTTGAAATTTCATGGAGCATGGAGTTGCTGTGTAAAGTGCTTGAAAATGCTGAGCTTGCATAGTGTACGTGAACCTTGTGGAAGAAAAAGTGCAGATTATAGATGATGGATTTGGCATTTGATAGTGAAGCAATGTGGCAGCAGATATGGTGGCAAGTGACAGATCTAGTTGACCATGTTTAGTAAGGGAATTCAATTATAAAAGCTACTGTGATATACAGATGTTAGCCATGTTTAATTGTCATAAGATCAACGTAAGCTCATATTTATGGTTCATCAAAGGAATCCTTCTTTTCAAATGAGGTAGTAATTTTTCATTCATGATTAATCTATCTTTATATACTCCCTAATTAGATTAATTAAGATAATTGGATTTGTTGTTTACAGACAACCCGTTCTCTGAACTAACCGCATTTTGTGCCGTTGCAAGCAATGTGCCAAGCCTAAATTGCTCTAGCTTGTTAGTTAATATATCAAATTTACAGGTTCGCTTTCAATATGATTACTCTGGTTTCAATATGATTACTCTGGTTTCATATTTATGGTTTCAATATATATGTACATACACACACACAAACACACACACACACACACACACACACACACACACATATATATATATATATGTATATGTATATATAGACACACACACACACACATAAAGGGGAAAAGGACCAATGATTGACGTTTCAGATAAAAAGAAACATCACATTATACAGTAAAGTAATGCTTTCTAGGTGAAACTGAAAATGAAATACCGAAATTGTAACTTAGCATATAACTCCATGAAGTAATTTAAGTATTCAAATTGAAATAAATATATTCTAAAAAAGTGGAATCAGTTTGAGCTATTTTACCTTCCTGCAATATTAGCCGAATTTGTACCGATCACTGGGGAATTCTTTCCACTTAGCATCTTTAGATGGGCATGGCTATGTCTTGGTGATTTAAATATGAATGATTACTGTAATTTAAACATAAACAATAATTATAGTCTATTGCAGTATCAATTCGGGGTCCGCTCCTGTTTTCATAGAGGAACTGACTAAATTACCTTGGCATTGGCATAATCATGCAATTCTTATGTGCACATGTGACACCGCCTCTTTATACATTGGTTTCGTTTAAATGAGAAAAATACACACACAGGGCACATGAAATTATGACACAGTTTGTGTACGCACACATGTACAAGAAATCATAGACATGGTTCGTATACCAGTAAACAAAAACTGTGGTAAAATAGCTTATTTAACATCAGAATACAAAACAAAGTAAATATTTGTGTGTCTTATATAATTTTAGTAACCAATTACAATTACAGTTTGCATTTATCATACCGTGTTGCTTATGTATATGATTAAAGTTTTGTTGCAGTACAAGTACGTTTACCAATTATAAATATGATTCTTTTTTTGTTTGTTTGAAGATGAGAAAAAGTTTGTTTAGTACAGGCTGAGATGGGTGCAGTTTTGGTTGAATTTAGGTGACCGTTTGAGATTGGCAGAGGTCTTTTTAGCGAATGGTGTAGCGGTTTTGAGTTTTAGCTGTATGTGGAGATGGAATGTTGGAGTTTTGATGGGAAGGGAGAAGGGGGTGATTTTGATTTGCAAAGGAGGGGTTTTCTGATCGAGTGGCTGTGGATGGTAAACGAAGAGACATTTTTGTGACGGATCTGGGTTTTCAAGAGCTTCCATTTATTGTTGAAGTCTATGACAGGGGTTGTCGATTCGAGCCTAATTGAGATTTGGTGAGAACTGAATCGACGTAGGTTATACAAGTACGGTGCATCATCCGTGGCAAGTCTGACAACATTAGATATATGTCCGAATAATATCAGAAGGCACTACATCGTTCAAAGGCTATGTTGGCAATTTTGTTGAAAAATTCATTTTTTGAGATGAGTTTAGTGATATTAAGATTGATCCCTATAGTTTTGTAAAATTGAAATCCGGTTATGAAGACGTAGTGTGCGAAAACTGTACGATTTACCTGAACTTCATCGTGTGTTCAGATGTCAAAGTGGATGACCAGTTTAACCCCTGTAATAGCTGTGAGTTCGAAATTATGGAAATTGCAGACTAAACTAGTTTGATATGTTTAAACCTCAGCCTGTTGAGGCACCAATACCAACAACAAAAAAGGATGAAATACTGTTAAGAGTGGAATCTGCTAGCATAAACCCTTTTGACTGGAAGATTCCGAAAGGCATGTTACGCCCTTTTATGACTACAAAATTTCCATGCATATCTGGTTTGTTTCTTTGTCTTTCTATATCTAGAGATCCATGTGTGTTTTGACACTTATTGCTTGTGCCATTTTTCTGAAATAGCAGTTATTTTATATGTATTTTTGCTCACTGTGCCATGTATTTACAATTCACTGATTTTTTTTTTAGTGGGGATGAAAGCATGCAATACTCAGAATCTAGAAATTCAAAGCCTATTTCATATAGACATCGACCATCAAGTGCTAAAGTCACGCATTAAGCAAAAAAATTATCAAATTTGATGAGCAAATAGTTTGAATTTGAGAGAATATACTTTGCTTTATTATTTGATTTTCAGAATGTTCAGAATGATCGATATTTCATATGTTTGTAAGCCATTTATTATGCTACAAATGAATATTGGTCTAGAAGATAGTTCGGCCCATATCTGGACATGTATACAATATATATTGCTTGGGAATAAATTTGCTTTAGTATTCTCATTTTATTTCTTCCTCTCAAATCAGGCTGGGGTTTCCATGTATGTCTTAATTTTGACGCCGACCTCATCAAATCCAGCCGATTCTTCAATATTTGATGATAGAAAATAGAATCATGAGCTTAGATTTGAAGCTGGTTGCAGAGTTAGGTGCAAAACTCTCTTCGAAGAGGACTAAAGTAGTTCAGATTTCCCTTTGTAGCATAAATATGATGAGACAGGCTTAGATTTGACAACTTTCCTTCTCATATCGGACTTCGATTAACTGTCATCAACTTGATGATATATGTGAGGGCTAGTGCCAAGATAATGGGTGCAAGTAGCTTGTTCATGGTTGGAAGGTATGTCCTCTCAAGTTTGAGTTTTCTTGAAATTTGGATTGAAAGTTTGAGTTGAGGTTTGGCTGGGCATTTATAGTGGTTTATTTGTGGATATCGCGATTGTTTTATTGGATGGTGTTTGGTGTTATTATGACGCTTAATTTTTTAGCTTCTTCGCGAATTTGTTGCATAAAGTTGGTTTAATAAAGGGATGTGGGTGACGAATATTTAGTTTCGTGAAAACACGAAGTTATATATATATATATATATATATATATATATATATA
The DNA here is from genome assembly GCA_030737875.1 of Allium sativum. Classification (NCBI taxonomy): domain Eukaryota; kingdom Viridiplantae; phylum Streptophyta; class Magnoliopsida; order Asparagales; family Amaryllidaceae; genus Allium; species Allium sativum. The sequence goes on from CM060920.1 coordinate 348,964,924, forward strand.
TATATATAAAATCATTAATTGTAAAATTTTCTTCTGCTCTATTCCAGATGTAAATGATACCATGGGTAGAGCACTTGACTTTATTTGGTGGAATTTGCTTGATGGTGGTCGATATTGATCTTAATAGGATGCAAGGTACTATGTAGTTTTAGTATATCTTATTTTAACTGCATGTACATGCATGCATCATTATTAAAGTGAATGCCATTAGCAGCTATTAACCAATATAACTATGAGTTGCACAATCTGATCTTTCATGAGATATATTTTTGTTTGAATTCTAGAACGCACCCAGCATACACTGAATTACAATTTAAACACACACACACACACACACACACACACACACACACACACACACACACATATATATATATATATATATATATATATATATATATATATATATCGGTGTTCAGTCTGGAAATTTTAATGGCATATGATAGTCATATAACATGAGCAACATTATGCACTAATGACTAGTAAGATTCGTTGGCTAAGGATTAAAAGTGGAAAATATACTAAATGATTTCTATCTTGTATGTACAATTAATTATTACACCGACGCTGGGTCACACGATCCTTACAACACCATTTGATTCTTTTTAGTTTGTATACGATGCAAAATAGGCGCCAAGTTGGCGTAGGCTTTAAGTATGTTTTACCTGCTAGTGTTTTTGAGTTTGGGATAGAGTCTTGATAAAGGTTTACAGTGGCGAACTTTCCCATACCTTCACAGTTTAGCTGTTGGAGGATAAATTTAAAGTTTAAACTATTTTAACTGATCAGAAATATCGACTTACCTAAATCTTTACATAAAATTAGGTCATCTGTTTTCCCGCCTGCTTGGCCTGCATAGCTGCAGTTGTGGATAGCTCAAATTAAATTTAAAACAGGTCCAGCTCAAAAGATGTAAACAAAATTAATTTTAAAAACTGGTCCAGCTCGAATTAGGAATATTATCTTCATTTTATACTGGTTAAAATTGCATTTTGAATTCTTTTTGAAGCGTAACATTGCTAACCTAGAAAAAACAACTTAGGGGCCATTAATGAAAATGTAATTATAAATAGTGATTCATACCTTGACATATTTTGGAACATAGTAGGCTGTTTTCTTAATGTTTTTTAGAACGAAAAAAATTCTGTTTGCCATTCTTCTTTACTGAATACGTACTTTATACATGCCATTAATAACTGTAGTAAAAACATAAGTTTGCCTACTATTTTAGGCTATTTCCCAAAATTTGTTGATTCAATGATTGAACATGACAAAACTAGGAATTTTAGAAGGTTTTAACTGCTGCGTAATGCGATTATGATTATCAAATTGTCATAAAACTATTTACTTACTTTGCTACTTGCTTCACAAGCACCTCAAGCGTTGTTGTTAATTATTAGTTGATCATGCTTTGCTCTTTCCATGATGCAGCGTATCAATTAGAAACTTGTTGCATGCTGAGTTGATACAAGTCCACAAGGCTTTGTGCTATCCGTGAGTACAAATGGAGTCACCATTGAAATTAGCTTTATCTTGAAACAACAGATGTTATTATTACAGGAATGTGAGTAAACACATAAGCAAGTTAGTCTACTGTTCTTCATGCTAATTAAATACAAGCAAGTTAGTCCAATGTTCTTCATGCTAACTAAATACAAGCATTGGAATTCAGTGAGCATGTTTGAAATGTAGTCTATTTTACAACTTAAAAACTAGACATTAAAAATAGGTAATGTATGATGAAAATTGGCATCCTGCACCATACACACATTTACGTTAGTCCTCAAAATATAAAACCCTGTTTATAACACAATCTTGACGGTCTAACTCATTTAGTCAGTGGTGATAAGAGATGATGATTTAATAGTAAATATATATTAATAATGGTTATATGTCAACAATTTATAATCATTGATTTAATAAATCAATGAATTATCTCATATGTACAATTTGTCTTCATGTGTGCATATATACCCCTGTCCCTTTTTTCTCTGTTTGTATGTGTTTTTTTGTGTGTGTGTGTGGGGGGGAGGGGTGGGTGGGTGGGTGTTTGAATGTGTGTATGAACGCGAAACATAAGACTCATATATAATATTGTCTTTGCAAAATAAAGTTCATAGCTAGCAAATCAAAATGATCGATATTACATACGTTTGTAAGCCATTTATAATGCTACAAATGAATCATGGTCTAGGAGATAGTTCGGCCCATATCTGAACATGTGTACAATATATATTGCTTGGGAATAAATCAGCTTTAGTGTTCTCATTTTATTTCTTCCCCTCAAATCAGGCTGAGGTTTCCATGTCTAAATTTTGCCGCCGACCTCATCAGTCTCTTCAAATCCAGCATGCTTGATGATAGAAAATAGAATCGTGAGCTTAGATTTGCAGTTGGTTGCAGATTTAGGTGCAAAATTCTCTTCGTAGAGGACTAAAGTAGTTCAGATTTGCTTTTTCAGCATAAATATGATGAGAGAAGCTTAGATTTGACAACTTTGCTTCTCAGATCGGACTACGATTAGATGTCATAAACATGATGAAATATGTGAGGGCTAGGGCCAAGATAATGGGTGCAAGTGGGGCGTGTTCATGGTTGGAAGGTATGTCCTCTCTAGTTTGAATTTTTCTTGAAATTTGGATTGATAGTTTGAGTTGAGGTTTGGGTGGGCGTTTATAGTGGTTTATTTGTGGATATCACGATTGTTTTATTGGATGGTGTTTCGTGTTATTATGACGTTTAGTTTTGAGCTTCTTTGCGAATGTGTTCCATAAAGCTGGTTTGATTAAGGGATGGGTTCATAGCTTGTACATCTTTTTCCGCATATAAGCTAACATCTTTTTCCGCATTTCCCAAAGATTTGCAAGCACTTTTGGGCATACTTTGTGCTGGGCATCCATTCATCATTATGTCTATTTTATATGGAGTACTTCCAACATTAGATGTGTTAATGTTATGATACCCTTTTCGTGTTATTATCACGCTTAATTTTGAGCTTCTTTGCGAATTTGTTCCATAAAGCTGGTTTGATAAAGGGATGGGTTCATAGCTTGTACATCTTTTTCCTCATATAAGCTATAACGATGATTTTTTTTGATTTGACAAACGAATGTTTGGTTATTATCATCCATGTTGATTAGTGGTACCTATGCACGTCTCATGGTATATATGTTTGGCAGCCAATTTGATTGACCATTCACGTCCACTGCATGCATGTATCACATGGTGAATAAATAAGGATGTATCATAAATTAGTATTACCTATAGCTAGTACGGTTGATAAAGAAATAAATTAGGATGCATCGTATGATACCAATCCACTGCATTCCTCTTAAGGTGCTTTTTGAACTACAGAGTACCAAGTTTGTAAGTTTATGTAGTAACTCATAGCACTAAGTTTGTGATGCTTGCAATTATGTAATATACGTATCTTGTCATATATATGCAGCTAGCGGCTATGTGGCTTAGTAAAATTCAATGCATACATATGGTGGCCCTTCACTATAATCATCTCATTTAGTTGCCATGTACGTGTTGATGCCAACCGACACAAGGACAACCTGAAGCCATACTGTCTTATTTTTGTATCTACAAGGAGAAGGGACTATCCTTTGGGACAACAATTGTTGATCCATAATGGAAAGTTGGAAGGATGAAACCACATTGGAAGGGAATAAAGTTGCTGAAGATGGATTTCTTGTTGTCATGCTCATTAAGGTATTATTTCCCTTTGTGAGTGAGAACTGTTATTAAACTTTAATTCTTGCAATTTTTTTTTAATAGAAGTTAATTTTCGAAGCCGTGACTTAGTATGTAATTTGATGAAAATAGAATTGCAAAGCTTTTGTTGCTACTCTTTTTTGATTTTCACAGTGGTAAGCGGTAGCTTCACATGATATTCAAGAGGAAAAGCACTAAATTGGTCAAACAACTTTAAAAAAATTGAACGCGGTGCTTAATAATGACCAATTTGGGTATGTGAAAACATGCACTGCACTATTAATCAAAATAATGAGGCATTGTGAACACGGTTGGTCTACATTCCTCTTAGTTAACAATTTTATCCAAAACAATATGTGCCTGTGGTGGGACTGCATTCAGGTGCATTTCCCCCTTCCCCCCTCTCAAATTTGGCAAGCAATGTGAAAAGCCTAAATTGCTCTTGTTCAATTATATTGAAGTTAGTATAATGTTTAAACATGATTACCATGGCCTGTAAGTTAATATCTCAAATTTACAGGTGCACTACTTTCAAAAGCGGACTATTTTGCGCCTCGCCATGGTTTCTGTACAAGGGACTTTATGTGCTTAACTAGATAACATTTTGTTCTGGTGCAGTCGGCCTAAATTGCTACTCCGCTTGATCCGCCTTGTTCTAATTCAGGTATGTAGACCTTATTTCACTTGCATCAAATTAAAATAAATAAATAAATGGGACTGTGTGCTGGAAATCAGGGGAAACAACCCATAGGAAGCGTATCAAAAAATAGAATAAATCGTCACTGGCCAAGTGGCTTTAGTGATCGTTGGATGCAGGGAGAACGGGACTACTGCATGAAATCTATTTAACAAGTGGGGTGAAACGTGATCAAAGGGAATAAAATGTTGAGGTTGCTATTGAATATGTGGCCGGTTGAAAAGGTGGAATGACTGTAATTGCTGTTGAAATTTCATGGAGCATGGAGTTGCTGTGTAAAGTGCTTGAAAATGCTGAGCTTGCACCGTGTACGTGAACCTTGTGGAAGAACAAGTGCAGATTATAGATGATGGATTTGGCATGTGATAGTGAAGCAATGTGGCAGCAGATATGGTGGCAAGTGACAGATCAAGTTGGCCATTTTAATAAGGGAATCCAATGATAAAAGCTACTGTGATATTCAGATGTTAGTCATGTTTAATTGCCATAAGATCAACGTAATCTGATATTTATGGTTCATCAACGGAATCCTTCTTTTGAAATGAGGTAGTAATTTTTCATTCATGATTATTTTATATCTATCTTTATATACTCCCTAAATAGATTAATTAAGATAATTGGATTTGTTTTTTGCAGACAAGCCCGTTCTCTGAACTAACCGCTCTTTGTGCCGTTGCAAGCAATGTGCCAAGCCTAAATTGCTCTGGCTTGTTAGTTAATATCTCAAATTTACAGGTTCGGTTTCAATATGATTACTCTGGCTTGTAAGTTAATATCTCAAATTTACAGGTGCAGTTTCAAGAGCAGGCTATTTTTCGCTTTGCCATGGTTTCTGTACAAGGGACTTTATGCGTCGAACCAGATAACAATTTGTTTTGGTGCAGTCGGCCTGAATTGCTATTCCATTTTATCCACTTTGTTCTAATTCAGGTATGTAGAGTTCTATTTCATTTGCAGTAAAATAAAAAAAAAGTTAATTAATGAAGAGCATTTTGTAACAAGTGCACGTGAAGGATGGATGATTTTCTATCATGCTTTTTTGAACCAAAAAAAAACTGTAGCGCACACACATGCGCGCACACACGCACACACACAAACACACATACATACCTACATACATACATACATACATACATATATAGACACACACACATATATGTATATATATTAAGGTGGGAAAGGACTAATGATTGACATTTCAGATAAAAAGAAACATCGCATTATACAGTAAAGTAATGCTTTCTAGGTGAAACTAAAAATGAAATACCGAAATATTAACTAAGCGTGTAACTCCCTGAAGTAATTTAAGTATTCAAATTCAAATTAATATATTCTAAAAAAGTGGAATCACTTTGAGCTATGTTACCTTCCTGCAATATTAGCCGAATTTGTACCGACCACTGGGGAATTCTTTCCACTTGGCATTCTTTAGATGGGCATGGCTATGTCTTGGTGATTTAAATATGAATGATTACTGTAATTTAAACATAAACCATAATTATAGTTTATTGCAGTATCAATTCGGGGTCCGCTCCTGTTTCCATAGAGGAACTGACTAAATTACATTGGCATTGGCTTAATCATGCAATTCTTATGTACACATGTGACACCGCCTCTTTATACATTGGTTTCGTTGAAATGAGAAAAATACACACACATGCACATGAAATTATAGACACAGTTTGTGTACGCACCCATGTACAAGAAATCATAGACATGGTTCATATACCAGTAATAAAAAACTGTGGAAAAATATATATGTGTGTCTTATATAATTTTAGTAACCAATTACAATTACAGTTTGCATTTAACATACCGTGTTGCTTATGTATATATGATTAAAGTTTTGTTGCAGTACAAGTACGTTTACCAATTATAAATATGATTCTTTTTTGTTTGTTTTAGTAAGCAGTTACGATTACAATTCAAGTTGTGCCAACATAAGTTGATGTGAAAGGAAATCCAATATCGCTGTTTTAGTACAACTATTTATGTTGCTTTACGACATACATTTTTCTGGACCTTTGATGAATCGAAAAAATATCGCAGCATGGCTGCCTTTAAACCGTGACAATGTTGTAGATTGAATGTATGCGTTATATTTTTATATAGCGGTCATTTCACTTGGTTTCTTTAAGTTAAAAATTAAAACCAATGTGTTTTCAAGCTACTGGCCATTATTGTAGGAGATGGTACAGACGAGTGATTGTTGAAGCATTGCAGGAAGAGGAAGCCTATTGATTTTTGAGTTTGGGTTGGTGATCGTTGAATATGATTCTGGTCATGTACTGTTTGTAAATGGGAGGCACTATGATTTGATTTGGGTGTTGGTTGAATTTGGCTGACAATGCAGCGGTAAGGGGTTTGGTGGTGCTGATTTTGGGTGGTTATGAGGTGTATAGAGATGGTAGCTATTCTGGTCGCTGATCAGTGAATGTCGTGGGGAGATTTTGTTGTAGGCGAGGATGTTCAGTTGCAGGTGTGTATTTGCAGACGGTTGGTTCTGGGTCAAAGTGGAAGGTTGACTAATGGTTATATGAAGTGGAGCAGGGGTTTTTGTAGCCAGTAAGCGATATATTTGGGTTGCTTTCAGGCTTACAGGGTTTCAGATTAATTGTTTGTAGGATGATGGTTAGGTGAGATTGATGTGCAAGGGTGCTTTTGATTGAAGATGAGGAAAAGTTTGTTTAGTACAGGCTGAGATGGGTGCAGTTTTGGTTAAATTCGGGTGATCGTTTGAGATTGGCAGAGGCCTTTTTAGCGAGTGGTGTAGCGGTTTTGAGTTTCAGGCGCATGTGGAGATGGAATGTTGGAGTTTTGATGAGAAGGGAGATGGGGGTGATTTTGATTTGCAAAGGAGGGGTTTTCTGATCGAGTGGCTGTGGAACCTGTTAAGAGTGGAACCTGCTAGCATAAACCCTTTTGACTGGAAGGTTCCGAAAGGCATGTTACGCCCTTTTATGACTACAAAATTTCCATGCATATCAGGTTTGTTTCTTTGTCTTTCTATATCTAGAGATCCATGTGTGTTTTGACACTTATTGCTTGTGCCATTTTTCTGAAATAGCAGTTGTTTTATATATATTTTTGCTCACTGTGCCATGTATTTACAATTCACTGACTCTTTTTTAGTGCGGATGAAAGCATGCAATACTCAGAATCTAGAAATTCGAAGCCTATTTCATATAGACATCGACCATTAAGTACTAAAGTCACGCATTAAGCAAAAATTTATCAAATTTGATGAGCAAATAGTTTGAATTTGAGAGAATATACTTTGCTTTATTATTTGATTTTCAGAATGTTCAAAATGATTGATATTACATACGTTTGTACGCCATTTATTATGCTACAAATGAATATTGGTCTAGAAGATAGTTCGGCCCATATCTGGACATGTATACAATATATATTGCTTGGGAATAAATTTGCTTTAGTATTCTCATTTTATTTCTTCCTCTCAAATCAGGCTGGGGTTTCCATGTCTTAATTTTGATGCCGACCTCATCAAATCCAGCCGATTCTTCGATATTTGATGATAGAAAATAGAATCATGAGCTTAGATTTGCAGCTGGTTGCAGAGTTAGGTGCAAAACTCTCTTCGAGGAGGACTAAAGTAGTTCAGATTTGCCTTTGTAGCATAAATATGATGAGACAGGCTTTAGATTTGACAACTTTTCTTCTCATATCGAACTTCGATTAACTGTCATAAACTTGATGATATATGTGAGGGCTAGTGCCAAGATAATGGGTGCAAGTAGCTTGTTCATGGTTGGAAGGTATGTCCTCTCAAGTTTGAGTTTTCTTGAAATTTGGATTGAACGTTTGAGTTGAGGTTTGGCTGGGCATTTATAGTGGTTTATTTGTGGATATCACGATTGTTTTATTGGATGGTGTTTGGTGTTATGATGACGCTTAAGTTTTAGCTTCTTCGCGAATTTGTTGCATAAAGTTGGTTTAATAAAGGGATGTGGGTGACGAATATTTAGTTTTGTGAAAACACGAGGTTATATATATATATATATATATATATATATATATATATATATATATGTATATATATATATTTAATCATTAATTGTAAATTTTTCTTCTGTTCTATTCCATATGTAAATGATACCATGGGTAGAGCACTTGACTTTATCTGGTGGAATTTGCTTGATGGTGGTCGATATCGATCTTATAGGATGCAAGGTACTATGTAGTTTTAGTATATCTTATTTTAACTGCATGTACATGCATGCATCATTATTAAAGTGAATGCCATTATCAGCTATTAACCAATATAACTATGAGTTGCACAATCTGATCTTTCATGAGATATATTTTTGTTTGAATTCTAGAACGCACCCAGCATACACTGAATTACAATTTATATTACAATATAAACACACACACACACACACACATATACATATACATATATATATATATATATATATATATATATATATATATATCGGTGTTCAGTCTGGAAATTTTAATGGCATATGATAGTCATATAACATGAACAACATTATGCACTAATGACTAGTAAGATTCGTTGGCTAAGGATTAAAAGTGGAAAATATACTAAATGATTTCTATCTTGTATGTACAAATAATTATTACACTGACGCTGGATCACACGATCCTTACAGTACCATTTGATTCTTTTTAGTTTGAAATTTGGATTGATGGTTTGAGTTGAAGTTTGGGTGGGCGTTTATAGTGGTTTATTTGTGGATATCACGATTGTTTTATTGGATCGTGTTTCGTGTTACTATGACGTTTAATTTTGCTTGAGTATTCTCATTTGCTTGGGAATCATATCTGAACATGTATACCATATATATTGCTTGGGAATAAATTTGCTTGAGTATTCTCATTTTATTTCTTCCTCTGAAATCAGGCTGGGGTTTCCATGTCTTAATTTTGCCTCCGACCTCATCAAATCCATCCGATTCTTCAATATTTGGTGATAGAAAATAGAATCATTAGCTTAGATTTGCAGCTGGTTGCAGAGTTAGGTGCAAAACTGTCTTCGAAGAGGACTACTTCAGTTCAGATTTGCCTTTGTAGCATAAGTATGATGAGACAGGCTTAGATTTGACAACTTTGCTTCTCATATCGGACTTCAATTAATTGTCATAAACTTGATGATATGTGAGGGCTAGTGCCAAGATAATGGGTGCAAGTAGCTTGTTCATGGTTGGAAGGTATGTCCTCTCAAATTTAAGTTTTCTTGAAATTTGGATTGACAGTTTGAGTTGAGGTTTGGTTGGGCATTCATAGTGGTTTATTTGTGGATAATCACGATTGTTTTATTGGATGGTGTTTGGTGTTATTATGACGCTTAATTTTTAGCTTCTTTGCGAATTTGTTGCATAAAGTTGGTTTAATAAAGGGATGTGGGTGACGAATATTTAGTTTTGTGAAAACACGAAGTTTTTTATTTTATTTAATATAATCATTAATTGTAAATTTTTTGAGCACTTGACTTTATCTGGTGGAATTTTCTTGATGGTGGTAGATATTGATCTTATGGGATGCAAGGTACTATGTAGTTTTAGTATATCTTATTTTAACTGCATGTACATGCATGCATCATTATTAAAGTGAATGCTATTAGCAGGTATTAACCAATATAACTATGAGTTGCACAATCTGATCTTTCATAAGATGTATTTTTGTTTGAATTCTAGAACGCACCCAGCATACACTGAATTACAATTTATATTAGTGGTTACGTATCATCTCCCTCCTCTCATTATATATGTGTATACATATATGTATGTATATATGTATGTATGTATGTATGTATATATACATATATATCGGTATTCAGTCTGGAAATTTTAATGGCATATGAAGTCATATAACATGAACAACATTACGCACTAATGACTAGTAAGATTCGTTGGCTAAGGATTAAAAGTGGAAAATATACTAAATGATTTCTAGCTTGTATGTACAATTAATCATTACACTGACGGTGGATCACACGATCCTTACAGCACCATTTGATTCTTCTTAGTTTGTATACGATGCAAAATAGGCGCCAACTTGGCGTAGGCTTTAAGTATGTTTTACCAGCTAGTGTTTTTGAGTTTGCGATAGAGTCTTGATAATAATGGTTTATAGTGGCGAACCTTCCCATACCTTCACAGTTTAGCTTGTAATCTTATACATGAGTATCATCCTTTATATAAGAGTGCCAAATTCATTATGCTCATTTATGCTGTTCGAGGATAAATTTAAATCTTAAACTATTTTAACTGATCAGAAATATTGACTTTCCTAAATCTTTACCTAAAATCAGGTCATCTGTTTTCCCGGCAGCTTGGCCTGCAAAAGCTGCGGTTGTGGATAGCTCAAATTAATTTTAAAACAGGTCCGGCTAAAAAGATGTAAACAAAATTAATTTTAAAACAGGTCCAGCTCGAATTAAGAATATTATCTTCGTTTTGATACTGGTTACGATTGCATTTTGAATTCATTTTGAAGCATAACATTGCTAGCCTAGAAAAAACAACTTAGGGGCCATTAAAGAAAATGTAATTATAGATAGTGATTCATAGTTTCATACCTTGACATATTTTGGAACATAGTAGGCTGTTTTATTAATGTTTTTTAGAACGAAAAAAATTCTGTTCGCCATTCTTCTTTACTGAATGCGTACTTTATACACGCCATTAATAACTGTAGTAAAAACATAAGCTTATCTACTATTTTAGGCTATTTTCCGAAATTTGCTGGTTCAATTTTAGGCTATTTTCCGAAATTTGCTGATTCAGTGATTGAACATGACAAAACTCGGAATTTTAGAAGGTTTTAACTGCTGCGTAATGCGATTATGATTATCAAATTGTACAAGTCATAAAACTATTTACTTACTTTGCTACTTGCTTATGAAGCACCTCAAGCATTGTAGTTAATTATTAGTTGATTATGTTTGCTCTTTCTATGATGCAACGTACAATTAGAAACTTGTTGCATGCTGAGTTGACACAAGTGCACAAGGCTTTGTGCTATCCGTGAGTACGAAAGGAGTCACCATTGAAATTAGCTTTATCTTGTAACAACGGATGTTATTATTACAGGAATGTGAGTGAACACATCAGCAAGTTAGTCTACTGTTCTTCATGCTAACTAAATACAAGCAAGTTAGTCCAATTTTCTTCATGCTAACTAAATACAAGCATTGGAGTTCAGTGAGCATCTTTGAAATGTAGTTGTCTATTCATATGTACAATTTGTCTTCATGTGTGCATATATACCCCTGTCCCTTTTTCTCTGTTTGTATGTGTGTGTATTTTTTTTGTTTTGGGGGGGGGGGGGGTGGTTGGGTGTTTGAATGTGAGTATGACGCAAAATATAAGATTCATATGTAATATTGTCTTTGTAAAATAAAGTTCATAGCTAGCAAATCAAAATGACCGATATTACATACGTTTGTAAGCCATTTGTAATGCTACGAAATGAATAATGGTCTAGGAGATAGTTCGGCCCATATCTGAACATGTATACAATATATATTGCTTGGGAATAAATCGGCTTTAGTGTTCTCATTTTATTTCTTCCCCTCAAATCAGGCTGAGGTTTCCATGTCTAAATTTTGCCGCCGACCTCATCAGTCTCTTCAAATCCAGCATACTTGATGATAGAAAATAGAATCATGAGCTTAGATTTGCGGCTGGTTGCAGAGTTAGGTGCAAAACTCAGATCAGACTTCGATTAGATGTCATAAACATGATGAAATATGTGAGGGCTAGTGCCAAGATAATGGGTGCAAGTAGCGTGTTCATGGTTGGAAGGTATGTCCTCTCTAGTTTGAATTTTTCCTGAAATTTGGATTGATAGTTTGAGTTGAGATTTGGGTGGGGGTTTATAGTGGTTTATTTGTGGATATCACGATTGGTTTATTGGATGGTGTTTCGTGTTATTATGACACTTAATTTTGAGCTTCTTTGCGAATTTGTTCCATAAAGCTGGTTTGATAAAGGGATGGGTTCATAGCTAGCTACTTGCTAATTGCATATAAGCTAACATCGTTTTCCGCATTTCCCAAAGATTAGCAAGCGTTTTTGGGCATACTTTGTGCTAGGCATCCATTCATCATTATGTCAATTTATATGGAGTACTTTCCAACATTATATGTGTTAACGTTATGATACCCTTTTCCATGATTGACAGATAGATCATGGCTTTTAAGAAAAGTATAGAGGAAGGTGTTTATAATGGTTTATTTGTGGATATCACGATTGGTTTATTGGATGGTGTTTCGTGTTATTATGACATTAATTTTGAGCTTCTTTGCGAATTTGTTCCATAAAGCTGGTTTGATAAAGGGATGGGTTCATCGCTAGCTACTTGCTAATTGCATATAAGCTAACATCTTTTTCCGCATTTCCCAAAGATTAGCAAGCGTTTTTGGGCATACTTTGTGCTAGGCATCCATTCATCATTATGTCAATTTATATGGAGTACTTTCCAACATTATATGTGTTAACGTTATGATACCCTTTTCCATGATTGACAGATAGATCATGGCTTTTAAGAAAAGTATAGAGGAACTACAAAAGCACTGTGCATTTATTTATGGTTTGAATCAAAGACTAAAACGATTCTCATTTTATTTCTTCCCCTCAAATCAGGCTGAGGTTTCCATGTCTAAATTTTGCCTTGAATTTTTCTTGAAATTTGGATTGATACTTTGAGTTGAGGTTTGGGTGGGCGTTTATAGTGCTTTATTTGTGGATATCACGATTGTTTTATTGGATGGTGTTTCGTGTTATTATGACGTTTAGTTTTGAGCTTCTTTGCGAATTTGTTCCATAAAGCTGGTTTGATAAAGGGATGGGTTCATAGCTTGTACATCTTTTTCCGCATATAAGCTAACATCTTTTTCTGCATTTCCCAAAGATTTGCAAGCATTTTTGGGCATACTTTGTGCTAGGCATCCATTCATCATTATGTCAATTTTATATGGAGTACTTCCAACATTAGATGTGTTAATGTTATGATACCCTTTTCGTGTTATTATGACGCTTAATTTTGAGCTTTTTTGCGAATTTGTTCCATAAAGCTGGTTTGATGAAGGGATGAGTTCATAGCTTTTATTTGTGGATAATCACGATTGTTTTATTGCATGGTGTTTGGTGTTATTACGACGCTTAATTTTTAGCTTCTTTGCGAATTTCCGATACAAAGAAACATTACATTATAGAGTAAAGTAATGTTTGCTATGTGAAAATAAAAATGAAACACTGGAATAGTAACTAAAAAAATAGTTGCTTCCAAGCATGTAACTCCATGAAGTAATTTAAGTATTCAAATTGAAATAAATATATTCTGAAAAAGTGTAATTGCTTTGAGCTATTTTACCTTCCTGCAATATTAACCGAATTTGTACCGGTCACAGCGGAGGTCCTTCCACTTGGCATTCTTTAGATGGGCATGGTCGGCAAGTCTTGGCAATTTAAATAAGAATTACGTAAACGTATCAGATAATAATCTCAAGGTATGTCAAAAGAAACAGCGGGAGTGTTACATTAAAAAACTCTATGTGAGGGATGAAGCAACCCGTAGGAAGCGTATCAAAAAATAAATCGTCACTGGCCAAGTTGCCTTAAAGAAAAGTTTTTGATAAACTTGTTTTTAAGAAAGGAAAAATGATGATTCTTTTTGTTATTGAACTGAAAAGAAAGATTACAAAATGGATACAAAGTGTTGCAAATATATAGGCGTTATAGCCTTGTACAAACGGGCTCTCTGCAAACAAGAAAAAAGAAATTGTGAAAAGCTTTGAAGGCCCAGCCCATTATCGTCCAGCCCATTGTTGAAGGAATGATATACATATTGTATTGATCTGTTTAGCAGCCGACGACTCATTTTATTACGCCCCCTCAAAACTTAGGGTTCCTGAAACCCTAATTTTGCCATGTTCGGCTGGCGATTAGAAGAATTCAGGCGAGAGACACACCGATCTGAGCTGCGCCACCGTTCTTTTTGCTAATTTTATGCTTCCTTTTTATCTTCTCTCTTCTCTTTGTTGTTCCCTGATACTTTCCTTGCTTTTGTCAGTGATGTTGCTAAGCCGTCAGCTTCGGCTTTGACAATCTGAGCTTTGCGAGACTTTTCCTTGACCGTCGAGGTACTGTGTTTGATTTTATCTCCACTGACGTCTTCTGGATAACTTGTCTGCTTTACGACATTGAGTTCTTCTCTAAATCTGGTAAAATTTTTCAATGATATAGCTTTAGTTAGTATATCTGCTCTCTGGTAAGAACCTGGTATATGATTGACTTGTATTTCTCCCTTTTGAACTGCTTCTCGAACAAAATGAATATCTATTTCGATATGCTTTGTTCTTGCATGTTGTATTGGATTTTCAGACATGTACACGGCACTTCTATTGTCACACCATAAGATTGGCTTAGTTGTGGGCTGTAGCTTGAGTTCAAACAGTAGAGATTGTAGCCATTTAATTTCGGCTGTCGCATTGGCTATACTCCTGTACTCAGCTTCAGTGCTAGATCTAGATATTGTAGGTTGTTTCTTTGAGCACCATGATATTAGACTTTGACCAAAGTAGATGCAGTAACCACTGGTTGATCTTCGATCATCTGGATCTGAAGCCCAGTCAGCATCTGCATATCCTGTTATATGCAAATGTTGGCTGGCTTTTAATTTTAGGCCAAAATTGATTGTCCCTTTTAAGTAGCGCAAAATTCTTTTAACTGCCTTCCAGTGTAAGTCCATGGGTTTCTGCATAAATTGAGATAGTTTATTTACACTGTATGAAATATCAGGACGAGTTATTGTTGCATACTGAAGTGCACCAATAATACTCCTGTATTCTGTTATATTTGCAATTGCTTCACCTCTATATTTTGAATAATTCTGACTGCTTACCATTGGAGTAGGCTGGGGATTGGCATTCATCATTTTTGTTTTGACAAGTAGCTCAGTTATATTTTTTTTTTGACATAGGATTATTTCAGATTCTGTTCTAGATACTTCTATGCCAAGAAAGTAATTTAATTCTCCCAAATTTTTGATAGAAAACTGTTCATTTAAAAACTGAGTCAACTTGTCAATATCATCAATATTACTGCCAGTTATAATGAGGTCATCTACATATATTAGTATGTAGACTGTTGAAAAGCTATTTATTTTGATGAATAATGAACTATCTGATTTGGTAGATTGATATCCTAACTTGGTTAGTGTATTTTTCAATCTGTCAAACCAAACTCTAGGGGCCTGTTTTAGCCCATAAATAGCTTTCTTCAATTTACATACTAAATTTTGATTGAGATTGTAACCTTGAGGCTGTCTCATATATATTTCTTCCTCAAGAACACCATTCAGAAAAGCATTATTAACATCTAAATGTCTGATATGCCACTTCTTACATAGAGCAATAGTAAGTATAAGTCTGATTGTTGTGGGTTTTACTACAGGTGAGAAGGTTTGATTAAAGTCAAACCCGTATTCCTGAGTAAACCCCTTTGCAACCAGCCTGGCCTTGTACTTATTTATTGAACCATCTGGATTTCTCTTGAGCTTGTATGTCCATCTGCATCCCACAATGTTTTTCTTGGCAGGTGGACATACAAGTTCCCAAGTTTCATTTTTGATGAGTGCATCATACTCCTCATTCATAGCTTTCCTCCAATTCTTGTCTTTGATAGCCTGTTCAAAGGAATTAGGTTCACAGTTAGTGGATAAAGCTATATATATTTTTGGTTTAAAAATACCACTTTTTGCCCTAGTAATCATAGGGTGGCCAGTCTGGATTGGTGATTCTGATGATGGTGAGCTGCTATCATTATCTGAACTTGATGAGTATTCTGATCTTGTACTTTGAGAACCTGCATCTCTCTCTAATTCTTGATTATCTGAATTTTCAGGACTGTGCATGGCAAGGCTGAGTTGCTGTGAATCATCATGTTCTTCAGAGTAAGATTGTGATGCTTGACTGGATTCAGCAGCCTCACTTTCATCATTATTGTCCCATTTTTCAGAATAGACTGGGATCTCAGGTATAGATGTGTTTGGATTTCTTACTTTACTAGTAGTAGTAATATTTCTGCTATTAAAAGGAAACACCATCTCATCAAATACAACATGTCTGCTTATGTAGATTTTACCTGTTTCATCCAGACATTTGTATCCCTTTTGTCTGGTAGTATACCCCAGAAAAGTACAGGGTTTTGATCTAAAATCTAATTTGTTTGAATTATATGGTCTCAAATATGGAAAACACAAACATCCAAAGGGTTTTAGACTGTTGTAATCTGGTTTGACATTATATAATTTTTCTAGTGGAGCTATGCCTTTCAGTATCTTTGTTGGTTGTCTATTTATAAGATACACAGAGGTACTGAAGGCCTCTGGCCAAAATTTTAAGGGTAATTTTGCTTGAGCTAATAATGTCAAACCTGATTCAACAATATGTCTGTGTTTTCGTTCAACTAATCCATTTTGCTCAGATGTATATGGGCAAGTGATTCTATGAACAATTCCTTTCTTAGCAAAGTATTGGTTCAAGCTTTTGAATTCACTTCCACCATCAGATTGGATAGTTTTAACTTGAGCATTAAATTGTCTTTCAACCATAGAGATAAAATTCATCACTGCATTAATAGTTTCAGACTTGGCTTTTAAAAAATAAATCCATGTGTATCTTGAATAAGCATCTACAAAGGCAATATAGTACTTGAAACCAAAGTCTGAGCTTATAGGTGAAGGACCCCATAAGTCAGTTGCTATTAACTCTAATGGTTCAGTATAGACAGTTTCAGAATCAATGAAAGGTAATTTATGACTTTTACCAACTTGACAATATTCACAGATGTATGGTAATGAGACATTATTATATTGAATATGATTCTTATCTAGAATTTTCATTACAATCTTAGCACTTGGATGTCCAAGTTTGTAGTGCCAGAGATCAAAAACTTTTTTGCTGCTATCAGCATTGTCAAGAATATTCAGATTACAATGTTTTTCTCTTTTTGTCTCACTGTTATGCTTGATAGTGTCAAACTTGTATAGGCCTCCTGTCATGTTACCCTGTAGAATGGGTTCTTTAGTTAGAATGTCCCTAACTAAGCAGTATGTAGGGTAAAATTCAAAGTAGACATTATTGTCATGAGCAAATTGAGAAACACTTATTAAGTTTTTCTTGATCTTTGGCACTCTTAAAAGATTATGTAAGTATAACTGCCTCCTACCACTTAAACTAGCATTGCCAATGTGTGTAATAGTAATACTTTTGCCATTGCCTAATAAAATAGAATGATTACCTCTGTAGTCTCTGTTCCCAAGATTCAAATTGTCAAGATTGTTGGTAATGTGATGTGTAGCTCCTGAATCTGGGTACCAACCATCATCTTGCACAGTTTCCAGCTTGGCTATGTCATTTTGATTTCCTCCTTTACTTGAATTATCTTGATTACCATTTTCAGACTGAGATAATACCATATTCACACTAGGATTGCCAGTATTTCTCTGATTTTGATTAGATGTGTAATTGATATTAAATCTAAAATAGCAGTTTAGGGCTGTGTGTCCCACTCTTTCACAAATTTGGCACTTTGGTCTGTTGGTATTAGTCCATCTACCTCTGCCACGACCTCTTCTAGCACCACCACCTCTTTGGTAAGTCTGATCATTTCGGTTATTATTAAAGTTTTGATTCTTGCCTTTAAAACCGGTAGTCAGGTTCACGCTATACTCTGGTTCTTGAGGTTTCTTGGCGTTTATTCTGGCCTCATGAGAAAGTAAAATAGAATGAACCTCATCTATGGATGGCACTATCTTTTGAGATGTTATGACTGCAATTACTGCTTCATAATCACTATTTAGTCCATTAACCAGATATAATACATGATCACTGTCAGGCACTCTGTTTCCGGTGGCATTTAATAGATCACATAGCCTTTTAACTTTAGCAATATACTCCCTCATAGATAAATTCTCCATTTTAACACTTTGCAATTGATTCTTGTAATGAAGAACTTTGGCTGAACATTGATTATTAAATTCTTTCTCAACTGTAGTCCAAATGTCAAAGGCAGAAGTACATCCTATGACTTGTGGTAACAAACTTGCACTTATAGATGACAGCAACCAAGAACTGATAAGTCTGTCTTGCCTGTGGTACTGAACATACTTTTCATTAGCAATTGTTCTGTTGCTTGCATCTGTAATGTACTTGGCTGGTATATCAACAGTGCCAAGTATATATCCTTCAAGGCCATATCCTTGAATGGCTGTTTCAACTTGCAGTTTCCAGAGAAGATAATTATCCTCTTCTAGATGTATAGTGATTAGTTGACTTTTAAGACTAATCACGGTTTTTGTTGTTGGATCTACAGGACCAGTTCCAGTCGAAACATTATAGCTATTGTCAGATGTCGAAGATGGTGCTGTCTCAACCATTATAATAGAAAGATGATGACAGATTTTATCAAGAAATCAGTACAAAGAATGCTGTTATGAACCAAGAACTGACGAACTCTCTAACAGGTAAGTAGCAGCCAGAGAGATCTAGTGATGAAAGCTAGTTAGATCTGAAAGTACCTTATTCTGAAGGTTTCTCTAGGTGAGGCTCTTATTTGTTTTGATGTTTTTCTTGATTCTTGGTTATTCCTTGGCGATCTTTGATACTGATTATAGAAGATATATTGTATTTGGTCAGATGCAGCCTTGAAACTTTTTAGTTTCTGGCGAGGTATTGCTCAAATATGGTGTATCTTCTCTCATATGATGAGGAATCTCCTCTGATGAGTCATATCCATATGATGATAATAAACTCTGATGGATATGAAAATCAACAAACTCTGATTCAGGATCTTGATAAGCCGTGAGGCTGTTTTGAGTTGGCTCTGATACCAAGAAAAGTTTTTGATAAACTTGTTTTTAAGAAAGGAAAAATGATGATTCTTTTTGTTATTGAACTGAAAAGAAAGATTACAAAATGGATACAAAGTGTTGCAAATATATAGGCGTTATAGCCTTGTACAAACGGGCTCTCTGCAAACAAGAAAAAAGAAATTGTGAAAAGCTTTGAAGGCCCAGCCCATTATCGTCCAGCCCATTGTTGAAGGAATGATATACATATTGTATTGATCTGTTTAGCAGCCGACGACTCATTTTATTACTTAACGATCGCTGGATGCAGGGAGAACGGGACTACTGCATGAAATCTATTTAACAAGTGGGGTGAAACGTGATCAATCAAATTTGACGAACAAATAGTTTGAATTTGAGAGAATATACTTTGCTTTAAAATTTGATTTTCAGAATGTTCAAAGTGATTGATGTGACATACATACGTTTGTAAGCCATTTATAATGCTACAACTGAATATTGATCTAGAAGATAGTTTGGCCCATATCTGAACATGTATACAATATATATTGATTGCTTGGGAATAAATCGGCTTTAGTATGCTCATTTTATTTCTTCCTCTCTAATCAGGCTGGGGTTTCCATGTCTTAATTTTGCCGCCGACCTCATCAAATCCAGCAGATTCTTCAATATTTGATGATAGAAAATAGAATCATGAGCTTAGATTTGCAGCTGGTTGCAGAGTTAGGTGCAAAACACTCTTCGAAGAGGAATAAAGTAGTTCAGATTTGCCTTTGTAGCATAAATATGATGAGGGCTAGTGCCAAGATAATGAGTGCAAGTTATAGTGGTTTATTTGTGGGTATCACGATTGTTTTATTGGATGGTGTTTTGGTATTATGATGCTTAATTTTGAGCTTCTTTGCGAATTTGTTCCATAAAGCTGGTTTAATAAAGGGATGTGGGTGACGAATACTTATTTTTTGTGAAAACTTGAATTTTGTTTTCGCTTTTTATGGAAAAACATTAATTGTAAAATTTTCTTCTGCTCTATTCCAGATGTAAATGCTACCATGGGTAGAGAGAGCACTTGACTTTATCTGGTGGAATTTTCTTGATGGTGGTAGATATTGATCTTAAAGGATGCAAGGTACTATGTAGTTTTAGTGTATCTTATTAACTACTGCATGTACATGCATGCATGAATATTAAAGTGAATGCTATTAGCAGCTATTAACCAATATAAACTATGAGTTGCACAATCCGAGCTTTCATGAGATTTTTTTTTTTTTTTTTTTTTTTTTTTTTTTTTTTTTTTTTTTGAATTCTAGAACGCACCCAGTAATACACTGAATTACAATTTATATTTTTAGTTACGTATCATCTCCCTCCTCTCAATATATATATATATATATATATATATATATATATATATATGTGTGTGTGTGTGTGTGTGTGTGTGTATGTATGTATGTATATATATATGTGTGTGTGCGCGCGCGCGCGCGTGTATAGGTGTTTAGCCTGGAAATTTTAATAGCATATGATAGTCATGTAACATGAAGAACATTATGCACTAATGACTAGCAAGAGCGTTGGCTAAGGATTTAAAGTGGAAAATATATTAAATGATTTCTAGTTTGTATGTACAATTAATCATTACACTGACGGTGGATCACACGATCGTTACAGCACCATTTGATTCTTTTTAGTTTATATACGATGCAAAATAAGGGCCAACTTGGCGTTGGCTTTAAGTATGTTTTGCCTGCTAGGTTTTTTGAGTTTGGGGTACGGTCTTGATAAAGGTTTACGGTGGCGAACCTTCTCATGCCTTCACATTTCCCATTGCTTGTAATCTTATGCATGAGTATCACATTGCTCATTTATGCCGTTCGATAAATTTAAAGTTTAAGCTATTTTAACTGATCAGTTATATCGGCTACCTAAATCTAAAAATAAATAAATTAGATAATCTGTTTTCTTTCCAGCTTAGCGTCTAAAGCTGCAGTTGGGATTGTTCACTATATATAAAAGTATGTAATTTTATACAGGTCGCGCTTTCTGAAATACATAAGAGGTAAACAAGATTAATTTTAAATCTGATCAAGCTCAAATTTGAAATTTTATCCTCGTCTTATACTGGTTACGATTGCATTTTCAAGCAGAACTCAGCTAGCCAAAGAAAAAGAAAAAGAAAAAATCAACCTGGGGACCTTTAAAGAAAACGTATTTGTAAATATAAAACTGGTTCTTACCTTGGCATATTTTGAAACGTAGTAAGCTGTTTTATTATTGTTTTTTTTTTTTTTTTGAAAGAAAAAAGTTGTGTTCACCATTCTTCTTTACTGAATGCATGCTTTATACATTTGACATTGATAACTATAGCAAAAACATAAGAATGTCTATTATTTTTGCCTATTTCCTGGAATTTACTGATTCAGTGATTAAACATGACGCAACTGGGAAATTCAAATGGATTTAACTGTTGCGTAATGCGACTATGATTGTCAAATTGTACAAGTCATAAGACTATTTACTTTGCTATCTGCATATGAAGCACCTCAAGTTGCTGTTAATTATTAGTTGATTATGCTTTGCTCTTTCCATGATGCAATGTATCAATTAGAAACTTGTTGCAAGCTGAGTTGATACAAGTGCACAAGGCTTTGTGTTATGTGTGAGTCCGAAAGGAATCATCATTGAAATTAACTTTATCTTGAACATCTGACGTTATTATTACAAGGCCGTGAGTAAACACCTCAGCAATTCAGTCTAATGTTCTTCTAGCTAACTAATTATGAGCTTACAATTGGAATTTAGTGAGCAACTTTGAAATGTAGTTGTCCTTATAACTTTAAAACTAGACATAAAAAAATAGATAATCTATGATGAAAATTGGCATCCAGAACCTATATGCATTTCCGTAAGTTCTCAAGATATAAAACCCTGTTCAGACCACAATCCCCATGGTCAACATTTTATGCTCATTGATGGTGATACGTCAACATTTTATGCTCATTGATCTAATAAATCAATGCACTCGCTCATATATACACTTTGGCATACACACACACACCAATGCCTTTTTTATCTTGTTTTTTTTGGAGGGGGGAGGGGAGGCGGGGTTGTTGTTTGTAGGACTGTCAATGAATACTCCAAAAATCCGAAATCCATCCGCATCCGCATCCGAAAAACGGATAAATATCCGATATCCAAAAAGACGGATGCGGATATAGGCATATCCGCATCTGAAAATCATCCGTCCGCATTTTTTCATGATTATAACTCAAATTATGTGTATTTTAATATAATTAAATATACAAATTTATTATTTTGTAAATTTGAAAATCGGCCAAATGCATCCTAATTGTTCAGAATTACATATTATCATCATATTTATTTATTTTTAACACTTTAGTAATCAATTGGTTTGAATAAACTTAATTTTAAGCTAAAAAAATTCATTTTTGTTCATTGATTTATCGACCGTTGGCGGAGTGGATAATTATCCGATATCCGTCCGTATCCGCGGATGCGGATATCCGATATCCGAAAATGATGCCTGATGCGGATACGGATATGGCACTATCCGAGTATCCGTTGACAGCCCTAGTTGTTTAAATGTGTGCAAGACCATTTTCCTCATCGAAATATAGTACTCATATATGATATCGTCTTTGCAAAATAATGCTCATAGCTAGCTACTTGCTAATTGCATACATGAATCAAGTGGATAAATAAGCTATCATTTTTTTTTCCGCATTTCCCAAAGCCTATCAAGCATTTTTGGGGACTATCCTTGGGGACAACAATGGTTGATCCATAGTGGAAAAATTCTGAAGGATGGAACCGCATTGGAAGGGAATAAAGTTGATGAAGATACATTTCTTGTTGTCATACTCATTAAGGTATTATTTCCCTTGAAATGTTATTAAAATTTAGTTCTTGTATTTTTTTATCTTCTAAAATTTAATTTTCCAAGCACTGACTTAGTATGTAATTTGATGTAAATAGAATGCAAAACTTTTGTTGCTACTCTTTTTTGATTTTCTCAGTCGTAAACGGTAACTTCACATGCTATTCATGAGGAAAAGCACAAAGTTGGTCATACATCTTTAAAAAAATCGAATGTGATGTTTAATAATGACCAATTTGAGTATTTGAAAACATGCCATGCGCTGTTATTCAAAATAATGGGGCATTGTGAACATGGCTGGTCTAGATTCCTCTTAGTTAATAATTTTGTCAAAAACAATGTGTCTGTGGTGGGATTGCATTCCGCGGTATACTCCCCCCTTCCCCCTCTCAAATGCACATTTGGGTTCATGGGACGAAGCTCAGTTCGTTGTATTTTCCAAGTATACATACATAAGTTGGCATTAGCTTGAATGGTAACACAACCTTCATCCTGAGCTTTGTACGATCACTGCATGTTATTAATGCTGACACGTCATCATTCATCATTCTTATTATTAATAATTGTTAGCTTATCATTATTAAATATCATTGATTCAATGAAGTTAGTACTATTTTAATCTGTTGTATGGAACCGCTTTCTCCTCTTTTTTGTGTGACTTTTTTGTTTGTTTTTGATTTGAAAGATCCATGCCCTCCACTTATCTTAAATACTTTTGAATTTCAAATTTGCTTTTTGATTCTATATGGCGCAAATGCTTGGAAAAGAGGATGTCTATGTCCAACACCACATTTCAATATTTTTTCCAGTTGAAATGAAAGCATCATTATATAAACAAAATTTGATACCACTTTAAAATTCTACTACGTTGACGTGTTAAATTAAATATTTTCCGTTTTGGTTTAAACTTAAATATTGATTATTATTTTTGGAATGTTATGATTATCCCAACAGGCTAATTTTTTGTCCTTGTAATCTTTGTTTGTTTAAAAATATATCCATAAAGTTTGGATTCATTTTAATTTTCTGTCTGAAAATTGGCATCCTACACCCATACGCATTTACGTAAGTTCTCAAGATATAAAAGTTCACACCACAATCTTGATTGTCGAACTCATTTAAATAATGGTGGCGTGTCAACATTATATACTCACCAGCGCTTTTTTCCCCTTGTTTGTTTGTTCTTTTTTTTTTTTTGGGGGGGGAGGGGGGGGGGGGGGTTGTTTGAATGTGTACACCAGTGTTTTTTTCCCCTTTTTTTTAGAATTTGGGGAAAGGGGGGGGGGGAGAGGGAGTTTGAATGTGCATGACCATTTTCCTCATCGAAATATAGGACTCATATATGACGTCATGTTCTTGGAAAGCATAGACATAGGGCTACAATTTGATGTTTTGATTTTTCTAGAATTATGAAGTTATCTTGGTCAAAATTGAGGGTTTCTAATTGTTGATTTTATGAGGATTTTCCTGATTTCATGCACGTGTTTTCGAAAATGGTTTTAAAAATAAAGTTGTTTTTTAAATAAATATTTTGGAATTATTTTTAAATAATTTTCAGAAGCTATTTATATATATATATTATATATTTTTATAATAAAGACAATTTATATAATAATAATTTCCAGATATCGTTTTAAATTCATGTTTTCTGTAGCATGACCATTTTCCTCATCGAAATATAGGACTCATATATGACGTCATGTTCTAGGAAAGTGTAGACATAGAGCTACAATCTGATGTTTTGATTTTTGTAGAATTATGAAGTTATCTTGGTCAAAATTGAGGGTTTCTAATTGTTGATTTTATGAGGATTTTCCTGATTTCATGCACGTGTTTTCGAAAATGCTTTTAAAATGGTTTTGAGGGCTGATTAGGGTTAGGAAATCACTTTCATTTCAGTTTTGAGCCGCCACAAACCTTCTTGAGACCCTAGTAATAGCTTCCATCCTCTAAAACCACTCAAAAACACATTTTTAGTGAAGATTAAGCCTAAACTACATCAAAACAAGGCCAAACAAGGCCAAATAGCAACAGAGCAAGGTTGGAGCTGCTGCTATACATAGGAGTTCGACCCAAACAGAGAGTATTTCAGATTTGGTGTTTTATTTTGTGGCAAAGGTGAGTGATTTGCATAGTTTTTGCACTAATTACGGTAATCAAGGGTAATTAGTGAAGATTAGCGAATTTACACACTAATAAATTCTGGAAAAATGTCATCACTCAAAACTGACTATACACCCCGGTGGTAACAAGATGTATCGAGATATGAAGCAAACCTACTACTGGGAAGGGATGAAAAGAGACATTGGGAAGTTTATATCCAAATGCATGAATTGCCAGCTAGTTAAAGCTGAGCAAAAGAAGCCTAGTGGTTTGATGCAACCATTAGAAATTCCCGAATGGAAATGGGAACAAGTCTCGATGGATTTTATCGATGGTTTACCAAAGACTAGATCGGGACATGATAGCATTTGCATCTAATAGAGTTTGCATATAATAATAGCTACCAATCCAGTATCGGTATGGCTCCGTTTGAAGCTTTGTACGGAAGACCGTGCAACTCACCATCATGTTTGATAGAGACTGGCGAGAAGTTTATGCTTGGACCAGATATGGTGAGGGAAACTTCAGATAAGATCAAGATCATTCAACAACGAATGAAGGCTGCCCAAGATAGGCAGAAGAGTTATGCTGATAAGAAGAGACCTAAAATTCTCCGTGGGTGACTTGGTGTTTGTCAAGATTTCTCCGTTGAAGAGCGTAATACGATTTGGCAGGAGAGGCAAGTTGGCACCAAGATTTGTTGGCTCATTCCCTGTTCTTGAACTAGTCGGGAACTTGGCATATAGAATTGACTTACCAGAGAAGATGGCGGGAGTTCACAATGTATTTCATGTTTCCCAACTAAGGAAGTTCGTTCACGACCCGGATATGACTATTTCACCTGGTCAGTTAGAGGACTTCGAAGTAGAACCCGAGGCGGTTGGGAACCGCAAGCCGGCCCGTATTGTCGAGCACAACATGAAGCAACTTCGAAGGAAGGCGGTGAAGCTAGTCAAGGTTCAGTGAGGCGAGGACGAGAATGATTGCACTTGGGAGACAGAGGAGAACATTAGGAAGACATATCCAGAACTCTTTGCTTGGTAAGATTTTGACATCGATTTAGTTTTCCGCATGCTAGGATAGGCTTGTTTGCTTGTTTTGCATGTTTGATTGTTGTATGTGGCTGTTAGGCATGCAGGATCTTTTGTATGTTTTGGGTTAAGGAATTTCGAGGACGAAATTTCTTAAGGGGGGAGAGTGTAACGACCCGTATTCTACGTATCATAGGATCGTAGAATATTTATTTCTTTCACATATGGAGTCGTATGGTCATGTAACTTTATGAGACGACTATTGGGGTCATTTCCCATGTTCATGATTTTTTCCGATTTTTAAATGACCATTTTACCTTTAGTTGGTACTGTTTTGGCCATAACTTTTGACTGGAAACGAATTTTGACCTGAAACCACTTCCATTGGCTCCGGATGATGGTTTACAATTCCGTAGAGTAGTCACATTAGCCAAACAGACTCACCGTTTGGGAGATATGGCTGAAACAAGTTTCAGATGGTGAAAAACAGATTAATTGGGCTTAACCGGGTGATTAGCAGCTATGCCCAAAGGGGAATTTCGGGTTTAGAGGCGTAGGAGGGCTGATTAGGGTTAGGAAATCACTTTCATTTCAGTTTTGAGCCGCCACAAACCTTCTTGAGACCCTAGTAGTGGCTTCCATCCTCTAAAACAAACCACTCCAAAACACATTTTTAGTGAAGATTAAGCCTAAACTACATCAAAACAAGGCCAAATAGCAACAGAGCAAGGTTGGAGCTGCTGCTATACATAGGAGTTCAACCCAAACAGAGAGTATTTCAGATTTGGTGTTTTATTTTGTGGCAAAGGTGAGTGATTTGCATAGTTTTTGCACTAATTACGGTAATCAAAGGTAATTAGTGAAGATTAGCGAATTACACACTAATAAATTCTGGAAAAATGTCTATAAATTCTTAAATAATATTTTATGCCTCTGTTAGAAAATTTGGACGATTTGATTAAGTTTTACTAAGTATGTGCTTAAACATAATTAAGAGGGATTATGGGAAAATGTGAGGTTTTAGCCACTTTTGATCCATTTTGGTTCATTTGAATTGTTGTTTTGCTGTTTGTGGTTGCCATTACATGTTGTTATGACTCTATGGTGTGTTTTATGATTGATTAGAAGTGTTAGATTTGCCAAAAACGCCGTCGAATGGCGTAAATTACTTGCTGGAAGAGTTGCAGAAAAGTGCAGGTTCTGGACCGGATCGGATCGGATATGGAGGCTCGGATCGGATGAGTTGAACTGGGCAAGGGATCTGATCGGATCGGAACTTGACACTTGAGACAATTGGCAAAAAGGAAGGCCACGCTAATTGAACTGGGATCGGATCGGATAAAGGAGGAGAGATCGGATCGACTTAAGGACGAAGGGCTCGGATCGGATCGACTGACGGATGAAGGGCTCGGATTGAAGTAAGGCGAAGGAATCAGATCAGAGCAAATGAAGGAGGAGGGATCGGATCGGATCGGAGCGGAAGCACGAACTGGAAGGGAGTTGGCACCCGACCCGACCCGGAGTAGAATACCCGACCCGAACCGATGCGACACTGTGGACCCGAACCGAACCGCTACAGGAGAAGACTACGAACCGACCCGAAGTAGAGGACCCGACCCGAACCGATGGCTAGGAGGAGAACCCGACCCAACCCAGTATTGACCAATAACCCGAAATGCAAAGGTAGTCTAATATGGGAAGTTAGAGCTCAGGATCTAGTTGGGAACCGATGAGTTCACTTCATGATTAGGCTTTGCTGCGGGACGTGCGCCAAGGGGCCATCAATGTCTATGACTTTTGATCACTATGTATGGGAGGTACGTGAGCGGATTCAGGGCCACAGTGGCCTAGGTACGACTAAAGGGCTATAAACCAATGAAGTGGGGTCATTTGTAAAGATTTGGTCATGACTCCATGTGGTAAGCTTGGTAGTAGCAGTAGTTGTACAGGTTGAACTACGTCACTACTTCAATGGGTCTAGTGATTGACAGTGGTGGACATTGTATGCTTTACGCACTGAGTGAGAGATGTGAGAATGGTTGCTATGGTTGATTTGTTTGCTATCATTATGACATGCACACCCCACCCCCGTATACTTTACACTACTTATTATGGCACCTTAGAGTACTGTACGGTATGTGGTACTAACTCTTTGGTTGCAGGTCCAGGTTCAGGTATGGTTTAGTATACCTGTTATTATTCTGTTTAGATGCCTATCGCTCATACCAGGCTTTATGTCTGACCCAGAATTTTATGTCTCCTCTTATTACTCTGGGTGCTCACACGAGCAGACTAGAGACAGGTTAGCTGGTGATGCACGGGTAGATGATCCGGAGACGAGCAGGTGGCTTCCACGTAATATATATAGTATTCTCCCTGTGTTGTTGAAGATCACTGCTTGGGCATTGGTGGTGCATCTTCTACTTTAGCTTTTTTTGTTTAGAGACAGTAAATTTGGAAAGTTGTAATAAGCTGTATTTGGATTTTCGCTGCTCTGATGTTGATGTTGATTTTAGTTATCATCTTATGCACTGTCTCACCTGTTTTATGTCAAGTATGTTATTATTATTATATTTTACTCCATGCGCTGTGAGACATTCTACAGGTTCTTGATTAATTCGTTTCCTTCTTTTCTTTCTTCTAACGACCGTCCCGTGCTAGTCGGGCATGTGTACAGTGCACTTTCGGAGGGAAATGCAGGCTGGTGCAGGGCGGGCCGTCACAATATATGACACTGCCTCTTTATGCGTTGGTTTCACAGGTAAAATTTATGAAGCAATTTTCTTAAATTATGAAATGAGAAGAATACACACGTAGAGGCACATGATTAAAATTTATCATACTGTGTTGCTTATAAATATGATTAAAATTTTGTTTTAGTTTGATGGGTTAGGTTGTTTTTGGTTTGTTTTTGTTGGGACTATTCTGGTGGGATTTTTGGTTACTGCATTTTTAGGTGGAGTTTAATAATGAAGAAAATAGGGGAGGAGATACAAGTGAAGTCGGTGAAC
This sequence comes from Allium sativum, assembly GCA_030737875.1. Lineage (NCBI taxonomy): Eukaryota > Viridiplantae > Streptophyta > Magnoliopsida > Asparagales > Amaryllidaceae > Allium > Allium sativum. The sequence goes on from CM060920.1 coordinate 348,994,249, forward strand.
CAGGAGCTGTATTTGATTATTGCATTGACATTGCCTGAGTTTGATTATAATTGGAGGCTTGGAACGTTTCAGTAACCAAAAATCCCACCAGAATAGTGGAGGAGATACAAGTGAAGTCGGTGAACCAGGAGCTGCATTTGATACACCATGTTATGGCCATTTATCATTAATGACTGGAGTGTCAGTACGAGGATGAATTTGGATGGTGACAGCCACAAAACTGAAGCTTAGCCTTATTTTAATGTAAGCTGACGTTTCTCAATTAATGTTGGGTTTTAGCGCGGCGCATCATAACATGGAATAATTACTATAAGATAGGACTAGTTGTTATGGAGAACTCATGTAACTTTGTGGGCTTGGACTGGTTATTAGTGAAATTAGTTGGTAAATTTTACTTTCTCGTTTCCGTACAGTCAAGTGTGTTGAGTTCATAGCAGTTTTGTACAAATGCCAAAATACCTTTGCAGTTATAGAGCTTGAAGGAAAAAAAAGGTTATTTATAAGATCCATGTTTTTAAATTATCATATTCTTTTTCTGAATGATCTTTTAGTCTTTTTGAATTATAGCTCAAACTTAATATCGAGGTTTCAAATCTTGGAATTCGGTCACATTCTGTTTTGGAATTTTCACACAAACTATCTTTGTATCGACCAGAGATTTGATATTATCTTATTTGGACATAAAAATGAAATAAAGTATTTTGTTGTGACTTTCACAATAAAGAATAAAAAAATGTGGTCAATTGGTTGGTAAAATGTAATTAATTAGGTAGCGTTTGGTTTATTTTGTGTTTTGCATTTTTAGTTTTCGGCGTTATTTATGAAAGTTGTGAAGATTTGAAGTGTTGCGGTGGTGATGGATGAAATGTAAAGGGAGTGACGGAGGGGACCGCGGGAATGGTGGATAGACGGATTTGTTATTGTCATTCCCTTATTTCTTAAAATATGAAAAATAATAAAAAGTTGTTTTCGGTTTTATGTGTTAACTCCGTTTTGTAAAACGATCATTTTTCACGATATATGTGCATTATCGGTATTTTTGTATGTGTGAAAACTCAAAATTGAAAAATCTAAACCAAACGCTACCTTAGATTTTGATTTGCAGAGAAGGGGTTTGCTGATTGAGTTGCTGTGGATGGTACATTTTTGTGATGGACCTGGGTTTTCTAGGGCTTCCATGGATTGTTGAAGTCTATGACAGGGGTTGTTGACTCAGCCTAATTGAGATCTGGCGAGAACTGAATTGACATAGGGTGATACGGATATGGTGCATCGTCCATAACAGGTTTTCCCTACGTTTTTCAAAGACTATTTTGGCAATTTTATTTAACATTTCAAGTTTTGAGATAGTGATATGAAGACGTCAAATGATGAATGCTTCCATTTGCTTTTTCCTTGCTGGGTTATTTCCACCACTTCGTGCTAAAACGTCAAATGCATCTAAACTTTAAGATTTTGTTCAGTTATTATATTCCAATTTTGCCCTCTTTTTCATTTCCATTTGTGTAGTTTGTATTATATTGTCTAATGACTATACTGGGATTTCATTAATCATTGAAGTAGGTTACAATTTTGGACTGCTGCCATTCCATTTTATAACTTATATTATTAATTTTTTCCTCCAGTTTCCTAATTCTTGAATGATACTATTATAAATAATATGAAAATTAGTTTTTTGTCCCCTTTTTCTTTTTAAAAAAAAGAAAAGAACCTAGTGATAATTGTATTAGAAATACTGATGGGAACAATTAAAATTAAACCGCAGCTTCAATTGCTAATGGAGACCTTACGGAGGCTAATCAGTTGTGTGAAGTTAAAAAGGTTCTTTGAACCTTTAATATTTAAAAATGCCAACGTTATCGATTGTCATAATTGCTATAAATATTTTGGGCTAGGCGTAGGATATCCAATGAGGAATTTTTTTGGATATTCTTTTTTTCCATTTGGCATGCTTGCTCCTGAGCATTTTTAAAGGAAATAGCTTATAACAACCCCCTCGTACATGTTCTTGATAAGGGTTGTTAATTTTTTAGAGTTCAAGAAGGCGACTTGCATCTGACATTCTGTGATAGGAAGATCTCTCAGAAGCTTAAAGGAAAGTTCTATAGAACAACAATTAGGCCGGCGATGTTACATGATGCAAAATGTTTGCCTATTAAAAGGCAACACATCCAGGAGATAAATGTAGTAGAGATGCGTATGTTGCATTGGAGCTGTGGGCATACTAGGTGAGATCGGATTAGGCATGACGATATTCAGGACAAACTTGGAGTAGCATCTGTTGAAGAGAAGTTAGTCCAATAGCGCTTGAGATGGATCTAACATCTCCAACGGTAGACCGCACGATGCACCAGTGCGCGTTGGAATTATAGGTCGCGTCGAAGGCCCAAGGAGAGGTAGGGACGACCTAAAATGACGACATGGGCTGAGATAGTAAAAAGAGACGTAAGAAATTGGAATATATCTGAAGATAGGAGTGATGGAAGTTTAGCAATCCATATAACAAAACTTTAGATTTTTTTTCTTTAAACCTTTATTTTACTTTTACGTAATTTTTTAATCTTCGTTTTTTCCTCATACCTTGATTTTACTTTCACGAAAGTTTTAAATCTTGTTGGGGTTTCATATCTAGCCAACCCCAACTTGTTTGGGATTTATGGCTTAGTTGTTGTTGTTGCAGTACTAAATAATTAGTTTACGATGCAAAGGCACTTGTTGTAAATAGATCAAATTTTTTTATGGGTGAATTCATCATTTTATACAGCTCTCTTGTTTAATAACAAACATGAATTTGTGTTTTACTTGAGTGAATCTATCATTTAAAAAATAATGCATTCTTCAAGTTCGGTTAAATCGGTTATTGAGCGAATTAACTGGAATTAATTCGGTTTGGTTCGTTTAGATCCCAAAGCAAATGGATAGAAAGAAGCTGGGGCAGTTGGTTCCAAAAGAATGGATTACAAATTATGAGTCATTTCATACTGACACAGAGACATAGAAATGTGCGACTCAGACTGTGATTGCCAACACAAAGACGATGATGAATCAGATGATGATATGGAATCAATCAGAGGATAGTGATGACGACGACGACGACGAAAGGTACCAATACTATGTCAAAAACTTATCTTTCATCAAGACCTCATCCCCTCAAAAAATACACCATCTTGTTTAATGGTAAGTGAACACGACCATGACTTTCCTCTTGGAAGACAGGAAAAAAGCAGAAGTAAAAGAATTAAAGGAGCAAATTAAGATAGAACGTAAAAGAGCTTCGGCCTTCCCATCATACAAACCTCCTCTTCCAACATATGCTTCTGCTTAAGATGACTATTCCAGGATGTTTGGAATAGTCCCTGGGATACAGAAACCTTCCCGACCTTCGAAGAGAACTGAGACAGAACCAGAAAGGTCAAAAGCAGGAAAAGACCAGCAGACTCCATGATGACAGAAACATCAAGAAGGAATTATATTGATCAGGCCTGCTCAACCTAGAAGATTATACATGTTTTCAGACGTGCGTATTCATGAAGTGGGAGATATCATCCGATGTAGAAACGAAGTTTTGAGGATCAAAGTTCTGGAAGCTCAGAAGATAGCATATCGAAAATATCCTCCTGTATAGAAGCTCCAAACATGGCAGATGTTCCGAAAGTACAAGAAGAAGGGTCAGATGAGCTTTACCAGATGGTGGCATGCTGGATAATCAGACGCTTAAAGATGGAGCCATTGTAAAGAAGTGCTTAACGGAATTAACAACCAAATTCATGGGGATACTCAGAGATTGGTTTGTTTGCCTAGGAGAGTACAGAAGGAAGCTCTTTTGCAATAGTCCAACATTTCAGGAAGCCTTAGTCAATATTCATATGGAGTTTATCAGTGAGGTTGACCACAGGCACAAGCTGACGAGTATTTTGCTAGGAAAAATGATGTTCCCTAAAAGGAAGTGATGAAAGAGGCAGAAAGATCAAATCATACTGTGACATGTCTCGTTTGCAAATCGGCTGCAAAGATGAAAAGTGCTCATCTTCAAAGAAGAAAGGCGACTACAAGAAAGAAGACATGAGGATGAGGCAAAGAAAGTACAAATACTTAGGGAGAAAGAAGTTCAGAAAGAACAGTGCAAATGAATGTTATCTCTGTGGAAAAGGACGCTATGCAAAGAACTATCCTAACAAGAAGGAGAAAGCAGCTAAGCTCGCTAGTCATGTCCTTGCAAGGAGAAGCTGACACCAGTGATGCTGAAATAGAACCCCTCTTCTCAGAACAAGAAGAAAAAGATAAAGACACAGCTGATGCTATTCCACATATCTTCATGACTAAAGTAATTCCTATTCTTAGGAGCAGATGTTCAATTCAAGGAATGCCATCTCCAAATATTGAAGTTACCACATCCATCCTACCGTCCAGGTATGAACGACAAGTCAAAGCAATAAGAATGATGGATACCGAAGCAAGGAGAACTATGATGAATCCAGACATGTTACCAAAAATGCATGGAAAAAGCATGACGAGTACTTTAATGTTGTTGATGATAATAAATAAGACTTTCCATACAACATTAATTTCCAAAAATCCAACTTGAATCCATTTATTTCCAGAATGTATGGTCTCAAGTACAAAAGGGACTTCAAGCCTTTCTCCATGACTCAGAAGATATTCTCGTTGATGGACACTTCAGAAGAATTTGGAGACATCATCAACGATTTAACTACAAGACCCAGAATTACTTTTTGCTAGACGACAAGTTTCCATTGCCAAGATCTCAAATGCTCTTCTCACACCTAGGAAATGTCAAATACTTCTCAAAATTCGATCTCAAATCGGAATTTTGACAACTTGGTGTTCATCCGACAGATCCCTACAAGACAACATTCTGCATTCCCACAACACAGTACCAATGGAAAGTTTTACCCTTTGGACTCAGGGTGACACCATCTCTATTCCAAAAAGCGATGATCCGAATATTTGAGCCAGTTCTGCACAATGCATTGGTATACATCGACGATGTCCTACTATTCTCAGAATCTCTTGGAGAACACAAAATTCTTCTACAAGAATCCTCAGACCAGGTGAAGAAATATGCAGTAATGCTCTCAAAAAGAAAATGCGCAGTGGGAACTACAAGCATTGACTTCCTTGGAATGAAGATCACTAATGGAACTACATGCATTGACTTCCTTGGAATGAAGATCACCAAGCAGTGGGAACTACAAGCATTGACAACCTAGAGCACATTTGGATAAAGAACTAAAAAGGTTCCCTGATCACAACCTTTCAGTCAAAGAAATACAGCAGTTCCTCGGAATAGTAAGCTTTCTTAGAGATTTCATCCCAAATTGCTCAACCTACACCTGCAAGCTGTCCAAAATCCTCAAAAAGGATCCCAGTCCTTGGATGGAAGAGCAAAAACAAAGCAGTACAATTGTTGAAGCAAGCATGAAAGGCCTTACCACCACTCAGAATTCCAGGAGCAGGCAAAAGAATTCTTCAGACGGACGCTAGCAATGACTAAGAATTCTTAGAAGAAGCATACGCAAAAGCGGATGCTAAGAAGCCTTGATTTAGCATAGTAAGGCTAAAAGCCTTGATTTAGTTAGCATAGTAGGGATAAAGTTGAAATAGCGTAGCAGTTGAATAGCGCTGCGAGTTATAGTTGAGATTTTGCTGGGATTTAACTGGGCTTTACTCCATAGGCGCTGACCACAATTTCATTTGCAAATTTCAAAATTAGAATATTCCATTTGGTTATTGCCTATGTTTATAGCGAGACAGACAAATATAGGGATAACAATTAGATACGTATAAATTTTATGTAATTCGTATTATTACTGCTAAAAGTGGCACTAACATCCAAAAAGGTATTTGAGAAAAGATTAATGAAGAAAACTAAATGAAAAAATGAGTAAAAAATCACACACAGTCGTTTATATCTCTACATTCACTTTTTAGACTCACTGTTTTTATGGATTTTTGAATATATATATATTATAGTGATTGGAGCAACGAATATCCAAGGTATAAGAAATGGTTGAAGTTCTCAAGAGCATGAATTCCCGAATTTATTCGTGACAACTTATATTTATAGACACAGATCGGTCGGACGATTGACAAATGAGTTGGAGGTAGTGGCGTTAGTGGAGTGATCACATTCAGGAAGTTCGATTCAGATCACCTGTAGTTGGAGTTCTGATTGGTACCAATCTGGGCAATCTAAATCGGTACTAATCCAGATACACTTAACCACTTGTGGTACGGATTGTGTTTTCTTCACACCTTAGCGTTGTCTTTGAGTCATCTTTCGATCCGGATTCAGCGTCGATCAATGGCATGAGAACCTACAGTCCTCAATCACTTCTACATATGTTGCGTAAAATGTAGTGTCAAGTTTCACTCTGTGTAATGTACAAACAATCGTGTGGTATAGAGTATGCGTTGAATGCTCTATTCAATGTATTTGTTATTCATCATTTATCATCTAATTCTTGGTAATAACTAGTCGTCCAGATGTTCGGGCGTCAATATAAGGAGTTCAGTTTGGAAGGCATCCTTTCAATGGTCGTTTGAGGTCTTGTTAAATTCTAGATACAAGGCGTCGTATTCTGCCTTTTTGGATTCATGCCCGCGTTGATGAGTCGAGGAAAATCTTGGTTTGGATGATTAACGTCATATATCCATCTTGGGTTAGTTTCTTCGATCTAGTGTCAATAAATAGTGCTAGTTATCGAGTACCTGAATCATGTCCTTCGAAGCTCACATCCTTTGCCCTCGATCAAGTGCTTAGGTTGATTGATGGGCATTAAAGTCATGTCTTTCAAGGATTTACTCTCTTCTAATCATGAATAGTCGAATGTTGGATGATTGGTTGGCACCATGCTCGAACTAGTTTCTACTTGTCATGATGTTCACGTTCACTTTTCGTTTACACCCAATTGATGTTTGAAGTTGGACAATCAAATCGTGCTTATGTGTTCCTTCTTTCGTGACATGAGGAAGGGAAAACTATCAGATGGTCACTTCATATTCGAGTGATAACATATGGATGGCCTGCTGGATCCAAAACGCAAGTCAGTTGCATGTGGTTAAGTCACACTCTTTTTAAATTTTCTATAGGGCTTCCCTTAGTCCAAAGGTATCGATGAGGGAATAGTGGTCGGATCACACATGTTCCAAGTCTGGATGTGTCGATCAAATAAATCACTCATAAGGCCTCCCTTTAGTCGTTGCCCATGTCATGTGATATGTCAGTGCATCCTTTCGGTCGTTGCCTTAAGCCGTATAGAGTGTCTTGATGGTCACTCGTAATTTCGAGCGGTGGTCTGCTTGGTCACTATCAAGGCTTTGTTTCGATCGTGACCTCAAGTTGTGTGGCAGTCATGGTATACCACTCTCAAGGCCTCTTCTTGGTCGTTGCCTCACGTCGTTTGGGAAGGTTAGCACTAGGCGCTGAGTCTATGCATCCTTATCAGCCCTTAGAGTCTTTATACTTCGTCCTTAATTATATATACTCTTGCCCATCGGATCTTCCTTTATTCTTTTTCTTCGTCGGCTCGGGTTAGAGTTAGTTAGGGAGCGAGTAGTCCTAAGTCTTGGCACGTCAATCATACTCGTCCTCAATTTATCCTCATATCCAAGCTCAAAGGGTCAGAGTTGGTTCGGCAAACGATCAAGTCACATTTACCTTGGCTTCATCCCTTTATCCCCACATCAGAGGAAAATGTTGTCATGAGGATGATCATATCACATCCATGTCTAATTTTATGCTCCTTCCGTTGGAATGAAGAAAAAGTTAAGGACATCATTGGGTGAACGGTTAGGCCATGCTCACCCTCGTCTCGATGTTGTCTTTTTTCTCCCATGTCAAAGGTAAAGGTTACCATATGGATGGTATAACGTCCAATTTTACTTAGATTTTTCCTCTCAAGTCAAAGGCATATGTCCCATGACAAACGTCATGTCACATTTGTCTCAACATCTATCACTTATCCTCATGCCAAAGGAAAAAGACGTGCGGATGATTGGATCATGTTGTTATCAATATTATACTTCTCTTGTCAGATTAAGGGATAAAGTTGTTGATTAGTTTGATGGTTGTATCAAACTCGACTTATGTTAAGGATAGTCTGCTAAGTATGTACATACATAAATAGGTTGTGTTGCATCCATTTATGTTTATATTCCTTCCTTTAGTTAGGAGGAGATGTATGGTCATCTATCTCATTTGCTTTAAGTTTTCCATTTCAGGGCGAGGATCAATAAGAAACAGGATGAACCACATTCATCAAACTTTGTACTTTCGAGTCATACATAATGTAGGAGAGAGTAGACTGACGGACAACCATGTCTCTTTTGTCTATCATTGCGCAGTTCGACCCCTTGTCAAGGGAAATGAATGTATGAGTTGCCGAACCACATTCGTTTAGGATTTGATTCTGATTTTCCATAGCACCACCTAAAATATGATTGTCCTAGGTTATGCCACACATGGGTTAAAAAGTGGATGATAGGGAAGGTCACATCCACTTGAATGATACTTCTGTCCTCATATTGAGAGCATAGTTTGGTAAACAAGTAGTTCAATTACGCAGGTCATGGCAGTGCTTCGAGATTCTGTTTGTGGGTGTTGGAGGTTTGACTTAAACTAGACTCAAGGTACTTGCATCATTCATATATAACTTAATTTGAGTCGGTCATGTCAACAAATCATAAAGCGTGTAAAGACAAGGTGCATATAGGCAGATTAATCAACTAATCTGCCAACATTAACAGAGAACTCACACCCGTCTTCCCCACATCCGACAGTACATTCATGACAATCAGTTATCAAGCGTAGACCATTCTAATCGATATCGACATCTCCCAAGCACAAGTCGCGAAGGCCTAAACCAACATCAGACAAGCACCCAAGAGATATCTCCTTCGACATCAGATAATCTACATTAAACGATATAAGCAAATAATCATTCATCCATGATTCTCTGGCTATCACCGCCAATCCTACTTCAAAACCATCGTTAATCGTATGACCGACCAAACACCTTGCCATCTGTCAAGGGATAATGGTAAACCCCGGCTTTAGCAAGACTCCGTACGCCATACAACGAAACGTATCTAGGCCCGTTAAGCTACCCAGGGTACTTGACCAACCACTTCTAGTCTTTTAGACGTCCCCATTATACCCCTACTTTGAGTCCACTAAGACCTATAACAACGATAATCCCTCGGCCTTCGATATCTCTAACCATCCAACCTGATGATCATTCACAAGCTAAAGCCACTTCTCGAGCAACCATTAATCACATACTTATCACCTTGAGCCGTCTTCACATTCATTGCATTTTGACGATCAACGGACACATCGCAACACTTCGACATTCCACCTTGAATATAACTCGAAGCCTCATTCATTCCCGAACCAAAATAACAACTATTTTTGGTCAGTGTTAATCGGATTGTTCCTCATCCAATACTCAGGTCGTTAATCGATCTGACCCATCAGGTCATTCGACCGACCCAACGACCTGACCTTCCCAGGCTCCAACGACCCAACCCATTGAAGCTCCAGCGACCTGATGCTTATAGAAGTTCCAACGCCTGACTTCTACATTGAATGACCTAGGGACAAACGACCCAATCCCCTGTGTCTTTGCTCCACTTGACCAACCTGACTTCGAAAGATCTAACACTGCGCGTCCCGACCTTGTGCCAGCGACCTGAAGCCCTTTTCCTAGACCGACCCGCCTTCCTTCGTGATTTACAAGACATGACCTAACACCACAACGACCTGGAGCTTCCTACGATCTGAAATCGTGACCCATCTCATTTCTTGAGCAACAAGCCATGCGACCTAAGCCTGCCACGTCATCACCGACCCATGCAAAAATGACTCGATTCCTGATCTGACCAATCCACCTCAAATCTTGACCAAATCATCACTAAACGACAACATCGATGCAAACAACTCATCCAATTCAACCATCAACACTTTATGAAATCATCAACAACACCAAAAAGAAAATTATTAATCATAAAACCACATGAAACTCACCAAATCATGATAAATCAATGAATAAACAAAATAATGGATTAAAACTTGCATAGACATATGCATTATTAACATAGGAATTATCCCACTGTAACTGCCCGCACCTCCGTTCACGCAAGATATTGTCCCCAACTTAGCCACCGTATAGGTGTGTGGGGTTTTGTTCCTCAAAAGGCCTCGGCGTTAGTAAGAGAGGGCTCTACTATATAAGTACCCACTTCACTCAGGCTTCCACGATGTGGGACTTAAGGGTGTTACATTCTCTCCTCCTACAGAGCCCAACGTCCTCGTTGGCTCATATCACTCACCACCTAGGCATTGTGCATGTAACCTGCATCAGTACCACACCGACTGACATCCGCAGTATTACACACACAATTCTGGTTGGGTATAGGCTCTAATACCAAATGTGGCAACCGCGGGTATCGAACCCCCGACCCCTCTCGAAAATCTAACACAAAGATCTTTTAGCACAGTGGTTAGTGCGTGGTGTTAAGTTGCTAGATTAGATCCTATGGTGATTTAAATGAAAATATAATTACCATGATGTAGATCTTGGTGAAAACAACTTAAAATGATGAAAATAAGATCAGAAATCCATATACTTGATTGAATCCGTGTGAGAGATGCTTATTACTCACCAATTCTTTGAATTAACATGAAATCACTGAATTCCCAATCTGAATAACGAAGAATGTTCTTCAAACCTCTCAATTGATGCGATCTCTCTTCACTTGATGTAGATCTAGTTGTGCTTGGTGTAGATCTTCAATCCTCTAGCTTAGATCTTCAATCCTCTAGCAAGGAGGATCACGAGCTCAACCAAATGAGAGAATGAAGAAAAGTAACCCTCGTCCATGCCTATAACCCCCTATTTATAGCCTCAAACTAGCCCATTAACGGGCTATACCAAATCAGCCCATTAATGGTTAGTCAAAACCTGTACAGAAATTGTGCAGCAGCACTAAAATAACAATTCCTCCCAAACCGCCGAACCAAATCTTTAATGTGACCAATATACGGAATTGAAAACATCATTTCCTTTCCAATGAAATCGATCCCAACACCTGATTCGATCCTAGTCAAAAGTTATTCCCTGTACAAAACTGGCAGGGGCAAAATGTTCACAATTAAAATTGGTAAATATTATGGACATGTCTCACATCCCCATAACCAACATATCAAAATATGAGAATGATCCAACCCTTGGGAATTGAATAAATATTTTACGATCCTTTGATACATAAAATGTGGGTTGTTACATTCTCCCTCTTAGGAATTTCGCCCCCGAAATCCCAAACAAACACAAGTAACGAAAACCATTCTGCATGCCTACCATCCACGAGCAGCATCCATCAAGCCATGCATCCATAGCCTTAACCTAGAATGCAGAATACTCACAAGTTACAATGATGTAAGGTCATCTTCATACTCATACTCACAAGTTACAATGATGTAAGGTGACACAACATTTATGGGTCATACCGACGAAGTGTTATGGATAGGTCATCTTCATACTCTCTTCCATCTCCTCCGTGCAATCATCCTCACTCTGTTGCACCTCCTTGACTAATTTAACCGTCTTCCTTCTAAAATATTTCGTGCCTTTCCCACAACGTGAAGTGGCTTACAAGGCTTCATAACTACGATCTCGACTTCTAGTTCATTGTATTGTTCCGTAAATACCACCACATTCGAATCATGCACACACTTCCGTAGAAGTGATGTATGGAAAAAAAACATTATGCACACTCGACATCTTCTCGGGTAACTCCAACTTGTACGCGAGTTTTTCAATCCGCTCGACTATCGAAAAGGGTCAATCTTGGGGCCAACTTAGCTTTACTTCCGAACCGAACAACATTCTTCAACGGCGAAATCTTCACGAAAACCATGTCGCCAACGTCAAATTCCAAATCCTTACGACGCTTATCGGCATAACTCTTCTGATGATCTTGGGCTGCCTTCATTCGTTGCCGAATGATCTCGATACAATTTAATGTCTCTCTAATCATCTCAGACCTAAGTATCAACTTATCTTCAGTTTCTAACCAACACGGCGGAGAATTGCATGGCCTGCCATACAACGCTTCGTATGGTGTCATCCCAATACTTGACTGGTAGCTGTTATTATACACAAACTCAACTAAATGTAGATGGTCTTCTAGTACAATTCTCCGCCGTGTTGGTTAGAAACTGGAGATAAGTCCAATACACAAAATAATCTTATATTATGCGTAGATTTGAGTTGCAAAATACAATTATGATAATGATTTATTACACTTTATTCCAGTACAATTTTGAATACTTTTTTTAAGGCAAGGCTTCGCAAAACGATTAATATTAATAAAGAATTGATATAGTTCGATTGAAGAATAAAAAATGCAAGAGTTCTTCTTTTCTTTATTGTTGGATCCTTAATTATGGACCTTGAGGTTGGTGTAGATCGTTTTTATCCCGCAGTTTCAGACCGTAGATCAAGCCAAGGGGGGCTCCTCCTGCTCACACCCTTTATATTGTCTGTTTCATTTCATGTTGCAATAGCAATTTCTTATTTGATTATACAATACTAGATTCTACGAGAATAAATTCTTCATTTATTTATTATTTTATAGTATTTATTATTTCTATTTTATAATATTTATTATTTCATAGTGTAGGAAGAAATAGATATTTATCTTTTTGATGATAATTTTTTTTGCACATGACATGAGATAAACTTTTCTCTTTATATTTTAAATTGACCAAAAGATTCTATTATAATATATATTTACATAAGTGATACCTGGGATTTTCCCTAAAGAGAATTATTTATTTCAATACTCACTCATTGTTAGTTAACAATTATAATGATTATATTATATGCTTAATTCTAATAGGAAATAAAATAGTAAAATGATTATTCCTTAAATGACTATTCATCTATATTCTATTTTCATTAAATAGAAGGAGGAGTAGGAAAACTCTATGAAAAAATGGTGGTTAAATTTGACGTTATTTAGGAGGAAGTTAAAACATAAGTGTGAGCTAACTAAATCAATGTCGTTTCATCAAATGGGTATTATTCCTGGTGTTTGGCATCCCGATGGAAGTGAAGATAAAGATACGAAAAATAACATTTCTAGGTGGAGTGATAGTAATAGGTATAGTTTCAATGATATTGATATAAGGAATATTTGGAGTTCGATCTCTGATAACACTTTTTTGGTTAGGGACAACAATAGTGATAGTTTTTCTGTATATTTTGACATTGTAATCATACTTTTGAGATTTACAATAATCATTTTTTTCCGAGTGAATTCGAAACTTTTTTCCAGTTATTTGAATATTAGGTCTAAAAGTACCAATCACGACTATTATTATTATTACATATATGATACTAAATCTGATTGGAGTAATCACATTAATAGTTGTATTGATAGTTATCTTCGTTTTGAAATCAGTATTCATAGTTACATTTTAGGTGATACCGAAAATTATAGTAACAATTACATTTCTAGTTTCATTTGTAGTGAAAGCGTAAGCAATAGTGAAAATAGAAATTCTAGTATACGAATGATGGTAACAGCCGCGATTTCAATATAAGAGGAATATCTAATGATTTTGATATAAATAAAAAATACAAAAAATTATGGGTTCAGTGCAAAAATTGTTATGGATTAAATTATTAAAAAAATTAAGATCAAAAATGAATATTTGTGTTTGAAAATGAGCAGTTCAGATAGAATCGAACTTTTGATTGACCGAGGCACTTAGGATCCTATGGACGAAGATATGGTCTCCATGGATGCCATTGAATTTCATTCAGAGGAGGAACCTTATAAAGATTGTATTGATTCTTATCAACAAAGAACAGGTTTAAGTGAAGCTGTTCAAACATGCATAGGTCAATTAAATGGTATTCCCATAACAATTGGGGTTTTGGATTTTCAGTTTTTGGGGGATAGTCCCACTTATGGGGTCAAATCAATATGTTCTAAGAAGAAATATTTGAATATAAATCTTATCGATCTCATAAGTATCATACCAAATTCCATCAATCGAATCACTTTTTCGAGAAATACGAGACATCTAAGTCGTACAAGTAAAGAGATCTATTCATTGATAAGAAAAAGAAAAAAATGTGAATGGTGATTGAATTGATGATAAAATGGAATCCTAGGTCGCGAACAGTGATTCGATTGATGATGAAGAAAGAGAATTCTTGGTTCAGTTCTCCACCTTAATGACCGAAAAATGGATTGATGATAAGCCAATTCATTTGGGCTACTGGAATATGGTGCCCTTGTAGCAATCTATTTGATTATATTGAAAGGTCCACTGAATTGGGATTTCCCTGTTGGGTCGGGTCATTTTGGGGCAAACGGATCATTTATCATGAAAAGGATGTGCTTCAAGAGATTGATTCAGAGTTCTTGCAGAGTGGGACCATGCAGTACTAGACACGAGATAGATCGTCCAAAGAATAAGGTTTTTTTCGAATAAGCCAATTCATTTGGGACCCTGCAGATCCATTATTTTTCCTATTCAAAGATCATCCCTTTGTCTCTGTGTTTTCACATCGAGAATTCTTTGCAGATGAAGAGATGTTAAAGGGGCTTATTACTTCCCAAACAAATTCTTCTATATCTATATCTAGGCACTGACTGGTTCATCAAGAATACGCAAGAAAAGCACTTCGAATTGTTGATTCATCACCAGAGATGGCTTAGAACCAATAGTTCATCATATAATGGATCTTTCCGTTTTAGTACTCCATCCGAGAGTTATCAGTATTTATCAAATCTCTTTCTATCTAACGGAACGCTATTGGATCAAATGGCAAAGACATTGTGGAGACAGAGATGGCTTTTCCCGGATGAAAATAAATATTTGATTCATGTAACAGGGGAATTTCCCATTCCTTAGCCGTAAAGATATATGGCCATGAAAAGGTGATTAAGTGGAACAGAATTGGCCGGATGGTAGAGTCATGGAAACACTTGTTTATTCCATCCGTATTTTGGACCTTAGCTCCATGGAGCAGTATGCTACTGCTGAAGCATGGAAGAATTGAAATCTTAGATCAGAACACTATGCATGGATGATATGAACTGCCTAAACAAGAATTCTTGAACGGTGAACAACCAGAGCCTATTACTCACTACATCAAAGAATTTCCATTAATGAAACCATGGAAATCTGTCGAAAAAGAAAAAATATGCATGTCCGATGAAACGATTGTTGCTATCTGCTCCAATAACGAATCATTGGTTCAACTGAATAACTAAAGAAAATAGGTAGACCTTTCTCTTCATCTCAGGTCGATGGATCTTCTCAATTGGAAGATCTCCCATATGGATAATACATATTCTGGTTGACCGAGCCATTTCGAATTATTTTGTTCCGAAGCCCTTTTCGAGTTTGAATTTGTTCATTTGGAATTTGGACTCTTCTATTTTCTACTTCTTTTTTTATTTTTTATTTAATTTTGATTTTCTTTCCCTCTCTTTTCTTTTTATTTCCTTCTATCATTCTTTAAGTCCCATAAGGTTTGGTGATCCCGTAAAATCTGACCCATTTTCTCATCGAGCGAGAGGTACGAAATAAATCAGATTGATTTTTCGATCAAAAAAAGTACTATGTGAAATCTTCGGTTTCTTCCTCTTCCTCTATCCTATAGGTACAACGTTTGGTTTGAATAAATAGAGAACCTTTTCTTCTGTATGAATCGATATTATTATATTCCAATTCCTTCTCGATACCTCACAAGGAAAATATCGAATTGGATCCAAAATTGACGGGTTAGTGTGAGCTTATCCATGCGGTTATGCACTTTTCAAATAGGAATCCATTTTCTGAAAAATCCTGGCTTTTGTGCTTTGATGAGTCGTCCGAGATTCTTTCGATGACCTATGTGTTGTGTTGAAGGGATATATATCTATATGATCCCATCGATTGCGTAAGGCCCGCGATAGCAACAGAATCGGGGAAAGTATATAGAAAAGATAGTTCTTTTCTATTATATTTAGTATTAGTTAGTGATCTCGGCTCGGTGGGTCCCTTCCTCCGTGATGAACTGTTGGCACTAGTCCAACATTTTGTCTCTGTGGACCGAGGAGAAAGGTGGATCAACGGGAAGATGGTTGTACCATGAGTGAAGCAAGGGGTCAACTGCTTCAAATATACAACATAAATTCTGGCAATGCAATGGAGTTGGACCTTCATGTCGATCTGAATGAATCAGTCTTTACACAGAGGTAAATCTTAGCCTGTTAGGCAAAGAGGGCAGCAAGTTACAAATTCTGTCTCGGTAGGACATGTATTTTCTATTACTATGAAAATAAATGAAAATGAAGTAGTTGGTGGTGGGGTTACCATTATTCTTTTTCTTGTATGTGTTCCTAAGAAAATGAATTTGTCCATAATAGTGCGAAAAGAAGGCCCGGCTCCAAGTTGTTCAGGAATAGAGGTGTTGAGTTTCTCGACCGTTTGCCTTAGGATTAGTTAGTTCTATTTCTCGATGGGGCCGGGAAGGGATATAACTCAGTGGTAGAGTGTCACCTTGACGTGGTGGAAGTCATCAGTTCGAGCCTGATTATCCCTAAACCCAATAGGAGTTTTTCTACTTTGACTTGTTCCCCGCAGCGATCGAACGAGAATGGATAAGTGGCTTGTGGGATTGATGTGATAGGGTAGGGATAACTATATTGCTGGGAGCGAACTCCAGGCTAATATGAAGCGCACGGATCCAAGTTATGCTTGGAATGAAAGAAATTCCAAATCAGCTTTGTCTACAAACAAGGAAGCTATAAGTAATGCAACTATGAATCTCATGGAGAGTTCGATCCTGGCTCAGGATAAACGCTAGCTGCATGCTTAACACATGCAAGTCGGACGGGAAGTGGTGTTTCCAGTTGCGGACGTATGAGTAACGCGTAAGAACCTTCCCTTGGGAGGGGAACAACAACTGGAAACTGTTTCTCGAACCGTTGACATCCGCCGCAGGGTAAACCACCGTCTCTCAGGCCTCCCCGGCTGATTCTACCATAGAGGCCAACGATATACAATAACTCCCCCCTCCCGAACACAACTTACAACTTTCATCGTACTGTGCTCTCCAAAGAGCAACTCTTCTCAAAATCTCAAAAGGTGCTGAGTTGGAATCCCATTCATTCTAAGGATTCTTGTGGTTCCGGAGAATCCAGCTGCAGGAGAAGCAGGAACAGAGAGCTCTCTCCCTTTTTCTGTGATGGACCACCCCACAACAACCGACATTTACTCCAATAGTTCGCTGTACACGTATCCAATTAGCACGGGACGGTCGTCAAAAGAAAAGAAATAAGAGAGTAAACAAACAAAGAATCTGTAATATGTCTCACGGCGCATGGAATAAAATATAATAATAACATATATTTAACACAACAGGTGAGACAGTGCATAAGCTGAAAACAAACTATCATAGCAGCGGAAAATCCATAATACAGCTTATAATCCAAAGCTAACATTATTACAACTTTTAAAACTGTCTCAAAACTAAACAAGAAATGTGCACTACCAATGCTCAAGTAGTGACCACCAACGACACAGGGAGAATATCTATATATCATACGTGGAAGCCTCTTGCTCGCCTCCGAACAGCTACTCGCGCATCACCAGCTAACCTGTCTCTAGTCTGCTCATGTGAGCACCTAGAGTAATAAGAAGAGACATAAAACTCTGGGTCAGACAAAAAGTCTGGTATGAGCGATAAACATCTAAACCGAACAATAACAGGTATACTAAACCATACCTGAACCTGCAACCAAAGAGTTAGCACTACATACTGTACAACACTCTAAGGTGCCATTTCAAATGATGTAAAGAGAACGGGGGTGGGGGTGTGCATGTCATAGTGGTGGCAAACAATCAAGCATAGCAACCATCCTCACATCTCTCACTCAGTGCGTAAAGCATACGATATCCACTACTTTGGTCACCTAATACTTTGGGCCATGACGGAATCCAATCCCGTGTAACTATCACTAAAAGCCCACTATCCATCTCTAAGTGGTGAACCAAAGTTATGAATACCGACAACCCCTTTGCACACGTCCCGCAGCAAAGTCCAATCATGAAGTGAACTCATTGGTTCCCATCTGGATCCTGAGCTCTAACTTCCATTTGGACTACCTTTGCATCTCAGGTTTTAGTCATCATCTTCATCCGGGTCGGTCTTCACTTCACCTTGCTTCGGATCGTGGTCATCACCCTCGCTCGGGTCGGATCGTGGTCTTCACTTCAAGTCCAAGCATCTCGGATCGGGTCGGTCGTGCTCCCTCCTGGTCGGTCGAACACTTCACCATTCCTGGTCGGTTGTACTTCACCATCCCTGGTCGGTCGGTATTGCCCCCCTGGTCGGTCGAACACTTCACCATTCCTGGTCGGTCGTACTTCACCATCCCTGGTCGGTCGGTATTGCCCCCCTGGTCGGTCGAACACTTCACCATTCCTGGTCGGTCGTACTTCACCATCCCTGGTCAGTCGGTATTGCCCCCCTGGTCGGTCGAACACTTCATACAGGGTCGGTCGTGAGCTCGGGTCGGCCGGTCAAAACCTTCCCCTGGTCGGTCTAACTTGACCCAAAGAAAACCTGCACCATTTCAGCAAGTTATTTTCGACTCTCGACGGTGTTTTCAACCATTCCAACTTTATAATGCAATCATAGGTCATACCAAACAGTAATAGCAACATGTATAATCAACCATAAACACCAAAACAACAATTTAATCATAACAATATGGATCAAATGTACCCAAAACCCATGTTTTCCCTTTAATCATGTTTAAGCATAACTAATGATAGGATTAACAAAACTTAACCAAATTAACCTAATTTTCTATCAGAGGCCTAAAATAAAATTTTGTAATTTCTAAATATTTTTCCAGAATTTTATCATGTTTAAATTCGCTAATTAACACTAATTACCCTTAATTAGCCATAATTTGTGAGGAACTATGCAAATCACTCACCTTTGCCACAAAGTAAACTATAGATCTGGAATGATTCTCTGTTTGGGTCGAATTCTAATGTGTTCTAGCAGCTCCAACTTTGATTTGGTGAAGATCTCCCTTGATTTGATGTTGCTAATCCCAATCTTCAAGTTGTAGGTGATTTGGAGGTGTTTTGAAGAGATTTAGAGATTGGAGGCCATGGCTAGGGTTCAAAGGAGGTTAGTGGCGGCTGAAAAATACTGAAAAATAATGATTTCTAAACCCTAGCAGCCCTCATATACTTCTAATCCCGAAATGGGTCATGGGCCCAATTACTAATCACCCTATTTGGCCCGGTTAAGCTGTTTTTCACCTTCCAAACCTTATTTCAGCCATATCTCCCAAACGGTAAGTCCGTTTTCCACATGTGACCACTCTACGGAAAGGTAAACCATCAAACAAATCTAATGGAAGTGGTTTCAGGTCAAAATTCCTTTCCAATCAAAAGTTATGGCCGAAACAAGATCAGATAGGGGCAAAACGGTCATTTAAAAATCGACAAAAACCATGAACATGGGAAATGACTCTCTTGGTTGTTTCCCAAAGTTACATGACCATACGACTTTATATGGGAAAGAAATAAATATTCTACGATCCTCCAATGCGTAGAATGTTGGTTGTTACATTCTCCCCCCCTTAAGAAATTTCGCCCCCGAAATTCCCTAACCAAAACTCACAAAGGATCCCGCATGCCTATCAGCCCCAAAACAACAATCAACATGCAAAACAAGTCTATCCTAGCATGCGGCTTACTAACAAAGGGAGAAACTATCACTACCAAAACCTTACCAGGCAAAGAGTTCTGGATACTTCTTCCTTATATCTTCCTCTGTTTCCCAAGTACAATCTTTTTCATTCTCACCCCCCTGGACTTTGACTAGTTTCACCACCTTCCTTCGAAGCTACTTCGTATCGTTTCCAACAATACGCATAGGCTTGCGGTTCTCAACTGCCTCGGATTCAACCTCGACATCGTCCAACTGATTTGGTGAAATAGCCACATTAGGGTCTTGCACAAACTTCCTTAACTGGGAAACATGAAATACGTTGTGAACTCCCGCCATCTTGTCAGGTAGCTCTACTTCATACGCCAAATTCCCAACTTGCTCGAGGACTGGGAATGGACCAACAAATCTTGGTGCTAACTTACCTCTCCAACCAATCCGAATCACATTCTCAATGGAGAGATCTTGACGAACACCAAGTCGTTAACGAAGAATTCCAAATCTCTTCGTCTCTTATCGAGATAAGTCTTATGCCTATATTGGGTAGCTTTCATTTTCTAATATACAATTCACTCAAATACCATCATGACCTGACCTAGTCCTTGGTAAACTATCAATATAATCCATTTGAGACTTGTTCTTATTTCCATTTAGGAATTTCTAATGGTTGTAAAAAACCACTAGGCTTCTTTTTCTCAGCTTTAACTAACTGGCAATTTATGCATTTGGACATAAACATCCCAACATCTTCCTTTATCCTTTCCCAGTAGTAGATCTGCTCCATGTCTCTATACATCTTGTTACCACTGGGATGTATAGTCAATTTTGGGTGATGATATGCTCTAAGCACTTCATCTCTCAGTCCATCTACGTTGGGTACAACTAGTCCCTTATTCTTTCGAAGCCACCCTTCTCTATCAAATCCTTACTTGATCATTCTCTTTCCATCGATACCCATCTCTACCCTATAGATGGTTTTCAATAGATTAGGATCGTCATTCTAACTGGAACCAATCCACTCAATCAAAATCGATCTAATCGTCAAGCTTACTAGTGTTTCTGAATCCAATTCACTCTTGGGCCTGAAATCATATCCTGTGATATACTCTAGTTGCTTCCATCCTAGAAACAAAACCCCTAAACTGGCATGTCTCCTACTCATTGCAACTATTACCACACCCAAATCCTTTACTATGATCACTCTGCCCCATGGAGTCATGGCGACTCCACTGCATTGATTCATAGCCACTAGTCCTTTGCTATGTCCACTCTGCCCCATGAAGTCATAACAACTCCACTGCACTGGCTCATAGCCTTACTAATCCTTTACTATGTCCACTTTGCCCCTCGAGTCATGACGACTCTACTGCACTAGCTCATAGTCCTACTACAATCACTTTGTTCCCCATCGTTGGAACCCTACAGGTGATAGTCTACTCAAAGGAAGAAAAATAGGAACAACATAGCAACCATAACATCCATCAAACAAGTCCTACCTATCACCTGCTAGATTCATAAACACATCGACACCTACATGATTGGTCTAACCAATCCCAATATGTCGATTCTAGTATGTCTGGTCCAACCAACATAAATAACTAATGGAAGCCCAGCCTCCATACATACACCGATGCCTACTTGACTGGTCCAACCAATCCCAGGCCAATGGAAGCCCCGCCTCCCTACGGACTATCGTACGTCCAACGTACGTTTATCCTGCAAGGATAACTTGATCACGTCCAACGGATCCAGAATAACGGGCGTCCCCAGATACCCCTGCTTTTAGTCTGCCTAAAATACTTGAGTCCAACCCAAGTCTATCCATTGTATTGCTGCCCTCTTGAGTCCAACTCTAGTCGAATCCAATTCCTTGTAGCCTTCTCGAGTCCAACTCGAGTCAACTATATCTCAGACCCAGTCTTGAGTATCCATTACTGACAAACTCTAGTCCAACGTGAGTCGTTGTCTCCTTATTCGTTGCATATCCAAGATCAACGGACACCCATTTTCCTTTTACGAGTTCAAGTCCAACTTGAATCGCCCTAATCTTCGTTGTATCCTCCATGATCAACGAACACATCCTATTCCTTCAAAGTCCTACTATCCAAAGAGAACATCAACATAGGGTTTTAAACAATCCATTACTTTGCATCTTTCTCGAGTCCCGGTCGAGCAATCTCATAACCCTATCGAGTCTAACTCTGGACAGTCTATACCATTGAACTGTCTTATCTTGTTCCGTCTGCCCATCACTCCTCGAGTAAACCAAGATATCATCCAATGAAAAATCACAGCAACTATTCACCCCTCATGCAAACCATCCTAGTCGAAATCGACATTCCCCAAGCACAAGCCCCAAAGGCCTAAACCAATATCAGACAAGCACCCAAGGAACATCTCCTCCGAGTTCGGACAACCCACGTGAGGTGATACTAGCAAAACAATCTAGCACTGGAGCACTCATTTGCCTCCCAGAGACAACTAGAACTTATTACAACGATAACCTCTTAGCTTCCTTAACTCCAGTTACTATCGCCATCCACCTTATTCCTTTGGAGTAGATCGACTCCCCAAAATAATGCTAAACCCAGTAAAGCCCAAAACAAAGCAATCACAACAAACATACATCCATGACTCGATAAGACCACATTACAACAAATCATGCCATAACTAGTCGAACCACCAATCGGGTTCATCGCAACTAGAGGTCTATCGACTATCTCGGGTTTGTCAAACAGTACCTGAACAGAAACATCTTAAATAGAAAGCATACCTTTTATAACGACGCCCTTTCCCTTCTGCGCTGCACTTGGAGCATTTGACAAAGAAGGAACAGCGTTGATAGCATACGCTTTCACAATCTGCTTCTCCCTAGGAGGTTATGGACAATCATCCTTATGGTGTCTCGCCTGGCCGCAGTTAAAGCACTTCCTTTCCCCAGGCTTTTCTCGACAATCTCTGGCATAATGGCCCTTCTTGCCACAACTAAAGCATTCGCTATCTTTCTTATTTTTCTTATTCTGACCATCCTTGGTCGGGTTCTGCTTCCTCTTGTTCTGAGAATTCTTCTTGCCTTCACCGCCTGCTTGCGGCTTTGGTTCCTCTGCAGATGCCGTAACAACCTCAGTCTTCGACTTAGGTAAAAGGCTCTCTGACCTTAATGCCTTTCCTACAATAGACTCGAACGTCTCATCGATATGGTTTATAAGTCTTTTCCCTAAGTACCCATCCAAGCTAGTTATGAACTTCTCGTTCTTCTTTTCGACTGTATCGATAAGGGACAGTCCATATTTCGAAAAAGTGTCGAATTCAGTGATATACTCCGAGACTGCTCTACCATTCTGCTTAAGCTACAAGAACTTCCTGAACAGTTCTGATTTATGAGCATCTGGAATAAACTTATCACAAAAGCGAGCCTTGAACTGATCCCAAGTAACCTGATCTTCTGGAGTAGCTGTTCTAATGGCATTCCACCAATTCATTGCTCGCCCCTGCAGCTGACGAGACGCTAGCCTTCTCTTCATCGCATCCTCGATACCCAAGTCGTCGAAGATACGATCACAGCTATCCAACCAATCCTGAACATCTGTGGCCGACTCCGTTCCGTGGAATTGCTTCCCACCAAGGTTAGTGTAATCCTTGCACAACTTGGCGAAATCGACCCTAGGCGAATGCACTACTGGACCACCACCATTTCTGGGATTGGGAACTGCCCCTTGAACATCCCTAAGCATATCCCTCATGAAGTTGGTGAACATTGTCCTCATGTCAGGAGCATTCCCATGATTGGTCCCTCTACCAGCACCCCTGGTGTCTCGACTCATCGTTCAATCTGTAAAGAGAAAACGATTAACGACCCCATAGTTTTTTAGTGCAGTATGACTTCATTCTTATACTACTAATAGTATATATATAGTTTTTGAAAACCAAAATAATCACAAATACGTGCTCTCATATACGTACTATCTCTCCCTAGTGTCTTTCCCTAGGTTAACTACGCAACCTAGAGCTTTGATACCAAGTGTGACGGCCGGCCCCGCACCAATCGACATTTACTCCAATAGTGCGCTGTACACATATCTAATTAGCATGGGACGGTCATCAGAAGAAAAGAAAGAAGAGAGTAAAACAAACAAAGAATGTGTAATATGTCTCACAGCGCATGGAATAAAATATAATAATAACATATACTTAACACAAAACAGGTGAGACAGTGCATAAGCTGAAAACAAACTATCATAGCAGCGGAAAATCCAAAATACAGCTTATGATCCAAGGCTAACATTATTACAACTTTTAAAACTGTCTCAAAACTAAATAAGAAAGGTGCACTACTAATGCTCAAGTAGTGACCACCAACGACACAGGGAGAATATCTATATATCATATGTGGAAGCCTCTTGCTCGCCTCCAAATCAGCTACTCGCGCATCACCAGCTAATCTGTCTCTAGTCTGCTCGTGTGAGCACCCAGAGTAATAAGAAGAGACATAAAATTCTGGGTCAGACAAAAAGTCTGGTATGAGCGATAAGCATCTAAACAGAACAATAACAGGTATACTAAACCATACCTGAACCTGGACCTGCAACCAAAGAGTTAGCACTACATACTGTACAACACTCTAAGGTGCCATTTCAACTGGTGTAAAGAGAACAGGGGTGGGGGTGTGCATGTCATAGTGGTGGCAAACAATCAAGCATAGCAACCATCCTCACATCTCTCACTCAGTGCGTAAAGCATACGATATCCACTACATTGGTAACCTAATACTTTGGGCCATGACGGGATCCAATCCCGTGTAACTATCACTACAAGCCCACTATCCATCTCTAAGTGGTGAACCAAAGTTATGAATACCGATAACCCCTTTGCACACGTCCCGCAGCAAAGTCCAATCATGAAGTGAACTCATTGGTTTCAATCTGGATCCTGAGCTCTAACTTCCATTTGGACTACCTTTGCATCTCGGGTTTTAGTCATCATCTTCATCCGGGTCGGTCTTCACTTCACCTTGCTTTGGATCGTGGTCATCACCCTCGCTCGGGTCGGATCGTGGTCTGCGCTTCAAGTCCAAGCATCTCGGATCGGGTCGGTCGTGCTCCCTCCTGGTCGGTCGAACACTTCACCATTCCTGGTCGGTCGTACTTCACCATCCCTGGTCGGTCGGTATTGTCCCCCTGGTCGGTCGAACACTTCACCATTCCTGGTCGGTCGTACTCCACCATCCCTGGTCGGTCGGTATTGCCCCCCTGGTCGGTCGAACACTTCACCATTCCTGATCGGTCGTACTTCACCATCCCTGGTCGGTCGGTATTGCCCCCCTGGTCGGTCGAACACTTCATACAGGGTCGGTCGTGAGCTCGGGTCGGTCGGTATTGCCTCCCTGATCGGTCGAACACTTCATACAGGGTCGGTCGTGAGCTCGGGTCGGTCGGTCAAAACCTTCCCCTGGTCGGTCTAACTCGACCCAAAGAAAACCTGCACCATTTCAGCAAGCTATTTTCGCCTCTCGACGACGTTTTCAACCATTCCAACTTTATAATGCAATCATAGGTCATACCAAACAGTAATAGCAACATGTATAATCAACCACAAACACCAAAACAACAATTTAATCATAACAATATGGATCAAATGTACCCAAAACCCATGTTTTCCCCTTAATCATGTTTAAGCATAACTAATGATAGGATTAACAAAACTTAACCAAATTAACCCAATTTTCTATCAGAGGCCTAAAATAATATTTTGGAATTTCTAAATATTTTTTCAGAATTTTATCATGTTTAAATTCGCTAATTAACACTAATTACCCTTAATTAGCCATAATTAGTGAGGAACTATGCAAATCACTCACCTTTGCCACAAAGTAAACTATAGATCTGAAATGATTCTTTGTTTGGGTCGAATTCTAATGTGTTCCAGCAGCTCCAACTTTGATTTGGTGGAGATCTCCCTTGATTTGATGTTGCTAATCCCAATCTTCAAGTTGTAGGTGATTAGGAGGTGTTTTGAAGAGATTTAGAGAGTGGAGGCCATGGCTAGGGTTCAAAGGACGTTAGTGGCAGCTGAAAAATACTGAAAAAGAATGATTTCTAAACCCTAGCAGCCCTCATATACTTCTAATCCCGAAATGGGTCATGAGCCCAATTACTAATCACCCTATTTGGCCCGGTTAAGCTGTTTTTCACCTTCCAAACCTTATTTCAGCCATATCTCCCAAACGGTAAGTCCGTTTTCCACATGTGACCACTCTACGGAAAGGTAAACCATCAAACAAATCTAATGGAAGTGGTTTCAGGTCAAAATTCCTTTCCAATCAAAAGTTATGGCCGAAACAAGATCAGCTAGGGGCAAAACGGTCATTTAAAAATCGATAAAAAATCATGAACATGGGAAATGGCTCTAATAGTTGCTTCCCAAAGTTACATGGCCATACGACTTCATGTGGGAAAGAAATAAATATTCTACGATCCTCCAATGCGTACAATGCGGGTTGTTACATTTTCCCCCGACTCTTTGGTCTTAATAATGCTGGTTTTATTTTAAGAACGAGCGATTTCCCTTATCCGACCCTTACTGCCCAACCGGAAAGCAGACAACTAATGCGTTCCACTTATTGAATACGGTCTATGGTCGGTCTGTGACCCCAGGATGCCGAAGGCGTCCTTGGGGCGATCTAGTAGTTCCTACGGGATTAACACCCCACGTCCATTAATGTCACTCACAAAGGGAATGCATTAACTTCTATGGAGCGTTTTAAGTGTATATAGAACAGAAACTTAACAACAAGACAGATATAAACAGTACTTAAACTTTAAAATTTTATTTCATTGTAGCGGTAAATACATAAGTTTGATTACATCATCAAAAACCAGAGTCAAAATACATAATATCCATCTTGACTAAATCAGAGTACATAAATTGAAAGACATAACCCCAATAAAAAATAGCCATAAATAAGATAGGCTGAACTTTTACTTCAGCGATCCAAGCAACTTCTAAAAGCAAGAGATACAACTGTCCAAAATCAAGCTCCACTGGTGCTAGTTCCAACCTGAGCACCTGGGGGGTGGGGGGGGGGGGAAGAAAAGAGGTGGAAACAAAGGGGGTCAGACATAAAGTCTGGCGAGTGCGATAACTTTAACAATATAATTACCAAAATAACTAGGCTAAGGCATAAGTTGGAAAATAAGGAAATGACTGTGAACAATTGGGTATGACAGAGTAAACAAGGAAATAAGATTGAACAAAGATAACGTTAAAGGCGCACGTAACCCACTATAAGATAATTACTATACTGCACCACCACTAGTCACCCTAAGGTTGATCCCGCCTAGAAGACTTTAATAATGATAATGGTAGTTTCGTGCACCCCTAGTTGCCTTCATAGGTGTCGCCCGCCCTTATCTCCACTAGGTGTACCCACTACCCCCATGCGATCGGCTCCCTAACTCGTAGATACCCGTGCTGGCCCCACAGTGGGGTGTATCACTCCCTAAAGTGGCAACCTGATACCACCAATAATGCACGGCTTATACCTACACGATGCAACAACGTCTTACCTACCAGCCCGAGTCCACACACGCACATGAACCCGTTGGACTTGCGTTGCCAACGCTAACCCATTTTGGCCTCTTATAGTCAAGCCCAGTACGCGTGTCCCGTCCTCGACTTGGGTCGATCCCACAAAGATACTTATGGGTTACTGGTTGAAACGGGCCCCTAATACTTGACACAAGCTATCCTCCTAAGCTTGGTCCCCTCTAGTACATCCCACTTAACCCTCTTCTTATTCATGTTCACTTACATGTTTCAATTTTGGTTAAGTGTTTCTAATCGTATTTCAAATGCCACCCAAGGCACCCACTTAAATCCACATGCCACCCTAGGCACGCACTAAACCCCCATGTCCCACCACATGTTTATCTGGTTAAGTGTTTCTTAATTCATTAACACCGTAACCTTGTAAAGACCTCCCACATTAGACTGACATTTGTGGCAGCTGGATTTGTCGGGCGGGTCCGGGCAATCTTACACCAAAAACGACCTAACCTCGTGTCTTTACAACTGTTACGCATTTAATTTATGCCTAAGACCTCTCACATTAGACTGGTATTTGTGGCAGCTGGATTTGCCGGGCGGGTCCGGGTAGTCTTACACCACAAAAGAGCCTAACCTCATGTCTTAGACGATTAATTACACATAATTAATTATCCCCCAATTTGAATTAATTTCCCTATTCAAATTATCAATCAGTTCCAAATTTAACTATGGCCATAATTGACTCAATTATGTCCATCTATTTATGGTATGCAAAATCATACCAATTATCATCACAAATTTATTTTATGCCATTTAAGGCATTTATGCCAAATAAATCTTTTAATATTATCTCATTGCCCCACGTTGTACGTTCGTTCGTTTAACGTAAAATATATTTTAGACTCGAATAGTCTAACTTATGGAATAAAGAGAAAACATCACAACATACATAGAAATAAAACTAGATCTAAACATAAGGAGTGAACTTGCATGTGTGAATGAGGTTCTTTATCTAAAACTTTCATATGAAAAAGTCACAAACTTGCATAAAACTACATATGTCATAGATCTAAATCTAAAGGTGTGAACTTGTTTAGGTAATAGTCACAAACTTGCATAAACCATGTATGTCATAGATCTAATTATAAGGTGTAAACTTGCATAGGCAATAACCACAAACTTACATTACATGATTCATACTCCAAACATATATATACTTGCATATGTGATTTATGCAACATAACGATGGTGTAAACTTATATGTAAACATGTAAACTAGCATATAGAATTTTGTATACTAGCATATAACTCACACATGTCATAGCCTAACTTTAGATCCAATTTATACGTAAAATAGATGTCATGAAACATGTAAGGTTGTATATAAAATTTTCACTAACTTGCATATGATCCACGCCTCAATTAACATCCTAACTTGCATACATACATATGATTTATCATATGAATTAGTTCCAACAACTTAACCAAACTAGCATATGAAACAACCTCATGAATTGATTATACATAAGCTAATCATAGAATTACAACATAAACGATAACATCACAACTTTACAACATAGATGATAACATCATAGAATTTACAACATAGATAATAACATGCGGTCAATAATTCACAACATAACCATATAATCCACATAATAGCTTAATCCAATTAAATTGTTAATTATTTTATTAAAGAAATCGAACTCACAACTCAAAGAAGGTCTTGAGTTCTGAAATCTGAGTTCTGAAGTTGAATTAGCTTTCCTTTAAAGAAGACAATTTGTTGCGGTTTGATTAGAGTTGAATTTGATTAGCTTTTCTTCCTCTCTAATTGGTGGCGGCTATTCAAGGTTGCAAGGTGACGGCATGGAGGCCATGATTCTAATTTTAATTTGATTTTAGGGTTTGAGTCTACATGTGTTTTGATAGAGTTTAGAATTAATTTAGGCCATCCGATTAACCCAGAATTAATCCCAGCCAATCAGAGCAGATCAGAAACCCTAACAAGTATGCATACAGTCATAAACAGGTCACCAAACAAATCTGCCCGAGGTTGGGGGTGGGGGGCAGGTCGACCCTATGGTCGACCTGGTGAGGATAGGTCGACCCCCAGGTCGACCTGGCCCTAGCGGGAAATTTCCCGCCTAGCCCATTCTGACTCTGAAATTTGATATTTTGAAATCCGTTTTGAATTTTCTGAAACTTCCGATGGCAATAACTCCTTCATACGAAGTCCAATTCACGCAAACTCGGACTCTATCTCAACCAGAATTCCGAGATGAACACAATGGCACAATCCGTTTCCCTTAATTATCACATCTGAGATTAGTTATTCTTTAATTTGTGAACATTAACATTGAAAATTACGGGGTGTTACATTCTCCCCTCCTTAAAGGATTTCGCCCCCGAAATCTCCAAGTTAAGGAGAATGCATATACTAACATCCAAACAACCATCTACTCAGCCATCAAACCCAGGCATCCATTGTTCTTATAAAATTCCTAATGTTGTATGAACATATGCGAGAAGTGTGTGTATATGTTCTTTATCTAATGCAAAATCCGGCGGTCTACTGATTCAGTTGACCTCCTTAATGCAAACCATGGTAGTGCCATGTGTCCATTATGTATGCGAAAAATCCTATCGATACATATTATTTCTACATGTGTGCACAACCATTCACCAAAATGCAGCATCCATATGATAACACAACCATTATTCATCCATTAACTTAAATTTGCACACACATTTATATGTAATATGCAATATGAAGTGATTGAGCCGATCTAGTGCCTAAAGTGTGTGTATATGCATCCACGAGCAACCACTAGCAAGCACTTGCATCCACATGCATCCATCATACATAACATGTCTCAAACACATGTTTCAACCATAGGACTACCCTATCTAAAGGTCAAAGGTACTAGCGAGAGGACACACTAAAGATAAAACAAGTACAAGCTAAGCGATAAAGGAGAAATTAAAAGACATACCCTCGAAAAGAAAAGGGTACAATGAACGCATCTTCTCTTCTGTTTCCCAAGTAGCGTTGCTCTCATCATCTCCCCATTGCACTTTGACTAGTCTGACCTCTCGATTCCTTAACTTCTTAATCTCCAACCCAAGAATGCACGTAGGAGCTCGTCGAATCATCACATCATGCTCTATCTCCACCTATCTAAGCAAGCTCGGTTCTACCACTTCCGCGGTCTCGTGCAAGCACTTCCTCAAATGTGATACATGGAATACATCGTGTACAGCGCTAAGTCTCTCGGGCAACTCCACTCTATACGCCATCTGTCCAATTCTCTCCTTAATAGGAAATGGCCCTACGAACCTTGGTGCTAACTTCCCAACGGACCCAAAGCGAACAACATTCCGTAATGGAGACAACTTGACAAAGACCATGTCCCCAATACCAAACTCAAGATCTGTCCTCCTCTTGTCCGCAAAAGATTTATGCCTATCTTGCGCTGTCTTCATCCTCCTTCGAATCAAATCGATCTTTTCCGAAGCCTCTCTAATCATATCGGGCCCAAGCAAGATCTTGTCTGTAGATTCCCACCAACATGTAGGCGAACGACACGGCCGTCCATAAAGAGCCTGTGACGGCCCGCCCCGCACCAACCGACATTTTCTCCAAAAGTGCGCTGTACACATGTCCAGTTAGCATGGAACGGGTCGTCAGAAGGAAAAAAATAAGGAAATGAACATACAAAGAACCTGTAGAATGTCTCACAGCGCATAGAACAAAATATAATAATAACATACTTGACATAAAACAGGAGAGACAGTGCATAAGCTGAAAACCAAAACTAAACATCATAGCAGCGGAAATCCAAAATACAGCTTATTACAACTTTTCAAACTGTCTCAAAGCAAAAGTAAGATAAAGGAGGTACATTACTAATGCCCAAGTAGCGACCACCAGCGACACAGGGAGAATATATATATATATATCATACGTGGAAGCCTCCTGCCCGCCTCCGAATCAGCTACTCGCGCATCACCAGCTAACCTGTCTCTAGTCTGCTCGTGTGAGCACCCAGAGTAATAAGAGGAGACATAAAACTCTGGGTCAGACATAAAGCCTGGTATGAACAATCAGCATCTAAAGTGAACAATAACAGGTAGACAAAACATACCTGAACCTGGACCTGCAACCAAAGAGTTAGCACTACATACTGTACAACACTCTAAGATGCCATATCAACGGTGTAAAGATACGGAGGTAGGGGGTGTGCATGTCATATTGATGGCAAACAATCAAACATAGCAACCATCCTCACATCTCTCACTCAGTGCGTAAAGCATACGATATTCACCACTTCGATCACCCAACATACCTTGCTACGATCACTCTGCCCCATGAAGTCATAAATGGCTTCACTGCACTGATAACGTAGCCACTAATTCCTCGCTATGTCCACTTGCCCCATGGAGTTATTCACCCCATCTGCGCTGGCTCATAGCCTTACCAATCCTTACTATGTCCACTTGCCCCATGGAGTTGTTCACCCCATCCGCGCTGGCTCATAGTCTTACTACGCATCACCTTGCCCCTCGAGTCATGATGACTCTACTGCACTGATAACGTAGTCTTGCTACCATCACCTTACCCCTCGGGTCATAATGACCCTACTGCACTGATAAGTAGCCATCATTCATTTTTAATGGTGAATCGAAGTTATGAACGGTGACAACTCCTTAGCACACATCCCGCAACAAAGCCCAACCATGAAGTGAACTCATTGGTTCCCAACTGGATCCTGAGCTCTAACTTCTCATATTGGACTACCTTTGCATCTCGGGTTATTGGTCAATACTGGGTCGGGACAGGTTCCTCTTCAAGCCATCGGTTCGGGTCGGGTGTCCATTCTGAGTCGGGTCGGTGTGTTGCCCCCCCTGTAGCGGTTCGGTTCGGGTTCGCAGCGTTGTATCGGTTCGGGTCGGGTGTCTCACCTCGGGTCGGGTCGGGTGCCATCTCTCCTCCACTTCGTGCTTCCGCTCCGATCCGTTTCCTCGTTCTTCACGTGCTCCGATCCCTCCTCCTTCATCCGATCCGATCCCAGTCAATTAGCATGGCCTTCCTTTTTGCCAGTTTTCTCAAGTGTCAAGTTCCGATCCGATCGAATCCCTTGCTCAGTTCAACTTATCCGATCCGAGCCACCATATCCGATCCGATCCAAAACCTGCACTGTTTCCTGAAGCTTTTCCAGCAAGTGTTTACGCCATTCGACGACGTTTTCGGCCATTCTAACTATTGAAATCAATCACAAAGCATATCATACAGTCATAGCAACATGCATAATCAACCACAAACATCAAAACATCAATATGATAGGTTAAAATGGATCAAACATACCCAAAATCCCATATTTTCCCTTAAGCATGTTTAGGTGAAACTAATGATAGGATTAGCAAAACTTAACCAAATTAACCCAAATTCATATCAGAGGTCTAAAACATCATTTCGGATTTTATAAATATTTTTCCAGAATTTTATCATGTTTAAATTCGCTAATTAACACTAATCACCCCTAATTAGCCATAATTAGTGCAAAACTATGCAAATCACCCACCTTAGCCACAAATAAACTAAAATCTGAAATAAATCTCTGATTTGATGCGAATCCCAATGCTAAACAGCAGCTCCAATGTTGATTTGGTGTAGATCTCCCTTGATTAGATGTTGCTAAGCTTAATCTTTGGTCAAAAGATGATTTGGAGGTGATTTAGAGGTTGGAGGCCATTTTTAGGGTTCCTTGGTGATAAGTGGAGGCTAGAAAACTTAAATGGAATGATTCTCTACTTCATTTCAGCTTCCCCATAACCCTAATCCCGAAATGGGTTATGGGCCTACTCACTAATCACCCTATTTGGCCCGGTTAAGCAGTTTTTCACCTCCCAAACCTTATTTCAGCCATATCTCCCAAACGGTAAGTCCGTTTGGCTATTATGACCAATCTACGGAAAGGTAAACCATCAAACGAATCTAATGGAAGTGGTTTAAGGTCAAAATTCCTTTCCAATCAAAAGTTATGGCCAAAACAAGATCAACTAGGGGCAAAATGGTCATTTAAAAATCGACAAAAATCAAGAGCATGGGAAATGAGTCAAATGGATGTTTCCCAAAGTTACATGACCATACAACTTCATATGTGAAAGAAATAAATATTCTACGATCCTCCGGTGCATTGAATGCGTGTTGTTACATTCTCCCCCCCTTAAGAAATTTCGCCCCCGAAATTCCCTAACCAAAACACACAAAGGGCCCCGCATGCCTATCAATCATAAAACAACAATCAAACATGCAAACAAGCAAAACAAGTCTATCCTAGCATGCGGAATAACTAAATTACAAAGTAAATCTTGACAGACAAAGAGGTCTGGATACGCCTTCCTAATACTCTCCTCTGTCTCCCAAGTACAATCATTCTCGTTCTCGCCCCACTGAACCTTGACTAGCTTCACCGCCTTCCTTCGAAATTGCTTCGTATCGTGCCCCACAACACAAATCGGCTTGCAGTTCCCAACCGCCTCGGGTTCTACTTCGAAGTCCTCTAACTGATCAGGTGAAATAGTCATATCTGAGTCGTGAACGAACTTCCTTAGTTGGGAAACATAAAATACATTGTGAACTCCTGCCATCTTCTCTGGTAAGCCAACTCTATATGCCAAATTCCCGACTAGTTCAAGAACAGGGAATGGGCCAACAAATCTTGGTGTTAACTTGCCTTTCCTGCCAAATCGTATCACGCTCTTCAACGGAGTAATCTTGACAAACACCAAGTCACCAACGGAAAATTTTAAGTCTCTTCTCCTCTTATCAGCATAGCTCTTCTGCCTATCTTGGGCAGCTTTCATTCGTTGTTGAATGACCTTAATCTTATCTGAAGTTTCCCTCACCACATCTGGTCCAAGCACAAACTTCTCGCCAGTCTCTATCCAAGATGATGGAGAGTTGCACGGTCTTCCGTACAAAGCTTCATATGGAGCCATACCGTTACTGGATTGGTAGCTATTATTATATGCAAACTCTACTAGATGCAAATGGTCATCCCATGATCCACCAAAATCCAATATACAAGCTCTCAAGAGATCTTCCAATATACGATTCACCCTCTCTGTCTGACCGTCGGTCTGAGGATGATATGCGTAACTGAGATGTAATCCTGACCCTAGAGCCTCTTGTAAGCTCTTCCAAAACCCACTAGTGAACAACGGGTCTCGGTCACTCACAATGCTTTTGGGTACTCCATGAAATCTCACTACCCATTTCATATACAAATCTGCCAACTTGGCTGCCGTTCTGGTCGATTTGACTGGTATAAATCTTGCGCTCTTAGTCAATCGATCCACAATTACCCAAATGCTATCATATCCCGACCTAGTCCTTGGTAAGCCATCGATGAAATCCATCGAGACTTACTCCCATTTCCATTCGGGAATTTCTAATGGTTGCAACCAACCACTAGGCTTCTTTTGCTCGGCTTTAACTAGCTGGCAATTCATGCATTTGGATATAAACTTCCCAACGTCTCTTTTCATCCCTTCCCAGTAGTAAGCCTGCTTCATGTCTCGATACATCTTATTACCACCGGGATGTATAGTCAGTTTTGAGTGATGACATTCTCTAAGCACTTCATCTCTCAAACCATTCACGTTGGGCACAACTAGTCTTCCATTCTTTCGAAGCCATCCATCTCGATCAAGCCCATACACAATCATCTCCTCACCGTCGATGTTCATCTCTAACTTGGAGATGATTTCCAATAGATTAGGATCGTCCCTCTGGCTAGAACCAATCCGCTCTATCAAAGTGGGTCTGATCACCAAACTAGCTAACATGACTGGATCTAATTCACACCTTGGTCTGAAATCAAACACCGCGATATACTCCAGTTGCTTCCACTCAAGAAACATTGCCCCTAAACTGGCATGTCTCCTACTCAAGGCATCGACTACCGCATTACCTTTCCCAGGTGTGTACGCGATATCATAATCATACGAAGCCAAGAACTCTAACCATCTCTGCTGACGGAGATTCAGATCTTTCTGAGAGAAAAGATACTTTAACGATTTATGATCGGTAAACAACTCAAATCTTTCTCCGAAGAGATAGTGTCTCCACATCTTCAATGCAAACACAATCGCTGCCAATTCCAAATCATGGGTAGGATACTTCTTCTCATGCGGCTTTAGCTGTCGACTAGCATAAGCTACAGCCCTACCTCCTTGCTTCAATACAACACCCAGTCCGGTACCACAAGCATCCGTGTATACCGTCATCTCTTCATTCCCCTTAGGAATGACTAACATTGGCGCACGCGTCAACTTCTCTTTTAGACTATCGAATGCATTCTCACACACTCCGTCCCAGACAAAGGACTGATACTTCTTAAGTCAACTGAGTCAATGGTGCCGCTATCTTGGAGAAGTCCTGGATAAACTTACGATAATATCCAGCTAATCCCAAGAAACTTCTTACATCTGTTGCATTCTTGGGCGTAGGCCAATCCTGTACCGTAGCCACCTTCGCAGGGTCCACGGCAATACCACTCTCTGAAACAACATGACCCAAGAATCTCACTTCCCATCTCCAGAAATGACACGTAGAGAATTTCGCTTTCAATTGGTGTTTCCTCAACACCTCCATCACTATCCTCAAGTGCCCCTTGTGTTCCTCCTCTGTCCTTGAGTAAACAAGGATATCCTCTACGAACACAAGAACAAACTTATTCAACTGATCTCTGAATACCCGATTCATAAGATCCACAAAGTAGGCTGGTGCATTGGTCAACCCAAATGGCATGACCAACCACTCATAAAATCCAGACGGCGTCCTAAATGCCGTTTTCGGAACACTCTCATCCGCTACTCGTAGCTGATGAAATCCTGTCGCGAGGTCCAACTGGGAGAACACTCTTGCTCCTTCCAGTTGATCAAACAAATCATCTATCCACGGTAGAGGATACTTATTCTTCCTCGTCACCTTATTCAACTCGCGATAGTCCACACACAAACGAAGGGAACCATCTGCCTTAGTGGAAAACACAACTGGTTCTCCCCACTCAGAGACACTCCTTCTAATAAATCCCTTCTTCAAAAGATTGCTGACCTGCACCCCGTGCTTTCGCTGCTCTCTTGGTGCCATACGACGAACTGGCATCACTATAGGTCTGGAATCTTTCACTAAATCAATACAGAACTCAATCTCTCGGTGTGGTGGAAGCCCGGTCACCTCCTCGAAGACGTCCGGATACTGGCCAACCACGGGCACATCTGACAACTCATCCTGCGGGATGTCGAGGGAATTTACAAAACTAGCCATAACCCCATCACTAGGCAGACTACCAAACACTACCCTCCGCCCATCATCCACCCTCACTGTCACCAAAAAGCCCTCACAGTCTACCACCACCCCGTATCTTTGGAGCCAACCGACTCCCAATATAATGCCATACCCAGTAAAGCCCAAAACAAAGCAATCACAAGCAAACATACATCCATGACTCGATAAGACCAAATTCCTGCAAATCATACTTAGGCTAGTCGAACCACCAATCGGGTTCGCCACAACCAATGGTCTATCGACTATCTCGGGTTCCAGTCCCAACCTATCTACCAGGTCACTAGATATGAAGGAACGGGAAGCCCCAGTATCAAACAAAACTCGAACTGGTACATCATAAATAGAAAGCATACCTTGAATAATAACATTCTTTCCTTTCTCCGCCGCAGTTGGGGAATTCGACGAAGAAGGAACAACATCAATAGCATATGCTTTCACGATCTGCTTCTCTTTAAGAGGTTGCAGACACTTATCCTTGAAATGTCCCACTTGACCACAATTGAAGCACTTCTTATCCGCTGGCTTGGCCCGACAATCTTTGGAATAATGGCCCTTCTTACCACAGCTGAAGCACTCAACATCCTTCTTGCTCTTTTTCTGGCCACCCTTAGATTGGTCCTGCTTCCTCTTATTCTGAGAGTTATTCTTGCCTCCACCGCCTGCTTGCGGCTTTGGCCCTTCTGCAGATGCAGCCTCAATCTTTGACTTAGGGTAAAGACTCTCTGATCTCAAAGCTTTCCCCACAATCGATTCAAAAGTCTCATCGATGTGATTGATAAACCTTTCCCCCAAGTATCCATCCAAACCAGTAATGAACTTCTCATTTTTCTTCTCAGGAGTATCGATAAGAGATAGTTCATACTTCGACAAGGTGTCGAACTCAGCAATATAGTCAGAAACTGCCCTTCCGTTCTGCTTGAGTTCCAGGAACCTCTTGAACAACACTGACTTCTGGGCAGCTGGAATAAACTTCTCGCTAAAGCGAGCCTTGAACTGATCCCAAGTAACCTGATCCTCTGGAGTAGCTGTTCTAATGACATTCCACCAATTCATCGCTCGCCCTTGCAGCTGACAAGACGCTAGCCTTCTCTTCATCGCATCCTCAAGACCCAAGTCATCGAAGATACGATCACATCTATCCATTCAATCTTGAACATCTGTGGCTGACTCTGTCCCGTGGAGCGGCTTCCCACCAAGGTTAGTGTAATCCTTGCACAACTTGGCAAAATCGACCCACGGCGCCTGCACTACTGGGCCAACACCAACTCCGGGATTGGGAGCTGCCCCTTGCACTTCTCTAAGCATGTCTCTCATGAGGTCAGTAAACATCACCCTCATGTCAGCAGCATTCCCATGGTTGGTTCCTCTACCAGCACCCCTCGTGTCTCGGCTCATCGTCAATCTGTAAAAGGAAACGATTAACGACTCCATAGTGGTGCTAGTGCAGTACGACTTCATTCTTATACTACCAATAGTATATATATAACTTTTGAAAACCAAAGTAATCACAAATACGCGCTCTCATATACGTACTATCTCTCCCTAGTGTCTTTCCCTAGGTTAACTACGCAACCTAGAGCTCTGATACCAAGTGTGACGGCCCGCCCCGCACCAACCAACATTTTCTCCAAAAGTGCACTGTACACATGTCCAGTTAGCACGGAATGGGTCGTCAGAAGGAAAAGGAAGAAGGAAATGAACATACAAAGAACTGTAGAATGTCTCACAGCGCATAGAACAAAATATAATAATAACATACTTGACATAAAACAGGAGAGACAGTGCATAAGCTGAAAACCAAAACTAAACATCATAGCAGCGGAAATCCAAAATACAGCTTATTACAACTTTTCAAATTGTCTCAAAGCAAAAGTAAGATAAAGGAGGTACATTACTAATGCCCAAGTAGCGACCACCAGCGACACAGGGAGAATATATATATCATACGTGGAAGCCTCATGCCCGCCTCCGAATCAGCTACTCGCGCATCACCAGCTAACCTGTCTCTAGTCTGATCGTGTGAGCACCCAGAGTAATAAGAGAAGACATAAAACTCTGGGTCAGACATAAAGCCTGGTATGAGCGATAAGCATCTAAAGTGAAAAATAACAGGTAGACAAAACATACCTGAACCTGGACCTGCAACCAAAGAGTTAGCACTACATACTGTACAACACTCTAAGGTGCCATATCAACGGTGTAAAGATACGGAGGTGGGGGGTGTGCATGTCGTAGTGATGGAAAACAATCAAACATAGAAACCATCCTCACATCTCTCACTCAGTGCGTAAAGCATACGATATTCACCACTTCGATCACCCAACATACCTTGCTACGATCACTCTACCCCATGAAGTCATAAATGACTTCACTGCACTAATAACGTAGCCACTAATTCCTCGCTATGTCCACTTGCCCCATGGAGTTATTCACCCCATCTGCGATGGCTCATAGCCTTACCAATCCTTACTATGTCCACTTGCCCCATGGAGTTGTTCACCTTGTCTGCGCTGGCTCATAGTCTTACTACGCATCACCTTGCCCCTCGAGTCGTAATGACTCTACTGCACTGATAACGTAGTCTTGCTACCATCACCTTTCCCCTCGGGTCATAATGACCCTACTGCACTGATAAGTAGCCATCATTCATTTTTAGTGGTGAATCGAAGTTATGAACGTCGACAACTCCTTAGCACACGTCCCGCAGCAAAGCCCAACCATGAAGTGAACTCATTGGTTCCCAACTGGATCCTGAGCTCTAACTTCCCATATTGGACTACCTTTGCATCTCGGGTTATTGGTCAATACTGGGTCGGGTCGGGTTCCTCGGTTCGGGTTGGGTGTCCATTCTGAGTGGGTCGGTGTGTTGCCTCCCCCTGTACCGGTTCGGTTCGGGTTCGCAGCGTTGTATCGGTTCGGGTCTAGTGTCCTTCTTTAGTTCGGGTCGGCTGTCCCACCTCGGGTCGGGTCGGGTGCCATCTCCACTCCAGTTCGTGCTTCCGCTCCGATCCGTTTCCTCGTTCTTCACGTGCTCCGATCCGATCCCTCTTCCTTCATCCGATCTGATCCTAGTCAATTAGCATGGACTTCCTTTTTGCCGGTTTTCTCAAGTGTCAAGTTCCGATCCGATCGAATCCCTTGCCTAGTTCAACTTATCCGATCCGAGCCACCATATCCGATCCGATCCGAAACCTACACTGTTTCCTGAAGCTTTTCCAGCAAGTGGTTACGCCATTCGACGACGTTTTCGGCCATTCTAACTATTGAAATCAATCACAAAGCATATCATACAGTCATAGCAACATGCATAATCAACCACAAACATCAAAACATCAATACGATAGGTTAAAATGGATCAAACATACCCAAAATCCCATATTTCCCCTTAAGCATGTTTAGGTGAAACTAATGATAGGATTAGCAAAACTTAACCAAATTAACCCAAATTCATATCAGAGGTCTAAAACATCATTTCGGATTTTATAAATATTTTTCCAGAATTTTATCATGTTTAAATTCGCTAATTAACACTAATCACCCCTAATTAGCCATAATTAGTGCAAAACTATGCAAATCACTCACCTTAGCCACAAATAAACTAAAATCTGAAATAAATCTCTAATTTGATGCGAATCCCAATGCTAAACACCAGCTCCAATGTTGATTTGGTGTAGATCTCCCTTGATTAGATGTTGCTAAGCTTAATCCTTGGTCAAAAGATGATTTGGAGGTGATTTAGAGGTTGGAGGCCATTTTTAGGGTTCCTTGGTGATAAGTGGAGGCTAGAAAACTGAAATGGAATTATTCTCTACTTCATTTCAGCCTCCCCATAACCCTAATCCCGAAATGGGTTATGGGACTACTCACTAATCACCCTATTTGGCCCGGTTAAGCAGTTTTTCACCTCCCAAACCTTATTTCAGCCATATCTCCCAAACAGTAAGTCCGTTTGGCTATTATGACCACTCTACGGAAAAGTCAACCATCAAATGAATCTAATGGAAGGGGTTTCAGGTCAAAATTCCTTTCCAATCAAAAGTTATGGCCAAAACAAGATCAGCTAGGGGCAAAATGGTCATTTAAAAATCGACAAAAATCATGAGCATGGGAACTGAGTCAAATGGATGTTTCCCAAAGGTACATGACCATACGACTTCTTATGGGAAAGAAATAAATATTTTACGATCCTTCGGTGCATAGAATGCGGGTTGTTACATTCTCCCCCCCCCTTTAAGAAATTTCGCCCCCGAAATTCCCTAACCAAAACACACAAAGGGTCCCGCATGCCTATCAATCATAAAACAACAATCAAACATGCAAACAAGCAAAACAAGTCTATCCTAGCATGCGGAATAACTAAATTACAAAGTAAATCTTACCAGACAAAGAGTTCTGGATACGCCTTCCTAATACTCTCCTCTGTCTCCCAAGTACAATCATTCTCGTTCTCGCCCCACTGAACCTTGACTAGCTTCACCGCCTTCCTTCGAAGTTGCTTCGTATCGTGCCCCACAATACAAATTGGCTTGCAGTTCCCAACCGCCTCGGGTTCTACTTCGAAGTCCTCTAACTGATCAGGTGAAATAGTCATATCTGAGTCGTGAACGAACTTCCTTAGTTGGGAAACATGAAATACATTGTGAACTCCCGCCGTCTTCTCTGGTAAGCCAACTTTATATGCCGAATTCCCGACTAGTTCAAGAACAGGGAATGGGCCAACAAATCTTGGTGTTAACTTGCCTTTCCTACCAAATCGTATCACGCTCTTCAACGGAGAAATCTTGACAAACACCAAGTCACCAACGGAAAATTTTAAGTATCTTCTCCTCTT
Organism: Allium sativum; assembly: GCA_030737875.1. Lineage (NCBI taxonomy): Eukaryota > Viridiplantae > Streptophyta > Magnoliopsida > Asparagales > Amaryllidaceae > Allium > Allium sativum. The sequence continues at coordinate 349,035,764 of CM060920.1, forward strand.
ATCAGCATAGCTCTTCTGCCTATCTTGGGCAGCTTTCATTCGTTGTTGAATGACCTTAATCTTATCTGAAGTTTCCCTCACCACATCTGGTCCAAGCACAAACTTCTCGCCAGTCTCTATCCAACATGATGGTGAGTTGCACGGTCTTCCGTACAAAGCTTCATACGGAGCCATACCGATACTGGATTGGTAGCTATTATTATATGCAAACTCTACTAGATGCAAATGGTCATCCCATGATACACCAAAATCCAATATACAAGCTCTCAAGAGATCTTCCAATATACGATTCACCCTCTCTGTCTGACCGTCGGTCTGAGGATGATATGCGTAACTGAGATGTAATCCTGACCCTAGAGCCTCTTGTAAGCTCTTCCAAAACCCACTAGTGAACAATGGGTCTCGGTCACTCACAATGCTTTTGGGTACTCCATGAAATCTCACTACACATTTCATATACAAATCTGCCAACTTGGCTGCCGTTCTGGTCGATTTGACTGGTATAAATCTTGCGTTCTTAGTCAATCGATCCACAATTACCCAAATGCTATCATATCCCGACCTAGTCCTTAGTAAGCCATCGATGAAATCCATCGAGACTTGCTCCCATTTCCATTCGGGAATTTCTAATGGTTGCAACCAACCACTAGGCTTCTTTTGCTCGGCTTTAACTAGCTGGCAATTCATGCATTTGGATATAAACTTCCCAACGTCTCTTTTCATCCCTTCCCAGTAGTAAGCCTGCTTCATGTCTCGATACATCTTATTACCACCTGGATGTATAGTCAGTTTTGAGTGATGACATTCTCTAAGCACTTCATCTCTCAAACCATTCACGTTGGGCACAACTAGTCTTCCATTCTTTCGAAACCATCCATCTCGATCAAGCCCATACACATTCATCTCCTCACCGTCGATGTTCATCTCTAACTTGGAGATGATTTCCAATAGACTAGGATCGTCCCTCTGGCTAGAACCAATCCGCTCTATCAAAGTGGGTCTGATCACCAAACTAGCTAACATGACTGGATCTGATTCGCACCTTGGTCTGAAATCAAACCCCGCGATATACTCCAGTTGCTTCCACTCAAGAAACATTGCCCCTAAACTGGCATGTCTCCTACTCAAGGCATCGGCTACCGCATTACCTTTCCCAGGTGTGTACGCGATATCAAAATCATACGAAGCCAAGAAATATAACCATCTCTGCTGACAGAGATTCAGATCTTTCTGAGAGAAAAGATACTTTAACGATTTATGATCGGTAAACAACTCAAATCTTTCTCCCAAGAGATAGTGTCTCCACATCTTCAATGCAAACACAATCGCTGCCAATTCCAAATCATGGGTAGGATACTTCTTCTCATGCGGCTTTAGTTGTCGACTAGCATAAGCTACAACCCTACCTCCTTGCTTCAATACAGCACCCAGTCCGGTATCACAAGCATCCGTGTATACCGTCATCTCTTCATTCCCCTTAGGAATGACTAACACTGGCGCACGCGTCAACTTCTCTTTTAGACTCTTGAATGCATTCTCACACACTCCTTCCCAGACGAAGGACTGATTCTTCTTAGTCAACTGAGTCAATGGTGCCGCTATCTTGGAGAAGTCCTGGATAAACTTACGATAATATCCAGCTAATCCAAAGAAACTTCTTACATCTGTTGCATTCTTGGGCGTAGGCCAATCCTGTACCGTAGCCACGTTCTCAGGGTCCACGGCAATACCACTCTCCGAAACAACATGACCCAAGAATCTCACTTCCCTTCTCCAGAAATGACACTTAGAGAATTTCGCTTTCAATTGGTGTTTCCTCAACACCTCCATCACTATCCTCAAGTGCCCCTTGTGTTCCTCCTCTGTCCTTGAGTAAACAAGGATATCATCTACGAACACAAGAACAAACTTATTCAACTGATCTCTGAATACCGGATTCATAAGATTCACAAAGTAGGCTGGTGCATTGGACAACCCAAATGGCATGACCAACCACTCATAAAATCCAGACGGCGTCCTAAATGCCGTTTTCGGAACACTCTCATCCGCTACTCGTAGCTGATGAAATCCTATCGCGAGGTCCAACTGGGAGAACACTCTTGCTCCTTCCAGTTGATCAAACAAATGATCTATCTACGGTAGAGGATACTTATTCTTCCTCGTCACCTTATTCAACTCGCGATAGTCCACACACAAACAAAGGGAACCATCTGCCTTAGTGGCAAACACAACTGGTGCTCCACACTCGGAGACACTCCTTCTAATAAATCACTTCTTCAAAAGATTGCTGACTTGCACCCCGTGCTTTCGCTGCTCTCTTGGTGCCATACGACGAAGTGGCATCACTATAGGTCTGGAATCTTTCACTAAATCAATACAGAACTCAATCTCTCGGTGTGGTGGAAGCCCGGTCACCTCCTCGAAGACATCCGGATACTGGCCAACCACGGGCACATCTGACAACTCATCCTGCGGGATGTCGAGGGAATTACAAAACTAGCCATAACCCCATCACTAGGCAGACTACCAAACACTACCCTCCGCCCATCATCCGCCCTCACTGTCACCAAAAAGCCCTCACAGTCTACCACCACCCCGTATCTTTGGAGCCAATCGACTCCCAATATAATGCCATACCCAGTAAAGCCCAAAACAAAGCAATCACAAACAAACATACATCCATGGCTCGATAAGACCAAATTCCTGCAAATCATACTTAGGCTAGTCGAACCACCAATCGGGTTCGTCACAACCAATGGTCTATCGACTATCTCGGGTTCCAGTCCCAACCTATCTACCAGGTCACTAGATATGAAGGAACAGGAAGCCCCAATATCAAACAAAACTCGAACTGGTACATCATAAATAGAAAGCATACCTTGAATAACAACATTCTTTCCTTTCTCCGCCGCAGTTGGGGCATTCGACGAAGAAGGAACAACATCAATAGCATATGCTTTCACGATCTGCTTCTCTTTAAGAGGTTGCGGACACTTATCCTTGAAATGTCCCACTTGACCACAATTGAAGCACTTCTTATCCGCTGGCTTGGCCCGACAATCTTTGGCATAATGGCCCTTCTTATCACAGCTGAAGCACTCAACATCCTTCTTGCTCTTTTTCTGGTCACCCTTAGATTGGTCCTGCTTCCTCTTATTCTGAGAGTTATTCTTGCCTTCACCGCCTGCTTGCGGCTTTGGCCCTTCTGCAGATGCAGCCTCAGTCTTTGACTTAGGGTAAACACTCTCTGATCTCAAAGCTTTCCCCACAATCGATTCAAAAGTCTCATCGATGTGATTGATAAACCTTTCCCTCAAGTATCCATCCAAACCAGTAATGAACTTCTCATTTTTCTTCTCAGGAGTATCGATAAGAGATAGTTCATACTTCGACAAGGTGTCGAACTCAGCAATATAGTCAGAAACTGCCCTTCCGTTCTGCTTGAGTTCCAGGAACCTCTTGAACAACACCGACTTCTGGGCAGCTGGAATAAACTTCTCGCTAAAGCGAGCCTTGAACAGATCACAAGTAACCTGATCCTCTGGAGTAGCTGTTCTAATGGCATTCCACCAATTCATCGCTCGCCCTTGCAACTGATGAGACGCTAGCCTTCTCTTCATCGCATCCTCAAGACCCAAGTCATCGAAGATACGATCACAGCTATCCATCCAATCTTGAACATCCGTGGCCGACTCCGTCCCGTGGAGCGGCTTCCCACCAAGGTTAGTGTAATCCTTGCACAACTTGGCAAAATCGACCCTCGGCGCCTGCACTACTGGGTCAGCACCAACTCCGGGATTGGGAGCTGCCCCTTGCACTTCTCAAAGCATGTCTCTCATGAGGTCAGTAAACATCACCCTCATGTCAGCAGCATTCCCATGGTTGGTTCCTCTACCAGCACCCCTCGTGTCTCGGCTCATCGTCAATCTGTAAAAGGAAACGATTAACGACTCCATAGTGGTGCTAGTGCAGTACGACTTCATTCTTATACTACCAATAGTATATATATATAACTTTTGAAAACCAAAGTAATCACAAATACGCGCTCTCATATACGTACTATCTGTCCCTAGTGTCTTTCCCTAGGTTAACTACGCAACCTAGAGCTCTGATACCAAGTGTGACGGCCCGCCCCGCACCAACCGACATTTTCTCCAAAAGTGCGCTGTACACATGTCCAGTTAGCACGGAACGGGTCGTCAGAAGGAAAAGGAAGAAGGAAATGAACATACAAAGAACCTGTAGAATGTCTCACAGCGCATAGAACAAAATATAATAATAACATACTTGACATAAAACAGGAGAGACAGTGCATAAGCTGAAAACCAAAACTAAACATCATAGCAGCGGAAATCCAAAATACAGCTTATTACAACTTTTCAAACTGTCTCAAAGCAAAAGTAAGATAAAGGAGGTACATTACTAATGCCCAAGTAGCGACCACCAGCGACACAGGGAGAATATATATATCATACGTGGAAGCCTCCTGCCCGCCTCCGAATCAGCTACTCGCGCATCACCAGCTAATCTGTCTCTAGTCTGCTCGTGTGAGCACCCAGAGTAATAAGAGGAGACATAAAACTCTGGGTCAGACATAAAGCCTGGTATGAGCGATAAGCATCTAAAGTAAACAATAATAGGTAGAAAAAACATACCTGAACCTGGACCTGCAACCAAAGAGTTAGCACTACATACTGTACAACACTCTAAGGTGCCATATCAACGGTGTAAAGATACGGAGGTGGGGGGTGTGCATGTCATAGTGATGGCAAACAATCAAACATAGCAACCATCCTCACATCTCTCACTCAGTGCGTAAAGCATACGATATTCACCACTTCGATCACCCAACATACCTTGCTACGATCACTCTGCCCCATGAAGTCATAAATGACTTCACTGCACTGATAACGTAGCCACTAATTCCTCGCTATGTCCACTTGCCCCATGGAGTTATTCACCCCATCTGCGCTGGCTCATAGCCTTACCAATCCTTACTATGTCCACTTGCCCCATGGAGTTGTTCACCCCATCTGCGCTGGCTCATAGTCTTACTACGCATCACCTTGCCCCTCGAGTCGTAATGACTCTACTACACTGATAACGTAGTCTTGCTACCATCACCTTGCCCCAGGGGTCATAATGAACCTACTGCACTGATAAGTAGCCATCATTCATTTTTAGTGGTGAATCGAAGTTATGAACGTCGACAATTCCTTAGCACACGTCCCGCAGCAAAGCCCAACCATGAAGTGAACTCATTGGTTCCCAACTGGATCCTGAGCTCTAACTTCTCATATTGGACTACCTTTGCATCTCGGGTTATTGGTCAATACTGGGTCGGGTCGGGTTCCTCTTCAAGCCATCGGTTCGGGTCGGGTGTCCATTCTGAGTCGGGTCGGTGTGTTGCCTCCCCCTGTAGCGGTCCGGTTCGGGTTCGCAGCATTGTATCGGTTCGGGTCTGGTGTCCTTCTTCAGTTCGGGTCAGGTGTCCCACCTCGGGTCGGGTCGGGTGCCATCTCCCCTCCAGTTCGTGCTTCCGCTCCGATCCGTTTCCTCGTTCTTCACGTGCTCCGATCCGATCCCTCCTCCTTCATCCAATCCGATCTCAGTCAATTAGCGTGGCCTTCCTTTTTGCCAGTTTTCTCAAGTGTCAAGTTCCGATCGGATCGAATCCCTTGCCCAGTTCACCTTATCCGATCCGAGCCACCATATCCGATCCGATCCGAAACCTGCACTGTTTCCTGAAGCTTTTCCAGCAAGTGTTTACGCCATTCGACGACGTTTTCGGCCATTCTAACTATTGAAATCAATCACAAAGCATATCATACAGTCATAACAACATGCATAATCAACAACAAACATCAAAACATCAATATGATAGGTTAAAATGGATCAAACATACCCAAAATCCCATATTTCCCCTTAAGCATGTTTAGGTAAAACTAATGATAGGATTAGCAAAACTTAACCAAATTAACCCAAATTCATATCAGAGATCTAAAACATCATTTCGGATTTTATAAATATTTTTCCAGAATTTTATCATGTTTAAATTCGCTAATTAACACTAATCACCCCTAATTAGCCATAATTAGTGCAAAACTATGCAAATCACTCACCTTAGCCACAAATAAGCTAAAATCTGAAATAAATCTATGATTTGATGCGAATCCCAATGCTAAACACCAGCTCCAATGTTGATTTGGTGTAGATCTCCCTTGATTAGATGTTGCTAAGCTTAATCCTTGGTCAAAAGATGATTTGGAGGTGATTTAGAGGTTGGAGGCCATTTTTAGGGTTCCTTGGTGATAAGTGGAGGCTAGAAAACTGAAATGGAATGATTCTCTACTTCATTTCAGCCTCCCCATAACCCTAATCCCGAAATGGGTTATGGGCCTACTCACTAATCACCCTATTTGGCCCGGTTAAGCAGTTTTTCACCTCCCAAACCTTATTTCAGCCATATCTCCCAAACGGTAAGTCCGTTTGGCTATTTGACCACTCTACGGAAAGGTAAACGAATCTAATGGAAGTGGTTTCAGGTCAAAATTCCTTTCCAATCAAAAGTTATGGCCAAAACAAGATCAGCTAGGGGCAAAATGGTCATTTAAAAATCGACAAAAATCATGAGCATAGGAAATGAGTCAAATGGATGTTTCCCAAAGTTACATGACCATACGACTACATATGGGAAAGAAATAAATATTCTACGATCCTCCGGTGCATAGAATGCGGGTTGTTACAGAGCCTCGAACGGTGCAATGCCAATGCTAGACTGAAAGCTATTATTATATGCGAACTCCACCAACGGAAGATGTTCCTCCCATGTACCTCCGAAGTCTAAGACACACAATCTCAAAAGGTCCTCTAGAATACGATTCACCCTCTCGGTCTGTCCGTCCGTCTGAGAATGATATGCGGTGCTCAAACATAACTGAGTCCCTACAGCCTCTTGCAAGCTCTACCAAAACTTGCTAGTAAAGATAGGATCGCGGTCGCTCACTATGCTAGAAGGAACACCGTGCAAACGAACTATCTCTCGAATGTATATGGAGGCTAACCATGGAGTAGTCCTCTTACTCTTCACGGGAATGAAATGGGCGCTCTTAGAAATTCTGTCTACCACGACCCAAATCCCCGTATTACCCTTTCTCGATCTTAGTAACCCATCAATAAAGTCCATCGAGACACTTTCCCAATTCCATTGTGGGACCTCCAATGGGTGAAGCAACCCACCGGGCTTCTTTTGCTATGCTTTTACTTGTTGGCACACCAAGCATCTAGCAACAAACTCAGCCACATCCCTCTTCGTGCCGGCCCAAAAGTAAACTCGTCTCATGTCCATGTACATCTTGTCCCCGCCGGGATGGATGGTCATCTTCGAGCGATGTGCATCATCAAGAATGGTTTTCCTCAAATTCTCGTCCCGTGGTACACAAAGTCTACCGTCTCTACGTAACCAACCCTTATCATCTACGGTATATCTACTGAGATGGCTCGATGACTCCCCCCTTTTGAGCTTCTCTACTAACTCAACCAACTGTGGGTCATCTCGCTGTGCCTCACCGATCCGTCCCAAAAGCGTAGGTCTGACCTCTAAGGATGCTAGCAAACCGGGTACAAAGTCAACGGAAGGTCTAAAGTCAAACGTAGAGATGAACTCTAAGCTTCGCCGTTCAACAAACAATGGCCTCAAGGACAACATTTTCCTACTTTAGGCGTTTGCCACCATGTTACCCTTGCCAGGGGTATATGCTATCTTGAAATCGTAGGATGCTAAGAATTCCATCCACCTTTGCTGCCTTAAGTTCAAGTCCTTCCGAGAGAACAAGTATTTTAGCGATTTGTGGTCAGTGAACAATTCGAATTTCTTGCCAAGAAGATAATGGCGCCAAGACTTAAGCGCGAAAACAATAGCGGCCAACTCTAGGTCATGCGTAGGGTAATTTCTCTCATGCACCCTTAACTGCCTTCCTCCATAGGCTATTACCCTTCCCTCTTGCATTAAGACTGCACCTAGTCCTGTCCCACAAGCATCGGTATAAATGGTAAATGGCTTACTCCCATCTGGCAACACTAAGACTGGGGCTGTGGTCAGAGCTCTCTTTAAACGTTCGAACGCATCATCACAATCTACGTCCCATGTGAAAACTAGGTTCTTCTTCGTCAAGCGTGTTAATGGGGCTGATATTTTTTCGAAGTCTTTGATAAACTTCCTATAGTAGCCAGCCAACCCTAAGAAACTCCTCACCTTGGTAGCATTTTTAGGGACCTTCCAATCTCGGATGGCCACTACCTTCGCGGGATCCACAGCTATCCCTTCTTTGGAAACCACGTGCCCTAAGAATCGCACTTCCTTCCTCCAAAAGTGACATTTAGATAATTTAGCTTTAAGGCTATGCGCTCGAAGGGTCTCCAACACTTCCCTAAGATGTAGGGCATGCTCTTCCTCGCTCTTAGAAAAGATCAAGATGTCGTCCACAAAGACTACCACAAATTTATTAAGGTACTCCCTAAACACCCTACTCATCAAGTCAACAAAGTATGCGGGGGCGTTTGTCAAACCGAAGGGCATCACAAGCCACTCGAAGAAGCCGTCTGGAGTCCTAAAGGCAGTCTTGTCTATGCTATCCTCAGCCACTCTCAACTGATGGAAACCCTTGGCTAAGTCCAACTGCGAAAACACTGAGGCGCCAACTAACTGATCGAAGAGATCGTCAATCCTCGGCAGTGGGTGCCTATTCTTCTTAGTAAGCTTATTAAGTTCTCTATAGTCCACACAAAGTCTAAGGGACCCATCTGCCTTCGTGGCAAATACTACTGGAGCACCCCACTCCGATATACTACGTCTTATGAACCCCTTCTCAAGCAATTCTTTCACTTGCTTACTGAGTTCTCTTCTCTCTCTTGGAGCCATGTGGCGCACTGGTAATGCAACTGGCTTTGCATTATCTACTAGATATATTCGAAAGTCTATCTCACGTTTTGGGGGTAAACCCCTCACCTCATCGAAGACATCAACATATTCACGGACTATACGAATAGAATGTAAATCATCATTGGATGCGTCAAGGAATTCTAGGTAGCTAAGCATTACTGGACCTCTAGGGTCACAAGAAATATCAAGGGTCTTTGCACAACGATTCAACAATCTTACTACCCTTCTTTCACAATCTAGGATGACCCTGTATCTAGTTAGCCAATCCATACCTAGAATCAAGCCATAGACCATGAAGCCAAGAACAAAGGTGTTGCATTCAAACCCAACATCCAAGATAAACACTCTCAAATCCCGACAGATCATAGAAAGATGAGCCGAACTACCAATAGGATTTGAGTCTACTAAGGGATCTGTAACTAGACTAGTATTTAGGTGCAGTGTTTCAACTAATGATGTAGATATAAACGAATGTGATGCGCCAGAATCGAATAAAGTACGAACATGATGATCAAACAGAAAAACTAATCTTTCAACGGAAATTTCTCTACCTCGTTCTTGCAGCGGTGGGGCCACGAGAGCCTGAACTTGTCCCCTTGCCTGCCCTGGTGCCATAAGAGCCTGGACCTGTCCTCCCGAGGTAGACCCTGCCCTCTGCCCTTTTCTTGGGCAGTCCTTAATCAGATGTCCCGCTTCGCCATAGTGGAAATACCCAGTCTTCTTTTTCTTCCTACAATCTTTGCCTAGATGGCCGGGTGTCCTATAGTTAAAGCATCTTTTCTTTCCCTTACCATTGTTGCCTTTACCACCTTTCTTGTTCTGTTGTTGCTGTTGCGGTTTATTTTGATCCCCTTTCTTCTCGAGTGCCTTATTAGCATTGGCGCCCTTCTTCTCTTCATGCATAAGCGCCATGTCAACTAGTCTCTCAAAGGTAGCCCCCATAGGGATGTGGGTCATAGATAACCCATGAAGCGGCTCGTTCAAACCCTTAACAAATCTCAAGGCCTTCTTTTCTGGTGTATTCACCAAGTCCTAGCCAAATCTCGCCAATTGATTGAATTTGTTGACGTATTCTTTCACTAATAGATTCCCTTGCTTCAACGCAAAAAATCTTTCCATATATAGATTCTCTTCATCTCGTGAGAGAAACTTTGCTTCAAACCTCCGCCTGAAATCTGGCCATGTATCAACTGGACGCTCTCCATTAGTGACCTCCCACCAAAATGAGGCCTCATCCTTCATTAGCCAGGCAGCTAAGTGGACCTTTCTTCCATCTTCCACTTTAAAGATCCCAAACAATTCTTCCACCTCCTTTAGCCAATTACGAGCTTCAATAAATGTCTCCGTCCCGTGAAAAGGTTTTCCACCCATTGCCCGAAAGTCCTTACATATCTTTGCAAAAGTATCGACACGAGGAGGAGGAGGATTTGCTGGACCTGCGGTGGTGGCCCTAGTCTCCAAATATCTCCTAAACCATCTTGGTATCAGTATCCCCTCGGGTATCTCGGGAATTCCAGACATACTGAAACGAAAAAGGAAAGATTCAATACAAAATAACCGAAGGAAAGATATATGGCTCTTGGGGTTATGTTTTCCAAAATAAGCTTTTCTCTTGAAAATACTTTCCTTAAAACATACTTTTGAAGGTACTTCTTTATAAAAGTGTTTTTGGAAAACAGTTTTTCAAAATTCATATCTGTTCTGGTAACCTTCAGCTCTGATACCACGTGTAACACCCCACGTCCATTAATGTCACTCACAAAGGGAATTCATTAACTTCTATGGAGCATTTTAAGTGTGTATAGAACAGAAACTTAACAACAAGACAGAAATAAACAGTACTTAAACTTTGAAATTTTATTTCATTGCAGCGGTAAATACATAAGTTTGATTACATCATCAAAAACCAGATTCAAAATACATAATATCCATCTTGACTAAATCAGAGTACATAAATTGAAAGACATAACCCCAATACAAAATAGCCATAAATAAGATAGGCTGAACTTTTACTTCAGCGATCCAAGCAACTTCTAAAAGCAAGAGATACAGCTGTCCAAAATCAAGCTCCACTGGTGCTAGTTCCAACCTGAGCACCTGGGGGGGGGGGAGGAAGAAAAGAGGTGGAAACAAAGGGGGTCAGACATAAAGTCTGGCGAGTGCGATAACTTTAACAATATAATTACCAAAATAACTAGGCTAAGGCATAAGTTGGAAAATAAGGAAATGACTGTGAACAATTGGGTATGACAGAGTAAACAAGAAAATAAGATTGAACAAAGATAACATTAAAGGCGCACCTAACCCACTATAAGATAATTACTATACTGCACCACCACTAGTCACCCTAAGGTTGATCCCACCTACAAGACTTTAATAATGATAATGGTAGTTTCGTGCACCCCTAGTTGCCTTCATAGGTGCCGCCTGCCCCTATCTCCACTAGGTGTACCCACTACCCCCAAGCGATCGGCTCCCTAACTCGTAGATACCCGTGCTGGCCCCACAGTGGGGTGTATCACTCCCCAAAATGGCAACCTGATACCACCAATAATGCACGACTTATACCTACACGATGCAACAACGTCTTACTTACCAGCCCGGGTCCACACACGCATATGAACCCGTTGGACTTGCGTTTCCACCGCTAACCCGTTTTGGCCTCTTACAGTCAAGCCAAATACGCGTGTCCCGTCCTCGACTTGGGTCGAGCTCACAAAGATACTTATGGGTTACTGGTTGACACAAGCTATCCACCTAAGCTTGGTCCCCTCTAGTACATCCCACTTAACCCTTTTCTTATTCATGTTCACTTACATGTTTCAATTTTGGTTAAGTGTTTCTAATCGTATTTCAAATGCCACCCAAGGCACCCACTTAAATCCACATGCCACCCGAGGCACTTACACTACAACAAAAACACCTTTTAACAACGTCTGATTTACAACGGGCACATAATGCCCCTTGTAATAGTGACGAAAAACAACGGTTCTCTAGAGGACCGTTGTAATAACAGGCCTGTAGGACGACTTTTTGACAACGGGCTTCTCACGCCCCTTGTAATAAACCCTATTACAAGTGTCATTAGCAACCCGTTGTAAAAGGCTTCAGGTTTAGATCACCATTTACATGTTTTACAGCGGGCTCTTCTTGCCTGTTGTAATAGGATTATTTTATGATGGTCTCCTGCCACTTGTAATAGAGTTCTACGTAATCTCATTTTGACATCGGGCTTCTTTTGCCCGTTGTAATAGGGTTCAGTTTGACTACTAGGATATATATACTTTTACAACTTATTATACCTAACGATAATTAGATGTCCGTTGTAACAAATGTATGCTATCAATTTTGATAACCAATAATTTATTTTTATAATGCTTTATTAATTTTTTTTAAATAATTAATCATTAATGATATTATATTAATTAATCATATGCTACTAATTGCTAATTATATTATTTTAGTACTTATGACTAATTAATAATATTATATTAATCGTAGGTAATTAATCGCTAAATATATTACTTATATTAATCATAGGTTATTAATCATTAATATTATTATTTTATTATTTATTAATATTTTATAATTAATCATTAATGATATTATATTAATCATATATGCTATTAATTGCTAATTATAATATTTTAGTACTTATTACTTATCATTTATTATATTATATTAACAAATGTATGCTGTCATAGTTTAATTATGGTGTTAATTAATTTATACTTATAATTAAGTAATACTTAATAAGTAATAATCATATATATTACTAATTTTAATAGTTTTGTTTGATATCACTGTGATTTTATCAGGTAGGATATATATTTATCAAAGTTTTTACCTAACTATATTTTTATATTTTTATTTTTTAAAAAGAAACAGTACTTAATCAACACTATACAATAGTTGAAATTTGGCCTCTTCGCCGCCACTTACAACCACGTTACTCATCGCTCAACCTAAAACTTTTCAACTGAGCCTCCCTCCATGCCTTTATAGCCCTACCCTCATCGCTATCACCACCTCCGATTGCCTTAGTCCCCTTCCGTCCAATCATTGGTCAGTTTCTTAGCCATCGTAAGCTTCTGTTTCATCACTGGAAGGTAACGTACCAACATTTGATGATCAAATGTATTTCAATTCTTAGCCTATGCAGTAGCCATCCATTTCAATTCTTAAAATATTATGACATTCTTAATTAATTTACAATATGATGATCAAATTTTAAGTGATTGTTATTAGTTTGAAAGGTTACACACTTATTATAGTCAACAGTTAACATAATTTCATGCTCGTTGTCGTCATTCATTTCCCCATTACTGTCTTTCGATTAACACATACCGTATCCCGTTAACCAAAACATAATTTCCTCTCGAAAATCAATCTTCCCACAAAATCGATCATGGCGGCTCCAGCGTTTTGATTTTTCCATAGCAACCGCATCACTTCTCCGAATCTACAATCCAGAACTACTTCTCTCGCTTCGAAGTTAGGGCAAACGAAATCGGGATCCAGATCTACTTCTCTCGCTACGAATAGGTATGGTTTTAGTTTAGTTTTCTATCTGTTGATGATGTGATTATGTGATTTAGGTTTTCTATCTGTTGATGATGTGATTATGCGAAAAGTTAGGGTTTCGATTATGTGATTTAGGTTTTCTATCTGTTGGTGATGATTCTTGTGCTTTTGATATCGTTTAGCTTGATTTATTTGCATGTGAGTAAATCGAACCAAAACCATTGCATGGAACTATATTACCTTGTCAGCGTTGTACTGCAATTATGTGGCAAATTTGTTGCATGGAAACTAAATATGAGGCTTTGTCATTTAAATTGAATGCTTTAGGCCTTCTACCGTGTTGGTGGTGTTGGTAGTGGCAATCGTGAGCCACTCTATAGTTAGGGTTTGGATTTTGATCAAATTAAAGAGCAGTTACGTAATTTTGAGTGTGCAGATGGATTGGTTAATGCTTGGAGCTGTTGTGGTAAGGTTTTGGGTATATCAGAAGAGTGGTAGAGAGGACGAAGGGGAAAACACATAGGAATATATATATATATATATATATGATCTTTTCTTCTTTTCTGCTTTAATAATAACTATTAATACAATCAAATTATTCAGTCAATCGTATAGCTCTCAAAATATCGTTGGATTCCAAGTGAAATAAATGGTTTGTATTGAATAGGATCTAGTGACATTCTTTTTTAAGATGTTAACTTATATTTATTTCCATGGGTGGAACAGTGATAATAAAGACCAATGGACGCTGCTAATCCCAACAATCAAAATATGATGTTGACTTATTGCCATGAACAATAGAGTTAACGAAATTGAACTCCTTTGTGTACAAGTCAAATTTGAAAATGTTATTCAACATCATCCATCTCTATCACTAAAATCAAATCCTAATGACAAAATACAACCGACATAATTAAGTTGAATTTATAGATTATATATATTATATAGCAGGCGACTTGGAAGACACCGTAAGCTATTAGTGATAATTAAAGCTGAACTACTGAGCTTATAAAATATATATTACAAAACAGTACATATATTGTGAAAATTGGTTCGTACTTTTCCATCGTGCATGCGTATGCAAATCATAATAGACTAGTGTAACTGATCCGCAGAATATCTTAGGGGATACAGTTAAAAATTTGCAGAGAGTTAAGTTGCTGTTGTTCTTTTATGAAGGGGCATATTGTACACAGTCCACCCCTCACGCCAGGTTATTTAAAGTGATATCGATGGGTAGGTTTTGGAAATAAAAGGACTGTACGCATATATAACAGTAATAAGTTAATTAAAATCTATCATACAAGCCAATGTATGTCGTTGAGTAAGAGAAGGACTTAAACAGGCGTTGCCAATCTTAGTACAGTATCTACATTAATACATATAATACTTACAAAAAAAGATAAAGATAAACAAATAAATACCTAGGTATAAGGATATTCAAGAATTGTCTGAAAATATATGTTGTTGAGTAAGAGAAGGACTTAGACAGGCGTTGCCAATCGACCTTGTAGTTTACAAAAAACAGCACCTGCATCTGGAAATAATTAGCCCAACTGGTATGAATTAATAAGTTGAGGTCATTTTGGCAGGCATAATTATTAACAAGGTAAAGTTATGTCTTTGTTATAAGACGTAGCTGGTGCATGCTTCCATATATTAGTTTTCATTGAGGGAAAAAGTGAGTGAGTTGGGGTGGAGTGAAGATCCCACTCTTTTGGGTTCCAACATGTAGTTTAAAGTCTGCAGTGAGAATAATTCAGAGAAGAAAGGTTATAAGAGTAAATAAAAACTAAGTGTAATTAGTGAAATCTTAGTGAAATGATTGTAATTAGTGAAATCTGATATTTAGTATGAATTACCAATTAAAATTATTTTTCAAATAGTTAAACATTTTGTCAGCGTAACAACCACACGTATGATTTGTTCTATATATAATTAAATAATCAACTGCGTATTTGTATGATAAAAAACTTCTAATTTTTTTTAAAAGTTCCAAAAGCATTAGACATGAATAAAAAAATAGCTAATTAGACATGAATATACATATATATAGGCATTTGCAAATATTTTTAACCTACGATTATAATGTTGTTAATTCCGTGAAGCATCAACAACTCCAAGTGTAAGAGTTGGAGTGATGTCTAAAGCGATATTCCATCATGAGAAGGACTCATAATTTTTTGGACATAACATCTTTTCATAAGGTTTTAACATCAGAGGATTATCAAGATGGACAAAGCATGGATCCACCTACCAAGGTTTTGTCAATTTTGATTATTAGTTTATACTTGTAATTATTTATATACTGATTAGTGATTCGTTTGTGTCATAGAATGTCCGAAGAATATAGACAAGCTGTTCGGAATTTTGTTTATGGGCATGCAGAAAGGAAGGGAAATCCAGAAAAAATTGTTTGCCCCTGTTCAAAATGTAGGAATCTTATCCGCCATCCGTCAAGAGATGTCGTATCACACTTGATTATTTTTGGATTTGACCCAACATATGATGTATGGATTTTTCACGGAGAAGCACGCCGTTCAGGAAATGAAGGTAATGGGGAGACAAATGCATATAAAATGTACTTAGACATACAAATGTGTAATGAAGAAATGGAATATCATGGTAATGTAAGACATGGGGTAAAGATTAAGGAGATGATAGAAAATTCTGAAATTCCTTTGTATCCTGGTTGTGCAAGCCACACAAAGTTATCAGCGACAATACTTCTTTACAGGCACGAGGCTCGAAATGGTGTATCTGATACGGCTTTTACCGAACACCTTAAACTTCTCAAAGATATGCTACCTATGGAAAACACGCTTCCTGATTCTACATATGCAACAAAGAAGCTGTTGAAATCATTTGGTTTAGGCTATAGACAAATACATGCATGTGTAAATGATTGTTGTCTTTTCAGGAAAGAGCTTGCAGATAGTGATTTTTTCCCAAAATGTGGAAAATCTCGTTGGAAAAAAAATAAGACGAAGGAAGATGGAAAGCAAACCAAAGTAGCTGCAAAAATATTGAGATACTTTCCAATAATACCAAGACTGAAAAGAATGTTTATGTCTTCAGAAACAGCAGAGCAATTAAGATGGTATAGCACTCATAAGAGTGAAGATGGTAAATTACGTCATCCAGTAGATTCTTCTCAGTGGGCTACAATTGATAGTATGTATACTTCATTTGCATCTGATCCACGAAATTTAAGGCTTGGTCTTGCAAGTGATGGCTTTAATCCCTTTGGAGATTGGAATTGTAAATATAGTTGTTGGCCAGTATTTCTTGTTGCATACAACTTCGCTCCGTGGCTTTGTATGCACAAAGATAATATGATGTTATCTTTATTAATTCCTGGACCACGACAACCAGGGAATGATATTGATGTGTATCTACAACCGCTTATCGAAGATTTGAAAAAATTATGGAATAAAGGGGTGAAGGCATATGATGCATACACTTGCAACGAATTTAGATTACATGCAGTTTTAATGTGGACAATAAATGATTTTCCAGCTTATGGAAATTTAGCAGGTTGTACCGTAAAGGGTAAGATGGCATGTCCTATTTGTGGCGTTAATACATGCTCAATATGGTTACCATTTAGTAAGAAATGTGCATATTTAGGACATAGGCGATTCCTTGATCCTAATCATGAATATCGTTAAAGAAAAAACTTGTTTGATGGAACCATAGAAAATAGACAAAAGCCTCCAATACAAACCGGTATCACGGTCATTGATATTGTTAAAGATATTTGTAATGACCGGGGGAAAAAATCAAAGGAGGAAGAGAAAGAGAAGGAAAAAAGGAAAAGAAAAAGGGGAGAAGAGAAGAAAAAAAGAAGTCAAATGTGGAAAAAGAAGTCTATTTTCTTTGATTTGCCTTATTGGCAGGTAAAGTTTAATTAGAAATTGCTTCTTTTTTATCGATATAATCGTTACTTTATTATTAAATAGTTATAATTTATTTTTGATTTTCTTAGGTACTTCCTTTGCGTCACAATTTAGATGTAATGCATGTTGAAAAAAATATCGGTGAAAGAATTCTTGGTACATTACTTGATATTAAAGGAAAATCTAAAGATGGCATTAATTCACGTAAAGATCTAGAAGTATTGGGTATTAGGAAGAAGTTACATCCTATAGAGATGGGAAGCAAAGCATTACTTCCAGCCGCCCCATGCACCTTGACTGATCAAGAAAAGGAGATCTTTTACAATAGAATGAGGAATTTGAAAGTACCAGATGGGTATAGCTCAAACATTGGGAAATGTTTTGCTAAAGAAAACAAAATTTCAAATCTTAAGTCTCATGATTATCATGTTTTGATGCAACAACTGTTGTTTGTATCACTGAGAGGACTTCTACCTAATGGGACAAGGAATGCATTACTACGACTATGCTCTTTTTACAACGACATTTGTCAAAGAGTGCTTGATAAAGATAAATTAGAATCCATCGAGAATCAGATCGCATTAACACTATGCGATCTTGAGAGATTTTTTCCTCCTTCATTTTTCGACATCATGATTCACTTAACAATACATTTATCAAGGGAAGCTAGAATTTCTAGGCCAGTACAATATCGGTGGATGTATCCATTCGAAAGGTAAAATTTGAAATTAGTACGTATAGTAGTTGATAACATATGTGCTTGTGAAAATATTTTATTTACGCATCTTGATTATAGATACATGAAAACACTAAAGGGGTATGTTAAAAATCAAGCACGACCTGAAGGATGCATAGTTGAGCGTTATTCTGCTGATGAGTGCATGCAGTATTGTGCTGGCTATATTAATGGTGCATTAGAAATTGGACAAAGAAAAAATAGAAATGAAGTGGAACGAAGTGATTACATGCTCGAAGGGCGTCCTATATCTAAAGGAAATCCTATGGTACTCAATAAGGAGGTGATTGATGTTGCTCATCGATATGTATTGTTTAACATCGAGGAAGTAGAGCCTTATATAAAGTAAGCACAAGTTTAATTCAATTATTTTATATGAAATAAATTAGACTGACTTGTATGATTACGTATATAGGATGCACAATGAGGAGCTGAAATGTTTGCATCCTTGGCTTTCACGGGATGATTTGGAACTTTCAAAGTTGCATTCAGAGACTTTTAGTAATTGGTTTAAATAAAAGGTTGGCAATGCTATATCTTTTAGGATGGATAAGTTCGGCATAGAAGTATATGTTATTGTAACTAGTCTTTATGTATAACATTATGCTTTTTCAGGTTCGAGATGATATAAAAACATCCGATGTTAGTGAACTAATAAATTGGCTTTCACATGGACCTCGTCATCAAGTAATTTCTTATACTGGCTATATAATTAATGGTCGCCGTTTTCATACTAAAGACAATGATAAATCTACACAAAATAGTGGTGTTTCAATTGAGGCAAGTACTGTTCGCATAGATGGATCTATTGAGAAAGTACCATACTATGGTGTTTTGCGTGAGATTTTGTTGTTTGACTACCGCCAGTTCCAAATTGCCTTGTTTAAGTGTGATTGGGCAAATATTGACCGTGGGGTTAAGGTCGAAGATGGATTCACATTAGTCAATTTACATCAATTTCAAAATCAATTTGCAAACGACCCTTTCATCTTGGCGACACAAGCTATACAAGTGTTTTTTTGTAGAGAAAATAGTTCTTCAAATTGGTATGTTGTGCTAAGAGCACCCGCTAGAGGTTTCCATGAGTTGGAAAGCTATGATGAGGAGGATGAGTCAACTAGCAAACCGGTAGATGAGTCACTACTTGATGATAGAGATGTCGATGATGGGGTCGAAAGTTATATAAGGAAGGATTGTGACGGTATTTTGGTATGATATAAGCACACTTTATTGATATTTGCATTACATGTATTTATAATTTTAAAGAGGGTAATTATACATAAGCTGTGCATAGTCATATTAATTAATCATGCATTATTGACCATGAATTTTGATTTTAATTTTGGGGAAAAAAGTTAAATTTTCTTTTGCGGGTATTGCTATTGTATGTTAGGATTTTCATATTTTGCAATAATGACTAATTAGTATGATGTTCTAATTATTTATATATATTATGATTTTTTTTCTAGGTTTCTCCCTTAGTCGAAGATAGTTGAACTTGAAACATCTGTGGGTAAAATGGTGCAAGATCAAGGAGAGGTACTTTGCACTTCTATTTTCATAATTACCTGTTTTGTTTTGGCCCTATATGTGCAGTAAAGTTAAGACAACTTATGTATATGCATATGTTTCTACTGTCCATGTGTGCGTTATGATTATGAATATAATTATGCAGTTTACTTAATTAATTCATCTAATTACTTAGATTAGGATGGTAGGGATTGACTTTGTGGTAGAAGAATACAGTCCGGTTCCTTCCTTATTATTTCATCTGTACTCACGCAAAACCTTCCGTTACGTTGGTTTAAAGTAACACGGTCCGCATTTTCCTTTTATTTCGGACCTTTAGAACAACAGTACAAGCCGACATT
The DNA here is from genome assembly GCA_030737875.1 of Allium sativum. Taxonomy (NCBI): domain Eukaryota; kingdom Viridiplantae; phylum Streptophyta; class Magnoliopsida; order Asparagales; family Amaryllidaceae; genus Allium; species Allium sativum. Next base: position 349,055,735 of record CM060920.1, read on the forward strand.
TAAGACTGCTCCCTTCACAACATTGTTCAAGCCACCATCCTCCTATACAAATGTTACGTTTTAGTTAGTATAAATTGATTAAACTAATTAATTCTTAAACATTTATTTTAATTAACTAAATTACGGTTAGGAGGAAGATTCGGCCAAACTCAAAATGTTTTCATCCCAGGTTTGTTCATTCGTTCTGTACTTTTCGCCTGCAACACACTCACAGACCACGGTTTCAGTAAACATTTTATAGTATAATTGATTTAATTACTAATTAACTTCTAACTAATGAAATAAATAACTTAATTACTCAGTGATTAAGAGCCAAATAGCAGATTTCATCCATTCACGTCCACTGTCCCCGATTAGCTGTAACATTCCTGTACAAGCCCCAGTGTTAATGAAATAGTTTTAACTTTTAATTAATAAATGTTATAGTTAGTATGATTACTTGATTAACAAATTTTAGGCCCAATAATACTTCATTTTCACGTAGGTTTCAAACAGCCTGCATACCCTTTTCATATTTTTTTGCAAAATACTTCATCACGCAAATCCCGTCTTCTTCACCTGTATACCCAGTTCTTCTTTGCTCTTCTTCACAAACCCACTTCCCGACGTTATACTGTACACACAGCTTCACTCTATCTTCTGCCCGAACTATTGTACACACCACGCAGCCTCGTTCTGACCTGTATCTTGTATACATTCTGCCGTGTCAAACAAATGCCCGATACTTTGTTTGTTCCCAACATTTCCTTTTTGTTAAAACACTCAGGTCCGACCCCTTTAAACTGCCTGCACAGTCCACGATTCGTTCTCAAAGTTCATGATTATATATATATATATAATTATAGATTAATTGATTGTGCTAATACGTACTTAACCTGCCATTTAGAATTGAAGAGAATAAAAACACGGGTCCATTGTCTTCCTCATTCTTGCAACAGAACCCAAACCGCATATACCCATTTCTCTGCTCCGTCCATTTGCTTGACCGTCTCCATCTTCTCCGACGATCCCACCAACTGCCGTATAAGTAACCCAGATCGACTTCTTCTCCCATGCTTGTCATGCCGACACCATTACTCCCCCTTCCGGTGGCCTCCAGCACCATCCAATGTTCAACATCCGTTGTCAGGTCCGACAAAAATTTTCGCCAAACATCACAAAAAAAATCCCATTCGAGCGTCGTTCTTTGCTGATCGTGAATCCGCACTCCAATTTGCATCTCGACCTCTAGAACTCAAGATAACGTTAAACCTAGATGATAATCTTTTAGAAATAGTATTGTGATGATGCTCCAACTGACTACTGTGTATTATTACTATAATTTGTAACAGCAGTTTGGCAATCTTTGATACACGCCCGGATTAATTACCATTAAATTTTGGCACTAAAATATTCTTTTAACCCATTGTAGACGTGACGAGGAGCATTTCATCACTTTCATATATCTAGTTTGCTAATGGTTGGACTATAAATTTTGCCTAAATCTTTGCTAAAAATTACCTTGTGTCCTACTTTAGTATGCTGCACAGTTTAACTTAACTAACTCAGTAACCCATCAAACCCAAACAAACATTTCAGAACTGTACTAGAATTTATGTTGACTATGTATGCTAATTTCAGATATCAAAGGTAGCAATGAGATATTTGAAGAGGCAAGCTCTAGCTGCAGTTGCAACTTCACATGTAAAAGATAAGACTGCTGGTGTGAAAATCATTGACAAAAATTGTGCAGATGTTGCTTTTCAAAGTTTAAACAGTAATGTTAGAGGATCTCCTCGGAAGCGTATTAGAATGCAGCCTCTACCCGATGATATTCAGTCTCCGAATCCCAATCCGATTAGAAGATCCCCTTGCAAGCGTAATGAAATGCAGCCTCCACCCGATAATATTCACTCTTCGAATCTCAAACGGGTTAGAACATCCCCTCGGAAGCATAAGGAAATGCAGCCTCCACCCGATAATATTCACTCTCCAAATCTCAATCAGGTTAGAGCATCCCCTCGGAAGCGTAAGGAAATGCAGCCTCCACCCGATAATATTCACTCTCCAAATCTCAATCGTGGCCCTAATTCAATCGGATCTACAAATATCACCCCCACAAACATAGGTCCACACGACGCCATCGTTGCCTTGAACAATCCAAATTCTAATGATGGTATTCAACAAGAGACGGCAAGAAAAAAAAGAGGGACGACGATGATGAATTTTTTTTCTTTGACGCCGAATGAAAAGGCCGAAGTTATATTCAACGATCGAGGTCAACCAATAGGCTCCAACTCTAAACACTTATCATCGTATCTTGGTACCTTAGCAAGGGAGATGATACCTTTGACCGTTTCAGAGTGGAAAAAGGTTGACATAAACTTAAAGGAAGATGTATGGACTTGTATTCAGATATGATTTTGATCTGTGCATTTAGTTTTGGGGTTTTTTTTTCCTTGGATAAATGTTCTCTTTTTGGCTTTAAACTACATATTGAATTTCTATTGTTCTTCGGCGTACTCTGACTTGCGTCCACATCAATAACACATACACGGGCGGATCCAGAAATACTAGTGTTTTCTATTTTAATTTTTTTTCTTCTGAATTTTTGTTCTGGTGCAAATTCCTTCTTTCTGACCCTGGGCTGCAGCCCAGGGCCAGATCCGCCCTTGAACACATAGAAGAAATAAATAATTGAAGTTAATCCCTCGGAAAGATTCATCTCTTCAAGCTTAGCTCGGGTCTGAGTTCAATTGCGAAGCACAAAAACATTGAAACGTTGACCATTTTTGATTAAAAACCATAAAACAAAGTTTGGAATATTATATTGGTTTCAATACGTATACAAAACCTAATTCATAAATTTTTATTGAAAAATAAAATTATTAACTTCCTGATTGGGTGTAGGAATTTATAACAAATTATTACATGAAAATTGCAATAAAAAGATTATATATCTATCGTTCATTGTATGAAATCTGAACATGTGGGTATGTTGGAAAATGAAGATACCATGTTACAAATTTTGTAAGATGCAGCAGCTCGAATAGATAGTATCCACATGCTGTAGAAAGCTGACTGGTGACAGTAAACTACAGAAGTAATTCCATGGAAAATATTTTCAAATAGGCGTACACCAAATTGGTTATCCTTCTTAAATTAAATATGGTAAATATATTTAAAAGGATAACTTATAATTATTCTAAATATTCAACATTCTACAGTTTTTGAAACACCACACCTCCGTCAGGGTCACTCTCAAAGGGAATGCCCTAATTTTGGTGGAGGTTTATAAGTATAAGTCACAGATATACAAGACAGATATAAGAACACATATTTGTAAACAGCGGAAAAACAACAAACTTTATTTCATAAAGTCAAATACGTGTTACAACAACATCCTTTCCAAAAACATAACATAACACTTTCATAATCTGTCTTGATTACATCTTTTAAAGAAGCATAAATAAAACATAGATAAACTGCAAAAGCCCCATAGTGGATTGTCCAAAGCCATAGTTCAAAACAGGAAAGTCCAAGCAATACATTTCTCTTCTTCAAGCTGGATGTTAAGGCTGGTCAAGCTACAGTGTTTCCTCCCTGGGGGGGGGGGGGGGGGGGAAGGAAGAAAAGAAGACGAAAGAAAAGCAGAGTCAGACATAAAGCCTGAGTAAGTCTAGTACTATTTTGTCTATGAATAAAGAACTGGGTATGATAAGTATAAACAAGAAGTGGGCAAGCACTATAAACTTGGTTAAGTTGTCTAGGGTCGAATATACTATCGTACCCCATGTTAATCTCTGAACCCATATAAACTAGTTTTCCAACTGGCACCCCATAATCAGGGTGATGTGATCCGTTCTACAATGATCGGCTCCTACTCGCATAGTTACATGTGTCTTACGGCCCCCGATGTTGTAGTTACCTATGCTGGTCCCACCATGGGGTGTATCAAGTCCCATGGTGGCGGCCCGACACAACCTTAGAATGCACAGGTATGCTACTGGTGTCCAGTGCCTTATTTTTCTGCGCCGGAGTGTGTGCACGCCCGCACCCCGTTAGAACCTACACTGCTACACCACCGCCGTCGATTTGACCTCTTACAATCAGCCCAGTAATCGTGCCCCACCCTGCCTAGTTTCAGGGTATCCTGATACACCTTCTAGGGTTACTGCTGAAAAGGGTCCCCCGTTACTAGGTTTTCTATCTCTAGCCAACATGCTAAGTTGGTTAAGTGTTTGCTAACCTAACCCCCACCAGCCCGTTTAGTTTAGCATGTTCCATTTTGATTAAGTCTTTAGTTCACTTAATCCTAACAATCCTGACTCAACCTTAATTGTCTTATTAAGGCCCTGACCTCTCACATTAGACAGGTATTGTTGTGGCTGCCTGTTGCCGGTTGGTTCCGGGCAGTCTTACGCCACAACTCAGTCTAACCTCGGGTCCTTATTGGGCTCCATGTTCAACCTCCCACATTGGACAGGTATTGTTGTGACTACTGGACAGCCGGACGGTTCCGGGCAGGTTTACATCACAACTCAATCCAACCTCGGGTTAAACACATCGTATTTTCTACACTTACATATTTTGTCTCTCTCCTTTATTTTCTTATATGTAAATATTTGCGGCCAATTATTAAGTTAATGGTGTAAAGGTTACACCAATCATGGGCCCAACCCATACTTGAATTTGGGCCCTTCTATTTTATATTTTCATTCATTAGTAATTTTAACCCAACGTTATTTTCCCCCGTTTAACACGTCCGTTTATCATATATATGTCGGGCTTAGCCTTTTAAAGCCCAACTTAGCCATGCGAAAAGGGGAGGCTTAAAGCGAGATTACATACACGAAAAGGGGAATGTGAGCACATGAACTTGCAATATGACGTTGGAAATACAAAATAGAAACTGGTGTACTTGCATAGTGGTGACATATACTTTGGTCATAAAGCATAAGTGACATGAATCAAAGCATGTAAACTTGTAGTTAATTTAAGAATATCACTATTGACACATAGGCCTAACTACAACATGAACCTATATTTTTATATCAGGCATAATGTCAAACATAAGCATGGCATAAATATTTCTAACATAAGCATGGCATAATGTCAAACATAAGCATGGCATAATGTCAAACATAAGCATGGCATAGGTATAGTTAAATTTTGTTCACATAACCATGGCATAAATATTTCTAACATGAAATCATGATTTTTACTTTAGTCATGTAAACTTGCAAAAAAGGGATTTTTGGAACCTAACCCAGCTATGTACCACATATGTCATCATAAAATTCTTGTAAACAAGATAGACTTAATCATGGATTTCAATTATGCCAAATATCATTCATAGCCTAGCCATATTCATAAGTTTGCAAATAGGTTTTCTAGTACAAAAGCATGGCTTAATACATGATGCCCAATTTTCAACATAATTTCATATGGATTATGATAACCCAAACCTATTCCAATTACTTCATAAAAATGACGTTTGTATAAAAATACATATTATGATGGCATAATAGCAAAGCCCCAAACTTGCATGAATTTTAAATCAACTACATACATGTAGCTTCAACATGGATTACATAATTTGCGAAATATTCCAAACGTATACTTGCATAGAACTACCGCATGTAGTTCTTTATAATTGAATAACATAATTCAAGAATATCCAAACGTATATAATATTTCAAATTGATAAGAACGCACAAATATGAATTACTTTATTGCCACAATTCAAGCATACAAACCAACACAATTATTTGTTCATACCAAAGTAATACTCTACTTACAATCGTTGCGGCGAATTCTCTAATTTAGGAATTTAGAGATGCGACTCCTTATGACGTAGGCGTTGATTTGCTTTGTTTGAATTGCTTTAGGCTTTAGAATTTTCCTCCTAATCCTCTCTCTCCAATTGGCGGCTACTCTTAGTCGTTCCTCAGCAACATGGCGGCTTTGTTCTTATTTTTGAATGAATAGATTAGGGTTAGTCTAGGGTTGTTTTTATAGTGGTAATGAACTGATTAGGACCATTGATCTTGCATGGATTGATCGTAGCCATTCATTTGAAAGAGAAACCAATTAGAGCCTGCCACCTAGCCCTAATGACAAAGCAAGCTTCTGAAAACCGGCCAAACACAGACCTGGCCAGCCAGGGCTAGACCAGACCTGGCCAGCAGGTCATTTTTGACCTGGGCGCACTTGGCAGGTGCGCCAGGTCAAAAATGTACTGGCGCACTTCACAGGTGCGCCAGTTCATTTTTGTTCTGGCGCACTTCCCAAGTGCGCCAGTGCATTCTAACCCTTTTTCGGTTTTTCGCCCAACTTCGTTCGTCCATAACTTCTTCATACGATATCCGTTTTTCGAAAACTCGGACTCTATTTCGCGTATTTTTCCGAGACGAACGCAATGGCGTATCCCGTTTCCCTTAGTTCTTTGATTTGAAATTAATTATACTTTAATTTGTGAGTTTCACAATTATAGAATTCGCGGGGTGTTACATTCTTCCCCACTTAAAAGGATTTCGTCCCCGAAATCTTCAAGTTAGGAGGAATGTATATCCTAACATCCAATCATCCATCTACTCATCCACCAAACACGAGCATCCATTGTCCTTAAAAGACTTCTAATGATTCATGATCATATGCGAAGTGTGTGTGTACATGTAATTATCTAATGCAAAATCAGGCGGTCTACTGATTCAGTTGACCTCCTTAATGCGAATTATGTAAGTGCCATGAATCCATTATGTATGCAAATTTTCCTATTCATGATTCTACATGAGTGCACAATCATTCAATACAAATGCAGCATCCACATGACAACACATTAAAGTTCAACCACATATGAATGCAAACATATATGCATATGCAATATGAAGTGACTAAGCCGATCTAATACCTAGATTGTGTGTGTATATGCAACCACGAGCAACCACTAGCAATCACTTGCAACCACTTGCAACCATCATCCATAACATGTTTCAATTACATGTTTTCATCCAAAGGGGTTTCTACCTAAAAGATAAGGTCGAGGAAATATACCTAAAAAGATAGATAAAAGCGCAACTTAAGGAAAAAGGAAAGATCAAGGATGTACCCTCGAACAGAAAAGGGTAGGCAGTGCGTATTCTAGCTTTAGTTTCCCAAGTCGCGTCTCCCTCGGCGTCGTTCCACTGAACTTTGATGAGCTTGACTTCGCGGTTGCGTAGCTTCTTCACTTCCGTTCCTAAGATGCGGGTTGGAACTTTTCTTATGGTTGCTTCGCGTTTCACTTCGGCCTCTTCGAGGATATTTGGCTCTACCACTTCAGCAGACTCATGTAGACATTTTCGGAGATGTGAAACGTGAAAAACGTTGTGGACTCCAGCCAACTTCTCGGGTAGCTCTAATCTATAGGCCATTTTCCCAATTTTCTCGATGATAGGGAATGGCCCTACGAACCTTGGCGCTAGCTTCCCTGTGGTTCCAAAACGAACAACGTTTCTTAGTGGTGATACCTTGAGAAAAACTCTGTCTCCAACCTCAAATTCAAGGTCGGTCCTTCTCTTGTCGGCATAGGACTTCTGTCTGTCTTGAGCCGTCTTCATCCTTCTTCGTATTAAGTCTACTTTCTCTGAAGTCTCTCGGATCATATCCGGTCCAAGTATGAGCTTATCAGTAGACTCCCACCAACAAGTGGGCGATCGACACGGTCTTCCATATAAAGCTTCGAAGGGCGCCATTCCGATGGTTGCTTGATAGCTGTTGTTGTAGGCAAATTCCACCAAAGGAAGGTGGTCTTCCCAAGTCCCTCCGAAGTCAAGGACGCATAGTCTTAAAAGGTCTTCCAAAACTCTGTTCACTCTCTCTGTTTGGCCGTCGGTTTGGGGATGATAGGCTGTGCTCAAGCATAACTGCGTTCCTACCGCTTCTTGCAGACTCCGCCAAAATTCACTGGTGAAGATGGGGTCTCGGTCACTAACAATGCTAGATGGTATTCCATGGAGTCGAACGATTTCTTTGAGGTAAAGTGATGCTAGGGATGAGGCAGTTCTTTTACTTTTGACAGGTAAAAAGTGGGCGCTTTTAGTAAGCCTATCCACTATTACCCAAATGCTAGTGTTGCCTCTCCTAGACCTAGGCAGCCCATCGATGAAGTCCATTGAGATGCTATCCCACTTCCACTGCGGGACCTCTAGAGGATGTAGCAGTCCGCCAGGCTTTTTCTGTTCCGCCTTAACCTGTTGGCACACCATACACTTAGAAACGAACTCTGCCACGTCCTTTTTCATGCCGTTCCAGAAGAAAGTCCTTTTTATGTCTTTGTACATTTTATCTCCGCCTGGGTGTATCGTCATCTTGGAGTGATGTGCTTCCTCGAGAACCTTCTTTACTAAATCTTTCGTCTGTGGGACGCATAGTTTTCCGTCTCGCCTTAGCAATCCCTTATCGTCGATGGAGTATCTGTTGAGGTGACTTGAAGTCTCACCCCTAATTAACCTATCAATTATTTCCACAAGCTGAGGGTCTTCGCGTTGTGTTGTCCCTACTGAGTCCACTAAGGTTGGGCGCACTTCGAGAGATGCTAGCAAGCCTGGTACGAAATCGGAGGAAGGCCTAAAGTCGAAGCTGGCTATAAACTCTAGGCTTTGTCTTTCAACGAACAACGGGCTTAGGGTCAATTTCTTTCGGCTCAACGCGTCTGCCACTACGTTGCCTTTGCCCGGAGTGTAGGAGATTTCGAAATCGTACGAGGCAAGAAACTCCATCCATCTTTGTTGCCTCAAGTTAAGATCCTTCTGCGAGAAAAGATATTTCAACGATTTATGGTCAGTGTAAAGTTCGAACTTCTCACCTAGGAGATAGTGTCGCCAAGACTTGAGTGCAAAGACGATGGCGGCTAACTCAAGATCGTGGGTTGGGTAGTTCTTTTCGTGCACTTTCAGCTGCCTCCCGCCATAAGCTACTACCCTTCCTTCTTGCATTAAGACGGCGCCTAGCCCTGTCCCACATGCATCCGTATAAACAGTGAACATCTTGCTCCCATCTGGCAGCGTCAAAACTGGGGCTGTTGTGAGAGCCCTTTTCAGTCGTTGGAAAGCAAACTCGCAATCCAAATCCCAATTGAACACTAGATTCTTCTCAGTCAATTTCGTGAGTGGGGCTGAGATTTTCGCGAAATCCCTTATGAATTTTCGATAGAAACCCGCTAGTCCTAGAAAGCTTCGGACCTCAGTTGCATTCCTTGGTGTCTTCCAATCCTGTACCGCCACTACCTTAGCAGGGTCCACTGCTAACCCTTGTTTGGATACTATGTGCCCAAGGAACCTCACCTCTTCTCTCCAAAAGTGGCATTTGGAGAATTTGGCTTTTAGTTGATGGACTCGCAAAGTTTCCATGATTGCCCTTAAGTGCTGAGCATGTTCCTCTTCACTCTTTGAGAAGATAAGGATATCGTCTACGAAGACCACTACGAATTTGTTGAGGAAATCCCTAAATACCCTACTCATCAGGTCCACGAAGTAAGCAGGTGCATTTGTCAAGCCGAAAGGCATGACAAGCCATTCAAAGAAGCCGTCTGGGGTTCTGAATGCCGTTTTATCGATGCTATCTTCAGCCACCCTTAGCTGATGAAAACCGGTTGCTAAATCGAGTTGGGAGAAAACAGACGCTCCTACAAGCTGGTCAAATAAATCGTCAATTCTAGGGAGAGGGTGCCTATTCTTTTTCGTTAGCTTGTTGAGCTCCCTATAGTCAACACATAGACGGAGTGAACCATCCGCCTTTGTAGCGAACACCACTGGAGCGCCCCATTCTGAAATGCTCCTCCTAATGAACCCCTTTTCTAGAAGCTCTTTAATCTGTTTACTGAGCTCTTTCCTTTCTCGTGGAGCCATGTGTCTGACGGGCAACGCAACAGGCTTTGCATTATCTACAAGATATATGCGGAAGTCTATTTCCCGCTTCGGAGGCAAGCCCTTCACCTCTTCGAAGACATCCGGATATTCCCGGACCACTCTAACTGATTGCAAATTTTCAACAGAGGCATCTAGCGATTCAAGATAACTAAGCATAACCGCATACGAGGGATTACAAGAAATTTCCAAAGTATTACCGAGCTGGGTCAGGAGCCTAACAACCCTTTTCTCACAATCAAGGATGGCCCCATTACTGGATAGCCAATCCATACCTAAAATCAAACCATAACCCGAAAAGCCCAAAACAAAGGCACTACATAGAAATTCTACGCTTAGAATAGAAATTTTCAATCCCACACAGATCATAGACAAATGAGCCGGGCCCCCAATTGGGTTTGAAACAATTAAGGGGTCCTCTACCATACTAGTTTTTAGGTGCAGAGATTCTACTAGAGCAGATGAGATAAAGGAGTGTGATGCGCCAGAATCAAATAAAGTGCGAACGGGGTGATCATAAAGATAAACTACACTTTCTACAGAAGTATTTATACCTCGCTGTTGCAGAGGTGGCGCTTCCAGCACATGAACCTGTGCCCCTGGGGTGGATCCAGCCCTCTGCCCCTGTCCTCGTTTCTTTGGGCAGTCCTTAGCCCTATGGCCTGTCTCACCGCAAGAAAAGCACCCACCATTCTCCTTGGCCTTCTTTTTTCGGCAGTCCTTTACTAAGTGCCCCACTTTGCCACAGAAATTGCACTTCCTCTTCTCTTTGTTGCCTTTCCCGCCCTTCTTAAAGTCTGTCTTCTTAGGCTGCAAATCCTCTTTCTTCCCTTGAGAGCTTTCTGCCTTTGTCTCCTTCTTGCCCTTATCCTCTTCATTCAGCAATGCCATTTGCACCAATCTTTCATACGTGGCTCCCATGGGTATATGGGTCATGGCCAAACTGTGTAATGGCTCATTCAACCCTTTGACGAAACGGAGAGCCTTCTTGTGCGGGGTATTGACTAGGTCCAGCCCAAACCTAGCCAGCTCATCGAACTGATTCACATATTCTCTGACAGTCTTGTCCCCTTATTTAAGAAATAAGAATTTTTCCAACTGCAAACTTCTTTCCGCATCTGAGAGAAACTTAGTCTCAAACCTTGCCCTAAAGTCCTCCCATGTCTCCACTGGTCTTTCAGCATTAGTGACTTCCCACCAGTAGGAAGCCTCGCCCTTCAATAGCCACACTGCCAATTGTACTTTTTGTCTATCCTCTACCTCAAAGATGATGAATAGGTCCTCAATTTCTTTCAGCCAATTTCTGGCTGCCACGAAGGACTCAGTTCCATGGAAATCCCTTCCTCCCATAGCTTTAAAATCTTTACATATCTTAGCGAATGTGTTTCCCCGTGGAGGAGGTGGAGGAAAAGGTGCCGCTGCAGCTGGATGATTTCCGGCAGCTGGGGGAGGGGGAATGGTAGGACCTGGCTGAGTGGCTCTTGCTTCTAAGAACCGTCTAAACCAACCAGGTATTGGTACCCCTTCCGGCAAGTTAAGATCTTCGGACATGCTGAAACAAAAAGGATAGATTCAAAACGAAGGATAAGAGATAGTACCTATGGCTTTGGGGGGTGGACTTTGCCTTTCTAAAATAAAATAATATTTTTTTTTTTAAAAAATGCTTCTTTAAATTTCCTTTTTGAAAATAATTTTTCAAAACTTTTTATCTTATCTGGTAAACCTATGCTCTGATACCAAGTGAAACACCCCACCTCCGTCAGGGTCACTCTCAAAGGGAATGCCCTAATTTTGGTGGAGGTTTATAAGTATAAGTCACAGATATACAAGACAGATATAAGAACACATATTTGTAAACAGCGGAAAAACAACAAACTTTATTTCATAAAGTCAAATACGTGTTACAACAACATCCTTTCCAAAAACATAACATAACACTTTCATAATCTGTCTTGATTACATCTTTTAAAGAAGCATAAATAAAACATAGATAAACTGCAAAAGCCCCATAGTGGATTGTCCAAAGCCATAGTTCAAAACAAGAAAGTCCAAGCAATACATTTCTCTTCTTCAAGCTGGATGTTAAGGCTGGTCAAGCTGCAGTGTTTCCTCCCTGTGGACCTGGGGGGGAAACGGAAGAAAAGAAGACGAAAGAAAAGCAGAGTCAGACATAAAGCCTGAGTAAGTCTAGTACTATTTTGTCTATGAATAAAGAACTGGGTATGATAAGTATAAACAAGAAGTGGGCAAGCACTATAAACTTGGTTAAGTTGTCTAGGGTCGAATATACTATCGTACCCCATGTTAATCTCTGAACCCATATAAACTAGTTTTCCAACTGGCACCCCATAATCAGGGTGATGTGATCCGTTCTACGATGATCGGCTCCTACTCGCATAGTTACATGTGTCTTACGGCCCCCGATGTTGTAGTTACCTATGCTGGTCCCACCATGGGGTGTATCAAGTCCCATGGTGGCGGCCCGACACAACCTTAGAATGCACAGGTATGCTACTGGTGTCCAGTGCCTTATTTTTCTGCGCCGGAGTGTGTGCACGCCCGCACCCCGTTAGAACCTACACTGCTACACCACCGCCGTCGATTTGACCTCTTACAATCAGCCCAGTAATCGTGCCCCACCCTGCCTAGTTTCAGGGTATCATGATACACCTTCTAGGGTTACTGCTGAAAAGGGTCCCCCGTTACTAGGTTTTCTATCTCTAGCCAACATGCTAAGTTGGTTAAGTGTTTGCTAACCTAACCCCCACCAGCCCGTTTAGTTTAGCATGTTCCATTTTGATTAAGTCTTTAGTTCACTTAATCCTAACAATCCTGACTCAGCCTTAATTGTCTTATTAAGGCCCTGACCTCTCACATTAGACAGGTATTGTTGTGGCTGCCTGTTGCCGGTTGGTTCCGGGCAGTCTTACGCCATAACTCAGTCTAACCTCGGGTCCTTATTGGGCTCCATGTTTAACCTCTCACATTGGATAGGTATTGTTGTGACTACTGGACAGCCGGGCGGTTCCGGGCAGGTTTACATCACAACTCAATCCAACCTCGGGTTAAACACATCGTATTTTCTACACTTACATATTTTGTCTCTCTCCTTTATTTTCTTATATGTAAATATTTGTGGCCAATTATTAAGTTAATGGTGTAAAGGTTACACCAATCATGGGCCCAACCCATACTTGAATTTGGGCCCTTCTATTTTATATTTTCATTCATTAGTAATTTTAACCCAACGTTATTTTCCCCGTTTAACACGTCCGTTTATCATATATATGTCGGGCTTAGCCTTTTAAAGCCCAACTTAGCCATGCGAAAAGGGGAGGCTTAAAGCGAGATTACATACACGAAAAGGGGAATGTGAGCGCATGAACTTGCAATATGACGTTGGAAATACAAAATAGAAACTGGTGTACTTGCATAGTGGTGACATATACTTTGGTCATAAAGCATAAGTGACATGAATCAAAGCATGTAAACTTGTAGTTAAGTTAAGAATATCACTATTGACACATAGGCCTAACTACAACATGAACCTATATTTTTATATCAGGCATAATGTCAAACATAAGCATGGCATAAATATTTCTAACATAAGCATGGCATAATGTCAAACATAAGCATGGCATAATGTCAAACATAAGCATGGCATATGTATAGTTAAATTTTGTTCACATAACCATGGCATAAATATTTCTAACATGAAATCATGATTTTTACTTTAGTCATGTAAACTTGCAAAAAAGGGATTTTTGGAACCTAACCCAGCTATGTACCACATATGTCATCATAAAATTCTTGTAAACAAGATAGACTTAATCATAGATTTCAATTATGCCAAATATCATTCATAGCCTAGCCATATTCATAAGTTTGCAAATAGGTTTTCTAGTACAAAAGCATGGCTTAATACATGATGCCCAATTTTCAACATAATTTCATATGGATTATGATAACCCAAACCTATTCCAATTACTTCATAAAAATGACGTTTGTATAAAAATACATATTATGATGGCATAATAGCAAAGCCCCAAACTTGCATGAATTTTAAATCAACTACATACATGTAGCTTCAACATGGATTACATAATTTGCGAAATATTCCAAACGTATACTTGCATAGAACTACCGCATGTAGTTCTTTATAATTGAATAACATAATTCAAGAATATCCAAACGTATATAATATTTCAAATTGATAAGAACGCACAAATATGAATTACTTTATTGCCACAATTCAAGCATACAAACCAACACAATTATTTGTTCATACCAAAGTAATACTCTACTTACAATCGTTGCGGCGAATTCTCTAATTTAGGAATTTAGAGATGCGACTCCTTATGACGTAGGCGTTGATTTGCTTTGTTTGAATTGCTTTAGGCTTTAGAATTTTCCTCCTAATCCTCTCTCCCCAATTGGCGGCTACTCTTAGTCGTTCCTCAGCAACATGGCGGCTTGTTCTTATTTTTGAATGAATAGATTAGGGTTAGTCTAGGGTCGTTTTTATAGTGGTAATGAACTGATTAGGACCATTGATGTTGCTTGGATTGATCGTAGCCATTCATTCGAAAGAGAAACCAATTAGAGCCTGCCACCTAGCCCTAATGACAAAGCAAGCTTCTGAAAACCGGCCAAACACAGACCTGGCCAGCCAGGGCTAGACCAGACCTGGCCAGCAGGTCATTTTTGACCTGGGCGCACTTGGCAGGTGCGCCAGGTCAAAAATGTACTGGCGCACTTCACAGGTGCGCCAGTTCATTTTTGTTCTGGCGCACTTCCCAAGTGCGCCAGTGCATTCTGACCCTTTTTCGGTTTTTCGCCCAACTTCGTTCGTCCATAACTTCTTCATACGATATCCGTTTTTCGAAAACTCGGACTCTATTTCGCGTATTTTTCCGAGACGAACGCAATGGCGTATCCCGTTTCCCTTAGTTCTTTGATTTGAAATTAATTATACTTTAATTTGTGAGTTTCACAGTTATAGAATTCGCGGGGTGTTACAGTTTTTCAATGATATCATTATTTAGTTAGACTAATTTATCTTTATTAGTTTAATGCCCAATTGCCCAAGCAAGATCAAGAATGTTGGTAATTGGCAGGGACGCACGCAGAGATACTACACAGTGGGGGCGGATTTTACATTTTTTCAATTTTGAGTAACACATTAAATATTATAATTAAATAAATATATAGATCAAACACATATATGTTACCATTTAATAAAAAATCATACAAAATATCACCATAAAATATAAGTTTTAAAACACTGGGTTACGTTTGGTTTTTATTTTTAGTTTTGGGTTTTCATACGTACAAAGTACGAACGATACACACATATCGTGGAAAACGATTGTTTTAGTAAACGAAGTTAGCACACAAAACCAAAAACAACTTTTTATAATTTCCCTTATTTTAAGAAATAATTGAAGAACGACGACAAATTTATCTATCGACCATAGAGGAGTCATGATACTTTTCATTATAGAAAACTATTTCGAGTGTTACTCTTGTAATGGGCAGTAATAATGTAAACTTCTGAAGGAAAAAAAACAGGATATAGACGTTACTAACAGGTTTGAATGAACTTAATCAAAATGTTGAATATTGAATTTAACAATTCAAGTAAAAATTCAATAAATACCATACATAAACATATCTTATGAGAAAAACAAAGCAATTCCAATTCCAATTCCTGTGTATTTAGTTCCTGTTTCAGGATTTTAACCCAAAATATACGGGTTGGAAGAAAAATATAAATACTGTACAACACATCATTTACCATTTTACCTAGGTGGTAACTCATCGTCTTTTCCTTTAAAGTTGAAACAACCAATAGGAAAATAATTAAGGCAGATCATTTACGGTAGGTAACCCGTTCTCTCAAGGAAGATGTTGAACTTTTCTTTAATCATTGGAGCCTTACTGTAATTAGAATTCGCTACTTTTTAATTTGGGGTGAATACTAAGGCTCTATTATTTATTGGACCAACACTTTATGTGTGGTTATTGTCAGGTTTTTTTTCACATCAAAAGATGAAGTGACTTGTTTATGTATGAGCTATGGTTTGGTTTTACTGCATCTCTTTTAAGCTCGGTAGCTGATAGAGAATATGTATGTAGTAGGTGAATGTTTCTCAAATTTCTGTTATTGCATGTAAATTAATATATAATTTTATTAACCAAGTAAAATGCTCATATTAGATTGATATAAGATTGGTTATGTACCAATTGTATTTATACCATACATAAATAGGAACAAAATACTTATGTTTAATTTAAAGAAAAAAGAAAGAACAAATGAAATCTGTCTCTGCTGCTCTACTGAAACTGAAAACAAAGCATGAAAATACACACCTATATGCAACCTTTTCTATTGTATTTTTTACAAAATCCAGTGGGGTCGGCCGACCCCGCTGGGCCTATGCTCGGTCCGTCATTGGTAATTGGTAAAGTTGCTTGTCATCCCAACTTGAATTCCCAATTCATTCTTCGACCATTTCTAAATGCAACTATAAAATTTCAAGTCATTTCAATTTGGTTTGAATTCCCTAAGCGTAGTTAAAGCTGTTTTGTCCCAAAAGCATAGGATAGCACCCCATCAACATAAAGACAAATTATAATGGTTTATTTCACCTCGTCTATTAGGAATGAATTTCTTTTGGCATAATAGAAGTTACAATTGCCATTATTTTGACCCCATCAACAAAAAGACAAATACTGGTGTTTGGACTCCTTTATTTTTACTTCATTTCATTCCAATGGTTTATCCATCATAATTCCTCCAAAATTACTTTATGCTTTGCCTGTCAACTAATCTTGTATTAGGTAAGAACTGAAATATTCTTATTTCTGTTTCCAGTATGTATAATAGAGAACATGTATAGAACCATACAATTCAATACAAGGACATAAACGATCCTGGAATCACCTCGTCTATCCGTCCTTGTCAAAATATCATACGTGTTATTTGTTTTAATTGTATTCATCTTAGTTTTGGTTGCTACCATCTCAGCACCGAGTCTTACCTTTGCTCTCTCAGTTCAGATTGTCAATGCAGCTCATTTTTTTTTTGTAGTTGTGTGGCATACGTGTTTTTTTTGCCATAATGGGCAGTTCCAATCAATTCATAGTTGTTGGCTAAAAATTAATAATTGTTTGTTGTGCAGTCAAGATTTGTGGTGGATGAAGCATATAAGGGTCTGTTGCTTCAGATGGTGGGAGTACGATGGAGAGAGGCGAAGTCAAAATTAGTTTCCGCTATTAAAGCAGCTTCTCTGTGTTCTGACTCTTCCACTATATTGGCGATGCTAAAACCAGATACTACAGAAGATGTTCAAGAGTGGAACGACTTTGTTAAGGAAAAACTATCGGAGAAATTTGGGGTAATAAAATTTGTATTTTATTCATTATAAATTAAAAGGTATATTATAGTTTATGAATGAATTTCTCCGATGTAGGAAATTAGCAAAAAATACAAAGCATTGAGAGATAAAAATAAAATTCCACATACAATGAGCAGAAAAGGTTATGCGAGATTAGAAGAGGATATGGTTAGAAATTCATGTACGTTTATATCAATAAATTTTTTTTTTCCTTTGGTTCTTCCTTCTTACCATTGTTATTTGCAGAAAAATGAATCTGGAATATCAAATATTACCAGGGATGAGCTATGGTGCAAAGCCCATACCAAAAAAAATGGAGACCCACCGAACTCCGTTGTTGCCGATTGCATTGTAAGTTTTTTATTTATTATCAAATATTTCGCTGGATCTATTTTTACTACCATTGCATTCAGCATGCTGCTTGTCAGATTTTCCTTCAGTTGTTGCAACAAAGTAGTTTAATCATATTTCCTTTTTCTTGGAATAGACGTCTTCCTGTTTCTGCTTACTTGCTCTTTTGGCAGTCAAATTTGTTTCATGTAGCAATTTTGGCATATTTACGGACATATAATCTAATGCACTTGTCTTCAACTGTGCATTGAAATCGGAGGACTGAACTTGATTTTTTAACTTTTGAAGATGCATGCATTTTTATGCGATGTGGTAACGTACACAAAATACATCGGTATACTGTTAATTAAGCTATGGAACTCTAATCTTAAAATGCTCCAAATTCAATTTTGCAAGCTTGAAAATCATATACAGTAAAGGTAAATTAAAGCACTTGGTTATCTGGTTGCTGCAGTATTGCATAATACAATGTTAACCATTTCTTCAAAAGAATATTAACGAACAGTCCTCATACACCTTAAAATTTAATTTGTAGGCTAAGATAAAAGAGCATAGTGGTGCTCAGAGCTCAAATGGAACAACATCGATGAGTGGGGATGGAGTGTCACATCTTTTTGGAAATGAACATAGGGGAAGGGTGAGAGGACTAGGTTTTGGTGTAGTACCATCTCAAATTGGTGCTTATGCAAGTAATTCAAAAACGGTGATTGCATTGAAAAATCAAGTAACTCATTTGACCGCTAAAGTAGAAGAGCTGACTAATATCGTCATGACGGTAAGTTTACAGTTAATTAGTTATTTGTTAACAAATATGTAGTATGTGCTTATGAATTACCAAGTCATCTCTTGTACTTTTACAGAGAAAAAATGATACTGTGGCGGATAAGGAGATTCCTCAGGCTCATACACCTCAGGTTAGAATATAAAGCTGGATTTTTATTTTTATTTTAAAAACCATATTAGGATATAATACTTAAAAGTATTATGATTTTTGATAGGATTGTTACTGTTTAGTTATCACCTTTTCTTGGTCTGCTGAAACTGTATATTGAAAAATTTGTGATCTGCTAAATTGTAGCTCAGATTTGGTCATAATTTGTTGGATTACATAGATAAATCATCAAATAAAAAAATGGAAGCGTATTGAAAATTTTGCTAAACCACTATAAAAGTTATATAATAAAACTGGTTTGCTCTCACCTCCTTCATTTTTATTGTTCAATATTCGGTTAGTTTATTTTAGACAAATACTGGGATGTTCATGTCAATTTTAAAACAGTCGATGCATAATAGAGTATCGCTTCTTCTTTTATTTAAAAATTAGTCAGCTAGGTTTTTGTCTTAATTAATTGGCCTGAAGGGCATCCCACAAAGTTTGTCTTCAAGCCAATTGAGTTTAGTCACTTTTATGATTTCATTCTGGTTTTGCCTGGAATACATGTTAGCTGTTGTGGTAATTTTTTTGCTGCAATTAGTTTAGTGTGTTAGTGGGTATGTATGAAGTTTGAGTACTATATCTCCCTGCGTGGTGTTATTGCAATTTCCTTGGCAACAGATCTTGTTTTTTTTCCTTTGTGTCGTCTTAGGAAACCAATCTTGTAATGTAACACCCTTCGTGGTGTATGTGTCCACTTTAAAAAGCATTTTAGTGGCCTGCCCACTTTATATATATATAAAAAAATAACCATGGATGTTAAAATAAGGGTTGATGGAGTGCAAAGAGGGATATGTGGCACATGGCATTTAGGTACCGATCTCATCTTCTTTATTTCCCCATCTTTGCGATAGAAATGGATTTTCTGTTGGTTTTTAGGCTTTCAATTGGATCATCAAACTCTTTTTTTCTTTTTTTGGTGAAATTATTTTGTCAAAGATGCTTTTATCAGATTGATTAAGGGAGGATAATTGGACATTGAATATGCTGACCCCCCTTCTCCTCCCAACACACACACACCCCAGTTTTATGTTCTTGTATATACTCACTGGTTTGTGGACCTTATCATCCCATCAACTAAGTTGAAGCCTTTGTGAGATTTAGTATTCACTTCAGTTGCTTGAAACTTAACTGTCAGCCATTGATGCTGTGACATAATGTTGGGAGGGATGAGTTCGGGCAATAAATTGGTTATATTTAGGATCTTTGTTCTTCATCATTATTTGTATGTTGCTCCACATACACAAATCAAATATACACTAGGATTTCAGGTCGACTAATTTTGCTGTCTGATTTTCACTGGAAGCTATGGTTAACCTTTTCATAGTGAGAAAAATATTTCAAATTTATGCACTACTTTCTGCATTTGGTTAACAACAATTACTATTTGTATTCAAAAATATTATCAGAATTTAGTGCAATGCTGTATAATAAGTTATAAATTATGTATTTGGTTAACAGTTTTTTCTGCATTTTGTATCCATGTTGGAGTGATACGAGCAGTCGAACGGGTTTTGTGCTGCAATAGATACATTCCTAAGTCCAATGAGAATATCAGTGATTAGAACTAGGCTTAAACCAGAATGGTTCATGCGTCATAGTGGTTCATGCGTCATTGTTGTTGAAAACAAAGCAACTGACAGGAACTTGTATTTCTGAATGGCGCAGTGCAATGCTGTAAGGTTATAGCAATATATTCTTTCTGCATTCGGTTCGCACTTTTTTTTTTGCAGTCACACCGTGCTAGTAACAGTATGCATGCTCAAGATCAACGGGATCGGGTTACTATGAACGGTTTGGTGAACAAAAAGTGCAATCTATTGGGTTGGGAGAGAAACATAGTTGCAGAGGGGACAATAGCAAGTACCGATCCCGATGCTTTGGTACATTTTAAAAAGCTTGGTGCTGATGCTTGGAAGATATGTGTGAATGTAGCGGTGGAACCGGAAGCTTTTTTGTGTAGGCCAACTTCGGAGATGTCCACTATCGGACAGGCCGTTGGATCTTTCATCGCGTGGCACAAAGATCACATTTCCTTGGTCTAGGGTTGGTACTTATGAAACTACTTATGTACTTATGTTAGAACTTAGAACTAAGTGGCTGGAAAACTAGTTATGTACTTATGTTAGAACTTAGTACTATGTCGCTGCAACTTATCTGGATCTTTTGGGTTGTAAACTTATCTAAGTCTTTTGGATCGGATGTAAACTTATCTAACTTTTTGAAACGTGTTGGAATTTTAAGACTTTTGCTTTAATCTGTTATTATGCGTTGAAATGTGTTGCATCACAATATTTACTGCATGTTAAAATATTAATATTATTATTATGAATCAATATGGCGTCAGGTATGTATATAAATCTATAATTTCGCAACGGGCAAACCCTGTTGTTATATGATATTGTAGACAGTCTACCAAGTAGTATATTACAACGGTTGAAGACTCTTGTAATTTCGCAACGGGCAAAACCAGTTGTTACACGATACTGTAGGCAGTTTAGAAAGTTGTATATTACCACGGTCGACGACTGTTGTAATATAATGTATTACAACGGGTACAAGCCCGTTGTTATTAATCAGCTATTACAACGGGTTTACAGCCATTGTCATAGAGCCCCTGCACGTGATAGAGGCACGTTATTACAACGGGTATTTACGACAGTCAATGACCGTTGTAAACTGGAAAGGATCTATAACGACGGTGCATATTAAGACGGGCTACTGCCCGTTGTGAAAAGCATATAACAACGGTTTTTGCCCGTTGTAAAAGGACTGTTTTGTTGTAGTGTTAACCCCCATGTACCACCACATGTTTATCTGGTTAAGTGTTTCTGTAACACCCCACTCCCGCTATGATCACTCACTAAGGGAATGCCATAGCATCGGTGGAGTATTTTAGTGAATATAGAACAGAAAAATTACAACAAGACAGATATAAATAGTACTTGAAATTTTAAAACATCATCTCATAACAGCGGAAGTAAAACATGTCTGGTTACATCATAAAACCACAATAAAGGTCAAGTACAATTTCCATCAAAATAAAGAAGTACATAATCCCACTCTCATACAATAGCCAAACAAAAGAAAAGATAACTGGATAACTGGAGCTTTACATCTATCCAAGCTCCTAAAGACTGGAACAGCAATCCGATCAAGCTCCACTACTGCTAGGATCCACCGTAGGACCTGAGGGTTGGGAAAAAGATAAAAACAACAGGGTCAGACATAAGTCTGAGCGAGTCCTATAACTTTAACAATACAATCGTTAAAGTAACCAGAGAAGACATAAACTGATATACGGTAACATATAGGGATGAATGGCTACCCTAAGCAGTCAACTAAACGAAGATAAAGGATAAAGACGCATCTACCCTCCCTAAGGTAAATTACTAAACTGCACCACACCAGTCGTTCCTAACTTAAAGGTTGATCCCACCCAAGGACTTATAAAATTTACTAATTAGTACCTGCGTACCCCTAGGTGACCAAGTAGGCGCCACGGGGCCCTACAATCCACTAGGTGTACACACTACTTCCCATTCGATCGGCTCCCTAACGTAGATACCCGTGCTGGCCCCACCGTGGGATGTATCATTCCCCAATGTGGCAACCTGATGAAACTAAAGGTGCACGGCTTATATCTACTCGATGCAACAACGGCTTACCTACCAGCCCGGGCCCACTCACGCATATGAAGCCCGTTGGACTTGCGTTGCCACCGCTAACCCGTTTGCCTCTTACAGTCAAGCCCAGTATGCGTGTCCCGTCCTCGACATGGGTCGAGCCCACAAAGATACGTATGGGTTACTGGTTGAAATGGGCCTCCACAAGCTACCCACCTAAGCTTGTCCCTTTTTCTAGTATATCCCACTTAACCCTTTAATCATGTTTTAATTACATGTTCTATTTTGGTTAAGTATTCTAATCGTATTTTCTATTGCCACCCAAGGCAACCACTAGATTTTCTCATGCCACCCGAGGCACCCACTTAACCCCTCATGTCCCTCTACATGCTAATGTGGTTAAGTGTTTCTTAATTAATTAATTAAGAACGTAACCTTTGTAAAGACCTCTCACATTAGACTGTCTTTTATGACCGCTGGTTAAGCCGGTTGGGTCCGGGCAGCCTTATGTCATAACAGAGTCTAACCTCGTGTCTTTACATTAATTACGTATTTAGTTTGTGCCTAAGACCTCTCACATTGGGCTAACATTTGTAGCAACTGGTTAAGCCGGTTGGGTCCGGGCAGTTTTACGCTACAACTGAGTCCAACCTCGTGTCTTAGTCAATTAATTACACCTAATTAATCACCCTCATAATTTTATATTAATTATCCCTAATTAATCAAGTTTTCTTAACATGGGTAGACCTAACTTAATAGGTAAATTCCCATGGGGTAGACCTAACTCAATAGGTAAATTCCCAACACATAGTATGGGTACACCTAACCAAATAGGCAAATTCCCATACTATGTTTATTTATTTTGTGTTATGCATAATTATATTAATTTCTCACAATCTTATTAACTTATGCATTTAATTACCCCATCGTTCCCACGTAATTTCGTTCATGATATAACACATATAAAAGGTGTCAACTTGCATATGAATGAACATGTTTCAAAGGTGCCATCTTGCATATTAACAAACACATAACTTGCATATGAACTTGCATAACATGTCACATAACTTGCATATAATATGTCACATAACTTACATATTCATTTTGCATAACAAACTTGCATATTAGCTTATAGACTTGCATAATGTGTCATCATGAACTTGCATATTAATAAACATGTAACTTGCATATTTACATACATGTAACTCGCATATTAACAAACATGTAACTTGCATATAAAGAAACATGTAACTTGCATATTTACATACATGTAACTTGCATATTAACAAACATGTAACTTGCATATTAACAAACATGTAACTTGCATATTTACATACATGTAACTTGCATATTAACAAACATGTAACTTGCATATTAACAAACATGTAACTTGCATAGCATATTACCATGAACTTGCATAACATGCATATGATTACATAGCCCACAACTTGCATATTTAGCATCATGCAAACATAACATACATCATATTAAACTTGCATAAGCTTACATACTCAACATGCATAAACATAAGATTAATGCTAACATCATATCATATGATTCAAAGCTCATTAACCCACATACAAAACCATAAATCTCATCACATCTCATCTAATTAGTTTACCAAAAGATCATCAAAGTGATAGAAACTCACAACTAGCAACTTTGAACACCAAATGAAGAAGATTAAGATGCTAAGAAGGGATTAGAAGTTGATTAGAGAGTGATTAGTATGCAACCCTCTTCATAAAATTAGTGGAGGCCATGAGAGCTAGCATTTTGCCATAGTTTAGTCACTAGGTTTAATTATGAATGAATTAGGGTAGGTTAGGGTCTTATTTATAGATTAGGCAAGTGTTTTAGGCCATAGGATTAACCCTAGATTCAATCCAAGCCATCAAAGCATGTCTTGGGGAAGAAGTCAAGTGTAGGAACCATCTAGGGCCTTTAGATTAAAGATGGACCATGAGAACCATTCAAATGCAAAATCTGCACTTGAGCGAATCGGCCCACGGGTTGACAGCCAAACACCCTGGATTAACCCCTAGTCGACCCAGCGGGCTTGGGTCGACTTCAAAAATCGGCCGGTTCGGTTATTCCCCTCTCCCAATTCGCTGTTTTGAGCATTTTTGCATATTTATTTATTAAATTTTCAATTATATATATATATATATATATATATCAATATATATATATATATATCTACACAACCCATTTCACTTAATTAAGTATACTTTAATTTGGGAATTTTCGTGAAACTTCGCGAGGCCATATCTTGGTCATACGGACTCCGATTTTCGAAAACTCGGACTCTATTTCGCGTATTTTTCCGAGACGAACACAATGGCATAGCCCGTTTCCCTTGATTCCCATTTTAGAATTAAATTCTGCCTCGATTTATGTTATTACAGGTTATTGAAAATACGGGTTGTTACATTCTCCCCTCCTTAAAGGATTTCGTCCCCGAAATCTTCAAGTTAGGAAGAACGTATCCTACCATCCAATCATCCATCTACTCAAAGCATCATCCACGAGCAATCATTGTCCTTACAAGATTCTAAATGCTGGATGGATATATGCAAAAGTGTGTGTATATGTACTTACCTAATGCGAAAATCAGGCGGTTACTGATACAGTAAACCTCCTTAATGCAAACCATGATAGTGCCATGCATCCAATATGTATGCGAAACCCTATTGACACATACAAATTTCTACATGCGTGCACAACCATACACAAAAATGCATCATCCATATGATAACACAGCCATGATACATCCATCAATCTAACTACCACATCCATTTATGCAATATGCAACATGAAGTGACTGAGCCGATCTAGTGCCTAATGTGTGTGTATATGCATCCACGAGCAACCACTAGCAAACAATTGCATCCATATGCATCCATCAACCATAACATGTTTCAAACACATGTCTCAACCATAGGTTTTACCCTATCTAAAGGTCATAGGTATTAGCGAGAGGATATACTAAAGATAAGATAAGTACTAGACAAGCAATAAAGGAGAAGTTAAAAGACATACTCTCAAAAAGAAATGGATACAAAGAACGCATCTTTGCTTCCGTCTCCCAAGTAGCATTGCTTTCGTCATCTCCCCATTGCACTTTAACTAGCTGAACTTCTCTGTTCCTCAACTTCCTAGTTTCTGACCCAAGGATGCGAGTAGGAGCTCGTCGAATCGTCGCATCACGCTCTACCTCTACATCTCTAAGCAAGCTCGGCTCTACCACCTCCGCGGTCTCATGTAAGCACTTCCTCAAATGTGATACATGGAATACATCATGAACACCACTAAGTCTGTCGGGCAACTCCACCCTATATGCCATCCGTCCAATCCTTTCCTTAATAGGAAACGGCCCAACAAATCTCGGTGCTAACTTCCCTACGGACCCAAAGCGAACAACATTTCTCAATGGAGATACTTTGACAAAAACCATGTCCCCAACCTCAAACTCAAGATCCGTCCTTCTCCGATCCGCATAAGATTTCTGTCTATCTTGCGCTGCTTTCATCCTTTTTCGAATTAAATCAATCTTCTCTGAAGTCTCTCTAACCATATCCGGCCCAAGCAAGATCCTATCCGTAGATTCCCACCAACATGTAGGAGATCGACAAGGCCTTCCATAAAGAGCTTCGAAAGGAGCCATACCAATACTGGACTGAAAGCTGTTATTATATGCGAACTCCACCAAAGGAAGATGTTCTTCCCATGTACCTCCAAAATCCAAGATACAAAGCCTCAAAAGATCTTCTAAGATACGGTTCACCCTCTCGGTCTGACCGTCCGTCTGAGGATGATATGCGGTGCTCAAACACAACTGAGTCCCTACCGCCTCTTGCAAACTTCTCCAAAACTCACTAGTGAAAATAGGATCTCGATCACTCACAATGCTGGATGGTACGCCATGCAATCTAACAATCTCTCTAACATAGACTGAAGCAAGCCATGGAGCGGTCCTCTTACTCTTTACGGGTATAAAATGGGCACTCTTTGTAAGTCTGTCTACCACAACCCAAATTCCCGTATTGCCCTTCCTCGATCTCGGTAACCCGTCGATGAAATCCATCGAGACACTATCCCACTTCCACTGTGGAACTTCCAATGGGTGTAGCAACCCACCGGGTTTCCTTTGCTCCACTTTAACTTGTTGGCACACTAAGCATCTAGCCACATACTCGGCCACATCTTTCTTCATACCGGCCCAAAAGAGAACTCTCTTCATGTCTTGGTACATTTTGTCTCCACCGGGATGAATAGTCATTCTTGAACGATGTGCATCATCCAAAATAGCCTTCTTCAAACCCTCATCTTGCGGTACACAAAGTCTACCGTCTCTATGCAACCATCCCTTATCATCTATGGTGTTTCTACCCAAATGGCTGGACGACTCCCCTCTTATAAGCTTCTCTACCAACACAACCAACTGTGGGTCGTCTCGCTGAGCCTCGCCAATCCGTCTCAAAAGAGTAGGTCTAACCTCCAAGGATGCCAACAAACCAGGTACAAAATCAACAGAAGGTCTGAAGTCAAACAAAGAAAGAAACTCCAAGCTTCGTCGTTCCACGAACAATGGACTCAAAGATAGCCTTTTTCTACTTAAGGCGTCTGCCACCACGTTACCCTTACCAGGGGTATACGCTATCTCGAAATCATAGGATGCTAAGAACTCCATCCACCTTTGCTGTCTTAAGTTTAAATCCTTCTGAGAGAATAAGTACTTCAATGATTTATGGTCGGTGAACAACTCGAATCTCTCACCAAGAAGATAATGGCGCCAAGACTTAAGTGCGAAAACAATCGCGGCCAACTCTAGATCATGGGTAGGGTAATTCTTCTCATGCACTCTCAATTGTCTCCCTCCATAGGCTATTACCCTTCCCTCCTGCATCAAGACTGCGCCTAATCCTGTTCCACAAGCATCGGTATAAACAACAAACGGCTTACTCCCATCTGGAAGCACTAAAACTGGAGCGGTGGTCAAAGCTCTCTTTAACCGTCGGAAAGCATCATCACAATCTACATCCCATGAGAAAACCAGATTCTTCTTCGTCAAGCGGGTTAATGGGGCTGATATCTTCGCGAAGTCTTTGATGAACTTCCTATAATATCCTGCCAACCCCAAGAAACTTCTTACCTCGGTAGCATTTCTAGGAACTTTCCAATCCTGGATAGATACTATCTTTGCGGGATCCACAGCTATCCCTTCCTTAGAGACCACATGCCCTAAGAATCGCACTTCTCTTCTCCAAAAATGGCATTTAGAGAATTTAGCTTTAAGACTATGCGCTCGAAGAGTCTCCAACACTTCCTTGAGATGTAAGGCATGCTCTTCTTCATTCTTGGAAAAGACCAAGATGTCATCCACAAAAACTACTACAAACTTATTCAGATACTCTCTGAACACTCTACTCATGAGATCAACAAAGTATGCGGGGGCGTTTGTCAACCCAAATGGCATCACTAGCCACTCATAAAAACCATCCGGAGTCCGGAAAGCAGTCTTCTCTATACTGTCCTCCGCCACTCTTAACTGATGAAACCCTGTAGCTAAGTCCATCTGCGAAAATACTGACGCGCCAACCAACTGATCAAAGAGATCATCTATCCTCGGTAATGGGTGTCTATTCTTCTTCGTGAGCTTATTAAGTTCCCTATAATCCACACAAAGTCTGAGGGACCCATCCGCCTTCGTGGCAAACACTACTGGAGCTCCCCACTCCGATATACTTCGCCTTATGAACCCCTTCTCAAGCAACTCCCCTACTTGCTTATGAAGTTCTCTTCTCTCACGAGGAGCCATGTGGCGTACTGGCAAAGACAATGGTTTGGCATTATCCACCAAATAAACTCGGAAATCTATCTCCCGCTTCGGAGGCAAACCCTTTACTTCTTCAAACACATCCGGATATTCCCGGACTACTCTGACAGAACACAAACTTTCGACCGAAGCATCGAGCGATTCAAGATAACTTAGCAAAACAGATTCCATGGGATTGCAAGAGATCTCGAGTGTTACCCAAGCGGGTCATGAGCCTGACAACTCTCCTTTCGCAATCAAGAACGGCACCATTACTGGATAACCAGTCCATGCCCAAGATCAACCCATAGCCCGTGAAGCCCAATACAAAAGCATCACATCTAAACTCAACGCTAAGTATAGAAATCTTCAAACCCAAACATATCATAGACAGATATATGGAGCCCCCAATTGGGTTTGAGACAACCAAGGGATCATCAACTAGACTGGTGTCTAAGTGCAGTGACTCAACTAACGATGATGAGATAAAAGAATGCGATGCGCCAGAGTCAAACAAAGTACGAACTGGATGATCAAACAGAAAAACCAGACTTTCAACGGAAATAGTTCTACCTCTCTGCTGAATCGGTGGAACTGAGAGAACCTGAACTTGCCCCCCTGACTGAGGTGGTGCTATAAGAGCTTGCACCTGGCCTCCTGAGGTAGACCCCGTCTTCTGCCCCTTCTTTGGGCAGTTTTTCACAAGATGCCCTGCTTCACCACAATGAAAGCAACCGGTCTTCTTCTTTTTGCGACAATCCTTACTGAGGTGTCCTGGTGTTCCACAATTGAAGCACTTCTTCTTCGTCTTCTTTTTGTCACCATTGCCTTTTCCGCCCTTGCCTTGTTGTTGCTGTTGCGGTTTCTTCTGATCCCCCTTTTTCTCTGGTGCCTTAGAATTCTTATCATCCTCATGCATAAGTGCCATGTAGACAAGCTTCTCAAAAGTGGCCCCCATAGGAATGTGAGTCATAGCTATTCCTTGCAATGGTTCGTTCAAGCCTCTAACGAACCTCAAAGCCTTCTTCTCCGGTGTATTCACCAACTCTATGCCAAACCTTGTTAATTGATTGAATTTGTTGACATATTCTTTCACCGTGAGATTCCATTGCTTCAAATTCAAGAACTTCTCCATAAACAGATTCTCTTCCGCCCTTGAGAGAAACTTAGCCCCAAACCTTTGCTTAAAATCTGCCCAAGAGTCAACAGGGCGTTCTCCATTAGTGACCTCCCACCAGAATGAGGCCTCTCCCTTCATTAACCAAGCCGCCAACTTGACTTTCTTTCCCTCTTCCACTTCAAAGATATCTAGCAACTCTTCCACTTCCTTAAGCCAATCTCTAGCCTCTACGAAAGTCTCTGAACCAAGAAAAGGTTTTCCTCCTATAGCCTTGAACTCCTTGCAAACCTTAGCAAAATTATCCACTCTAGGCTGAGGAGGAGGAGCGGTTGTCTCTGGTGTAGTAGCATTGGCCGGACCCGCAGCCGCGGCCCTAGCCTCTTGCAACCTCCTATACCATAGTGGTATAACTAAACCCTCCGGGATGTTAAGATCTTCAGCCATGCTGAAACGAAAGAGGAAAGATTCAAAAAGGAGATTCCGAAAGATAAAGATATGGCTATTGGGGATTATGCTTTTCTTTTTCAAAAACTTTTTCTCTTAGAAGACATGCTTTTAAAAATACTTTCTTCGAAAATACTCTTAGAAAGTAGTTTTTCTCAAAAATTTTATCTGTTCTGGTAACCTTAAGCTCTGATACCACGTGTAACACCCCACTCCCGCTATGATCACTCACTAAGGGAATGCCATAGCATCGGTGGAGTATTTTAGTGAATATAGAACAGAAAAATTACAACAAGACAGATATAAATAGTACTTGAAATTTTAAAACATCATCTCATAACAGCGGAAGTAAAACATGTCTGGTTACATCATAAAACCACAATAAAGGTCAAGTACAATTTCCATCAAAATAAAGAAGTACATAATCCCACTCTCATACAATAGCCAAACAAAAGAAAAGATAACTGGATAACTGGAGCTTTACATCTATCCAAGCTCCTAAAGACTGGAACAGCAATCCGATCAAGCTCCACTACTGCTAGGATCCACCGTAGGACCTGAGGGTTGGGAAAAAGATAAAAACAACAGGGTCAGACATAAGTCTGAGCGAGTCCTATAACTTTAACAATACAATCGTTAAAGTAACCAGAGAAGACATAAACTGATATACGGTAACATATAGGGATGAATGGCTACCCTAAGCAGTCAACTAAACGAAGATAAAGGATAAAGACGCATCTACCCTCCCTAAGGTAAATTACTAAACTGCACCACACCAGTCGTTCCTAACTTAAAGGTTGATCCCACCCAAGGACTTATAAAATTTACTAATTAGTACCTGCGTACCCCTAGGTGACCAAGTAGGCGCCACGGGGCCCTACAATCCACTAGGTGTACACACTACTTCCCATTCGATCGGCTCCCTAACGTAGATACCCGTGCTGGCCCCACCGTGGGATGTATCATTCCCCAATGTGGCAACCTGATGAAACTAAAGGTGCACGGCTTATATCTACTCGATGCAACAACGGCTTACCTACCAGCCCGGGCCCACTCACGCATATGAAGCCCGTTGGACTTGCGTTGCCACCGCTAACCCGTTTGCCTCTTACAGTCAAGCCCAGTATGCGTGTCCCGTCCTCGACATGGGTCGAGCCCACAAAGATACGTATGGGTTACTGGTTGAAATGGGCCTCCACAAGCTACCCACCTAAGCTTGTCCCTTTTTCTAGTATATCCCACTTAACCCTTTAATCATGTTTTAATTACATGTTCTATTTTGGTTAAGTATTCTAATCGTATTTTCTATTGCCACCCAAGGCAACCACTAGATTTTCTCATGCCACCCGAGGCACCCACTTAACCCCTCATGTCCCTCTACATGCTAATGTGGTTAAGTGTTTCTTAATTAATTAATTAAGAACGTAACCTTTGTAAAGACCTCTCACATTAGACTGTCTTTTATGACCGCTGGTTAAGCCGGTTGGGTCCGGGCAGCCTTATGTCATAACAGAGTCTAACCTCGTGTCTTTACATTAATTACGTATTTAGTTTGTGCCTAAGACCTCTCACATTGGGCTAACATTTGTAGCAACTGGTTAAGCCGGTTGGGTCCGGGCAGTTTTACGCTACAACTGAGTCCAACCTCGTGTCTTAGTCAATTAATTACACCTAATTAATCACCCTCATAATTTTATATTAATTATCCCTAATTAATCAAGTTTTCTTAACATGGGTAGACCTAACTTAATAGGTAAATTCCCATGGGGTAGACCTAACTCAATAGGTAAATTCCCAACACATAGTATGGGTACACCTAACCAAATAGGCAAATTCCCATACTATGTTTATTTATTTTGTGTTATGCATAATTATATTAATTTCTCACAATCTTATTAACTTATGCATTTAATTACCCCATCGTTCCCACGTAATTTCGTTCATGATATAACACATATAAAAGGTGTCAACTTGCATATGAATGAACATGTTTCAAAGGTGCCATCTTGCATATTAACAAACACATAACTTGCATATGAACTTGCATAACATGTCACATAACTTGCATATAATATGTCACATAACTTACATATTCATTTTGCATAACAAACTTGCATATTAGCTTATAGACTTGCATAATGTGTCATCATGAACTTGCATATTAATAAACATGTAACTTGCATATTTACATACATGTAACTCGCATATTAACAAACATGTAACTTGCATATAAAGAAACATGTAACTTGCATATTTACATACATGTAACTTGCATATTAACAAACATGTAACTTGCATATTAACAAACATGTAACTTGCATATTTACATACATGTAACTTGCATATTAACAAACATGTAACTTGCATATTAACAAACATGTAACTTGCATAGCATATTACCATGAACTTGCATAACATGCATATGATTACATAGCCCACAACTTGCATATTTAGCATCATGCAAACATAACATACATCATATTAAACTTGCATAAGCTTACATACTCAACATGCATAAACATAAGATTAATGCTAACATCATATCATATGATTCAAAGCTCATTAACCCACATACAAAACCATAAATCTCATCACATCTCATCTAATTAGTTTACCAAAAGATCATCAAAGTGATAGAAACTCACAACTAGCAACTTTGAACACCAAATGAAGAAGATTAAGATGCTAAGAAGGGATTAGAAGTTGATTAGAGAGTGATTAGTATGCAACCCTCTTCATAAAATTAGTGGAGGCCATGAGAGCTAGCATTTTGCCATAGTTTAGTCACTAGGTTTAATTATGAATGAATTAGGGTAGGTTAGGGTCTTATTTATAGATTAGGCAAGTGTTTTAGGCCATAGGATTAACCCTAGATTCAATCCAAGCCATCAAAGCATGTCTTGGGGAAGAAGTCAAGTGTAGGAACCATCTAGGGCCTTTAGATTAAAGATGGACCATGAGAACCATTCAAATGCAAAATCTGCACTTGAGCGAATCGGCCCACGGGTTGACAGCCAAACACCCTGGATTAACCCCTAGTCGACCCAGCGGGCTTGGGTCGACTTCAAAAATCGGCCGGTTCGGTTATTCCCCTCTCCCAATTCGCTGTTTTGAGCATTTTTGCATATTTATTTATTAAATTTTCAATTATATATATATATATATCAATATATATATATATATATATATCTACACAACCCATTTCACTTAATTAAGTATACTTTAATTTGGGAATTTTTGTGAAACTTCGCGAGGCCATATCTTGGTCATACGGACTCCGATTTTCGAAAACTCGGACTCTATTTCGCGTATTTTTCCGAGACGAACACAATGGCATAGCCCGTTTCCCTTGATTCCCATTTTAGAATTAAATTCTGCCTCGATTTATGTTATTACAGGTTATTGAAAATACGGGTTGTTACAGTTTCTTAATTCATTAACACTGTAACCTTGTAAAGACCTCCCACATTAGACTGACATTTGTGGCAGCTGGATTTGTCGGGCGGGTCCGGGCAGTCTTACACCACAAACGAGCCTAACCTCGTGTCTTTACAACTGTTACGCATTTAATTTATGCCTAAGACCTCTCACATTAGACTGGCATTTGTGGCAGCTGGATTTGTCGGGCGTGTCCGGGCAGTCTTACACCACAAAAGAGCCTAACTTCGTGTCTTAGATGATTAATTACACATAATTAATTATCCCCCTATTTGAATTAATTTCCCTATTCAAATTATCAATCAATTCCAAATTTAACAATGGCCATAATTGACTCAATTATGTCCATCTATTTATGGTATGCAAAATCATACCAATTATCATCACAAATTTATTTTATGCCATTTAAGGCATTTATGCCATTTAAGGCATTTATGCCAATTAAATCTTTTAATATTATCCCATTGCCCCACGTTGTACGTTCGTTCGTTTAACGTAAAATATACGTTAGACTCGAATAGTCTAACTTATGGAATAAAGAGAAAACATCACAACATACATAGAAATAAAACTAGATCTAAACATAAGGAGTGAACTTGCATGTGTGAATGAGGTTCTTCATCTAAAACTTGCATATGACAAAGTCACAAACTTGCATAATACTACATATGTCATAGATCTAAATCTAAAGGTGTGAACTTGTTTAAGTAATAGTCACGAACTTGCATAAACCATGTATGTCATAGATCTAATTATAAGGTGTAAACTTGCATAGGCAATAACCACAAACTTACATTACATGATTCATACTCCAAACATATATATACTTGCATATGTGATTTATGCAACATAACGATGGTGTAAACTTATATATAAACATGTAAACTAGCATATAGAATTTTGTATACTAGCATATAACTCACACATGTCATAGCCTAACATTAGATCCAATTTATACATAAAATAGATGTCATGAAACATGTAAGGTTGTATATAAAATTTTCTCTAACTTGCATATGATCCATGCCTCAATTAACATCCTAACGTGCATACATACATATGATTTATCATATGAATTAGTTCCAACAACTTAACCAAACTAGCATATGAAACAACATCATGAATTGATTATACATAAGCTAATCATAGAATTACAACATAAATGATAACATCACAACTTTACAACATAGATGATAACATCATAGAATTTACAACATAGATAATAACATGCGTTCAATAATTCACAACATAACCATATAATCCACATCATAGCTTAATCCAATTAAATTGTTAATTATTTTATTAAAGAAATCAAACTCACAACTCAAAGAAGGTCCTAAGTTCTGAAATATGAGTTCTGAAGTTGAATTAGCTTTCCTTTGAAGAAGACAATTTGTTGCGGTTTAGATTAGAGTTGAATTTGATTAGCTTTTCTTCCTCTCTAATTGGTGGCGGCTATTCTAGGTTGCAAGGTGACGGCATGGAGGCCATGATTCTAATTTTAATTTGATTTAGGGTTTGAGTCTACATGTGTTTTTATAGAGTTTAGAATTAATTTAGGCCATCCGATCAACCCAGAATTAATCCCAGCCAATCAGAGCAGATCAGAAACCCTAATGAGTCAGCATACAATCATAAACAGGTCACCAAACAACTCTGCCGGGGGGGGGGGGGGGGCAGGTCGACCCTATGGTCGACCTGGTGAGGGTAGGCCGACCCCCAGGTCGACCTGGCCCTGGCGGGAAATTTCCCGCCTAGCCCATTCTGATTCTGAAATTTGAATTTTTGAAATCTATTTTGAATTTTCTGAAACTTCTGATGGCCATAACTCCTTCATACGAAGTCCAATTCACGCAAACTCGGACTCTATCTCAACCAGAATTCCGAGACGAACACAATGGCGCAACCCGTTTCCCTTAATTTTCTCACATCTGAGATTATTTATTCTTTAATTTGTGAACATTAACATTGAAAATTACGGGGTGTTACAGAGACGTGGGGTTGGTCCATGGATTTTCCTTCCTTTTGCCACATTTCGCTCAAAGCAAAGGGTTGAAGGGAGATAGTGCATCAAGCTATTCGCAAGAGCCAACTTGATCCTTTTCCCCAGGGATCCCAGATGATGGAACCCTAGGAGAGTCGCCAACTCCAACAATCGTCCATGTACGATTCATACTATATCTGATCCACTTCCCATCCTACCTCCTTTACATTCTTGACAGCCCATCTTTTTGTTTCAGTAGAGTCTTTCAGTGGCATGTTTCGGTCATCTTCCCGATTACTTAGAAAAAGTGAGCCACCCGTTCAGGTACAAGTACTATTATTACCGCCTGGACAATTAGACATCCAACCGTAATCGCAACGACCCAATTGCAAGAGCAGAGCTCTATCAACTGAGGTATATCCCCCCGAGCCAAGTGGAGTACGCATGAAAGAGTCAGATGCTTCTTCTATTCTTTTCCCTGGCGCAATTGGGCCATTCTGGACTTGAATCAGAGACCTCGCCCGTGAAGTAAATCATCGCACCTATAATCCAACCAATTAGGAGAGAATCAATAGATTCTTTTTCAGGAGCGATTCATCCTTCCCGAACGCAGCATACAACTCTCCGTTGTACTGCGCTCTTCAAGTGTGCTTGTTCCTCCTTCCCCCTTACCATGACAAGTCTATGTGAAATAACTCCTATGGGAAGAAAAAAGAAGGCGTTAAGAGACCTCCTGGCCCAACCCTAGACAAGTCTTTGTGAAATAACTCCTATGGGAAGAAAAAAGAAGGCATTAAGAGACCTCTTGGCCCAACCCTAGACACTCTAAAATCCTTTTTCAAACCTGCTCCCATTTCGAGTCAGGAGATGGATAAATAGACACATCCCATTGCACTGATCGGGCTCATAGTAACTGAGGGGGTCAAAGACCGAGAAGTGAGTTATTTACCAAGCATTCTTCTTATGGCTAGATCCAATCTCCTAGTCCCTATGGAAAGGAAAAAAAATCACGTTCTTCAAGCCCTCAGGAGATCTTTCAAAACTCGGTTACCGCTCTCGGTTTGACCATCGATCTGGGGATGATGAGCCGTACTTAAACACAACTCGGTTCCCAAAGTCTCTTGCAAACTCTTTCAAAATCTACTCGTAAACAATGTATCTACTCATAAACAATGTAATCAAACTAACTATTCATTTAATATAAAGCTCATCCAACTTCGATGCTGTCCTAGTCGATTTGACAGGAGTAAATCTTACACTTTCGGTCAAATGATCCATGATGACCCAAATTCCTTCATTTCCTGCTCTGGTTCTAGGTAGTCCATCGATATCTGCTCCCACTTCTACATAGGAACTTACAATGGCTGAAGCAATCCACTCAGCTTCTTCTGTTTAGCTTTCACTAACTGACTGTTTATGCATTTGGAAATAAACTTTCCACATCCCTCTTCATACCTTCCCAGCAGTAGGTTCGTTTCATGTCCTGATACATCTTATTGCCACTAATATGAATCATCTAATTTGAGTGATGACATTCCCTTAGAACCTCATCTCTCAATCCGTAAATATCAGGAACAACAAGTCGTCCTTTCTTTCGAAGTCAACCCTCTTGATCGACCTTGAACTCTTTTTCCTTTGGTTCCAACTTCTGCATAATCTCGACAAGCTTTGCATCTCGCTTTTGGCCATTGCCAATCCTTTCGATGAGAGTAAATCTTATCGGTAAGCTTGCCAATATTTCAGGTTCTAATTCATATCGAGGCCTGAAATCAAATCCTGCCATCAAGGTGTTTCCATTCTGAAAACATCGCTTCAAAACTTGTGTGTCTTCGGCTCAATGCATCCGCCACTGCGTTACTTTACCAGGTTATAGGCTATAACAAAATCATATGATGTCAGAAACTCTTACCATCGTTGCTGCCAAAGATTTAAATCATTTTGGGAGAAAAGATACTTCAACGATTTGTGATCCGTAAACAACTCGAATCGAACCCCTAACAGGTAATGTCTCCACATCTTTAGAGAAAACACGATCACTGCTAACTCCAAATCATGAGTTGGATAATTTCTTTCGTGCGGCTTCACCTGTCGACTAGTGTAGGCCGCAACCTTATCCTTCCACATCTGCACTACTCGAACTTGTTCAACTAATCTCTAAAAACCTTATTCATAAGATCCACGAAATACGCTGGCGCGTTAGTCAATCCAAATGGCATCACCAACCATTTGAAGAAACTGGATGGTGTCCTAAAAGCTATCTTCGACACACTATCCCTTGCCACCCTCTACTGGTGAAATCCCATTGCCAAATCCATATGAGAAAACACCTTGGCCTCGTGAAGTTGATCGATCAAGTCGTCTATCCTCGGCAACAGATACTTGTTCTTCTTAGTCACCTTGTTCAACTAACGATAATCCACGCTCAATCTCAAAGACCCATCAGCCTTGGTTGCAAACACAACTGGTGCACCCCATCCAGATACACTCCTCCGTTTTTCCAAAAGGTCACGTACTTGCACATCTAACTCACATTGTTCCTTAGGCGTCATCCTCCTAAGAAGCATGTCGTTAGGTCTAGCACCTTTGACCAAATTGATTCTGAACTCAATCCCACGATGAGGCAGCAACCCTTTGACCTCGTTAAATTGTAATAACCCGGAAAATCTGGGCCAGTTTAAAATTTTTATTTTGGCAATTTTAGCGAATTTTGATTATTTAAAATAGATTATTTTAAATAATATCGACAAGAAATTTATTTTGAATAGAATTCGAACGTATATATTTTATACGTCGTCGTTAGAATATAAATAATTATATATAATTATAAATAGAATTGAAAATGGCGCGGTAGTTCGATAATTCGAATTCAAACTTCAATTGAATGTACCGGGTGCAAAACAATCCGGATTTTAGTGAAACCAAAAACATTAGGATCTAATTGATGATATCTTTCCAACGAATCCAACAAATCGAAATTTCATAGCGGGAATCAAAAGATATGTCCAGTTGAAAATTCTGAATAGTCGCTATGGAATTCAGGCCCTTAAAAATAGCCATTTTGCAAACGACCTCGGTTTTCGACGAAACCACTTTTGTTGGATCCGCAGTGTCAAGTTATTGCTAGATTCCAAATTTCATAATTTTTCGAATCAATATGTGAGCGTGGCAAAGGAAAACGCGTTTGACCAGTTTCAGTTGATTTTAATCGACTGGAAATTGGCCGTTTTTCCAACGGTCTCAGAATTCGACGAAACTAGTTTTGTTAGGACCGTATCGTCAATACGAAGCTAGAAAATATTTTTCTGGAATTTTTCTAGTTAGTATGTGACCCCGGTAATTTGAAATGTACGTTTAAAATTCAATATAGTGATTTAAATTTTGAATTCAACGGAAACTGATTAAAACAGTCGAATTGGCCGGTGAAACATATCCCATTGTGTTCGGAGCGGGGGTAAAACGCTAGGGACGACAGGCGGTGGGTCTCTTTTGGAGTTCGAATTTAGAAGTTACCTTATTGAAAATAAAATAAAATAAATATATATTTAAATGGAAAGTCAACCCATCACTTTACACATCAGCCCCCCTTCTTAAGCTATTTTCTTCGATCTAAAACCCGACTTCCCCTAATCGAACTCCTCCGCCATCGTGACAGCGCCACCGCGCTGGGGATTGCCGCGCCACCGGCGTCCAAGGCTGAGCCACCCTCCTTCCTCCCTTCCTCTCCTCTCTCTATACGCCCTCCTCCATCCGAATCGAAGTCGCCAGAACCCCTAACCCACCGCGAACCCTAGACCGCCGTACCCCACCACCTGGTACCTCCGCCTGCCCTCCTCATTTGCCACTCCTCCTCCAGACGCAGAAGACCACCCTCCCATCAAAGACCGACACCTGCAAGGAAGCTGCGAGCACCACCGCATCTGTCACCGTGAGCCCAGTCCGCCAGTGTCGCTCCCGATCGTCACAGTATCAACCTCCGCTTCACCCCGACTCCCTCATTCCACCCTTGCGCAAGTGAGCTTTCATCCCCTTTCTTCATTTTATTTTATTTGATTTTAAACTGAAAATAATATAGTTTTAAACTGAACTAAATATTGTTTTTGAAAAGAAAGGGGGCGATTTTTGTAAAGATTAGATATTTTTTTTATAACATAGAAAAGATCGTAGCTTTATGAATGAAAAGATCGTATCTTTATGAGTGAAAAGATCGTATTTTTATAAAGTGGAAAGATCAGATTTTTATATAGTGGAGATAATAAAAATTCGATCTTTATAGAGGGAGTAAAAATATAAAAAAAATATAACCTTTCTTATATGAAGAGCGATATAAAAATACGATTTTTATATATATGAGGGCGAGATAAAAATATGATTTTTATTATATGAATAACGTTGTAAAAATATATAATATCTATATATTAAGTGCCATTATAAAAAACGTGATTTTTAAAATGAACATCATATTAAAAATATGATTTTTAATATGAACAGCGTGAAAAGAAGGAAGATGGAACGGATTGAAACCAAAAGGGAATTCAGACAGTTCAGAAATAAAGAATGGAGGAGTGGATCCCTCGGTGAGAATTTCTCACCTTTCAATTTCTATTCTAGTTATATATATACAAGGATGCAGACGGTGCTTAGTAGCACCCGACACAATCGTCCACAGACCATGGACTTGTTTGTTTGATTTCAAAAATTAGTTAGAGTATTTGATTGAAATTGAATTGTTTGGTGAGGTGAATGGATTTGATTGATGTGTGAATGGCGTGGGCCTTCACTAGACCGGGGATAAGGCTAGGCCTCGTCCCGTTTCTAGTATCGTGCCGTTATGCCACCGAAATTTTCTAAAATATGTTAGAAAAATAAAAATATCATTTTATTGAATAAATGAACCGAATAGAATATTCATAGGTTGAATAAAATGTTTTATCGTTAAAAATATAATTTTTAACGTGAAGTGAATAAAATAAAATATTCATTTACAAACCAGACGGTTTGTTTATGTACACCTATTTGAAGGACATTGATTGGGATGATAAATTTTACACATCGCCCAACTGCACAAATAAAATATGTGTGTGATTGTTTGAAACCCCACACGGGTGCTAGGATGAAATTTGAAGTTCACTCATCCTAATTGATTAAATATGTCGATCGATTGATTGACAGGCTGTTATAAGCGTTAGATATCTATATTTGATGCTTATACAATGTAGTGCACTTTGGTTGATGGTTGATTATTTTTCAATGCTATTATATACATGTGTTGTATGAAATCCATATAATTAACTTTATATGGTAATTGATTGGGCCTCATTCCAATTTGAAAAATAAAGAATATTATAAAATAAAGGTTCATGTGTTGACAGTACTCATCCAGTGAGATTGGTCATGTGTTGAACGAAATATTTAGATCATAACAACTATTTTGAAAAAGAAATATTTGAAATAGAATATTTGAAAATAGAAATTTATGAAGCCGTGTTGATTAGATTGACGCCATTTTGAAGTGAACGATATTTATATCGATTTTATTCATTTTGAAATGAATATTGAAAAGTGATTTCGAAATCGAATATTTTGAAATGAATTGAATTGAAAACGATTTCGAAATGAATTGAATTGAAAACGATTTCGAAATGAATTGAATTGAAAACGATTTCGAAATGAATTGAATTGAAAACGATTTCGAAATGAATTGAATTGAAAACGATTTCGAAATGAATTGAATTGAAAACGATTTCGAAATGAATTGAATTGAAAACGATTTCGAAATGAATTGAATTGAAAACGATTTCGAAAAGAATTGAAAACGATTTCGAAATGAATTGAATTGAAAACGATTTCGAAATGAATTGAATTGAAAACGATTTCGAAATGAATTGAATTGAAAACGATTTCGAAATGAATTGAATTGAAAACGATTTCGAAATGAATTGAAAATGATTTCGAAATGAATTGAATTGAAGACGAATTCAAATTGAACTGAAATTTGAATTGAATAGAAATGAATTTTAAAACGAATTTATAAAGAAGAATTCAATTTTGATTTGAATTGAAATGGAAGTTGAAATTGCTTTGGAAATGAAATTAAAACGATTTATAAAATTCGTTTTAAATAGAAATCGACGATATATATATTATATATATTATATATATAATATAATGGCCTGAATAGAACGCGCCGCGCCACGGCAGTTCGTGAATTTCGACCATTTATTTCAAACGGACATTACGGGAGATCCGACCGTCGGATTCTCCTAAAACCGGAACCGTTGGGTTCGTATCGAAAAGAGCTTTCTAACGAATATTAGAAATTAGAAATCTAACGGTTGGATTTGGAATTATGTCCAAATCAAATTCGAAAAAGGTCGCTGTAAGTGCAGTTCGATGGCCATTGATGGAAATCGACTGTACGGGCCTTGATAAAATTATTAAAAATAGTAATAATTTGTGTAAAATCATAAGAAATGATTTGTGAAGAATTGGGATGAAAAACTCCATATTTGAAAAGATAAAAATAGATTTTTATCGAAATGAACTAGTTTTGAACTAGGATTATAATTCTATTTATTTTTAAATAAATAAATTGAATTTGAAAAGGGTTTTAAAAATAACCAAAATTTCCAATGATTGCATTGGAGTGGATTTGAATCGAAATTGTCGTCGGAATATTTCGATGTTGGAATTCATGATTATACAGATGTTGTTATGGAAATTTGAAAGATATATATTTATATCGTTATTTCCAATACGACATTTGTTTGTCGTAGGATTTGATATTGAATATAAGCCGATATATTTTCTATTCAGAGCCTTGTATTGAATATCAAATGTGATTTGGGTTTGTCGTGAATGGTGTCTTCACTAACACTGTTCTTGAACCCAGTTGAGAAAAGATTAAATCTTTTTATTTAGATTTAATGAAGTGTACCAATTAAATAATATTTAACTGGAATTGAATTGATATTGATTTTTGGGTTTATCATGAACAGTGTTTTAAATAACACTCGTTCTTTAACCCGATAATTAATGAATGTGATTTTGGGTTTATCGTGAACCGTGTTTTAAATGACACTGATTCTTTAACCCAGTTGAAGATTAAAACTAAGTGGAGTTTTAATGAATCTTTAATTAGATTGAAATGATCGAGAATGGAGTATCACCAGTTTTACTCCAGGCGATAATTAAATCTTTAATTAGATTTGAACGTGAAATGGTAATTGAATTACCGATAACACTGTGGTGTTAGATATGAAGTACTACCAGTTTTACTTCATGGGATGAATAGGTTGGGATTGGGAAATAAAATAAATGATTACTTCGGTGTGGTTCGCTAATCCCGACTAGTTCGAATTGATATTCAAAGGTGATTAAAGAATAAATTTAAAGAATTTATCTTGGATAAAATTAATGGGAACTTTTCCCAAAGTATAGGAATATTTGAATAAAAGAATATTCTGAATTGGAATGAGGCATATGTTGTGTTTGTGTAACACTTTTATAATATATACGCGAGTTATTCAGAAAGACCGGGTTTATCCCATTCTGAATAACTGATTCGACGTGGTGTCGAAGATGAAGACGGTGGTCGAAGACCGGAAGTCTTCACGTCGTTTGGGTGATAACTGATGATCTTGATTGGGCTGTACACCCAAGAAGATGGAAACAGTTGGTGATCGTCCAGACGTACTTGGAGATCGATGGATATGCGGGGTACTAGGTGCCTCCGGTTTCGTTCAGACCCAGAACGAACTTGTAAATGGACTGTGTGTCTGACATTGGATTTTAGTCTGTGTGGTTGATTTCTATTAAATATATATCTGTTTGGCGGCGGAGAATTTATTCTCTTGCTTAACGCCCTTTTCTGAGACGTACGAGCTCAGGGGTTATATATTGATGGATATCAAACGCATGGAGTGAATTGCCTGTGTGGCATGCCTAAGTGGCAATTGATCGAGGCTTCTGTTGAAAAGCAAAGTCTTGTGGTGATGATCAAAGCAAGGCCTTTGTGG
This sequence comes from Allium sativum, assembly GCA_030737875.1. Taxonomy (NCBI): domain Eukaryota; kingdom Viridiplantae; phylum Streptophyta; class Magnoliopsida; order Asparagales; family Amaryllidaceae; genus Allium; species Allium sativum. The sequence continues at coordinate 349,098,752 of CM060920.1, forward strand.
CGTAGCTTTGTGTAACGTTTGCTTCGCGAGTTTCACACCCGGTATGAACCAAAAACGGGAGAGGACGTCAGGGAGGGCATGCGTTTCTTTCTAGCTAGAAGTGGCGTCAGTGGTTTTACACGCCCTGACGAGTTTGACTTATGTGGTTGTTGCTGTTGCGAGGCGCCTCGGATTGATCGGTCGTTCTCGAACCGATGGAGTCATTTAGTTGGCTCGTTTACGCCCCATTGGGCGGGGAAATGCATGTTCAGGGTTTAAGTTTAATCCACATCGGTGGACTGGCCCTGAGGATCCAAGGGCCCACCTGAGTCTGGGTCCTGAGGGGCGGGCTAGAGCGTCTCGAATCGGTTGAGGACTATCTTTTGCCTCGGTTCATAGATGGAAACCCAATTTCCAAATACGTGATTCTGCGGTTTTATTTGTAGAGCCTAGTATGGCGACATAGTGGGATGGGGCACTTATGCCGTCTATGATTGATACTTATGATTTGAAGTTGTTTTATACACTATGCACTTATAATAGTATCAAATGATTTGTTTTAAACGTATCAAGCATTCTTTGGCTGTTATAAGGGAAAACCCTATCCCCCGGCTTGCGTTGCATTGTGTGATAAGACCTGGGTCTTATAACAGCTTCATTTTTCTTTATTTAGCATTGCATTGTTTGTTTTATGCACTGGTATTCTTGGGAGGAAACCCGTTCCGTGTTATACGGCGTGGTCCCTTGATTTACCTAACTTTAAAATAAAGATTAACTGTTTTAGTTCTCACACCAGTCACATGACTGACCTGGAGTTTATTGTTTTAACCTAAACTCTGGGTGCCCTTATTTCGACACGGGCAGCTAGTAGTTTTGGTTTTGCAGATTTATATTCACAGGATCCTGGTTTACAGCTGGAACGATATCCGGAAAGCTTTGTATCCGTATATCTCTTCTAGTTGTGTATTGTATTATTTTCCGCTGCTATGTATTTAAATGTAATTTAAATCTCTGATATTTCTGTGTAATATTCATTTAAACTCTGTATATTCTTGTAATCTGATGCATTGTTGTAATATACAATGATAAGTTCTTCCATATGCGTTCTGTTGTGGCTTGTTCTCGAACTATCCGACACTTTCCTTTACGGGGAAGTTACGGGTTTTTACAGTAAGACATTCTTAAACTCACTTGCGATTGACACCGATGAGAAGTCTTCTCGTGGAATAACAAGCGTATACAAATAGCTCACGATTATACCATCTTCGGGCTTACACTGAATCACAACCATTTACCCTTCCACATTCCAGACTGTCACCTCCAGCTTCTCGTAATCTACTTTTCTCACATACCTCTTGAGCCAGTCCATACCCAAGAAGATCCCAAACCCAGCGAAGTTCAAAACAAAGCAATCACGCACAAAGGAGCAACCATGACACGACAACACTAGACCATGACAAATCATACACAAACTGAACGAACCCCCAACTGGATTAGTCACAACAAAAAGTCTATCACAAAACTCGGGTTCCAAACCCAACCGGCACACAGGCTCATTATAAATGAATGAACGTGATGCTCCAGTATCGAATAACACACGAACTTAAACATCTCTAACGGAAGAGTATCTTGAGCGATGACACTCTTCCCTTTCTCCTCCGTCGTAGGAGCCCTCGTAGATGATGACACAACTTCCAAAGCATACGCCTTCACAATCTGCTTTCCCGTAGCTAGTTCTGGACATTCCTTCTTGGGATGCCCAGGCTTGACACAGTTGTGACACTTCTTCTCGGCTTTTGGATTTTTACAATCCTTGGAATAATGGCCCTTTTGCCTACAATTAAATCTAATCACTTCACCTTTCTGATTTTTCTGACCATCTTTTCTTTTCTGCTATTGTTGCTTCCTCTTTTTGTTATTACCACCCTACCATGGTTTCGGTTCTTCCTTAGCTGCAACAACAGTCTTTTCCTTGGGAAAAAAACTCTCAGGCCTTAGAGCTTTCTCGACGATCTTCTCATAAGTGTTATTTAGATGATCAACTAGCTAATTCCCAAGATACTTGTCCAATCCCATGACAAACTTCTCGTTCTTCTGATAAGGAGTATCCACATATGAATGAGCATATTTCGACAACGCTTCGAAATCAGAAACATACTCCAACACGGGTCGACCATTATGCTTAAGATCAACAAACCTCTTAAACAGAATAGACTTCTGAACGGTAGAAATAAACTACGTTTCAAACTAGACTTTGAATTGCTTCCATGAAATCTCATCTTTCGGAGTCTCTAGAGTAACAGAGTTCCACCAATCCATAGCTATGCCCTGTAGCTGTCTCGATGCAAGCTTCCACTTATTCGAATTATCAATTCCCAAGTCTCCAAAGATATGAATGCAAGTATCAAGCCACCCTTGAATCTCAATAATTGACACCGTTCCTTAAAACTGCTTCCCTCATAGAGTGGTGAAGTCTTTGCATAGCTTTGCGAAGTCCACGTCCCTAGGAACCTGTAATTGAACTCTTACATCTACCGCGGCTGTCTCCTGAGCAGGTATCCTCCTCATGATCAATACCATCATGGCCTCGAACATAGCTGGGTAGTTTTGTATACTGCCATTACCTCCTACAGGAACAGTCTCCTCCTTAGTAGTGTGTTTTAATGGTTGGCGACTCATTCTAAATTTGTAGTATAGAATGATTATTCCATGTACGAGAAAAACTGCAATTGAAGTTCAAACGCTACTATACGACACACTGATTCATATATAGTATACATCCATTAGAAATCTACAAATACGTCTCTCATACGTAATTACATCTTTGAACTTTGGCTAAAATCGATAACCAGAGCTTTGATACCAAATGTGACGATCGCCCACAACTCCTGCACTTAACAAGAGAATAATGCGTCGAAAGACGTGCTAGACAGCTATGGATGATCATCGGAGTAAAATAACACAAGCGGGACCTTTCGTATAACTCCCAACGCAAGGATGAAATATAATAGAACATATACAATAGGCAATAATAGTGAAACATAATTGAGCAGAATCTTAAACTCTTTCATATCACCATAAAATATCCATACACTATAAGAGTTTGTAAAATGGTCCTCACTACAACTCAAAGAATACATCAAACAGGCACCCAAGAGATATCTCCTTCGATGTTGGATAATCTACACAAGACAATACAAGCAAACAATCATTCATCCATGACTCTGGCTATCACCGCCAATCCTGCTTTGAAACCATCCTTAATCGTATGAACAACCAAACATCTTGCCGTCCGCCAAGAGCTAATGGTAAACCCTGGTTCCAGCAAAACTCCACACACATACAACGAAACGTATCTAGACCTGTCGAGATTCCCAGAGTACACGACCAACCACTTCTAGTCTTTTGGGCGTCCCCATTATACCCCTACTTTAAGTCCGCTAGAAGCTACTACAATAATAATCGCTCGGCCTTCGATATCTCTAACCATCCAACCTGATGACCATTCACAAGCTAAAGCCAGAAACCATTATCCATGGACTCACCACATAGTTTCGTCTTCACATTTGTTGCATTTTGACAATCAACGAACACATCGCAACACTTCGACATTCCACCTTGAATATAACTCAAAGCTATATCCATTCCCAAACCAAAATAACAACTATATTTGGTCAGTATTGATCAGATCGTTCCCCATCCAATACATAGGCCGTTAACCGACCCGACCCACCAGGTCGTTCGACCGACCCAACGACCTGACCTTCCTAGGCTCCAACGAGTAGGGCTGTATGTCAAGCAGAACGGACCGGACATCTATAAGTTCAAATTCAGACCGAAACTTGTATCGGACGAGCTTTTGTCCAACTTGATAAGAATCAACAAACGAGAACCTGCCAAACCCGATCCGAGAATTTTAAAAATAGTCCGAGTCCGGTTCAATAGATTTATCGGTCATGAACCCGACGTATTCGGACCTCAAATCGGACCCGGTCAAAATATATCAACAATTCATAAAATAGAACTTGCTTTAGATTTGATCAAAACATATATATTAAAACAACATTTTTAAACAGAAACTAAAATCTTGTCTAACAAAATATGACCACAAAAGGATGCAGGTTCATATATATATATATATATAATGCATTGGTCATAATAAAATAATACAACAAGAGAATGATTCACCTTCAGCAAATGTACTTCAAAGTAAAATAATGCTACATGGAAGACTTAACAATAACAAGTGTTGTGTGCAAGTAAGCTTTAGTTCAAAATTAAGAGAGAACAAACTTCAAATTTTGACCTTGATAAAAGAATACATCTGCACAGGCTATAAAAATTTAAAAAAATAAGCATAAGCACATAACACTGTTAACTATCTTTTTGGAAAAACCTAATACGGATCAGATCGAAGCCCAATATCCAGAAACGCGCCCTTCAGCAAAGCACGGACTGCCAAAGCTCGCCCCAAACAGGCCTCATTCAGGCGTCGACCCGTGCTAGTGCCTACAACTGATAACTCATTTCAGAAAATTCGCTCTCCTAGCCGACCGAGAAAATCGCTCCCATAAAAGGCGCACCAACCGAATATCTTGAATCTACATAGAAATATCTAGCCGAGCCATTCAAATATCCTGACCAACTTTCAAGGCAATAAAGGCAGTTAACCATATCCGGACAGAGCTCTACTTTTGATATACCTCATCTCGAGTGCCACGTAAGCCGTATTTCCGAGGATACTACTAATGAGAAGTGGAATGGGTCCTATCGCTGTAGTTGCTACTAATGATCAAGCTCCACGTGTCCGAGCTCCGAAAAAGAGGAAGGCCATGTGGCGGCCCGCTCAACCCATTATGTCCCCTATAAATACCTGAAAGTTCAAAGAGGAAAGGGGGCTCAAAAGCTGAAAATTCAAAATCACTCTCAGCTTTCTCTTCTAAGCTTCCCTCACGGCTAACTCAAAAACAGCCATCTTCTCTTCTTCCTTAAAACAGAAAAAACTTTGTACTTGTATCAGAGAAAAACTAATATACATGTAAAATGGACGTTGGCAACGTCTTTTGCCGAACCACTGTAAAAAGTCTTGTGTATTCCCTGTTTTCTATTTATTTTCTGCACTCTTTAATCATTGTTCGTATGTCATACGCACGATTAGGGGTTGGCTGTCACTAGTGTCCAACTTTTGACGTCAACACTTTGGCGCCTCAGGTAGGGGAAGAACCTACGACCTTCTGCTTATCTCAATTCATGGCAAACAAACCAAAAAAAGATGCAACATCTTCCCATCCCACAAATGCTGATGCAGCCAATACTCACGCTGCAGAAGCACGTTTGGAAGTCTCCTCACATGAAGACGTGTCCCAATATGTTACTCGAGACGATATGGACAAGATTATGGCTGAATTCAGAGGCCATATGACATCTCAAGGAAAACTACTCGAATGACAGCAGTAGCTGATGGACCACCTTTGCGATCGAGTGGAGATGGGATTAAACGCTTCAACATCGATTCTTCCACCGACCGGGACTGGGGAGACAACTAATCTTCGGTCTGCGCCGAATCAGGCCACTGATCAGATTCCACCTTTATTTCATCCTGGCTCGGCTCTACCTCCCAACCAACCACAGCTAGGAGTATCGCTTCCAGTGACCAGCGCAGCCACAGCTGCAGATTCTCAGGAGGCCCGCGATCAAGATTTAGGTCGATCGACCACTTTGCCTTCACTCTTGGAAACAGCTCGAACCACCGTGCCAGACGAGCGATTTCCGACCCCATCAAAATCAATGCCCTTCCCATTACAACCCGGAATCTTACCACAGACTAATATAACCACTCTTCCTGTTCAAAGAAGATATGGTGCGGCCTTCCCTTCGAACCAAGGAGATCACTCCACCATACCGGTCCTCACCATAGCAGAAGAAAACGCTACCATAGACTCTTCTAATCTCGCCTCGACCGGGGGCAACCACGAGCTTCGCTCATCACATGCCATACCGGATCAGCTTGGACCTTCTGTCATGTGTACAGCCCGACCCAACACTCATCAGGTTCAAGAGGGGCCATTCTGCCTAGAACCACCAGCCGGAGTTCATCCTCACTCTCTCTCACCTTCACTCAACTCTCGGAGGCCGAGCCCAGCCAACGACCGCCCTTCCGAGCATGCTTTTGCCAGATCCTCGTACCGAAGTTCCTCCAAATACAGAGCTAAATTCATGGCAAAGACTCCTCGGAGATGGAAGCCAGCTTGCAAGCATCATCCGACATTTCACTCAGGGCACCTCTTCTCAGCAGGGTATGGTTAATGTCCATCGCAACCTCTTCACCAGGGAAATCAGATACTCCCGAAACCCTCCAGTCTTCAAGTTTCCGGCCATCGAACCATATAATGGAGGGACTGACCCAACCATCCATCTTATGCGATATATGAGCCATATGGAAGTACTCGGCGCATCGACCAATGTCATGACCAAGTGCTTTCCACTTTTCCTCACAGACATAGCTGGAATGTGGTTTCGGCAGCTAACAATGGAGTCGATTGGCAGCTGCAACACGTTGATCACTCATTTTATCGAACAGTTCAGAGTATATATATCCCGACCAAAGAGTGTCATGTTCCTATCCACCATCAAGCAACAATCAGGGGAAACTCTTTGATCCTTCCTCGAAAGGTTCAACGTGGCCGTAACATCAGTCGATCGACCTAAGCCATCGATGGTGCTTATGGCCGCCATTACAGGAGTTCAGAATCGATCGGAATTCTCCATCTCTTTAACTAGAGATCCCCCCAAAGATATTGAAGATTTCTATTTCGAGGCCGAATGTTTCCTCCGACAAGAAAATGCCAGTATTGAGATGGAGAGCCTCGAGGTCCTCGCCACCAAGCAAACAGGTCCATCTAACACCAACGGCCAGAATAAAGGAAGAGGAAAGGCCCCAGAAAGGAATGAGCGCAATGTACGACCTCAGAGAGAAAGTAAATATGACCAGTACACCGGCTAAACTCTTCTCTGCTCGAAATCTACCTTGACATACGAGGCTCCCTGCCTCTTCCAAGACCACCCCGACGAGAACCAACCCAGATGGAACTCGATTCCGACAAACATTGCGTATTCCATAACATAGCTATACATAGCAACAATGAATGTCGGAATCTGCGCGATCTCATCAAGGATCGAGTCAGGCGAGGAGAGCTTCCTGAATATGTAAGGAAAAGCGCCGCGACCTTCTGCCCGAGCTCCTTGGTTGTTCCTCAAGCTCCTAGAGACGGAAAGAACCCTGAGACTAGCACTCGCGACATTATTATTAATTATTTTTAATTTTCTTTTCTTATGTATTCAATAAAATGGACACTTTGATGTACACATGTATAAGGCTAGGATTTAGCTTTTAGGCACGCTCTGGAATCAACTGCTGTCCTCCTAGAATTTATTTTCATTTGTCCTTGTAATAGTTCCTTAATAACTATGAAATTTCTTTTGCAAACATGGATTATGTTTGGATGATATAAGCCGGGTATGGTTAATGCTCGCCACTTCTCTAAGCCGGGTTTGATTAATACTCGCCCCCCTTTTTTGAACCTAGAGCTCCTGCTGCTCGCTTAACGTAACAATCTTACATGAGTCGAGCACAAAAAATACTTGCCATAAGCCGAGTATGGTTAATACTCGTCACCTCTATAAGCCAAGTATGGTTCATACTCGCCACCTCTATAAGCCGAGTATGGTTAATACTCGCCATCTCTCAAAGCCAAGTATAATAAATGCTCGCCCATGACTCTAGGTTGGGTATATTCAATGCTCGACCGATTAAGACTAAAGCCTTCTCCAGATCGAGGATGACATATCTTATCTTTGCAGGTACTATACCTCAGGACTGAAGTCAGCGATCATCATCTCGACCTTAATACGGTACCTGATGGTTGTCGATTTTCTGACCTTAATACGACCTTCTTCGTCGTCGTTTTTATGGTCTTAATACAATCATCGAGGCCGTCGGACTTCTGGCCATAATATGGGCCGGTGTGACCATAGCTATTTAGATAATTGTGCTTCGGATCACATTTCAGAACACGCCTCCCTCTACCGAAGAAGATTTATTCTGAGGGGCAAAGTGTTAACTATCTTTATAGAAAAAGTTAATATGGATCAGATCAAAGCCTAATATCCAGAAACACGCCCTTCAGTAACGCACGGACTGCCAATGCTCGGCCCAAATAGGCCCCCTTCAGGCGTCGGCCCGAGCCTACAGTAGATAACTCATTCCTGAAAATTTGCTCTCCCAATTGACCGAGAAAATTGTTCCCTTAAAAGGCGCATCGACCGAATATCTTGGATCAGCATAGAAATATCAAAATGAGCCATTCAAATGCTCAACCCGACTTTCAAGGCAATAAAGGCGGTCAACCATACCCGGACAGAGTTCTACTTTTGATACACCTCATCTCAAGTGTCACGTAAGCCGTTATTTTCGAGGATACTATTAATGCAGTGGAATGGGTCCTACCACCGTAGTTGCTACCAGTGATCAAGCTCTATGTGTCCGAGCTCCGAAAAAGAGGAAGGCCACGTGGTGGTCCGCTCAACCCATTATTTCCCCTATAAATACCTCAAAATTCAAAGAGCAAAGGGGGATCAAAAGTTGCAAATTCAAAAGCACTCTCAGCTTTCTCTTCTAAGCTTCGCTCATGGCTAACTTAAAAATAGCCCATCTTCTCTTCTTCCTTAAAACAGAAAAAAAGAAAAATTAATAAACATATAAAGTGGACATAGGCACCATCTTTTGCTGAACCACTATAAAAAGTCTTGTGTGTTCCCTGTTTTCTATATATTTTCTGCACTTTATAATCATTATTCGTGTTTCATACGCACGATTAGGGGTTGGTTGTCACTAGTGTCCAACTTTTGACGTCAACAAACACCATAGTTGATTTCCTTCTCAGAATTCCAACAATTCCAAGAGCATATGACATAGCAAAATAGTTTACAAAAACAACAGCAAAATAATGCCCTTTCCCTTTATCCATACTTCTATTTTCAAAATATGAGCATACCTGGAAAAAGAAGCAGCACAAGCCATATATTAGAGATGTTTTATTGTAACATGTATGTGTATCAGAGATGTTTCATTGAAACATGTATGTGCTATGTATTGTTGACCATTTTGGATAAAAAATTTCAGTGTTTCAAGAAGAGTAATTTAACATAATTGAAATATACTTATCCAGTTCAGACAGTCTTGGGCAGTTGTAAATAATACATCATAAATAAACATATGATGATAAAAATACCTTCACCTAACAGTCATCTATTAGTCAATTAATACATCATAAATAAACATATGATGAGAAAAATAAACTTTTACCTAACTTAATGGCAAACAATACAAGAACAACTAATCACATCATCATGATCCTACTGGTTCGGAAATGACATTATTACATGTAACCTTATTCATTTTTTAACCACAGAATGGATAGCAATTTTGTAGCAATCAGGTCGATAAAAACGGATCATGATCATAATATTTGATTTAGCATAAAGAGCACATATTAATCAAATTCAAGTAGCATGGAGGGATATGGATCAACAATACAAATAATACATAAAACTGAGGATTTAATAGTCTCACCTCAAAAATGAAAAATCAAGCATCACCACCATCCATATAGAACTTGAGTATACTTATCCTCAATCCAGCTAACGCTTTTATGGAAAAATCCCTTCATTAATCAAAATATCAGCATACCTGGAAAAAGTAGCAGCACAAGCCGTTAGTGGACTAAACTCTATGTGAACTAGATTGGATGTTTATAAGTAAATCAATGAACATTAAATCAATACCAACTAATGAAACACCAAACAATATTACATCTGAACTCAAAAAAATTCATCAACATGTAATTCCACATTAATCATTTTTTTTAAATCGTTACATTTATCAAACAGTGCGAATTTATGCAATCTACCAGTATTGTAATAGCAAACTAGGGCTGTATAACAAAAGATAAATCCTTATTGTTTAATGAAAATTCATTTACAGCAAACCAAAATGTTATATCCTAACTGTTATTAAAATAAAAAAACTGCATTTACTGATTTATTTAAATGTAATAGTAAAATTCAAATTTACAATAAAAAGAAAAAGGACTTCGATCATTTATGCAATTATAATATAAACTAAATTTGTAGTACAATAAAAGAAGCACGGAGGTTGCATTTTTCGTATGGTTTATTTTTCTTAAAATGTTAGAAATTGAAAGAGATATACAAAGCAACAAAATTATGGATCTAAAATATACCATTGACTCAGCAACAACTTCGTCCAGATTATTAAAAATTGATTGATTCTGTATCTTCCTCGTCATGTTTAACCTGAAATATTTACATATTATAAATTGATTATAAGCAAGAATATTGTTAAGATGATTTAAAATACATGCATATAACTAGAACAAGTTAAATATTCAACAAGGTAGAAATCAAATGAACTTAACTAATGATGGTAAATTTAACATTTTACCAATATAGTTCATAATTCATGGAAATACACAAAATTCTTACCTCAAAATTTTTCAAAGCATTTTTTGAATGTAACCAATCTCCTGTACAGAATATAGCTTCTACAGTTTCTGGCCTTAGAGAACTTCAGAACTGATCCAATACTCTACCTCTGGCACTGAATGTAGACTCTGAGGCTACACTACTAACAGGAATGGAGAGTATATCTCGAGCCATACCAGATAATATCTTATACTTTGCAGCACTTACTTTCCACCATTTCAAAACATTAAAATGGTCTTCAGATTCTCAAATTTACGGCGAGCTTCTTTCAAATACAACTTTAATTTAGATCATATAGTCTCAACCACGTCTGATTCATCAGCCCATGATTTAAACTCACTTCTACCTTTTGTTTTTTTCCTTTTTAAAGTACCACTAGTTGTATTTTATTTTCACTACTTAGATGTTTTATTATTTGCAGCTGAAGCATACTCAAAATATAATTCCTCCGAAGAAATTATAACAATTTTTATATTTCGTTTTGATTCAAGTTCAGAATAAATCTTAGGAACATAAAGTTCTTTAAGCTTCATTTTATACCTTGGATCCAATACGACAACAATGGACAATAGTAGGTTACAATCACTCCAATACCTGTCAAATTTATCTTTCATTCTTTCGAACATTCCTTTCATGAATAAGGATCCTTCATATTCTATTGATTTCTCATTTAGAATTTGTTTAATTTTCCTAATTTCAGGAAGAAACAAGTTAGAAGTTGGATAAGTTGTACCAGAAAAAACATTTGATGCTTCATTAAACACCTCCAAAATCTTACATATAGACTCGTCTCTTTTCCAATCCATTTGAGATGGCAACCAAACATAGGATGGTTCTCTTTCTTGATACATAGAAAACACTTTTCTAAAATTTAAAGCACACTCTAACATTGCATAAGTAGAGTTCCAACGGGTAGGAACATCAAATATTAAACGCTTACAAATGGGCAATTGCAATTTTTTACAACATCTGCAAACTTATGTAGACATTGAGGTAACATCTTAAAATACTTCACACTTTCTTGAATATTTTGGATGACTTCTTTGATCTCATTCAATCCGTCTTGTAATTAAATTCAATATATGTGCACAACATTGAACATGAAAAAATCTACCTTTGAAATAGAGTTTGCCTTTTAAAGAAAATTTCTCTCTCAAATTCCTCACGACAACATCATTAGAAGATGCATTATCAAGTGTTATCGTCAATATTTTATTCTCTATAACCTGGTCTAAAAGGCAAGAAAAAATTGCGTCAGCAATAACAAGTATAGTGTGAGGAGGTGGTAAAGTAGAAAAAATTAAAATACGCTTCTGTAGTGTCCATTCGGACTTCAGAGTCAAAAAAATGACATGTCAAACACATATAGCCTATTGTTTGGTTTGCAGTCCAAATATCAGAAGTTAAACTCACTCTACTAACACCTTTTAAAACTTCCTTCAAAGCTATTTTCTCGGATTCATGCAATTTCATACAATCATTTTTTACTGTTACTCTTGATATCTTCTCAAATTCTGGATTTAGTAATTGACAAAATAATATAAAGAACTCATGTTCGAGCATGTTAAAAGGGTACTCATGCACAATGATCATGGTAGCAAGAACCTATCTTATCTTTCTTTTATCAAATTTATGGACAGCTAGTTGGCCAATCAATCTAGTTTTAGAAGCCTTTTCCTAAAAGAAGTCTTTTCCTAACAATTTTTGATGATTTTCTTTAGCATTACGAATACAACATATATCCAGGTGCCTCTTGATTGTAGTTGTGCATCCGTCATTAGTTGTATTTAATTTTTTATCATAATGAATGCACTTAGCAAATAATTCAACATTACCATCTTTATCTTCTTCTTTAATTTTCTCAAACTCTTGCCAAACTTGAGATCGTTTTTTTCTAGATTTGTTTCCATCTCCTGCAGTAGCAACATTTGTAATAAGCACAACAGTTGCTCCATCATTAGCAAAATCATTTTTTGTTGTTTGATTATCTGAATTCTCCTCTTCACCACTTGGAATGAGCTCAATTTGATTTGCGCTACCATCTATTGGTTCCTGACATTGTTCATCATTCGCCAAAACTTCCATGCCTAGAGGAAATAAAAAAAGAAGTCATGATACATAAAGGGGAAAAAAAAGTAAATTATGCATCCATGCTACAAGATTAAATTCACGGTACCCAAACATATATTAGAAAAATCACTTCCATACACATAAATAGGTTAGATTTACACATTACAACAAAATGTTGTTGTTGTTGTTTAAACCCCAATATATTTGATGATGGAATGACAGTTGAAACTCATAAACATAAACTTATTTTATTAAAACAAATTAATAATCCTAAAGAAATAATTTTTCAAATAGATCTGATTTGTTTTCAATCAAGTTTTTTGATCTGCAGCAGGTCCGAAATATTTTTAATCAACTTTAAAAAACAAGCAGCAGTTCTAAAAATCATAAAAGTAAGATCAACCAAGAGAAAACTCACTGAGTGAATCTGCAGAAGCCATGGCAAAGGAGACAGATAGTAGATGAGAATCAAGATCTGGAAATCTGACGCAGAGAAGAGAACGAATAGTGGTTTCTTCTGATTTTGATAATTGTCTGAAGAATTGATATGGAATAAAGGAACGAAGATCTGATATAAGAACATTGACATTGTATTCTGTCGATTGTGTTCAGAGAGTCTTCTTAGGGAAGTAAATCGCCACTTTTAATTCCGTAGAATAATAAATGGAAAGAGATTTTAGTGTTCTAGCTATTGACTAAATTTTAGCTGTTATAATGGAAAGAACCGTCATTTCCAAGTAATTTATTATTCCTAAAGATAATGTTATTTACTTTTTCAGTGGTAATGACTAATGAGTAATGACTATATTTACTTTCCCATTGCTACATAAATTCAATTGTAGCCTGCACATTAATATTATAAAATTCAGGTGTTCACGGACATTAATTGGTCGGACCAACCTACGTTCGAACTTGGTCTGTAATTTTGATCAGACCACTGCTGTTGATCAAACTCGATCTGTTTCTTGATCGGACCAAACATTGGTCGGCCAGTTTTTCGAATCGGACCACATCGGATAGCGGGCGGTCCGATATTCAGCCCTACCAACGACCCAACCCATTGAAGCTCCATCTGATGCTATTAGAAGTTCCGACGACCTGAATTCTACGTTTAATGACCCAGGGACAAATGACCTAACCCCCTATGTCTTTGCTCCACTTGACCGACCAGACTTCAAATGATCCAACATTGGACGTTCCGACCTGATGCCAGCGACCTGAAGCCCTTTTTCTAGACCGATCCACCTTTCTTCGTGCTTTACATGACACAACCTAACTCGGCAACGACCTAGAGCCTCCTACGATCTGTAACCACGACCCATCTCATTTCTTGAGCAACAAGCCATACAACCTGAGCCTGCCACATCATCGACTACCCATGCAAAAATGACCTTGACTGCAGATTTGACCATTTCATCTCAAATCTTAACCAAATCGTCACCAAACGACAACATCGACGCAAACAGCTCATCTAAATCATCCAATTCAACCATCAAAACTTTATGAAACCATCAACAACACCAAAATGACAATTATTCATCATAAAACCATGTGAAACTCACCAAATCATGATAAATCAAAGAATAAACAAAATAATGGATCTAAACTTGCATAAACATATGAATTAACATAAGACTTACCGATTTAAATTGCTAGATTAGATCCTATAATGATTCAAATGAAAATATACTTACAGTGATGTAGATTTGGTGACAACAACTTAAAATGATGAAAATAAGATCAAACAACCCATAAACTTGATTGAATCCGTATTAGAGTTGCTTATCACTCACCAATTCTTTGAATTAACTTAAAATCACTAAATTCCAATCCGAACAGTGAAGAATGATCTTCAAACCTCCCAATTTGATGTGATCTCTCTTCACTTGATGTAGATCTAGCTTTGCTTGATGTGGATCTTCATTTTCTCGCGTAGATCTAGAATTTTAATGCAGGAAATGTGTATTTGATTGAGCAAGGAGCATCACGAGCTCAACCAAATGAGGGAATGAAGAAAAGTAACCCTCTCTCCATGCCTCTAAACCCTATTGATAGCCTCAAACCACCCCACTATTGGACCACACCTAATCAGCCCATTAATGACTAGTCAAACCTATACATAAATTGTGCAGCACTAAAACGGCAATTCCTCCCAAACCACTGAACCAAATATTTTGTGTGACCACTCTACGGAATTAAGAACATCATTTCCTTTCCAATGAAATCATTCCTAGCACATGATTCAATCTCAGTCAAAAGTTATTCCCTGTACAAAACTGATAGGTGCAAAATGGTCACAAATAAAATTGGTAAAAATTATGGACATGTCTCACTTCTCCATAACCAACATATCAAAATATGAGAATGATCCAACCCTCGGGGAATCAAATAAAAATATGTTATGACCCTTTGATATGTAAAATGCGGGCTATTACAATAGCCTTGAATACATCAATTATCAAACTTGTTATCGACGATCAAAAGGGTTAATGAAAAAACCCCGGTTCTAGCCAAACTGTCATACGCCATCGCGACTACGAATGTTTGCCTCCATCCAAGCAACAAGGCCCATCATAATAACCAGGGTACTCGATCCATCGTGATGTTAATGGGCGTACCCACGATATCCCTGGTTTGAGTCCACTAGAACCTTCTATAATCAATGATCCCTTGGCACTTCAAAACTGTCAAGCCTTCGTTCTCTACGATTACACCTTTTGTTCGAGCGACTTCTCAAACTAGTTCCATTATCGTCCTCGATCTACTCCTACCTACGTCAATCTATTATGATTTTGGATCGTATATACCATCAAGACCAGAATCACATTAACCCGACTTCGACCACTCCAATTTGAGTTCACAATCGAACCACCATTCATCTTTGAGTTGCAAATCAATCATCCAAAGTCCATCTATCAACAAACTCCACAAGAAACCCCTACAAACCATCACCATTAGATCCCTAAATTACCGACTCTCCATTGTGCATTGCTATGGATCGGTGACCGGTGTAGGTCCATATACTTGACCGATTTCGGTTAAGTAAATCGACCATCTCGGTACTCTCCTCAGTTCCTTCATGTCGGTCCAATTTTGAAGCAATTCGCCCATTCGGTCAAAACTTCTGTCGGTCCATCATTGCATTTGAGCGATAAGCCTTTGACCCATCTTAAATCGTCCCCAAATTGCTTGATATTTTGCATAAAGACTTTATTCTTTCTCCGAAACCATCACAAATTTCTGAGGCCATCCATCACACTATGATGGATCGGTGCCGGTCCATCAACCATGGACGAGTAACGGTCCTTACAGTTAGCTTTTCTTGGATCTAAATTTTTTAGGTTCCTTTCTTTCATCTTCAAAAGAGCCTCCGCCAAGTTTCATCTAAACCTGATCATTTGAACCTTTGATTTGCTCTGTTCTTCAAACCTAAGAACTACAACAACCAATTCTAACAAACAACTCGAACAATACAATCAATTCAAGGAAAACAAATAGCGATTCATATATTAATCATACAAACATGAACATATCACAAACATATCATAAACATGAGATCTATCATGATTTGGATCTAAACATATGCGTAAACATGATTAATCTAACAATTATCTGATTAGCATGATCGAATTAGGTTTTTCTAAATCTGAGCTAAGCTTATATGATTAGATTAGGGTGAATTTAACATATAGCATATGAATGATCATAATTTACCTATAAAACCCGTAGTTTCCATTTGAGAGATATCTGTAGCTCACCAATTTCTAGATCCAATGTAATACCAATGAAATCGGATGTGGACTGCAATGACGGTCCCCAAAATTGATGCAATGTGATGTGCTCTAATCTTCTTTTATGGGGATCCAGCATCTAAATGAAATCTATGATGAATTAGAATGAATAGGATGAAGAAATTAGGAATTAGGTTGAGCCAGAAAATCACAGTTGCCCAACCAAATGTTTAAATGAAGAGAGAAACTCTAATTCTCTAACAAAACCTCCCTAATTATAGTTGCGGGTCATTAACTTAATAAGCTTGACTAATTAGCCTATTAGCTTCTAATTAGTACGCCTAATAGAAGGTGAAACTTAGAGCAGTAATTTCTCTCAAATCGTTGAACTATATACTTAATGTGGCCACTCTACGGAATCGTAAATGACTATTTAGATCTAAAGAGATTGATTTCCGCACATGATTTGATCCTTATCAAAAGTTATAGCCAAAAAATTTCTCAAGGGTAAAATGGTCATAGTTAAGTTCCGTAAAAATTATGGATATACCTCACATCCCATGAACAACAAGATAAAATTTGGAATGGCCCAACCACTAGGGAATTTAAAATACTTATTTTACAATCCTCCGATACGTAAACTACGGGTCATTACATCATCTACACAACTTTAGATAATACTTATAACTATCAGCTAGTCTTCTCATTAGCATCATCGATGAGCACCCGAGTTAATAAGGAACTAAAATCTTAGGTCAGACAACATTCTGATGTGAGCGATAAACAGATCTCAAAGTACTATAAAAGTTGTAATAGCATATACGACACAGAGGGTGTGGGGAATCATATTTGTCTTACCCCTGCATCTACAAAGTTAGCACATAACAGTTGATATATGCTACATTATGAAAAACATCAAGTATAGAAGGTTTGATAGATGTACAAGTACAAAATGGTGAAAAGTAAGTAAACATCCATAGTTTCCATCATCCTTTCTCACATTCACTCACTCAATGCATTAGATATACGATAACGCGTGGTTTTCATGATACACTAATCCATGCCACTCTGTTGGCAAGGACCTAGGTTGTACCGATGTGTACGCCCCAGGGTAAGGATCCCACTTGGTCCAGGTGAATGTTGTAAGTTTCCCATCGATGAAAACTAAGAGGACCCCGCTTGGCCTAAATGGACATCAAACCCATTAACCCTTTTTTTAAGTAACTTCTTAAACCACACATGTTGATAACACCGTCGCATACCTCATCCATAGCAGAGTCAATCCTATAACTGCTACCATGACTACTCTTCAGTAGTTCTCTCTTGATCCATCATCACTATTATACATCTTGGAATATCGCTATCCTTTATCAAAGATGTTGCTTTGCTTCCTATCTTGGAATCTCCTTCATCAGATAATGGGCTACTGACCGAAGAGCCGTAATGTCAAAACCATTATTAAGGGAACCATTAGTCCCATTCCTCGAAACTGCACCATCATCTATGTCACATTGACCAAAATTAACAATAGCATTACTAATCAATATCGACCACTTCATGGTAATCAATGACGACTACTCAGATTACCTGTTTAACAAAAATTGGTTAAATATGCATCTAGGGAAAACATCCAATAATCGTTGTGAATTCGAGCTCGTCGGCAAGTGCACCTATTGTATTTGGATCAGTCATCAAGCTCCAGTTTTGCTCCATCTTCAAATCTGTCACTGAGCTCCAATGATACTTCATCGTCGAATCCATCAACGTGCTCTGAAGCTCCTTCAAGAATTTATCCAATCCAGTTGAGAATTTGATCGATAAATACCCCACATTCCAATGAATAAGATTTCCAAATGCTAGTTCGTCTACGAACGACGTTTTAAGCTAAATTAAGAAAACAATTCTACCATGTAACAATAGTTATACAAATATCTAAACTAGTATACAAACATCCATAATATATCAAATTGAACCTATCAAAATCTGTCAAAGTGAAATAAATGTCCAATTAACCTAAATATAGGAATATGGTCAACATAGCGTGCAATAGCGTGTAAAAAGGCGAATAACACGCAGCTGGCAAAATGTAATGATCATGTCTAAAACTACTAAAATCACTTTTTAATATTTTTAATTATTATTTATTGTGTTTAGTTATCCTAAATTTTACATCTTATAATTAAGAATCAGTTTAAAACTATAACGACCCGAGGGATTTGATGCCCGAATTCCAACAATAATACATCAAACTGTATTACTTGTTAGAACTCAAGTATCGAACACACCAGATGGTTACTAGAAAGAAATTAGAGGGTGAGATAAGAAAGAAAGAAATAATAGAATAGAAGAAGAAGAAAAACACATCATCATCAGAGCCTTACATCGCAGCAGGAGAGCCTGAAAAATACTTACAACATCAGAATACATCAATACATCTGGACGGTTATAGATATCTGTCCTCATAGACAACACATAGTGGAATAAATACTAATACGTCTGAACTTCTCCAGCACGTCTTCTGAACTTCGTAGCATCCAATAACCTGAACCTGAAAACCCGGGTTAACTCGAGCATTACAAACGCCGGATCAGTCTGGTGAACCAGCTAATTTTATATAACATCCATATTTATTTTATATTCAAAAATCCTTCCAAAAGAAAAGATAATAGTAAGACCAACCCACACATAAACACAGACGGTTTTTACCTTCATATAACCCAAAACATTTTTGAAATCGTATATTTCTCTGATATTATAATAGTGACTAAATACAAGAAAATAGCAATCTAGTTGAACTCTTGCATCTCACGCTCCACATATATAGTGTATAATCAAAACCGCAAGCTCTTATTGGAGATCGGATTTCCAACTATGATAAGGTATGGGACCACCTTCCGATAGTGTATCTCTAGAGGGGAATACACCGGGTTCAACAAGAACATCTTGCAACCCGACCCACACATGACCGACCACTCATTTCGCTTGAGTGTATCGAATGTGTATCACCAACGGTTGGGATCAAAAACCGTTTCCTGAAAGGGACAACATCAAAAATAGATTAATGAAGGAAATGAATTTTCTATAGATAGGTGATTATACACCCTAATGGGAGTAACCCACATAGCCATGTTGCCTGCTTGAATTTTGACATTTCCCAATTGATGAGGCTTGAGGTTTAATAATACCTTTAGAACAATATATCACAATTCACTATGAATACCACATCGTCAGATCCGCCAAATCACTAATTGACATTCACAAAAATACTCTGGGTGATTATGCTAAGAGAAGGTGTTTTATCCGCCACCTACAGAAATACGTTTGTAGAAATCAACGTACGTGATTCTTAAGAAATACTTTGTCAGACATTCGTCCATACAAGTCACCCAGGAGCAGGATTAACCGAAGGTACCCTCCTACCACATCCTACGAATTACCCTAAAGATCATTAGCGAGTATTCCTTATAAATCCGTAGATTTCAACCACGACAGAACCACAATATATCTCTGGTTATAAATTATAAGTTAATTTAATATATAGTATATTTTGAAAATTATAGGAGTTAACCAGAGGTTTACGTAATCCTTCCGTTTCATGAAGATCTATGGTCTTCAATGGCTCCATCTTGATCAGCATCTGATATCTTCTCAATTTCATATTTGCTGGTCGGAATGGTTTTCGAATATAATTTGATCCCGGTCTTTCCGTACCAACAATCGTATAGGTCAGATTTGATAGTCGGTTATTTAACTATCAAATAAACAACCATTCAACCATAAAAATAAAATGAACTTATAGGTTCAGTACCCAACATCACTAGGCCTTTTTAAGAAAACTAATTAAAAACTTCTTAGTCTTTTTATATCTTAAAAACATGGTATTTAACTCATATTTTATTTTAAGAATATTCGCAAAACCATTTCATTAACTTTAAAATAAAATCACAAGTGAATAAATACTCTTCTCTTTGGGTTTAAATAGGGATGGCAAAAAAAATCCGTACCCGCGGTTATCCATGGGTAAAATCCGTCATGGACATGAAACAAATAGTTAAATGTGTATCCGTGGGTAAAATAAGTGGGCATTTTTAATATCCGTTAATTAATAGGGTGGGTACGGATAGTAAGATATCCATGTCCATGGGTACCAGTGCCGTATTAAATGTGATTTATTATAATTAGTCAATACAAAAAAAATTGTTGTTGACTGTTCGATATTTGTCTGCATGTCTTTACTCAACAATTTATAACTGGCTATTGATATTTTGATGGATACTTCTGTTGTTATCTTTACTGGCTGTTGATATTTTGATGGATACTTCTGTTGTTATCTCTTGTTTTCCGGATGTTCGTTTAAATATGTATTGGTATTTTGAGGTTAGCATTTGAGTATTGGTCTAATTTGATTTTTTTTGTCAAATGTACTTTTGAATAATTTCAATAAACGACTAAAAAATAAATTGAATAAACATAACGAATACCCGTCATTACCTGCAACTTGTTTAAAACCCATTTAATGGGTACCCGTGCGGGGGTATGGGGCGAGCATGGGGCAGAAAATCACCCAATGGGGCGGGTAATGTGGTGGTACTACCCGCGCCCGCCCCACCCTGGTGCCATCCCTAGGTTTAATCAATTTAACATAAAATATCGTTATGAAATCTCTTTGGTTCTCACTGCTTGGAAACAATAATTAAAACTTATCCCTTTTTAATAAACAATTCAAACTAAATTCTTAAATTCCTTTACTTCGTAAATCATATAATTCCACAAAACCTCTTTCTATTTCCTTTACATTGGAAATATTATTTTGTATTCTCAAACCCTTTTTATTTTCATTACTTTGGAATAATTATAAAAATTCCTCGAACCTTTTTTCATAGTTGGAAACCTTTCCATTTCTTAATTCTCTTGTCTTAACCACTTATCAGCCCATATTATCCAATTCAATCATTTTCAACTTGAAAATCTTGTTTCAATTCAATTCGTTTCACTTAATCTCATTATTTAATTATCGTCAACTTAAAATCCCGATTTTAGCCTTACGCCCTTTTATAACTCTATTTATAAAACTCGGCTTTTAATATAAAACTCTTTTGTATCTCAATTGGATTCATTCCAAACTCGATTATTGACATAAAAGGATTTTCTTTAAGTAATAATCACTTAGATCCTTATCAATTAAAATAATAACTTATTTCATTAGTAACTACTATATAAGTAGTTAAATTCTTTATTACAGAAATAAATAATAATTCCTCTTATTTAAAAAACTCTTATTAACATTTACAAATATTCATTAAACACTTTTATTAGATTTATTTAATAATAAACAAGTTTAATTTAATACTCAATCCAAGTAAAAACGTTTGATTCAAACACGGCTATCTCGTTAACCAATCCAATTAATTTTCCCCTTTAAATTAATTGATAATATAATTAATTTAAATATTCCATTTAATTGTTACTTAGAACAATTAAACCAACTCTTAACTGTTACACTAATTCTGGTCATTTGCTTATAATCCCCATTACATAATAATTTTCTTTATAAAACAATTTAATAATTACTTGTAACTTAAATAATAAATAATAAATATTTATTTTCTTTTCAAATAACTATTATTTCAATTAATAGATTTAAAATCTATTTTCAGTTATAAAATAAATTTTATAACTACATTACCCTCGATTCACCTGACGAAAAATCAACATTTAAAACTGATTGATTTATAGGCCATATGCTGCCAATTACCCAACCAATATTGTCCATTGGTTAATAACAAAACAAACGCTGAATTTAGATTCAGTGATCAATAAACAATCAATCATCTAATCAGGGTTGGTCAATATAATGTGATAGAAATAAACAATACATTTGAGGAATCCAGTTGGATCCCTCCAACCTGTTTTCCGTGCATCCAAATACGTTATCTCAAATAATATCATTTAATTCAATATAATATTCAACAAGCAGCAAATAACATCAATCCAAACATCCACCTTTAAATTCAACACATTTATATTATTATAACGTGACCAACGAGGTAAGTTACCTCCATCGGTTATAATCGTTTAAAATAACGATTAATTCAATTAAATTAAACAAGCGTTTAATTTAATTGGCTCAGATCAATAAAGATATAATATATTTATTAAACATCTAGCAATAACAAACATAGCCCAAAACTATTAAACCCGACTTATATAAAATATAAGTGGGATAAAAACAGAATGAGTAAACTCACCTTGATTCGGTTGCCGTTGAAACAGTTTGTTTTAACTAAATTAAACGAACGTTTAATTCAATTAAAACCCCGATAGCTGTCAATTCTGTCCAAACCAGTTTTACCCATCGTGTTCGTCGATACGGATCTAACGCCACTTGTTTTGACCAATACCGTTGTTGTATGACAGAGTTATACACTTAATATGGTATTGACTTATTAATATTATTAGAACTTAATAATAATTATTTGATTCAATCTTTAATTAACGTTATTATAACATAATAATATATTAGTAACCTAGATTACAACTTACGTTTTAAAATAATTCAGTTAGGCATGTCTAAAAACGTTTACCCAGTCACGACATCGAAAATGGTTTACATAATTAAATTTACTTCGACATATATATAGTATAATTTGGCACTTAACAATGAATCATAATTAGGCATGCTATGTAATATGAGATTAGCAGTTCAAATATAATATTAGGCCGCTTATAATTATAATATACGGTGGGCAGGCATGTTTACATAACTAGGCTCAGGTAAAAATTTAGGCAAATTCATATGACTTGACACGTTATAGGCAAATCACGGTATAAACATAACATAGCTGGCCACGTGTATATATACTGATCCAAGTATTTCTATTAAAACTTAACATATACATTATTTAAGCACCGCCAAGTATACCGGCCACGTTATAATCTCTTTGGTTAGGCATAATCTATAAAATGCTTAGGCATTACTAAGTATAGAAAGTGGCATTTCGAAACTAACTAACCTAGGCGCGTGATATGGATTAGGTGACTTTAAACTTCTTCCCAGGCAACGTTCAAATTATACATATAAATTATATATTAATTCATTGCTTAAATTTAAACATTATAATAACTTGGGTAAAATATAATTTATAAACAGTTCATCGTTCTACCTGATTGTTTTTATTTTTGGCGATCATCCCATTCCAGGACCATCTTTAACGCAAGACTTCCACTTTGATCATTGGAGCTCCATTCTCTGACATCAGCAACCCACTGCGCAAACCCTCCCCGTCCGGCCAAAGCCTCCACTTTCAACACAACACCCCATCACATCAGAGAACCGCCTCCATCCCAAAATATTCGAAACTGCACTCCCATTCTTCCGCTGCTTCATCCTTTATTCGAAACTGTCACCCATGATACTAACGTTGTATCTCTTCACCGCACGCCACAAACAAATCTACCCCCTCACTGCTCTTTCTTCTTCCTACAAAAAACATCCCATCCAGTATTCCTTCCGTTGTTGCATTCGTCCCATTCCCATGCATATTCTTCCCAAAACATTCCACCCCTCACGTCATTTTCTTTATATATATGTGCTATATTTTTATATATGTATGTCTCATAACCTACTGTGTATAAATCAACCCACAACGCCTTCTGTTCAAACAAAACCCGAGACCTGCTTTCTTGTCTGTTCACCGCTCTCAAGCCACCGCGCAACCTACACTCCCTTCCACTGTGAATGTCGCCAACCTGAGAGTGGCGCCTCCTATTTCCATTTTATTTTTTTATTTTTCTGAAAGCTTAAGTCCACACTATTGTACCCCAACAATCCGCTCCACATACACCCGCTTTTTCCTGCCTCGTCTCCCGCATAGTCCGCCCAACTCTGACCAGCATTTGCAAATCTAGCTAATCCCACTGTGTTAATGTCCAATTCGGTAAAAATGTTTCGACTTCCTCCTTGTTTTAGTAATGCTTTACCAAACCCAACTCCCTCTCCTGTGCTTGCTCCACACTCTTTATTTTTATTTGTTTTCAGTTTCATATATATGCTTTTGTTGGAGGAGAATGAAATTTTTGGGTTGTATTTATAGACGAAAAACAGAAGGGATAAGAAGCATGTTATTTCTCATGTACAAAGTAGGCAGGCGTAGCTAAAAAAGAATGCAGGGTAGCTGCGATGAGTTCTCAATGCCAAACGTAGGCTGCGTGATTAGAAAATACAGGGCATGAGAAATGAGTTTTCATATCTTGAGATTTTGATTTGCATATGCCTGCGTGTATTTTCTTTTCCTAGGCTAGTGTTTTCTTTTCAGGTAGAGAAGGTAGGTAGCTTGCAAGTATGTATTTTTTTCAAATCTGTATGAGTTGGTGTACTTGACCTTGCTTAAGAATTAAGTGTGAAATGTCATGTGCATCTTATTAGTTGAAAACTTTTGCATGCAAGAACATTAATTTGAAAAGAAGGCTAGGGGTAGGCTATGCCGTTTGTATTTTGTTAGGGTAGCACCTGTGTATTGGTACGTGCATATTTAATTTTGCTAAGGGTAGAAGTATGTTTAATATTTTCTTTTGCTTTGATTTGTGATACAGTTTATTTATATGCGGTTATTAGATTTAATCGTTAATTATCATTGACCGTTTATTATCCTTACGGTCACAAATTACATTAAATCGTCATGAATATGGACGCACCGTTACGTCTTGATGTTCTGGTCATAATGGAACTTGTTTGGTCGAAAACAGATTCCGTTTTGCACAACGGCGTTACTTAAATTTATCAGTTCACCTTTAAATTACACATACCAATAAATTTACTTCGATTGACTCCAAACTTCAAATCTATTGATAACTGACTATACGCATTCCAATAAAATTTGTTTCGTCGAAAATGAAGGTCGTTTGAAAAGAAAGCTATTCCAAGGCCTATATATTATCAATTCAAATATAGTTAAATTCAAATCAACTCAAAGTAAATTATTGTTATCATATCTCTCCAGATAAAATATTAATATTTTCATAATAAATCAATATATATTTTAAACTCAAAAATTACAAATCCCGGGCCAAACAATATTCAAATTATAGATAAACCCCTTATATTTATTTAAATAAACGTTATTGTTTATTAACGAATTCCACAGCGACTATTCGAAAATTTGAATTGGACATAACTAGCAATCTGTAATATGAAATCTCTATTTTTCTCTTCCATTAGAAAATTATAATCAAATCGATCCCAAAGTTTCTTGTTTCATAGAATTCCAAATCAAATTGAATCCTGTATATTCAATTGAAATTCAAATCGTTAATTATGAACCATTACGACGCTACGAGCTCGATTTATAATTATGTATAAATTATACGTTCTAACTTCGTTTTATAAACGAATTATATATTATATATTCGTTTAAAATTCCAAATTAGTATTTAAAATAATAAATTAAATTAAATATCTAACTGCCAAAAATACAGAACGTTACAAAAAAATCAAAACTGTACGATACGAACAAACAAAGTTCAATGAGAGACAATATCACTCACTTCAACCTAAACAAGTCGCCAGTACAAGCCCATTGGAAGAAATGATGTCCAACTGTCGACACTAGCAAAGGTCTTTCCCGTAAGTACATACGGGAAACAAGAAGTCGTAAGAGCTTAAAGACTCCAATTGTCGACACTAGCAAAGGTTAAAATCTCTCATGGATAAGGGAGACCTCAGTGATACGACATCACTAAACAACTCTAATCTCCTTTGCTATAAATAGTATCCCCAAATCATCAAAGCAAACTTTATTGCCATCGACACCAAATTGTGAGTCAACTACTCCTTACATGGTTTTAGTTATTAACTAAAGCGTGATAACTCTCTAATCGAAAACAAAACGCACTTAAACCACCCGCACAACTAAGTGAGTACTATTGGCCTCTCGTTCTTGCTCAAAACGAGAAACCAATAACTCATGGGTCAATTCTAACTTCTAAACCATCGGAACACTCATAGGACTTATAATGACATCCTACTCGAGAAGACATGACCGAAGCACTCTACTTTTCTCAATGAAAAGTGAAATACCCGCAATCGGTAAAATCCCTTTGGGATTCCCAACCAAAATAAAATCCATAGCCAGATCGATATGGAACTTGTTTCAAACATGGTGGCAATATGATCACCTCATCGAATGTGTCCAGATACTCTTAAGCTACAAGCTCAAGAACAACTCGCTACTAGAGAACCGTCTCTGCCCATTATCGTCTAATCATAAGCGAACTGAAGATCTAGGTCTTAGTCCACCATCGCAAAATCGAAGACAACTCACTACTGAAGAGCTTGTCCTAGGCCGCTATTATGACCAATAACCTCTCACTACCACCGATATTCCTTATTCTCCCAATAAATGAACTATTGGACTTGTAACACCCCACGTCTATTAAGGTCATTCACAAAGGGAGTGCCTTAACTTCGGTGGAACGTTTTAGGTAAAAGATGCAGATAAATTACAAGACAGACGAATAAAGCAACGGAGAAATAAATAACACTTTACTTTATTGATAAAACAATAGCTTGGTAAAACATCTTTTACAAAGATTGTTTTTCATCACCAAAACACCAATACCCATTACAACAAAGCATCTGTCTTGTTTAACAAAATAAAGAAGCATAAACTGATACTGATATACCCCAATAAAGCATGAGCCAACCATAGCAGTGGAAAAGAGAGTTAAAAGCAATACATCGACTAATCTTCAAGCTTGGAAAGAGAAACGGTCCAGACTAAGCTGAGCTATTCCTTCCCTGGCTACCTGGAGTGGGAAGGGGGAACGGAAGAAAAGAGGCAAAACAAACTAGGTTAGACATAAGTCTGGTAAGCTCAGTGATTACTAACATGTAAACGGGAAAAAGGATCATGACATGAATAAACTGAATATAGGACAATATCATAGTAGCAAGATAACCTAAGATAAGCATATGATATGATAAGGCGAGATAAACTGAATGCGCTTCTACTCCTTCTCTGCTTCGTTATTACCCTGTTATTCTGATTTCTATATCTCTGAAACACCTAACTAGTGTCCCAATTAGTAATCTGTATAAAATGATCATTAGATAATGTGATACCAATCCCCGCAATTGTGGTAGCCTTCAGGTGTACATCTATTATGAGGATTCCACCTCAATCTGCCTAATTGCCATGAATATGTTAGATGTACCCTTACCACCCTATCGATCGGCTTCCTACTTGTATTATTGTTCCTTGTGTCTGTGTCGATCGACCATCTCTTACGCGTAGATACCCTGTGTTGGTCCCACCATAAGGTGTATCAATCTCTATGATAACAAATCTGACATGATTCAAGATGCACAGCGTATAACTAGTGGTACCCAGTGCCTGCTTTTTCCACTCCGTAGTACGTGCACGTCCGTAATCGTCGGAACCTACACTGACGTACCCCCTGCCGCTATTTTGACCGCTTATAATCATCCCAGTAATCGTGCCCTACCCTGCCTAGTTCAGGGTACCATGATACATATATGTGGGTTACGGCTGAAACGGGTCCCCGTTACTAGGGTTTCCTGCCGGTTAAGTTTGTGGGTCTATATGCACAAATATTACCCACCTATATGAGATGTACTTAACCCTCCCACTGATTCAAACGTGTTTATTTAACGGTTAAGTTTGTGGGCCTATATATACACTAATATTACCCACCTACACGAGATGTACTTAACCCCTTTCCACTTTTCAAGTCAATACATATTATTGGTTAAGCTTGTCTTAACCCTATCCACTTTGCTCATGTAATATTGGTTAAGTGTTGTCCATTCATGTTAACTCAACCCACCCACTCATCATGTCATGTTGGTTAAGTGTTTCTTATTAACTTAACCCTTCTCATTCATCATGTTGTATTGGTTAAGTATTTCCTATTAACTTAACCTTATTCATTCACCATGTTATATTGGTTAAGTGTTTCCCATTAACTTAGCCCCACTCGTTCATCATGCTATATTGGGTAAGTGTTTCTTATTAACATAACCCCACTCGTTCATCATGTAATATTGGTTAAGTGTTTCTTATTAACTTAACCCCACTCGTTCATCATGTTATATTGGTTAAGTGTTTCTTATTAACTTAGCCCCACTCGTTCATCATGTTATATTGGTTAAGTGTTTCTTATTAACTTAACCCCACTCATTCATCATGTTATATTTGTTAAGTGTTTCTTATTAACTTAACCCACCCACTTGTCATGTTACATTGGTTAAGTGTTGCCTTCTCGTGTTACTTAACCCTACCACACGTCATGTTATACTAGTTAAGTGTTGCCTTCTTGTTTTAACTTAACCCTACCATTCTTAGCATGTTTGTTCATTAGCATTAATTTATTAATGCCTTAACCTCTCACATTAGAACTGTTGTTTGCGGTAGCTGGATGTGTCGGGTGGTTCCGGGCAGACTTCTACCACAAACTCATTCTAACCTCGGGTTTTGGGCTAAGTGCACTAACTTCTCACATTAGATCTATGTTGTTGCGGTTACTGGATGTGTCAGGCGGTTTCGGACTGTTTTACATCGCAACTCAATCTAACCTCGGGTTAGGCATGTTCACCTTTTAGTCAACTTACATATTTGTCAAATATGCCCGAACCTAGATTTTTTTATACTAATTATCCCAAATTCACCAAACTAGTCATGTTCCAATTCTCAAGTTATACCCAACAAAGCCAATTGCAAGTTAGGCCCCACAAATTCAATTACAAGTTATCACCCAAAATAGGTTACACCTAATCTTCCTAAATTTGCAATAATAGTTATGCCCCAAAATCACAATATACATTATGTTTGGCGTCCCAACCGGTAGTTATGCCTAATCTAGATTTAGTACTCCAATTTACAGTTTATGCCCAATCTAGATTTAATATTTCAATTTACCCTAAGTTCGCAACAATAACAATTATGCCCCCAAATCACAAGTTACAAATTATGTTCCGCTATTACCAGATAGATTATTCCCCAATATCCCCGCATTCAAATCACACATATAATAAGATTCCGTCTAGGTTCCGAATGAACCTAGTATTCATAAAATAAGCTAAAAGGGGAAAAGAGAAGGAACACAAGAATTGACATAACAATGTAAAGGTATATCAACATAAGGATCATGGTTTCAAATAGATTTGCTGTACATTGACCGCAAATATGAACGAACTGGTAAGTTACATCATAGGCATATAGATTCGATAGAATTTAACATAAAAGTGTTACCAATTTGATGTACAACATGATAGGCTTAATTGTATCAAACACAATAATTTCATAGGCATTGGTATTTTCAGTTTTGTCGAAAGGATAAGCATGAATCAAAATTGATTATCTTACAATTAGGCATAGTTCTAGATCCGATTCACCACAGTCATGATTTCTATTAAGAAAAGTGTTTAAATATGAATAATAACTGAAATTACTAAAAAAAAAAAATCTTGTATTCTGGGACCTGATTTCTAAATTTGTTATGCTAATCCTTTGATGTAGACTTTTGATTCTCTAGTTTAGAGAAAAATGGAGGCTATGCTAGTTTGGCCATGGACAACATGATGGCTTCTTAGAGCAAGATTATGAGGTTTAGGATTGAGGGTTGGGGTGATTATATAGAAGTTTAGATTAATATGTGCCTTTAGATCAACCTAGGAGTAATCAGAGCCATCCAGACCAAATAGAGCCAACCAGAAGTCGCCACTTATGCCCTAATGATTCAGAAATCGAACATCAGGCCAAATAGTGAAGGCCACATCAGCTCAGGGCTTAGAAAAATCGTCACAGGAACCAGATCAAAAAGGGGTCGACTCCCTAGAGGGGGGTCGACACCTATGTCGACTCCTCTATAAGAGCGATCGACACCTATGTCGACTCCCCCGTGGGGGTCGACACCTTGAGCGGGAATTTTCCTGCTCAGACTATTCTGCTAGAATTTCGAATTTTGAACTTGGTTTGAGATTTTTAATTATTATTTACATTTTTTGTATAAACTTGAAATCTTCTAAACTCCATAACTTCTTCATACAGAGTCTGATTCACCCAAACTCGGACTTTGTCTCAAGAAGAATTCCAAGACGAACGCAATGGCATAACCCGTTTCCCTTAATTCCCACTTTTAAAATTAAGTATCTTTTAATTCTTTATTTTAATATTCACAGAAAATGCGGGGTGTTACATTCTCCCCTCCTTAAAGGATTTCGTCACCGAAATATTCAAGTCAAGAAGAATGTATATCCTACCATCCAGTCGTCCATCTACTCAACGATCAAACACGGGCATCCATTGTCCTTAAAAAGATTTCTAATGCTTTTATGACTATATGCATAGTGTGTGTATATGTCTTTATCTAATGCAAAATCAGGCGGTCTACTAATTTAGTTGACCTCCTTAATGCAAATCATGATAGTGCCATGAGTCCATTATGTATGCAATTATTCCTAATCGTGCTTTATAACTTCTACATGAGTGCACGATCATTCATACAAATGCAACATCCATATGATAACACATCAAGTTTCAATCCATATACAAATACATACATTCATATGCATATGCAATATGAAAGTGACTGAGCCGATCTAGTGTCTAATGTGTGTGTATATGCTTCCACGAGCAACCACTAGCGATTACTTGCAACCACTTGCAACCATCAATCATAACATGTTTCAAACACATGTTTACATACATTGGCTTTTACCTAAGGATCGAAGATATAACCTAGAGGATATACCTAAAAAGATAGAAACAAGTATGCATAAAATTCCTAAAAAGAGATCAAGGATATATCCTCAAGAAAAAGGGTATGATACGTGTATCTTATCTTCAGTCTCCAACGTCGCATCTTCTTGATCTCCACTCCACTGTACCTTAACTACTTTGACTTCACGATTACGAATCTTCTTGACCTCCATTTCCAAAACTCACTAATAAAGATAGAATCTTGATCAATTACTATGCTAAAGGGTATCCCATATAGTCAAACTATCTTTCCAAGATAAACAGATGTTAATCATGATACCAAGTGTATATACTAAGATGATTAGAGGTCTCTCCTCTACTTGGCTTATCCATCATGTCACAAATCTGAGGGTCTTCTTGTTACGTTGTTCCTATTGAGTCCAAAAGTGTAGGCCGAACCTCCAGCGTTGCTAACAAACCAGGTACAAACTCAAAAGAGGGTCTAAAGTCAAAGGTTGCTATGTTCTCCAAGTTTTGCCTTTCCATAAAGAGAGGACTTAATGTCAGATTTTTCCCTTTGGGCAATGTCAAGACTGGGGTTGTTGTCAAGGTTCTCTTTAGTCGTTGTAAAGCAACATCACAAATCAAATCCCAAGCAAAAGTTAGATTCTTCTTTGTCAATGTAGTAAGTGGGGCTGATACCTTCACAAAGTCCTTAATTAACTTCCTATACCAGCCTACTAATCCAAGAAAATTTCTTACTCCCGTTGCATTCCTTGGGACCATCTAATCTTGCACCGCAACTACTTTTGTGAGATCTACTGTTATCCCTTCCTTGGATATCACATGTCTTAGAAACCTTACTTCTTCTCTCCAAAATGATATTTAGAGAACCTAGCCTTAAGCTGATGCGCTTGGAGGGTATCCGAGACTTCCCTTAGATGCAAAGCATGTTTTTCCTCACTCTTAGAGAAAACCAAAATATCATCTATGCACAAGCGAAGTGAACCATCCTCCTTTGTAGCAAAACAACTGGAGCACCCCATTCAGAAATACTTCGCCTTATGAACCTTTTCTCAAGTAACTCTTTTACTTGTTTACTGAGCCCTTCCTTTCCCGTGGAGTCATGCGTCGCACAGGTAATGCAACTGGCTTTGCATTGTCAACTAGATATAAGTAGAAGTCTATCTCGCATTTTAGGGGGCAAACCCCTAACCTAATCAAAAACATCTGCGTACTCATGGACTATTCTAACGGATTGCAAATCGTCGATAGATGCATCAAGTGATTCTAGGTAGCTAAGCCTAACTGATCCCTTAGGATCGCACGAAATCTCGAGGATATTCCTGAGGCAAGTCAAAAGTCTAACTATCACCCTTTACTAGCTAACTAATCCATGCCTAGAATTAACCCATAGCCCATGAAACCAAAAACATAAGCATTACACTTAAACTCAATACTTAATATAGCTATTCTCAAATCCTTACGAATCAAAGATAAATGAGCTGAACCACCAATTGGATTTGAGATAATAATGGGATCTTCTACTATACAAGTACTAAGGTGCAGAGACTCAACTATGGAAGCAGATATAAAAGAATGTGAAGCGCTAAAACAAAAGAGTACTAACAGGATGATCAAAAGAAAACTAAACTTTTTCAACAGAAACTTTACTACCTCTTTCTCAGGTACGCTGGCGGTGAGAGCATGCACTTGTCCTCCTGAATATCCTGTCCTTTGTTCTTGCCCTTGTCCTTAATTATATGACCCGCTATAGCATAATAAAGATACTTCCTCTTATCTTAGGTTTTACTATTCTTTCCTCCCTTCTTGTCCTGTGATTCTTCCACTTACGCCTCTTTCTTTTTACCACCTTTGTGAACCAAGTCCATATCCATGAGTTTCCCATCCTTGGGTTGTGCTCCTTAGCCAAACTCCCTCATTCTCATCTTTACCATCCTTGTGTATCATGTTGACAAGTCTCTCGAAAGCTGCTTCTATCGCACGGAAAACCCTACAAAGCTAGAAAGAAAATTAGCCGTAGGTTAAACTACTATGGCTAAAGATGGAAGTTGGGCCTTCTTCGCCCTTCGACAGGTGCCGTAGTCTCATCCAGCCTACGGAACCATGCCGCGATGTGGTTACCTCCTAGAAAGCTAGGAGCCCCAGAGACTCAAGAAAGAAGGAAACAAGGATTCAAATAGAGGATCAAAAGATAGTGCATATGGCTTTAGGGGAATATGCCTTTAAAACAAAACTTTTCTTTTAAAAATGCTTCTTTTAAAACCGTTTTGAAAATAATTATTCAAATCTTTTATCTTATCCAGTAACCTTCAGCTCTGATACCAAGTGTAACACCCCACGTCCATTAAGGTCACTCACAAAGGGAGTGCCTTAACTTCGGTGGAGCGGTTTAGGTATAAGGTGCTGATAAATTACAAGACAGACAAATAAAGCAGCAGAGAAATAAATAAAATTTTATTGATAAAACAACAGCTTGGTAAAACAGCTTGTACAAAGATTGTTTTTCATCACCAAAACATCAATACCCATTACAACAAAGCATCTGTCTTGTTTAACAAAATAAAGAAGCATAAACTGATACTGATATATCCCAATAAAGCATGAGCCAGCCATAGCAGTGGAAAAGAGAGTTCAAAGCAGTACATCGACTAATCTTCAAGCTTGGAAAGAGAAATGGTCCAGACTAAGCTGAGCTATTCCTTCCCTGACTACCTGGGGGGGGGAATGGAAGAAAAGAGGCGAAACAAACTAGGTCAGACATAAGTCTGGCAAGCACAGTGATTACTAGCATGTAAACGGAAAAAAGATCATGACATGAATAAACTAAATATAGGACAATACCATAGTAGCAAGATAACCTAAGATAAGCATAAGATATGATAAGGCAAGGTAAACTGAATGCGCTTCTACTCTTTCTCTGCTTCGTTATTACCCTGTTATTCTGATTTCTATATCTCTGCACCACCTAACTAGTGTCCCAACTAGTAATCTATATAAAATGATCATATGATAATGTGATCCCAATCCCCGCACTTATGGTAGCCTTCAGGTGTACATCTATTATGAGGATTCCTCCTCAATCTGCCTAATTGCCATGAATATGTTAGATGTACCCTTACCACCCTATCGATCGGCTCCCTACTTGTATTAATGTTCCTTGTGTCTGTGTCAATCGACCCTCTCTGGCGTGTAGATACCCTGTGCTAGTCCCACCATAAGGTGTATCAATCCCTATGATAGCAACCCGACACGATTGAAGATGCACAGTGCATAACTACTGGTACCCAGTGCCTACATTTTCCACTTCGGAGTACGTGCACGCCCGTAATCCATCGGAACCTACACTGATGTATCCCCTGCGGCTATTTTGACCGCTTATAATCAGCCCAGTAATCGTGCCCCACCCTGCCTAGTTCAGGGTACCATGATACATCTATGTGGATTACTACTGAAACGGATCCCCATTAGTAAGGTTTCCTACTGGTTAAGTATGTGGGCCTATATATACAAATATTACCCACCTATATGAGATGTACTTAACCCTCCCACTGATTCAAACATGTTTATTTAACGGTTAAGTTTGTGGGCTTATATATACTAATATTACCAACCTACACGAGATGTACTTAACCCCTTTCCACTTTTCAAGTCAATACATTTTATTGGTTAAGCTTGTCTTAATCCTATCCACTTTGCTCATGCAATATTGGTTAAGTGTTTCCCATTCATGTTAACTCAACCCACCCACTCATCATGTCATGTTGGTTAAGTGTTCCTTATTAACTTAACCCTTCTCTTTCATCATGTTGTATTGGTTAAGTGTTTCCTATTAACTTAACCCTGTTCATTCACCATGTTATATTGGTTAAGTGTTTCCCATTAACTTAACCCTACTCGTTCATCATGTTATATTGGTTAAGTGTTTCTTATTAACTTAACCCCACTCGTTCATCAAGTTATATTGGTTAAGTATTTCTTATTAACTTAACCCCACTCATTCATCATGTTATATTGGTTAAGTGTTTCTTATTAACTTAACCACACTCGTTCATCATGTTATATTGGTTAAGTGTTTCTTATTAACTTAACCCACCCATTTGTCATGTTACATTGGTTAAGTGTTGCCTTCTTGTGTTACTTAACCCTACCACACGTCATGTTATACTGGTTACGTGTTGCCTTCTTGTTTTAACTTAACCATACCATTCTTAGCATGTTTGTTTATTAGCATTAATTTATTAATGCCTTAACCTCTCACATTAGAACCGTTGTTTGCGGTTGCTGGATGTGCCGGGCGGTTCCGGGCAGACTTCTACCGCAACCTCATTCAACCTCGGGTTTTGGGCTAAGTGCACTAACCTCTCACATTAGATCTATGTTGTTGCGGTTATTGGATGTGCCGGGCGGTTCCGGGTAGTTTTACACCGCAACTCAATCTAACCTCGGGTTAGGCATGTTCACCTTTTAGTAAACTTACATATTTGTCAAATGTGCTCAAACCTATATTTTTGTATACTAATTATCACAAATTCACCAAACTAGTCATGTTCCAATTCTCAAGTTATGCCCAACAAAGCCAATTGCAAGTTAAGCCCCACAAACTCAATTACAAGTTATCACCCAAAATAGGTTACACCCAATCTTCCCAAATTTGCAATAATAGTCATGCCCCAAAATCACAATATACATTATGTTTGGCGTCCCAACCGATAGTTATGCCCAATCTAAATTTAGTATTCCGATTTACGGTTTACTCCCAATCTAGATTTAATATTTCAGTTTACCCTAAGTTCGCAACAATAACAATTATGCCTCCAAATCACACGTTACAGATTATGTTCCACTATTACCAAATAGATTATTCCCCAATATCCCCGCATTCAAATCGCACGTATAATAAGATTCCATCTAGGTTCTGAATGAACCTAGTATTCATAAAATAAGCTAAAAGGGGAAAAGAGAAGGGACACAAGAATTGACATAACCATGTAAAAGTATATCAACATAAGGATCATGGTTTCAAATAGATTTATTGTACATTGATCGCAAATATGAACAAACTGGTAAGTTACATCAAAGGCATATAGATTCGATAGAATTTAACATAAAAGTGTCACCAATTTGATGTACAACATGATAGGCTTAATTGTATCAAACACAATAATCTCATAGGCATAGGTATTTTCTTTTTTGTCAAAAGGATAAGCATGAATCAAAATTGATTATCTTACAATTAAGCATAGTTCTAGATTCGATTCATCACAGTCATGATTTCTATTAAGAAAAGTGTTTAAATCTAAATAATAACTGAAATTACTAAAAAAGAATAATTCTTGTATTCTGGGATCTGATTTCTGAATTTATTATGCTAATCCTTTGATGTAGACTTTTGATTCTCTATTTTAGAGAAAAATGGAGGCTATGCTAGTTTGGCCAAGGACAACATGACGGCTTCTTAGGGCAAGACTATGAGGTTTAGGGTTGAGGGTTGGGGTGATTATATGGAAGTTTAGATTAATGTGAGCCTTTAGATCAACCTAGGAGTAATCAGAGCTATCCAAACCAAATAGAGCCAACCAGAAGTCACCACATATGCCCTAATGACTCAGAAGTCGACCATCAGGCCAAACATTGAAGGCCACATCAGCTCAGGGCTCAGAAAAATCTTCACAGAACCCGATCAAAAAGGGGTCGACTCCCTACGGGGGGGGGGGGGGGGTCGACACCCTGACCGGGATTTT
The DNA here is from genome assembly GCA_030737875.1 of Allium sativum. Taxonomy (NCBI): domain Eukaryota; kingdom Viridiplantae; phylum Streptophyta; class Magnoliopsida; order Asparagales; family Amaryllidaceae; genus Allium; species Allium sativum. The sequence goes on from CM060920.1 coordinate 349,135,577, forward strand.
TCCCGCTCAGTCTATTCTACTGGAATTTCGAATTTTGAACTTGGTTTGAGATTTTTAATTATTATTTATATTTTCTGTATAAACTTGAAATCTTCTAAACTCCATAACTTCTTCATACGGAGTCCGATTCACGCAAACTCGAACTCTATGGCATAATCCATTTCCCTTAATTCCCACTTTTAAAATTAAGTATCTTTTAATTCGTTATTTTAATATTCACAGAAAATATGGGATGTTACAGGACTCAAAGATTAAGTCCAGTTAAGTTCAAAAATCGACAACAAGCAAAATTTTTTGCAAACATGCAAGCATGGCTTGACAAAATCTAGATTTTTGATGAACCATGTATACTGCGAAGTATAGGCTTGCTATGCCATATCGCCCCTTACCTCGTGGCCAGAATCTAGTCGCTATGGATGCTGCGATCACCCATAGTATTGATTTGTGACAAACAAATACGGGATGTTACAAACATACATAATTTAACCAAGCCCTCAACAAAGTAAGTCACAATCAAGGAAATAATGCTAATTATCATGTGTAACAACCCGAAAAATCTGGGCCAGTTTAAAATTTTTATTTTGGCAATTTTAGCGAATTTTAATTATTTAAAATGAATTATTTTAAATAATATCGACGAGGAATTTATTTTGAATGGAATTCGAACGTATATATTATATACGTCGTCGTTAGAATATAAATAATTATATATAATTATAAGTAGAATTTAAAATGGCGCGGTAGTTCGATAATTCGATTTCAAACTTCAAATGAATGTACCGGGTGCAAAATAAACCGGATTTTAGTGAAACCAAAAACATTAGGATCTAATTGTGAATATCTTTCCAACGAATCCGAAAAATCAAAATTTCATAGCGGAAATCAAAAGATATGTCCAGTTGAAAATTCTGAATAGTCGCTATGGAATTCAGGCCCTTAAAAATGGAGATTTTGCAAATGACTTCGGATTTCGACGAAACTACTTTTGTTGGGTCCGTGATGTAAAGTTATTGCTAGGTTCCAAATTTCATAATTTTTCGAATCAATATGTGAGTGTGGCAAAGGAAAACGCATTTGACCAGTTTTAGTTGATTTTAATCGACTGGAAAATGACCATTTTTCCAACGGTCTCAGAATTCGACGAAACTTGTTTTGTTAGGACCGTATCGTCAATATGAAGCTAGAAAATATTTTTCTGGAATTTTTCGAGTTAGTATGTGACCCCGGTAAATTGAAATGCGCGTTCAAATTCAATATATAGAGTTATATGTTGATTTTGACGGAAACTGATCGAAACAATCGAATCAGCTTACGATACATATCCCATTGTGTTCGGAATGGGGGTGAAACGCTAGGGACAATAGGCGGTGGGCGTCGTTTAGAGGTCGTTTGAAAAAGTCAACTTTTTGAAATAAAATAATTAAATAAATAAAAAATACCCTTTCCCCTCTTCTATACCTACGACCAGGCCCCCCCCCACCCCCCCTCGATTTCATTTCAGAAGAAAAAAAAAACGCGGAGGCTTCCCCACGTCGACGATCAACATCGCCGCCCCCCTCACCCTGTCACCGCCGCGCCTCAGGCGCGAGACCCCCCCTCTTCTCCGCTTCCCTTCCTTCTCCCTCCTCGCCCAAGAACGGAGCCCCCTCCTCTACGCGGTGAAGCCACCCATGACCGCTGGCCACTATGCCACCCTCCCCGACGCACAGCACCTCCCCCAGCCCTATTCCGACGCCTCAGACACATCTACGCCCGCCTCCTCCTCCTTCTATAATTTGAAACCCATTCGACCTTAAATCCGAGCCCCACAGCCCATCCACCGGTTGGAGCAGCACCCCTCTTCTTCAGTTTAACCCCCGTGAGTTTTTATTTTAGTTTAATTTATTTTTGTCAATAAAAATTCGATTTTTATTTATATGTAAGCGTATATAAAAATAAATTCGAGTTTTCCTTACACGAGGTGGCCAAGTAAAGATTGGTTTTTATATACGAAAGTTTGGAATAAAAATGTAATCTTTTATATGTCGTAGCATGAAAAATATATGATTTTGATTAATGACAAGGTTTGATTTTTATTTATATGTATAGAATAAAAAGAAGTGATTTTTTACTTTGTAAAAGAAGTGATTTTTAAAATATAAAAGACATGACTTTTGAAATTTGAATAGCGAAGTAAAAATTCCATTTTTATATATTGAATAGCGAAGTAAAAATTCGATTTTTCTATATTGAATAACGAAGTAAAAATTCGATTTTTCTATATTGAATAACGAAGTAAAAATTCGATTTTTCTATATTGAATAACGAAGTAAAAATTCGATTTTTATATATTGAATAGCGAAGTAAAAATTCGATTTTTACATATGTAGAGAATATGGGCAAAGAGAGTGACAAGAGGCAAGAACGACGAAGATTTCCACCTAAGAAGAGTCATGGCGTTGGATTAGCAATTCGGTGAGAACTTCTCACCTTTCAATTTTGTTTTTCTAGTTAAAATATATACTAGGATGCAGACGGTGTTTAGTAGCACCCGACACCCGTCGTCCACAGACCATGGACGGCTTGTATGCTTGTTTGTTTGATTTTGATGTGTAGTTGATTGTGTGATGTGATGTGAAATGAAATAAAATATTTATATAGCTAAAAATATTTTATAGTTAAAAATAGAATTTTTAGCGTGTATATGAAAAGAAATAAAAATAAACAAATGGGACGATTTGTTTATATACACACATTCGACTGATATTAATTGGGACGATAAATTTTACACATCGCCCAACTACACAAATAAAATCTGTGTTTGATTGTTTGAAACCCCACACGGGTATTGGGATGATATTTGATGTACACTAATCCCGATTGTTTAGTTGTACGTCGATCGATTGATTGACAGACTGTTATAAGCGTTGAATATTTATATTTGATGCTTATACAGTGTAGAATGCACTTTGGATGATGGTTGATTATTCATCGTTGTTATTGTATACCTGTGTTGTAGAAAATACATATAATTAACAGTATATGGTAATTGATTGGGCCTCATTCCAGTTTTGAAAAAGAAATATTTGAAAAAGAAATATTTGAATAGAAATATTTGAAATAGAAATATTCGAAATAGAATATTTGAAAATAGGAATATATGAAGCCGTATTGATTAGATTGACGTCATTTTGACGTAAACGATATTTATATCGATTTTATTCATTTTATAATGAATATCGAAAGTGATTTCAAAATCTGATATTTTGAAAAGAATTGAAATTGAATGAAAATGAATTTGAATTGAAAATGAATTGAAAATGAATTGAAATTGAAATTGAAATTGAATTGAAATGAATTCAAATTGAAAATGAATAGAAATGAATTCAAATTGAAAATGAATAGAAATGAATTCGAATTGAAATGAATTCAAATTGAAATTGAATTGAAATGAATTCAAATTGAAATTGAAACGAAATGAATTCAAATTGAAAATGAATAGAAATGAATTCAAATTGAAATTGAATTGAATTGAAAACGAAATGAAAGGAAAATGAATTTATGTTGGAAAATTCGATTTTGATTTGAAGTTGAAATAGAAGTTGAAATCATTTTGAAAACGAATTTAAAACGATTTATAAAGCACGTTTCAAAAGGAAATCGACGAAGTATATATTATATATACAATATAATGGCCTGAATAGAACGCGCCGCGCCGCAGCAGTTCGCGAATTTCGACCATTGACTTCGAATGGACATTGCGGGAGATCCGACCGTCGGATTCTCCTAAAACCGGAACCGTTGGGTTCGTATTGAAAAGAGCTTTCTAACGAATATTAGAAATTAGAAATCTAACGGTTGGATTTGGAATTATGTCCAAATCAAATTTGAAAAAGGTCGCTGTAAGTGCAGTTCGATGGCCGTTGATGGAAATCGACTGTACGGGCTTTGATAAAATTATTAAAAATAGTTATAATTTGTGTAAAATCATAAGAAATGATTTGTGAAGAATTGGGATGAAAAACTCCCTATTTGAAAAGATAAAAATAGTTTTTTATCGAAACGAACTAGTTTTGAACTAGAATAGCGATTTATTTATTTTAAAAAATAAATAAATTGAATTTGAAATGGTTTTGAAAATAACCAGAATTTCCAATGATTGCATTGGAATGGATTTGAATCGAAATTGCCTTCGGAATATTTCGATGTTGGATTTCTTGACTATACAGATGTTGTTATGGAAATTTGAAAGATATATATATATATATATATATATCGTTATTTCCAATACGATATTTGTTGGTCGTAGAATTTGATATCGAATATAAGCCGGGATATTTTCTATTCAAAGCCTTGTATTTAATATCAAATGTGATTTGGGTTTGTCGTGAATGGTGTCTTGACTAACACTGTTCTTGAACCCAGTGGAGAAAAGATTAAATCTTTTTATTTAGATTTAATGAAGTGTACCAATTAAATAATATTTAATTGGAAATTGAATTGATATTGATTTATGGGTTTATCGTGAACCGTGTTTTAAATGACACTGATTCTTTAACCCAGTTAACAATTAAAACTAAGTGGAGTTTTAATGAATCTTTAATTAGATTGGAAAGATCGAGAATGGAGTATCACCAGTTTTACTCCAGGCGATAGTTAAATCTTTAGTTAGATTTGAACGTGAAATGGTAATTGAATTTACCGATAACACTATGGTGTTAGGTATGAAGTATTACCAGTTTTACTTCATGTGATAAATAGGTTGGGAATGGGAAATTAAAACAAATGATTACTTCGGTAAGTTTCGTTAATCCCGACTAGTTGAATCGAAATTCAAAAGGATAGATTAAAGAATAAATATAAAGAATTTATCTTGGATAAATTAATGGGAACCTTTCCCTATGAATGTGAAATTTAGAAACTAACTGTCGGTTAGCCAAGCAGAATGGTTTTCTGGATATTGATCTGATGTTGGTTTCGGCCTTCGGGGTTAATATTTGGGAAATTATTCTCTTGATTAATTTACGGTTAGTGACTGATGAATTGGAATGAGGCGTATGTTGCGTTTGTGTAACACTTATTTAAAATATACGAGAGTTATTCGGAAAGACCGGGTTTATCCCATTCTGAATAACTGATACGACGATAATTCGAAGATGAAGATGGTGGTTGAAGACCGGAAGTCTTCACATCGTTTGGGTGATTACTGATGATCTTGATTGGGCTGCACACCCAAGAAGATGGAAACAGTTGGTGATCGACCAGACGTACTTGGAGATCGATGGATATGCGAGTTACTAGGTGCCTTTGGTTTTGTTCAGACCCAGAACGGACTTGTAAATGGACTGTGTGTCTGACATCGGATTTCATTCTGTGTGATTGATATCGGTTGCATAGAATTATTTGCCTGTGTGGCATGCTAAGATGCAAATGATCAAGGCTTCTGTTGAAAAGCAAAGTCTTGTGTTTGATGATCAAAGCACGGCCTTTGTGGCGTAGCTTTGTGTAGCGTTGATTCGCGAGCCTCATACCCCGGTTGTGAACCAAAAACGGGAGACGGACCTCAGGGAGGGCATGCGTTTCTTTCTAGCTAGGGTGGTGTCAGTGACCTACCAGCCCTGACATTTATATACTTTTCACTTGTGTGGTTGTTGCTGTTGCGAGGCGCCTCGGTTTGATCGGACGATCCGGGTCCGATGGAGTCATTCGTTGGCTCATTTACGCCCCAAAGGGCGGGGAAACGCAGTGTTCAGGAATTTTAATCCACATCGGTGGACCGGCCCTGTCGCTCCAAGGGTCACTCGAGCTCTGATCCTGAGACTTGGGCTAGACAGTCTCGAATCGGTTGAGGACTATCTTTTGCCTTGGTTCATAGATGGAAATCCAATTTCCAAATACGTGACATTTGCGGTTTTATTTGTGAATTTATATATGGCGACATAGTGGCATGGGACGCTCATGTCGCCTATGATTGATATTTATGATTGAAATTGTTTCAAACACTGTACACTTATTATAGTATCAAATGATTTGTTTTTAAACGTATCAAGAATTCTTTGGCTGTTATAAGGGAAAACCCTATCCCCCGGCTTGCGTTGCATTGTGTGATAGGACCTGGGTCTTATAACAGCTTCATTTTTCTTTATTTAGCATTGCGTTGTTTGTTTTATGCACTGGTCTTGGGAGGAAACCCGTTCCGTGTTATATGGCGTGGTCCCTTGATTTACCTAACTTTAAAATAAAGATTAATAATTGTTTTAGTTCTCACACCAGTCACATGACTGACTTGGAGTTCATTGTTTTAACCTAAACTCTGGGTGCCCTTACTTTGGCACGGGCAGCTAGTAGTTTTGGTTTTGCAGATTTATATTCACAGGATCCTGGTTTACAGCTGGAATGATATCTGGAAAGCTTTGTATCCGTATATCTCTTCTAGTTGTGTATTATATTATTTTCCGCTGCTATGTATTTAAATGTAATTTAAATCTCTGATATTTCTGTGTAATATTCATTTATACTCTGTATATTCTTGTATTCTGATGCATTGTTGTAATATACAATGAAATGTTCTTTTGTATGCGTTCTGTTGTGGCTTGTTCTCAAACTATCCGATCTTTCCTTTATGGGGAAGTTACGGGTTTTCACATCATGGGTCTCGATCCTCAATCCCATTCCATCAGTCGAACCTCAAGATCAAATTGAACTATGAAATCTCAACGCCAAATTAAAACACATACGAAATTGCGGTTAATGGATATGTGTCTATATATATCAAGTGGTGATGTCATTTCCCTTCTCTTTCATCGAGCGAGAACTCAACGAAAAAGAAATGACGATCAGTTCATGTCAATACGGTTTGTCCCAACAAGGAAGGACAAACTTATGTACTAGGAAATAGCTCGAACATTGCAAGCTTTCTCGATCGACTCCTCCAAACCATCATTCCCTTAAAATGAAACTCCCCGGGTTGATCAATCAACCCAGCTGCAAACTCTAGAAATAAAAGTGACAAAGGAGAGGATTAACCTTCCTTCGATAGCACATCCCTCCAACATAGACATATCGCCTAAATTGACAAACTTCTCATCAACTTCTAAGAAGTCAATAAAAACCTCTTCGTACTGAACCATGAACTGGTCTCGAGGGAATTGATTTCGAAAACTTGAAACGATAAAGACTTTCAACCAATTCAATCTCAACCTTAGAGTTTCTTAGGAATAAACTCGCAATTCATCCAATATCCAAGTCGTTGAAGAAATCCCTGTGAGAACCCATAATCCTCGCATCGCAACAGTCGATTATGCTCCAAGGAGTGATATGCCACTTGGATACATAAGAATCCACATAATGTAGCATAGTCAAATCACTGCACTTGAGCGCCATAGCTAATTAGAGATATTAGATGTAACAACTCATATTTTATGTATCAGAGGATCACAAAATAATTATTTTTAATTCCCTAGTGGTTGGATCTTTTCAAACATTAATATGTTGTTCATGGGAATGTGAGACATATCTATGATTTTTACCAACCTTAATTATGGGAATTTTACACTTATGAATATTGTTTTAGCTATAAAATTTGATAGGTTTTGAATCAAATATTGAAATCAGTCTCATTTGATTGGAATGGTGGTTTACGATTACGTAGAGTGGTTACATTAACGATTTAATTCAGTGGTTTGGGAGGAACTGATATTTTAAATTTTAGCTCCAACTAAGCAGACTAATTAGCTGCTAATGGGCTGATCAGTCAAGCCCATTAGGCTAATGACCTGTAGCTATAAGTTGGGGGGTTCTTTAGGGAGAGAATTAGGGTTTTCTCTTTGTTCAAACATTAGGTTGAGTGCCTGTGATTTTTCGGTTCAACCTAACCCATAATTTCTTCATCTTATTCATCCTAATTCATCATAGATTGCGTCTACATGCTAGACCGTCATCAAAGATGATTAGATCATATTTGATTACATCAAATTTTGGGGTTTTCTACGCTGTCCAGATCTGATCTCGTTGGTATTGCATTGGATCTTAGAATTGGCGAGCGATAGATATCTCTTACACGAAAACTACAGATTATAGGGTCAAATACATATGTTACATGCTAAATTCACCATATCATATATGCTTAACTCAAACTTAGATGCCCCTGAAAAGCCTAATCTGATCATGTTAACCAGATAGTTGTTAGATTAGTCATGTTTATGCATATTTTTAGATCCAAATAATGTTATTAAATCCCATGTTTATGATATGTTTTTGACATAATTGTGATATGTTCATGTTTTTTGTTCAGATTGTATGAATCTCTGTTTGATTTGATTGAATTGATTACGCATATTTCAATAGTCTGTTAGAATTGGTTGTTGTAAATCTTAAGATTAAAGAATAGAGCAAATCGAAGGTTCAGATTATCGGATTCAGACGAAACATGGCGGAGGAGCTTTAAATGACGAAGCGAGGCAACACAAAAAGTTTCATATCAGAACTCACTAAATACGTAGACCGGTTTCCATTTAGGTTGGTCTGATGGCTTCGATTTTTCGGATGAGGCATCATGATGGTAAATCGAGGCTGCATGCAAATTTTCAAGTCATTTGGATGAAATTTGGGATGAGTCAAAGGTTGATCGCTCGAGTGCAATGATGGACAAGCATGTGTTTTAGCATGACTGGAATTTGACTATGAAATTGGATCGGTAGGAAGCACATAATACGAGGATCACACAAATCTAAACACTTAGGCATTTTTGGCTAAGTGTATGGACCGATATTAGTCCATCATTGATGGACCGATACCAATGCATCGTATCAGGACTGATGGTGCTCGAATTTTTGAAACTGAATGATAGTGCCTTCTAAGGTTTACTGATAAATTTTGGTACTAAGTGGACTTCGTATAGTTGAAGTGCAATGAAAAGATGGATGGTGCTTAGATTCTGAGCTCAAGTTGGAGTTCTCAAAGACGGGTTGGTGTGATACTTGTCGTGATCTAATGTACGATTCAAGATGATGATAGATTGACTTAGGTGGGAGTTGATCGAGGATGATAATGGAATTTGTTTGAGAAGTTTCTCGAACTAAAGATGCGACAGCCGAGAAGGAAGGCTCGACAAATTGAAGCGCCAAGGAATCATTGGTTATTGAAAGTTCTTGCGGACTCAAAGCAGGGGTATCGTAGGGATACCCATTGAAATCATGATGGATCGAGTACCCTAGGTAGTCATGATTGACCTAGTTGCCTTGATGGAGACAAATATACATAGTCATGATGGTGTATGGCATTTTGGCTAGAACAGGGTTTTCGATTAGGTATTTTGATAGTTGAAAGCAAATTTGACAGTTGATGTGTTAACGGCTGTAGAGGGTGATGGCAAGGATATTAGAAGCTATGGATGTTATGGTTGACTGCATACTTTCTTCTCTATTTTTTGGATAGGTTATCAATGTAGAATGTTGAAGAGTAGCGAGAGTGGGGTTTTTCCTTTCCTATTATGAAATGACATGTGATGACCAATGTTCACATGTTAATTTATGGTTGTCAGACTGATAAGTTGGCTGAACTGTCTATACTCATATTATCTGGTGTAACTGGTGTTATTTATTTTATGGCTCACTAAAACTTTTGTTTAACTCAAGATTTTATGTTTCTATTTTATTACCTTGGGTTGCTTATCAACATTGATTGTGAGCAGACTGAGATAGCAGGTAGCATGTTTTGGTGTTGATAATGCTGTGTGATGACGAGCTGAAGGATGACGTATTACTTTCTACTATGTAATACTTTTTAATTTTTGTTGTATGTTGATGATTTTGAGACACTGAGTGATATATATCGAGGCCTGATGTATGGATTACTCATTTAGACATATGTTTTGTATTGATGACTCTAAGATGATATAAGATTTGAGTTTTTTATTCTATTATGCTTCACTACTGTATCCTATTGTATATTTTATTATTATGTATTATCCAGGTGCTGTGAGTTATTGAACAGGTTTATTACGAGTTATTATTCCTTGATGATCATCCCATATTAGACTGACACCTCATATAACGCACCTTCCCTTAGTTTGATGCAGGAGTTATGGGGAGGTCGTCGCATTTGGTGTCAGAGCTTTGGTTAATCGATTTTACCCAAAGTTCGTGAGCGTAAAAGTGTATGAGAGACATACTTGTAATTCTATTTGGATGATTATCATATTATATATATAGTTTAGTAGGTTTAGTAAGCACTGGAACAATAATGCGACCTTTCTCTAATGTAGATTGATCATTCTCGTTTCAAATAGAGAAGGAGTCGACGAACTTCAAAGCATGCTGTTATGGATTAGCCTGCCACTGGAGGGTTAGTCAATGGTAGCCGGTCGAGAGGTGCAGTTGCTATGCCGGATTATCCTGCTATGTTTGAGGCCATGATGACAATGATCATGACGAGGATGCTCATTCCAGAAGTGGCAATAGAGCGTTGTGTTCATGTGTAGGTACCTAGGTTTTTTGATTTTGCGAAGCTATGCAAGGATTATTCTTCTCTGGGTGGCAAGCCGTTTATTGGTACGGAACCTATTATCGAGATTTTAGAATTGGCTATACACTTGTGTTCAAATTTTTGGAGATTTGAGAATTGATGATGCCACTAAGATGAAGCTTGCATCGAGGCAACTGTAAGGTCGAGTGATGGATTGGAGGAACTCTATTATTTTAGAGACTCCAGAGGACCATATTACTTAGGATCAATTTATAACCAATTTCGAAGAAAAGTTCATTTCTACGGTCCGGAAGTAAATTCTCTTTAAAAAGTTTATTGAGCTTAGGCAAGGAGGTATATATGTGTTTGAGTATGTGGCTAAGTTCGAATCTTTATGTAAATATGCTAGTTCGTATATTGAGGCTTCTTACCAGAAGAATAAGAAATTTAACTAAGGATTAGATGATAATCCAGGGAGGCAATTGATGGACCACATTGATGACTCTTATGAGAAGTTGGTTGAGAAGGCTTTGAGAAAGGAAAGCTTGTTTCAATAGAAGGTCGAGACTGTTGTTGAAAGTAAGGAGGAATCGAAACCACAACAAGGTGGTGACAATAAAAAAAAGTGGAATGGTAAATGGAAAAAGCTACAGAAAGGGAAGAATGGACAGAAGAAGCCGGTGGGTGAGGTTATTTGCTATAACTATCAACATAAGGGCCATTTTTCCTAGGATTGTAAGAACGTGAAGGTGGAAAGGAAGTGATTTAATTACGACAAGCTTGGGCATATGAAGTAGAAATGTCTAGAACCGTCGAAAGATAAGCAGGTTGTGAGAGCGTATGCTTTGGTTGTTGTGTCGTCTTCCTCAAGGGGTCCAACACTGGAAGAGAAGGGAAGAGTGTTATTGTGCATGGTATGCTCAGAAATGTTTCAGTTCAAGTTTTGTTTGATACTGGAGCATCACATTTTTTTATCTGTAATGAGCTTGTTTTCAACTTAGGTTTGTAACATGAGATTGTTGATAAACCATTGGTTGTGACTAATCTAGTAGGGGTTCGTCTAATCTTTTTATGCTTTTTCATGGTCTAGTTTTATTGAACCATGGTTACTTTTTGTGTGTTATTGTTTTGTTTTGAACTTCACTGGATTTGGAATTATTTTGTGTTTGGACTGGCTCAGAAGGTATGAGGTTATTGTGGATTGCAAGAGGCTCGAGGTGACAATCGGGAATGTGGAAGGCTGAACGATGGTGATACATTATCTATCAGAGGATGGAGTTATGATTATCTTTTTATACTCTCTTGTGATCCCATGGAATGTGTTGTCATCTGTGCCAATCGTTCAAGAGTTTTGTATGTTTTTGATGTGGTCAGAGGATTGCCGCGGCAGCAAGAGATTAAGCTTAGGATTGATTTAGTGGATAGAGCCAGACCTATTGTATGCCTCTTAGGCGAATGACCCTTAAGGAACAACGAGAGTTAGAGGTGCAAGAGAATAATCTCTTGAATAAAGGGTTTATTCGGAGAAGCGTACCAAAAAATGGGGTGCATTACTGGTATTTGCAACCAAGTCGATAGATCTTGCGATTGTGCGTAAATTACGATGAACTACATAAGGTGACCAAGAAGAATAAGTATCCATTGCCAATAATAGATGACTTGTTTGATCAGCTTCACAAAGCAAGGTGTTTTCCTGGATGGATTTGGCGATGGGATTTTATCACTAAGAGTAGCTAGGGATAGCATGCTAAAGAATGTCTTTAGGACACCGTCCGGATTCTATGAGTGGCTAGTGATGCCATTTGGATTGACTAACGCGCCAGCATATTTTTTGGATCTTATGAATCGAGTTTTCAGAGGTTGGTTGAACAAGTTTGATATTGTGTTCGTGGATGATATATTGGTTTATGCCAAGACCGAGGAGGAACATAAGACACACTTGAGAATTTCTTTGGAATTCTTACAGAAACATTAGTTGAGGGCTATGTTTTCAAAGTTTGACTTCTGGAAGGAAGAAGTGAGATTCTTGGATCATGTCATGTAGGGACAAGGAATAGTGATGGATCCCGCTAAAGTGGAAGCAATTCAGGATTGGGATTGACCCAAGAGTGCGATGGATGTTAGGAGTTTCCTTGGTTTAGTGGAATACTATTGACGATATATCAAGGATTTCTCTAAGAAAGTTGCTCCATTAAACAGATTGACGAAAAAGAATCAGGTCTTCACATGGGATGCGAAGTGTAAGTAAGTTTTTGGAATTCTGAAAGAAAGATTGATGAGTGTTCCTATGTTGAGTATGCCGAGTGGGAATAAGGAGATAGTGGTATATACCGATGCATGTGGCACTGGACTTGGAGCGGTGCTAATGCAGAAAGATAGGGTTGTGGCATACGCAAATCGACAACAGAAGGGGGGAGAATGTAACGATCCATATTTATGTATCGAAGGATCGTAAAATAATTATTTTTAATTTCTTAGTGGTCGGATCATTCTCATATTTCAACATGTTGTTCATGGGAATGCGATACATATCCATGATTTTTACCAAATTTAATTATAATCGTTATACCCTTATGAATATTGTTTAGCTATAACTTCCGATAGGGATCGAATCAGGTGTTGAAATCGGTCTCAGTGGATCAGAATGTTGGTTTATGATTTCGTAGAGTGGTCACATTAAGAATTTGATTTAGTGATTCAGGAGGAATGGCTCTTTTACGTTTCAGCTTTAGCTAATTAGACTAATTAACTGCTAATGGGATGATTAGTCAAGCCCATTAGTCTAATTAACTGCAAATATAAATAGGGAGGCTTGGGGAGAGAATTGGATTTTTCTCTCTTCATTCAAAATTAGGTTGGGCGCTTGTGATTCTCCGGTTCAGCCTTGTCCCTAATTTCTTCATCCTATTCATTATAGATTGCATCTAGAGGCTAAATCATCATCAAAGAAGATTAGATCAGAAAAAATCTCATCAACTTTTGGATTTTTCAACATTGTCTAGATCTGATCTTATTGATATTGCATTGGATCTTAGATTTGTTGAGTGATAGATATCTCTCACATGAAAACTAGATATTATATGGGAAAATTAGGATTAAATTAATAATATACCTGCTAAATCCACCCTAGACCTGATCATATATGCTCAGATTTTGATGCCTTAGGAAAACCTAGTTTGATCAAGTTACTCAGATATTTGTTAAATTAACCATGTTTATGTATATTACTAGATCAGAATCATGTTAAATCCTATGTTTAAGCCATAATTGTGATATGTTAATGTTTGTACGATCAATATTGTATGAATTGCCATTTATTATGATTGAATCAATTGCAATTGTTTGAATGTTTATTTATAATTGGTTGTCGTAGATCTTAGTATCAAAGGACATAGCAAATTAGAGGTTCAGATGATCATATTCAGACAAAAATTGGAAAAGGATCTCTAGATGACGAAGCGAGGGGTCATGAAAAATTTCATGTCGAAACTCACTAAGTACATGGACAAGTACCGGTCCATGCTCGATGGACCGGTACCGATCCATGTATGTTCCAGATTCCTTTGATCTTTTGGGTGAGGCGTCGTAATGGTAAATCAAGTCTGCATGCAAATTTTCAAGTCATTTAGATGAAACTTGGAATGGGTCAAAGGTTGATCGCTCGAGTGCAATAATGGACCGATTGTAGTTTTAGCACAATTGGAATTTGACTGTTAGGAAGCATATGATAAGCGGACAATAATAATATAAACTCTAAGCCATTTTCGGCTAAGTGTATGGATCCGTATTGTCCATGATCGATGAAGCTATTCGATCCATCATATGAGGATGATGATGCTCTAATTTATAGAGGTGAATGATGGTGTCTTCTAGGGGTTGCTGATGAATTTGGTATCAAATAGACTTCGTACGGTTGATGTGCAATGCAAAGATGAACGGTGCTTCGATTGTGAACTCAAATTAGAGTGTATAGAGCCGGATTGGTGTGATACTAGTCGTTGTTGGATCTAGATTAACCCTAAAGGGGGGAGGGGGTGAATAGGGTTTATTAATTTTTCACGAGATATTAAAATACTCACAGATCACAAAATAAAGCAGAAATAGAAATGCAGAAAGTAAATGACACAAGAGATACCCAACTTCGGCAAAAACCTGCCTACTTCTGCATTCCTAAGGTTTCTACTAGGTGATAGAACAGATCCCGCATACAAGACCATGCACACTCACAAACCCTGCTCCTACTCTAAGCTTACGCTCAAAACCCTAGACTGGTCTATATCCACTAGACCAGATTTTCCCCTAGTTTTACAGACACTAATAAACTGCCAGCAAACTCCCAACTGGATCCCCTAGTTTTTTACAGAGACTAGAAAAAAAAAACTGTTCGGCTTGGTTTACAACTCAAAACAAATTTAAAACAACAAAATTTTAAACAAAAAAAAAATAAAAAAAAATAACACAATATAAACCCTAGGAGTTAAAAGGAAGGGTCGTTCCCTTTTTCATTTCAAAAAATAGGTTGGCCACTTTTCATTTGAGTTCACCCGATCCCTCTTTGCTCTATGAAAATAAAATGGCGGCGACTCTGTGGAAAAATGTAATGACCCGCATTCAACGCATCGGGGGGATCGTAGAATATTTATTTCCTTCTCATATGAAGTCGTGTGGTCATGTAACTTTGGGAAACATCCATTAGAGTCATTTTCCATGTTCATGATTTTTGTCAATTTTTAAATGACCATTTTGCCCCTAGTTGGTACTGTTTTGGACATAACTTTTGATTGGAAAGGAATTTTGACCTGAAACCACTTCCATTAGATTCGTTTGATGGTTTACCTTCCCGTAGAGTGGTCATAATAGCCAAACGGACTTACCATTTGGGAGATATGGCTGAAACAAGGTTTGGAGGGTGAAAAACTGCTTAACCGGGCCAAATCGGGTGATTAGTGGATAGGCCCATAACCCATTTCGGGATTAGGGTTATGGGGAGGCTGAAATGAGATATAGGATCATTCCATTTCAGTTTTCTAGCCTCCACTTATCACCAAGGAACCCTAAAATTGGCCTCCAACCTCTAAATCACCTCCAAATCACCTTTTGGTCAAGGATTTGGCTTAGCAACCCCTAATCAAGGAAGATCTACACCAAAGCAACATAGGAGCTGCTGTTTAGCATAGAGATTCACATCAAATCAGAGAATTATTTCAGATCTTAGTTTATTTGTGGCTAAGGTGAGTGATTTGCATAGTTTTGCACTAATTATGGCTAATTAGGGGTAATTAGTGTTAATTAGCGAATTTAAACATGATAAAATTCTAGAAAAATGTTTATAAAATTCGGAATGATGTTTTAGACCTCTGATATGAATTTGGGTTAGTTTGGTTAAGTTTTGCTAATTGTTCTTAAACATGCTTAAGGGGAAATATGGGATTTTGGCTATGTTTGATCCATTTTAACCCATCATATTGTTGATTTGGTGTTTGAGGTCACTTCTACTTGTTGCTATGACTATATGGTATGCCTTGTGATTGATTAGAATAGTTAGAATGGTCAAAAACGCCGTCGAATGGCGTAAACTGCTCGCTGGAAGAACTGCAAGAAATCAGCCCGAACCGGACCGGATCGGTGGAAGCAAAGGCGATTCGAACCGATGGCGCGACCCGATCCGCCGATTCTTGAAGACCACGATCCGACGATGTGATCCGATCCGAGCCCTCCATCACGATTTACCTTCACGATCCGTAAGCAGCTCCGATCGCCAGAAGGAATCACGACCCGATCCGACAGGGGCCCCACGAACTGTTGAAGCACGACCCGACCCGAAGGAACTTGTCACGAACCGATCCGAATGGATGCCACGACCCAATCCGAAAGGGTGACTATGACCCGATCCGTATGGGTGACCACGAGCTGATGACGTGACTCGATCCGAACCGTGGTGACGAGGGGAAACTGGACTCCGAACCGAACCGCTATGACCTGAAGGCTACGACCCGATCTGATCTGGTGATGACCAATAACCCGAGATGCAAAGGTAGTCCAGATGGAAGTTAGAGCTCAGGATCCAGTTGGGAACCAATGAGTTCACTTCATGGTTGGACTTTGCTGCGGGACATGTGCTAAGGAGTTGTCGACGTTCATAACTTCGATTCACCACTAAAAATGAATGATGGGCTACTTATCAGTGCAGTAGGGTCATTATGACCTGAGGGGCAAAGTGATGGTAGCAAGACTACGTTATCAGTGCAGTAGAGTCATTACGGCTCGAGGGGCAGAGTGATGCGTAGTAAGACTATGAGCCAGTGCAGTGGGGTCATTGCGACTCTATGGGGCAGGGTGGACATAGTAAGGATTAGTAAGGCTATGAGCCAGTGCAGTGGGGTTCTTGTGGCTCCATGGGGCAAAGTGGACATAGCGAAGGATTGGTGGCTATGTTATTAGTGCAGTGAAGCCATTATGAATTCATGGGGCAGAGTGATCGTAGCAAGGTATGTTGGGTGATCGAAGTGGTGAATATCGTATGCTTTACGCACTGAGTGAGAGATGTGAGGATGGATGCTATGCTTGATTGTTTGCCATCATTATGACATGCACACCTCCCCCACCTCCGTATCTTTACACCGTTTGATATGATACCTTAGAGTGTTGTACAGTATGTAGTGCTAACTCTTTGGTTGCAGGTCCAGGTTCAGGTATGTTTTAGTCTACCTGTTATTGTTCACTTTAGATGCTTATCGCTCATACCAGGCTTTATGTCTGACCCATAGTTTTATGTCTCCTCTTATTACTCTGGGTGCTCACACGAGCAGACTAGAGACAGGTTAGCTGGTGATGCGCGAGTAGCTGATTCGGAGGCGGGCACGAGGCTTCCACGTATGATATATATATACACATTCTCCCTGTGTCGTTGGTGGTCGCTACTTGGGCATTAGTAGTGTACCTCCTTTATCTTACTTTTGCTTGGAGACAGTTTGAAAAGTTGTAATAAGCTGTATGTTGAATTTCCGCTGCTATGATGTTTAGTTCTGATTTTCAGCTTATGCACTGTCTCTCCTGTTTTATGTCAAGTATGTTATTATTATATTTTATTCTATGCGTTGTGAGACATTCTACAGGTTCTTGATTAGTTCATTCCTTCTGACGACCTGTTTCGTGCTAACTGGACATGTGTACAGCGCACCTTTGGAGTAAATGCCGGTTGGTGCGGGGCGGGCCGTCACAAAAAATGCTAGAGTTTCTGAAACCTTCCCCAAATCAAATCGATTGCTTGAAAGATTTTGAATCTCTGATACTGGTCGATAGATGCTCCTCTCCGATTTGGGCTTTCTCTCGATCGAAAAATAAGTGAGTAACTTCTGATTTTAATCGATTACTGCTCTTTTAAATTTTGGGTTCTGTCTTCGATATAAGATACCAGTGATGAATAGGTGTTGATGTATGTTGGATTATATGATCGGATAATTACTCTGATTTCGTTATATGGCTTAATATGAATTTTGGTGTTGCCCCTTTTGCTGGTTTGATTTACTTACGTGACTGATTCTTGAATGAACTTTCCCCTTTTGAATGCTCTGTATAGTCGAGATAAATTGTTTCCAAAACATTGATTCCATGCTGTAAATCTGGAATTCAAACACTTGCCAAAAACATGGTTTTTGCATGATATTTTGCACTACCTTGAACCATTGATTCGCTGCGTGACATTCTGATTTATTGCACTTATGATTTTCAATCATGATTTAATTTTGATTCCCCTTTTCAATCATGATATCTAACTTGTCTTGTGTGTTTATATTCCATGCTATAAGATGCTCATAAGATTTTACATGTATATACTACCAGAATGATGCAACATCCATTTAGTTGCTTACTTGTTGTTTCTTTAAATTGATGCACTTCAAACAACTCCATGATCACCTCGAACATCATTTTGCTGTGGCCAAGTGGCTTGTACTTGATCATTTGTTCCTAAACTTGATCACAACTGTTTTGTATGTTGCATTATGTTGTCCCTGTGTTTGCTTGTGAATTTTCTCCACCATGTTTAATGCTCACTTGTCTTGAGTTTGAAGAATTGTTGCTCCATTCATATATGCAGTTGTGCACCCTTGAACTTCACACTGGCTTGAGTTACAATATTGAGCTTGTACATGTTGAAACATAACCTGTGTATGCAGACCAGTTAAAAATTCCAGCCTTGTCACTATACATTTGAAGTTGCACATACACTATGATCTTATTGCTGCATCTTCTTGTTTACTCAGTGTTGAATCATGTTTATATACACTGGATCGCCATTGTACCATTTACTTCACTGATGTGTATTGATGCTATTGATCATTCATGTACTTGACACTGTATTGGTTGTGCACCATGCATGCCTGACTTGTACTCTACTGACCATACATGCTTGCTGAACAAATCTGCTCTTCAGCCTTGTGCTCGAGCTTTCATGTTACACTGTATTGTCACTTTTGCTGTTTGAGTATGATCACCCTGATTTTTGCTGTTTTGGCTTTGCATGGGTATCCATTATTGTTTTGCTCGATACTTGGCTTTGTTGACTATGTTGCACTGAGTTGAGATGGTCCACGTGGCTACTCCTCAGGTGCACACTGGATTGGCGATGCAGTGCACACGTATATCCATATACACGTGTGTATATGCAGTAGATCAGAAAATTTCCTATCCCTGTACATATATAAACTGTCTGCCTAGACACAGATGAATCAGATCAAGTCATGAAAAATGATGAGAAAAACACCAGAAATCTGAGGCAAATAAAATTTATATTCGTAGGCATTCAGTTTCATTTCTATTGCAGTGTACTGTATGTGTGTGTTTCTGTATGTGACAGGTATGAAGACTGGACTAATTGAAAGCTGTGAAGACAGAAGACTAAAGAGACAGTGTTGGTGAATGTATAAAACTCTATATGAATGTGTTGATAAAAAATTATGTGTATTGAAATGTAAATTGAGTGAATGTATGAGTGTTGTAGTGAGGAATTGTGTATATATATGAATTGTACTGATGTTTGTAATAAACAAGTTTGATTGAAATAAAATATTATTTTATTGTTGTCAAACTAACTTGTCTATTTTATTCTGTTTATTTAAAAGTACAAAATTCCGTGGATTGAATAAATAGAGGAGTTATAAAAAGTTGTACTATTTGAATGTTTGAAATATAATATTTATATTTAAATAAAATACAATATGAAAATATAAATGTCTGTACAGTCGTATTCTATTTAAATATAAATGTTATATTCCTCTTTGTGATGTATATATAAAACAGTATGATTTCAAACACATTTAAAATAATATTTATTTGGTTGTTGTCATCAAACAAAAATCATATAATTGTGTTTACAACAACGTTATATACAACAATCTCCTCCTTTTGATGATGACAAACAAATAAAAGATTTTGAATATAATAAATATGTTTGACAGTGAATATTAAACTCCCCTTATTTATTTTCTCCCCCTATTTATTTGCTCCCCCTACAACTAAACTCCCCGTATAAAATATTTATTAAATATTCACTCATAAATCAAAATCTCAACCCATTCTCCCCCTTTTGTTATCTTCAAAAGGATTCAGAATTTAAAATATAGATGATAAAATGACTAAAAATATAATTTCAGCATAAGAGGAAGAACAATCATCATAAATCTCAATCAGTCAAACAAAAATCATAATAAACTGAAAACTAATGGCATATTTCACATTGTAGAGAGTGACAGATTTACGATGAAAATTATATAAAATGGGTAGAGTTTTTCAAAAAAGATTTCCAATTATTTTCCAAAGGAATTTTATAAAATTGAGGCACACAAACAGTGATGGATTTGGACTATCATTAATAATTCAATTTAAGTAACAAAATCGAATAATCTCAAATCCCAATAGCTACCAATCAACAAATCATAATACATCATAAAATATTAACACATTTAACAGATTAGAGAGATGGATTGATAGGCTGGTTTTTATAACTAAATAGAATTTCATATAAATTTTTATATTCAAATTATTTTCCTTTCCTTTTCTATTAATTTAAGAGCACACTGACCACGCATAACCAGATCTTGGATTTTTAAATGAGGTTAGAGACACACTTATGTATTGATTATATATTTTATCATTTTCAGCTTTAAACAGAAAAACTCTTCGGTATATACAACCAATATGAATGATAGAAATGGACTGTGAAATAAATTTCTAAATTAATTATATTATGAAATATGCTCGACTGTATCGGGATCATTGAAAATTTTCAATTATCACTAATTCTGAATAATAACATAGTCTCATTTCTATCACAAATATTTCCACTGTTTATTCAAAAAGATTTTAAAAAATATTAAACTCTCCACATTAATATAAAAAATAGATGGATGACAGAATGACGGTAGATAAAGAAGATGGTCGTGAAATAATCACCATTCAAATTATTCAAACATCATGAAAATACAAATAAAATCTCCTCTTGTTGTGAAATATACTATAGTCACAATTCATCACAATTTCAATATCTGATAATAATTTTGACGAATTATAAATATAGTTCAATTTGGATATTGATTTCAATTTCTGAATGAATAATCAATAAATAATTTTAAAATTGATAATCAATTACAAGAGGAATGTAAAAACATTTATACAAGACAAAAATAGTGTGTGAAATCTATACAAGTTGAAGATTCAAAACAGACAGATGAGCAAAAATATATGGCACTTCTGATACTAATTGATGTCTTTATTTACGATGATTTTAACACGACACTGAAGATGAACAAGGACATTACAGACAACAAATTTTAATCACAAAGCCTAAGCTGACAAAATAACAGATTATGCACATGTACCAGAGCAGCAAACAGATGATTCCAAAACAAACATTTTTCCAAACAGTATCAGAGCAGCACAGGCAATAGTTTCTTATCATACTTGTCAAGATGATGGTCACATAAGATGATTCATGATCCAATGATTTAAAATACCTTTTATTTGAAACCATTTGAGGAATATGAAACTCTCAAGTTTCAGTGAATCAATCACACCAGAATGTAAATTTCAGATTCAAGGTATGTGTGTGATTCAATAAATCAATAATTTCAAATGATTTTAAAATAGTGAAAATTAGGCACACATCCCTAAAGCGAAACTTAATTAGGCTCACATCCGGTCTAACTTTTCATGTAAATTAGGTCCCTATTTTTAAAAACA